>OW052094.1:14800000-16147793 GCA_932526535.1 Caradrina clavipalpis
ACAATAACACTTTGACCGACCCAAGTATCGATTTTAAGGCTACTCGCTTTTTATTAAACCGTCTTCGCTACACGACATGTTACAAATAATTTCGTCCATCTTAGATTTGCAACTGTATTATTCTACTTGTCGGTGACTGAAGTGCGTTACGTGTGTCCTATGTTGAACATAATGCAAGTCGTGTCGGAATGTTAGCCTCACCGTTCGCCTCAATTACGCTTACGACCAGTTGTCTGGTAAATGAATTAAAAGCGGTTTTAATTCGGACACATTTTGTTTTAGTATATTGGTAACGGCTCGTGCGCCAAATAGCCAGTGTTGGGCAAAGTATTGGATACCAATAACCTATGCGTTTAGGAGTGAAATTGCGTTAAGTTTATACTTGTTGCGTAAGAATTTTTGAAGATTCCTGACATTTAAAACAAAGATGGCCCCCGTATTCTGAATTGCCTTCTTGTAAGGACTCCCAAAGATCAGCTCGAAGTTGGTTCAACAAATTCTCTATTACGTAATGATGTTAAATGTAGTCAAGAATGTATCATATTTTCCAGTAGTCTGGTATTTGTTTAATAATAACATTAGCTAACAAAACTATCACCTAGTGTCCCCTTAGTGAGCTATAATGTATGAAGCACTAAGCTAGTCCAGCATACTGCAGCATGAGCACAACTTACCCCTTTTCTCTGATGGCGTGAAGTTGTTTCGGGGAGAGCGGATGCGGTTCGACGCCCGCGTCCAACGCCGCTGCGTCGAGCTCGTCGCATGGCGGCGCGACTATGATGTCCGACGGACGGTTCCCGGGGCCCGCGAACCGGGATGGTGGAAGCACTGTGAATTAGTATTCGGATTAGTAATAATTAACATGGGTTCTACATGATGTTTGGAAGAACGTTGAACATACGAAAATAGTGGATAGGTGAATATCCAGAGGTCCAGGGCCAAATAAATTAGGGCTGAGTAAGTAGGAGATGACCCCACCTATCCACCATTTTCGTATGTTCAACGTTCTGCCAAACACCTGTATGTGATTGTTTGACAATAATATCTTATCTTTTCTGGGGTTTGTTTTTCGCGTCCTTTATGGTGGACCAGTGTGCGAAAGCCATAGCAGCTGCCATTTTAACCGGCTTGTTTTGATTATGTATGTTGTATGATGGATGGCTGTAACAATAGAGGTAGATGCAACAGGGATGCAACAATCAATGGTAGTATGCCTGATGATGTAGTTCGAAAGGAGGTTAACATTGAGGTGACTACTGATTGTCATGTAAAGGAGAAGAGGACATACTTTGTGGGCTCCATAATGAATTGGGATAAGGGATCACACATAAGCTATAATGATGCTAACTGCATGGCAATCTACCATAAAGACTTAATTTACTGAAAATGGAAAAAGTTGTGTTTTGAAAGTAGGATTTGCTAATTATGATTAATTAAATGTTAAAATAACCTAGTATCATGGGACAGGATATAAAAGAATACATGGCTCATCAAGTTAATTAATGTGTTCCTGTTCATTTAAATTATTTGGTTTTACTTTCTCTTTATTTACTTTCTTTTAGAAATGTTATTAAATTGTTTTACTATAATCTTCGCATTAATCATTAAGACTCTAAATTAGGTCAAATATCTTCTACATTAGATAGTAGAGTCCTGCTGCTAGCCTTTTATTGATTAGGAAATATTTATTTATATTGACAAACAAGAGGGAGACAGCAATCTTCTATTTAAGACAATAAACAAAATAAAATGTGGTGTCAAAGTCTTTATGCAATCTATCATAGAATAACTACAAAAAATCATAGTAGCTGATAATCAAACATTATTTATTAATTTATTATAAGAAACATGTACATCATAACAAACATAATATCCATATAATGTTTATGCTTACATACTGTTGTACAAAAAGTAGATACTTCAGTGAAGATTCCTGCTGAGTGATTAACATTTTTGTAGTCAAGAGAAAACAGTCATTAACTTGTAGTAAGCTATTTTAATGACATAGATGAGAATAACTTCTTAACAATGGACATTCTTTGTGGTTAATACAACATTTTATAGCTTTAGCACATTAACCCTAGCTTCTAGAAAACTAGAGGTGCAGGTTTTATTATTAGAAGAGCACCTCTTTGGTAAACTTTTTTTTTTTTATAAAAGAAATAGCATCCAAGGAACTTGTTTGTTTATGATGATTATAAACAGCCAGTCTGTCAATTTAATCCTGTGATTTATGTTGGCTTAATAATAGATTTCATCTGAGTGGACTGTGCTTTTTTTATACAAATCCATAGATTATAAACACAAAGTCCAAACATACATACCTACTCCTAAAAAGTAGGTCAATTTTATGGTTCACTGGTAGTGATTTTTGTTTATACCTATTCTATAGCTTTTTAATGTTGCCTTAGATAAGTATTATGTACTGCATAGGAAAGGACAGATTTCTTTGTTTTCCTACTCTTTATGAGACAGTATAATTATTATAAAATTAAAAATTATTCTGTTATAATTCCTTTGTGACATAATCTAATTTTAATAAATTAAATATAATATTGATGTAGGCACAATTTTCATATTTTTTTGCCTCAAGTTAACGATTAATTAGTAACAATTGTGGTAGATTAAAATAAATACTAAACACATAGTAAAACAAACAAACAAAAAGCTATTCTCACCAATAGGGAAAGTTTTCCAGTGATAAAGAAAGTCTTCGGCGACTTGCTTGATGTTGTTGACGAGCTGCTCCACCTCGGGCGGCGCGCCGACCAGCTGCACGTCGAAGTGCAGCGGCTCGCGCTCCGGGGGCGGCGCCTCCAGCACCAGCGAGCTGGGCCGCGACGCCCGCTCGCCCTCTCCAGACATCCTCAGATATCCCGCAGCCTCCACTCAACAGCCAATTCCCGTCTCTCTAATCGCATAATGATCGCAGTGGGCGGAGAAATCACTTAACACCGACCTCTTATTGTTTTATTATTTACATTTTATCAATTCTAACCGACACATGATTCACGACGCGATCTTTAACATTCATTCCGGCCGAGAAATATGATGATGCCGATTTAAATTATGTTTTGGTCACATAAAAATAGCTTTTCGTGGACAAATAAAATTAAAATGCCAAGAATGAAAACCTATCCCAGCCGCAACCAAGTTGACAATTCTCAATTTCTCTGATACGAATACGATACGATTTACGAAATCACCGAATGAATGACAGACTGACAGACAAAAAGTATACAATGAAGTCGGTGAGGATGTAGCATTTTACGTCAAACGAAACGCTATTCTATTTTTCTATGCATCTTTGAACAAATAAATAAAACCCAATATTATGAATTAAACATTAAGATTTTGGTAAATAACAAAATACTAAATTTTGCTGAGTTTGATATTTTTGAACAAGAACTCGATACCCTTTTTTCTTGATTAGGCTGAATGCTACAATGTCTATGACAGCCGACGGCTACATAAAAAAAGATTCATTATTGTCAATGTGGTAATTTGTAGACTTGTTTGTTATTTACAATAAAATCTTAAAATACGGGTTTCATTGACAAAAGTCATTTGCATTTACGGAAAATTTCATACATTCCACCATATCTTGCTAGAACCGCTATAAGTGTTATATTTATACGCTGTAAACGTTGATTTTCTTGGAGAGCCCGAAGGTGATCGGATTAGGTATGTCCTACATAACACTTAATTTATTGTAGAATTTATCACTTATCACCCGCGGCCTGTGTTCAATCGTGTTCTTGCTCGTGAAAACGTTTAAATGTTAGTTTTAAGATAGGTAAGTCTTCGTCTTATTGCTGTATTATTTTGATTTCCTTTGTTTTGCTAATTTCACCCTAACTCTTTCAGATAACTATGGAAGCTATGGATATTCAGGCCGTAGAGTCGAAATTAAGTGACGTCACTGTGACGGCTATACCCATGAGCGGGAAGAACATTCATAAAGACTTGAGCCATGGGAACAATAGTCAGGCAACTATATCTACCGTGCCCGCGACGTCGCCTTCGTCTGTTGGCAAGGACAAAGATAATGGTATGTCGAAGTATGCTCAGTTGCTAGCCGTCATCGAGGAAATGGGTAAAGAAGTTAGACCAAGTTACTCAGGCAGTCGTAGCTCTGCTGAACGTCTGAAGCGTGGGATCATTCATGCCAGGATTCTCGTGAGAGAATGTCTCATTGAAACTGAACGGTCTGCAAGGCAATAGCTTGCCGATGGAGAAGTTTTCACAGTCAATTTTAGTGTGAGTCTTGGAAAAGCATGATATGGAGTTAGGAAAAGGATTGTAAAACTGCATGTTTGTTATTGTTGATTGTGTTATGATGGAACTTGGTATCTTAGGTATTTAAAGAGTAAAATAAAAAAATAGGAATAAGTATAAAACTTTGATTGGATCACTAATAAATTAAAGCTTAAGAATTTTACAAACAATGTAATCAAAACATCACTTTGTTTGTTTATGTATTAGTATGTCACATACCATGTTCTAACATAAGACAATGCTTCAATAAAATAAAAGTGAAGGCCATTGAGACGTCGCATCAAATCAGTGTAACAATGCCCAATTTGAGCTATCATAAATTAATATCTATGGACTCTGGAACTTGGAGTCGCTTATGAATACTTCCTGCTGTAACTATTCATTCTAATATATGCTTTAGTAGCCAATGTTTTGAATGAAAATATTATTTTCATTTTTTAAATGTTTGTAACATAATAAATACTAACTCAAATCAGGAGGGTAATACTACCAAGAATTAGGAACAATAGCAATCTAATATGTCCCAATTTGTCAAAAATGTCTCTAATTTATGTAAATTAAAGACATTTTTGACAATTCGTTTTTGGATTCTTTTTAGATACTAACATGGTCTGACATTGACTGTTGCTGATATGAGATTGTGACTACATTTTGTTGTTGTTTAATGTTTTAATTAGAAGAATTGGCCTTCAATTTGAATGAATAAAATGATTACATTCATCATTTTACATAAAGTTTTTTCAACTGGCTTAGTTTTAAGAATATTTAATTATGCTTACAACAACATAAACTTCAAAACATTGGCTGCTAAGTAACATTTAAAATAATAATAACATTTTCTCCTTTACTTATAGGCTGTAACTCTAATTTTTTATATTGATTTTACTGACAAGAATGGCAATTTGATTGTTTCAGAAATGATTATAAGTAAAGGTTTTGTGATTGGTTTAAATTGTAAAAGATTTAACTGTTTTTCTGCAAGATTAGGCACACTGCTGAGTTTGAAACTTTTTGTGTTGTTAACCTTTTTGTGTAAAATGCAATAATAGGAAAATTGATTTTTTTTTGTGATGGTGGACAAAGCAATATTAATTTGACCTCATATAGCAATAATGTGTGTCTCAATTAAAGCAATTCTTACAATAAGTATCCCAAAAAGCTTTGGTTATATATAAAAAAAAGAAAACAATATTTTATTGCAAAAGTATTAAATTCAGCAGGATATTTAAAACATCTAATTTATTAGAATTAAATATAATTCAGGGTACTTAGACATAAATTTAAGAGAATTTAGTTAAAACTTGTGATCCCATGCAGAATGGATGTTATAAGTTACAAGTGATCATGAATTTATAACGGGGGTGGCCTTAGGGACTTTGTTCATGCAAAAGGTAACAACATACAGAATTACTGTACTCCTCTCAATATTATGTATTTAGCTATATACCCTGCGGTGCCACCAGCATTCAGTTACGTCTTTGGTTGCTGTTCCGCGGCCGCTAGTAGTAGCATGATGTCGTATTCATATAAACCTTCCTCTTGAATCTGAATATGAAATACACCGCATTAAAATTCGTTGCGTAGTTTAAAAGATCTAAGAGTACAGATGACAGGATGTGGCTATGTTTTACAATATACATATAAAGATGTAGTAATGGTTACTGTGGAATGGTTTCCAATGGTGGCCCTGCTTGGCATGCTTTTGTGTTGAAAGCAGTGATATGATAATTCATCAAGTAATTTGTGAATGAGAATGAAAAATTGCTAAGTAAGCAGTTCATGCTAAAATGAACATTAACTGCTTATTTACAAGGTTTATTTTCGTTTGAAAGGCCCAGTTCGTGTTCGTCTTAGTAAATTTTATAGATAGACCTTTGTAGCTGTTAAAATGAATGTATGTAGTTACCTTTTCGTATGTGATTAAATATTTACACCCCTATATGTTAAAGATAAAAGGCCGCCCCTGATTCCAAAGAAAACAATCCCTTTAGTCGGCTGCACATCATCGTGCTTGTCAGGCATGCATGAAGCATTTTTCTTCAGGCTTCAATATTAGTGGGCCCATTTTGCTCAAGAGTTGTTATCAGAAGCTCCTGCAGGAAAGCTTGCTTGCTACATTCATGCATGTTTGACAACCAGATCAACGATGTGGCTACCCATATTTATTGAAAACATTTGATTTGATAGTGATAAGTGGTATATGTAAGTTTGGCAGTTGAGAATACAATAGTAATTGATTCAATGGCTAGAAGAAGTCCCCTTCGTCTTTTTGGAAACTTTTCACTTTGGCACAGCTTGATGAGTAGCAGTAGAGTGTCATATTCTTGGTAAAGTTGCAGTTTTCACGTACACAAGTACCTCTCCTAGCCATTTAATCGCCATACTAGTGAGTCAAAACGGTTTACGAACAGTTAAAATATCCTGAAAGTAAACAGGCTGTGATCGCAACATTTATTGTGAACATCTACCTCATACACAAAACAAAATATTCATATTTTAAATGTTTAATGTCATTGTCGTATATTTAATCTCTGGCATAGCTTGACTACATAAAGTTTTTATGTAACTTTTTGAAAATTTAAATATTGTTCCAATTTAACGGTTAGGTGGCGCTGCTGTGCTGGTATAAAAGTAATAATTGTATAGAGACCTATAAGATTTATGACAATATCTCAAGTTTGGTAATGAATGTTATAGCTATAACATTTTACTATTGCTCAAGTTATAGGAAATACTCTTTTGCAATCTTTTTCTTCATTGGTATTATTGCAATGGCAATACTAGCCCTAGAGCAGCACAGCGGCGCCACAATTAAAGATGTGTTTAAAAACAGCACGATAAAGTTTATCTAAATCTATTTTAATATAAAAGAAATAATACAAACTAATTACTCTTGGTTTCCCGACGATATTACGTTGATATTATACAAGTGTCTTCGGTGTTTTATAGTCATATTGATAAAATCCCAAAATCAAGCCAATATCACAGTGGACAGATGAAAATAGTTGACTCATGATGATTTTTAAGAATTACTTCCGAATTAAAATCTGATAATAAGTGATCAAATATTAAAATAAATATTTCCTTCCTACTTTTTGTACAGTCATGATCAAAAACTTGTAACAAAATTCGCAAAATAATTTCTAAAAAAAATCTTACACTTGTATGTACTCTTTATATCTGCCCACTGTTTTTATTCGTGACCTCATGATAGATTACGTCATAGCTTGTAAGAAACGTGCTCATTGATTTATGATCATTATTATCGTTTGTTAGTGTTAAGTTGTATATAATTATTTAGTTGTAGTGTCTACCATTCAGTGACAATAGTTCAATATAGGAGTATGGACGGGCACTAATTGTTCACTCAGTCTTCCGAACAAATCTTTACAGATTTTCAAATGCAGTCTTTATTATTATGTCAATATGACCATGACTTTTTCTGGCACAAGACTAGAAAATTACATGCGTCATTGTAAAGAGTGTCTTCGCGAAATATAATGTCTATAAACGATTTAATTCATTTTTAACACAGTTCCAATGTTATTTATTATAATTGGTGTTCATAAAACAAACCAATACGAATATACTCAAAAATACCACCGATTTTAGACGTAAAATAACTTTCAATCAGAAATCCCCTGCTCGTCTGTACTGATTCATGTTCAAATGTTAGGAATTTCGGTCCAACTGCCGTCAAGTATACTTCTTAGATTAATTAGTTGTAAGAAGAATTTACGAAGTAGATTTTAAACTCTTATAAAATAAGTTACCACTAATAAATAATGTACTTACGTAAATAATTGTTATTGTAAATGTAACCCCTTGAAGTCCATTTCGATTGATATTTTTGTATTTATATATTTTATCTGTCATTTTTTAAATTTTGTACCTCTGTCTATTTTAATGTATGCTCTTTGTTACTTTCCTTGGGATTGACTGTCAAAGTACAGTCACCGTCATCGAAATTTAAATAATCGTGTCATCTATTTGTGACACTTGCTGTATTTTATGCCGATGACTGTATTTCAACAGGATACTAGATGATCAGTTTGTAAATTTTAGAGTTTTTTTAGACCATTTTTTATTACATTTGGTTCACGGTATGGAATTGTCTCTGAATCGCAGTATCTTAACAAGTATGTAAATGTTTTCAAAAACATTTTTGTTGTTGTTTGTATTGATGATTCCATTATAAATAATAAACAAATAATATATTTGAAGAGTAACGTTTACAATGAAGCGCTTTCAATTGGACATTATTTGATACTACAAGACAATATGCTTGTGGTACCAAGATTACTGTTTGATTTGAAAGTGTTTTCAAACGTAAAACAGCTTTTGATTTTATTTAAAAAAACATTACATTGTTACAATTGAAATAAGACAGAATTTTAACAATTACGACAATATAAAATGATAGCGTATACGATTTGTAATTTACTGTATACTCCTGTAGGTAACATAAGCAGATCTTAGAAATTATCTAAACTGAAATTTCTATTTTATTATAATCACCAATAAAATCAATGATTGATGTCGAATAGTTTTTACTTTATGAGAGTATATTTACATATCTACGTATTCGACTGTACTTCGGTGTGAAATTGTTTTAAATACATTTTATGAAGGTAATATGAAGTTCTAATGTTCACTTTTAGAATAAATTATTCTGAAGAAAATTGGCTTCAACATTTAGAACTTTATATAAACCTGAATTATACGAAATGAACAGTGATAGAAATATTAGATCGGATGATATTTAGGATATTGTTATACTTTGCAAAGCATACCAATTATAAACTAGCAATTATTGTAATTTCGGAGCATTCTTATACATTTTTGGTATACAGTTGTTGACCACGACGGCGCGTGATCTTTATGCTGTAGTGGAACTTATATAAGTAGAGGAATCCATTCTTTGTTAATCGATTCTACCATGACCCTAGGGTCAGTTCACACCGAGATGCGACGCTGCGCGCACCTTTTAATAGAGCGACTTAAAATATAACTTGATTCACTACACGAAAAGATATGCATTATATTGTTTGAGTTCAGAATACGTTGCACCTTCTCACAATGAAATAAAATTGTTATTGTGAAATGTGTAGTGAATAAAGTTATATTTTAAGTAGCTCTTTTAAAAGGTGCGCATAGCTATGCGTCGCGTCTCGGTGTGAACACTGTGATCTGACCTTTGCTTTGCTGTGTGCTTTTGTGTTGACTATAAAGTTTATGCAAAAAGACACTCTATAATCTGACTGTCAGGATTTAACAGAAAATACAGAGTCATAGTTTATCATATTATAAATACCTACCTCTATACTCAAACAAATATTTGTAATTATTAAAAGTATCTAACCAAAAGAAAAGTGATAATATTATCCCGTGCCGTCGTCCGTCAGAAGAATCGTGATTTCGGGACAGTCCTATATTGTATATTACCTACTTCCTTTGTCCCAATGTAATATGTAAGTGGCGAACCACAACACAGTACAAATTTTAGCAAATTATTATATCTACATGTAACGTTGTGAATGTAATGAAGAGATACCTTTGCTCGTCTTTATAGTGTTAGTAATTATTCATGTATGGGCATATTTTTATTACAATAAATGGGTTTAAAATAGTAAATATGCTTTTATTTTTATAATGACCTTTTGAGCTTGCTGTTTTCGTTGATTCGGCTACTTTTATTAATGGGCAGATGCAAGATTGGGTGGTTACACCTAGTCTTTTCCAATCTAATCCAATTAGTTATATTGTTCCATACTAATTTTCTTTTTTACCTAATTTAATTCAGAACCTTGAAGTGATTAGAACAACAATAGAATGAGGAATTACGTATCCAAGCTTTTTATATAATCAGAAAAACAATTTTTAAACTTCCTCAGCTGAATGGCAGTGTCGCAGAACAAATGGCGCTGGGACACCGGGTACAGCGCCGACTCAGTAGAGTGGTGCCCCGTGGAGCCCTACCGGGATGTGCTCGTGTGCGGGACTTATCAGCTCGATAAGAATGCTGAACAAGGTACAAATTGATGTAGGAGCATTCGCATCTCAGGGTCGCTATCCACATCAGCGTGTCGACCTATTCGGTTCGGCATTCTCAACACGACTGTATAAATGCCGAACCGAATTTCCATTTTGTAGGGATTTGGAGGGTCAGGTGCTGAATGGGTATTCCACGTTTGCCGTAATTTGTGGATTGCAATTATAATCATTTATCTGAAATACCTACTGCACCAGCACTTTGAATCTAATTTGTGTTTCAACCTATTGTTACTGCGCTTTCCGTAATTTTTTACACCTCTCTGTTTTATCTTTTCTGGATAAAAGTCACGAATAATACCAGAGGCCTTGCAATGCGCAGGCATCAAACAGGCATCGAAGTAGTACTTCCCCGGACGAGCTCCTTTGCAAATAGCTCTACTACAACTACTACCCAGTACACCCATACTAAGAACCCTAATAAATTATGCGACTTATATTTTCCAGACAATGCTTCAGCCAAGCAGACAAGGCTAGGAAGGATATATCTCTTCACAATCAACAAGAACACCACAGAATTGCTCCCCGTTCATTCAATAGACACCTCAGGAATATTAGACCAGAAATGGTGCTACCACAAAATGCTGGGCTACCCAACGCTAGCCGTCGTTACATCCGTAGGCACCCTACAACTTTACCGCTTAACCAATGAGAATGAAGCTTTACAACTAAAACTATGGATAGACTACGTGATTGGTGAAGACATATTGGCTCTTTCCGTTGATTGGTCGACAAATAAAACAAGTTCAGAAGAGCCTTTCTTGGTGGTCAGCGATTCTGGTGGATGTGTTCATATTTTGAAGATTGTTGAAGGTGGGCTGAAGAGTATTGGAAAATGGGAGAGTCATGGATTCGAGGCGTGGATTGCTGCGTTTAATTACTGGAACGCTGATGTATTTTATTCAGGTTTGTTATTTTATTAACTGTTTAATTCTTGGGGCTTTAGAAAGGTCGGTGGCGTAGTACTCGTAACCGGCGTACTTGTATGACTAGATGTATGAACGTGGTCGAGGTGAAAGGAGTACGTAAGGATTGTAGCTGGTGACGTTCTGTGGTTTTTGCCTATCCCCATGGAAAAAAGGCATGAGTTTATATTTATATGATGATTAATTCAGTACCACTTGCAGCGTCTTAATAGACCTCTTATATAGTGATTGTGTTCATTATTCCAGGGGGCGATGATTGCATATTTAAGAGCTATGACGCCAGAGTTCCCGAGGTACCTACAACTGTGAACAAGAGACACGAGGCTGGGGTTACTTCGATCAGGAGCCACATAGATGTGGAGCATCAATTGTTGACTGGGAGGTAAGGATCCACTACAAGTCGTCTCTTCAAAATATGTATTTTTATTGTAGTTGTTGAGCTTCAATGGGACAATCCGACTTCCTAATTTCGTATCTCCTCCCATCCTAGATATTTTTAAATAAAAATGTAATTCTCCAGGCCGATTCCGGTCACGGCGGGTAACCTTAATGCAGACTAGCCACGTACGCAGGAGATATTATAGACTATAATAATAGTGCACAAGTGTGTGCGCAAACACAGGTGCACTCCCTTTTTCCATAACTCTCATAGCCCGATGGGACGGTAATCCGACACGACCGGAGAGAGGTCAGGCGCAGGACCAACGGCTTTACGTGCTTTCCGAGGCAAGGGGGTGTCACACCACCAACTTCCAAACTCCGGGCTGCTATTGAGAAATTCCTAATGGAAAAACCCAATAACACTTGCCCGACCTGGGAATCGAACCCGGGAACCCTTGCTCAGCAGTCGCGCTTGCGACCACGAGACCAACGGGGCAGCGAGGGGGGTGGGGCGGGGTGGCGGTGGCAATATTATAAAAGTGAAAGTTTGTAAGGTTAGATGAATGGATGTTTGTTACTACTTCTCTCAAAAAATACTGAACGGTTTTTGATGAAACTTTACAGCAATAGCTCATACATCAGAAAAGCAGATAGACTGTAGATTAGCCAAAATGTAACGATAAGTCGGTAAACAAATCGTGCCATTGAGACCTTGGGAAGTACAGTCGGTTGTCAACATTATCTGACCCACCCTAAACACAAACGAAATTGGACCCTCTGCCTATGAAAATAAGGTTTATTCAATTTATATGAGCTTATCAGTCAAGTGGTCGAGGACTCAATTAACAAATAGAATAATAATACACACACGCAAATTTGATCTTTATCACGTTAGCATTAGGTTAAATATTATAACAACTTGTTAATAATATAATTAGTGTAATAGCTTATTTTAATGATTTCGGTCAAGTTATTCTGGTCTCGTGGTCTGTGTATAAGACTGAGAATGACAAGTTGCGAGATCAAATCCTGCGACGAAGATATTGTTTTGCTTACAATTTAGATTTTTTTCTAAAAGTATTTCTTGTATTATTGTAAAGAACTATAGACGGATAATCTTCAAATATAAAGTTTCTAAAATGGTAATACTTGTAATAAGTGGGTAGTTGAAAAATAAATATTTGTATTCATTGTAAAACTGGTATTCAAATGCTACTGACTAAGGGTATGCAGTGACAACGCGCAAACATATTTTACCTTGCCTTACTAAATTGCAAAAACAACTTCTCTTTACAATTTATTTTTTTTCTATTTTATAGGTAGTTTTTTTTATTATCATGTCTTAATGGAGTGATTAAATAATGAAGGGATAAAATACAAAATAATCTATTTGCACTAGGATAAGGTTGGCTGCTTGTGCTGTGCAAAAATAAACTTTATTACAGTATACATATGGTTTAAATTCTTTAGTCTTGTGGTCACTAATCGTTGTTTACGTTCGAAATCAAGTTTAACCTAAATATAGCTTCTGCTCAGATGTTTCTTTTTTAATTATTTTATTATACTTTTTTTACATTTCGTATAGAAATAAAACTAAACAATTGCAAATTTAAAATGTTTATTATAACACTTAGGTAAGATAAAGTAAGTAAATGCTCACATATTTCCAAATTAATATACAATTTATATGAGTATGCCATAATCAAATTTAACCATTTATAAACATTAAAAAAGGCATGTTTATGCTTGAAAGTTTGTTATCGAGAAAATTAATTCATCTGTGAAATGCCTTACAGATTTATAGCTGCCTATGTGTAGTGAATAAACATGTCATTTAAATAGAAAAAATCTATTTATAACAATAACATCACCACGTAATTGGCAACATTTAAATGGTTTAACAATCTATCCATTGAGCATTTACTTACATGGTGTGTTTAAAAATATCCTAGATTAATTAGTAGCGGAGTGATGGTGCACCGTTCCTTGTTACGTTCATCTTTGTTCGATTTAAATGTTTTTTTTTTCATCAGTGAAGATCACAACATTTTCTTCCCAATTAAAATTCCCAAAAAAAATATTCCTGGGCAAAACGGACCCTTCTTCTTCGCGATGAGCCGGTGTCAATGCTATTTTCTGTGCCGGTTTATAATTCCTTATTCCAGCAGCGTGTAAATGCCTTCTCACTGTTTCCACTGAAATATCGTGTTTTATTGCGGTTACACTAACGGGCAATCGCATTCGGGACTATACTTGATGTTTTTTGCCCCTTGACGAATCCGCTGAATATTTACTTTGTCTCCATAACGTCTTAGCTACAGTCGTATTTCTCTAAAACAAAAAAAAAAAACATTTTTGGAACCGTTTATGTAACTTGTAAGGAGTGAATGTAATAGTAAAATAGCCAACTACGCGTTCATTAATCACAATCAATTAAATAAAATAGGTATAAAAAAAACACTTACTGCTATATTAAGACGACGACCAATCTCTCTAATTCCAACATTCTGCTCATGTAAAAATATGATTTTATGTTTGGTATAGTCATTAAGCTGCGACATGATGCTTTTTTACACCAAATTGCATAAAAATACTTAACGAGTTATGCGAAACGATTTACAAATGTGTGTGCGCAGTCACTGCTAATAGGCGTAGTGTAACTTTTGTCACTTAAGTAGACGAATTTATTATCTACCTCACGAAGCAAATATATGTGAACTTAAACTTTTTTTATTTACCCACCTGTTTACAAGATAAGTTATTAGGCGTAAGTCATATTGGTCGTTCTTTAATAATGCAAACAATATTGTAGAAATGAATTCAAATAAAAAAAGAAACTGATAACAGGTGGACTGTTTTCGAACCCACATGTTGTTCCTCGCCAATCCAACATCAAACCGCCAAGCCACAAGAACTTGTTAAGACTCCACGAAATTAAAGATTGGGTTCTAATTATGTAGGGTGACTTAAAAGGTTTTTAACTTTAATGTCAACGAGATAATGATTAAAATAGCTTAACAAAATGATATAATGCCGGTGGCTCCGACAACGTTGGGTGGGTTTATGCGTGTCTGTATTCATCGAGGCTCATATAAATTGAATAAACCTTATTTTCATAGGCAGAGGGTCCAATTTCCTTTGTGTTTAGGGTGGGTCAGATAATGTTGACAACCGACTGTACTAATTCCGCGGAGGAAGCGGCAGGCAGCTCCTAGTGTGACAATACAAAATATAGTTCAAGAAAGAAAGATGGCACACCAAGGAGCAGGGCTGCTAGTAAATAAATCGCGGCTATACCTTTCAGTATCTGCAATTATACAAAATTTGATCGCATTATACAAAACCATTCTATAAGTCGATTTTCTTCTTTGTTTCATAAAACATTACCTGTACTTTAATGTTGATTCGTTTTATTTATTACTTTTATAATGTAGTCTTGTAATCTCAAGCAAAGCAAAGCACAGATGATAACTATGACAACTATGAAAGAAAAAACCTAGGTACCTACACAGACTACTGAACGAAACCTCAACTATCCCACTCAAGCGGTCACAATTAGGAACTATGGCCACACGATTTTACACGACAATACACTGTTTCATAGTTGTCACGTTGGGAATACTAATTTATCTGCATCTCTGTTCATCCCATACAGATGAGAGGTCAATTTCGAAAAAAGAAAGAGGCCAACTCACGTTCTATTTCATGCCGCATGTTTTTGTATCGTATTATACGAAATGATCTTGGATACAATACACTGTCCGATTATACAGATTTTGTATCCAATTATACGATCTGGCAGCCCTGCCAAGGAGAAAGGTCCGCATCCTATGAAATCCTCACAAAGACTTATAACATTTAATTTTTCTTTTACTTACAGTTACGACGAAAAAGTTCGTCTCTGGGACACACGAAACCTAAAGTCTAGCATAAACGAAATCGACGTTGGTGGCGGTGTTTGGCGCCTAAAATGGCAACCTCACAAGCCGGACACCGTTTTAGCGGCCTGTATGTACGGCGGGTTCCGCATACTGCGAGTTGATAACCAAATGGAGATCCTTAGCGAGTACCTAGAACATGACAGTATAGCATACGGTGCTGATTGGCAGTTTGACGGCGATTTGGTTGCTACTTGCTCGTTTTATGATTGTAAAATGCATATCAGTGAAATTACTGTATAATATAGTGAGACTTTTAGTTGTAAATAAACAATTAAAATGAATGTTTTTACAATTCTTGTTTTATTACATACTAGCTTTTGTCCACGTTAGTCCAGTTATTATCCCACGGGAATCGTAATTTTTTCCGGAATAAAAAGTATCAAATTTGCTATTCTAGATTATATATTATATCCACCTAAGATTCGTTCAGCCGTTCTGACGTGATTGTGTTACAAACATCCATCCAGAATTTCGCATTTATATTAGATTTTAGTGTCCGACCGAAAGTTCGGTTTCGGTTTCGGTCGAGTTTCGGCAAAAATAGCGGGTTTCGGTTTACTTTCGGTTTCGGCGTCAGACCTGCCGAAACTACGACCGAAACCGAAACTGTATTCGGGAGTTCTCGCGCTTTGCTCGGTCATATTCGGCGCGTTGAATTCCATATAAGCGACGACGATTTTGCCGCGTCCACGTGCCTAATCCTGTCGTGACTAGGGTTACCAGATGAAAAAATCAAAAGTCCGGAGAAAAGGCCTGATTTTCATTGAAAAATCCTGAGATCCTTTACATTATCAAAATTTTCTCTCGAATTAAAGTCGTAATACTATCGTTTTTATACATTGTGGATCTTACTTAAAAATGTATCATCACATATTAAGTATGATAAAACTGATTAAGTACCTACTTGGATAAATAAGTACTGATTTTAATTGTGCAATTATTACCAAAGGAAGATTATTTTTAGTTTGTTTATTTTTTTATCAAAGAGATCTTTAAAATGTAAGCTGTATTTTATTGAAAATTCAAAATATCCTGAGATTTCATGAGATTTGCAAAATCCAGCCGCAATCCTGAGAAGAGTCCAAAAATCCTGAAATCTCAGGACAAATCCTGACTAGCTCTAACTCTAGTCGTGACAGGCTTGTGTTTGCAGTTCGTTTTGTTTGTTGTAAGTTTTGTGTGATTTAATTTGAATTCGATAAGTTTTATCACGTGATTCATGACTCTTATGCTATATAAGAGTAGGTAGACAAGTGAGGGTTCCGTTCGTTTGCCCACCGAGGGTTCCGTACAAATTTGTAGGTACTGTACATATTTAAAATAGTTCAGGAATCGAACCTCGCAGTTTTTTTTTCGAACTTTTTTTTTCATTCTTCATCGTAAATCAAAAACTATACAAGATAAAAAAAATAAATTGTTTAAGCTTCTATCAATGACGCCCTTTTATACGATACCGCCCAAGTCACGGTTAAGTCACTTAACAATTTTCGACTCCGTTCCTTATATGAAGGCCCTGTTTTTTATGATTTAATTACAAATGTACAGTTTTCAGACTTTTCCCTGTAAATCTAGTTTATGACGATATTACTTGCCAAATTTAAAAGTTATTACCCTATTAATTTTGATTCCCTTGATACTAAGTATAGTCATACTTTTTTTTTGGCCGCATAAACGGCCGTCTCTAATGAACTCACAGGTTTGATTTTGTCACAGCTTCAAGGGACTGTAGACCTAAGACCTATATGGTTTTATTTTCAATTCGATACCTCCACGCGTTTCGGAGATAAAGGGTCGTGACGCAGACAGACAGACGGACGAACAACAAAGTGATTTCCTTTTGAGGTACGGAACATAACAAAATAATTCAATATAAAAGACTAATACATAGATCATAGTAGAATCAAGTTTAACATAGGGATCTGTATATTTTTTGGTTAATTTAACTTACTCGCTAATGCTATACTTACCTAAAATAAAAAGGTTAGGTACTTGGTACTTACTGTAGTGCATTAGTGGTATTAATATGAACGATTCAGAGTTTTAAAGTTAATTTTAACAATTATCACAAAGGTATCTAAGTGGCAAGAACAGTTAAATACTAACCTAATTATAATTTTTTTGTGACTTAAATAGGTACCTACCTAGGTATCCTTATTATAATAAAATTATTATTTAATTTCTGTTTTTCGATTTTAAACCTTACTAATTACCTACCCCCAAACTAAAATCGAATGCAACATTAACATGATCCTTGTAAGAAAGTTTCGGTTTCGGTTTCGGCCGAAACTGCGACCGTTGCCGAAATTCGTTTTCGGTTTCGGTTTCGGTCGTAAAAACCAGTTTCGGTCGGACACTATTAGATTTATAAATACTTGCATATAAAATTGCACCAGGTTAAATATCGTCGCGATAATGACGCTATTTGCGACGTTTAGAACTTGTGATATACTTAGGAAGTAGTACAAATAATAGTCAAACTCTCATTTTAAACATGTTGTATTTCAATTTGCTTATAATGTCATGATAAATATAATTTATAACAATTACATACTTAATAAAGTAATCATTTGCCATAAGTGATAAAAAAATTCTTACACCATTTACATTTCAAGGCTTTGGATGATGTTGATTGTTCGTTCGAGTTCATGCGTTCATTGTCCGAATAAATTTTTAAAAACACTAAACTGGCCTGATTCTCCCTACTATAAATTTGTACCTTAACATTTTCTAAATAAAGTCTATTTTTCTATTCACTGGAATTAAAGTACGTTACCAACGTCGCACGAAGCTGGCGTGCTCACTGTCTGGCAAACGAAGACAGCGCCTTATGGTACCCTTAGACGTCCGCACTCCAAACGCTCGTAAGTAATACAATCTGAACAGGGCCACGTGAACACTACATTCAATATAAATTATACAATATCTTTAAATATCTTCTTTATATATAAATATATATTTCATATGTTATGCGTTTATTGTTCCTATTGGCAGTATCGCTGTGGCAACCACATACAGTCTATTTGTCTATGATAATGAGAATGTAACAAGTTCTGCGAAACTAAGATAGCGGGAAACGTTTGAAGTGCCACGTTTAAAATATGTAAGCGTAAAGTTTTCGGTATAAATAACCATTAAGTATAAGAGCGCTACACACATCGTGTATTATTTATTTATCCACCGATAACAATGCAGTATCCACAAACATACATATTTATCCATTACCAAGCTAAAAATGTAAATTTTCATAGACCCCAAAACGATTTTTATATATTTTTTTTTATTTAAATCACAAGACACTATTTATTTAGACTAGTTTTTGATACTATAATGGCAACTAAATAGTTGTTTATTTATTATTTATATATTTTTTTACATAAAAAATATACTTATACATCCAAGGTCCGTTTATTACTTTAAAATATCACTGCATTGTTACATGATCATGTAAACAATTGGGAATTGTTGTGTGCAACGAACAGTTCATGATGAGTACACATACACTTTATAAAAAAAAAAAAGAAAATATAAAATATATTACTAGGTACATATTTTCGAATAAACACATATAACGAAGTGAGATTTTCAATTTAATATCGAATAAATAGGTATATGTGGCAACTTACTCATCATAAACCTGTTGGTCTGCCCCGCCGGACTGGCACACTCACTCGCCGGGCGCGCGACGCGCTTGTTCATTACTGCATGCAGTGAGCGACGAGTGCGCCAGCCGGGCGGGCCGCGCGGCTACGTACGACGCAGGCGCGCCCTGTATACTACGAAATACTGTCCATTCGATTACAATGCCACATGATGTCATATAGTACATTACGTCTTATAAAATGGTGTTCCGATGCATAAAACTGCTATTTACATTAACCACTATATTTACACATAACTCTAGACTTCAGATTACCAAGAGTCGCGCGTACACTACTCGCCGGTGCGGTATAACATCTGTACATGTCGCGGCACGGTCACTAGGTCGCGGGCGGCGGGCACAATAAATTACTCCTACAAAATGTCAACGGGAAATCTATCTACAATTGCTTCTATGTTATAGTTAGACGGGTGGCGGTAGCCGCTAGGCGTGGCGCGGGCACAGCGCGCGGAACTCGTCCTCGTGCAGCGCCCAGCCCGCCGGGGCCCGCTCGCCCGCCACCGGGGCCCGCTCGCCCGCCGCGGGGGCCCGCTCGGCGGGCGCGTGGCCCCGCGCGCACGGCAGGTGGGCCCGCGCGCGACAGGCCCGGGCCCCGCACGCCAGGGCCGCGCCGGGGCCCGCGCAGTGCGAGCAGCGGGCCGCGCGGGCGCCCCACACGGCCGGCGCCAGGCCCCACAGCCGGGCCCCCGCCGCCACGAGCCCGGGGGCCCACACGGCGCACGCCTCGTGGAACCACACTTCGTCTGCAGCGCCCGTCGGCCCCGTACAGTAGCGCCGCCGCGTGGCCTCATCCAGCGACCTGCCACAATATGGTTAATGTCTATAATATGATTTTTTTCTCATCCATTTCCAAGGTGAAATGTTCGACGAAAGAGCATTTTTTAATTAGTTTTATAAAGAAATGCTAAGTCTAAATTAAATGTCGAACAACGTACACAAATCAAGTCGACCATAAAATATACTCAGAAAAAAATAGTTGTCAAGCGCACCTGTACTCGTCGCAGTCGGTGTCGAGCGCGTAGGGCCCGAAGAGGTCGCCGAGCTGTGCGGCGTGCGGGCCCCTGGCGCAGAAGGCGCACAGCCAGGTGGCGTCGGGCGTGGTGGCGTCGTAGCGCAGGCCGAGCGTGCTGGCGTGCAGGCCGCGCACGCCGCGCACTCCGTTGCGGAACTCCTCGCCGCCCTTACGTCGCGCGCCCGTCTCCTCCTCCTCGCCCGTCGACGTGTTCATCACGCTCACCGACAGCGGCGAGTCGCGGGGGCCGCGGATCTGGCGGGTGGGAAGCGGGTTGAGTGTCGACAGTTACAACATGATTGAAATAAATAGGTGATCTTAAAGTAACTTTCGAGTTGAAAATTTGACAATAATTTAATTATCGTCAAATTTTCGTCATTGAAGTTATTAACTCAATACTAGAATGATTACAAGTTGTGACTTGTAATGTAAGTGGGCATCAGTACCTGTATGTAAGGTCCCCGCGACTTGCTGGAGCTGGCGTTGCTGCCGGAGTCGTACGCGTCCCGCGCCTCGCGCCCCTTGCGCGGACGACGCGCGTCCGCCTTCTTGCGTTGTGCCTTCTTGCGCGGCTCGTCGTGCTGGGCGCGCGGGCCGCGGTCGGAGCGCGCGGGCGCGGAGCGGCGCCGCTTGCGGGCCGCGGCCGGGGCGCACGCCTCGTCCGCGGACGCCGCGCCCGCGTCCGGCGCCGGCGCGGGGCTCGTGGCCGGCTCCTCCTCCAGCCCGGCGAACATCTTCTCCAGCTGGTTCTCTACCTCCACGAAGCTGGCGGCGGCCGGCTCCGCCGTGCGCGCGTCGCTCGCCTCGGGCTCGGCCGGCTTGCCCTCCGACGGAGACTCTACTGGAACGTTAGGCGCCTCCGGGTTAGAGGTGCGCGCACTGCGGCGGCGCGGGGCGGCGGCGGAGGCGGGCGGGGGCGCGGGCGACGAGGCGGGGGGCGCGGGCTCGCCGGGCGGCTCGGCGGGGGCGGGCTCCGCGTCGGGCGCGGGCTCGGGCCGCGTGGAGTCGGGGCTGGCCAGCACGCTGCGCAGCTTGTCCACGGTGACGGCGGCGGCGGGCGAGGCGGGCGGCGGCAGCGGCACGAGCGGCGGGGGCGGGGCGCGGTCCGTGTCAGCGATCATGGCGGCGATGTCGTCTATCGTCTCCGCGGAGCCGGAGCGTGTTTTTCTCCGCGCGTGCGGCTGGTCGGGGCGCGGCGACGCGGGCCGCTCGTCCGGCGCGTCCGTTTTCGAGTGCGGCGCGTCACCATTCTCCCTCGGGAGAGGCAGGGGTTCAGGGGGCGGGCTGGGCGGCGGGGACACGCGAGGCGCGGCAGGGGGCACCACGGGCGCGGGCGCTAGGGGCGCAGGGATGGGCACAGGGGGCGCGGGAGGCGGGGGAGCCGCCGCCACCCGCACCGTGCGCTCCGGCTTGCGTTTCCTCTTGGAGCCGGGTGGGGCGCCACACGAGTCTGCAGAATCCTGTGGAATGATAAATGTCTCGGAGTTAGTAACATGTGCAAACATTATTGATAACTATTGTAACTTGTAAAACTTCAAACCCACCTCATTGGAAGAGGGCGGCGAGGGCGTGGGCGCGGCGCGCGAGTGCACGATGACGGAGTGGGGCGACACGGGCGAGGGCACGAGGCGCTCGAGCAGCGCGTCCACGCGCGCGTGCGGGTGGCGCGGCTGGGCGCGCGCGATCAGGCTGTTGATGGTGGGCGCGTCGCGGACCGACAGCGAGGGCGGGCCGGGCGGCGCGGACTGGTGGCCCGGGGGCGCGGCCGGGTGGCCGGGGGGCGCGCCCTGGTGCGCGGGGGGCGCGGGCGACGTGGCCGCGCCGTTGCTCGCGCGGCCCCCGCCGAGGGACAGGTCCACACCGACCCGAGTGTATGCCATCAGGTCATCTGCGCGGAGCTTTTCTGCTATAATAGAAACATATGGTTAATCACCCACCACGTACCGCAATCATTTGCAAGGCATGTCAATTTGGTATACTTATTTAAACCACATTTTCAAAACCATCAAAAAATAAATATGAATTACCGTTATTTGTACCGTTAAATACAGGACAAATTCCTGTAAGTGTTAATGGGAAAATGTTATGCATTGCTGGATCCCGACCGCTATGATAAAACCAAGTGATGCGTATTATAAAAGTGCTGGAAGCTATATCTACCTCTCGACGGCGCCAAATGTTGATATAAGTCTACAGGGGGTAACGCTGCACTCGCCTTTATGTCGCCCGGAGACGGAGTGTGTCTGAAAATTATACACAAATGTATATGCGATCTGTCTGAAACCATGACATACTTTGTTTTACTTATATTGGCTTTTTGTAACTGAGAACTAGATTTTTAAAATGTTAATTTAACAGACCAAAAATTAATTACTCAAGCTTGCACATCCTACTACTATTATAAAGGCGAAAGTTTGTATGTATGGATGTATGGATGTATGGATGTTTGTTACTCTTTCACGCTTAAACGGCTGAATGGATCTGGATGAAATTTGGCACAAAGATAGATTATAGTCCTACTACTATTATAAAGGCGAAAGTTTGTATGTATGGATGTATGGATGTATGGATGTTTGTTACTCTTTCACGCTTAAACGGCTGAATGGATCTGGATGAAATTTGGCACAAAGATAGATTATAGTCTGGAATAACACATAGGCTACTTTTTATCCCGGGAAAATGTACGGTACCCGTAGGATAACACATCAACTGTGACGCGGACGAAGTCGCGGGCAGAAGCTAGTTGTTGTAATATTTTTGTCAGGGGAAGTAATGCAAATGTGTTTTACGTCCTTGAGGCATATATTCCCCATATTTGCCGTAAGCATTCATCGAATTTAAAATAATAAAAAAATCTTATCAAGGCAAGATATGTGCAGTTTTTGTATCAATATCAAATACACAAAGTACCCTTACCTCATGTGATGTTTGTCCGGTGGCGTGGGGGTGTGTCTGTAGAGCTCGGGGGGCGTGGCCGTGTGTCGGAACACCGAGTTCCCGCCGGCCGACTTCAACGCCTGCAATTGCAACAGACCCTACGATAGTCACCGGTAAGGCAGATTAATATAAAGAAGTTAGTAGTATGAACATGGAAGTTATTCGTAAAGCTATGTGAGATGATTGGTGGTATGAGAGACTTTTTTTCTTATCCTATTTATTTATTTATTAAAACTTTGTGCACAGCATATAAAAATATTCTGTACAAAGGGGCTCTTAATGCTTTGAGCATCTTATATGTACAGTCAGTCGTTACGGATAGTCAGAAGTCGGAAAGTCTGGCAACCAGTTTTACAAAAAGGTATCTACTTGTAGTTACTGGGCAACAGCCCAGTAACTGGGTTGTGGAGGTAAGATAGGCAGTCGCTCCATGTAAACACTGATATTCAGCTGCATCCGGTTAGACTGAAGCTGACCCCAGCATAGTTGGTAAAAACGCTAGGCAGATAGATATACAGTCACATAAAGCATAACATAGAATTCAATGTTAGAACTTCGTGGAAGTAGGCCTCCTTTCTGTGAGATGCAATGACCCCAAACGCGGGCCCAGTGCGGTTTGGTAGTTTTCACTCGTCTTAAAGGTGAAAAGAGATACAAGACTTAACGAAGTCGGAAGTTATATGTTCTTTGTCAGCCCAAAGTTACAACTTTGTTACAAATGCTAAACTTGTAATATCCCTGTATTGTTGCATACACCCGTAAAGCACATTTAGTTTGCGTCAAATTATCTTGCATTTATGTTAAGTATAGTGATCATTACTGATCGAAAAGGTGCATTCATGTTATAAAGTGCAATAGTCGCTCAGTAAAAGTAATTCACCAATATTGAAGAATTTTATTTGCTGCGGGCGGGTCCTCGTCGTGAACAAGTAGAATGAATATAAATATTATTATGAAGAGGTAAAGTTTGTGAGGTTGTAGGGAGTAATCCCTACAACCTCACAAACTTTACTGGTTCGGGTCGACAGAAACGATTTTAAAAATTATTTTACCCATTAAAAGCCACGTTATTTGTGAGTGTCATAGGCTATATACCTAACATCAGGCTACGACACACGGGAACGGAGCAGTAACCAAAGACGTAACGTACGGCGGGTGAAAGAAGCCACACGGACGAAGTCGGGAAGTGCATGTTCTGCTTAAGCCCAAAGTTGCAACTTTGTTACAAATGCTCTAAGCTTGTAATATCCCTGTATTGTTGGGAACACCCGTAAGTACAATAATATAATACAGTTTTCCAGACACCTATATCCCCCAATTAGTTCGGATAATCGACGCTCTACTGTAATTAGATTTCTTTCAACACCGCATTATTTTTCTCCGGTTTTTAGCAATATAATAAAATTGCTACGCTACGGAACTAGTATCGACGGTCTAATTGTTCTCTTATCGGCGCGAGAATGTTGAAAATAGGTGTGAAGTAACTCTAATGGTTGCCTACCTATACTTTGTCTAACGTATATGATACATGTTGTAACCCAACTAACCCCGAACTGCAATACTGAGCTATTTTGGGCTTGTTTGAGGAATTTTTTTGAAGGATGGGAAATCGTCAGGTGTACTTCTTCCGGGGCGGAAGGAAGTGTCAGACTCTTACTGGCTAAAACCCATCCATGTTCCTCCGAATGCCCTTTGCGTTTCAGGGCCGTGGTAACTTTTACGAACAAATTCCCCAACCTGTTTGAGGTCCTTAGATCTTTAACAAAATTGTTATAGCTAGTTTCTATCTCCGGTACATTAGAACATCCTCTTTAGGTATTTGTAGTTAAATGTGCGTCCGGTGTACTGACTTCCTGGCTGACTAATAAAATAACTAACATCTAAATTTCCAAACGAGTAACATTATTATTAATATTATGGAGAGGTAAAATTGTTTGCAAGAACTCACAATATATTGCACTTAAATAATATAAATATAATGGTAAATGTCGCGAGAAATTGCTGGATGCGGGCAGCACAGGATCGGGCATTTTGGCTATCTTTAGAGGAGGCTTATGTATAGCAGTGAACATTATAATTGGGTAGATGACACCAATAACCAATAATTTCAAGAAACAACTTCACAAAAAAACATTTAATTTTAGCACTAAAAACCCGATGATTTTTTAAATAACTATAAAAATCGATTTTTATTTGCTTTGAAATCAATAAATAGTTAGTGAATTGAGATGACAAAAAAGTGACGTCATAGTTGAGTATTGTCATAGAAAATCTATGGGGGAATGGCGTTTTAACAGCTCATAAAAAGTACGTCAATTGATTAGTGGTGTCATCTACCCAATTACTGATCCGAAAACAAAAAATCAATCAGCATGCATACATAACATAACATGCATACATATGTTATGTATGCAATCACCTACACAAAGCTACACGACTGCCGTTTGTCATAGAATATTTTTGATGTTAAAGTCGACTTACAGGCGGACGAAGCCGGCAAAAGGTAGCGGTTCATAATTTGGCATGTTTTTTTATCTAGTTCGCTACCGATAAGTAGGAGAAAAGCAGTAGTTCTGTATACTTACCAGTAGAAATTATTACTTCTATGTAATTGTATTGTAGATAACGGGGAAAGTACGTCATTACTAATGATCTGCTACACACACACCCGCATGGCTCATTACAATAAAAGAAACCGCAGTTCAAATGAAACACCATAAATTATGAGCTATTGTTCAAAATTATTAATATTCAATAACACTATAATTTATTTAACTTCATGATGCTTTTATTGCATCTCTAGTAATAATCTCTAGTAATAACATAAACATAGCTAATATAATGGAATTCCCCGGTCAAATTAATCGTGGCGGGCGACCGCCTCTCATGCACGAGGCTGTGGGTTGGCAACCGGGCACGAGCATACCAATGTGACTTTTTCTATTTCATATGTATTCTCAAGTTTATCTTGCACATCACAGACTTCGGTGAAGGGAAACATCGAGAGGAAACCTGGACTTTATAATTATTAACCTAAGTCTGAAATCGCCAATCTGCCTTGAGCAAGCGTGGTGATCCATGCTCGTGCCTTCTCTGTATGAGAAGGTCTTTGCCCTGCAGTGAGACTATAACAGACTGGTATTCTTATTATTCCCCGGCCAAAATGCATGTAAAACCAGTTTATGTTTTTAATCTGTCATCTAATGAATTGACTGTAGTAAAGATTGATTAATGCTAAGATTTTCACAGTGGAATCTAATGAGGTTAAAGATAACATCTCTTAACAAAACAGCTCGAAGGGGGAAACCAATCAATTACGTATATGAAGTGCCCTTTGAAAACAATTAATGATTATCTTTGTTTACAGTACTTATCGGTTTATAATGGAGAATCCACTTAATTCATAGTGACATCGGAACAGATAAATGTATATGTTACGGCTAATACCCGAAGTGCGGCTACACCTAGTTTTAGCCGGTTAGAACTAGGTGTAGCCACTTACTCTTGGTTAAACCTAGTACGAGCCGATTGTTTTCGGGTAAAACTAGGTCTAGCCTTCATCATGCCGGCTACAACTAGGTCCAGCCATTCCCTGTTGGATAACACTAGGTCTATCCGATATCATTCCGGCTAGAACTAGGTCCAGACAATCCCTGTTGGATAAAACTTAGATGCGTGTCCCGCCAAGCCTTCCGCCCCGCGTTACACTCATGACTCACAGCATCTGCAGCAGCGGCGCGGGGTGGAGGGCATAGCGAGACACGCGCCTCTGCAGGTTGTGAGCGCCAGGTGCTGCTGGTCTACTGCAGGTCTACTAGCGAGTGTGACTCACAGCGTCTGCAGCAGCAGCGCGTGTCTTAGTTTTATCTAACAGGGATTGGCTGTACATAGTTGTAGCTGGCATGCTATCGGCAGAGCTTTTTTAGATATTAAAAAAACATCCAATAAAAAGAAACGTAGAGAGTTTTTTTATTCTTATAAATCACATTGTAATAATTAACACAAATTATTAGGAGTACAATTTTTAATATAATAGGAACAATCAGGAACATTTTTTTTAACAACAGACAATAAGTAGTTGCATATTATAATTTAAAGAATGTTATTATAATTATAAATCACACTTTTATAAAGTAACATAAACTATTTATTAGAAGTAGAACAACTTAAACTTGAGTGACATTTTGAGTTGCACAATCAGGAACATTTTTTTTAACAACAGACAATAAGTAGTTGCATATTATAATTTAAAGAATGTTATTATAATTATAAATCACACTTTTATAAAGTAACATAAACTATTTATTAGAACAACTTAAACTTGAGTGACATTTTGAGCAAGGGCAAACGCGGGTGTACGGGAGGTGAGGCGGCAGGGGCGCGAGCGCGACGCGTCTCGCGTGAGCCAGGCGCCTGTTACTTTTTTCAACTTGTTTGCATCTAGTTTTATCCAACAGGGAATGGCTGGACCTAGTTGTAGCCGGCATGATGAAGGCTAGACCTAGCTTTACCCGAAAACAATCGGCTCGTACTAGGTTTAACCAAGAGTAAGTGGCTACACCTAGTTCTAACCGGCTAAAACTAGGTGTAGCCGCACTTCGGGTTTTAGCCGTAACATATATATTTTTTTACTTTGCTTATTCCTATGGTATAGGAATAGGAATTCCTTCCGTACTGCAAACACATAAAATCACATAGGTACACAAGCCATCAGACCTATGTATGTATTATGTATGTATTATCTAGACCGATTCCGGTCACGGCAGCTAATGATAATGCAGTCTAGCCAGGTGTAGGAGATATTATAGGGCGCAAACAGGTGTTCTCCCTCTTCCCTAACTCTCATAGTCCGATGGGACGGCAATCCGGCACGACCGGGGAGACAAGCACGGATTTACGTGCTTGCAAACTCCGGACTGAAAAATTCCTAATGGAAAAACCCAGTAACACTTTTTGCCCGACCTGGGAATCGAACCCAGGACCCACGCTCAACAGGCGTTTAGCCGCCACGAGACCAATGGGACAGTTACCAATCCAAATCTACAGGTAGCTGGTGTGGTACAGGTTGGCCTACAGGTAGTTGTTAGGACAACTACCTGTAGGGCAACCTACCACACAAATATATGTCCCGTACGGGAATCGAACCCGTGACTCGCTAGGACCAGCCCCTGCGCCAACCGTGCCGTGTCGCGATAATGACTTCATTTCTCCTTACATTCAGCTATGATTTTATGATAGCACACAGATAAGAATTCTTTAAATCGGATGTTTACACAAGTGTTCGTATGCCGTAAGTGGCTAAAACTGGTGCTATGTACAAATAATCATTAGTTGTATTATTTGAGCCTATGTTAATACGAGAAAGACGATGAAGTTATTAGTTTTACTGTCGGAATTTTCTATGTAAACATACATACCACGCCTGTATTCCTCGAAGGCTTAGGCAGAGGGGTACACCCACAGTTTTCCGGTATGTTTTAGGCCCCAGGTAATGGGAAGAGCCTATTGCCATTAGCCGGGCACAAATCCTAACTCCGAGCTGCTACTGAGAATTTCATAGAAAAACCCAATAAAACTCTGCTCGACCTGGGACTACGTAAACATGTTGCAGTTTATTTGACCTAAGCACCTGGATGCTTGCTGTGTACGAGGTGTAAAAGATACATCATATATAGTCGTTAAGTACGCGTATTTCCTCTCAAACTAAGGCGATTCGCACACTGCACCGCATCACGGAGCGTAGCGCGGGAGTGCGTGTTCTTACGTTGTTTGGAAGTACCTGTGTTTGTATAGAAAACACACAGAAAACGTATTCAGGCGCAATCTCAGCGCTATGTCGCCACGCACATCTGAGTTTAAAGCGGGGCAGCGTGTGATTCGTGTAAGTAAAGTTCGCGCCACGTGAAAAGAGCCCCCATTTGAGCTGGTGCACTGAAAGACCAGCGTCTTTTTGCGTGGCGCGCTCTCGAATATTGAGCGGTTTTTTTTGGAAACAAGTTTTTTGGTTTAAATAACCGAATTATTACGATCTGTCACCGTGCTTTGGCCACATAGGAGGACAGTTCGAAAAAACAAAAACCTTTGATCCGTCCCCCAGATAGTGAAGAGGGGACAGTTCGAACTTTATTCAGTCCCATCTGTCCCCCTATCAGTGGGAGGTCCCCCTATGAGTATAGGGGGCAGAATAAAGTCCCTTAAAGGAACAAAGCAGGGTGACAGATCAGAATAACTCAAATAATCACTGTTTATCAATGCAATGTAACGCACGCAAAACATTGTACTTTTGGGTGCATGCAACAGTATACGGGCCGTTGCAGTATTTTAAGTTTATTTATAACATTTAACACTGGTTTTTGTAAAATATCTGCCCAAAAAGTTGGAATAAACCTTTAATATCTCCGTAACTAGAAGGATCATAGGTATGGTCTAAAACAAGTCTTTTTACATCCGTTAATTAGCAAATAACATTTTTAAATTACATGGTAGCTAGCTTGGCAGTTGTCATAAATCAAACTTCACGAAGCATCGAATAATAAAATTACATAATATTAATTATTAATGCTTCTGACGTTGCTAAGGTCAAGTAGCAGTCATTGTTTCTTTTTGTAAAATTCGACATTTAGCTGTCTCAAATCACAAGTATGCGTTCAAAAGGATAACGGTAAAATAATAATTATAATTTTTGACATGTGCTTTCAAATCCGGCTATGATTATTATCCGACTTCAAAAAGGAGGTTCTCAATTTGACTGTATGTTTGTTACGCGATTATTCCTCCAATTATGAATTGATTTTGATCGTTCCGTTTTTGTTTAGTAGGTCATACTCCACAGGACCCCCCTCCTGAGGTGACCCCACATTTTCTACATGCTTAGATTACTTTTGGCAAATCATTGGATAGAATTGTATGGTAATGAAATGTTTCCTTATGTCGTACGCTTAAAGTAAGTTGAGGAAATAAAAATGAGACGGCAATATTGCCTAGAGATTAGTTCGAAATGCTAAGACGTTTGGGCTGACATTTCCGCAGGAAAATCCAGAAAGATTGGAATTTAAAGATGAATATTATCAAGAAATGAGACGGGTCGTCTGAGCCTGCTTATATTTCTGAGGCTTAGTAGACCTGGCTGAGATCAGCCTAGATATAACCGGTGGATTTGGTACACAAGTCTAATCCACCAGCGTCAAGCATTAATATTTTTCGTCGGTTATTAAAAAGAAAATTTAGATACTGTTGCATGAATTTTCAGCGTGTGGGTGTTGCGCTAATATTAACAGCTGATGTCTTTTCCACCCTTTATAGTTTTATGATAATTGAAATAAGACCGCCAATACTACAACACGCTTTTCTATGAAGAACAAAACATCTATACAAGCGCCGACAGTACTCCTTTCAAGATGGCCGCCCCACCAGGTCAATTTCAGCTTCCTATCCAAAGTAGTGTTAAGAACAAAGCCCGTACCTGAAGAGGGTCAGGGGGCGAAGGCGCCGGCACGTGGTAGAGGTGCGGCGGCGGGGTCGGCGTGTGCCACGTCACGCCCCGGTCCGACGCCATGTGGGCTTGCGGCGCGCGCGCCAGCAGATTCGCCACCTGTAACTGATTGGCGGGACGTTTTACTTCACTTCAGATACTTACCTAGGATGTAGAACGCAGAAACCTTACTTCTATGTTAAACGCGAAAGTTTGTAAGTAAGAGACGGATGTTTGTTAGTCTTTCAGACTTAAACGGCTGAACAGAACTAGCTAAAATTTCACAGACATACCTAAGTATAGATACTGATCTAGCTCGACACATAGGATAATTTTTATCCCGTAATTGTGACAGAATTAGACCAAAGTCCTACATTATGTTCAAATTAAGGACTGGTCTAATTCTGTCTGCGTAGACGAAGTCGTGGGTAGAAGCTAGTGTCCATCAGGTGTCTAATAAATTGAGATTGACGGCGACCGACTGCAACGCAGTTAGAAATAATAAAGGTAGATATGCTCCCAAAAGCCTGAACAATAACTGACTTGACAAATGTGAGCTGTATTTTCTAAACAATATAGCATATTTTAAATTAGCAGGTATTCTGCGGTAAAACCTATCTAATACCTAAGCAACTGTTTTCAGTGATGACGATAAAGATACCGTCAAATAGGTTTACGAGTACGACGACCCTGATAGGACTTTATCGTACCGTGCGTCAGTGTGATGCCAGTGTCTGTATTTTACACCTTTCGTTGCCTGCAGTACAATGATGATAAATCATGAATGGCTAGAATGCTACTTACGATCTTGGATGAAAAGAATTATTTTGCTAAGGGAATAGAAAATCAGTAGGCAGTGATGATGTGGCAATAAATAAATGTATGTAAATTATTTCAGAAATAAAATCTAGGTTTAGGTGTACGACCGTCGTTAGTTTAGTCGGTTAAGAGCCACTATACACATAAGCGGTTCGGCACTTCAATACAACCCATCCATCACGCCTGTATTCCCCGAACGGTTTGGCAGAGGTGTACCAATGTACACCCACAGTTCGCCGGTATACAACGTTATAACAACAATAACTACGAATGCCGAACCGAATGTGCCGATCCGCTTACATGTATAGCGACCCTCTATTTGCCTTGTCATTACGAGCCTAGGTAAAATCAATTCTCAAATTCGTGTCCGATTTTTCGGTTCCCATTTAACCCGACTTCGGGTCATCGGCGACCATCTTTAGGGGTCATATAGGGGTCACGCCTTATTGGCTAGTGGACACCCGACTAATGTAGCGTGTCAGTATAAGCTGATGAATAAGTATTTTATGGTTTAATAATGTTTTATTCTTCCATGTTGAATTTTAGCTCCGTCAGTTTGAATTCGCGATTAAGGCACTACTAAAAATAAATTAAAGTGCTTTATATTAAAACAGCTGCAAGCATGATGCTACCAGTCAATGCCAAAATTCAATAATCGTGCTTTATAGTTTTATTTTTAGAATTTCATTCAGTGTTAGTAGTATATTATTGTAAGTATCTTTAAAGACTGAAAAACCCAGCTTTGATCTGCAAGTTATAGTAATCCTACCTAACTAATATTAAAAACACGAAAGTAAGTATATAACCTTTTTAAGCTTAAACCACTGAACAGATCGTCCTGAAATTTTGCATATATATTGACAGGTGTATAGAAACGGACATAGGGTACCTTACATCCCGAAAAAAGTATTGTTCCCGAGGAAAACAACAAACGTTCTTATGATGATAGATGGCGCCACGTGTGTTTCGAGTCATGATTGAAGTTAATACATTTTGTAAGTGTAGTGTTCATGTTGACGAAAGCCGCGGGCGAAAGCTAGCCAGTAATAAGGTATATTAAATTGAAGAGATAATAAAACAAGAGAGACAAATGATTTGACCTAAAATTCAGAAGAGTTAGAAAAAAAAGTAATGGCTTGTTTGAGCTAATTCTAAACTAAATAAAATTAGGCCAAACTTTTCTAGATCATTCTAGTACAGTTTTAGTTTCATTAGAATAAATGTGTGGAAAATAAGATTGATTGATAGTTGACTGCCAAAACCAGTGATAAGCAAGCCTGAAATCAGTCAAATGGTGGAACATTAATATGATGCAGAAATAAATATTCATGAAAATATACAGTTGGCTTGTTAGCACATCAGTTGATTCAAACAGTCAATATAATGTTATCTTTATATTTGAATTCTTCTGTGTGTACATGTGTATGTCACTGAACTCCACTTAAACGGCTGTTACGATTTTAATGAAATTTTTTGTGTGTTCGTGTAGATCCCTGGATGGTTAAGATTCACAATTAGGTAGGTAAGTGACGCTACAAGACAATGTTTGAGCTGTTGAATTTCGGTTGAGTTGAGTAATGTTTTCTATTTTACAACATGAAAGAGAGACAAGAAGAACAATCAATTTTTACAACTAAGAAGCTAATATCTTCTAATTAGCATAACAAGTGCCAACATGTGTTTTAGACATGGGGAATTTCTAGGAAAAAAAAAAAGAAATAGAAAACATAGATTGTTGAAGAAACTTTTGAAATGTAAAAAATTATGTTGCATACATGTCTTATTTCGCCGTGCTTTTACATTGTCGCCTTACAGCTTACCCAATCAGAACAACTTGAGAATAAAGTCCCGTTCCGGAACAACTTTTTTACAAACTCACAACTAATTGTATTACCATTGAGGATATTGTTTTAAAAATACAAAATAAAAAGTAAAAATGGAAAGATTAGAAAACAACAAATTATTTGCAAAGTTCAAAAACAATAAAAACTTTTCAAAAGGAAACCGTGTCAACTTTTTTGGGTTTCCTTAAAAGCAAAAGTTACAACAAAGTTTATGTTTAATTGAATAACACTTTCTTTTTATTACATTGTAGCTTTTGAAAACTTTATGAAAAGAGGGGTTTTGAGGAGTTTTGTGTTCAGGAAACTAAGGTTGTATATCAGTACGGTAAAGCAGTGTCTTGCAGTAGATTAAATCTAAGAATAATATATTACACAGATTAATAAATGTCATCAGTCTAATCATTACAAAATCATTTTTAAGTATACAACAAAAATTATATTGTTATCAATGTCTAATAAGGAGAGTGGAATTTGATTGTTGTTAAAAAAAATGAAATAGTTATGTTATAATGATAGACAAGCAATTTTGAGATAGTCAAAACATTTGAATGTTTTGCTAGATAAGACTATATTTTGATGAAATGGCATGGTTTTTTATGTTCATTCAAATAAGTATACTGGTTTAAGTATTACAAAGATATTTTGAAGATAACTTTACTTAAAAGTTTTTCTTTCTACATTTTAGAAGGCAAACAACATAAATTTTAGTTTTGCATAATTAAATTTATGACTATAAACACTATTATGACAGATCTTTATCAATTGTCATAAAATTCTCATAGATAAATAGATAGTGACAAGCTGACACACATAGGAACTCAACTGGATGGTAGCATTGCTAAAAAAGGTAATCAATTTTGTTATTGCATATTCATAAAATATTATGTTAGTTTATGTGACAGAGTTCTTCATTGCCTCTTCTTCTAAGAAGAGGCAATATAATGGAACTCACGATTCTAGGCAAATGGGTAACTGAGCAGCTATTTGGAAATCAGAATATAGGTATCTATTTCTTTTACAAGCACGAATATCATAGTAGTTAGTAGTATGATGCAGAAGCAGAATAAATAATGCGTACTAGACCAGGAGTGAATACTGTAAATAATAACAAATTGATCTGTGTTTATTCATTTAGATACCAAGAATGCCATTATACTTATGTGTCACCTAACCAAGCGTGTCAATGAAAACAGCTGATTGCTATGTGATTAGCACACACTCACAGACACTCAGGGGCAAGCTTGCCTACACAAAGGATATTACCATTTTAAACGTTATATGAGTTTTCGTAAGTATTAGCTGCTTACATTTACATTAAATGTGAGATTCGTGTAAACAGCATTCTAATGAAACACTTCCGACAGGATGTTACGAAATTCATATAGGTTAGTTAGTGATCAACAATACGTGAATAATAAGCACCACCTGCAGGGGGCTCCATCCTGAGCCCAGCTGCGACTGTCGCCCATTGGGGTTGTGCTGCGAGCCGCCCGACATGCTGCGCGGCACTCTCGACGCACTGTTTACTACACGTATTCAACACCAGTCCGTCAACAAACACTCCCTCAGTCCACCATAATGATGCCGGCAAGTTTGAAGCCTTCGCCCGCGTAACTGCGCTCCCTTACGACGTGTACAGATACTTCTGAAACGTTTTCATCAGCGCACATTAAATTTTCAACTATCCACAACGTGCCACATGTACTCCAGGCGCAAAACAACTCACTTCCACCGGTAGCAAACACTTATTCCAAAGAAAACTAAGACTATTTAGTGCATGGTATGGTGTTCACGAATTTGATGCTCACTTCGCGTGACATTTTGAACGCATTTAGGTTTTGAAATTAAGCACTTCTAGCACAAATTGTAGAGTGAATTCGGTTGCTGGAATACTGGACACTGTATCTTACCGAATAAAACTTTATATTTCGCCGATAATTATCACAGAAAACGTAAAAACCCTCAAAGTATTCAATAGAATCGCCTTCACAATGGTGGCCGATTTGGTTTTTGAAAGCACATACAACGCCATCTTGTGTCAAAACTTCAAAAAGAAGTCGGTAAAACAGCAGAGCGGAAGCATGTTTTCTTTTGTCTTTGGTGCACAAAAAATACCGCGTGCTGGGAAAAAAAACATGGTTGTTGAAACTTAATTTTTATTGCAATTCATATGCAAATTAATCATATGGATTTACTTAGAGATGGATAAGTTGTTAGTTTTTAAGGATTTCCATAAAAAGTTTATGAATTGATCGCATTTAACTGCTCATGAGAATAGGCATCTCTAATTTTTGTGTAATGGCAACATTAACGCGTTGCTATAGCAACGATTGTTTTGTTTTCGTTGTGCTATTGTGCTACATCAAGTTTATCGTGATAAATTGTCTGCACAAAGTCTATAAATTCAATGAAAGATAGTGAGATCACCAAGTTTTTAGTATCATTTACGGGTCAGATTGAATATGTGACATTTCCTTGTGGTGTGTTTGATGATCAGCTGTATGTACAGTATGAGACTGTGTGGGGACCTGATTGGGAGCCTGTTTCGGGTCTTACATCAGGCACCAGTCAAATGGCACGCTCTGGGATTGACCCTGAACGAGTTGTTTTGAATTTACCTTTGGAAATGGTATTCAGTAGTACTAATGTTTCAGGGTGTAAGTATAATTAAACAAAGTTTTATGCGGGCTCTCTGTAACGATTGACAGCAACAATATGCTCAAGTAGTTTTCATTTATTCTTTTGATAATAAGCTAAAACTTAATAATCATAAAGTTCAAAATCGAGCAGTAAGGGTCAGTTCACACCGAGACGCGATGAAACGCGACGCTTAAAAATACACATTTCATTGTGTCAAGGTGCAACGTATTCTGACTGAACTCTGAAAATGAAAGTAACTTTTCGTGTAGTAAATAAAGTTATATTTTGAGTCACTCTGTTAAAATGTGCGCGTAGAGTCGCGTCGCGTCGCGTCTCATTGTGAACTGACCCTTACGTGTAAGATTCAACTCTATTTCAGATACTTTTTAAACTGCTTAACCATTACTATTTTGTTTTCGTCGACCCTACATAAGTACCTAATTATATTTTACATGCATCCTCATTTGATCGGTGTTACAGGGCCACAGATTATCATAACGGTGAGGGCTCAGAACACCATCAGTGGTGATGCTCTAAGAGGCTATTCCCTCTTCCTAATGCCTCCGATCGCTGGCCCTACTCAGGCCTCCGTCCCGATTGTGAGGCCTCAAGCTGCCACCCTGCTAGGGGAATGGCTTTCATGGATTACTGGTAGATACCCGGAGTTGGCAGACCCAAAAATACTGGCAAGTGGGAAGGATAACTATTGTAAGTCTTTTTTGTCTTGTTGAATTCGTTTTTTCGATTTTACGTAATTTTAAAAAGTTCTACACCTTTTAAAATTACGTAAAATCGTTTAATATTTAATTAACCTTTTCAAGTAGTATGTAAGGATCGTAGCAGGTGGCGTTCCGTGGTTTCTGCCTACCCCCATGGGAAAAAGGCGTGAGTTTATGTATGTATGTAACCTTTTCAATTCGTCCCCAAATCTACAAATTCAAACTTACTAAATAATAATCTAATCTTATAAATGCGAAAGATCAGTTGGTTTATAATTTATTTGTTTGTTTGTTACACTTTCACGGCTGAACCGATTTTGGTGACATTTGGTAAAACTGCAGAATAACTTGGACTCTTGTAGGGAAAGGAAAAGGAAATCTGCTTTTTATATCCGCGACAAGTCGCGGGAAAAAAATAGTTATTTAAAGGTTTTATACTCCATTTTTTGGTCTGTCGTATAAAAATGTTATATGACATAAACGAACCGCTTAAGTCAACCTACCTTATGGTTTTGCTTTCAGTGCTGAGGACAGAATCTTACGGGACTGTGACAGTATCCATGTCGATGGTGTCCAAGGATCTCCGGAAGCTGGGCTATGATAACCAGCCGCCGATCTATTAGGGACGAGTATCATACATTCGTCACATTTGTGCCTTTAATAGGACGTCTGGCAACACTTGCCAGACGTCCTATTAAAGTCCCGATATTGGCGGGACGTCCCGATTTTATGTGTCAGTCGGGATGTCCCGCGTGGGATAGACTCTGTCCCGCTTTTCGGGGATAACTCGACCGTGCCTGTAAGTGCGTTTAAATTATCATAATTTTATTGAAACAACATTTTAATGGCTATTTTTTTTTCTATCTATTGTCATGTAAACGTAATTTAAAACTCAAATCCTAAGAGAAATATTTAAAAACTTCTGATTACAATATGTAAACGTTTTTTTGCTATGTCCCGCATTCGACGAATTGCCAAAAAAACTGGCGACACATAGTTCCTGACCTTAAAAGAAACAGGCGGAACCATTCTATGATCATTTTTTTTTATTGTAAGGAATGATACCTAATAAACAAGATTTCTTTGTTTGTAATAAACGATATTTTAGCTAAATAGGTAAATCTGGTTGGAGGTGGAGCGGGAAAAGAGTTCCTGGCATGAATTGTGTGTGAGGCCTTGGAACAGCGTAGGCTTAAGAACTTAGTTAATCTAGTCTGAAACATCTAATTTGTGTACCTACATTTTTGGAAAATAAATTATTCTGATTCTGATTTTGTAAAAAGGCATCTCAGTGGCCTACTGTTCCAAACCAAAAATGCCTAGCCGGGTAATTGAACCGTCCAACACAGCACCCCAGTAACCTCCATCAGGGTACAATTAGTACATACTTACTTAAGGATTATAATATTAAGAGCATCAATAAACTATGAATATTAATGAATGATAATTTTATTTGCATGAATTAGGTACTCTTTTTATTAGATCAGGTGACAATCATCGTATCATTTCGAACCCGCAACCTCATGTCCACCTTTTATCCATAAGTCTTAACCACTGGGCCATCACGACATCCCTTGGCCTTTCGGTCATTTAAATGTAAAATAAATATTAAATTAATAATAAACAGGTATTAATAATTGTAATCTAGAATAATAATACACGCAATTTTAAACATGATTGACAATAGAACAGTACCATTCAAATCATCTGGGTCACATAATTACGTACAGTCACTAGCATAAAGATGTATACACTTAGCAACATTTGAAAGATGGATGTTAATGATGTTATGTATGAACATAGTTCCCATACTACTATGGTCTTATCTCAAAGTTGAAAATCGTTTTTAAATTTGGACAATTGTTTACATGTGTATGCTCATGACTATACATACCTATGTTACAACTTTTTTCAATTCTGTAATGCCTGTCCCAGATATTACGCAAACGGAGGCAACATGATTGTCTTCAATCGCTAAAACCTTGCCCGCATGTTTTAAGATACGCCATAATTGCATACATATTTATAACTTCATTGTCATGCACTTTATATTATCGCTCATTAAATATACAAAGGTAACCTATTAGAGAGGTGTCCATACAACTCGATTTCTACCGGCTTTCCTTCGGAAGTTTGGGACAACAGCTTTACTCTACCGCCATAAAAACTATCCACTATTTAAAAAAAAAAATGTCTCAGATTTTGTTCCCGCGCGGAACAAATATTTGTATGGCCTGCAGATCAGATGGTTGTCCTGGGTCTGGTTGTTTGCGTATGTAAGTTTATATTTTCATAAACGCACCCACGGCCACGATACAGGAGATATTTAAAGTCTGGGACAACGTTTTAAAAAATAGCTAGTTAAGTAGTAGTAGAGGTTAGAGCTCTTTGTAAAGGAACTCGTCCAGGGAAGAGCTACCACCATACCTATTTCTGTCGCAAAGCAGCGTTGCTGTTGACCACCCAACATGAGGTGTGCCACGGGCTAGTTTGCCATCCAATGGAATAAAAAAAAAGAAAAATCGACTATTTGCCCACAATTTTAATTACTCATTTATACATTTTTGGTTCGGCTTCACTCTTAAGACAATCGGCCCTTCGCAACTGTTGCGTATGACATAGATATCTACGCAAATTATACCCTATCTAGTTTATAATACGGTCTGATATCTCTATCACCTGTTCTATAATAGATTTAAGCTCTCATTACCGTAATGGTGGGCTAAACGATGTACGATAGCGGCAGAATATCAATTAATCCTTCGCACGCTTGGTGGCCATAATTAAAAAGGATTACGATTAAAAAGTGTAATCTTAAATCACAACAGATTGTCTAACTTAAATAAGAAAGTACTTAAGTAGGTACTTAGTTAATCATATTCGGTGATTACTTTAATGATTATTAGTTCGTAATTGATAGAGGGACTTTTTCTATGATTGACATCAAATTTTCGAAAAAAATAAAGGGTATTAAGTCATCTTTATTTTTCATTATCATTGATGTTATTGTGATTGCTTTCAATCTGATTACAAAAGTAGTTGATTACGTTCAATTGTAATCTTAAGTACGTAATTGAAAATCGAGATCGGGAAAACCTAATATTCTAATTAGTCTACCCTGTCAAGGAGGCATTGTCAGTCAAGAGCATCTCATAGGTATCATCATCAGTAATTCAGCGGTACGAATAAACATTTGATCTGATACATTATGCCGTTATCAATAGTTTTACTCATCAGTTCATCACCTGCCCTTATTCCATGCGAGATGGCGCAACACGTTTTCTTCTTCCATGCCGTCCTGTCAACCGTCATGCTATCAGTTCTCTCCCTTCTCTTTCATATCACACAATAAATCCATCTTTTCTTTGGCCTCTCTCTTCCACACCTCACATCTCACATCACTCTCCATCCATCCACATTTACCAATGTGACTTTTTTCTAATTCATAAATGTACTTTCTAAGTTTATCTTGGACATCATTGACATCGGTGAAGGAAAACATCGTGAGGAAACCTGGACATATAATTAATTTAAGTCTGAAATTGCCAATCCGCCTTGAGCAAGCGTGTTGATTAATGCTCGTGCCTTCTCTGTGTGAGAAGAGGCCTTTACCCTGCATTGAGACAAGAATAGGCTGATATTATTTATTTATTTTTACCTCAATAATTTTAACTGTTTTTTTTTTTTGTGTAGCAGACAGATTACCGTGTACCCATTGTACAAATATTTTAATTGTTTTACAAGATAGGACGTACCTAATTGAGGAACGTTTGAAGGGAGTTATTTTCCTTACTTTATCTCTAAGGTAAGTAGATATATAACGTGTTCTCAAGGACCAGTTATCAATAAAATTAATGAGTAATATGTGGAGTCAGTACTGCCGTGGAATTATCTACAACAAGTATCCTCGTCAGTTTTCTAAAGCCATGTTAATGAGGTTTGATGGCTTTGACTTCCGTATTCAATTGTTTTGTTGGTGTTTGTTGATGTCAAAAGTAGAACATGGTGTCTAGTAATATAATCCTCTTCCTACTATCCTATTTCCTACTATCCTTCATATTATAATCCTTAATATAATATTGCAAATACAGAAGTTTGTGAGGATGTATCCATTAATGGATGGATGTTTGTTACTCCTTCACGAAACGGCTCAACATACATATTTGGCACATAGATAGATTATAGACTAGAATCGTACATAAGGCTACTTTTTATCCCGGAAAATTGTACAGTTCCTGTGGGATAATATCAAATTTGACGCGGGCGAAGTCGCGCGCGGTAGCTACTGGGTATTTAACCCTGCAGTGGTCGCGCCTTAAAAAGTCACGTGAGTGGTCGCGCGGACTACATTTGTAGCAATTTGTTTTGTCGTTTTTTAAATGAAATTCAATTGTTTTATTATTTTCTTATTAAAATATGACAAATTAACTCTTCTAAAATGAAATTAAAACGAAAAACAAACATAAATCTTCATCGATCTTGTTTAAATCAGCTATGAAAAAAAAGTGCGCAAAAAGTCATGTCAGTTTAAACAACCGTGGACTACATATGTAGTCCGCGCGACTACTCCAGGGTTAAAACACGAAATATTGGATGGATGGATGTTCGATTCCTACCTACCTACCTTCACGCTTTATGGCTGAATGGATCTGGATGTAATGTAGCACAGATATAGATTAGAGTCCGCAATAACACAAAGGCTACGTTTTATCCCGAAAAAATGTACAATTCCCATGGGATAAAATACCAACTTTGTCGCGGAGGAACTTGCAAGCAGAATCTAGTGTAGAATTTCTAGGTACCTACTTTATATTTCGTCCAACCCAACACCTGTATAGTAAACATTGCAATGTCTTATCTTCATAATCCTGATCACATCATTTCAGTTAGTTTGTCTGAAAACACCTGAGTCGTGGGCTGGTGGCTGTATAACTTTATTGTAGTCACATTGTTATTGTGGCTGTAAAGGATTTAAAACCATTGTTTAGTACGGATTTAACGATGCGCCACGTTAATCTAAACATACACTTTAAAAATAAGTACTTACCTATATATTAATAGATACATCTATACATAGAGAATATGCGCATTGAGCACATTTGCTGAATTTTATACATACCATCACGCCTGTACTCCCTGAAGGGTTAAGCAGAGGTGTACTGATGTGACCTGCAGTCCTCCGGTATGTTTTAGGTCCCATGTAATAGGGGCGAGCCCGTTGCCATTAACCGTTCATAAATCCTAGCTCCGAGCTGCTACTGAGAATGTCATGGAAAGACCCTTTAACACTTTGATACTCGACCTAGGAATCAAACGCAAGACCTCTAGCATACGTAGCAGTCGGTTTAGGACCATTACGTTAACGAGGCTGAATTTCAATGAAGAATTATTAATTGTTTGCCCCTATTGGTTGTGGCTAATGGTTCATTTGCCAAGTTCTAACTTGGCTAAAGACATTTATAATGTGTTGGTAAAGCGCGCTTTTAATGTAAAGGTAGTAGCTGAAACTGAAATTAAATAATATCTATCCTATTTAGGTAAGAAGAGAGATCATAGTTTTTTACATTGATTTTGCAAAACCTATTTGTTATCTCACAATCACCTCAAACAACAGCCTCTTTTCAACTACCATCACACCTTCATACCATCACGCCTGTATTCTCCGAAGGGTTAGATAGAGGTGTATCAATATACACCCAAAGTTCACCGGTAAACTTACTAATATTGTTAATTGTGTAGAAAGTCACACTTCCCCGTCAATAGTACTTAACTGCATCATTGGGTATGTTACCTCGTTAAGGGAAATTGTCCATTGACGTAGGTACTGTGAAATCAATTAGTGTTTATTATATTCGCCTTTAGACCTAGTAGTCACTGTTTCTTGCGGTTTTAGGTCTGTATGACGTCAGGATTTTATTCTACGCATTAGGAGGCACGCCCATCGCATCACGTTAGCCTTTCAAAACTAATTTTGACTCATGAACTGATATCAATGTCGCCAAACTTATTACTTAGGATGGAATTTTGAGATAGGGATGCGACTGCTACGCTAGATGTCTTGGGTTCGATTTCCAGGTCGAGAAAAACAGTTAATAGGTTTTTCTATGAAATTTTCAGTAGCAATCCTCGGTCTTAGGATTTGTGCCCGGTTAATGGCAATAGGCTCGCCCCCTACCTATTTCATGGGACCTGAAACATAGCGGCGAACTGTGGGTGTACATTGGTAGGTACATCTCTGCATAACCCTTCAGGAAATACATACAGGCGTGATGATCTGTGTGTGTAGATATTGTAACGTTGTATTCTAATATTCAACGTCATTATAGTAAACACAAACAATAAATAACTATATAAGCTCAGGACGGAGGCGGACTTCATCGAAGTCCATTAGTATTGTTGATAACACTAATCACTTTTAAATTAAGCTACAATTCCGGCGATGGACAGCGATTCGTCGATAACGTGGTGCGCTGGTGACCGCTCTCCAAGAAGAAGTCCCTTCCACGATGACAGTCGCGCTACCCTCTACTCGACGCTCCGCTAGTGACGTTAACGACCTGTCACTTTTGACAATGACATTTTTATGTGCGCCGACACGGCCAGACTGACATACGACCGTCCTCGGGCGTTATTGTATTTCCGGAACCAGACAAGGTCTAATCACCAAGACATCCGCTCGTCCATTCTGTTAATACTACTTCTTACATGAATGCGCTCCAACGACATCAAACACAAAGTCAGTCTATTGACCATTACCATAGTGACTTGGAACTTTTTACCAACAGTACACATCTGGACCGGACGAGTGCATCCCTCCAACCAACCCTGACGGGTCTGGCCCGGACGACACTGTCCCTTCGACCAGGATCAACATAACACATCTGGACCGGACGAATGCATCCCTTCAACCAACCCCACTGGGTGTGGCCCGGACGACATTGTCCTTTCGACCAGGATAAACATAACACATCTGGACCGGACGAGTGCATCCCTTCAACCAACCCTGACGGGTCTGGCCCGGACGACACTGTCCCTTCGACCAGGATAAACATAACACATCTGGACCGGACGAGTGCATCCCTTCAACCAACCCTGACGGGTCTGGCCCGGACGACACTGTCCCTTCGACCAGGATAAACATAACACATCTGGACCGGACGAATGCATCCCTTCAACCAACCCCACTGGGTGTGGCCCGGACGACATTGTCCTTACGACCAGGATAGACTATAAGGATATTACTTCTTGATCGGACGAGTGCATCCCTTCAACCAACCCCACTGGGTGTGGCCCGGACGACACTCTCCTTTCATCCAGGTAATTCTGGATTAAATAGTGCTTACAATAACCAACGGACCCATGCAAGACATCAAACACACTGACGTCATACCTATGATTGCGGAATATCCTATCATCCTATATTTCGATTCTGTTATTCAGGATCTGAGTGTGCCCTGACAGTCTGAATTACCAGTAATAGCGGAAGAGCATGCGGTCAAGGTGTCACTATCGATTGGGGATAACAAGTCATTCCTAGCATCTACATCTTCTGCCGCCGACTCGGCCTCATCATAATTCAAAAGGTTAGAAGTGATTTAAACCTTCGTGTCCGCGAGGTTGCACTCGTGTTATCAAAAGTCATCGATAGTCCATAGTCAAAATCATTATCAAATCAAGATCATTATCAGTCAACAACATAAAACCATCACACCATTTATGGGTCCGTTATAAGTCAAGTTGGGCTGACGACGAAGCACTTAAGGCGTGCCAGTCATCAAACCCAGGTGCCACGACATAATCAGCCCTACGCCGCACGTCTACGTCAGCAATGGTTAGCTGGAGCTCTACGACTGAGGCTGATTTCGGCCGTGCAACACCACAAACTACTACCACAGACTAGTCGTTGCCACACAGGTATCATTGCCACACAGGCGTCATTGCCACACAGGCGTCATTGCCATACAGGCGTCAGTGCCACACAGGCTAGTTAACAAATCACGTTAAGATGCTTTATTCAACATCAGTGCCCTTACTGGCACTATCACTTTACTTATTTTACTCTCGGTTATGAAACACAAACACACAACACTAAAAGGCCCGGCTGTTCGGCAGCGTAGTCTCATTGAAACCTAAACAGTATTCTTATTCAGACCCAGACAATAGTCATATAGACCTGAACAGTACCTAGTCTCTCAGAGCCCCTTACTCTTTTTGAGACCCAAGTTATAATCATATACTTAGATTCGGCCACTATACATACATCTAACCGCGCATTGCACCCTGAACGAGTCATAAAATCACAGTTACAACTACGACCAAACTACAGTTTGATTAACAAAGGTTAATTAGTCATTTTAGTGTGCGTCATATTCAAACAATAGCGGAAGTACTTTCGCTATTGCTATCTACTCTGGATTCTTTCTATCACTGTCTAATTCTAAACTAATTAAAATTTTAAGGGCTAAATCACACAATGCTGGCTTTGATCAAATTTGAACAATACTCAACATCACCGAGACCAAGCATCATTGAACAGTCATTATTCACAAATAAACCACTCTTAGTTCCCTTCAAAAGCATCAAAGTTAACTGAACTCCAGGTGTCTTATTCGTGGTCAACATCAGATACAACAATAGCTCAGCAAACACATTTGCTACATAGTACGCATTACCCAACGGAATACCGAATCAATCCTTGATTCCATAACTCATCGAACTGAGAACTTGTAGTATCGAAATTAAACAAATGCCAGTTTAATGTCTGTCTCGTATTTTACTGGAACTTCAATAGGTGCTTGGCCCTTGGGCTGAAAAGTTTGCCCTTTTCAAAATGATCACGAACCTGTAGTGCAATTCTCTAAAATGCAAACTCGAAAACAAGTCACACTCAAGTGACCGCGCTCACTTCGATAACGAACCCACTTGACATTGGTTGTGTATTCGTTTGCTGTGGTGACGTTACCGGTGCGATCGTATTTAACAGAATACCATTTTGTTATCTCACTACAGATTCAGCTTTAGAATTACGAGTGAGGCTTAGAGAATCGCACTGCTGTAAGTACATTTATATTGAGGGACTTTCATTTGTAAAGCTTGCTAATCAACAATTTCATTGGTAGTGTTTCTCATTCTATAAAGCAAACCCGACGAGCTCTATACTTATTAGTGACAAAATTCACAAATAAAAGAGGAAACGCGCGCGCGATCATCAACCCCTTTGGCGGGTAAACTTTCTGACTTTGTAAAATTAGAAATCATTGAAAATACAATAATCATTACCTACCTAGTCATGTACCATAGTCGTTCGAAACAACCCTTAAAATTACTGCAAGAAAAACTGCCAAGCTTACAGAAATTCGAATAAAACCTCCAACGCCACGGCTCTCCAGCCGACCAGCAATCACATTGCTCTCACACATCCAGCGCATGGATCAGCTATGCTACTCTGAAACAGGCAAATCACTTCGAAAGTCATCACGCAAGTCATCTCGATAGTCACGCCTGCTTCGCAGAATATCAAATCCCATTGAAGAACGTTAAAACACTCACTCGATACAACACCTCCCACTTACGTCATCACGTGGTGGCGCTAGAATGCCGAACTCAGTCATTGTAAGAATACGAAACTAAAATCTCACCGCAGATTCAAAAACGATTTCGCAGCTAACTTTTTAGAACAGCACTACTGTACGCATATCCATCAAGTGGATCGCCCGTGTGCATCACCCTCTGACTACACACTGCGGTCTCTCTAGATCCCGACCTCCGGCTGAGTTAAACATGCATCGCGTACCCACGGACCACTTGAGTTGCCTCAAGCGACACCGATTTCTACCGAGCTACGACTATGTGATAACCACTGGTACGGTCAAACACAATACGACCGTTAGAATGCCTTACTTCGACTTTCTACCACAACTTAAGCTTGCTCATCATCATCAAAATTCTTATCAACATCAACTGGTATATGACCTCCTGGCATCTTTCTTAGCCTATCGTGCGCATATTTGTAAGTACGCTTAGAATTTAAAGCTTTCAGTGTGTAACGACATCGCGTCATTATTAATCATTAGAAAAAAATCAATAAAACAACTCTCATACCTATGAGAATCTATTAGGACTAATTAATTAGGCTAACTTTAGTTATTTCTATTATCTTCAAACACTCAGACCAAGCTTTACTATGTTACACATCGATTTTAACACCATCATAACCGCTCATCATTCACAAGTCACATTACATGAGCCAGCAGTTATAAAATGAAGTTTGAAACTCTTACTCACGCAGTTACTATAAAACTCCTTCCTCGTAGAAACTTCATGAGTTACGTAGTTGATACATAGGACGAGATAAGGTGTTCCTACGAAGTATACCTCTATGGCATGTTGCCGTACCTCTTAATTCACCTGTCCTCACACGAATAATTGGAAAACCGTTAATTTTAAGTAAAACGCTTTTACGGTCTTGCTGAGTAGTTAAAAGTCTAACTCAATGGTAGTCATGGTTTTGCAAAGCCTACAGCGCTTAGAGTATAGCGTGTGTGTAAAGTGGCAACCCAGGGAGTTACCCGGACGCCTGTGAGAGGGCGCTCGCGCTGGCTCTAGAGAGTTTGGTCTCTATGGTTTTTAGTTAGTCTAGTCTATGCGTACGTAACGTTAAGAAGTTTACCTACCCACTGTGTGTGCGCTCGAGACCAAATGGGTTTTACTATGTAAATTGTGTGATTGTATGATCTACCTGACCATTTATATTATCCGTAACACCAGTGTCTTACTACACCCGTTCCCCGGCTATCTTTCACTTACATTTTCTAGCGCTTATCATGCCCATGAATGGTACCTACCATAGCCGTGGCTAGTACTTACTATTGCCACCGCTAGTACTTACTATTACCAATCAAAACATGAAAATTACGTTGTAATAGACTGCACACATTTCTCTTCTCAAACTTACGCACACGCACATAAGACGCGCCAAAGAATGTAACGGCAACGCCGCGATGCGAACCCATGTCCGACAAATACCTACAACGATTTGATGAATCACTTGACCAGTCTTGTCGTAACGTGAACATTAGCCATACACGCTCACGCTAGGTTACAATTTGAACAATGATATCATTCTATGGTTCCAATTAAATTGAAAACAAAAAGGATACAACTCAAACGAGTCATGCGCCATCACAGACTTCATTAGCTCGCAGTTACGCTCGCGTCGACGCTCCGAATTACCGCCGAACGTCCGACCGCAACAAGCTTGCAACTCTCAGCTTTAACACCAACACACGGCGCACGACGCACTGCACACGATGCACGACACACAACACTTTACGACGTCTTGCTTTCTTAGAATGATCTAGAATAAACTCGCTGTCCAAGGTAATCCCACTTCTGATATAAGCTCAGGACGGAGGCGGACTTCATCGAAGTCCATTAGTATTGTTGATAACACTAATCACTTTTAAATTAAGCTACAATTCCGGCGATGGACAGCGATTCGTCGATAACGTGGTGCGCTGGTGACCGCTCTCCAAGAAGAAGTCCCTTCCACGATGACAGTCGCGCTACCCTCTACTCGACGCTCCGCTAGTGACGTTAACGACCTGTCACTTTTGACAATGACATTTTTATGTGCGCCGACAACTAAGATAGATTCAAAATATTAGAAATCACTCGAATTCAACGAGTCATAGTGGGAAGTTCCAACCCATCACCTGACTTACTACGCTAGTGTTTTGCCTCACTCGCTCGCATGTTAAAACCTGTTTTACTTCCCTCTCCACACGTCACCTGCGCGAGCGCTGGACGGGTCGCCGATCGACACCGGAGTCGTGACACCGCTCAGCTGCGACAGCACGTACACGTAGCTACTTTAAGTACCATGGGTATTTAGTGCGTGTCTTCTCACGTGTAGTCCGAATTTAAATCTCATAATTACCACTAAACCTACAGTTTAGTCACAGTTAAATTATACAGTGTTTATCCCCGTATTGGGTAAGTGTTGACAAAACTCATTTATTGCTAACTCATGTCGGTGTGGTCAATGACTTGCAAAAATTGTGATTTATCATCCTTGATCAGATCAGTAGTAATCATATTGTATCTTATGCTTTCCATCTGCTTGGACATCATTAGTAGTTTTATATCATAGTGCTTCTCACTCTTTTCTTTATAAAACTAATTTTTATTTTTGTAAACTCCGATTCTGACAGTGACCGTTACGCACATTCGCCTTAAGCGCAATAGTACTTCTGTCTCACGCTTACGCTACCGCCGTGGTCACCGTCAGGAGAGGATTGTCAGAGGATCCGTAATCACACGATGGACTTCAATTCCAGGGTCCCTAGTTCCGGGTAATACTACCCAGGAGAACGGCATTCTCGTCATCTGGCGCTGCGCATGCGAACCACCGCTCTTCCACCACCTCGACCTGCTGATCGTCCATCACCTGGGTCAACCTCTGGCTTCGACGACCTCACCAGTTTCGCGCTAAGCCAGGGCAGTACATACCGCGCCTACCTCCATAGGATAGATAATAATGACGGGCAATTTATCCACGACCTATTATTAAATTTTATTGAATGTGCTGAAGGTTTTTAATTGCTTTCAACTTCCTAATTAGAAGCATTTACATATGCCTACACGCTTCATTGGCGCCCATAACGTGGTTTTTTTTTAATGGTCATTTTTTTTATTTATTTTTTTCTATGGAGGTAGAATTGTTTTTGGTGTTTTGTGTGGTCAGTTTTTTTATTATTATGTGAAACGTTTTTTATTTTTTTTGGTTGCATAGTAACTAAGGTGTACGTTACCGATTTTAACCTTGTATGCAAAATTATTGTTTTGAAAAATTATTTTTATGACGTAATTACAGTCACTTCACGAAATACAGGGTGAAAAAAATTTTTATTTTTTTTATTTTTTCATATTGTTCGCTTGTCTATTTGCCGTCGAATAATGTTGTTTTTTTAACCATGTACAGTCAGCAACATAATTTTTTTATGTAACTTAGTGTTCTTATACTTATATTTTGCTGATTTCTTTATTTAGTAATTTATTATTTTTGTTTCCGGTGCGTACACATTAGTTGCATTATTTTGCTTTTTTTATTTTTATTTTGGTGCTTCAATTATCTGTTGCAAGTAACCCATGCTTTTTTATTATTTTCTAGTTTTTTGGTTTATTCATGCTTTCTTATGATTTGATTTTGATCATTATTTACATTTAAAGGAAGAACAACCGAGACGTTACTAAGTTTAAATAGATATTGTAACAGACGGAGTATTTAACACTTGGTTTTTTTTTCACTCTCATACACTGTTCAACACTTACCCAATTTTTTATTATTATTTTATTTTACAATATTTTAATTAAAAATAAAATATACATAACATTATGGCTTATCCGGTAAAATTCATGTCGCTACAAAAATCCGAGCTTGAGTATGAGGTTGCTATAAGGGGTGAATCACCAGCTGCCACAGTGCAGGAGTTGCGTAAACAAATAGCAAAGTGTGGACCATTATTTCCATCACAGGACATTCTTACTAGCCCTTTCGATCCAGCTGACGACTTGAGTGATGTCGTAAATGTTCTCGATAAAGTCAATGGTAGTTTAGATTCTACTTCTTTAGATAAAAACACTTTGCTTCGATGTCAAAATTTGCTCAATCATTTGTATCACCGGCTTAACCGCATTACAGGCTATGATAAAATTGAGGATGATTATAAACAATGTGTTGATTATTATAAGAAAACCGCGATAAAGCTTACTTCGCTTAACGAAACAGCTTTAGATCTCCTAGAAACCACTAGTAGTGATTGCACGACGGCTTCTCTTTCGACACCAGTTAACGTCACCGTTACTTGTGATGGCAATATTAACAAATTCGCAAAATTAAAATTTGACGGCAAGTCCTGCGTCCGGGCGTTCATTCAACGTTGTGAGGAACTTTGCCAAGCCAGAAATATACCACTTAACAAAGTCTTGTCTAATGCTACCGAAATATTTACTGGTGATGCACTGCACTGGTACAGGAGTATTAAGGATACGGTTTCGGGTTGGAACGATCTTACAGTGTCATTGAGACGTGATTTCGATCAATCTGATTATGATTACAGATTGCTTTCAGAAATTAGGTCTCGTACACAAGGAGAATCTGAGAACATTATTATCTATCTTTCAATTATGTCTGGACTTTTTTCACGCCTAACGAAAAAAATATCAGAGGAAGATAAATTGGAAATTATTCTCCACAACATTCGTCCAATTTACTGTAACACCCTCTCTTCTGTATCAGAGATTAAATCTATCGACGAATTGCGAACCTTGTGTCGAAATTACGAGGCAATTCAATCTCGTTTTTCACAATTCAGGGAACCTCCTAAACCGGGCTCGAATACTCTAGCACCAGAGTTTGCATATTCAGGACAGTCAAATAATAAAACTTATTCTAAAGATAACGATTACAATAACTCATATAATAAACACTATTCTAAACAAAATTACTACCAAAATAAACTTAATTCTAAAAATAAACCAGACACTACTATAGTCAATACTGTTGATACGTCTAATTCAAGTACGAAACAACGTTACTGCCCCCGTTGCCGTAATAACTCACATAATCTGAGACAGTGTACGGCTAACAAAGATGAGGTGGTATGTTTCAAATGCGGCCGTAAAGGCGTAAAAACACCCGACTGTCCCATTTGTAGCAAGGTTAAGAATGCCGATTCAAAAAACTAACTACCGAGAATTGTGTAAAGAATAAATTTGATAGCGAGGACTGGGATAAATGGCTACAAACTATTAAGTTATTTTTTACATCATATAAAATCTACACAATTCTCGATGATAAAGGTGATCTCGATGATAGACCTTATGTATCTATTAAGATTAACGACCTCGCTGTTTCGGGACTTCTAGATTCAGGCTCTGCTGTAACAATTATAGGTAACGGTGCTCATTCAGTACTAGGAGCTTATGGCTTGCCACTTATTCAAGCTGATTGCATAACAGTAACAGCTGCGGGAGGTCAAAATATTAAAAGCTTAGGTTATATTAATATTCCAGTTCATTTTGAAAATCAATTTCATATTTTAAAAGCATATGTAATACCGGAAATAAAACGTAACCTTATTTTAGGTATCGATTTTTGGCGTAAATTTAAACTGTGTCCAAAATTTATTAGTAGCATTACCATTACCAAAACCAATAATTGTTCTTTGGTTACTGCTCACCCAACCTTCATACAAGGTTACGAACACTTAGATCAGTCACAAAAGCAACTGGCTGATAATGTTACTAAACAGTTCGAAGACATTTCTTCTCAGAACAAAGGCTTGGGCGTTACGAGTCTTATCACTCATCATATAGATACAGGTGACTCCGAACCAATCCGTCAGCGGTACTATCGTCTGTCACCGGAGAAGCAACGTATTTTGGTTGAACAGGTTGACGAGATGCTTTCGCTTGACGTGATTGAGCCTTGTGAGAGTGCGTGGTCATCTCCCGTTCTGATTGTGACCAAGAAGAACGGCCAACCCCGATTTTGCCTGGACAGTCGTAAATTGAATTCAGTCACAAAGCGCGATGCTTACAATCTCCCTTACATTTCCGAGATTCTTGACAATTTACGAGATGCACGCTACTTGTCTAGTATTGATTTGTCCAAAGCATTTTGGCAGATTCCGATTGCTTCAGAAGATCGCGATAAGACTGCATTTTACGTCCCGGGTAGAGGAACATTTCGATTCAAACGGACTGCTTTTGGCCTTACGAACGCACCAGCTACTCAGCAGCGATTGGTTGACTTGCTTTTTTCTAACTTTGACCTTAAGGTGTTTGCCTATTTAGATGACATCATCATCGTATCGAAGGATTTCAATAGTCACGTCACACTACTTTTACGTGTACTCGACAAGTTAAAACAGGCAAACTTGACTATTAACCTTGAAAAGTCCCATTTTTTCAGCTCACAGCTCAAATATCTAGGGTATGTTGTCGATGGCTCTGGCTTACGTACCGATCCAGCTAAGGTTGAAGCCATACTTAATTATCCGACACCTAATTGTCGTAAGGACCTCAAACGTTTTTTAGGAACTGCGACGTGGTACAGACGTTTTGTACCCAATTTCAGTACCATAGCTGGTCCCCTAAACAAGTTGACTTCATCAAAGAAAGGAACCCCTTCTTTCAAGTGGACTCCCGAAGCTGACGCTGCGTTTCAAAGTTTGAAGGAATGTCTGATTTCTGCACCTGTTCTCTCTTGTCCAGACTATAATAAGCCTTTTGAAGTGCACACAGATGCAAGTAGTTACGGTATCGGAGCAATGCTTACTCAGTCAATTGAAGGGAAGGAACACCCGATTGCTTATATGAGTAAGTCACTAAGCGCTGCTGAGAGGAATTACAGCATAACCGAACGCGAAACCTTAGCTGTTATTAGTGCACTCGAACATTGGCGTTGCTACATTGAGAACGGTCAACAGTTTACTGTCTACACGGATCACAGCGCTCTTAAGTGGTTCTTGTCCTTAAGTAACCCTACTGGTCGACTAGCTCGATGGGGCGTACGTCTTTCATCCTTTAATTTCGTCATAAAACACAGACGAGGCGTTGATAATATTATTCCTGACGCGCTTTCCCGAATTGTTCCGGTTAGTGCTATCAATATTGCAAACTCATATACAGTTTCCAAAGACTGCTGGTATAAAAACATATATTACGGTTGCTTAAATGATCCTTCCAAATTTCCAAATTTTATTATTAAAAATAAATCGTTATTTAGGTTATCTAAAAATAAACACGAACTAACTTCAGAATTCTCGTGGAAAGAGGTCGTACCTATTGAACACCGCGAGACAATAATAACTGAAAATCATTCCGAGCCTACAGCTGGACATATGGGTATTTTCAAAACTTACCGACGTCTTGCCTTGCGTTACTATTGGCCTGGTATGTACCAAGATGTCGTAAAATTTGTTGGTTCTTGCGAAAAATGTTTAGCTTACAAGTCCCAAAATCATCAAATTTTAGGAGAAATGGGTCGTCCTAAACATTGTTCACGACCATTCCAAATGATCTCAATTGATCTCATGGGACCTCTTCCTACTTCAAAAAAGCAGAATAATTATATATTAGTAGTAACTTGCTGTTTTTCAAAATTTTGTTTAATTTTTCCAATTAAAAAGGCTAATGCCGACATAATTACAAGAATTTTAGAAGATTCTGTATTCTTAACTCACGGCATACCTCAAACTGTGTTAATGGATAACGGCACTCAGTTTACTGGCAAGGTAGCTGAAGCATTTTTTAAGAAATATAATATCCCTAATGTTTATTACACACCTAAATATACCCCTCAGGTAAACTTAGTAGAGCGCTATAACAGAACCATTATCACTTGCATTTCTACCTACGTGGATAATGATCATAGGTCATGGGACATATTCATACCTAAAGTGCAGTTTGCTATTAATAACTCGGTAAATGAGGCTACAGGATTTTCTCCATCATTTTTAGTTTTCGGCCGCGAGCTTGTTACTTGTGGGTCACATTATACTGACAATGATCTCGGTGACGAGATACTATTCCTGCCACGCGACGTTTATGCAGAAAACTTAGGTGTTTTGTCTTCTGTCTTCAATGATGTACAAGCCAAGTTATGGCAGGCCCATGTTAAGAATACATCACATTATAATTTAAGACGCAAATTTGCCGAATTTGATATTGGAGACGTAGTCATGAAACGAGCGTACTTTTTAAGCGATAAAGAGAGCAGATTCTCAAAAAAGCTGGCTCCTAAATTTATAAAAGCCAAGATAATTGAGAAAAAGTCCCCTCTCGTCTATGTTTTACAAGACATGTCTGGCAAAAACTTAGGTTCATGGCACATTAAAGATTTAAAACTAGTAGGAAAAAATAAATAGTATAAAATAAGAATTTCATATATTTGCATAGCCTTCATACACTAAAACGCACATTTTGTTTATTTTTTTTTTTAACAATTTATGACTTACAATTCCTCTTGCATATTGTATATTCCACCTTCTATTTTAAAGTCTATTGGTAAGGCATCCGGTTAAGGAAAACAAGATACCTATACTTATTTTATGATATTGTGCGTCAGTTATGTTTTGTATCACTTAAATGTATACAATAACTGCTGCTAGTCATGTTTGCGAGAAGTATGAAAGATGAATTTTGAAAGGTTAAACTAATAGTCTAGCTCTAGTTCGTAATGCGGATTTTCTTTCATTCTCAGATCATGACGAAAATCCTTGTTGCGCGCGGGGGGTATTGTAACGTTGTATTCTAATATTCAACGTCATTATAGTAAACACAAACAATAAATAACTAAGATAGATTCAAAATATTAGAAATCACTCGAATTCAACGAGTCATAGTGGGAAGTTCCAACCCATCACCTGACTTACTACGCTAGTGTTTTGCCTCACTCGCTCGCATGTTAAAACCTGTTTTACTTCCCTCTCCACACGTCACCTGCGCGAGCGCTGGACGGGTCGCCGATCGACACCGGAGTCGTGACACCGCTCAGCTGCGACAGCACGTACACGTAGCTACTTTAAGTACCATGGGTATTTAGTGCGTGTCTTCTCACGTGTAGTCCGAATTTAAATCTCATAATTACCACTAAACCTACAGTTTAGTCACAGTTAAATTATACAGTGTTTATCCCCGTATTGGGTAAGTGTTGACAAAACTCATTTATTGCTAACTCATGTCGGTGTGGTCAATGACTTGCAAAAATTGTGATTTATCATCCTTGATCAGATCAGTAGTAATCATATTGTATCTTATGCTTTCCATCTGCTTGGACATCATTAGTAGTTTTATATCATAGTGCTTCTCACTCTTTTCTTTATAAAACTAATTTTTATTTTTGTAAACTCCGATTCTGACAGTGACCGTTACGCACATTCGCCTTAAGCGCAATAGTACTTCTGTCTCACGCTTACGCTACCGCCGTGGTCACCGTCAGGAGAGGATTGTCAGAGGATCCGTAATCACACGATGGACTTCAATTCCAGGGTCCCTAGTTCCGGGTAATACTACCCAGGAGAACGGCATTCTCGTCATCTGGCGCTGCGCATGCGAACCACCGCTCTTCCACCACCTCGACCTGCTGATCGTCCATCACCTGGGTCAACCTCTGGCTTCGACGACCTCACCAGTTTCGCGCTAAGCCAGGGCAGTACATACCGCGCCTACCTCCATAGGATAGATAATAATGACGGGCAATTTATCCACGACCTATTATTAAATTTTATTGAATGTGCTGAAGGTTTTTAATTGCTTTCAACTTCCTAATTAGAAGCATTTACATATGCCTACACGCTTCAATATATAGGAATATAGTTTATTTTACTTACTTTTTGCTATGCTGGTTTAATTAGATCTAGTGGCGCTGGGTTCTTAAACCATCATAGCCATGACCCATTCCTAGTGTCAAAGTTAGGATTATTCTTGGCGTCTTGAATGCCCATTGGGTTTGAAATAAATAGCTACAGAAGGGACTGAAAGTACTTAAGAGTTAATGCTAATCTAAATATATATAACTCAAAGGTGACTGACTGACTGACATAGTGATCTATCAACGCACAACCCAAACCACTGGACGGATCGGGCTGAAATTTGGCATGCAGGTAGATGTTATGACATAGGCATCCGCTAAGAAAGGATTTTGATAAATTCCATCCCTAAGGGGATAAAATAGGGGATGAAAGATAATACTTCTTAACGCGAGCGAAGCCGCGGGCAAAAGCTAGTTTTATTATAAGTAGCCAATTCAAAATCAAGTCATCGCCATTAAATATAACATTAGATAAATATTCATTATTTATTTATTAAAAAACCAACTTGATTTACCAGTAAAAAACCACACAAACAAGTTGTAGGTATGTATAATAATGTTACTACGCCATCGTAGGTATTTATAAGCTTCGTAATTTCACGATAAATAAAAAGCAATGCAAACGGCAAGCCATTAAAAAATATCAACAAAATGTAGTCATTTCAACAATATATCTTTAACCGTCATTATTTGGCCGTTACTTTTCAAATGTTACATATACCTATTATGTACTTTACAACATATTGAGTTGTCAACTAGTTTTTTTTTACCGACATTAAATCATCAAATTTCCCCGCCCTGGGCGGAGCTGGAGGGAGTGTCAGACTTTTACTGACTAAAACCTTCATGTTCCTACTGTGCCCTTTGCGTTCCGGGGGCGCGGTATCTCTTTCGTGCAACACGCAGCCGCGGCAGGCATCCTTTGAGGCGCGCGTTCAACACGGTCTGTTGTTAGTTAACGTACGGACTGCGAGCTACACCTTGCTCACCGTCCACAGACCCGCGTCTACGATAACCGGGAGTCGTCTCGCGGCTCCCAACGCCCGGTTGTCAACTAGTTAAAGCTGTCTTTCAGAATCTATATTTAACACAGTACCTACGTAGTATACCTACATTTGTTGATATCCTACTACTATTATAAAGGCGAAAGTTTGTATGTATGGATGGATGTTTGTTACTCTTTCACGCTTAAACGGCTGAATGGATCTGGATGAAATTTGGCACAAAGATAGATTATAGTCTGGAATAACACATAGGCTACTTTTTATCCCGGGAAAATGTACGGTACCCGTAGGATAACACATCAACTGTGACGCGGACGAAGTCGCGGGCAGAAGCTAGTGGGTCATATGTATAACTTTAACATCCTTAGGCAACAACAACATACTATTTTAGGCACTAAATATTATAATTAAATCAAAGTTTTCCTCTTTGCAAAATTGTAGTTCCCCGTTACTTTCCTGCTCGGTCTTGGAGTTCGACACTCGACTTGCGACAAACTGAAGTTCTCGACACACGTAATACTTTGTAAGTAAACAACTTCATCACTAGGGACAAGCCCACTCAGTTACTAAATGCGTCAGAAGGAAGCTACGGGCGTATTGGCGAATGCGCATCTGAATTTGATGCATTAAACAATGTTAACTTTTCTCCGAGATCGTCGAGCGTCAATTATGACCGGATGACGCCTACGGTTGGGTATAGGTCTTCCCCAAGCATTTCTAAACAGACTAGTCCGACTGCCCCATTTGCATCCGATGATCATCCTTTCTGCGACTCTCACCAGGTCTTCTGTGTATCTTGTAGATCTGGGCTTTAGTGCCTTGTCGCTTTTCTGGTTGTCGCTCTGAAGATTCTAGTTTTGAGGAGTTGTATATTTTTGCTGGATATAGTATAAAACAAACCCATGTGAGCTAGAAACCCCATTATTGCCTCTTCTTTACGCCGAATTGATACACCTGTCTCCCACTTTAAGAAGTTGTAGGCCAGTTATTGGTGTAGGCGAAGACAGCTTTCAAATACCTCGGTACTGCCAAAAGCACAGGCATTATTTAGGTCACTGTCACTACACATGAAGACCGCTACGCAGATTCGATACATCGTCATATTTTTCCTGGAACAGTCATGTAGTGCGTGCGAGGTCTCACGCCCCCTCTCGTATAGTTTTAATTCCATGTGTACCTAGGTAGGCACATTACAGTTGCTGGTTTTGCATACGAATTTGATTGCGTTGGAATTACTTACGTCATTTAACTATGCTTATGTGAGTAAGAGGTCGATGATAGAGCGGAATGAAGAGGTAGCATTTTGCTAGAATGTCCTATCCCATGTGTAGGGTAATGTTGGTTGGACATTTTGCATGTCCAAAATCATCATGACCTTTTTATTCTCTAACTTTTGGAACATTCCACCAAAACAAAGCAAATGAGGTCTTCAATGATCCTACTTCAATGATATTTCTTCACCTGTCTTTGTTTTTAACAGCCGATACAGCCCCGGATCTAAGGGGGGGCAAACCGGGGCACTTGCCCCGGGCGGCATTTTCATGGGGGCGCCAAATCCTTGACACAAGAATTCGAAATATCGAACAAATGAAGCCTCTTTTCGATCCTTTAATCGAATCTTAATATAATATGTTTGAAAAACGCACTGAAGGGAGGGGGCGCCACTATAAAGGTTTTCCCGGTTCGAAAAAAATTGTTGGGGGCGCCACTATTAAGGTTTTGCCCCGGTTCGAAATAATCGTAGATCCGGGGCTGAGCCGATACATAAAGAAGGGTGTTATGAGTTTGATGGCTATGTCTTTGTGTGTGTCTGTGGCTTCGTAGCTCCATGCAGTTTTCTTTTTAACAAAGAGAAAAAGGTCTTTAATTTGTATGTAATTCCGATTTTCCTCTTTATTTTCATGGTTTCCGTCTTTCCACACTTTCCTTCCTTCCTGATTATGGTCACTATGTATTTAGCAAATGTATTCGTTTCCAAGAAGTCCGTACGCGTAGGTAGGCAATGTGACCAGTTTTACTAAATTATTCACATCTAACGCATCGTATCGTATCGTAAATGCTTATGACGCAACAAGACAACTGTAATTAATTGACGTATTAATTAACAGTTATTATGTCATGTAGTCTAGAGTATTAATTGATCGGCATATTTTTTTCTTATAGGTAGATGAGGAAACCTGTTCTCCATACTAAAAATACATAGCTCCATACTTAAATAATACATGCGAAAGTAACTCTGTCTGTCTGTCTGTCTGTTACTGCACGACTAAACCACTGAACCAATTTTGTTGAAATTTCGTATGGGGTAAGTTTTAACCCCAAGATAGGACGTAGGCAATTTTTTATTCAGTAACTTCGTTTGCGTCCGCAATAACCAACATTGACCTACGCGGACGAAGTCGTGGGGTAAAACTAGTAATTAATAAGTCTAAAATCGCCAATCCGCTTTGAGCTTGCGTTGCGTGGTGGCAGTGCTTTTGCGTTTTTGGTAAAGAGGCCTTTGTGGGACAATACTAAAGTGTGTTTTTTAATCTCGTAGACTGATTTGACGGCTTCTTACGTCAAACTTGAAAATAGTGTGCTTTATGTTCATGGGCCGAAAGCACATTATTTTTATATTTGACGTATGAAACTGTCAATTTAGTCTACGAGATTAAAAAATACAAGACAGGTTGTTTTTTTGTAGATGAGGATAAATAAGTGAAAATCATCCAATTCTTAATTCAAAATGAACCAAAACCTGCCGTGGATCTAATCAATTACCGGAATTAGCTTGTCTTTTCTGATTAATTTCGTTGTGGGGTCCAAGACAGTTGTATCGTCTCCGGGACTTGTCGAGCTTCATTGCCATAGTGCTTTTCTGGCGGTCTCCACTTTCGATTCTGGCTTTCAGGAGTTGCAGTGGTTGGGAATAGTGTGGCAGGTTTGTCCCATACTCCCATTAATCTCCCGCGGACTCAGCAGGGATAAAAACGGGAGATGCCAATATCATACGTAGGTACTATTTCTTTTTCCTTAATCGTACCAACTGCGTTACTACCTAACTGCGTAACAATATTGACTCAGGTCAGAGGAAAAAGAGGAGTGTCATAATTCCACTTACCTTGTGTAGGTACCTCAAAATACCAACATTCTTATGTAAATATGTGGCTATACCTCATGTCTCCGTCCGTTTTCTGTCATGTTCTACGTCAAATAATGTCTTTTTCTCCCGTCTGACGTAAAGCTCAAGCCCCCATACTCACCGCTTTTGTACTATAGGTACTAGGTAGAGAAATGGAATTATGTATCATTTACGACTTAAAACAAAAAAAAAACAATGCAAAATGTTATTGGGTTTTTTTATGAAATTCTCAGTAGCAGCTCGGAGTTAGGATTTGTGTTATTCGTTACCTAAACATACCGGCGAACTGCGGGTGTACACACATGTGCCTACATTAGTACACCTTTGCCTTACCCTTCGGTGAATACAGGCGTGATGGTTTGTTATGTTACTTTTGCCTGCGACTTCGTCTGCGTGGCGAAGTCCTAATATCCTACGGGAACAGAAACGGGATTTAAAATCCATACGTTTATAGTAATAATAGTAGCAGGATAGGACTTCGCAAAATTAGAAAATGTTTTTCTCCTAAACTATCGATAGAAACTATGTATTTAGTCATAGTGTATAACAAAGATAGTATTTTCGAAACCATATCTACTAATTAGGTACTTAATATGAAAATGATCTTTGTTATTTGACTCGCGAATCGCTTAAGAATTTTGTATACCTAAGTAGTTTTCGAAAGTAGTTGTAACATAATATATGTTAAATACTTAGAATGCACTATTACAGGGGTGGCGAACTAGCCGATCGCAGTCGATATTAGTCGAATCGATCCCAGATACCTACAATGTTCATACTAATGTAAGTTACAAGAAATAATCTTCAATTTTGTTAAAGTACTATGATTATGTTATTGGTAGATCGCACAGAATTAAGTCAGTCAGTAGCTCTTGGCAGTAGCAGTAGATCTTGGGTATAATCAAGTTTGCGATCCCTGCACTATTACATAACAATTATCTGCATCTTAAGGGTCTGCCCCCACGAAAGATAATCGGCCCGATTATCAGGTCGATTTTAGACAGATTTTTTCTCGCCATTGATTCTCGGTCGTTTGGGCTGACGCTTAAGATAATCTATGTGTTCTTATGTCATTATCATCATAAGACTCTATACAGTACACATATTTGATTCGCGGGTTTTCCTAATTTAAATAAAGTGAAGATGCAGCAATTTACCTGTCTATAAATCAAAATGTATAATAGCCACGCATTAATATACGCACTATGAGAAATCCGCGGTGCGAAATGCTTGTTTTCCTAATGGTGTAATAATAAATTGAATACCTCCTAATTCACAAACGCAAAAGTGATAAAGCACGTAAAGCCGTTGGTCCCGGCTGTCATTCGTAGATCTTTGACAGTCGTTACGGATAGTCAGTCAGAAGCCAAGAAGTCTGACAACCAGCTAACCAAGAGGTATCGTGTTGCCCAGTTACTGGGTTGTGGAGGTCAGATAGGCAGCCGCTCCATGTAAAACATTGGTATTCAGCTGCATCCGGTTAGACTGGAAGCCGACCCCAACATAGTTGGGAAAAAGGCTAAGGAGATGGTGACAAACGCAAAAGTGATCTCTATATAGTATAAACCAAAGTCCTTTTCGTCTGTACATTTAGATCTTTTTAAACTACAATTGTCAAGAAAGGATTTGAATGCGTTTCATCAATAGATAGAGTGATTCAAGAGGAAATATAATATATGCGTGATGTTCTATACGTTTATATATAGAACATCACGCTGCAGCCAACGGGAGCAGAGCAGTAACCAAAGATGTAACTGAACTGACAAATAAGTTAAAGTGTAATGAGCTATGTAGATATGTTTGGCCATATTGTATTCATAATGGTTTCTTATGGCATAGCCAGATACAAATTAACATTAATAGTGGGACTGATGATTAGCGATCATATTGTAAGAACGAAATCAACACTCCTAACTATTATGCACTCCTGTACCTATAACAAAATGTATTTTATAAATTACTGAAGTCTGAAGTATAAGTACCTACTTGTAAATGACAAGTACTAAAAACAATTACAAAGGTATTATATTATCTCAAGATATACCTACATTTCAATAGTAATGGAGCTCTTTGTGAAGGAGCTCATCCGGGGAAGTACTACCACCATACTTATTTCTGCCGCAATGCAGCGTTGCTGAGTTCCGGTTTGAAGGGTCGGTGTCGGTGTAATTACAGGCACATGTGACATTTCAACTTTGTCTCTGGGATAGCAACGCATTTGCAACGCCTCTGGTATTGCAGATGTCTATAGGCATCTGTGACCACTTACATCGGGGGGGCCGTCAGTTTGTTTGCCATCCATCCAATGATGATATAATAACAGCATCCTAGAAATTCTGATTTGGCTCAATTTGCGTCGCATCATCGCATCGCGTTGTCATAGGCTATTTTTACCCGACTGCGACAGAAGGAGGGTTATGTTTTTCGAGGGTATGTTTGTATGTATGTATGTTTGTTTGTATGTATAATTGTTTGGCACGCTCTGCAGGCTGAACGGCTCGATGGATTTTAGCTTGAGAGGTGTCGTTAGATCCGTATTTACTGTAAGAGTGACACTGGGTATATAAAAAAAAAAAACAAAATAGCGGATTTTTGGCGCCAAATTCAAATGTTTGGCTCGCTCTGCAGGCTGAACGGCTCGATGGATTTTAGCTTGAGAGGTGTCGGTAGATTCGTATATACTGTAAGAGTGATACTGGGTATATTAATTTCTTTTTTAAAACACGAAAAAAATAAAAAACGGTAATTTAAAAAACTAAAAAACCCGACTGCTATTTTTCAAAAATCCCTAAAACAAGATAAATTGTAGCAGTCGGGACCCATTCGGGACCATCTGCAATGTAATATAGGTATGTGCTCTCAATCTCTCTAATCCTCCATTTCTACAATGGGTCCCGACTGCTACAATTTATCTTGTTTTAGGGATTTTTGAAAAATAGCAGTCGGGTTTTTTAGTTTTTTAAATTACCGTTTTTTATTAATGGTATATCCTACTTGACTTCCACGCGGAAGAATTAGTCGCGAGCATAATCTAATAATCTATAATTATAGTAGTTATAGGTACAAAGTTTACAACAATCTAGTATAGGTATATTTACTATACAACGCAGACCTAAGTTAAAGTAATTTTATAAAATCCTTGCGAACTGCCCGCTATTTCGTCCGATTGTTATGTTAATGTTTTAAAGCTTATGTTACTCAATAATAATGTAGTTATTAAGCTATCATTTAGTGAAAAAATGGTTGAAATCGGTTCAACAATTTTGGAGCCTACTCGGTACAAATATACAAACATCTTTCTTTTTTCTTATACTATTATAAAAAAAACACCGATGTTCATAATATTATTATGTCACGTAAACATTTTTAACTAATAAATAAATAAATAAACATACCAAAAAATAACAAGCGAATTGAGAAGCTCTTACTTTTTTTTAAGTCGGTTTAAATTGAGACAGTAGGTACCATAAGTCTGTTATTTGTTATTTAATATTCAAGAAACACAAGACTAGCAAACTAGAACTAATTGGTTTTTTATCGCAACTTGTAGTTAATAAAAATAAAGAATTTAATTAAATGTATCTTACTATGTTAGTTAAGTCCGCGTTAAGTTTTTATTTTATTATTTTTCCAACTTACATCTATCATTACAGAATATTAAAGTTGTTTTTGGTTGCTTCTCCGCTCCCGTAGGTCGTAGCGTGATGTGATGCTGCCTATAGAGATACTATTCCTCATGAATCCGGCTATCATGTACAAAAAGTTTTCTTCCACAGATTAGCGCTTTTAAACAAACAATAATCTCTTCAGTTTTATCATATATGAGAATAGAAATTTATTTACAGCCTTAAAATAAAATAAAAAACAAACCTTAATAATAATAATAAAAAAAGAGAAACGAAATCTATATAAGGCATCAGAAAATTCCTCCGTATCGCCGTCAACTGGAAAAGTGCCCATAAGACTGGCGGCATTGCCACGTTGGATGGCAATGGCAAAATTAACCTCTGGCCAAGGTAAAAGCCACCCTTTGGGTCACGAGAAGCGTCAACCAACCTTTTTGACAGATCTTTAAAAAGGTTTATTATATTAGTATACACAACAAATGCTTATACATTTTACCTATATTAGCTAAAAATGGTCAAAGATAATAAAAAAAAGATAAAAGAAATTATTTTATTTTGTTTCGTTTTTAAGAGGTGGCAAAAATGCAGATGCAATGCATGCAGTCCTGGGTTCGATACTCGGGTTTTATTAGGTCTAACCCACCACATTATTCCCAACCACTGCAAAAACTGATTCTGGACGCTTAAGCGATTAAAATTAAATAAGCAGGTCTTCCATACATTTTGATTTGTGTCTAGGTATTGCACTTGTGCAGCATATTTTTTTTTAAACCGACGCAAAGTGTTCTGGACTCATTCATATATTGAATTCATGGTAAAACTTTTCCATTCCTTTTTAACTATCTTCACTCATGTACCTATCGAATGAAGTACAGGTACAGTGTGATGCTATTAGTTAGCTTGCTTCATCGAATGGTTTAATAGAATAATTTGCAAAAATATTTTTTTAATGTTTTTTTTTTTATAGTGATATAAAGCATCACATTCACAAACGTCTGAAGATTTATTTATTTATTAAAAAAGGTCCACCAACAGCTTCTGAAGATGAATAATTCTTCGTAAGCCAAAGGGATCAAAGACCCGATTATTAAAACTTTCGTTGTATTTTCTGTACTTGTAAAAAGCTGAACGTTTTTTAAAGCTGCATTCGTAGATCAAGGTCAAGTTATCGGCGCCGCCTACGCAGCTCCACACGTTAGATCCTTTAAAAAGAAAAAGTAATTTACTTAATCGATAATATTTCATGTGAACTTTTTCACTTATTAAGTTGGCAGATACATGGTCCGGACTATAATATTTTGTAGCCACCTTTTTTCACTATTTTCAACATATACGAAAAAAATATCCTCCACAACGAAAACTGAAAATAAAATAACCTAAGTGACATTCAAATTTTAATCCTGTCCTAATTATAAACAAGCTATTGTAGTCGCGATGCTCTTATCAGGTAAAGTATAGTATAAAAGCGTGCTCCTGCGCACCTTGCATCTATTCACGAGTGATCTTCAAGGCAGTCACTGTCACCGGCGCAGTCGTGTCCGCGGTCGCGACTCGAGCGCATGTAATCGATTATTACGACGAAATGCCAAATCGATCAAATCAATTGAAAACGAATCATTTGATAATTTAATTGTATAGTGGAATAGAAAAACTGTTGTGCAGTTTTTTTTTAACGAAATATCGAGTTGGTTGGAACGAGTTGTGATTTGAAGTCTGGAAAGTGAATGGTGTCCTTTTGTAAGGTAAGCCGATATTGTTACTTATTTTAAGCTAAGGGTTTTATTAATTTTTATGTCTAAAATGAAAAAAAAAACTTAAAAATACTGTGACATTTACAATACACCCTGTATAACGTAACATGCTTAGTTGCAATTGAAATAATTTCATTTTTCTAATTCAGAGAGATACCTGTTACCATTTAATTCACCTTACTTATTAAATGTCGGTCTAAATATTTAAAATATATACCTATGAATTTAAGTGAATCCATTTTTTTTTGTATTTTACGGTAACAAAATACGTTCTAAGAATTTGTAGGTAAATGCCAAAATAAAAGTATAATTATAGTTTTTCCGAAAGTATTTTTTGGCCATGCTGTGTGCTTGCACATGCAACATTTAAATTCTGAAATACAGGACCATCCTGTAGCTAAAGTATCTACACAAGTAGAACTACTAATTTAAATTAAATTTTGAATCGTTAAAGGAAAATTGTGGTATGGTAATGGTATTTTTTTCTTTTCGATTATAGTACATATTACGAGTCATTATGAAGTCCCACTATCATACCATCACGCCTGTATTACCCGAAGGATTAGGCAGAGGTGTACCAATGTACGCCCACAGTTCGCCGGTATGTTTAGGTCCGATGTAACAGGGGGCGAGCCTATTGCCATTAACCGGGTACAAATCCTAACTTCGAGCTACTACTGAGAAGTTCCATTTTTTTATACAGGTTTAAATTTGAACCATTTAGATATCAAAAGCTTAAGGACGGAAAAGCACCTAAAAAATCCAATCTAAGGGATTTTTTTAATGACATTCTTAAAATTATGTATCTGACAGCGTGCTTCAGAAAAAAAAAGTAGTCCAATCTTATCTGGATCAATAAGAAATTAAGAAAAAACTAAATCGATTTTGACATTTATTATAAAGATACGTAAAGTTTAAATTAGGATAAACTCCGACCGAATATGGTGTTACTAACGTTGCGTATAGGTAGGTACTCACCCTAAACGACGTCAGTAAACAAATTAATTGTTAAAAACGTGTTTAAAAGTAACTAGCGGAAATTGGCTATTAGTTTACTATAGTTTGTGCCCGCGACTTCATATGCGTAAATATCGACTATCACGGCCATTTTTTGCCCGGACCCCTAAAACTTTTCTAAAATAAAAGTAGCCTAAGGTTACTCCTTATAACATTGGCTATCTGCCAGCGACAGTTCCGTCAAAATTGGTCCAACAGTTTCAGAGGTTATCCGGAACAAACAGACAGACGAATTAAAAAAAAACTTTTATTAACCGTGGTAGTACCGTGTAAAAACTCATAATAATAATTGCGCATTTAGTAAAAAGCTGTAGTGACATAAAAAACAGACAGATTTTTTGGTTCAATAATTATTTAATCAAAAAAGTTATAGGTACATACATTATTCATTCTATACAAATAAATATAATTGAAGTGTGTGAACGTTTAAGAAGATTTCATGTCCTCACTAATCAGTATCTTGTGTACCTTTATGTATGGCGATTGGCGGTACAATCTTCTGAATAAATTAGTTTTTCTTAGACATTCTTTCTTTTATCGAGCTTAGACGAAATAACAGGAACTAAACCTACACTTACGGTAGGTGGGCACGCTACTTTAGACGGCAAAGATTAAACTTACATCACTTTAAAAAAATATCTTCTTAAAAACATGGACGCTGCTTGAAACTCTAGGTATACATCCATTTCCATTTCCAGTTCTTAATACCTTCATACTTTGTAAATTCACTATCCAACTCTAAATTGACGACCGAACCTTAAAATGGCTACCTAGCCCAAAATATTTGTTGGGGTAGTGACAGAAGAAAAATATATAATTATTTGAATGATAAAAATATTATAAAACCAGCTTCAGCCCGGAACTTGATCCGCGTCAAAGTTGATATATTATCGCATGGGAACGGTACATTTTTCAGGGATGAAAAGTAGCCTATTATGTGCTATACCAGACTGTAATCTTTCTTGAGTCTGTGGCACATTGCATCTTGATCCTTTCAGCCGTGATTTTATAACACACCATCCATCGAAACTTTCGCATTTAAAATAGTAAGACTTAAAAAGTCACTTACATACCTACATATGAAAATATTGAATCAGAAAAAAAAAGTTAGATATCTTATTGTTCACACATATGTCGGCTATAATATAGGTACACCAATTAGGGATAATTAGCAGCCGTAGATTTTCGCACTGCAATTAAACTCCACGTTAATGACAGCGTTGATGTGGCTAATGATGTTACATTTTTTTCGCCAATATCCGGCTTTGGGAAGTCCGGATATTTAAATATTGTAATAAATTCGCTTTTCTAGTAGGTAGGTTAACAATATTATACATTACTGTTAACAATATAAAAACAAGTGAAAAAGCATTAGGTATTTATAACTATTCAATCAAGTTAGCTTATTAGCTTTAGTATTTGCTGAAATAAGTAGCTGTGACAAACAGACACGAATTCACATCATAAGGATTCTTTTACATTATTTTTTTTTTTGGAAAATAAACGCTTGAAGTTAACGCTTCCCTTTGTCATTTCAACAAATAGAATCTAAAGTATATTTAGCCCATTTTCTTTAACAATAAAAAACATGCTCAGTTTTATTTGTGTATTGAAATAAACACCATATATTTTTTTATAGATCACCGATAATGTATTTACGTACACTGTGATAACACAATATAAAAACTAAAGACACACTGACTGACACATAGATCTTAACTACAGTCTATTTTTGAGCACCAATAATAATTAGTGCGATTATTTTGTAATTATCACCTACCATAATTAAAGGATTAGCATGAAATACCTAGGTATTTCATGCTAATCCTTTAATTATGGTAGGTATAGGTTTGTGTGATTCAAAATAATCACACTAATTTATCAGTCCTCAAAACAACACTATCCTTTTTAAATCTTGTATTGCTGCCTTTATTTTTCACATTATCTTATCACACTCTACGTGAATACCAATATCCGTGATCTATTTCAATAATACGTTGTGTGTGGTCACCGAGCTGAAATTGTTGCTATTTGGTGGAGGTGGAAATGATAATATTAGAAACTTTTTCTGGTTATCTCAAAAACATTGACGTCATAATAATTAATTTATGTACGTAGATACATAAATGAATAATTATGACGTCAGTGGTTTTTAATTGTACAACATTCTGATACCTGGATCTTATTTAATTTCTTCTTTCTTTACATGACCAGAGGTTGGCCTTTTCTTGGGCCAAAGAATCAGCATTGCCATACAACGTGGCAATGCTGCCAGACTTTGGGCACTTGTCCCATTGACAGCGATGCGGGTTTGTTTTTTGATGCCCTACCTTCCTTTTTTACTTTTATTAACTGTATGTACATAGTTGTTATTTAATTGTTATATTTCGAAAAATATAACAAATTATATCTTTATTTTGTGCCTCACATCAGTGAGTACTACTATCAATTAGTTACCTATGTCACACAACATTGTACCTAATGTTACTTTTGTTAAAACTATCAACTTTTCACAACAAAGCAACGGTCAAATATGATGATTGTAAATATCCGGCCATTTCACAAATCACATCACTAATGGTCCTAATACTTCGACAGAAGAACCGCAAATTGCCACCTTCGCCTACAATGTTTTACTATTATAAAATAGTCATTTTATGAAGTCCTATTTTATAATAATAAAACTGCTAAGACAATGCCATTTTTGAAATTATCTAATCAATTGACAAGGCTTTCAGACAAGGTGTCATTATGAACTATGATTGAGTATATCTAGCTTAGGTAATAACTTTATATCACATAGTAACTTAAAAATAGTCTTTGTAAGTCGTATACTTACCTACTATTTTTAAATTTAATTCTAATAATACATACATCATCAATTCATCAAGCCTGCTTTTCCGAAGGGTTAGGCAGAGATGTACTGTATACCCATAGTTCGCCGATATGTTTTTAGATCCCATGTAATAGGGGGCGAGCCTATTGCCATTAACCGGGCACAAATCTTAACTCCGAGCTGCTACTGAGAATTTCATAGAAAATCCCAGTAACACTTTTTGCGCAGCAGTAGCGCTTAGGACCACTAGGCTACCGAGGCAGTTCTAATAATAAATAAACTTAGGTATATTGTGAACTAAGTACAAAATAAAATGTTAAAATAATAGACCGGAGTCTGGCAACAGGTTTGATCACCCCACGTTTAAATAGGGTTTACCTGCATCTCTACCTCTCCATTTGAAAAATACAGGCGTAATAATAGGAAAATACAAACTGTAACAAACCAAGTGTCAGTAAAATGTCATAAATAGCGACGTGTCATATAACTTGCATCACATAATAGATCTGCCCGACCTTGGAACAGATTACTTTATCATATTTCTTTTATCAGACGTCGAATTTACAGTTCTTGTCAACGTTTTCACAATATTTATTCTAATTTTAGTTCTAAGTAACATACCATCACGCCTGTATTCCCCAAAGGGTTAGGCAGAAGTGTAACCAATGTTCGCCGGTATGTTTAGGTCCCATGTAATAGGGGGCGAGCCTATTAATCTTGACTCCAAACTGCTGCTGAGAATTTCATAGACAAACCCAATAACACTTTTTGCTCGATATAGGAATCGAACCCAAGACCTCTACCGTAGCAGTTCTAAGTACATATGTAGAAAGATGAATTACTTATTTAAGAATACACTTTATTCATACTGTAACGTTGTATTGTGTGTATTCTGGTATAAATAAGTGCGTTGCGAATTCAGTTTCAGCTAAAATTAGTTTCAAATAAGATCGTGTCTTATTTACATAAAAAATCTATAAAAACAAATATAAAAAATACATTTGAAGAGGTCAGCAGAGATAAAGTAACTACCTACTTACATTAGAATTGAATTGTTTGTTTTTTGTCGTTGCTTTACAAACTAACCGGTAAAACCAGAATAAGGAAACTTATTAGTTTTATTAGTTAATAACATAATTGAAAAACTCGTCTAATCTTTCTTGTTTTTTCCTTATTTTCTCAAATAAAAACATTGCCTGATTATTTGACAATACAAATATATTTTTACGATATACATTTTATATGTATATTATTATTATTATTGACAAATAATATCAAATTTATATAATATATCATATAAAAAAAGAATATAAAACAATTAAAATAAAGTAAAATATAATCAGATTGTCTTGCTTTCGCAAAAGCTTACAATATATATTTTAATTAAACTAAACTGAATTACTAATAAAAAACTAAGATACCTAGACACTAAGCTGACCAAAATTTTCTAATTTTCTTAAAGATTTAGGCGGGTGAAAACGAAATAATATTTCGAAAAGAAAATGTAGGTCTCCAACACTTGCACTTAAAAATCCTCTTAAGATAAATCAATTTACCTCGAGATTTTAGAAAACGGCTGTCGGGAATTTACTTTGCTAGTCAGTCAATAATACTGAAGCCTGCAGGACAATACATTATGAACATTTGAGTGAAAGTAAAAAATGACAACCGGTAAAAACAACTAAGGATAGTAATAAGGATAAAATATCAGTAACATGATATTTTATCTATAATTCACTCAGTATCGATTTATAGATAACGAAAAGAACATAAGTAAGGAAAGTAATAAATAAAAAGTATCAATGAATATTATCTTCATGAAATTCACCTTATATTTTACTATATACCCCGCAGTGTCCCCCGCTTTTAGTTACGTCTTTGTTGCTCCACTCCCGTTGATCGTAGCGTGATGATACGTTTAAATCTTCCACTTGAATCTCTCTATCTATTGCGCACCATTCGTTGCGTAGTTAAAAAGATCTACGTATAGACAGACGGCGGGAAGCGACTTTGTTTTATATTATGTAGAGATTGTTATCCTTATTACGAAGGGAAACTCTCTTCAAACCTGTGTATATGCGATATTGGGCAATTATCCAAAAATCACGAATTTGCGAAGAAACAACAGAGCATCTTATACATATGCCTACGTAATGGTGGGTCCACACGATACAGACTTAACACAGACTTCTATTGAATTTTGTCTGTAGAACAAATCAGTACAGAGTCAGACAAATGTCGGTGTACCAGAAAAGTCGGAAGTCTGCGTACATGTCTGTACGATTATCGGAGCAAAACTCTGGCAAATGGCCAGACAACTACAGATTTACGAAAATCGAAGTCTGAACTGATGAAAAGTCTGCACAGACATTTGGTAAAGACCTCTGAGTAAAAATTTTTAGTGAGACTTTATAGTCTGTGCAGATATCAAGTCTGTATCGTGTGGACCCACCATAAGTAATTAGTAGGTAAGAAGTAGGTTTCGTTTTCAATAAACACATGTCATTGAGGTAGTAAATAACAAAAACACTTAAAACATCAAGTTGTTTTCTACTACTTATCTCTAAGTCAAGTGGGTGCCACCTGCCACGTAAGCGGGCCTGAAGCTGATGATTCAAGATATCAGCTTATCAGTAGTCGTAGATATTCGCAAAGACGTAAAGACAGTCCCAGTCGGCCTAGCACAATACATCTTGAGATAAGAAGGAGATAAAACTACAACTTTATGGAGTGTCCATTTCTGACATAAAGCAAACACGTGACACATATGATTCTGTTGTCAAGTAGCAGTCACATGACACATTTGAAGTGCCCCAAAGTACCAATAGTAAGTGCCAATTGGTATGTACTTTCTAAGTCTATCTTGGCCATCTCTGCCATCGGTAAAGGAAAATATTGTGAGAAAACCTAGACTTAAAATGAATATAAGTCTGAAATTACCAATCCGCCTTGAGCAAGCGTGGTGATCAATGCTCGTGCCTTCTCTGTTTGAGAAGACCCTTGCCCTGCAGTGGGACAATCTTCTTCTTTAACGGCTACTGAATTTAATCTTTGTGAATTCCCAAGTCAAGTGATTTGATTGGTTGTTATTAACAACGAAGCCAGTTGGACTCTTCTTCTCTTCTCTTACAAAAATATGTTACTGACTGACTTTTGAAATGCAATGAAAGTAGGTAGGTATTTTCCCGATCGCGCTTTACGACTTTCCAAAACATGATAGAATAATATCGTTTATCGTTTTGCCTGCAACTTGTACGTACTTCCTTTAATAATAAGGTAGTCCTTAGCTTTAAACGAAGTATCTAGAAATTGCGCTTTGCTTTTTTCCAAACTATTTATTGTCATGACAAATGTAAAGTGATACATAAGGAAAAAAGTTTTCCTCTTTGATTTGGTACTCATTGCTGACAATGACCAACCTGTGGTTTATACGTGCCCGGAAAATTAGCCTTCCGCCTGCCATGCTATAAGAAACTGACTCACTTTTTTTTAGTAACTATGAAGTCAACTAAGCTTTGTCATGCAGGACCAACAGAATTATTGCTACGTCAAGTTTGAATATAAAAATATTCAGGGTCAATTTGATCGCAATTTCTTCAAATCGCCAACTAAACCTGATATCTTTCTTTATCGTGTGGGCAGTAGTATTAGGTCTTACGACCCCACAACACACCCTAGTGTCAGAGTTTCTAAACCGCCTCAAGAGCCCCCCGACATGGTTACCGATGTCAGTGATGACCAAGATAAACTTAGAAAGTACTTAATATGAATTAGAAAAAGTCACATTGGAACTTGCTCGTGCGCGGTTGCGAACCCACAACCTGTTGCATGAGAGGCGGCGCCTTAACCACTAGGCCATTACTACTGATACTAAACCTAAGATTAGATAGCGGTAATTATAAAAAAATAGTAAAATGGCTTAGAAATGGTGTAGAATATCATAAGACAGATATTAGCAAGTGTGATGATGTTGCGATTTCGTGAACGATGCCTGAACACCTGTCCACATACCCACAATCTAATACCTAATAGTTTTCTCATTATCATTGACTTCATCATGATTCATGTTGATTGATGCTGATCAGATAAAGTTACGTATTTGCATAAATCGAAAACAAAATTGTTATTTTTACGTTTCTTATCGCAAAAAATATTTGATGCAGATTACATTAATTAGGTACCTACTTGTTGAATGCAAAACATCACTGTTGCTCGCTGCTTCGGCTGTGAGATCGTGACGCATTCGATTAGGTATCAACAGGTAGGTTGCTAAATGTAAGTCTACCTACGGGGCAAACGAAGCTTATTAGTCTTTTGAATTTCCTGGTTTAATAAAATATTCTCTTACACTACACAAAGTAGGTATACTTCTATTGGTCACTTCCTTTTTTTTTAATATGTCCAAACGCGACAAAGTTTATACTATATTACTTCACGGCAGAAAAACTAGCCGTGTGCTAATCCAGATCATAATTTCTCTCTTTGCCAAATTTCAACCAGGTCCGTTCAGTCAAAGTCAAAGTCATAACATTTATTTCAATTAGACCATATATAGGCACTTTTGAATTTTCAGGAAGTTACAGTTTAAGTTGAAGCTAGTCGTTCTGACGTGATTGAGTAACAAACATCTTTCTATCCAAAATTTGGCATTTATATTCACATAGTAAAGTAGGTAGGTAATATTTCTATAAGATCAGAATCAGTTTACATTGTATTGACATTTTAACTTGCTCCTCTACTCAACCTTTCAATGCGTGATTAGGACGGACAATGGGCAGTTAGAACTGTTCGAATACGTTGTGGAACGAATCATTACCATTCATCATTTTATGGTTTTACATGTAGGGCAGCTTCCTTAACTGTGGTATGTTCGTCATCGTCGTTTCGATGACTTCAGCTCAGGAAAGAATAAAGGTGGATTTGAGACGGTGATCGAATGATCATCAAATGATCTAATGATGATGATGTTGAGAGTGTCGTGATGGCCCAATGGTTAAGGCGCCCGCCTCTCAAGCACGAGGTTGTGCGTTCGCAATTCTGGACACGGGCACGGGCAATTACCAATGTGATTTTTTCTAATTCATATTATGTACTTTCTAAGTTTATCTTGGACATCACTGACATCGGCAACCATGTCAGAGGCCCTTGAGGTGGTTAAGAAACTCTAACACTAGGGTGTGTGGGGTCGTTCGTTATACCTTACTGCCCACACGATAAAGAAGACTAAGGGCCAAATAAATGTATGGGAAAAGTTTTTGGCGATTTCTGTAATTTCTAGTACTCATTCCTTAAATGGTCCCATAGAGTATTTTGATAGTCCCTAAGTATATGAAATAAGGTCGATTGGTATACAATTTTTTTTCGTGTTTTAGCATTTTTTTCGCTGACTCTATTTTTTTTTTCAAAATCTGTAAATGCAGTTCAGAATTTCTCAAAATGTGTGTGTTATGGTCTCCTTGGGACGTTTTCCAGGAACTGTAAGGGTATACTACTCAGGGTACCTGCCCTTAGTGACCCGTTTCAAAAATCCACCCCGTAGAACTTACTTACAAGTATTAATTAAGATACACGCTAAAATTATGGTTGTTTTTCACGGCAGAACGATTTGTAGAGCTGTCCAAACATAAAGTTTAATTTAAAATAAATATGTGTTTAGTTTTCAAATAATTTAAACAACTGTTGTTTAAATTATTTTAAATTATTAATTCAAATAATTTAAACAACTGTTGTTAAATTATTTTAAATTATTAATTCAAATAACTTAAACAAACTATTGTTTAAATAACTTGAATTAATTCTTAATTATTCGAGGTCACGTTCGAGTTTCGTTTACACAATTGTTCAGATCTGCCAATTTTGGTTGTAATAATAAAAAAGAACAATGTAATTCAATTCTAAGTACATAGTACCAAGACAAAATCAATATAAGTACTAAGGGTAAATATTTTTAAATTATACGAATTAAGTACCTACCTAGGTAAGTAGGTACTATTTTATATAATGTTGGTATCCTTAGGCCTGTAAGCTAGACGTAATATAACTCTATATGAAGCTCTTTCAGAGAAAGAAGGTATTTTGGTGTAATAACATAAATATTAGCTAGCTACAAGAGACATTTTAGCTCACTCATAGTAAGGGCCTCCGCCCACGACCGATTTTTTACGGCCGATAATCGGGCAGAAAAACGGGCCCGTTTTTTCAAAAATTTCAACGCCCACGACCGTGTTTTTGTCGGTGACTTTCGAGGGAGGAGCTTAAAACAGCGGTCAAATTTTATATCGCAACGTTTATTTGACAGAGTTACCGATAGTATAAAAATAACGTTAATAGATTTAAGGTTATTTAAGTTACAATTTATCGTTAAATTGTTTATTGACGATATTTTTATCGTTTTTTTTAAACAATTGATCCTTCTAAGATGAAGTTGCGTCTGTAGGACGGAGGCGTGGCGGGTCGCCCACCTTAGCGTCGCGCTAATGTAGTGCCTAACAATACTTTGCCCGATTCTTACGAGTGAGAATTATACACGCTTACTTTTACATCGTTCTGAAATCAAAAGCCATGAGATCCATCATAGTACCTCACAGAAGCTATTGGCACTATTATTTTCGATAAATAACAAAAATAAATAAAATAACACGAACATTTGTGAAATAGTAAGAACGCGAAGTAACGCTTCCTTGCAGTCAAGGCATATTTGTGTGTGAACCTTATCGACTATACATGCGTAAGGTAGCCTTTAAAGAATACATTAATCGATCAGACAGGAGCGCTACTAACATTTAACTCGAATTACAAAAAAAGTGACGAATTTCCAACATCTTCGAGACGTCTTAAAAAAAAACACGCAATAATAACTATTACTCGACTGGAGTTCCAGTGTTTCAGCTGCAGAACGATGTAAAAGTAACCGTATATGTTATTATTAGACCTGGTAATCGAACCCACGACTTCACGCTGCGCTGATCAGACGCGCTTTGCGACCACAAGCCCAATATAGTTAGTCAGTGACAATTAATATAAACGTACAAAACGGCTAATTACCTAATTTAACGGTAAAAATAACGATTAATTCATATTCTATGTTAATGTTAATTAACGTTATATTACTGGTAATGTTATCAAATAACGTTAAATTTATAAAGTTACTTTTTTCAAAGTTTTCGAGTTTATGGAAATTAACGTTACGTAACGATTATTATTTTTTGATTTCGCAACGTTAACAAGCCCTGGATTTAAGTCATTACATATTTAGCAAGCTTAGTCGTTGAAAACGAATGTTATTTTCATTCTTAAGAATTTATTAAATTCGTTTGATTATATATTTTTTTAATCCATTAACGTTATTTTTATATTAACGGTAACTCTGTCAAAGGTAATTTTATAAATATTTACCGGTATTTAAAACCCTGCGTAAATCAACACAATATTTTTTACTTATTTAAATCACAGACCCCGCTGCCCCGTTGGTCTCGTGGTCGCAAGTGCGACTGCTGTGCAAGGGGTCCCGGGTTCGATTCCCAGGTCGAGCAAAAAGTGATATTGGGTTTTTCTATGAAATTCTCAGTAGCAGCTCGGAGTTTGGATTTGTGCCCGGTTAATGGCAATAGGCTCGCCCCCTATTACATGGGACCTAAATATACCGGCGAACTGTGGGTGTACATTGGTACACCTCTGCCTAACCCTTCGGGGAAAACAGGCGTGATGGTATATTTATTTTATATATTTTATATTTTATTTTTTAAATCACAGACGATTACTTTAGAAAACCTTGATTTACCATATTATTAATAAATAAATAAGCTTTTTAATAATAAATTATTGTTATTATTCAAATGCTTCAAACTCATAAGTAATAACTTAACATAACACCACAATTGTACACTTAATTCGCAATAACTGCTTTTGACTTTAGACTTTTGACTTTAGCAATGACACAACGTCCTTACTTAGTAAATCCATGACACATAGGGTAAGTGCCCCAGTGAATGAACACACCCCAGTGAATTAACAAATCCGAGTATTTTCCAAAAAATAATAAACTAAGATATTACCTTCTACCCAACGCAGTATTGTTTTTTTTGTAATTGCTGCTCTTTATTCTAACATAGTAACAACATTCATGTATTGCGATACTGTTCGTTTTAAAATGACGAGCGTTTAAAGTTGGCAGTGCTGGTGTAAATTTTCTTTATTCGGGCAAGAATTTAGGACTTGGGTCAGACGCAAATTTTTTGATATCGCTTTGCAGCCGTAATTAAAGTATGTACTATAAGCTATTTATAAATTCGAGTAATGGGTAGTTATAATATATGTATCAAATCAATTTCATTGCAATTTTAGCTAGTTTTAAGTAAATTATTGAGTGTTCCAGCATTGGCATTAAAAAACGTTTGAAATCCAGTGAATAAACGACCGTTAATTCATTGGCCAATCGTTAATTTCATGAAATCTAGTGAATGAACTAACATTTTCATCATGTTAAAATATAAGCTTTCGTCATAAAAATGTAACCAATAAATAAATGAATACCACATTTTGAGTTAGATCATCATTTTAGAGAACGGAGAACTAACAAATAGAACAGAACTCTGAGACTCTACTCCCAAGCTCATAAAAGAAAGACGGGAACGGAACGGGAAGTCTTCAGTGGGTGCAGGTTCAGTCGGAATGAGCTCGGCTTATAAGGCAGATCCTGAAATCCATCAAACGCGACACACCTCAAATGCTGACGAAGCTGGAGACTAACGATGGCAGGATCATCTTGTCTAAACTAGAGCTTTTAAGGGAGGTAGAGAAGTTCTAAAAACCCGTCTCTAGTCCAACAAAAGACCCAAGACTGACCTGACACTACACCGATGAGATCCCGGACGTCAGCCTATATGAGATAAATATGGCTTCTTAACAACTTAAGTACAACAAGGTGCCGGGGAAGACGGAATCACTTCTGTACTACTGAAGAGGCCTATGTCCAGTAGTGGACATCGTTCGGCTCATATCATGATGAATTGAATGACGTTGTCTAGGCTTATGAAAGTTTATAATGATTAAGTAAGAGTTTGAAGGCTTACACTTTGTTAAAAAAAAAAAAAGATTGTAGCAGATTTAGAGGCTAAGGATTTATGTTCATTTATTTATTCCATTTTGAACTGCATTTGATATAATAATAAGGATTTTTCGTAACTATTAATTAAACAAAAAAATGTGTTCATTCACTGGTTCTAATGCTGTACATTTATTGGAACATTTCATTCATTCACTGGGGTTTTAGGTTATTTTTCAATATATTGCCAAATATCTAAAAAAGTATACAGGTTATGTCGTAAAACCAAGTTAAAAAATATTCTTTAGTAGACATAGATTACCAAAATATAAAACGGCATACTTTAGAGGCAACATAATGTAATGTTTCTTTGAAGTCTGAAGATTGCTTAAGTGTTCATTCACTGGAGCATTTACCCTATTTTCTATTTTTCACCGATAATCGGCGGCCAGGATGCGTAGATTTTGTTTTTGGACCGTTTTTTTCTCGGCCGTGTGCGTTGATGTACTAGAATCCATACGTTCCATTCTCGCCGAGAAAAAATCGGCCGTAAAAAATCGGTCGTGGGCGGAGGCCCTTAAACAGCACTCGACCTCACAAACTCAACACAGTTTGCAACAGACAAAAATACATCTTTTCATCTAAGTACCAAGTTACAAGATAAAGTCTGACAAACTAAGCAAATGAGACACGCTTTACATAAACCGATTACCACTCGCAAGACCATCAATTGTCTGATAAAAAAGCAAGGGCAAGGACACGCGTCAATGGGAAAATATTGAATAAGAGCGATTAAAAGAAGGTTGCTTGGTGACTGGGTCATACTCAGAAAAAGTGTACATTTGATATATTTTCTTGTCCCGCTACTTCAGATTTAAGTAAACATCTAATAGTATGACATGTTTTCTTTTCCCGCCCCTTGTTGTTATGTTAGTTTATTAATATGAAGATTTCTCTGGTATTTTAACTTTATTTATCATCAAAAGATAAAAAAAGTTGAATATCAAAACATTGCTATAAATATCCTCATACATTTTTTTTGTGTCCCAATGACCATTACACATTTTCAGAGATGAATTGTTACGAATATTTATCGCTTTTCTTAACATTGACTGTGGCTATATTGTTCAAGTATCATCAAGTAACTAAATAAGACCAATTTTATTCGTAAAACATTTAAAGAAGAATTTATTTTAATTAAACAAATGTTGTCCCAAAATTATGAAGTTTCCTTACTCAGGGTTAGTAACACGTAATAAAATTTGAAACGCGATGATTTAAGGTGCTATAATTTGTTTTTCCTATTCTGGCAAAAATATTACTTATGTCAAAATCACTCTCACGGCAGCCATTATGTTTTCACCATAGTCGTGAAGTCAAGACGTGTATCAAGTGAATTTACAAAATAATACCTCAGGGTGATAAACGTCGATTTTTGTGATAAGTTTATTACATTTTTTGTTTTCTTAAAATGTTCTTTTCTTATTTTTTATATTATCTTAACGAATACACTCAATGCTTGCAAGGTAAAACCGTGGTTTACGTAAAAATATTTTTAGAAATTATAATTTCTCAGATTTTATTCTCATTTTCGTTATATTGCGTTACGTTACGAAACTGAGAAATTGTTAAGCTTAGTTCACAAAAGCGAGAAGTGCATAACTATAGTTACCGGCTCGTAAGTTGGCCAAAGATTATGGTAAACTCGCGCACGCACAATTTCGTTGCCAAACTAAAATTATAACATTCCTTTATTATTTCTGATATTTTTTATTGATCTTAATAAGACTGATAAGCCAAATATAATCACTTGTTTTATTCGCCTAATCCTTGTGTACCATACCTTATGACATCAGTTTCGTGACGGAGATTCTCAGTATCGTTATCTATCAGTTTAGTTACAAATTTAAAATGTACACTTTTTCTGAGTATGACCCGACTACGGGCAACCTTTAACTATAATGGCACACATTAGAAAAGAAACGAAAAACATCTTAGTAAAATATTTTTGATATTTTGAATATGAGCACCATTATTATTGTCTAACGCTTTTTTTTATCAAAATGCTTATTCGACTATATTAATTGTACATTAGGCTTATAAAGGAGTGGTTTCATAAACACAATGAAAGTCATTAATTACTTATTCACTGTAAATGTACCCCGTAATCAATTAATTACAATGACAGTAAAGCAATTGAAAAACTAAATGTTCCCATCAAAATATATTTTTCAGGTAACCACAGATAAGCTACTATAGACTTTACCTATAATAATGAGTATAGAGTTGACCTATTATGGAGTATTCATACATTACTTATTTGATGATAAGGCGGGAATTTAAACACTAATTCAATAGATAGAGATTGTGATTCAGAGTGCATTACGCATTGTAAGCTACTGGTAAAACACTTGTAATCGTAATGTCAATTACTTTCTTAGAATAACCATCCCATCCACAATACTTGTGAATGAATACTTTTCCTAATGACGTGATTGTTTTACAGTCGTCTTTGGTAAAGTCCTGTAGGTTCATTAGTATAAATTAAAATATAAGTGACATTTAACACGATTGACTGACGGTGATGACCTCAGCAACGACCGTGGATAAGCGCTTTTGCAAGTGGGTCACATTCGTTTCCGAAAAATAATCCTTTCACATTGATTGAATAATAATTATTTATTGCAAAACATGGTTACTAAGCTTTTTAGACAGGGGCGAATCTATGTATACGCTTTTTGGGCTGCAGCCTAGGGCCCCTTGAATTAAAAGGCCCCCAGCCCCCACAGAAGAAAAAACTCTTGGACTAAGTTTGTCATTACAGTATTATCGTCCTAATCGGTGTCCTATATGTGTCATAAACACATATTATTATTATTATTTCTTTTAAGACATATGGCTATTAATTAAATTAATTAGTTAGGCCCTCAAGTACCCAGGGCCCCATAAATTCACGGTCCGGCCCTGTTTGCAGAAATTAAGTGCTTAATAAACGCATTCATTTTTAGCACCGTCATTGATTAATTTGCTACTGTTAACAACGCGGCCGAGAGTGCCAATCATACGCACTATGAAATATCACTTTGTTTAGCGGTCCTATTCAAATTGATTTTTAGTCTAGTGTAGCGAACTCGATAATTTTCCGGCTATAACCTGAATAGAATAAAAAATAAATGCTAAAAACAAGTCATTCGTAGAATCAACTAGTTACGAATGCACTTAAAATGTTTGTGCAAAAAATCCTTTTGAGCTAAAATCTAATTATAGAGATAGATCTGAGATCGAAACCTGTTTGTGAGTACTAAAGAGCACCACTTAGTGCTTAAATGTCGTACCATATCCAGCAAATCAAGATTATCTATACCTACAATCAAAAATCTATTTTGAACAGGTATTCAAGAGACGTTCACGCAGGTGCTTAAGTGTTTATTTTTGTAATTTTTGAGAATACAAATTCTATTTTTGCGTTTCTGGCCGGAAAATAAATGTAGTGGCCATTTTTTGGCATGATAAAAAGATGTAGAACATTTTTCAGCAGCATCTATTTCGCTTTATATCGGAACCAAGACGTTGCGTTGCCAATAATCATTCAGTACAGTAGCAAACAAAAATTAAAAAAATACGTAAATTTCAAAACGGTTATCGCTTACCGTGGTGAGTGTGGTGACCCAGTGGTTAAGACGCCCGCCTCTCATGCATGAGACTGTGTATTCTATGTGACTTTTTAAATTTATAATTATGTACTTTCTAAGTTTAAAATTTTGGACATCGCTGACATCGGTGAAAGAAAATTAATAGAAGTCTGAAATCGCTAATCCGCCTTGAGCGTGTGTGGTATTCTATTCGTGCCTTCTCTCTATAAGAAGAGGCCTTTGCTCTGCAATGGGATAATAATAAGCTGATATGACATAACGTAAATGCATAATGTTATGTACACTGCAAATACTAATACACTTGGTGGCAAATATGAAATTTTATTAGGAACACGCGACCTAATTATTTACGCTGATAATACTAATTTTTATAATCACATTCTGATGTGCACTACTTTTTTATTTGAACGTAACTGTATTTGATACGCACGGAGCGTACCGTTGTACGAGAAAACAGTCATTGGTTTTAAGTAAAAGGTTATGTAGGTAAGTGTTAATTTAAAAGTAGCTCTATGTAAAGGAAGCAAAAGGCATAAAGAAAACTGTTTATTCACGCGGAAGGGACGCACATAACATAACATAAAAATGCAAAAAGGGTTCAAGTCATCAAGTGATCATCCATCATAAAAATCATTCCGTCTTTCAGTAAGTTATGCTCATATAAAAGATTAATATTCCGCTGTTACCCAAACTATTTTTTGTTATCGGGAAAACGCAGGGTTATTTTGGATGGAGCGGTGAATCCTTATGCGAATCCCGCACCCCCGGGCATGGGCAGTGGTGGAACACCGCGGTGGTTTTAGCCGGTAAGAGTCCGGCATGCCCCTCCGTCATCTCCATGAGGGAGGAAGTCCATGAGGATTTCCACCGCGTACAAGAAAAAAAAAGGGTTATTTCGAATTCTTACCGACGAAAACCCCATAGTTCCTTTTACCACTATGAGTCGGGAGGCCAGTTACACTTGACACATGATCCGCGCTCCCTTATCAGCCTCATATCGCATTTCCAACATCAGGAATTTCCCGCGATCTTCAGTCGTCTGTCTTCATCACATACTATAACCACTTTCTTATTATTGCCACCTGCAAGTATTGCAGTGTCCGGTATGAAAGGTTTGGGCAAAGCCCACATGTAATATATCTCGTTTGTCGCTACATTTTCCTCGCATGTCGCTAACCAATAGGATCGTACGTAACTCGTCCGACTTGACTCGCTCTTGCGTAATTTTTCTAATGCATATTAATATCATTGACAACTGGAAAATCGAATTCGCTTCCCGCAATCTGTACGCTTAGATCTTTTAAACTAGGTAGAGTGATTCAAGAGGAAGGTTTACCCATATAAAACATCACGCTACGACCAACGTGAGCGGGGCAGTAAGCAAAGACGTAACTGAACGCGAGTGACACTGCGGAGTATACAGAAAATATCTCATGATTGTGAAACACTGTCTTAGATATTTTATGATTCAATTGCTCGCTGATGACGTTCAATTACAAAACAAGACACAATCTGTTTTAATTTAAAGGGTTTTCCTTTTCATTGTGTCGCTAGATGATAAGATTAAAGGTTTAAATCGTAATAAAATTTAGAAGATTGTTTTTTATCGCAATTTAGTAAGACGACAAACACGCGACCGCAGATAACCCTACTAATCTCCCTCATTTGTCGCACCTTATTGAGGCTGTAACCTATCCTTTAGAATGAAAATAAACCGATGAAAAGAAATCGCTCTAATTTTTTACCGTACTACCTATATCATAAACTTAACCTTTCTGAGCTTTCCAACCTAAAGAATACTTAATAACCTACTTACTACGCAAGGTATTGAAGATTTAATGATAGCAGTAAGAAATAGTTCTAAGAGGTCAGCTGGTTTTCAAATTCGGAAATGAATTATTAACTAATCGATAACACTTCATAACACTAATTTGCTGGGGAAGACCAACAATTAGCTTTAATGTTTCAAACTACAAAAGTGACGCTTGCTATGATTAGAGTGAGTCAACTTTGTCAAGTGTCAACAATAGTAATATGATGTTGCATGTACTTTAATAATTCATGCCTTCACTCGAAGTACTTTCTATTTTCTTGAGCTGTCTTATTCTCCTGCCGGTTTGTTCTGTAAAAACCTTCCACGAAGTGATCTTAAAGTGACTTAGTGTTAACTGCCCCGTTAGTCTCCTGGTCGCAAGCACGAATTCTGAGCGAGGGGTCCGAGGTTCGATTCCCAGGTCAGGCAAAAAGTGTTATTGGGTTTTTCCATTAAGGGTCTCTCAGTAGTTGCAGAGAGTTTGGAAGTTGGTGGTGTGACACCCCAGTGCCTCCTACGTAAAGCCGTTGGTCCTGCGCCTGATCTCTCTGCGATAGTGTCGGGTTGCGCCGTCCCACCGGCTATGAGAGTTAGGGAAAAGGGAGTGCACCTGTATTTGCGCACACATTTGTGCACTATTGTATCTCCTGCGTACTTGGCTAGTTTACATTAAGATTAGCCGTTTTGAGCTGGCCTTGCTTTGAGTTTGGCGCTTCGTAACGCTAACCTGTATTGAAGTAGAACTAAGTTTGACCATCAATTAAAACCGAACTTGGCGAACTCAGATGACTCATAGCAGTGACAAGACTAATTAAGTAATTACATACGAAACTTGATTTGAATACGTTAAGTTTGAAAACATTAAGGGTCACTTGCACAAAAAACTTACCTCGAAGTTAATTGCAAATTAGATTGTAAATAAAAAAAATATAATAAAATAATACCAGCCTATCATTGCGCCAATACAAGGCAAACGCCTCTTCGTATACAGAAAGGGCACGGATTGGCGATTTCAGACTTTTTGACAATTAAAAATCTTACCTACAAATCATGCTTAGGTCCACCTTATTTATAAATGCGGAAGTTTAGATGAATGGATGTTTGTTGGTCAATCACGCCAATATGGCTGAATGAATCTGGATGTAGGTATGTTTAGCACTAAAATAAGTTATAGCCTAAAATCACACATAGACTGCTTTTTATTCTGCAAAAATATAAGGTTCCCGTGGGAAGATACATCAACTTTGACGGGAACAAAGTTGTGGACGGAAGCTAGCATTTTATAACTAAACGTCGTGTTAGCAATTAACTCTAACTTAAATTTTCGGCGACAAACGGGCCTAACGGAACAAGATTGATACTCAAATTGGTTTTTAACTGCTTGCTACTAATCGTTCTTCAAAGAAGGCAAAGCCTCAGAGGCCGGGCGTTACGTTGTGTTACGCTCGATTTGACATGACTATTTCAACTATTCTTTTACGATATGTTTATATTATTTTATTTTAAGAAACGTGTCCTTCTTCGTCGTCGTAGAATAAATGAAAAATACATGGTACATTACATGGAACTGCTACTTCACCTCGTTTTGCCTTCAGCATTTTCTTGATTAGCCTGGCCACGACTTTTGACCGATTTTTTTATCGGCAGGAATACACGCATACATACATAAACTCACACCTTTTTCGGCAAGAATGAAACATCTAAATTCCAATACCAACGCATACGGCCGACAAAAAATCGGCCAGTATAATCGGTTGAGCTCGGAGAGCCTTACCTACTAAGTATTTACCTTACATTAGTTTAGATCGTCAAAATATAAGGGATTGTCACTAGTAATATTTATTAAGCAATTAGGGCTGGTGGATTACTTTCTTAATATTTAACAAAAGTAATTACTAACTAGGTACATACAATTACGGTTTTAACATAATATTTCGCCTAATACTAATAGATTGCCATAAAAATATTAGTGCATTACGTTGCTCCTTAGGCAGACTGGCTGAACGACACCAGTTCATGGCCACACAAATTTGCATAATATTGTTTTAACATTGGCAAGTTGCATTTTACGTAATCAATAAAACATTGAACAAGGATTAAAACTATTTATATTCAATCTTAGGAACCTACTTAGTTCCTAATAATTATTGGTTTGAATTTACATTAATAATGTAGGGATAAGTCGAAAAAAAAACAAGCTTTTTGTCAAAAGACAGATTTTTCAAACAAAAGATCTTATCGAAAAGAAAGTTCATTCAACGACCCTAAAGCTCAACAATACTCAACATTCACGGTCAGTTGGCATGATCAGTTGGCTTGGTAATGATATCCTTCCAAAATTTGATCGTGAATGTCAAATCATGAAGCCAAATGGCTTGCCGCTTGATGGTAATTAACAAATCCTTTACCACTAAGCCTCATTGACCGTGAATGTGCAAAGTCAGACCCAGTTACGTTATTTTTTTCATAAGTAGGTACCGTATGAGTAATATTTTTTTTTGCCAATCATATCAATTTATACAATCGCAAGTCACGTTGCAAGGACTAAGTACAATTTGAGTGTTGCCACATGGAATAAAGCACGTGACGTAAATTTGTGTCCTTCTATTCGATTTATTTAAATATGGAAGGACGTCAAAAGGCGTGACCATAAATATTCAGCAACATAAGGGAGTTATAGACTAATGAAATCATTATGGTACGTTTATGTTGGGTACGAAGCATTAATATAGGACGAAGTAATTAAGTATACCTACATAATGTTAAACACGTTGGTCTAAACGTGAATTTTAGTTATTTTTAACCATTTCTATTGTCTATCTAATGCAGCAATCTTTTTAATAGACACTATACAAGTCGAGTTTAACAAAACAGTGTCTGTTTTTGTAAGCACTATGCAAATAAATTATGGAACAATTTTTATAAAACTAATCTAGTAGGTATGTACAGTAATGTTCAAAGATGTGCAAAAAGTTAAACGGTGTAATCGTTGTGATTACTTGTCGAGTCATTAACAGATATAATCGTTTGGATTATTTTCGGTAAATGACGTAGGTACTCGTCACGGTGCTCAACTGTTTAAATATACAAATTTACTGAAGCACTGAATAAATTAAAATAACTGAAAAAGTTAAACTAACGTAGTAAAAATTAATTTCACTTCCATTTTTTGTATAACCATATTGAATTGATTGTTTCAGATGCGGGAATTCCTGATTTTGTTGGTGGCCGGAGTGGCCATCGCAGCCGACCTGCCTCCTACCTGCGAGAGGCCTGTCTACTGCGACAGCGACCTCCTTCATCACGTCCAGTTGGCGAGGATCTACGAGGACTCCAAAACCTTCGTCGATCTTCAGATGAAGTTCGACGAAAATAAAACACTAGCTGACTTCCAGCAGTTGCTCAGCGATACCAACCAAAGTCCGTCTGTAGCACAGATCACCCAGTTTGTCAACGAATACTTCTCCGACGAAGGCGAACTCGAGGACTGGGTGCCGTCAGACCACACTGACAACCCTGCATTCCTTAATACTATAAAAGATGAAGCTTTGAGAGAGTTTGGAAAAGACATCAACGACGTCTGGCCTCTTCTTGCACGAAAAGTTAAAGCCGAAGTTTTGGAAAAACCTCAACAGTACAGTTTAGTTCCCGTTACTCATGGATTCATTATTCCCGGAGGACGATTCAAGGAGATTTATTATTGGGATTCTTTCTGGATCGTCGAAGGTCTGCTAATTAGTGGAATGCAAGAAACTGCCAAAGGAATGATTGAAAATCTCATTGAACTTTTAAATAAGTTTGGTCACATCCCTAATGGAAGCAGATGGTACTACGAGCAACGCAGTCAACCCCCAATGCTAACGGCAATGGTTGCTATTTACTACCAATATACCAATGATATCCAATTTGTCAGAGATAACATACAATATTTAGAAAAAGAAATGGACTTCTGGCTCAATGATAGATCGATTACTGTTGAAAAAGATGGCAATAGCCACAGGCTTCTCAGATATTATTCTCCTAGTGCAGGTCCGCGACCCGAGTCGTATTATGAAGATTACACTAACGGGCTCAACTTCAACACTGAACAAGAACGTACTGATTTCTACATCGACATCAAAAGCGGCGCTGAGAGCGGGTGGGACTTCTCCACGCGCTGGTTCATCACGGCCGACGGGGGCAACAACGGTACTTTAACTGACATCCACACCAGGCAAATCATCCCTGCTGATTTAAATGCTATCTTCGCTGGTGCTCTCCAGCATATTGCTGTTTTCAATGCTTTATTGTTGAATATACAAAAGGCTAGTGAGTACGGAATACTGGCCCTAGAATGGAGGGATAGTATCGAAGCTATACTGTGGCACGAAGAAGATGCCATGTGGTACGATTACGACGTGCGTGACAATGTACACCGTAGATACTTCTACTCGTCTAATGTGGCGCCGTTGTGGATGAATACCGTTAGCTCTAGTTTCCTGAAGGTCAACGGGCCCAGGATTGTGACCCATCTCAAACAATCCGGAGGTCTCGATTTCCCTGGAAGTGTGCCCACATCACTCATTAGGAGCGGAGAGCAGTGGGACTTCCCCAACGTATGGCCTCCAGAAGTGAGCATTGTTGTGAATGGCATTTATAATATCGGAACGGAAGAAGCGAAAACACTGGCGATAGAAGTCGCGCAATCCTTTGTGAGGTCCTGTCACTGGGGCTTCAAGGAGTACAAGCAGATGTTTGAGAAGTACGATGCAGAAAACCCTGGCAAGTACGGCGGTGGTGGCGAATACGAAGTGCAGTTCGGTTTTGGGTGGAGTAACGGCGCTGTACTGGAGTTCTTGAACAAATTTGGTCATGTTCTGACTGCTGAAGACTGTGACGACGACGTGACCGCAACCACAAGTGCTCCGTCCAAGGCCGCATGACTAGGCGTGGGTGCTATAAACAATTTCCTAATTTTCCTATCAGCAATAAAAATATTTATTAATTTAAATTATAATAATTGAAGGTTGTGAAAAATTAAATTAAGTAATAATTAACTAAAAAAGGTGCCACAGGCCCGTAAAGACATATAATGTCATTCCGTTTGGTGTTCCAATAGAAAAAGGAAACTATGTACAAATTAATATTTCAAGTTAGTTATTACATCAAGTGTTTTTGTATACTACTTATATCACAATACAATGTATATTATTTGACTGAAAGAGGAAAATAGGAGATGATCAACCATTATACGGAGACAAAGATAGCAACACTGTCACCATAAATAATAAAATACCTATTACGTTTTAATATAAATAGTTTGCCTCCAATTAAAATGATCAATAATGTCGGTGTCGAGTCACACGTGTGACCACCATAGACACAGAGAGACTTAGTTTTCTAAGTCCATCTGTGCCTCAGACGGGAGTGATATGAAGTTTCGAATGACGTTATTTCGACGCACGCTATTTCGAAAAAAAATAAGAGTGGTACGCCAGTTCGAAAACACATAAGGTCGAAAACCGCTATATCGAATGACGCTATTGCGACGCACGCAATTTCGAAAAAAATTAAGAGTGGTACGCCAGTTCGAAAACACATACCGTATTGAAAACCGCTCATATATTGAATGGTACTAGCGTACCATTCAATATAATATGATATAGCGGTTTCAAAGTCTTGGTATCGAAATCCACTGTTGCGAATAGCATAATTATTCCAATCTGAATTTGTCTGGGGACCCCGATAAAGCCTTATCTTTGTATTGGGTTTGGGAAAAAAGAGTAATGAGAAGTAATTATTATTTTAAGTTAACTTTTTAATTTCCATTAAGTATAGTAATCAACAAAGAAATCAACAAATCAAAATTATAGGTGGTATACTCATTACCAAAAATATAGCGGTTTTCAATACAGTATGTGATTTCGAACTGGCGTGCCACTCTTAATTTTTTTCGAAATTGCGTGTGTCGCAATAGCGTCATTCGATATAGCGGTTTTCGACATAATGTGTTTTCGAACTGGCGTACCACTCTTAATTTTTTTCGAAATAGCGTGCGTCGAAATAACGTCATTCGAAACTTCATATCACTCCCGCCTCAGACAGCACGTGAAGTCGGTTTAGTGTGCCCAGTGCGAGTTTTTAACCTTTTTTGATGACGTTGACGGAAACATTCACTTAAGTCAATTTGTATTGAAAAATTGTGCTTCTCATTATTGGCAATAGATGGTGCTATTTCAAATTTAGGACTAATCAAAGTTTATTCTAACGCGAAACTCGCACTGGCCTTACTTAAAGGCTCAACGGGCAGTCAAAAGCCCAGGTGAAGAGCATCTAACCTCATACTAGAAAGCATATTTCTTCTCTCGTGTTGAAAAACTGGAAAGAAAAGTTTTTAATAAATGACCATCCATACCATTTTATCAAAGCCTAATTCCGCAATACATTAGTAATCGCTTTTATTTTGACAGTTGTATCGAAGTATGAGTAACGTCATTAGCATTAGACGTTCAACTGTCAAAATAATTAATTTATCAGTGTGCTACGGAATTTATTACACCAAAAGCCGATCAAAACTAACTTTGGCAAAGGCTTAAAAAAGTATTTTAATTTCCAGTAGTAAGTACATAATTAAATATATTATTTTCTATGTTTAATATTACTGTTATTATATCATTAAAAGCCCAGGATAAATCAGGGTTAAAAGCATAGTTTGATGTTACCTATTTATTTTATAGAACCTACGGTTTCAGAGGTAGGCATTTATTAGCATAATTTTGTTAACAAAATATTGTTATTTGAAACAAGATGTTCAAAGTACTTAATTAATTTAGAAGATACCACTGTAAGCATAATATTATTTTATAATGTCTGTAGTTTCATGAGCGTATACTTTCAGCAATGTATAGTCGACAAAAAAATGGTTTGTTGTTTAAAAAACCTACTTTTCTTGTTTTTGTTGACATATTAGATTTAATACTTAATTACCTATGTGTCATGTACTTACCGATTTATTTAAAACCATTTGAACAAGCAACCGGTTTTTTTGTACTTAGTACGAAAATTCATGCGATTGAGAACATGGAAGATTTTTATTTATTAATCTTGTGAACTATGAGTTTTTCTTCCGTTATACTAATGTTGTGTTATAATATTAAAGGCTGTGTCAATTTATTTTTGTTTTTTATTCAAATTCAGGGTTCCTTAACAACTCTATGGATGTAGAATAATTTGGAAACAATGTTTAACATAACATACCATCACGCCTGTATTCCTCGAAGGGTTAGGCAGAAGTGTATCAATGTACACCTTCAGTTCGTACGTATGTTTAGGTCCCGTGTAGTAGGGGGTAAGCCTAGTGACATTAACCGAGCACAAATCCTAACTCCGAGCTGCTACTGAGAATTCCATAAACCCCAATAACACTTTTTGCTCGACCTGGAAATGGAACCCAGACTTCTAGCATAGCAGTCACGTTTAGGACACCACTAGGCTAGCGAGGCGAAACAATTTATATTTTAAATAAAACTTCTATTTCCTTGTAGCAACCGGTCGAGACAAAAATGTTTGATAGTAAAGACAGCACGTTTCAAATAATTGACTAGACATACCGACAGGAACCAAATAATTATATGAAACAAATTGATCGAAAGTTTTGCAATTAACACACGTAGTAGGCAGTGGATGCGATCCATATAAGCAAATAGACATTGCCTACCCTATAAAATACGTATTTATACGAGTAATTACTATCGTTAAAATAAAAAAACATATATTAAAATCGAGGCACACGTTTAAATTCATATTATGTTTTTTATTTAAACGATAGTAATTACTCGTATAAATACGTATACCTACTACCCACCCTACTTGCCTACTACTAGTAGGTACTGCATAACAAAAAAGTCCGCAAAAAAGTCAAGGAATGTACAAAATATAATAATCATGGTCAAAAAAACTTGGTACCTTTTTGCATTGACAATCAACTGAATCTACTACTTGACTTACTTAATATACCTATTAAAGTACCTATAGATCTCGAGAGGTCGCATAAAAACTCGGTGTTGTTCGGTACATAATAACGGTTTTATTTTTTGCTACCGTTATAGATAGGTAGTTACATATATCTACCAGTATAACACATCTAGTAGGTACGAGTACATATAGTATCTACTATAGTAAGACTATAGTACATCAGAATCTGTATGTAGGTCTTAGGCTAGCCGCACACACGCAATAATATTGACAATAAAGTACGTATTGTCAATAATATTGTGTGTGTGCGGCCTGTATTGCGGTATTTTTCTATAGATTCTATCTTGAAATTCTGACAATATTGGATTGTCAATATTATTGTGTGTGTGCGGCTAGCCTTACTTTGCAAACTGCCAAATGCTTCTATGTAATCAAATAAAACTGAAGTGCATTTTGTGTGTTTTAATCTCTGGAACTTCGCGCTGGATTAGAAAGTCAAAGTCAAAGTCAAATCATTTGCACCAATAAGACCATTAAAAGGCACTTTTAAATGTCAATTAATTAAAACGATTGAATCTAGTTGCCCATTCATTAGAAAGTTTTCATGCGTATAATATAATAATGCTTATAATATCACGACACGACACACAGGAGCAGTAACCAAAGATGTAAATTATAGCAAGTGAAAAAAACTTCTCGAACGAAGTCGCGGTGTCGCGGGCAATAGCTAGTCATTTTATTTATATTTTAAAACAAAAGTTTATATTTTATTGCATCAGAAAATGATACCTAGGAAATTGTAAATAGGGTACATAATACTTATCTGTAACACAGCAATCAAAGAGCGACCCCACAAACACTTACTGGTTACTGGTTACGCAACTAAGTTTATATTTTGTAATTATAATAATGTGTTTCTGTATAACAAAAAAAAGGAAATTTTCCAGATTAAAGCAAATAGTACGCATGTTTGCTGTTTAATCCTGGAAAATGTGATTCACGTTGCATAACCAGTAAGTAAACCTATGGTATTCTATTTATTTATATGGAACTTGGTAAGGAAAAAACCTTTGAGAAGAATAATTATGTTTTATAGATATTACGTAAGTAAACAATATCATTGTAATATACCTCTTGAGTCTTTACGTTTAACCCTGTGTGTGCTTATAGAGCTGTAGCTTATGCCCTGTACCTACAATACAATGGATGGATGCTGCTTGATGGATGGATGGATGGATGCTGGGTATGTGTGGGTGTTATAGGTATGGTTTTACAATTACAACTACTTTTACAGTCCATTTTGATAGGCAAGTCTCGAAGCTTGCTAACTCAGGCTCATCACTAAAAGGTGATTGACCGATGACAGATCCTACCAATATTTATGTATAGTCTACACTTCTATAGACTGCAGGATTGAGAGTACGAAAAGACAAAACGAGGTCGATGTACCTTTTTTAAGTTTTCTTAAACTTATCTCTGTCAGAAAAGTCACTGACCTTTGACCAAGAAACTATTTTCTTTTATTGAGGGTCAGCGCTCTCTAGTTTTGTTACTTAGTACTAATACTGGTGATATGTTTTGAGGAAGGAATTGTGTTCTATGGTCACAAAATAGATGGCGCTATCTTGTGTCAGACATCAATCTTCACGTATTCCAATAACCGATGAGGTAAGCAGAATCGAAGCACAGTTTAGAATATTACTGTGTTTGCGTTTGTGGTCATTAGAGCTTAATGCTTAGTCAGCAATGGCAATCTCGTAAATATGCATTGAGTTCAGTGAACGGTTCCTAGCGAGCCTATCGGTAACATTCCAAAGATCAGTAGATTTTACTGGGAATAAAATGTGTACCGATTAGGTCATTGAAATTAAGGGTTCATGTTATTAGGGTCGAGCATGAACATTCACATTGCATCCACTTATGGATATTTCCCTTTTTGTGAACAATCTAAAAAGATGATATGTTTTAAGAAAAATGTCACGGAGATGTTATGTATACCTACATACATAATAATATTATTATAAACTTGTAAAAACAACAATTTTATCAGACTTGTACCTATTTATTAAGGAAGCCTAACGCGATGGTCCGTGTATAACGTAATAAACTATAATATAATAATAAATACGTTGTTATTAGATTATCTGTTGTTCAAGAATGAATTGCGAAAATTTACTATATTTTTAATTTTAATTTAAATCTTTGACTGTTCCTAAATGATAGTTAGTTAATACTTTTGAATTTCGTAAATGCAAAATATTAGTATAACAGGATGAATACAAGAAGCAGAAGTCATCGTGATTGATTACAATGGCTTGACGTATTTTTCATCATAGATATCAAAATATGGTTCTCTTGATAAAAACCAAGGCTATATTAATGTAGTGTAGATGTCTATATTAATAACTTGGTAGTTAAGCTTGGGCTTAACTACCAAGTTATTAATATAGACATCTCGGACGAAAAGATACTTTGTAGATAGGTACATGAATGGTCGTATCTGACGTAGAACAATTTTAGCATGCGTATCTCACGCGCAGATGCGATTGGATAAAAAGATGTTGTGAAAACGTAAACATAGACAACTATCTGTCAAAGTGACAGTCCGCATTCTGACTTTGGGAGAAGGGCACGCGTCTGTGCGTAATTATTTTCGGAACCAAGAGACCTTGATAATATTAGAACGTGCGCAGTGTACCGATAGTCCGCGGCGCGATAGTAAAAGTGCTTGGTGCAGTATCAGCTGAGATGGGTCGGCGACCTAACGCACAGTCATCGTAAAGCGCTCGCGACAACTGTTCGTCACGATGCACGAAATGCATTTAATGGGAGTTGCCCGGATTTGCGGCCACTCGCCCGGCGTCGGTCCCCGCCGCTGTACAAGTACGCTGTGCGCTCAAACATTGCGGTTATCGCGCATTTCCCATCACACTACAGTTAATGTAAGGCGAAAATTGTGACAGTGAAAAGTCATGTTTAAGGCGGTGCTAGGACTGCTGGGTGCGTACGCGCAGGCGATCAACATCGTCTCCGTCTGCAATTCCTCCATCTACTGCAGTGGAGATCTTCTTCGCACTGTGCAGCTGGCCAGAATATTTCCTGACTCGAAGACTTTCGTCGACTTAAAACTTGCGCACTCTGAACATGAGACTATGGCCAATTTTAATAATCTTATGAAAGAGACTAATAAAAACCCATCTCGCGATCAAATCAGTTCATTTGTGGATTCAAATTTTATCGATGGAGACGAGCTGAGTAACTGGAACCCACCAGATTTTGACCCCAATCCCCCGATCCTGAATCAGATTACTGACCCAAAGCTGAAACAGTTTGCAAAGGATATTATCGGTATTTGGCCAGGGCTCGGCCGGATAGTGTCACCGGATGTGAAACAGAACTCTGATCAATACAGTTTTATCTATGTGCCCAACGGATTTATTGTTCCTGGTGGACGGTTCAAAGAATTATACTACTGGGACTCATACTGGATTATACGTGGTCTCCTGATCAGTAATATGACTCAAACTGCAAAGGGAATGATTGATAATTTCATATACCTAGTTAATAAATTGGGTTATATTCCAAATGGAAGCAGAGTTTATTATTTGGGACGGAGTCAGCCGCCTCTCCTTGCCTTGATGGTGTACGACTATTTCACAGCGACTGGAGACATAGCCTGGCTCGAACAGAACATATGTGTTGTGGAAAGAGAACTACAATATTGGATGGAGAAGAAAAAAATAACTGTTGAAGTAGATGGCAAGCAGTACAGACTTCTGCGCTACATGTCGGACGAAGAAGATACAGGCCCGCGTCCCGAATCATATTACGAAGATTACTCTAGCAGCAAAGTGCTATCTGACGATGCTCGTGAGGATTTCTATAAGGAAATGAGAAGCGCCGCGGAGAGCGGCTGGGATTTCTCATCGAGGTGGTTTGTGAATGCAAGAAATGTGACCACAGACAACTTGACCGATGTTCACACGTCGCGCATCCTTCCAGTTGACCTGAATTCTATGTTTGCCGGAGCCCTACAAATAGTAGGTGACCTAAGAGATCAATTGAAAGATACACGGAGAGCCGAAAAATGGTGGAGCCTAGCGAACTACTGGAGAGTAGCAATCGACAAAGTGCTGTGGGATACGGAGGATGGTGTTTGGTACGACTACGATACCACGGTAAATAAACGAAAGAAGGGTTTTTACCCAAGCTGTGCGACGCCGCTGTGGGCCGACGCCGTGGAACCTGCGTGTGCGCCGGTTTACGCCTCACATTTAGTGAAATACTTAATGTCGACTTGCACGCTGAACTTCCCCGGTGGCATCCCGACCTCACTGTTGCACACAGGCGAGCAGTGGGACTTCCCGAATGCATGGCCGCCTCTTCAGAGCATCATGATCGGTGGTTTGGAGAAAAGCGGTTACGAAGAAGCGAAAAAGTTAGCAAGAGAACAAGTCACGATTTGGATTCGTGCGAATTACATCGGTTATGGGAAGTGGAAGAAGATGTTTGAGAAGTACAGCTGTGTGGAGCCGGGGGACCACGGTGGTGGCGGGGAGTACTCCGTCCAGTCTGGCTTCGGATGGACCAATGGAATCGTGTTGGAACTCTTACAAAGACATGGGAAGGAGTTAAAACTTGATGAAAATGGTAAAGACGGTTTGCCTACTGTGCGGATGGTGTAGTGAATAAAACAGCCGTACTCAAACATATTTTATAGGGGCGATCAACACGTTTCAGTCGTGGTGTCGTGGGCCGCTAGCAAAAATTATTTAGCTGTTAATAAAAAACGTAATTAATAAATAACAATTTACAAGACTTATGAGGTTTAAAAATCCAAAATGTAAAAAAGGTTGTCAATTGTTGTGGAAAAATCACAAAGGCCCGGTGGCCCGAATCGTGGCCTGCTTGCCCCAGTTTGAGTACTGCTGAAATAGAAACTTTAATTTGTCAACTACTTAAAGTTTGTAATATTTAACTGTTAATCAAATGAACTATACCTAATTACCTAATTAACCTTTCGCTAAATAATTGCTCACATATCGAAGGCTCTTGTTACTTCCAAGAATCTTATTTGCCTTTGAAACGTTTATAGTACGTAGGTACCTATTCGTAATGTAATTCTAGATATGCAACAAAACGAACAGACAATGATGTTATTTAAAGACAGAAATGAAACTTGTTTGTGAAATTCGAAAGTTATTTCACTTCGGTTTAGCTATTTGTGTACCTTATCTCTCTTTTGTTTAAATCCACAATTCATTTTTTAATTTACTGTTGGAAATAAATTGCACTATGTAACCTCCTTTTCCCTTAGACCCCTTCTTCCAAAGTCTTACTTAAATCAATTTGATTTTAATGTCATTATATTATTATTTATTTGTATGTTTTATTTATAGCTTCCCCCCACGACCTTATCCGTGTCAAATTTGAAATACTATTCCACGGGAACTGTATGTTTTCCCGGGATAAAAAGCCTGTATGCCATTTCAGACTAAAACCTTTCTCTGTGCTAAATTTCATCCATATCCGTTCAGCCGTTTTGGCGTGACTGAGTAATAAACATCAATCCATCAAAACTGTCGCATTCATACATATTTTAAATTAATGGGTAGTTATAAGTACATAGTTGTTGTAGTTTTTGTTATTTTCTGTTTAAACAAAACGTGTGTGGGTATCAATGTACTTCATTACCTAGTTGTTAGATAATGAACAACGCTTATTGATTATTTATATAATCCCTAAGGAAAATTTACGCATTTGTAGTTGTTTATTTGTAATTTTATAGCAATATGTTTATTATTATAATAATTTGTAAACAAATACATACGTGCATAAATAAAATACAATGACGTTAAAAATAAATCATGTTTACCACTTTTAAAATAATTGTGTTTTCTATTTTCTATTTATACAAGTGAGAAAATAATCATCAATTTATATTAAAAGTGACGTTGGCTTATAAAAGCAGTATGTAATAATAGGTGACAGCCAAGTATTCTCCCATTACAGGGCAAAGGCCTATTTTTATACAGAGAAGGTACTAAGCATGAATCACTCTGCTTGCTCAAGGCACATTAGCGATTTCAGACTTTAAAATTTATGTTTATTATTACTAGCTGACCCGGCAAACGTTGTTTTGCCATATTCATTATTTTTAGGGTAATTATAAGAAATAGTTTCTGACCTATTAGACCTTCCTATACACGGAAAATTTCATAAAAAGCGGTGAAGCCGTTTAGGAGGAGTTTAGTTACAAACTCTGTGACACGATAATTTTATATATCGGGTATAAGGGCCATCTATATTTAAACTGAAACCATGAATTCTCTATTCTGGACTGAGTATCAGACAACAACATTGTTTCATAGGAAAACCATAAGTAAAGAGTTAATACTTTTCTGCTAAGTGAAAATTTCGGTATTATTCCTTCGGTATCGTCCCCAGACGCTGGTAAAAAATTATTTTGCGCCTGGTCACAGATTAAATAAGTCTCTGGTCAACAAAAATATCGTTATTGCCATTAGGGACGACTGAAAAAGCAACAGGCCAATTTTTTAAACTTGATCTGCCGAAAAAAGTGAAAAATTTCAAAATTGTCCTACAAGTTATTCTACTTGTTCTGAACTAAAAACAGTGTTCAGAGTGCACTGGCTAAGTTTATGGATAGATGTCCCTTACAACACCCCATGTGTTACATGTATAGTTGTTACATATACATAGATAATTCTAGGTTTCTTCACTGTCATGTCAGTGGTGTCCTAGATAGACTAAGAAAGTTCTAGACAATGTACTAGTTAGGTAAACTCAATTTAACTTACTTGCCTATCTTGGTTCCATTTAAATAACTACCAAAGAACAGTAATGGTTCAAAAGACAATACTTTGTGTAGGTAATTTGCATTAAACTCATATATTAGTGGCAAGTCAAGTCTTGTAATTGTGCAATTACTTTGCATTCGAAAAATAGATATATATTAATGATTCGACAACATCGTGAGAATCCATTTTATTTATTTTATTTTTAACTGTGTCATTGTATAGTGAACTCATCTAATTCTGTGACTCGCCTAATTCGGTGATATTTGGTTTGAGCGCTAATTTTTGGCTGTACGAGTGAAATCAATTACTTGAAATACAACCATATGATTTGATTATGATTAATTGTGCCTATATTCCTCATAAAAGACTGCTTAAAACTCATGCTAAGTCTGAATTAAAGTAATTAATAATTTATTGATATTTTATTACTCAAATGCTTTTGTCACGAAATTAGATGAGTTCACCCTAATCCGCTTACTAAAAGTTGAAAGGGAACCGTTTGTCTTGGTATGGGCATGTGAAGAGGAGGGATGACATGACACACATGTGACCAAAAGAGTAATGAATATAAATTTGGATGGATAGAGAGGAAGAGGGAGGCCAAAGAAAAGATGGATGGATATTGTATGAAGAATGATATGAAAGAGAAACGAGTCAGTGATAGCATGACGGTTGACAGGACGGCATGGAAGAAGAAAACGTGTTGTGCGGACCCTAAGTAGGTAACATGGGATAAGGGCCGGAAGGTGATGATTGTAATCCGCCTACTATAGAAGTTTGTACATACAAACAGCTTCCTACCTCTTTAGGAATATAGGAGGCGGGTTGCTTATAGTAATATTATATCACTAATTTCTGCCCGCGACTTCGTCCGCGTGGATGTTCTTTCACTCCCGTTGAATTACGTCTTTGGTTAGTGCTCCGCTTTCGTAGGTTGTAGCGTGATGTTACGTGGCCTATATTTATAAATCTGGTTATCATATAAAAATGATTTTTCCAGTCCGACTGGCAGCTTCAGAGTGTTTGAATAATCAAACAAAAAAAAACTCTTCATCTTTATTGTATTAGTATTAGATTACTAACTTTAGCCCGGGACTTTACTCGTATCCGCGTGAATTTGCTTACAGAAAAGAAGCACTCAGAGATTCTTAACGCAGCTTCCTATTATAGAAAGTTTTTTCATAATCGGACCAGCAGTTCCGGACATTATCGAGCTTAAACAGAACAAAACAAACGACCATACTACGTATTATGTGCTCCAGTAGTCTAGCGGTTGATTATGACGACCGATGAGCAATAGGGCATGATAACCTGGGTTCGATAAGTAAATGTCTCCATTAGCAAATATTCAGTAAAAGCCCAGCGACTGCTAAACATAATTAATTAATTGTTTTAACTTGATAGTTAGGTAATTGGATAGGTAATTAAAACACTGCGTAGACATTATTTTAATTGCAAAACAGTTGTAACATTCCTACTTGCCATAAGCACTATAGTTTCTAGTCTATCACTGCAAAATGTTTAAAAAACATGACTTAGCTAGAAAAGCAATTAAACAAAATAATTAGAAACAATTTAAATTCTTAATAACTATTCATAAAAAATACTGGGTGTTGATGACATATACATAAACCTTTAGCACGACATACATACTCACATACGCATAATTATATCTTGTGTATGTGAGTATGTGAATCGCTTTCCACCCTTACAACCTTAGATATTTTAACTGCCCCGTTGGTCTCGTGGGCGCAAGCGATTCCCTGGGTTCCGTTCCCAGATCAGGTAGAAAGTGTTATTGGGTTTTTCCATTAGTAATTCTTCAGTAGCAGCCCAGAGTTTGGAAGTTGGTGGTGTGACACCCCCGTGCCTCGGAAAGCCTGATCTCTCTCCGGTCGTGTCGGATTGCCATCCCATCGGACTATGAGAGTTAAATTAGGCCCTAGACAGACGAACTGCATATTTGCAGTTGAAATGCAGTCCCTCTGTCATTACAGACAACAACTGCAGGTCAACTGCATTCAAACTGCAAATTTACAGTCCGTCTGTCTAGAGCCTTAGGGAAGAGGTAGTGCACCTGTGTTTGCGCACACACTGGTGCCTTGTAATATCTCCTGCGTACGTGGCTAGTCTGGCTTAAGATTAGCCACCGTGTCTGGAATCGGTCTAGAGAATTAAAGTTGAATTCTGGTCAACCGACATTTAGCGCTTCTAGGACAATAGCGGATGACTAGTTTCGTTTTACTTTGCACCTGCTTTTATCTAAATACATACAGGTACTTTCAGTCTTCTGCCTTTCCATTGACTTTTTGAGTTTGTAAAAAGGCGAGAAATAATTATAAGAGAAAGACTATTTCTCTTTAACTAACCCCGAAAACATAGGCTTTTTAGCATTCTGTACGCAAATGATGCCAAACAGGACCATATTAAAACTCCGCTGTCTGCCTGTTCGTTTGTCACATGGCTTGAAATTATCACTCAGTGCTTATGGCTATGGTCTCTATAACAATAAATAAAGTTAAAATTTTGACTGCCTCGTTAGCCTAGTAGTCCTTAGTGCGACTGCTACGCTAGAGGTCTTGGGTTCGATTTCCAGGATGAGCAAAGTGTTATTGGGTTTTTCTATAAAATTCTTAGTAGCAGTTCGGTGTTAAGATTTGTGCCCGTTTAATGGCAATAGGCTCGCCCCCTATTACATGGGACCTAAACTCACTGGCGGGCTGTGGGAATACATTGGTACACATCTGCCTAACCCTTAAGGGCGTGATGGTATGTTATGTGTGAAAATCAAGCTGCAATCACATTTTACCTCCAATAAAATTTAATTCATGTTATAAGATTTATAACCATTTTATATCTATTGTATGTAGATTTTTATAGGTAGGTACTTTCCATGGCCAACACTATGCTAGGTAAATAGGTATATAGACTTGACCTACAGGTATAGTCAACCTACCTATTGCAAAAATGAAACGCCTCTTATTTTAAAAGATTTATTTTGCAAATATCATGATTGTTCAATGTATATTTACCTAATAAATGCAAAATGGCGCCAACCGCCAAATGAATATTATGGTATCTAAATATTTCTTTATTTAATGCAAAACGACTCTCTCATTCTTCAACTCTTGTAACGCGAACGCGCTCTACAACACGTTGCTAGGTACAGTTCACACAGAGACGCGACGCTGCGCTAGCGCACCTTCTAATATGAAGCAACTCAAAGTATAACTTTATTTACTACACGAAACGAAAAACAATTCTTTGATTAAATTCAAAAAAAAAAAAAAAAACCGTTGCACTTTCTCGCAATGAAATGTATATCTTTTCATGTAGCAAATAAAGTTATATTATGCGGCAGCGTAGCTTTATTAAAAGGTGCGCGCAGCGTCGCGTCTCGGTGTGAAATGACCCTTAGGAACAAACTTCATAATACCCTATCATAATTAATTCAAAGTTAATAAACATAGATATTTCTAGTCTCTAGTGATCTTTTTCTTTTGCAATGAGGTAACAGTATAATAATTTCTATCATGAATCCTAGCTTATCTACATAATTATACTTAATTATAAATAACATAATCATCGGTGGTCTTTTAATGGAAGAATACTGCTCTAAAGTTTGCCTATTAATCCATTCAGTGAGGGCGACGCACATGCGCGTTTTTTTGAAGGGCATGCGCGTTGCCCGTACTGAAAGGGTTAGAGGCGAACTCATAATGTTTTTTTGTTACTAATTAATTTTAACCTAATTTAGGCGAATCTCACCCGCGTTACGCTCCGAGGTGCGTGGCGACTTAGCGCTGAGACTGCGCGTGAATACGTAGTCTGTATGTTGCACTACGCGTTTTTTCTATACAAACACAGATACTTCCAAACAACGTAAGAACACGCACTCCCGCGCTATGCTCCGTGATGCGGTGCAGTGTGCGAATCGCCTTAAACACGATGGAATACAATTTATATCTCATAGTTGGCAATCAAAAAGGCATTTGATTGGATCCTTTTACATTTGGAAGGCTTTCGAAGAGGTTAGTGGACTACTGTGGTTGTGACACGGGGAATATCCTAGCTAAGCTGTCATAATTCTAGTCTAAACTGATCTGTGGAAATACGAATTAAATACCCTTCTCATGTACGTCTAAAATTAAATGGAACTGCTCAACAGTTATAATGTTGTGAATATGAAGTAGGCAGGTACCTACTCGTAAGTAAATAGAATTTAAGTTGCCAACAAGTACTTCCCGTACTTGTTGGCAACTTAAATTAAAAATGCAAGTGAAGTTTAAGAAAGACCCCAGTGTCACATGGAAGAACTTTTGTAGAATCGACAACGACAATCTTTCCAAAGACAATCTTTGTCTCTGGGATGGCAACGCATTTGCAAGGCCTCTGCTATTGCAGAGGTCTATAGGCAGCGGTGACTACTTAACATCAGGTGGGCCGTCGCATCGGCTTGTTTGCCATAAAAAGATATTAAACAAAAAACAGGTAAGTAATAGTTTTGCCAAACCATAAATTATTTAAATCATTCTGATTTCAAGTTGTATGGCCTATTTACAAAAATAAATTGCTGTTAAAACTTCGATTGTAAATCTAACTTTGTGTATATTTTTGTTTCAATAAAATCTAAGTATGTGCTATTTTAACAGCTAATAAAATCCGGGCATCCACTCAGCTTTATTCCACTGCATCGAAATCACAATCACTCGCCGGCGTCACGTAGGGGACGTCCATTTGAGATCCGAATTCTGCCTCCAACAACACTTGTTGGATTTTGAGCCTGGCAAAGGCGTTCTGTTTAGCGTTCAGCCGTTTGAGTGTGGGGCCACAACTGATGAGAAATAGTTCGTCAGGATCCGATCGACAGGTACAGGAGCTTACTTCTTCGTCTGTGGAGTTTTGGCGAATCTTCTTTGACGAGGGTTGGGAGTCATCATCATCATCCTCGTATTTAGTGTCCTGACTGTAGGACAGGTCTGCCAGGCAATGTAACCCACGACGTGCGTCCTCTTCGCCGTCGGAATCTTCAGGCTCCTTCTTTATTACGGTTCTGTCGATTACAAAATGATGAAGGTTAACAATCGAGTTAACAGAATTGCTATTGATAGATTTAATTTTTTAAGGTTATTGAAAAACAAAGTTAAAAATAACCAAAATGGGGGGCGTAATGGAGCCGAGAGTAAAGAAAAAAAAACAAGTAAATATTTAAATAATTAATAAGATACTTAGTTCAATAAATCACAAATAGTATTCCTCGTGAATCATATACAAAAATATTTTTTTGGATTTCACTCAAAGTTTTAGACATTAGTGCGTTTAAACAAACAAACAAAAAACCTATTCGTTTATAACTGAACTATCAAATATCTTTATTACTAGAATAAGCGTTATAATAACTCCGTCGGTACAAGTCGTGTGTAAATCTTTATTAGAAGGCAAAAAAAACCAAGTTCAAAAATTAACAATTGATTTGGAAGATAATGGGTTTGCTGGCACAGTGGCCGAGAGATTGGCTACTGTGCTACGTGCCGCGGGTTCAATACCCGTAGGAAATAATATTTGTATGGCCTACAGATAGTTCTTCCGGGTCTGGATATTTATTTGCGTGTTTAAATAATGTTTATTTATTTATTTATTTATTTATTTAAACTTTATGCAACAAAAAGTACAAAGGCGGACTTAATGCCTTAGGCATTCTCTACCAGTCAACCAAAGGTAGTGAAGAGATAACACGGTAGGTGCAAATAAAAACAAAAGAACAAAATTTGATACTTTCAAAAACAAAATAAAAATTAACTCAATGCAATGTTTGTTAACGTACCCACATCATCATCATCATATCAGCCGCAGGACGTCCACTGCTGGACATAGGCCTCCCCCATAGATTTCCAAAAAGACCGGTTGGAAGCGGCCTGCATCCAGCGTCTTCCTGCGGTCTTAATCAGGTCGTCCGTCCACCTTGACCTTGACCTTGTAACGCACCCACGTTACAGGAGAAATTCCCAGTGTGGGTCAACAATTTTTTAAAAAGAAAAAAACTATTACCCGTTATCTTTAGGTTCTATATGAGGCAGCAGAAATTTCATGTGGTGATGGTACGGCCACCTGGTACGACCTCCATGTGTTCTTTGCAGCTTTATGAAGGAATCCCGGAGCGATCTCCATCTCTTTTTGCATTCAGTTTCTGGAAGAGAAAAGACAAAGTAAGAATTCAATCTATGGTATAATCTATGAAGAGTTTTTTGTTTGTTTGTTAAAACGCGCAAATCTTGGAAACTGTTAGTCGGAATGGAAAATATATTTTTGGTAATGATAGTCAGGTTCATTAGAAATAGTAAAGGCTATAAAACTGTAAATTATTGGAAGTCGGAGGCAATACAAAATAACAAACAAAAGCCGCCGACATCCAAAGCTAAAGTTATTTTTCTCTTTTTATTTTTTTGAAGGCGGTTGTCTTTTTTGTAAAAATGTTTTTTCAGAGATATGCTCTATAGGGACCCTGTTGGGGTCTCGTTTCCCTTTACAAAGTTTTACGTTCAATTTGCAACGTGCTTGCAACGAAAGCCATAACAAACGTGGCCATAAATATCAAAATATACACGCCTCTATTAGCTACGTCGCATTAATTTAGGTACCTTTAGAATATCTAGTTTACGACATGAATTCGAATAGAACACAAAAAGGCACTTGCCGTGCTCACCTATTGTGTATCTAGAGCTAGCTAATTACCTAGGAAACTAAGATACCGCGTCCGCACAAACAAACATATTTACCTAAAATCTGTTTCTTTGTGCAGAAAAAAGTCGCATAAACCAAATCAAAGAGCAACATATGGCTAGTAAGTACCATCCGTTGATATCTAATATACATTATATACATAAGTTATTATGGAATGTAGGTTAAGGTATGTAGGTCATGCAATCTGGGAATCTGAACTTACCCGAAACATGAAGTGATTCTTGGACCTCTTTCCAAGCATCGTCTCGAAGCTTTGTTTTATTGAAACCGCTCACGGATTTATCATACAGAATAGGACGCTTTTCAACTTCTTTGATCAAATCAACTTCATTCATTTTTTGCGGTTTTGTGCAATATTTAAAATGGAGACCGCGGGAAAAGTATAATTTTATTTTGTTGTTTTTGTTAAAATGAAATAAGTTTTAACCACTCACTCCCTGTGTTGTGATGGGTGTCAAAGCTAAATAAACATATTTGCTTTAAAACTTGTAATGTTTTAGCTTTGCCAAATATTGTTATGGTTTTAATTACGTACACACGGGGGACACAGGCGTGATTTTACGAGGTAAACTGGTACCATATTTTAGGACAATTATCACTGGAATACTTTGTTTTATTATTATTTAGGTAACAATTTCGTTGTAGTACAGGTGGTCCACGTCAACAGAACCGGCCTTCGTTGGCAAATCACTTTGACACACGATCGATCACTTTGATTTTTTATTGTAATTTAGGCGTGTATGTTTTCTTTACTAATACACAATAAGAGACTGATAGTGAAATGGGGTGGCTGGCTATGATCCGAGGAGCGAGGTGACGCGCGGTACGCGCGCGCCGCGCGTATCGAGCGGCGCGGCCGGCGCGGCGCGGTGCGGCGGGGCCCCACGACACGACCCTCACTACTTTATTGATTTTGCTGATTAGGTAGGAAACCAGTGAATGGGGATAAGTATGTGTACCTATAGGTAGGTAAGATTTGAGTTACCTTATTGGGACATACATTAAAGTTTGTAATGTACGTTTTGGAACGAGCAACTAGCTTCAATTTTAAACTGTAACTTCTTGACGATTCAAAAGTGCCTGTAAATGGTCTAATTGAAATAAATGCTTTGACTTTGATTATTCTCCTAATTAGGTGGATACCTGTTTCTCGGGGATCAGAATTACTTACCTCAATATTTACTCTAGATACCTATCTAATTAGGTACCTACTCTTCCAATTGACGTCATGTCCACGCGCTTGCTTTCTTCAAAATTGATTGAAAATTGTTTTCTTTTCTGAGCTTATTCGTAACTAATGAGGCGTGTTAAATATTATTATGTAAAAATCTATAAGTAGGTACGACGCGTCATAGGTTCTTTGTTTACTCCATAATTGCACCTGAACTAAACAAATAAGAAGGTACTTACTTACCTTATTCAAATCATAAATAAATGAAAATAAAATAAATTTAGAATTATAATAAGAAACTCTAGCGACTAGCGACCAGTCCTGCCTTCGCACGGTTGCAATAGGTACCTACTAACACAGATTACAATCTACTAAGTATATCCTACTACTATTATAAAGGCGAAAGTTTGTATGTATGGATGGATGTTTGTTACTCTTTCACGCTTAAACGGCTGAATGGATCTGGATGAAATTTGGCACAAAGATAGATTATAGTCTGGAATAACACATAGGCTACTTTTTATCCCGGGAAAATGTACGGTACCCGTAGGATAACACATCAACTGTGACGCGGACGAAGTCGCGGGCAGAAGCTAGTAGGTCATATTTTGTATTGATTTTTTCATACAAACATACCTACCATTCTCATTTCCGACAGGTGAATTTTCCAATAAGTCTCCAAAAATTAAAATGAGTCAAATATGTAGGTCAAGTGTTACTCGAGTGATCGTTCATACCTACATTGCGGAAATTGATTTTTATTTATATAGAAAATGTTACATTATTTTATTTACATAGACAATGTTACATTACCCATGTCTGTACATATAGGGTTACCAGATGAAAAAATCAAAAGTCCGGAGAAAAGGCCTGATTTTCATTGAAATATCCTGAGATCCTTTACATCAGCGGTCGGCAACCTTTTGGCAGGCAAGGGCCACATGGCAGCAAAATGAGGTAGTGACGGGCCGCGCTATCACATAATTTTTAACCGACTTCAAAAGGGAGGAGGTTCTCATTTAATCTGTATGTTTTTTTTTGTATGTTTGTTTCACGATATTTCCGCCATTTATGATTAGAATTTGATGTTTTTTTTTGTTTTGTAGGTCATGCTACAGAAGTGGTCCCATAATTTTTTTATCGGAATTTAATTTTTTGCAGAAAATTTGAAATTTTCCCCTTTTTCGGCAGATCAAGTTTGAAAAATTGGCCTATTGCTTTTTTAGTCGTCTCTAATGGCAATAACCATATTTGTTGACCTAAAACAAGGGCAAAAGAATTTTTTAGCAGCCGCTGAGGACGATACAGAAGGAGTAACAGCGAGTACACATTAGGCGTTTTGAAGCGCGCGTTTTGAGAATCAATAGTTCTTATCTAGGTGTACACACGCAAGCACGCGTTTCAGATCAAGCGCGCGTCGAACGCGCGCTTTGAGATATTCGTTCAAACGCGCGTTGGGAGAGCGTCAGTCGCGCGCTTCGAGATACATGAGCCTCCATTTTGTTGTACATTTGAACGCGCGCTTTCGTGTAGAGTGGACGCAATTCACCAAAGGATTTTACGGACATTCTAAAATAATTAAAAAACTTAGGTTCACAATGTCTTAATTTGGGATACAATGTTATAAACATTCCATGCGTCAGTCTATCTCGTAGTATTGGGTGTACCCAATATTCTCTTTGTCTCTGCCGTCTTCTGTAGCGACGGTATATAAGCCACACACAAGCAATCACTTCGACGTCCATTTCCGAACTGAGTCGAGTATGGACGCCCTACTAACGCTCGTAAAACGCCGTGCTAAGCGCGCTGTATGTACGCTACCAACGCGCGCCTAACGCAACGCTGAGCGCCTAATGTGTACTCGCCTTATGAGCGGATTTTTACTTAGCTGGAAAGTATTACAAATTTCATATCTCTTTACTTGTGGTTTTCATATAAAAACATTTTGTTGTCTGATACTCAGTCCAAAATAGAGTATTCATGGTTTTAGTTTAAGGATAGATATGTCCCTTATAGCCGATATAGGTATTACATGTGATGCACCAACTTTTTTTTAATGTAAATTTTATTAATGGGTATGTATTTGGGTAGGTAGCACTATGTCGACGATAAAGCAAGAATAAAAGAAAAAGAAATGAGAAAAAATTATAAATGGGAACTTCAAAGTTGTTATATAACCGTACTTATACACATCTCAGTGTAACGTTTGAGGCTGTATTTGAATGCTTTTTTTCTTATACGTTAGCTAACGCGCCTAATATTATTAATTTAGGTAAAATGTAAGAATTATAGTTTAATTTACAAAGCTGTCGCGGGCCGCAAGGAGGAGAGCCGCGGGCCGCATGCGGCCCGCGGGCCGCGGGTTGCCGACCGCTGCTTTACATTATCAAAATTTTCCCTCGTATTTACTTAACAATTTAATAAAGTCGTAATACTATCGTTTTTATACATTGTGGATCTTACTTAAAATGTATTCAATTGTATATCTTACTTAATGATTAAGTAGGTACCTACTTAGATAAATAAGTACTGATTTTAATTGTGCAATTATTACCAAAGGAAGATATTTTTTTTTTAGTTTAATTTTTTATCAAAGAGATCTTTAAAATGTAAGCTGTATTTTATGGAGAATTCAAAAAATCCTGAGATTTCATGAGATTTGCAAAATCCGGCCGCAATCCTGAGAAGAGTCCAAAAATCCTGAGATCTCAGGACAAATCCTGAGATATGGTAACCCTATGTACATACATCCCTTCGTAGTATAAATCACAGTAGGTACCTAGTGGTCCGCCGCGCGCCGTCTGTCCCTCTGTACGCTTAGATCTTTTAAACTACGCAACGGATTTTAATGAGGTTTTCATCAATAGATTGTGATTCAAGAGGAAGGTTTGATATGTAGACTAGCTTCTGCCCGCGCCAAATTTGATATATTATCTCAGGTAGAAACATTTTCCATGATAAAAAGTAGACTATGTGTTATTCCACATTACAATCTATCTCAGTGCCAAATTTCGTCCAGATCCGTTCCGTCGTTTATGCGTGAAGAAGAGACAAACACACACTCAATGATTGCGCCTTTATAGGTAATATTAGAGTGATATAGAACATGACGCTACGAACAATGTTAGTGGAGCTGTAACGTAAGACGTAACTGAAACCGGGTGACACCGGGGGGTATAGGTAGGTATGGCTAATAGTAATAATGAATATATATACCATCACGCCTGTATTCCCCGAAGGGTTAGGCAGAGGTGTACCAATGTACACCCACAGTTTGCCGGTATATTTAGGTCCCATGTAATAAGGGGCGAGCCTATTGCCATTAACCGGGCACAAATCCAAACTCCGAGCTGCTACTGAGAATTTCATAGAAAAACCCAATAACACTTTTTGCTCGACCTGGGAATCGAACCCGGGACCCCTTGCACAGCAGTCGCACTCGCGACCACGAGACCAACGACCAAAATACCTACAATGCCTAATATAAGTAAATGGATAGGTTGCTCTCATGTAGAGCTGTAGAGCCGATATAAAGCTCGAATTTGTGTTTAATAATTATGATTCAAATATCGATAGACCGCAGTCCCCTTATCTCTTTCCAGGAAAACAAGAAACATTAATTAATGTTTATATTAAAAATGTATCGATAACGTGCTTAGAATAATTGAACTTTATCATAATTTTCAAGTTCACGTTGTTACGTAATAAACCTCACACCAAGCGCGTAGAGATGTTTTTAGAGCGCTTCATATAAAATGGGAGGTACATACATACATACATACCATCACGCCTGTATTCTCCGAAGGGTTAGGCAGAGGTGTACCACTGTACACCCACAGTTCGCCGATATGCTCTTTTTTAGGTCCCATGTAATAAGGGGCGAGCGTATTGCCTTTAACCGGGAGGTACAATGATGGAAAAACAAAAGTAATACAAACAGTGACATTTTGCACGTCATGTAACAAGTACAGTCGCCACCACATCAAGCTACCCGAAACTGTAAAATTTTCGCAATCAACTTTAATCCATATGCTACAGCGATAAAGTTGAAAATCTATTAAAGAAATTTGACAGATTGTAGTAGCTTGATGTGCTGGCGTCTGTACATAGGTAACTCATACTTTTGTTTTATGTTTGCTATAGAAGTCGCGACGTTCTAATAATGATCACGATCTACTACTTATGCCTGTAAAATCATTCCCTAAAAAAAACGTAATAAATGTAGAATGGCTTTATAAAAAAATACAAATAGTTTATGTAATAGGTAGTTAACAGTCGTTATTAAGAGACAAACATGATTGTTCATAAGCATCGTTCGGAGAATTACCTAACCTATACGTCATTTTGACAACTTGACAGCTTTGACAGCTGCTGTCGTAAAGTGCATGGTGTATAATAAAAAACGGTAATATAAAAAACTAAAAAATCCGACTTCTTTTCTGAGTATATACGAAAAATCCCTAAAACAAGAAAGTCGTTGTACCCGATTGCACTTAAAATTGTAGCAGTCGGGACCCATTGGATTTATCCTCGCCACCCCTAATATACTCATATAAGTTTATCTTAATATATATAAATCTCGTGTCACAATGTTTGTCCTCAATGGACACCTAAATCACTTAACCGATTATAAAAAAATTCGCACACCATGTGCAGTTCGATCCAACTTGAGAGAGGAGGGTAGGGTAGGGTAGGGGTAGGGTAGGGGTAGGGTAGGGTAGAGGTAGGATACCACGCGAACGAAGTCGTGGCGGGTCAGCTAGTATTTTAATAAAAAATCAAACAACAAAATAACGAAAAAGATGAATACTTGGACATCAGTCATCGGCATAGAACAAGAAATAAACAAAACATTATTTAAACTATTATGAATTTATTTAAATAAATAAAAACGCCACATATTGCGATGGACAACAGCAGGCGTTTCGAACCGACACAGCATACTATGGAACTAATGAACTCTCGCTGTAGGGTTTTTCACTACAAGATTTTTCGCACAAACGTTACATCGCACCAATAAAGCATCGATGGAATAAAACATAGTAAAACTGAACTATCAACACATCGTCTTCGATATAATAAAAATCGAATCATCAACTTTCGAAGACAAATAGGGAACCCGTACCAATTGGATGTGGCATGTTAAATCATCATCACTATCTTCCTGCCCTAATCCATGTTATTTGGGGATAGCACTTTTTTCTTCCAGTGCTGTCCTGTTGGCTGTCATGCTATCTCTGACTCCCTTCTCTCTTTTATATCATTCTTCTTCACACAATCCATCCATCTTTATAATTTGGCTTCCTTCTTCCTGTATCCATCCACATTTATATTCATAACTCTTTTGGTCACATGTCAAATCATGTCCCATATAACACTCACAGATTTGAGGGAATGGTAAGTGAAGAGTAGAATGTTTATCAAGAGCACTTTGTGCAGCAAAATTAATATTGCAATCTTGACACTTGAAGCATTTGCAAGTACCATTATTGTTCTGAAATCTATTTAGATTTATTGCATTTCCTCTGAAAAAAAAAGACTAGATAAGATATTCATTTATTTGCAATCCATAATGTGCAAAAAGATTTTATAATAGGCATAATCATTAGACAGGTCTTAAATCTAGGGAGGTTTTTAATATTATGCCTGTCTATACATCAAAAAAGCTGAAGGTTAAACACGTTAATATCTGGAAGTACCAGTTGGATTGAAAAAATAGTTTTGCATGCAGGATTACTGGTTAAGTTGACCTAGATCCGTTAATAATGTTGTACTTGAGGTTTAGCTATAGATGATAATGTTGGTTGGAGACTGACTAAGTCATTTAAAAAATATACTTACATGATAGGAACCATTCATCATGATGTAACTACTTGTATAAGATTACTGGTATTTCGGAAGAGTTTTGGGCATTTTTCACATTTGCATATATTAATTTTTTCTAGGTTTACCAGTAATTCTAATCCCTGAAACATGTAATACAAAAAGTATGAATAATTTATGTCAAATCATCTATTGCTCGTTCAGATTAAATTTGAAGGTATTTAAATGTGATTTACCTACTATAAATAATTTAGGAAAACACAGAACTTAAGAGTGCTTTGATAGGACAAAATGCCTTATATAGGAATTACCAAATGGGCCATATCCTGTACTACCACTACAGATGATTTTTTATTTGTGACTTATCAAATGAAAAGTAAAGGAAAGTGGTATTTAGCAAGTATACAGCTTGAAAATGTGAGCTGCAGAGGGTCAGGTTGTGGCACTAAAATCTGTACCTAATTGAAAATTATTGTTACCAGTTTGATGTTTGCTAGTATTATGACATTGGACAAACTTTTTATTTTAACTGTACATAATGAAGAACTCATGATGAACTCTCGCGGTTACTGACCAAATATTTTATTAATTTTGGCAAAAAATAGTTTTTGGCGATTATTTAAAAATCTTAATTAATTCAAGGGCGAAACGTACAATTCTCACTATTAACTACGAGTTAAATAGCAATGAAATTCATCGATTCGTTATTGAAAATCGCGCGGCTAATGTTGTTGTTGTCTCTTGGTTGCTTGAACGTTTCTTGATAATATGTCATTTTTGACATTGGTGACATTACGTTATTTTGAAGTTGACAGCTTGACTGATGTGCAGTCGTAGTGTGCAGTCAAAATGGCAATGAACCTACTAGCTCTATGGCTGCCATTTATGGCTCTGGGTCGTGCATCGCATTGGCGCTTATACACCTCGGCCAACAAATATAAACATAAGACAAGATAAAAAAAAACGGTAATTTAAAAAACTAAAAAACCCGACTGCTATTCTTTAAAAAGCCCTAAAAAACAAGATAAATTGTAGCAGTCGGGACCCATTCTGAGGGTGAGTGAATTGAGAGCACATACCTATATTACCTTGCAGATGGTCCCGAATGGGTCCCGACTGCTACAATTTATCTTGTTTTAGGGCTTTTTAAAGAATAGCAGTCGGGTTTTTTAGTTTTTTAAATTACCGTTTTTTATTTTTTATTTTTCAGTGTTTTTAAAAAATAATAATTAATAAATCCTGTGTCACTCTCACGGTAAATACGAATCTAACGACACCTCTCAAGCTAAAATCCATCGAGCCGTTCAGCCTGCAGAGCGAGCCAAACATTTGAATTTGGCGCCAAAAATCCGCCATTTTTTTTTTTTTTTATTTACCCAGCGTCACTCTCACAGTAAATACGAATCTAACGACACCTCTAAAGCTAAAATCTATCGAGCCGTTCAGCCTGCAGAGCGTGCCAAACAATTATACATATAAACTTACATACATACAAACATACCCTCGAAAAACATAACCCTCCTTCTGTCGCAGTCGGGTAAAAAGGTAATTTAACTCTTTTTTTTTTCTACACTTCACCCAACCACCCTCGTACTCATTTTTGTTTTGTTTGCTATGAAAGTAACGGCAACAAATCACGAAAGTGAGAACGGGAGTGCACCGAGAAAAAAAACCAAATTCTAGTTCGAGAATAAATGAAATTTATAAATAAATGAATAAAGAATATGTCCCAACCTCGTCCCAAGTCATCATCATGAGTTGGGACGATGATGTATTCACGTCATTCATGATCTGCACATTTATTTACAATTTTTTGCAAGTAGTGATAAGCGATATTAATAAAATATCGAAATTGACATCGATAGCTTATTATCAATATTTCAATATTATCGACCACAAAATATCTTTTTTTTTATATCGATGGATCACTTTTAGACATCAGTAGTTATATCAGACAGATTAGTATTATTATAGGGAACAAAAAATGCGTTTTAAAACTTATTTTTAGACTTTACATTATATCTCTGTGGTTTGTAATATATGTTCCTATTATAAACACATTTAATGAATAAAAAGTGGTTTCTGTCTTCCCCCATGGGAAAAAGGCGTGAGTTTATGTATGTATGAATGAATAAACAATCAAATTAAATCTTGTTAAAAATACCGATATTTCTTTATTTATTTATAAGCTATGACATCAACAGCAGTTGCAGCTCGGATGAGGGTTTGAACCCGGTTAATGGCAATAGGCTCGCCCCTTTTACATTACATGGGACCGAAAACCATACTGCCGGACTGTGGGTGTACACTGGGAAACTTCTGCCTAACCCTTCGGGGAATACAGGCGTGATGGTATGTTATGTGTGATTTTCGATATTTTACCAATATCTATTAAAAATTAAAATCGTTCATCCCTACACGTATGTCGATTTCTTTGTTGTATAGGTACTTCTATTTATATTACTAGATATTACTAAGTATATTCTTTGATGTATACTAGTTTCTGCCCGCAACTTCATCCGCGTGAAAGTTGATATATTATCCCACGGGAATCGTACTGTGTCCGAAATAAAAATTCATTGTATATTCCAGGCTATTATCGAACTCCTGGCCAAATTTCATCCAGATCCGTTCAGCCCTTCTTGCGTGATAGAGTACCAATCATCTTCACAATGAGGTGCCACAGGCAAAACTGAGTATAGATAGCGCCAGGAGCAACTGTACCGTGTTTACTTGTCAAGACAAGATTGTGATTGATTTTTCGTTAGCCCTTAATTTGATAAAGTCCGGTGTGACGGACGTCAACAAAAAATAAATCCCACTAGTTTTTTATTCGATTTTCATCGATTTCAAATAGATTAAATATTACTTATTATCATAAACTAATAGTAGAAAATATATTTTGAGTATACAATACGGCAATAAGTCAGTCGTGACACAAAATGTTGGCGCAAAAACGACCACCTGTTTTGCTCAAGGCATTTATAGTTCATTTTCCTCTTTTTTTGCCTATGAATGCCTTGAAATGTCGACAGAGCTATAAATAATGATTTCATAAATAATTATAACCCAAAAACAAATGAGCCCTTTTTCATTTTCATGGTGTTTTTTATTGCTAAAGTGCTTTGTCCGTCACAGCGAACATTGCTAATGAGGTGCCACAGGCAAAACTGAGTATAGATGGCGCCAGGAGCAACTGTACCGTGTTTACTTGTCAAGACAAGATTGTGATTGATTTTTCGTTAATATTCTAAGTTAAATTCATTTAAAATGTACTCTTTTCTGACTGTCCCTCAACTTAAAGATGAGTTACGTAAGAGGAATGCGACAACTGCCGGTAAAAAGGCCGATTTGATTGAAAGGTAAAGACTTAAAATGGTTGAGGTTATAATTGATTTGTAAGGTTTTTTTTTTGTTTCTATGGACTAACTATCCTATTTTATTTGTAGAGTAGAATCATATGACCGGAATCAAAATTTTGGTTCCGATTGTAACATCCACGAGGACTCCGTGTACCAGTGTCCACCTACAAACACATTCATAGATATAAATGCAGATACTCCTCTACCAATGATCAAAAGAGAGGTCATACAGGATTATTTTGAAAAGTAGGTACCTATATTCAAATAATAAATCTTTAAGAAGCTGTTTTCTATATACATAAGATAGTAGATAATGTAAGAAATATATTTATTGAATTAAGAACTTAGGTTCGTCAATTACTGACTGATAGTAGAATATTATAAGTAGAACCACTGCGATGACTCACCTGTATACTTGCTTTTCCCATGATAATCGTCTTCAGTAAAATGCGCAGCACACAAGCGTGCAGTATTACTTGCCTTAAAGTTTTTAATACGTAACGCCGATTCCCATTGTTTTCTGCGTTTATTATCCTTAGGAAACAAATGTACTCCTCTATTTTTACAATTTAACGCTCTACACTGAGGCATCTTTCTCAAGATTAGGGAAAAAATAAATAATAATATTTACTGAATGCAAAAAACCGTACGATTTGACAACAGTTATGTCAAAACAGGGTACAGTTGCTTATGCGCCCTCTGCCGTGATAAAAAGTTAGTGCTCCTCCTCATTATAATATTAGTCGGATAATTTTATGAACAAGTAAGATTCTCTTTAGCTTATCTATACATTTACTCTACCTATCTACCTATACATTTGTTTGTCTGTGGTTCCTCTGGTACTGTTAACTGTTTTCTTTCTCTTTGGTTTGAAAATATAAATAATATTGTCATTGTGTGTGTGTCGCGGTCGCCGGTATTGTTAGTTGTTACATAGGTTTTAAAAGTTTATCGTAGTATTCGAATGAACAAAAATAATTTCTTTGTTAGTTCTTGTGACTAGTTGAAAGTACCTATGTTACGTTTATCTTATCAGTGTTTAGTATAGATCTATTTAAATACCTATTTATTTAAGTGTGATAACAACAGACTGGGTTTGTATTTGCATAAGATAATAATGTTCACTTGCCCCTTTCTGGCGAACCTTTAATAAAGTTTAATAGTATTAATTAATTATTTCAGTCTTTTCTTTATTTACAATTAAAGACAAATGCATTGCAAAAAAAATACACTTTTGTTACATTAGCAATTAAACAGAATTTATTGCTACATTTACTTTTTTCATATAAAATCTTTATTGCTGTGCAAGCTATTATAAATTTAATGTTATTACCTTGCAGATAGTGTCACGTCCAGTCTTCCTCGCGGACTGCTATGTTAAAAATGTCTGCCCAGGTTAGTTTAAATTAAAATATTGTCCATATGTTTTGTTAATTTAACATACTCGCGAACTACGCGTCTTCATCCGCGTTAAGTAACGTCTTTGGTTACTGCTCCGCTCTTGTGTTTCGTAGTATGATGTTATATAGCCTATGTTAATCAGGGATAATGTAGCATTCTAAAGGTGAAAGAATTTTTAAAATCGATCTAGTATTCTTTGAATTTATTTGGTACCTACCTTTTTAATATTAGCTAGTCTATACTAGCTTTTACTGCGACAGTATATGTATTTATGTGCGAAATAAAAAGTTCCTCTTGTCCTTTCTTGGGTTTCAAATTCACCCTCTACCAAATTCTATTCAAGGAATTTTTGGTAAGGTTTACAATTAAATCCGATGGGGTTGGGGGTATTGGGGGGGAGGTGTTGAGTCGCCCCCCACCAATTTGCTAGTGGGACTTAGGGCACCCCGACTCGGGACAGGTTGTTTCTTTGTTTTAAACCACCCTGATGTAGGTGCCCCGCCAAGCGGGGCCCCGTCGAGCCGCTCTGGCGGGGGGAAAGGCTGGAGGGTGTTTCTCCCTTTCTCCCGCCTTCCCCACTTACGAACCTTACGACCCTATTAAGGTGACTTGATACAAAACCACAGTAGGGCTCCGTGGAGTATCTCCGGCGGGGAAAAAGCGTAATATAACTCCCCTTGACCCTCCACAGTTTCAAAATCTTCAAATTCTGAGATTTAATTGTAAACCCAACCCGGATTTTTTATCATTACAGTAATAAAATAAAAAAAATATTATTTCCACAGCTAGAGCACATAATAAGCGCATATAAGACCCTATCAAAGATACCATTCGTAGCAGCTGCACAGCTCAACAATGCCACCACTAAGGTTACCTCAAAGTGGTCTGTGCGAAACCTTGATAAAGGAAAGATGTCAAAGTTTGTATCCACTTACACCCTGAATGAAGAACTGAATGTTATTGATGAGAGTGAGTTTGGCACTGATGTTAGTAACGAGTAAGTATCTCACAGCGTCAAAGGGTTATGTACAATCAAACAAACTGTTTGGTATACAGACAAAATTGTTTGTCTTTCTACTACACTACCAATATTCATTTTTGTTGTGTGCCTATTATCTGTTTAAAGGGTCAGGCCCTGGCCGGTGTTTTAAAACGCACCACCATTGTTGTTCAATAGTTTTAATTTTTCGGGGACTTGACTGGTTAACACATTCACTGCAGGGTCAAAAATGTTAAAGGTCAAACCTCCACTAGCGTCAGGCACCTGTGCCTGACATGGCAGCTAAAGGGTTAATCTTATGCACTTAAGAGAGTGATATATAAGAATTGACTGCTCAGCACACTCGCAACATTGTTTAAAAGCATAAGTAAGTTGCCTGTGTACCAAATAGTTTGTTTGACTGTACACTAAACAAATGCTAAAACATCTTTCTTTACAAATCTCATATGATTTTCAGAATATTATCAGCAGTATCTCCTCGAGAGACTTATAAAGCATTGATCCGTGAGGAGAGGAATGGCAAGGATCCTAAGAAGCAATACCTGGAGGTGTGGAGCAAGAAGACCTTGGAGCATAGTGTGGACCTGACCAGCTTGGATAAACATGGAGATGTTTATGCTGACTGTAAGTTTTTACTGTTTACCTGCTTATAGGTGTATGTTGAAACTGTCTTACCCAAGTCAGTTACAGCACAGAGAGAGTAGCCAAACCAGTCGCACATGCTACTCCTGTTGCTATTAGCACTGGTTGCACTATTTTTGAGACAGATATGCTATGATAATATATGCCCACTTTGTCTCTGCCAATTTCATGTCTGCCTTTGTTCTTTTTGTTGTATAAAATTTAAATAAATAAATAACAAATGTACCCATGCAAGTTTTATCATTACATCCCTCTCACATTGTTAGAAGGTGTCAGAGACAGAATTATAATTTAAACACATTTAGTGCTAAATTATATTTAGTGATTTGGTGAAATGGGCCCTTAGAAGGTGACACCTTGAGAATCTGTTGTATACTATAAACATGCAGACAATATTAATTGTCCAGTTGGTGAAATACAGAAAAATTTCATTTAACTCATCAATAACTTTAATGTTTTAGCCGAATTTGGAGGTTTGGAATGGTCACTTGATGAGACTTCGTTAGTATATGTGGCCGAGAAGAAGCTGCCCAAATGCGAGTCTTATTTCAAGAGGAAAGATGACAAACCAAAGAGTGATGGAAGCGGAGAAACAGCACCAAAGAGGGTCAGTTTAAAATATTCGAACTCATATTAAGACAGGTGATACACACAATATTGTTTGGTGTGGGTTTTGTATCAAAATTGTGAATTACCAGCTTGGTACAGCATAAACCTGAAATTGGTCTTTTTTTTTTTTATAGACGGGAAATCATCAATTAACTTCCCCCGCCCTGGGCGGGGCGGGAGGGAGTGTCAGACTTTTACTGACTAAAACCCATCTATGTTCCTTCATGTGCCCTTTGCGTTCCGGGGGCGCGGTATCTCTTTCGAACAACCCGCAGCCCCGGCAGGCATCGGCCCTCAGTGGCCCCATCCAAGTTTGCTGACATCTCTTTGAGGCGCGCGTGGAACACGAACGCGCCGTCGACACGGTCTGTCGTTATTCAGTGAACGTACGGACCGGTGAGCTACCGGGCTTGTCAGAAGCTTTTATAAGTGAACATCTTCTAACTGAATGAGGATGATAATGGAAAAGAGTCTCCGAAATCACTCCAATCCAAACTTTATTTTGATGTAGTTCATCAAAGTTTTATATCAGACTAGCATCTGTCCTCGACTTCGTTCGCGTGGCTAATTATACCCGCCATAAGTTACGTATTTGAATACTGCTCCGCTCCTGTGTGTCGTAGCGTGATGTTATATAGCCTATGTTACTCAGGAATAATGTACCTATATATTGGTGAAAAAATGGTTTAAATCGGTCCAGTAGTTTCAGAGCCTATTTGTTACAAACAAACAAACAAATCTTACCTCTTTACCCCCCCCCTCTTTTTCCTCTTTTTGGCGCCCGCCTCCCATGCACGAGGTTGCGGGTTCGCAACCGGTCACGGGCAAGTACCAATGTGACTTTTTCTAATTCATATATACTTTCTGAGTTTATCTTGGACATCACTGATATCGGTAACCATGCCAGAGGCCCTTGAGGCGGTTTAGAAACTCTGACACTAGGGTGTGTGGAGTCGTTAGACCTTACTGCCCACACGATAAGGAGAAGAGACCTCTTTATAATATTAGTGTAGATTTATTAGAATTATTGAAATTTTTCAGGGTGAAGAGTTTGTATACCGACAAGACTGGGGTGAGCAGCTGGTGGGCAAGCATCTGTCGGTTGTAGTCCTGTTCAAGCTGGAAGGAGAGACAGTTACCGTGCTGAGTGGTATACCGGACAGCATGTGTCCGGGACAGGTACACATGCACTTGTAGGGCGAAGCCAGACGAGCGTAATACTTAGTATAATAAATAATTGTGAGTCGCGAAATTTCCGGTATATTCAGTTTCTTACAAAAATCCCGTTTCGTTCACACGGCGACGCAACATAAGTTGTCAGTTTCAGAAGAAATTAAATTACGTGGCTCATAAAATGCAAGTCTCGATTTACAAAATTTTGTTCGTGTGGCCTTACCCGTACTACAGATTAAATAAGTACAGATACTTCACTCCATTGAGAAAACTTGACACTTAACGCTATTATTACATTACCTACAAAGCGTTCGTGCGCTGTAAAATGTACTTTACGCAGACGCCCGGTACTAGCGTGCGCCCGGGCGCACGCGTGCCGTAGGCACTTAAGCGCGTAACCTTGAACGAGTGAACGAGGCCTGCCCATACATAAGGATAAACATCTAGATGTGACAGTTTAGTCTGTCATAGTGTTGTCAAGTTATTATGTAGTTTGAAAATGAGATTGAAAATTGCTGTCTTTGTAAACAATACCTATTTAGGAGTCCCCTAAAGCTCAATATCATTTACAGTATATTTTCGTACCAGGTCCGTTTCTCCCCCCAAGGCAACAGCGTGGTGGGCGTGGTGTGGGAGACGGAGCCGCGTCGACTGGGCCTCATATTCTGCACCAACCGGCCCAGTTACATCTTCCAATGTAGCTTGGATGGAGAGTTCAGTGAGTTGTTTGGTATACAATTATTTTGTTAGGGTAGCTGAACACTTAAGCGGAGCGGCGCATTCGGTTCGGCATTTTTAACACAACACTTAGTATGACAAACTATCAGACTGCACGCGACGTCGTCCTAGTGTTTTATTGCACTCGTCTTAAGGCGCGGATACACATGCCAGTAAATCGGAAAAGTAGCTGGCATGAAAGTTACTGGTATGTACGAGTAACTGGCACAATGCGGATACATTTGCAAGTAATACTGGCATGCAAGTTGTGCCCTTGCATGCCAGTATCACCATCGCGTATACACAGTTCAGTTCACACGTGTCAGTTAAGCAACCCCCCGCGTCCCCTCCCTCAACGGGCATGCAAGTAAATCAAATGTTGTGCTAGCTACTTATATGCCAGTTACAGGCATGCCAGTTAGCGTATACATATGACAGTAGCTGGCACGTGCAAGGAGCTGGTATACTAGTGTGCATACGGGCGTGTGTATCCCTAGCTTTATGTTACGTCTTTGGTTAATGCACCGCTTCTGTGGGTCGTAGCGTGATGTTATATAATTTGACACTTACAAATAACGTGGCTTCCTAAGCAGATCCCTACAACCTCACAAACTTTACCTCTTTATAACATTTAGTATAGATGTCGAACAGCTTTCGGAAAGTAGTTGGTCAATAATACAAAATAGTCTCTGTGAATGAGCTAGACCTGGGAAAAACTACTGTCATATATTTTTACAGTTATTGTTGCTGTATTCCATTTCATCTTCTATACTAATATTATAAAGAGGTCTGCACTGCCTAGTTAGCTAAGCGCGACTGTTACGCTAGAGGTCTTCGGTTCGATTCTCAGGTCAACCATATCAAATGATGTTATTTCAACTTATAAACCTAAGATTTACAATAAAATATCTTCACTTATCTTTTATGTTTCAGAGTTGCTAAGTATCAAAGGCGATGCCGTCCGATCTCCACGCTACAACTCCACTGGAGACCTGGTGTGGCTCCAACGCAAGGCCAATGGCCCACACCATGCTTGTCATAAGCTAATGATAAAGAAGAAGGGCGCTGTGAGTATCGTGTGGCCTAAGGGTCCTATGCGCGACTGCCACGCTGCAACTGGTGGGAGCGAAACCCAGGTCAAGCAAAAAGAGTGTTCTGTTTTTCTATGAAATTCTCAGTAAGTTTGGGGTGTTCGAGTGTGCGCGTTATTCCAGTTACATATACACCATCACGCTTGTATTCCCCGAAGGGTTAGGCAAAGGTGTACCAATGTACATCCACAGTCCGCCGGTATGTTTGGGTCCCATGTAATAGGGGGCGAGCCTTTAGCCATTAACCGGGCACAAATCCTAACTCCGAGCTGCTACTGAGAATTTCATAGTTAAATGTTACGTGTTCTATGTTACTGTAATATTTTGATGTTACAATTGAAATTTCAAACACGATATACTTATTTAAAAAAACCCCACATTTATTTTTATAGCTATGACTATTACAATTGAAATTTTGGCTATATTGTCTTGTTGCTAAAGTATATTTTAGTTTGTCACGCTAAAATCTCTTGTTATGCCTAAATCTCCGTCGCATAATTGCGACTGTGTACTCAATTTATCGAAAATGTTTCAGACTGCTACGTCCACATTGATTGATATAGTTTCTTCCTGTGAAAATATACCGAACGGCGAGGGTAGCGATGTGTTCCATGGGATTTACTGCCAGGCGCTACCCAATCGGTGCTTTAGTGCAGCCGGCGATAGAATCCTATTCTCATCCCCACAGGAGACCGAAGTGCGCTCCTATGTATATAACATAGGTATGTATTACTACAAGTAATAAATAATTTATCCATGCAGAAATAACTGCCTCGTTAGCCTAGTGGTGCTAAGCGCGACTGTTACGCTGGAGGTCTTGGGTTCGATTTCCACGTCGAGCAAAAATTGTTATTGGGTTTTTCTATGAAATTCTCAGTAGCAGCTCGAAGTTAGAGTTTGTGCTATATACACTATTATGCTATATAATGCAATGATATTTAGTAAAGCTTTTTATGTTGTACTCATAAAAGCTATACTTAACAGCATTGCGTTCACGTAGTGTGACATAATCGCTAGCAAATATGTTAAATGGCAAGCTCAGACGTGCCGTATCGTTTAGTTCATTCGTTCGAGAAGAGCGCTGTGCGATCAAAGCATAGTGTATTGCTCTATTTCATAGCATATAACAAGCCAATAATAATAATGTATAGTATAGCAAAGTGTGAACGCGTTCTAAATAAACATATGGTGAGCGATATTGTTGTGCTATGAATGACATGCTATAAGCTATTATGTTATAGCGTAGTCAGAAATTAGCTTAACCCTTATAATTACTGTACTGTGCACACGGTACAATCGTTGATAGTAACAATGTCCAACAGAGAGCCGCCAGTTAGTGGACATATCGAACAGGGCGCAGCGCGGCTCCACAACGATTCTGGACGTCCGCGGTGACGTCATACTCGCGACTTGCTCCAGTCTCAAGACTCCTGGACAGGTAAACTATTTTAATCTATACTAATATTATAAAGAAGTAAGATTTTTTGTTGGTTTGTAACGAATAGGCTCCGAAACTAACTCCATTTTTACGGTATCGGCAACCCACGAGTAATGCCTCTGGTGCAAGTGTCCATACGCAGCGGTGACCGCTTAACATCTGGCGGGCCGTTAGCTTGTTGCCACCTTCAGGGGTATAAAAAAAGTACTAAACCGATTTTAACAATTTTTTCACCAATAGATAGCTACATTATTCCTGGGTAGCATAGGCTATATAACATCACGCTAAGTCACACGGAAGCGGAGCAGTACGGTACCCAAAGACGTAACGTAAGGCGGGTGAAATAAGCCACGCGGACGAAGTCGCGGGCAGAAGTTAGTATTTATATAAAAATAAAAACATTTAATATTATATTGTTACGTCTTTATTAAAAAACTAGCTTTTGCCCGCGACTTCGTCCGCGTGGATTAATAGTTCCTGTTCCCAGGGGATTTCCGGGATGAAAACTATCCTATGTCCTGTCTCGGGTCCCAGAGTATATCTGTACCAAATTTCATTGAAATCGGTTCAGTGGTTTAGGCGTGAAGAAGAGACAGACAGACAGACAGACAGACAGAGTTACTTTCGCATTTATAATATTAGTAAGGATACCTGCAAAATATTTCACCTCTAATTCCTTGCTTGGGGAATATAGGCCTTATGGTCTGTGTTGTTTGTTCCAGTTGTATATCGCCCGTCTCCCGGCCGTCCAGTGCGAGTCTCAGATTGTATGGAAGCGCGTGAGTTCCAGTGTTGAACGTTCCTCCGTCGAAGATTCAGACGTCGTTTACTTTGAGCTTGGGGAAAAGCCTAAGGGTAGGTTGATCATTATTATAGATACTACCCGGCTTACTGATATGGGGTACGTACGATATATATTTTGCACTATTCTCTAAAGTTAGTATAGTATAACGGCAACTTTAAGTCTCGGCGCATACCTGACGTAGGATAGTAGATGCAATTTATATTTTGAACATTAATGGCGACTAAGATATTAGTCTCTTTGTCGCCATTGGTGTTCAAAATATAAATTGCATAGAAGCATTGAATGGAGCTATATAAACGTATTTACATACATTTATTCAGCTCCATTCAGTTTTTGTCTATAGCTACTTTAAAAAGCGCCAGTTTTGTATCGCATCCGTTCAGCCGCGGAAAGCAGCACGCGTATGCGTCTTTATACTATTTGTTATCCATGGACAAAAGCTAAATGGAGCTGAATAAATATATTTAGACCCATAAGCGTATGATAATGATGCAATGATATTAAAATAATAATAATACACGCGCGTTTGGTACCGTAGTATTCGAAAACTAAAAACTGGCACGTACATAAATGTTATATTCTCAGTTTTTATTGTAATTCTACCTCCCACAGACAATTTCACGGCGATCTACTTCTCGCCTGCAGTGAAGAACAAGAAGCTACCCTTAATAGTGTGGCCGCATGGCGGACCCCACTCCAACTTCGTCAACGCTTTCATCTTAGAAGCAGCCCTGTTCAATATGATGGGTAAGCTACTAACTACACTAACTAAACTAATATCATAAAGATTTTGAAAAGAAGAGTTTGTTTGTTTGTTTGAACGCGGCAAATAAGGAACTACGGGTTTTGAAAAATCTTTTGCGTTTTGTCGACAAAGGTAATTACTGAATCAAAGACATAAATTAACGGACACGAAACCGCGGGATATGGCTAGTGTACCTTTTAAAATAACTTATTGAGGTTCGGACTCAAAAACTACTCATTACTCAGAAATAATGTAGCCATCTATTGGTCAAATAATGGTGTCAATCGGTCCATTAGTTTCAGAGCCTATTCTTTACAAACAAACATCTTTCCTCTTTATAATTTTATTTAACACCACATTATGATTCTTTTTATTACATCTGCCGAAATGATACATTCACGAATTTTAATTGACGAAGGCTAACACCTACCAAAAATTACGTTGTAAAAAATAGGCGGAATTTTCGTCGCGTAATTTTCGGTACGTGTGACGTTACGACCGAAAAAGTAGTCAGAAACAAACAAAATTTCAGGCTTCGCGTGCGTACAAGTCAACTTCCGCGGCTCGACCGGCGCGGGCGAGACCTCCCTAATGTCCTTACTAAACCGCATCGGCAACGAGGACGTCAAAAACTGTAAACTAGCCACAGACTATACAATAGCGCACTACCCCATAGACGCGAGTAAAGTGTTCCTAATGGGCGGATCTCATGGCGGGTTTTTAGTCACTCATCTGAGTGGACAGTACCCAGATACGTATGCCGCTGTGGTTACCAGGAACCCGGTTGTAGATGTCGCCACTATGTTTGGTACCACGGATATTGCTGACTGGTAAGTTTGCATGCTTTTTAATCTGTGGTCGCTTTGCGTGTATGTATTGTGATTGTATTAGATGTGTAAGTATGAACGTTGTAAGCAAGTTTTGGCAACTCGTATAACAAAAAGGTTATAAGCGGTAATTGAACGTTATTTATAAATTTCGCAAAAGACTGGCCATTCTTTTTATTATTTGTTTTCTTTTTTGTTTCTGATTACTTTATTTTCGATACCGTACACGGCGTACACCATGCACTTCACTAACACGTTATGACGTCATACTTCAAACTACCCAATTTAAAAAACGAAGTAATATTTCCTACTAGGTTTCGCATCAGTAAGAATAAACTACAGAGGCTCGACCGGCCACGGAGACGAAAAAGTTCGATCTCTCTTATCCCACGTAGGCGAATACGACGTACAAGACTGCTATATCACTCTAACCACTCTGCTACAAAAAGACGAAAGACTATGTGAAAAGAATGTGTTTCTCTATGGGGCAAGTTATGGGGGGTTAGTGGTGGCCCATCTGGCTGGACGGTACCCGGATAAGTTCAGGGCTATGGTGATGAAGAATCCCTTGATAGATCTGGCTACTAAAGGCCATTATGCAGATAATTCTGATGGGTGAGTTTCGTTTATAATGTCTCGGGATTTTGGGGTGTAGACCAACCAGTGGCCATTGTCCAGGTATGTAATTCTGTATGTATAACGTTCAATTACGGCTTGTAATTAATACTTTTAGAAATTGTTGCATTATATTTTTAATAATTTACTTTTTATATTGTATAGGTAGGTGTCTCTAATTTGTAGGGAAATGTGGTTTTTATGTTTTTGTGTGGTGGTTTTACTATTAACATTTTAATAGCTTGTTTCACCAAATTGCGGTTTACTAATTGGGGACATAATTTCCATAGTTAACCGACTTCGAAAAAAGGCGGGTAGTTAGCACTAATCTGTATAGTATAAGATCTTAGTAGTAGAGCTTATTTTGAAGGAGTTGGTCCGGGGAAGTACCACCGCACCTATTTCTCCCGCAAAGCGTTGCTGTGTTCCGGTTTGAAGGGTAAACTATAAAAAAAACTTTATTGCCCAGCAAATTAAGTACATAATCTAATAAACCAGGTGCGCAGTCGAGGCCGGTTTCGAGTTCACAGAAGAAGGCCCCGTTAGCGAGGAACAGTTGCTGGCCATGAGACGAGCGTCGCCGATAGCGCACGTGCACAAAGTGAAGGCGCCTACAGCCCTCATGCTGGGCTCTGGAGACCTGCGGGTGCCGCACTACCAGGGGTTGGACTACGCACGGAGGTTGAAGGCTAACGGAGTTACTACCAAGTAAGCTAAGTTTAATCAAATTGATTTAATTATAATTTCACCACAAATTGGCAAATATAGCAATCTAGCTTTTACTCGCGACTTCGTCCATGTTAAGGTTAATATATTAGCCCACGGGAAGCGTACATTTTTCAGGGATTAAATATAGCCTATGTGCTATTTGATGGTGGCCGGTCGCGCCGGCTGCGCTCGCCTTTTGTTTTGTGTCAAAAATACCGACAAGCGATGGATCGTCTGAGGTGAGCCGACCCGCGCTGGATGTAGCTGTTTACCCGGCGCGCTACAACGCGAGCCGACACTGGCGCGGCTCGCGTTATCACCCCCCGTGTAAACGTACCTTTAGACTATAATTGGGTAGATGACACCATTAAATAATAATTCCAAAAACAACTTCACAAAAAGAAGCAGTTTAATTTAGCCCCGAAAACACGATGAATTTTTAAATAACTATAAAATTCGATTTTTATTTGCTTTTAAATCAATAAATAGTTAGTGAATTGAGATGTCAAAAAAGTGACGTCATATTTGAGTATTGTCATACAAAATCTATGGGGGAATTGCGTTTTGACAGCTCATAAAAAGTACGTCAATTGATTAGTGGTGTCATCTACCCAATTTACCTTTGCGCCAAATTTGACCAGATCCGTTCAGCCGTTCTGACTGGATTGGGTAGCAAACATCCATACAAACTTTCGCATTTATAATATTAGTAGGATGTAATAAATGTATTTTCTTTCCAGGGTATACATGTATGAAGACAATCACTCGCTGTCCTCGACGCCCGCTGAGATGGACAACCTCGTCAATGGCGTGTACTGGTTTATGCAACATGTCGGCGAGCCTAGTAAGCGTTCTGAGAGCTCCTGACGACACTATAGGAACATTTTTGAAGTCCAACCCGAACTACAAGTTTAAATACAATAAGCGTACCGCCTCGACCGATTATCGGACCGATTTCTTTGTCGGCAAAAAGAAATCTGTCAAAAATCGTACCGATAATCGGTAAAAAAATCGGTCGTGTGCGGGAGACGCTAAGGGTTGGACACATTTGAAACATGATGACATCTCTGAAAAATTAATTCGTTTGAAAATAGAGCGTTCTGGTATAGGGTGACCAATAATAAACTATAATTAGGTAGGAGTTTTAATATACTGTAACAACTAATATTACGGCTCATACACGTATGTCTCATACACATATGTATTTAGGTTAAGTTAGTTTCGTACCAATCCATGTATTGTTACAATTTATAAATATTTTTAGCTTTTGTAGTTTAGTCCCAGTAGACGAGTGTCGTTAAAGTTTAAAAACTAAATAATGATAGCAATTGATAAAGGGTATAATCTGTACATACATTTTGGATGAGTGTATATGATAATATAAAGCATTAAAAGAAAAGGATAAAACTCGGTGCTGAAACGGTATGTAATTCGTCGTACATTTGTTCGAATTTATGCAGTATGGCTCGATCTGGGTGCGTAAATAATTATTAAATAAGATTTTTATAAAATGTGTGCATTTTTTATAAAAAGGCCAATAAATCAGATAATTTGCAATTAATGGTTTTTTTTATCATTCTGCCTGCATTCCTAAAAGCCCACAATCTAGACGGAGTTAGACAGTGACAGACATAGTTATGTCAATAACGGTCGAAAGTTTTATATAAAAAATAATATATAGGCCTATTATTGTCCCGCTGTAGGGCAAAAAGCCTCTACTAATACAGATAATAGGCATCAGCATTGATCACTATGCTTTTGGTTAAGGCTAATTGACGATATAACTCTTAATATTATGATATAATTGTTAACTTATAAATCCCAGGTAATTTCTAGCTGCAGTTTTTTCTAGTTCTGTATATTTCTAAAACGTAATAAAATGTAAAAATATCCAAAAATAAATAAGCTGCTCCCTATTTTACATTCTTTCTTGAGCGATTTTCGCAAACCCACTCTATCAAAAAAGGCAGCGGCAAATAAACCAATACGGCCTGGGCCTGGGCTTTGACGGGCCTGTTGGTCTAGTGGTTAGCGGCCCTGACTGCTAAGCCGGAGGTCGTGGGTTCGATTCCCACCCAGAACAAACTTTGTGTGATGAGCATGATTGTTTGTTCTGTGTCTGGGTGTGATTTATCTATAATATGTATGTATTTATAAATTATATAAGTATGTATATCAGTTGTCTGGTTACCATAACACAAGCTCTGCTTAGTTTGGGATCAGATAGCCGTGTGTGAGTTGTCCCAAGATATTTATTTATTTATATTTAATAACTAACAAGTTGAAAAAAAGTACCGTTAAAAAAAAACATAAATAAGTCTATCGAATATCAAGTGCTCGACAAGGGCCAATATTATCGCATAGGGTGGATAGCTAAACTAGGGGTTGCGTACCAAACGGTGGGTACGGTAAAACAAAGTGCCAATAAAAGTAAAATTACACAGCTAGGCACCTAATCACCCGTGTCATTGAGTTCAAAGTTTAACAGTAGGTCCACACATGTTTGTCGATCGTATTTATGGGACTAATTGACACTCGCGCGGAAGCTACTGCGATTGGTTAGTTGAATTATAATCAACCAATCACAGCAGCCTAAGCTTCATAATATGTCACATTTAAATTTAGTTCGAGAAATCGTTGATTTAATACAGTCATACAGGCGCAGTGGCTGCATGAGCGATTGCCTGCTGACCTGCGTATCGCGGTTTCGATTCCCCCACGGAACAAAACTTGCATGGTCTGTAGATAGTTGTTTCGTGTCTAGCTGTTTGTGTATGTGACTGTAAATGTTTGTAAACGCACCCACAATACAGGACAAATTCCTAGCGTGAGATGTTTACAAAGATAGGCTTCATTTGTCTTCCTCTGAATACTTAAGTCCCGGCTAACTTTCTGGGAGCTTCAACTACCTTACCCTTTTCTCATAAGTACCACAGCCCGATTAACTCGTTCAATTCTGCTCTACAAAAAATACAAAAGTTAAGGACAATATCACTATTATTAGGACTTCTTAACTACTTACATAGCTTATTCCCTTTACTTGAATAAACGGGTAAGTACTCCCGTCTGTACCGACTTGGTTCGTTCGTAAATAAAAAGTAACACCACTGTTATTTCTGTACTGTGGCGCTGCCTCCCCTACCGTAACAAGACAGGTGGCCACCATGTGTTGTAAACGCAAAGTCCACATGTTCGGACATTTGTGACGTCAACAATTAGTTTTAAGTGCTACCGAAGTGTGATACATGCACTTCAGACACTTATGTTAATGATTATAGTTCAATCACATGAGTACTGAATAAAAAAAAAATAAGTAAGTAAAAATTTTAGTTACCGCGGCCCTGAAACGCAAAGGGCAATAGAAGGAACACGGGTGGGTTTTAGTCAGTAAGAGTCTGACATTCCCTTCTGTTCCACTCAGAGCGGAAGAAGTTATTTGATGATTTCCCATCCTTAAAAAAACCCCGATAAAAAATAAAGTTCCCTACCGCAGCTAACAAAAGACCTAATTACCTTGAAACGGCTAAACCGATTTTGATAAAACATATCTAAGAACCATCGCTAGGAAACCTGCTTTCTAATAAAAAAAAAAACCGTATTAAAATCGGTTCACCCGTTTATGAGCTACGGTGCCATGGACAGACACGTCAAACTTATAAAACCCAACCTTTTGAGTAGGGATTTAATAAAAATATACTTATAACGCCAAAACTTACGACCTACTTACTTACTAAACTAAATGTTCTTCCCATCATTGCGATATTTTTTTGTTCCAAACCATGTCTAGGAATCTTCTAGTTACGGAGATACCTAATTAAGGTCAAAGGTTCAATCTTTTTTGTAGCTACGTTTGGCAATTACACCTTTTTAATGTTATAACTAAACTTTACGTACCCCCACAGCCCCTGTACGGTAGCTTGCACGAAAGCACAATGTTAAGAATCCTTTGTTTCACTGGATTATACCCCTAATGATAGTCGTAAGCAACAAGTTACCTACATAGCAACATGTTTTGATTATTTCTATTATCATGAATAGTTCAAATCGGTTCATGAATAAAAAAATCCGTGAAGGGTTGTGCCTGAATTTTATTCACCCTAATTATTTATTATAACAGTTGCTAATTATTTACCGAACCAGAGACAAGACCATGACAAACAAAATATAATGTTATTCTAAAAAATTATGTTTTCCCGCGTTTTTTACCCTCGGTAGCAGCCATATTGTCAGGTGTAGCTGCCTACCGGAACGCGGCGGTGCCAGTCGCCGGTTCCACTTCCAAATTCATCCCTTATTATTAAAAATGTAATTGCAATGGGGTTTCAAGAGAATGAACAAAAATCCACTCTAGTTTAAAACGTTTTGGGTTGATATTTGAGTGTGAACGTTCTTTTTTATTTTGATAACTGACGGCTGCGGTTTCACGAAGTAAAAGGAAAATTCTGGAAAGAACTCTGAGGAAATTAGGGTAGGTCTTAGATTTTTGTTTTTTTAATCGTTAGTTAACTTTCATACAAAGAAAAGATATGTCAATTTCACATTATTTTGTTTACAAAATCTGTCAAACCGCCATTTTTATTTCTCAACGGAAAAATTTACCAGAACTTTTTTTTTTCAGTCTGGTAAAATGCTAATTCTCGCAAAGCAGGGAGGTATTAATAAAAAACAAACTTAATGATTCTATTCTTCCACTTATCTACCTTAGAATCATTGCCGGTTATCCATCAATAAAAAAAACATGGCTATTATTTGACCAAGTTTTACAAGGTCAAATAATACCTATCAAACTCCTGGAACTGCCTACACACTCCACAAGTCACAGTGACCTTTGACCTCCCATGACATTACGGTTTACTAAGCATGTAAGTAACAGAGATAACATTTTAACGATTGGAATTATTAAGTCTCAATAAACATGATATCGTCGTAAAATCACGTTCCATGCTAATGTTATTGACGAAGGAGTTAACAAAGGTCAAGTTCAATGACCACTTAACCTTTTATTTTCAATCACAGTAACTACACGCGTTTAGTTAGCCATTTCTTATGTAACTTATTTGTGGTAATCACCTAACAGTTTGCAACATAGGAAGGTATTGTTCCTTTAGTTATTTTGATCGAAGAAAAAGGAAAATTCTGGAAAGAACTGATGAAATTAGGGTAGGTCTTAGATTTTTGATTTTTCATCATCATCATCATCATCATCATCATCGTATCAGCCGCAGGACATCCACTGCTGGACATAGAATTTTTCAAACGTCAGTTAATTTTCATTCAAAGAAAAAATATGTCAATTTGACATTATTTTGTATACAAAAGCTGTCAAACCGCCATATTAATTCTTCCGTAAGAATTAATGACAACTGAAAAAATGACCTTATACTTTTAATTTTTCGGTCTGGTAAAAAGTTTATTATCACAAAGTAGCTATGTCGCAGGAAAATTTCATACGCTATTCACAGTTCCTACAGGTATAAATTGAGTATGGCTATGTGGCTATACCACGACAAAGGTAGGTAACTAGACCAGTCGTTGACCTCTTGGCAAATGTTAGTTTATTATTTTATGCTGCATATTGTTACTGAATGGTCATGTTAGATTTTTTATTCAAAGTCAAAGTATTTGAGAATAAGAATAATTTATTGGTCCATTGTTATAAAAGAAAATATAAGTTATTAAAAGTATTTTTTTCTATAATATGCTATTATTTCAATTACATAAATCTGACAGGCTTCTTGCCATAGGCGTATATAGGGGGGGGGGGGGCGTGAAAATTGTCAAGGTCAGCTAATTAGAATTTTGAAGCTAGCCTGTTCCAAAACGTAGGTCTATGAGTAAGAAACTCCACGGACAAAGGCCAAAGCATGTCCAACACTGGGCATCTTTCATCTGACCGATCACACTAATGATGACTTATTTTTTTATATCTTGAGCTAATGTTCTAGAATAGCTCTACGTAATAAACAGAAAATAAGTAGGAAAAGTACATTCGTTCAACACGCATTTGTCAAGTTCCAATCTATTTGATCCGTCTAAACAGAAAATTAAAGCGAGTGCCTGTCCAATGTCACCCTTCGCGGCGTGTTTACCTTGTACCTGCTAATGACTCAGTAACCCTGTGAATACACTACCCTAGTATTACGTAGAATTACTAGGTAAAAATATACGCATGTGTTCTTCAATTGCAGGTTAGCCCTAATTGAGACTAGTACAGGGACATAATTACGGTTTAATGGAAAAGTTCAAGCAGCCTATAGAGCTTAGCAGTGGGTTTATATTGTACTAGCTTCTGCCCGCGACTTCGTCCGCATAATTTATTTTACCCGCGTTATGTCTTTGGTTACTGCTCCACAATCGTGTGTCGTAGCGTGATGTTGTATCTCCTCATGAAACGGGCTATCAAAATTAAAGAGACTATTTCCTATCCGACTGGTAATTATAGAGATTAGTGTGTTAAAACAAACAAACGAAAAGCTCTTCAGCGTTATTATATTCGCATAGATTTACATAACTATTTTTGCACCCTGCATGCCTCTTTTCGCACCCTCATAGCTCTAAAATGGCTTTTTGTTTTCACTTTGTTACATAAAATCAGTCAAGAGGGAGAGGGCCGACGATAAATGTCCAATTCGACAACCACCAGTAACAAAATAATGACATCATAGTGTAGTCAGTGATGTCATCTACGAACGATTGGATGCTGCTTGCTAGGCAGCTCCTAACACATTGAAAAGAAGCTTATGTAGTGACTACGTAGTACCTACTAGGATATTTGGTATCGAAATTTAGGGACGGTTTTCTAAAGTACGCGCAAAAATATACAGATAAGAGGATAACAGTTGCTCAACTATAAAAAAACGCTAATTGAAAATGTGAGTGATATGCCGGAAGTACCCGCACGAGCTGACTTGTGGCGATATGCCTTAGAAATCATCGATCAGGCCCGCACTTGGGGCTCGAATAGATAAACAGAAATATTCGTTGCTCAAAAATATACTAACACTCCATTAAAATTACGGAAATTAAAGGATAAGTTTAAATAAAGTTCTTGTGCTTTTTAAATTTGTAAAGTCTGAAAGCTGGAACTTCTATTGAAGCTTATACCAGTGGCGGTTGGCTGGTGCTGACTAGCAGCTCAGTCCGGTCCTGCGTTCGATAACCGTGACTAATTGTCCGAAGCTATCAGCGATGCGGGCCGGTGTTGTCTTGCGGCGGAAAAATATCGATCGCAGCACACACCTGTTCAGAATCGTTCGACGGTGCACACAATGGGGCGCGCACCTGCCCACTAGCTCGCGCGCCGCCGCTCCGCGCGCACACACGCACGAGCCGCCGACACGACACCATGCGCGCGGGGGGGCGCCGCTGACCGCCGCGACGTCACGCCGGCCGCGCCGTCGCCGATCGATTCCCTCCGGACATCTTGGACAACACCGTCCGCCACCTACCATTTTCTCAGGTAATACAACCGAAGTGATCAACTAAATAACCATTTAACCGTGCTTCATTATTCAGAATTCCAAGAAATCGAAGTTTCCGATATTAGCTGATTCATGAACTACGTGACTCATCATTTCATTGTCGCAATATTTTCAGGGCGAGCGATGTAGTTGGCCGCGATGCATATAACGTCAGGCCTGTCTCCGGCGTCCGGGGAGATGCTGGACACGACGTCGATTAATTTTTATGGAGATGCGGGGGACCAGTACGGGACGACGTACTTTGCCGTGGACCACACGGTCCCAGAATCATCTCACACCGTCGAGATCGAGTACGTGTACGAACAGCCAGACACATACGCGATAAACCAAGAAGATATAGAAACGGATGTGGCTCAGAATGAAACGGTTGTCTCCACAGATCAAAATGCTGACACTAAAAAGATACGCAGCAAACACAAGCCTAGCAAGATGGTTGTAGATGAGGAGCCGGAGGCTGATCTAACGAACTTGACGTGGCTGCAGAATATAACGAATATTATGTCAGTGCCGCAGTTTCCGATACCACCGATGTCTCCAAGCCCTCAAGTGAAGACGCAGCCGCAGAACATGAGGCTGCACAAGTTCAACCAAACGATAGCCAAGTGTCAGAGAGACTTCATGGAGAACAAGCACGACTATCGGACAAAAAGAGAGATGAAGCCTCCGTACTCGTACAGCACGTTGATATGTATGGCGATGAGGTACAACAGCGACAAGATGACTTTATCTGCGATATACTCGTGGATCAGAGAAAACTTCAAGTACTACAGGAACGCTGATCCCACCTGGCAGGTAGGTGCTATCGTTTCAGTAGGGAAACCTTATGATTTAATAAACGTGTGATACGCAAACAATGTGATAAGATTACGTCTAATTGGATTTATAAATAGGGAGTCGAGTGTATGATTGATAGGTTTTATTGGATATCATTTTTGTGATTGGCGATTATACGTGGTCGCAAAAAAAGGGAAGTGACATATTTTGTAATCTGGATTTCTGACATGCGGTCTTAATTTATTTTTCAATAAAATAATGATTGTTTTTATCTAATTTCAGAATTCGATACGGCACAACCTCTCTCTAAATAAAGTGTTTGTGAAAGTGGCACGATCCAAACACGAGCCAGGAAAAGGGGGCTTTTGGAAACTGGACCTCGCACATTTAGAAGGAACCAAACGAATCTCAAACAGACCTCACAAGAAAAAGAAATCATCAGCAAAAGACAAAATCACAGAAGAAAAATCTGCAGTCGCGAACATTCCAGAGGTCAACGCAGTTGAAGATATTTCCAACGAAATAAATCAGGCTGTGACACTGCATTTGCCAGATTTTAATCTTGGCAGTATGCAAAACCTTCCTGACATAGATTTGGATACGAATATAGGAGCCAATGTGATCGTGGAGCCCACAATACCTTCTCCCGTGATCCCTGAGGATGATCTGTCGTCGCTGCTATTGAACCCAACGGATTGGGACGATCTGCAACTCGACATGTTGGATAATTACCTGGATTCTTGTTTCAAGTAAGATTTTTGCATTTATTGTTAGTTGGAATCGTTCCAATTCGGTGTTAGTGAGTGTACAGTTTCGTTTTAGGAGTAAACGGTGATCATTATTTATTACGGATTTCAATATTTAAAAAAAGGACAATTGGTGTTTTTTGTAGTTGTCCGATTTCCTAATATGACTACTACTTTTCCTGTGTGTATTTTTGTTCTTTAATCACGTGGATTTTTATTAATGGCGCGGTAGTGAAAAAGTGAAAAAGCCTTTCAATGTTGTTAATATTACAAATAAATCCTTACATGTGGCCTCTATTTAGGTACATACTATTATGAGACTTCAATCCGTCTGATAGGCTTTGAAATTAGAATTGTGGAGAAGCAATTAGCTTTGGATTATAAAGCATTTAGTGGAGTTGTTATAACAGTTTGGGATAAACAATCTTTTACATTTATTTCTTTTGTATAATACATAACTTAGTCTAGTCAAAAAAGGCTTTTGCGAAAGAATAGGTTAGTATTATAACGTTGAACTTGTTTCATATAAAATTTAGAAACATTTCGTGTTTAGGGACACTAATTTTTAACCCTACAACTGCAATTTAAAGGGCAATAGTTGTTAGACATAATCAATTTTATTGTGTGTCAAAACTCAACATATTAAGTATTCTGAGAACTGTGTATGGCAGAAGCCCGATAAAGATTTTTTTCGAGATTGTAATATTTTTTTTTGTCTATCAGATATTTCTAAAGTTAGCGTGGTAAATATTGAATTGAAGCCGTCCACAGAAGCTATATTTATTAAAATGTCTATTATATTAGTATCTTACATGCCTACCTATGGCTTTGTGAAAACCGTGTTACCTAAACAAATTATAATGTATAGTAAAAAAACATATCGATTTATGGCCGTATTTAGTGTCATACCTAACAAATGTCGTTTTTTAAATCCTAGTCTTAAAAATATTTTTTTTTGTCTTTTAAACAGAATTGTTTATGCACAATTTAGTAACAATGTTTAAGCTCATATCGGGGTATAAAATACTTCAAAACTACTTGTCTCAAAATTAATAATTTTGCTCAATGAAAGCTCAGTGGATCGCCCAACAAATTGGGCTATTAATTCGAACAAAACAGTATTATTGTATCGGAAGTTATGCACAACTAATTGTAGCAAATATTTTTAATTGAATTATATTTACTTGATAAGTATATTTTGTTTAGAGCGCATACGAGTTTGCAACTACTGATAAACGATTTATAAAACTATCCAATCTTTTTTTAAATTATGTCTATACTTACCTAGTAAAAGAACTAGATATAGATACTTCTTTTTTCTTATTAATTGATCTATAAATAGTTCAATTGGTATAGTTCAAATAGTTCTAGGTCAAGGAATTTGGGGGCGAGATCATAAATAAAAAACTCCGTCATTAATACCGGAAAGATGTAAGCTCACCTTAGGATTATATAGACTTGCTCCAAATTTAAACCCTATTGGGATGAATTTAAGCCCTAAACTACGTTTACCAAAAAATATCTTGAAAACATATAAATTATTTTCCGTAGTTTGTCAACTCTATCGCTCTAATACCTTAGCTTATGTAAAAAATTGTATACCAACAATGACGCATTTACCGCTCAGTATTATGATGTACAAAGTATGAATAGATTATCAATTTTAGTTAGTAAGAAGTGTGGCAATATTTTATAATATATATTTATAATTATTTATTATACATAGAGTGACTTGAAAAGCATTATCAGATAATCCGTCCAGTATTATTAAAGCAGTGAACTGCTTTTCGAGTAAATTTTGCTCAGGAAAGATATACAAATATCTAGTGTTGTAAAGCAATGTAAAAACGATTTAATGCCTCAAAAAACGGTTGGCGTTGTTTATCATTTAACTTTTTTGAGATTGTTTAAGTGTGCTGTTTAAATTAGATCAGACTTCAGCATCTAGCTCAATACATTTCCGACCATAATGTCATCGAACAAGATTCAAAAATGATCGACATCTAATTTTGCACATAATGTGCCTTTGTAACTTATAATAAATAATACTTCATTTTGGTGTAGTTACAGAAAGCTAAAGGCTAATTAAGAACCTATAATTATTAATTTGAAAAAAAATTGAACACAACAAACTTGTTTTTTTTTTTAAATTAAATTGTTGAAATAATTAATCCGTCAATGTTAGCAGTGTCTCTGTCGATGTCAAAAATCACATTACATGAAAGTCTTTTATTTAACTTGCACAACATTAGAATTACGGTGTTTAATATTGTGTAAAGTTTAGATTTAAATGTAGAAGAATCTTCCGTCCGTGAGTGTCTTAACTTTTAGACAATTTAAATATAGAATCGTCATAATTATTATAACGATACTTTTTGCCTTTCCGGAAACCTTTGAAGGAATATTGTTGAAAGGGATTATTAATATAATATCTATGAATGTTTAAGAATATTGGTTGTCAGGAAACTCTTGCCTTATGTTGCCCCATGTTTGTAGTGTAACGATGAAAATTTAGGCGAAAAGGGGCGAATTTTGAATGTGAAAAATCTTCTTCTTTTACATAATGAGTGTTATTCAACATTTAATTAGTACATATCTGCGATATTATAGTGTATTCAATGTGTATTTATGGCTAGTCTTCTAAACTGGTAACTAATTAAATAGTAGGTGTATTTAATGGAAGACAATTTGAAAGAAAAAAAGCATGCATATTAAGTCGTTTCTTAATTAAAATCTTATATTCGTAAACGCTACAAAAACTGCAAGAAATACATAAATAAAATTTTCAAAAAAGTAAAATTAGACATTTTGGGAAACGGCTAATAATGTTAAGTGCCTGCAACATAATATACTAGTCATTTTAACATTTGTGTTTAGGTGTTTAGGAATTAGAAGAATATCAATGTGAGGCGAAATATGTATAATTATAATTTATTTTGTATAACTTAATAAATAATAATGTACAATAATTTAAAATAATTTCTTGTGGCACAAATTTATTTTTCCTATTATAGTTAAGTTAAAGTAGGTAAATACTGTACCTACTGCTTATGTACCTACCTATTATTATTATTAATTAAATTTACTTTTATGCCCAGTTGAAACAATTTGACACGATCCAAGACATTATTGAACCTTCTTTTATAGATTAGCTTCGTGAAGTTGACATAAACATATGTTTAGTAAATTGCTAAAAAGCAAGTTTCGAATACTATAACAATCCAATTAAACGTGATACGTCTTTAAAATCACATACGGGACAAAGTCAGAAAAGCGGGCTTTTATTTTTAAATGGGACAAGCCGGCCACACTGTTCCCAAACCACTGCAACTTGTGTAAGCCAGAATCAACAGTGGCGAGAAAAGCGGGCTGTAACGAAATTGGTTTCAATCTTGTAACACTAAAAGCAAACCGCTAACATAGACGTTTCACGTTAAACCAACGGCCGGCGGTGTGCCCCGACACAGCACAGCCCCAACCGATTTTCCTTCTAAATTCTCTTTCCATTGGATCGTGTCAAATTATTTATTTGAAATAAAGGATGGTTGTTTTTAAATTGACGCTCAATCATGTAGGTACGCGATTTCATGTTTAGAAGTGTCCTCAATAAAGTGTTACAATATACTCAAATGTTATTTTATTAACATCACTAGGTACAGTCGCCAGCACATCAAGCTAACCGAAACTGTAACATTTTCGCAATCAACTTTGAATTATATGCTACAGCGATAAAGTTGAAAATCTATTAAAGAAATTTGACAGATTGTAGTAGCTTGATGTGCTGGCTTCCGTACTTACAACAAAATCTGTGATAAACACCTTTTTTTTTTTGTATACATTTGTTTTGTGATTTTTATTCTCAACAGATTTTCATGCAAATCCCACCCTTTTTTTTTTTTTTTTTTTTAAAGATGGTAAAATCATCAAATGACCCCCCCCCGTCCTGGGCGGGGCGGGAGGGAGTGTCAGACTTTTACTGACTAAAAACCATCTATGTTCCTTCATGTGCCCTTTGCGTACCGGGGGCGCGGTATCTCTTTCGAACAACCCGCAGCCCCGGCAGGCCTTGGCCCTTAGTGGCCCCTTCCTTGTGCTGACACCTCTTTGCGCGGAACATGAACGCGCCGTCGACACGGTCTGTCGTTAAATAACGTACGGACGGTGAGCTAAAATCCCACCCTGACTTTAACAATATTATGACACAGATATACTGTTAAAGCGACTATCACAAATCTGGGCCCTGTAAGTACCACAAACTATATAAGTATAGGTAGTACAAATCTAAATAACTAAATTACAAATTCTTTTTTTTTCACGACTCTTGTATACATACAGGTTTTCTTCTCAAACTTGTGATTGCAAAGTTTTGTGGTTTAGGGCCCTAGAATATTCAATATTTACAATTAATTTAACTAATGGTTTTAGCATCACTAGGTATGTAAAATTACATGCACATAGAGCAAGTATGCGAAAATATTTAGGGGACTTAATCTCGAGTAATTCTCCTTCCCCTATCCGCCACGATTTAGTTGGGGTCAACACCACTAATCTCAAGTAGGTTAATTTCAGTCTATGGAAAAAAAAGATGGATGGATTGTGTGAAGAATGATATGAAAGAGAAAGGAGTGAGTGATAGCATGACGGCTGACAGGATGGTATGTAACATGGGATAAGGGCAGGAAGATGATGATGTTAAATTTCAATCTATACCACCTCCTTTAAGTGGCTACTTGCCGCCCAGACACTTATGTTACCGCATTCTATCAAAACAAACGTTAAAAGAATATTCAAGAATCAAATCATTCTTATAACATAATGGAATGTTAGTTTTAGTTTTAATACTAGTTTCGAAAAACACGCTGGCCATCATTGCGATAGCCGCATTTATATTCCCACTAGGCAACGTTGGCAACACTGAGGCATCTGCAACATACAGCTTTTCAACCCCTAAAACTTTAAAAGAAGTATCAACTACAGTGTTTTTAGAGTCTGGCAACCCCATAGAACAAGTACCAATAGGATGGTAGCTTGTCAAAGTTAAATGTTTTATGTAGCAGTCAAAGTACGAATCTGTGAAGATCTCAAAATTTTCGCAACCTGGGAAATGAATTTTGTTTATGTAACCTCCGACATTTTGAATGGCTTTTGTATTTACAAATTGTATGACTAGTTTCAATCCATTAATTAAAGTCTCTCTATCGTCTTTATGTGATAAATACTTAGGGTCTATTAAAGGCGGTGACGTAGGGTCACTATTATTGATAAATACATGGCCTCTACTCTTAGGATGTAATATCAGAGGTAAAATAGTCCCCACATAACTATCAAAACTTTTAGAAAAATAATTATCCCATACTTCATCTTTAATGTTCACATTATTTTTTAATAAGCTACCCCTATCTGAGGATAGGCCTACTGGCAACACCATGAATTGTAAATCTGGATCTGTCTGGTTTTTAGTAGATAGGAAACCAATCACTTCACAACCTGGTGTAGTCCAAGGACCTACTCCATTGATCAAATATTGTAACACATTGATTGGGTTTATCATATCCAAAGCACTAATTGAAACAGATTCATTGAATAAAACAAAGTCTAATCCAGTGCCTATATGGTCTTGAAGATTACTACCAACTGGTAATTTTTTGACTACTGGTATCCCCAAAGATTTTAATATATTTTCAGGACCAATTCCTGACAATTGTAAAATTTTTGGAGTATTGATTGCCCCAGCAGATAAAATAACACCTTTTCTAGCATAAATGTTTATTTTTCTACCGTGTAGTGAGATGCTGATGCCTTGAGCAATGTTGCCATTAAAAATTACTTTTTCTACTAAAACATTGGTAATTACATGTTTGGATGGATCTAAATTGTCAGAAGTGGACCATCGCTTTCCATTCTTCTGACTGACAATATTTTTCCTAAAGCCTGGTTTAAAATCTATGCCTAGTTTATCATAATTTAATTCTTTAGCAGCCTCTAAGACAGCATCTGCTAATTTACTTTGGTATTGCACATCACTTAGATGTAAAATATTATTTTCTACAAACTCAAATTGTTCTGTGATGAACTCTTTGGTATATTTTCCATAAAACCACTCTATGTAGTGTGACAAGTTACCTCTTACATGAATCATGTTGTTTAGTTTAGATGAACCTCCTATGATCTTGCCTTGAGCAAGTTTACATTTCTGAAAAAAAATATAAGTTTTATGTAGAACAGTAGAGTAAGAGGGAGTACACAACGCTGTTACTCATTCCTTTAAAAAAAAAGATTGCCTAGGTCCCAGGGAGCACTTTCCCAAATCATCATTTATAGCAGCGGTCGGCAACCTTTTGGCAGGCAAGGGCCACATGGCGGAAAAATGAGGAAGTGGCGGGCCGCGCTTTCACATAATTTTTATCCGACTTCAAAAGGCAGGTTCTCAACTCATCTGTACTTATGTTTTTTTATTAGAATTTGATGTTTTTTTTTTAATTTTCGTCTTTTTTCGGCAGATCAAGTTTGAAAAATTGGCCTATTGCTTTTTTTGTCGTCCCTAATGGCAATAACCATATTTTTTTGGCCTAAAACAAGGGCAAAAGAATTTTTTTCAGCCGCTGAGGACGATACAGAAGGAATAAGAGCGGATTTTTACTGAAAAGTATTAAAACCCTCCATATCTCTTTACTCATGGTTTTCATATAAAAACACCTTGTTGTCTGATACTCAGTTCAAAATACAGTATTCATGGTTTTAGTTTAAGGATAGATGTCCCTTTTTTTTTTTTTTATTGACGGGAAATCATCAAATAACTTCCCCCGCCCTGGGCGGGGCGGGAGGGAGTGTCAGACTTTTACTGACTAAAACCATGTGCCCTTTGCGTTCCGGGGGCGCGGTATCTCTTTCGAACAACCCGCAGCCCCGGCAGGCATCGGCCCTCAGTGGCCCCATCCAAGTTTGCTGACATCTCTTTGAGGCGCGCGTGGAACACGAACGCGCCGTCGACACGGTCTGTCGTTATTCAGTGAACGTACGGACGGTGAGCTACCCATTGCTCACCGTCCACAGACCCGCGCCTACGGTGGCCGGGAGTCGTCTCGCGGCTCCCGACGCCCGGAGCGTCTACCGCGGCGGCCGCTGGGACGGGGGACCCTCCTTTCCCTCTCCCGTCCCGCCGCCTCCTTCTCTAGCATTACAGCTTCGCAGAAGGAGGCGACTGCTTCCCATTCCCTCTCGCTCCGGACCATGGCCTGAACCAGTGCCGGACGCGAGAGGGCGCCGCCGCCGATGGCCGCCTCGAGGACTCGGCGGTGCTCAGCCCAAGCAGGGCACACCGCCAAAGTATGCTCCACCGTGTCCTCGGGGCGAACCTCCCGAACTTTCCATGTCCGGTGAGGACCTGCGTCAGACGGTAGGTGAGGGCGCCGTGGCGCCGCTCAAGCCACTTCTCAAAGAGGGGACTTACCGCCTCAATCAAGGCGTGCCCTGCACGAGGTTGCGACAGTCGTTCTCTCCATGTCGCCATGAGATCGAGCCGGAGGTCCGTCCGCTGGGCGGCAATTTGCCGCGGCAGCGGAGTTTCCCTCCGGCCTAGTGCCTCCGCGCGCCACTCGTGTAGGCGCGCGAGGACCAGCGCCTCCAGATCCCACGGCGGCAATCCGGCAAGGAGGCTCGCTGCCTCGCCGGAGATCGTGCGGTATCCGCGGATGACCCTTATGGCGATCACCCGCTGGGACGCGTTCAGGTAGTGGGCGGCAAGCCGCCTCAAGCCCCGCGCCCACACCGGGGCCCCGTAAAGGGCCATCGAACGCACGACCCCCGCGTAGAGCCTCCGGCAGGAGGCGTTTGGGCCCCTCAAATTGGGCAAGAGCCGCTTGAGAGCGGCCGAAGCCCGTGCCAACTTGGGAGCCAAACGTCGGAAGTGCTCCACGAAGTTCCATCGGCTGTCGAGGACAAGTCCCAGATACTTCATCGTCGACCCGACGCCGACGGAAACCCCTCCTACCGTTATTTGGGATCCCGAAGGTGGCGCGTTCCGAAGCCCATGAAAGCACAGGACCTCGGACTTGTGCAAGGCCACCTCGAGACCCACTTGCCGGATCCTCTCGACGACTATCGCAACCCCGCGTGTCATAAGGTCGGCCGCCGCCTCGTGCGACCACCCCTGCGCCAGGACCAACGTGTCATCCGCGTAGCAGACTACGCTGGCGCCCTCGGGGAGGTCAGCACGTAGCACCCAGTCGTAGCCGATGTTCCACAGGAGCGGCCCTAACACCGATCCCTGCGGAACACCGCACGACATCTCTCGCCGGTTCCATTCACCATTTCGACCAGGGTAGATCACGGCTCTATCACACAGATAGGCCCCGACCACCCGACGGAGGTAGTTCGGCACCCGGTGGTACCGGAGTGCCTCCCTAATGCAGGACCAGGGCAGGGAGTTAAACGCATTGGCGATGTCCAGCGACACCGCCAGCACAACCCTGCCCCGGGACACAGCATCCCCCGCCGAGAGAGCTCTCACGCGCATGATGGCATCCACCGTAGAGCGCCCCCTGCGGAAGCCGAACTGGCAGTCCGCAAGGTCCGGCCCCATCCCAGACAGGTGCCCGACGAGGCGGCCCGCAATCACTCTTTCAAAGAGCTTACCCACCTCGTCGAGCAGCACGATGGGCCGGTATGCGGACGGTGAGTCCGCAGGGCGCCCAGGCTTCCGAATGAGGACCAGCTTCCCCGTCTTCCAACGAAGTGGGAACTGGCCCCTCTCCAAACATGCGCTTAGGAGCCCCTCCAATCGGGGCCCTAGAGCCTCTGAGGCCAGGACCCAGGCTTTCCCAGGCAAGCCGTCGGGTCCCGGGGCGGTATTTTTGCCTTTCAGCTTACGTACCGCCACTCTCAGGTCTACCCCAGTCACCTCAGGTGTGTCGTCGTCAGTGTGGTCTGCTTCCGGCATCGCAGGCGGCGGAGCCATGGGCGGGGGAGGATGTTCTCCCCGCGAGGGGAACAGAGCGCTCACCACGTCCTCAACGAGCTCCGGCCCTAGACTCTGCGTCAGCAGGGGGGCCCAGGTGCGGATCTTGTCCCGCACCGTCTTGTAAGGGCGCCCCCACGGATCCGCGTTCAGAGTCCCCAGCAACTCCTCGCGGGCCTGAGCCTTGGTCCGCGAGATGGCCTCGTTGAGGGCGGTCTTCGCCTCCCTGTACCTCTCGTACAGCTCCGCCTCAATGGCCGCCGCATTCGGTGGCCGAATGCGGAGTCTGCGATGCCTGGTGTACGGGTGTCGCGCAGCGACGCATGCCTCCCGCAGCGCCGAAATCTCTTGCGACCACCAGTACACCTGCCGGCGGGCGCCGCCCTGCGGGACTCGGGGCATTGCCACGTCACAAATGTCGGACATGGCCCCTTGGAACCAATGTCCCTTACATCCAATATAGATATTACATGTGATGCACAAACTTTTTTAATGTAAATTTTATTAATGGATACGTACTTGGGTACGTAGCACTATGTCAACGATAAAGCAACAATAAGTGAAAAAGAAATAAGAAAAACATATATAAAACTTAAATGCGAACTTCAAAGTTTTTATATAACCGTACTTATACATTTAAGTGTAACGTTACAAGTACATACACATTTAAGTGTAACGTTTGAGGCTGTATTTGAGTGACTATTTTCTTATACGAGTACGTTAGCTTACGCGCCTAAAATCATTAATTTTGGTAAAATGTAAGATTTATAGTGTAATCTACAAAACTGTCGCGGGCCGCAAGGAGGAGAGCCGCGGGCCGCATGCGGCCCGCGGGCCGCGGGTTGCCGACCGCTGATTTATAGAATTTGCCACATTCTTTGCCAAAAGTTACACAAAGTAGGCTATAAGCCAAACTTTTAATTCAAATAACATCTTTTTAATAAAATCATTATTAAGTACAATCAATTCTGATTTTCTTTAGAAAAAGACTACCATTTTAATATTTAGTTAGAGGTTCTACTACAGAGAACAAAATGGAAACAAATTCTTCAGTTGCATTGCAATGCTAGGTCCTCACGGCTCACTGCAACATCCATTTAAAATTTATCCATTTAAAAATAGAACTTACATTATTTTTCATAGATAAACAAGCATGCTTCTGTGGCACAGTTTCATACTGCCAGTCTAATAATGACCCATGGAAGAATGGACCAAGTACCGGTGCCTCAAGTAAGGCATGGCTCTTGCTCCCTGCTTCTACCACTAAGAAGGTGTAATTTGTTTCTGTTGCTAGTCTATGAGCAATGACAGAGCCTGCTGTGCCGGAACCAACTGAAATAATGGTATTATAATAAGACGCCAGTTTCTGTAAACCTGATAGACGCTTGACTTTCACTCCCTTTTATCGTTAATCAGCAATAGTTATAAGTAACTCTTACCGATAACATAGTCATATTCCGTTTGAATATCTTGAAAATATATCGTGGATACCAAATCGCTGTAGTAAACAAGATATGTAAACAATGTAAATATGTGAACACAAATGCTAAATAAGAAGAACTGAAAACAGTGTATTGTGAACATATTGAATTATCATATATAATTAATAACTAGATTCTTGGTAAATAATTAGAATACTTATAACCATTTTTCTATTGTTAATTTTAGGTTATAAGTTTATTTACAACTTTGAAGTTTGAACTACGTTGACGTTTATTTCATTTTCTTTTGAGTGACTGTTCTGTTTAATAGGCATGGAAATATTATGTTCTACACATAGACAAAGGAAATAAAGATGTAAAATCAATCATGCAATCTGTAGAGTGTTGATTGTGATAATTTGGGAGTTATAAAGTACGTACTCTAACTGTCGTTCAATCTCAATTTGTATGACCGCTCGCAGAGATACGAAGTTGAGCGCTACGTCTTGGGTCAGCTAATCGAGGAAGCGACACTTTTTTTATTTTTTTACCGAAAATCATCAAATGCCTTCCCTCGCCCTGGGCGGGGTGGGAGGGAGTGTCAGACTTTTACTGACTAAAACCTAAGGAAAAAACTAAAACCCATACATGTTCCTTGTTGTGCCCTTTGCGTTCCGGGGGCACGGTATCTCTTTCGAACAACTCGCAGCCCCAGCAGGCATCGGCCCTTAGTGGCCCCTCCGAATAATTGCCGACATCTCTTTGAGGCGCGCGTGGAACACGGACGCGCCGTCGACACGGTCTGTCGTTAGTTAACTTATGGATAGTGAGCTACTCAGTGCTCACCGTCCACAGACCCGCGTCTACGGTGGCCGGGAGTCGTCTCGCGGCTCCCGACGCCCGGAGCGTCTCCCGCGGCTATGAAGCGACATTGTCTGGCTCTCAAGCACACTACGCTAGTATACGTATAATTTAATTTGTCGTTCAGTGAGGACTAGTGCGGCGAAATCAATGAAAACAAGAGCTTATTAATATTATCACATTATATTGCCTTATTCTGTAAATACTTAAATTAAAATAAATACAAATCTACAGAGTAATACATAATATTATACATAAAGATGTGTTCATACATGAAATGCTAAAACTGAAACCACATTGGCCTTTACAGTTGAATTATGTGTTCATATTTCATCTATAAAAGGATTATAGAAAGCCTATAAAGGAATACAATTTTATTATTTATGTATCTCTGGTTGCAGTTGCAGCCTGTCAATGGTTTCTTGGGGCATACAATACACGGGGTTCACAGCTTTTATGGTTTTGTTTCCTAATAATGACAGGCCGGCTATGCCAAACAGTGTATGGAATGGGTCGGCGACATCACCAGGTCGGTCGCTGAATCCTCCCGTTTCTGGGTCTTGGCAAGCTAGAATGAAATTTTGCAGTTTCTCTCTTTTTACATAAAAGAGTCTGTTTATTATGGCAAGTGATGACAACACCCACCTGAAAATAAAAGATGATTTAGATGTGTCACTGGCAACAGTAAAATGTTATGGAATAAAAATAATTATCACAAAGCTGTATTTTATTTCTTCCTTACCAAGAGTAGCACAGGTCGGGCAATTTCTCTGGCCTGCCATTAAGTCCACCACTGGGCATCTGTCGCTCAGATAGCCACCAAGCAAGGGTGTTTACTTTGACTTCACTCAACCTCTTGCAAATAGAAAGGGTGCCCAGACAGCAGTAGACGAGACCTAAAGAATAAAAAAGCATTCATAGTTACTATGTCTATTTGTAATATTATAACGTTTTAATCAATGCTTACGAAGAAATCTGCTTTAGATTGTTGCTATTTACTATATACACATTCACTACTATGTGACACATACAAGCTTATGATTTTACACAAAGTACATGGAGAATAGACCAAAAAAAAAAGTGTTGTGAAACTCTTGACTTCCAAACTAAGTAAAACTTGTACTTGGCTTTTTATCTCTTATGATCATCATCATATCAGCCGCATGCCAACCACTGCTGAACTTACGGCCCGTTCACGACCGCCCCGCGCTTAGCCGCCGCTCACCGCGGCAAGGTCGTGGACGGGCCGTTAGGCCTCCCCCAGGGCGGGGGAAGTTATTTGATGATTTCCCATCTATAAAAAAAGGCCTGCCCCATAGATGACTCTCTTATATCTAGAATTAAAATACAATAAAACAGCAAGATAGCTAATATTTTGCTACAGTATCTTGAACCTAAATACAAGCGAGATGGCAACAAAGAAATAGTTCACTTAAAAAAATGCTGCATTTTTTACAAAACTGAGTACTTGGATTTGACTTACCCGCATGACTTTCAGATCCAGGCCTGGATCCAAAGCCTCCATCGAAGTTCATGCAACGCAACACATACTCAGCGGCTTTCTTTACATTTATTGCATCCAGTCGCTTGAGAAGTGAGAGACACGATACTGCACAGAACGAGAATCGTGTGTCCGTCTCACCCCACTTGTCACCTGGTTTCACAAAAAGATAGAAGTATTATTAAGTATGTAGATAAGTATTAAAAACTTTTATTCAGAGTGTCATGACTGGTACTACTATTACAGAATTTGATACAAGAAGACTTATTACCAAACATTTACATTGCCAAAAATTTTTTGGGCAGTTAAAAATGCATTACGTTAAACATTGCTGTTAAAAACATAATATATTTTACTTCTTCTTTTGTATCCATTGATTTGTTTCAAATGGCCAACCGGTGTTGGTGACCAACCTGTACAGCTCTATCATTGCACTTGTTTAAGTTTTGTACTAAAATTTATTTAGGTATTGCCCGAATAAGTGTGAGAAGAAGCCTTTGCCTTGCAGGGTAACACATAAAGAATGCATTATATATGTCACCGGAAAATAACAAGATCCGTAAGTTTGTCAATTTACTAGGAAGTTTATAAACTTTCGTAAGATTCTAAACGGGAGATAAATTGTAATATTTTACGTCCACATTTTCGTAAATTGATAAACTTACTGAACTCACTCGTAAAATAATAAGTAAGCAGTAACCAAACGCTACGCGCGATCTGATTGGTTGGCTGTCACGTGTCACTTCTCCTTCCTCCTATGGACACAAGCATTGCCACTATGAACATTGACCAATCAGAGGGCAGTGTGTTATTTTACGTATTTCAAAGGTCGTATATTTAAAAGAGTTTCTGTGATTGGTCGAACCATATAAAATCTTACGAATAGATATTCGTTAGTTTATAAATTTACCGTATGACGTCGGAAATTGATAAATTTACGAAAGACGTAAAATATTACAATTTATCTCCCGTTTAGAATCTTACGAAAGTTTATAAACTTCCTAGTAAATTGATAAACTTACGGATCTTGTTATTTTCCGGTGACATAGTATACATTAGCAGACATACCAGTGAAGCTGCCATCTGATAGCTGCAAAGATGCTATGTATTTGACAACACCTTCAACATCAATGACATCCAGCCTGTCATACATTGCGAGAACCTGCACCAATTTAAATAGGTGAATAAAATATTAGACAACAGGTTTATTTCTGGAAGGGGTTGTCAGACTGCCGAGGAGAGAAATGGATTAGATGAGCTGGAATTTAAATCACACCGACCTTTTCATACCAAAAAATATACCACTTCAAGCAATAAGACATTAGTATAATCTAGGTATCTTCAAGGCATGAGTTAGCCTGTTAGAATATATAAAAGAAAAGACTTATTTAAGAATTTCTTTGAATTAATTTATATATAGAAAATACATTGTCATATTACAACACAATACAATTATTATAATTACTCTCTGAAATAAATCCTCTATTTGTGTATCAATATAGCTCGCATTATAGTTGTGTATTGATCCCAGAAAAATACTGATTTCCGTGTTACTAGATCGATAAATGCTAAATAAGGGAATATTTACGAAAAAAAAATATTGCAGAGAACATCTCAGAATTAAAAACTAACCTGCACAGCGCTCAAAGTGTACAATATGTGGGGGTCATGTGGGTAGCAAGCAGAGATGCCACCACTCTCCTGGTCCTGGCATGTAGCAATGAATTTTATGATATCTTCTTTTGGCATTCTGTCAGTTAGGAAAAAAAAATCTGTAAAATTATTTTCATCTATCTTTTTCTATGGTTGTGTTCCCTAGTATATCCAGACTTACAGCCACAAAAAACTATAAACCTCTTTTGTTCAAAAACGAAAACTAAATACCTACCTTGTTTAAGTACCCATGTTACGCAGGCATTTATAAAATCAGGATAGATAATGGGTAGATAGGAATCGCATATTAACCTCATAATTTCTTTACAATCAGAGAAGTGATATTTTATAAAATTAAGCATTACATACCGACTGGAAGCGCCCATTAACTCCATAGCAGTTAAACTCCAATAAATCCCCGACATTCGCAGATATTCAGTCATATTGTATTCAAAGTCTTCACTCTCAGTACCATATTTTGCCAAATAATCTATATGTTTCGTTAGCAATAGAGTTCTAGGCCTGTCCGGTTTTAAGGTCACGTCTTTTAAAGTAAAAGCCATTTTTAATTCTGCTTATCAGTAATAATAGGTGCAATTTTTTAGTAATAAAAGCTCTAAAAGAAAATTAATCAATTTTTGATGATTACATGACAATGACACTATGACAGTAACTCAGTAATCAGTAAAAGAAATAACAGATAATAAAAATGACAAGCCTAGTTTCATTTGGATATATTACTTGTAACGTAACGGAGATTAATGTTTTTCTTACAAAAAGTTCTATGCATACTTCGTTCAAGGCTTTGAAGGTATAATTTTACGGAAAAAAGCATTTGAATTTAGATTTTAATAAAGTTGTTTCTCGAGATTATCTTTACATTATGTCCTGAACACGGTCCTGAAACTTTCAGTGACAGAAAATGCTCAAGTCTTGCTACGTAGGACGGAACGTACTTCATGTGCGTTCCGTTACACGCCAAGTTTTTATTTATTGGGTTCTGTTGACTCATTGTTTCATTAAGAGTGCGGTTTTCAGTTTTTCAGACTGCATTAGGCATCTACTGCCTTGCGCGAGGAGCGCTTGTGGCAATGCATCTTGTATTCTGTTTCTAGATATTGATATTGCTAGTACTATTCAACACGGTTTTCATTAATTTAACAACACTTGACACAGTACAAAGCCTCAATTATTGAACAGGCAATACTTTTATGCAATAAAAAGAAATCGAATTTCAGCATGTCTAAAATTTATTATGTACCTAGTGTATGTATTTTGTAACCTCCTACGTCGTGGCTAACATCAAGGACATTAACATGCGTACTCTCACCTGTAGGTAACACGCGTACGTAGGTTACTTACCTCCCTAACTCATATTGAAACCCACCAGTTGATGAAAGAAATTACGTTTGATATCGTCCTAAATAAATAAACAGAAAATTCCAACAATTTACTTTAACAAGATTATTTACTTACACGAGGACCATTAGGTTTGTGATGGATTCTATCCAATTTTCAGATTTTTAGGTGAAGCTGTATCCCACCCCCACATTTTATAATATAAATTGTAGATAGGTGCCTATGCGTAAAGGTCACACGGTTCACCTTGTTTAAGCTACGTTTACACAATATAAAATATCTTGTGAATTCCAAACTCTAGTAGGTTATCTGCTAGGCATTATCTAAGAGTTAAGGTCATTTAAAACGTATTACATTCTACTGTTAGGGGTTTCACGTTGCCGTTTTACTTATCTTATAGGTAATGGTACTGCCACACATATTTGTAACGGAACACAGATTGCAATGATGTTAAAAAACCAATACGATATAACTCTACTTATGCCGTTTTTATCTGGAGGCACTGATTTGACCAAAGATACGTTAACCATACGTTTTCTATTTACTATAGCTTACTAACAAACCACAATAATGTACACGATAGCAAATTTGTAACGAAAACTCCGTTAAATGCGTTTCGTCACTTTCCAGAGGGTGGGCTTTTCAGTAAGTAAACACCTACATCACTTAAAGAAATATGATTAAGTGTGCACTTGGGACAAACTGAACAATTAACTTTATACCCATGTATCATTCAGTCTTTGGAGTTTGTTTAAAAGACGGCACGGTTGGCTTACTGGATAAGCGATTGGCCTCTCCTCTGTTTTTCGTGTGTATATTTGTAAATAAACCGGCTTTAAACCAAAATTCATGGTTTAACCGCTTCGGTGTGGTCGGGCCTTTATGGTGTAACTGATCTACAAGTACATCTATCAGCGTAGCATTGTACATAATCGTAGCACGTAGCGCCGTAGCAGCTCTACGAATATTCAGTCAGCAAAGTGTAACCTTTTGATTTTGTTTCAAACAAATGTATAAGCACTAATATTACCGTGGTATAAGTACCGATTTTTGACACAGTTTGATGGTTAGGTGATTTAGAAAAAAAAAAAAAAACATATTATGGCTCGTGACTGTACCTTTATAATACATACAAAAATCTTTCCGTTTTTTTTTTTCAGGTGCGGCGCTTGTGAGTCACCTGTGTCCACTATGTCCACCAGTGGACAACATTCGGCTAAAATAAAGACTATTTTTCCCCATCTCGATTTAAAAAAAGTCATAATTTCAGCCGAAGTACGCCCACTGCTGGACAAAGTGGACCTGAATCGGTAGCTTCATTCACGTGTCCAACCGACCTTCCCTGTATCATGGAGCACGTGTCATCAGAAAGTACCTACATCTAAAAGGTCATGTGATCAAAAATCCGATCCCACTTGATTAGTTTTCAACTGAAATTGAGTTATTTTATGCAAAGTTCAAGTATCGCGTAGTGTTTTTGTGCGAATTACAAGGGTACTTACATTGTTGTGCTTATAATATCATGATTTATATTCCCGAAGTTTACCAACACGTGTCAGCGTCAATATAAATTTCTATTTACTAAGGTTTTGAGGTTGAGGTTGATACTGAAATAATGAGAAACATTGATAAAACAAATAAGTAGGCACCTAAACAAATAAGTATTAGTAGTAGGTAGTAGAAGAGTTTTCTGTGAAGGAGTTGGTCCGGGGAAGTAGGTAGGTACTTTTTTTTTTTTTTTTTTTTTTTTTTTTTTTATAGACGGGAAATCATCAAATAACTTCCCCCGCCCTGGGCGGGGCGGGAGGGAGTGTCAGACTTTTACTGACTAAAACCCGTCTATGTTCCTTCATGTGCCCTTTGCGTTCCGGGGGCGCGGTATCTCTTTCGAACAACCCGCAGCCCCGGCAGGCATCGGCCCTCAGTGGCCCCATCCAATTTTGCTGACATCTCTTTGAGGCGCGCGTGGAACACGAACGCGCCGTCGACACGGTCTGTCGCTAGTGAACGTACGGACGGTGAGCTACCCATTGCTCACCGTCCACAGACCCGCGTCTACGGTGGCCGGGAGTCGTCACGTGGCTCCCGACGCCCGGATCGTCTACCGCGGCGGCCGCTGGGACGGGGGACCCTCCTTTCCCTCTCCCGTCCCGCCGCCTCCTTCTCTAGCATTACAGCTTCGCAGAAGGAGGCGACTGCTTCCCATTCCCCCTCGCTCCGGACCATGGCCTGGACCAGTGCCGGACGCGAGAGGGCGCCGCCGCCGATGGCCGCCTCGAGGACTCGGCGGTGCTCAGCCCAAGCAGGGCACACCGCCAAAGTATGCTCCACCGTGTCCTCGGGGCGATCCTCACAATGGTGACACCCGGGCGTTTCCTCCCGCCCGATGAGGTGCAGGAACCTCCCGAAACATCCGTGTCCGGTGAGGACCTGCGTCAGGCGGTAGGTGAGGGCGCCGTGGCGCCGCTCCAGCCACTCCTCAAAGAGGGGTCTTACCGCCTCAATCGAGGCGAGCCCTAAGTAGGTAGGTACTACCACCATACTTGTTTCTGCCTCAAAGTAGCGTTACTGTGCTCCGGTTTGAAGTGTATGGGTGCACATGAGATATATTTTGAAGCTTGTTGCCTCTCCTTTGTGTCAATGTTCTACATCTGACTGTGAATATGAACAATCTGCTCATCACATCTTATGGGAGTGTATTCTTTGGCAGAATGAGCGAAATATTATGTTAGATAGTGTACAGGTTACATCCGGTGTTGTTTATTATGCGGACCTTGTAGAAACTAGAACTAATTTCCGTGCGTTCAAGCGTTTTTGCCATACCTATTACTGGAATCAAATGTAACAGTTCACATTAGGACCCATTAAAGTTAATGATAATTGCAATCCGTGGTGCTTGGCAATCTGGGCTTCTCCCAGTTGTAAATAATCCCTTTGTGCCTATTGGCCTAATTCTGTTCTGTCTCCTGCTTGTTTGGAGGGAAGTGGAAATTATATTTTTCTTACTCCTCCGCTAATCTTTTCTGATTAATTTCGTTGCGGGATCCAAGACAGTTAAATCGTTTCTCTGGGACTCGTCGAGCTTCAATGTCTCGGCGCTTTTCTTGTGGTCGCCACTGTTGATTCTGGCTTACAGGAGTTGCAGTGGTTTGGGAACAGTGTGGCGGGCTTGTCCCAAAAAAAAAAAAAAAAAAAAAAGATATATTTTGAACATTGTCTTTGGGATGGCAAAACCTCTGGTATCGCAGATGCCTATATGTAGATTCACCAAAAAGTCATATTTTTAGTGGATCTTTTGTGGAGGAAAAATGTTACTCATATAACAAGGTTGGTTTTTGGTATAGACTTGAAGTTGCAATGGGTTCCAGCACATTTAGGCCTGAAAGGGAACGAGGAAGCCGACCGTATAGCAAAGTCAGCAGCAGTAGATGGCAAGAATATTAATTACATACCGGATTATTGGGAATTCATTTCAAAATTTAAAACAATATGCTTTAATGATTGGAAAAAACATTTCGATATGAAATCTGTAGATAAAGGAATATGGTATAAAACAATACAGGGTGAGCTTCCTCGTGTACCCTGGCTTGATGATACCAAGTTAAGCAGACATTATGTAAAATTAGCCCTAAGACTTAGATCCGGACACTATCCATCAGCAAAGTTTGCATATTTAATGAAGAAGACAGATTCACCTAACTGTGTAACTTGCAATAAAATTGTAGATGTACAACATTTGCTGATGGAATGTGTCCGAAATAAAGATGAACGCGACTCGTTGCTGAGCGAACTGAAATTAAATAGATTCGATGTGGGTCTGGTACAAAGCATTTTATCAAAACCGAAATCGGAGGCGGCCAGAAAATTATGTCGGTTAATAACAGTTTCTCAGCATTGATTTGTTTGTTGTATTGATGAAAATATCGTGTACATTGGTAGGGTAACTTAGCCGGTTTTCGGCCACTTAAGCGAACGTGTGACTTTGTGACGATTTTTCTCCATGACATTAAAGTCGCAGACTAGTTTCTTAAATATTTTTGAACTCGAAATATAATGTAGTTTTGATATTTGTAGACCTTTTACTCGTCAGCGTTAAATTAAAATTACTGAAAATTAAAATGTCTGAAAATAGCGATTTCGCCTGTTTTCGGCCACCTGTTTTAGTTTCCGGCCATTATTTTGCTAGTTCTCGGCCACTAATCTGCTATTTGAAAAATGATCTATATTTGCTAACTAGTAGGTTCTATAATGGATTAAAAGCAAAAAATACGTATGAATCAACGATTTTAATTAAAATATTAAACATATAGAAACATTTTAAACATAATAGTAGGAACATTGGTCAAAAAGGAAAAAGGATAATATGGCATAGCAAAAATAATTGAGATTATGGAAAAATATCAGCTTTTTGACTGGCCGAAAATAAGATTTTTTAAACTGATTTTCGACCATCCCTTCAAACACGGCCGAAAAACAAATTTAAATTAATTAGTTTCCGGCCGTTGATCAACTTGCTTAATTTTCTAACTAGCTAATAAGATAAATTTTGGGGAAGTCCCTTTATGCCTGTATTGTTCGTGTGAGTGATGATTTCGATTCAGTTAGTTGATTTATTATCGTTAGCTTTTATTGGCCGAGAATCAGTTAGTAAATTATTAGTTTTCGACCCTATCGATTAGCTTAGGCCGAAAGGTAAATATTAAAATTCTAATTTTCGGCCGTCAAATATTCAATAACTATTAAGTGTTATTACCACATAATTAGCTCAAAACATGCGGCCGACATCTGACTACACAAATGAGAAGCAGTTCTACTTTGTGTATAAAGCATTTCTTTTTAAAGAATTCCTTATTTAATAATCAAAAGAATCAATTAAATATAAACAGTCTTCTTCTAGTTTTCGGCCGGCCGGCCGAGAAGTAAATAGTCTCCCAAATCATTATCTAGTTTACCGGCCATCAAATTTAAATGTAAATAACATTATCTTTCTTCCATTTTAATTAAAATAACACTAATTAAACTTATTTCCCGTGCACAGAACAATAATTATATTTATAAAACCGATAAACAACTTTGTAACTTAGCTTGCAAAAATTATGCGCGCACTATTTTTTTCACTAATTTCGACACACGCGTGCACTGTAAGACTTTCGGAGGGTCACAGACGACACAGTTGGATCATTAAAATTCTACAAAATTCAAAAGTTGTAGGGTTTATACCAATACATTAAGTAGGCGTTGTTTTTTTAAATGGGTAGGTTAAAGTGTCCTTATTATATTAATATAACAACGTACTGGCCGAAAACCAGAGGTGGCCGGCAAACCGGCTAAACTACCCTAGGTTATTTTTAATCTAGTTTATACTCATAAATATGTGAAATAATTTGTTATAAGGTATGATGGGGCCGACATATCCTTATTTGGACAAAAGCCCCCAAATAAAATCTAGAATAAAAAAAAAAAAGGTTGGTTTTAATATAACTTACATATTTTATCTAAAAAACGTGTTTCTACAAAGCCTTTCAACAATTAAGTTATTGGGTCAAGGATTCAAGTCTTCCATTTAACACGTTCCTAGTTGAATAGGAAATGCTGACTCGACTTCAAATGGTTTGCTGATCTGCCCTCGGGGAAAAGTTACCCAAATACACGTAACTTCGGGGTGTAGCCGTAAAACCAGCGATGGTCATTGCCACAGAAATATACTTGTTTCTTATATCTGTGGTCACCGCTTATGTTGAAAATTTTGTGGCTCAACCAAAGGTTTTGGAAATTCTTGGCCATTGTGACTCTTGAAAACCAGAATGTATAAAATTAAATACCTAAGCTAGGTTGCGTCTTAAGAAATTCAGCCGCGGCATTAAGTCCGCCTTTGTACTTTTTTTTTGTGCATAAGGTTTAAAAAAATAAATACATAAATAAATTCAGAGTGCCTAGTGCGAGTTTCTATTCGTAAATGTAAACGTACGTTTACTCTCTTACTCGTATAATCTCTTATTTGGCAAAGCATTGAACATATTTTAGTCAAACAAAATACTATCTGTAACCATACCTATGTTTTACAAAATAAATGATTGATTGATTGATTAAATAATAATTTGCACCTGCCGTGTTATCTCGTCACCACCTGTGGTTGTCTGGTAGAGAATGCGCCTTTGTACTTTAAGCAATTTCATTGAAGAGAGATCCCTGCAGATCTTCACACAAAGGCATAATATTGTACCCGTTCTACATAACCCAGGTCAATGCGGTCACCTAACACTGAAAATTTACAGCTTGTAACACCGTGTTCGTCCGTGTTTCTGTGGCCCCAGCCTCAGACCGCTTCAGTAGGAACCCTTTTAGCGCAATTGTGTAAGTTTCTTTCTTTCCTCTTACACAGATTGTAGGTTTTTTGTTAAACTTTATGGGGCTTCAAAAGATTATGTTTACTGTTTGTTGCGAAAGTTGCAAGAAAATGGAAGAAAACCGACAATACGTAGGTACATTTATTTTGAGTCTACCTATTTATTCTTTCTAAAAGAGGTTGACGAATAACTTTCCGAGCTGCTACTTTTAATAATAAGGCACCATGATCCTTCTTTGTTTTACTTCTTTAAATAAATCTCTCCTCCTTGTTTATGGTTTTAAGAATGTTTTCCTCCTCGGAAATAGGAAGAACCTTTTTCTCGGTTTTTAGGTAAGAATTATACAAACAAATAAAATAAATTAGTTGTGACGGTTCTATTATTCTATAGTTAGCAGTATTTCAGAAATAAATTTATGAACTGAATTAAATTCCTATTAACACTATTATCTGTGATTTGATTGAATGATCAAATAAACCACATTTTTAAAATGATCTAACAATTTTATCCTTCAAATTATCTTCAACCAATACCTCGTTTCAAGTTTTAAATAACATGATTTGACTTGCACTTGTCAAAAGGTCGTTGACCCCAACGTTTTGTTCATTAAACCGTTATTGATGTTGCCAGACTAAAGTGCATATTTAAGCAAGATGGCGTGGGTGATGAATATTTGAATATTTTAGTAACTGTCGCATTATAAAATGGTTTGAGCATTTTAAAGGTTAAAACCGCTTTAATGGCAACAAACAAAGATTTTAGAAAAAGCTTCACTCCTGTGTATGTAGTTAATAGTAGAACTCTTTGAATTGGGGTTTGGCCGAGGAAAGATCTACGATAACCTTACTTTTTCTGCCGCCAAGCAGTAATTACAGGCACATAAAATAAAATAAAAACATCTTTGAGCCTTTGAAGCCCGGTTTGCACCAAAGCGGATAGGGCAGATGTCTCGTTAACAACCAATGGGATACCGTATCGCAAGGGTGCTCAAGTATTTTCAAAACGTCGATTTTGATTTTTTCAGCGGGCCACTAACGATTCCTATTTTAGTTACTTCTGGGATTTATGCAAAAAAATCAAGGTGTTATGAAATGTAATAGTTGTTTATTAAACAAAGGATGCAGAAGGAACACTTTGTTAGCGAGATTTTTAAAACTTGCTAACGCGGGCCAATCAAAATCCATCTGCGGGCCACATCAAGGCCCGCGGGCCCGCCGTTGAGCAGCCTTGCTGTATCGCACTGAAATTAAGCTGAAAGTGTTAAATGTTACGCAAACCGATTGGTTTTTCAAGACAACTCCTTACTTATCAAAATCTGGCTAGACTTTTAGTTATTGGCAGAGTTTTTTTTTAAATCACTTAGTATCAACAAGTTCGGTGATTTTATCCATATGTTGGTCTGTTACTTTGTCGAGGTCAACGTACACTTAAAATGATTATTTTTAAATATTTTTTTACCTACTAATTATTTTATTCGTAGCACGATGTTTTTTTTTTGTATTATTTTTGTTTTGTTGAAAATGCTAATGGTTACAAAATTAATTCCTTTTCATTATTGTTTCTATATTATGTAAATTATGTAAATGTGAAAAAGTTTATTTTAAAAAATCACAAAAAATAAAAATAAAATAAGACTATCAGTTAAGCGCATACACTTATGAAAGGAAAACCGACATTCGAACGTAACATTAAGTGTATCTTTAGAAATAATCCCCTACCTACTTGATACAATTTCTTCGTCACGGTATTAGTTTTACAACTCCGGCGGCTTACAGCGTCAGTTATCTGAGGACGCTATCACATTGAGGGGTTATAAACAATGCGTATAAACAGTTGATAATGCTGTCGTTCTAGTGCCTGGGACACATCAGCGGACTGATACGAGAACTGTGACGTCATTGCGATCAGGATTTAGTATTTTTTTGCTGTATTTTTTTCGCAGCAACAAATAAAAGCGTATTAGCAGCTGTTTATGATGCAATTTAGAAGAAGTCTATAATCAGCAATTATTCATAGCTACTCAATTTCTTAATTGTTTTCCTTGAAGAAAATAAAAAGTAATGGAGTGTGTTGTTTTATTTAAAAATAAAAACTAAAATGTTGATTGTTTCTATGATAATTTCTATGTTAAAACTTGCTTACCGTGTATTTAAGGCTGAAAACTCAAAATAAGTAGAATAATACATAACATTGTCTACCGTTGTAATTAAATATTTAAGTTATTAGTAGTATAAAAGTATATTAAGCAGTCAACTGAGACGCACCCTGTACCTTCTGATAAATGTGAGGGCTATAGTTTTTATTCGGGTATTTAATCTCAATTCACATTCCCACGGCATTTACTCATACTCAATAAACTGACAAATGAATTCGCTTCAAAATACAACTTAGGTGTGAAATCTTTACTGCAAATTACTTCTTCAGCCGGCCATGCTGAAAAAAAAAATTGTAAGCATCTGCATCGGTGAGTTTAGTTTTTAGTGAACTCGTGTCTAGGAAAGATGTCATATTGACATCTTTCATTGATGACCATGACATGGACTGAAGGCTCTCCGCCCACGACCAATTTTTGGTCGGCCGTGTGCGTTAGAGTATTGGAATTCATATGTTCCATCTACGCCGACAAAAAAAATCTGCCAAAAAGTCAGTCGCGAGCGGCGAGACTAAAACTCAGGCAAGCTCACATCACTTAAATTCATCGCGCGAGATTTTCACAGAATAATACGGCAGGCATTGTGAAATTACGAGTAAATAAACTGCATATGTAGCCATGTGTAACTAACTGCAGCTACAAGACATGAATTATGCACGTATTGTTATGCTTCACCAAGTCTTTACATGCAGTTATTATCTCTGGTTCAATAATAACATGTAACAGATAGATATCAATCGGTTATATTATTTAATAAATTGCCTCTACATATAAAAAGCGCTATTTACTCAAGCTCTTTTAAAAGTGAACTTAAGAGTTTCCTATTGAATAAGTGTCTTTATGCTGTTGACGATCTTTAATAAAATTCTTGCATAAGTGGTATATACGAGTATGCGTTGTTGTAATTTTTTTTTTTTTTTTTAACAATGTAATTTATTTTTTGTTTAATTTTTCTATTCTATTTATAACATGTAATTTCATATACAATGTTCTTGAATAAATGACTTATGACTTATGACTTAACAGTTTAGAATATACTTTGCACAATGACATAATGTATCTAAACACAAAATGTTGTACCTATATTTTCTTTATTCCCTAACTATACCCCCCGCCCGCGGGTTTAACTGCCCCGTTGGTCTCGTGGTCGCAAGTGCGACTGCTGTGCAAGGGGTCCCGGGTTCGATTCCCAGGTCGAGCAAAAAGTGTTATTAGGTTTTTCTATGAAATTCTCAGTAGCAGCTCGGAGTTTGGATTTGTGCCCGGTTAATGGCAATAGGCTCGCCCCCTATTACATGGGACCTAAATATACCGGCGAACTGTGGGTGTACATTAGTACACCTCTGGCTAACCCTTCGGGGAATACAGGCGTGATGGTTCGCTAACTATCTTCTGCTCGCAACTTCGCCCGCATGGTTTTATTTCACTCGCGTTGAACTATGTCTTTTTTTTTTTTTTTTCTTGGCCCTAGTCTCGGTCAGAGGTGACAAAGACAAAGTCGACGATGGAGTGAGCTTACCCAGAAGCAGCCTGTTCACTCTAACTTTGAAGATATTAGGGTTGAATGCGTTCGGAAATACAGACTTACTACGTCTTTGTTACTTACTGCTCCGCTCCCGTGAGGCGTAGCGTGGTGTAATAAAGCTTATATTATTTCTTATAAATCTTGCTATCATTTATAAAAATATTTTTTGCAATACGACTGTTAGGTTCAGAGATTAGCGTGTTTTAACAAGCACACAAATAATTAATCAGCTTTATTATGCCTATTATTAGTATAAATAGCAGACTGCAATATTACCAACCTATAATTAAACTTAATTTAAATAATTTCGCTTCCATTTCGGTTGAACGGATTAATGGATTGTAATTGCATGAATGATCACCGTGTGGTTTCCAACATGGTTCAGATACCTAAGTAGATCAATACTGGTTCAACACGGTCCAAATTATAATATAAGCGTGAAATTGAAAACCTCTTTTGTTTTTTTTTTAAGTTGGAATTTATTCAATTTATTTATTGTAGTGTGTGATGATACCTATAACTAAAACTACGTATAAATAGACTAGCTTTTGCCCGCGACTTCATCATCTTCCTGACCTTATCCCATGTTACCTGGGATCGGCGCAACACGTTTTCTTCTTCCATGCCGTCCTATCAACCGTCATGCTATCACTGACTCCTTTCTCTTTCATATCATTCTTCACACAAGCCATCCATCTTTTCTTTGGTCTCCCTCTTCCTCTTCATCCATCCACATTTATCTATATACATTTATTTTCTGCCCGCGACCTCATAAATCGGGCTATCATCTACACAAAGCAATTTTCCAATCCGACTGGAATTTCCTGGAAGTTTAGCGTGCAACAAATAAACAAAAAAGCTCTTCAACTTTATTATATTAGCATAACATAGATACCTATGTCTGCACAGCTACTTGTTATTTGTCAAAAGCCCACGTGTATCATTTGTTGTTTTCCGAGAAATACTGTTTATATCAACAGGAATATTGTACTGGCTGGAGGTACTATTTCGCATAATTTTCCTACAACGGAAATATTCCATGTTTAAATGAGAAAGACGTGAAACCCGGACGTACACAACTGTTGGTATATTATAAAATCGCGACCGACTATTCTTAAGTTAAATTGAAAGATATATAGCGATATACCTACATATACCAACACGCCTGTATTCCCCGAAGGGTTAAGCAGAGGTGTACCAATTTAAACCAACAGTTCGCTGGTATGTTTAGGTCCTATGTAACAGGGAGCGAGCCTATAGCCAATACCCGGGCAGAAATGCTAACTCCGTCCGAGCTGCTACTGAGAATTTCATGGGAAAACCCTATAACAGTTTGCTCGACCTCGAAATCAATCTCAAGACCTCTAGCGTAACAGTCGCGCTTAGGACCACTACTCTAACAAGGTGGATGGTTGAACACCTACCTACATGTAGTCTACATGACTACATCCACAGCGATAGGTACCTATAATATACGGCCCCGTCGAGGTTCATTGAGAAGTTATGAATGAAGTCATGAAATAGGTACTACTCTTTGACATTGGAATTTATAGCGGAATTATATGAGAATCTTCTTCTATTTTAGATGTTAGCTACTAGTACCTATATTCAGGCTGACTTTAAAATTAATCATTTTTCAGGCATTGAAAGTTTTAAAAGTACTTATGAATAATTAATGAAAACATGGAAAAAGGACTGCTGTTTACTACAAATATTTAGGTACTTATCGATATAGGTACGATCAAAATATATGGAGCAGCTGTTTTTTTGTATATTTCAGAGTTGGTCTCATACACGGATATCTATGGTGTCATATTAAAAGTTATTTGTATTCATGAGTGCATTTATTGTATATGGAATCAACTACAACTATCGATTTTGAAGGATGCACAAATATATTTCTACATCTAGGTTTTAGATTGGCTGATACATGCATTTCAGCAGATCTCCCGAGTGTCCTTCAGGGTTTCAGGCAAATATATCACTGTGGTAGGGTTAACGAACCTTTCCGAACACAATACTATAGTAATTGAAGATATTGCCATTACGCTAAAGTCCCACAACACACCTTTGACTGACGTAACAAAACACTATTCAATCCATAGGTATGATTTCTTTTTAATTTAAAAAATACTATCCTTATTCATGTAATAAACAGTTTAATAAATCAATTTTTCGAATAACTATGAAATTAAAAAAGACAAAAGCTACCGAAAATTTGATTTTATCACTTTCTGGCAAAACGTTTAACACGGAGTTTATATGGCCGAGTGTTTTGTGACGTCACAGTCGATATCGGATCTCTCTGTCTAATCGGTGCATAATTAATAATTAAAGTTCTAAATGCTTATATCGGTCGTATTTCTTGGCCGAGTTTAATTTTAATTTCACTTTTTGTCTTCTGTACTACGGTATTTTTATACATACATGCACATAAACTCACGTCTTTATCCCATGGGGTAGGCAGAAACCACAGAACGCCACCTGCTACGATCCCTACATACTGATCCTTTCGCTCCTTTCCTTTTGTATTTTCATATTTTGTTAATAAATGCGATAAAAAAAACATTCATATTTCCTACTAGTCTGTAAGTCATACACCAACAATACACGTACAAGTGAATAAACACACATGAAATAAGTATGATGCATCAATTGTGATACAATTGTCCTCTATTGAGCACTCGGGTTAAGAATTAATAAACATTTTTATTAAACATTTGCTATCGCCATTGAGTACCGCGCGCTGTGCCCGTTCGATCGGTTGTGTAGTAAACATATTAAAAACAAAAGGTATGCCGCGTTTATGATGTTGATAACATGGTTGTAACATTTATTGTGGCTCGTAGGATCGTTTAGTTATAAGTTGTTAAGTTTGAGTGAGTTTTTGGAGGCGTGTGGAGGAGGTATAACGTAAGAAATTGAAAAAAATCACCAATTAACTGGTATTGTTTGTATTTTTAATGAATTGTAAGTTATTTTCAATGAAAGTCGCGGTTTTTAACAGGTACCTATGAGTTTTTGAAGGTAGTTCTTGCTTCCTACATGCATATTGGGTGGAACAGACATAGTAACTTGAGCACATGTGATGAAATATTTCGTTGACAAAAATAATTAACTGTGCCATACCTAAGTGCAATTTGCAACAGTTGCAACCTACACGATCAGCAGTATGATTCTCTAAGCCTCACTTCGTAATTCGAAAGCTGAATCCGCAGTGAGATTACAAAATGGTATTCTGTTAAACACGATCACGTCGGTGGCGTCAGCATGGCGAACGAATACTAAACCAATGACAAGTTGGTTCGTTATCGAAGTGAGCGCGATCACTTTAGTGAGACTCGTTTTCGAGTTTGCATTTTAGAGAATCGCACTACTGAATATATGGGACTGTTGACGTTAAAATCGGTCGAGTAGTTTTAGAGATAAGACGGAACAAACAAAAAAAACAAAAATTGTTTGTTTGTGGTTTGTGTACTTCGTAAACATTAATATGCATTTAGCTGTTATTTAGACATTACAAACACTTCAATTTGACTTATTTGTATAGATCAGTAAACTGCGTTGTCGTCTGTCCTCGTTTAATTAAAGAGTACTATTTATATCAATGTTAAATAATAAAGCGAGACCACAGTCTAAGTAAATTGCAGTGTGACAACAAACATGTGACCCTTTATAAACCACCGGTTCCAATGACGTTCAAAAGTGCCTTTTAATGGTATAATTTAAATAAATGAGGTGACTTTGATTTTGGTCACTCTTATAAGCCTAAATAGGTAAAACACATACCATCACGCCTGTATTCCCCGAAGGGTTAGGCAGAGGTGTATCAATGTACACCCACAGTTCGCTGGTATATTTAGTGAGCAGAGCAGTAGGTAAAACACCCACAATAATAATCTGCCACTGCCACTGAACCGCCCCGTTGGTCTCGTGGTCGCAAGTGCGACTGCTGTGCAAGGGGTCCCGGGTTCGATTCCCAGGTCGAGCAAAAAGTGTTATTGGGTTTTTCTATGAAATTCTCAGTAGCAGCTCGGAGTCTGGATTTGTGCCCGGTTAATGGCAATAGGCTCGCCCCCTATTACATGGGACCTAAATATACCGGCGAACTGTGGGTGTACATTGGTACACCTCTGCCTAACCCTTCGGGGAATACAGGCGTGATGGTATATATGTCACCGGAAAATAACAAGATCCGTAAGTTTATCAATTTACTAGGAAGTTTATAAACTTTCGTAAGATTCTAAACGGGAGATAAATTGTAATATTTTACGTCCACATTTTCGTAAATTGATAAACTTACTGAACTCACTCGTAAAATAATAAGTAAGCAGTAACCAAACGCTACGCACGATCTGATTGGTTGGCTGTCACGTGTCACTTCTCCTTCCTCGCGGCCGCCAGCTGGACACAAGCATTGCCACTATGAACATTGACCAATCAGAGAGCAGTGTGTTATTTTACGTATTTCAAAGATCGTATATTTAAAAGAGTTTCTGTGATTGGTCGAACCATATAAAATCTTACGAATAGATATTCGTTAGTTTATAAATTTACCGTATGACGTCGGAAATTGATAAATTTACGAAAATGTGGACGTAAAATATTACAATTTATCTCCCGTTTAGAATCTTACGAAAGTTTATAAACTTCCTAGTAAATTGATAAACTTACGGATCTTGTTATTTTCCGGTGACATATATATATATAATAATAATCTACATTTTAATATTATAAAGGGGTAAGATTTGTTTGTTTGTAATGAATAGGCTCCGAAAGTACTGGACTAATTTTAACAATTTTTTCACCAATAGATAGCTAAATTATTCCTGAGTAACATACGCTATATAACATCACGCTACGACCTACGGGAGCGGAGCATTAACCATAGACGTAACTTATGGCGGGTGAAATAGGCCACGCGGAGGAAGTCGCGAGCAGTTCGCTAATAATTAATATAGTAGGTAGGCAGTGTAGAAAAAGATGAATATTTTTGCCTGTATACCAAAAACAGCCTCGTTGGTCTCGTGGTCACAAGTGCGACTGCTACGCTAGAGGTCTTGGGTCTGGATTCCCAGGTCGAGCAAAGTGTTATTGGGTTTACCTAGGTATAAAATTCTCAGTGGCAGCTCGGAATTAGGATTTCTGCCCGAGTAATGGCAATAGGCTTGCCCCCTGTTACATGGGACCTAAACATACCGGCGAGCTGTGGGTGTACATTGGTACACCTCTGCCTAACCGTTCGGGGATACAGGCGGTTACCATACTAAAAATAGTTTGTCCGTGTGTACCTAACCAAGATAACACGTTTCAGACCACGTTTGTCATTGATGCTGTCTTAAGGTCATGCGAAATAAACATGTAACTGGATCCAGTAGGTTATCACATTAGGATCTAAGTCGTGACCTTGAACCATTGTGTAACTCTTACTGTATCTAATCTTGTTGAGAAGGGTTTGGCATGGGCACAATGCTGTAATTGTAGGTATAGAGGGATAGCCCCTATAATGTCTGACACACCTGGGCAGTGGCGAAATTTGGCATACGTTTTTTAAATGGCCGTTCAAAGAGCTTTGAATGTATTTATTTATTTAGACCCCTATGTCAAACTTGTTTAGGACAGTAACTTCAATCGCGTGATTGTAGGTTATCATGTGAAGGGTCCACTGCAATAATGATGAATGTCCTTTGTCTTTTGTTTTAAGATAATTGGGTTTTAAATTTATAATCGGTGTAAAAACGGTCGGTTATTGCCGTGAACACCTGAGACGTTGAGCGTTTTAGCCGTGTAGCCAAAATATTAAAAACATATTTATCTCGTGACTGCAAGCGGTATTGCTAAGTTTGTAAACAATATTTCTAACTACATAGTCAAGGGACCGAATGGCATTACTGGTTAAGAATTAAATGTTTTTGGACATTCATCATTATTGCAGTGGACCCTTCATGTGGTTTCTTTTTCGCGCGGTATCCTAGTAATTCGGTATTGTGATAAGTATTAATTAAATGGTATTGCGAGTTTCTTTTTTATTTTTTTAAATAATGGTATCCTAAGTTACTCTTTATAACATTAGTTATTAGTCAGTTAACGGCTTGTCAAAATCCGTCCAGCTGTTTTAGAGATTAGCAGGAACAAACAAACAAAAATGTTAAATATTGTTTTATTCGCGCACCTGCCTACTATGTAAATATTTATTTGTATTCATAGCCACCGCGGGATGTATTTCTACCCTGTTTTTACAACTCATACTTTGTTAGTGTTTAAAAAAGTCATCGGTGTTTTTATGAGATGGTATTTACTCGAATATGCAAAAGTACTGTAAACACTCCGGTCTCTCTTCAAAGACACTCGTAAGATGATAATCTTTCATATAAACACCGACATTTCATACAATAATATCCGATTTCCACCAACCGGGCGGCATCGGCGCGCATTTACACTGTGCTAAAGAAAATTAAGGCTTCCACATAATGGTTAAGGTTCATTTTTGCATATTTGTACGCTTGGACCTAACCGAGGTTCATTATAATGTACAAGTATGCACAATATTGATAGTGTAAACTTCTGATAACCCTTTTAGTTATCTCTCTTGACCGTAAACTTGGTTACAGCTTGGCTGTAAACTTTAATTGGACGTTATGGAACCAATAATCTTATAATGTTATCAGACAAGTATAATTTTGGGCGTTGAAGTAAAGTTTAGATGATTATAGAGAACCTTACGCGAACGTGTGGGGTAAATGTAATGTAAGGTCGCTCGATATTATTATTGAAAATATTTCTTTCCTTTCATTGTTTAGTTCTTTTCTCTGTATGAAAAGAAGTGTTTGCTCTGTAGCAGGACAATCATGTTATCATCATCATATCGGTGTCGTGATGGCCCAGTGGTTAAGGCGCCCGCCTCTTATGCGCGAGGTTGTGGGTTCGCAACCGGGCACGGGCAAGCACCTACTAATGTGGCTTTTTCTAATTCACCACACGACACATTACACCACCATCAACCATACCGTACACCACATACGATATTGTATAAAAACCAACATACCATATACCATATTTTGATTACGTAGATCATTAAAACGAAGTTTTGAATGTCATTAACACATGAAATAATGATTGAAACTGAAAGAAGAATGGGAAAGAAACTCCATACTTACTTCTCTTTTGAATTTTTTTTTTATAATTAATGTTCGTGAATACGATATTTTTTACATGAAAATTATTATTGTGAAATACGTACAGAGTGTTAAAAATTAAGAAATGATGGCTAAATTATGTTCAAAGATAAAAAGTTTTCACGTATTTACAAATACACTGCGCGAATGTTAGGTTTATAAATAAATAAATGCGAAAGTTTGGCTGGATATTTGTTACTAAATTACGCCAGAACGGCTGAACGGATCTGGATGAAATCTGGCACACAGTTGGATTATAATCTGGAATAGCTATAGGCTACTTTTTATCTCGGAAAAATGTACGGTTCCCGCTTAACAGACTTTGACGCGGACGAAGTCACGGGCAGAAGCTGATTCATAAAGCTTTACTTCCTTTATCGTGTGGGCAGTAAGGTGTTACGACCCCACACCCTAGTGTCAGAGTTTCTAAACCGCCTCAAGAGCCTCTGACGTGGTTACTGATGTCGGTGATATCCAAGATAAACTTAGAAAGTACATATGAATTAGAAAAAGTCACATTGGTACTTAGACTGCCTCGTTAGCCTAGTGGTCCTAAGCGCGACTGATACGCTAGAGGTCTTGGGTTCGATTCCCAGGTCGAGCAAAAAGTGTTATTGGGTTTTTCTATGGAATTCTCAGTAGCAGCTCGGAGTCAGGATTTGTGTTAATGGCAATGGGCTCGCCCCCTATTACATGGGACCTAAACATACCGGCGAACTGTGGGTGTATATAACCACACCTCACCACACCTCTGCCTAACCCTTCGGGGAATACAGGCGTGATTGTATGTATGGTACTTGCCCGTGCCCGGCAAGCTTTACTGTATTATAATGGATGATAATGGTTTCACTATCGTAATTATGTATTGTAACATCAAATCATTTCATAATTTATTAATTACAGATGTCAAATGAAGCGGTAGCTAAAGGCGAGGCGGTGCTCCTGAAACAGGCTTGCGACAAATTTGTCGCAGCGTTCGGTCGCCCGCCTGCAGCAGCTGCGTGTGCGCCGGGTCGAGTCAACCTGATCGGGGATCACATAGATTACTGTGAAGGATATGTTTTACCTGTGGTGAGTCTATAGAGTGTCCGTGGAGTTTCCTTGTTCTTCTCCATAGAGAACTACGTTTTGGAAAGAGCAACTAGCTTCAACTTACTTTATAACTTCTTGACAATTCAAAAGTGCTTGTAAATGGTCTAATTGAAATATGGTGTTGTAAAATTATCTTATTATCTATCTATAATATCTATATCTATAATCTTTAATATATATAAAAGAAAGTCGTGTTTGTTACAACACTTATAACTCGAGAACGGCTGGACCGATTGCCATGGTTTTTGATTTGTTGGATTTGTTTCCGTCCCGAAGAGCAGAATACATCTTAAAAACAATGAAAACTCGATATGTGTAATAAATAATTAATCATTTCAATAGATGCTGATTTGTTTATTACATGTCAAACATTTGTTATCCAATCCTGTCAAATAGTGTAAAATCTTTTTTTTTTTGGAGCTTATGGCCTGGATGCTGAGGCCTTTAAGCCACAACTTAATTTTTTTCTGAAGACATCATGTGATACTTTTTGTCCCGTTGGTGGGTAGGGTAGGTATGTAAGGGTAGGGTAGGTATGTAGGTAGGTAGGGAGGTATGTAGGGGTAGGGTAGGTAGGGTAGGTATGTAGGGGTAGGGTAGGTAGGTAGTTAGGTAGGGTAGGTATGTAGGGGTAGGGTACGTAGATAGGTAGGTAGGTAGGGTAGGTATGTAGGGGTAGGGTAAGTAGGTAGGTAGGTGGGGTAGAGTAGGCTGGAACTGGGTTTTTGTACCGACTTTCAGGGCAGGACAACGTCTGCCGGGCCCGCTAGTTTTTCATAAAAACAACAATTAATTTATGTTCTGCTAGTATGATAAAGCTATTTTGTGTTGGTTTAAACCCGCAAATCTTCGGAACTACCAGTCATATTGGAATTGGAAAGGAGGCTATATAATATCACGCTATAACAAAACGGGAGCGGAGCAGTAACCAAAGACGAACATAACGCGGATGAAGACCAACACACAAAGTTAATTGCGGGCAAAACTTAATCATTTCTATGAATGGAGGCAACAGTATCTTCATTACCTCAGAAAATCAACCGGAACGTCAAAATTCTGTGAAAAACATGACGTTTTCTCAAAATCCTTCACAATTTAAACGTTAACATAAAGCTTTATAAATTGAGCTAGTTATAAAACAATGGAACTGGAACATCCAGTCATCCAGGCCTCGCTATTGGGGTCAGGTTACCGTGTCAATTCGTATGTCATTCCATTCATAACACTTGTTGTGAAATTGTCCAGGATTAAGGCTGTTTGGAGAAAATTATGTCATTTTATTAGCTTACTGGATTATAATTGTTCAGTAGCTGTGTGTGCCACCCTGTCTAGGTACATTGTTTTCTTTTTTTAAAGAGTAATGGTGAGTTTGTGTTTAATTTGAGACTCATTGTTGAAGAGTATTGTACGTTTATGTAACACCAGCGAATTACCGACGACTTCGTCCGCGTGGCTTATTTCACCAGTGTCAAGTTACGTCTTTGGTTACTGCTCTGCTCTTGTGAAAAGTAGCGTGATGTTATATAGCTTATGTTTCTCAGTGATAATGTAGCTTTCCAACGGCAGAATTTTTGAAATCGGTCCAATAGTTTTTACGTTTATTTATTACATACAAAAATACAAATGTTTTCTCTTACAATATTAGTGTAGATGCATTAAGATTAAATAAGTGAGCATCAGTGGAAGGACAGCTCACCTCACGCTGAACTAAATTCACCAAAGAAGACATAAAGGTACATTAAAGCACTGCTGGTTCGTACGTCCCCCAAAATAGTCCAAAGACTTTAAACCTCGAGACACACTCGTGCTCGTAGATTCGTAAACACATTGTTGTGGTGCGTCTACTTTGTCACGTCCTGGTGACAGCTATGTCACGGATGTGTGCGAATATCCGACATATTCGGGAAGCGCCGCGCTTCGCTGACATTCAGCTTGCGTACGTGTGGCTCGGGGATTTGTGGTTTCAAATATGGAGTATATGATTTATACAAGCGTTTTATTTGGTTATCTGTTAAATGTTAAATGTTGTCAACCATGTTTATTTATTTACACTAATATTATAAAGAGGTAAGACTTTTTTGTTTGTTTGTTTGTATCCAATAGGCTTCAAAACTACTGAGTCGATTTTAACCATTTTTTCACAGATCAGCTACATTATTTCTGAGTAACAGGCGATATAACAGGCTATATAGCCCACGGGAGCGGAGCAGTAACTAAATACGTTACTAAAAGCAAGTGAAAGAAGCCTCGCGAACAAAGTCGCGGGCAGCTTGTTAGTATCTTCTTATGTTGTAGCTTCGCCGCGGTAGACGCTCCGGGCGTCGGGAGCCACAAGACGACTCCCGGCCACCGTAGACGGTCTGTGGGCGGTGAGCAATGGGTAGCTCACCGTCCTTACGCTAACTAAGTAGCGACAGACCGTGTCGACGAGATGTCAGCAAACTTGGAAGGGGCCACTGAGGGCCGATGCCTGCCGGGGCTGCGGGTTGTTCGAAAGAGATACCGCGCCCCCGGAACGCAAAGGGCACATGAAGGAACATAGACGGGTTTTAGTCAGTAAAAGTCTGACACTCCCTCCCGCCCCGCCCAGGGCGGGGGAAGTTATATGATGATTTCCCGTCCTTAAAAAAAAAAAAGTAATGCATACCTGCCAAACAAAGACAAAAAGAACAAGTCTAAATAACAGACTCTCTTAACTAATTACTCCAAAATTTCAGTTAAATCAAGCATTTTAGTTAATAATTATTATCGACAATCTTTCATGGTAACTCGATAATTTCATGATCGGATACAAGTCGTCTGTTGTTATTGATTATATCCTCCCCGTCTACGCCTTTTGTAATTACTTACGCGTTAAATGTCAATGGCCGGTTATACCACTGTTTAATCGGAGTTTATCTGGTTTTAGTAGATGGATGGATTGTGTGAAGAATGATATGAAAGAGAAGGGAGTCAGTGATAGCATGACGTTTGACAGGTTGGCATGGAAGAAGAAAACGTGTTGCGCCGACCGCAAGTAACATGGGTTAAGGGCAGGAAGATGACGATGATGATGATCTGGTTATAGTAAATAGACTTCCTTACTTAAAATGGCCCTTTAAGTTCACTGTCCTTGTAATTTTGATTTTGTTTCAATTATTTCCGTCCCATCAAAAACATCGGAAGCCTTAGTAAATACAATTATGTTTAGGTAATTAATAAAAGGAGCGGTCCTAGTTAAAGTTGGGAGAAATAACAATTAGTAAAGGGGCAAGAATATTAAAAAGAATAATAAATAATTAAGAATATTAAATACTCGTATTTAATATTGGGGGAGGCCTATGTATGTACAGCTGTGGACAGCTGTAGGCTGATATGATGATGATGAATAATAATATAAATAAATTAAATACTTTTAATGATGCTTAAAGTTAGTTTATATGCAGATAAGAATCATTACTTTATAAGTAAGGGGGTAAGACCTATAGGCTAAACGAAAGTTTAAACTAACGCTGTAAGCATTAAGGTGTTATCATCAAATAAACTTAAAGTTCATTATAATATCCTTGTTACAAAAGATTGTACAACCAGCCATACTTTCTTAAGTATTGACAAAATCAAGAAATTTTATGTAAATGTAATTTGAACTGTATTTCGTTGTAATAATGATTAATCACCAATTACAGTAGCAAGTGGAGTCAGCTGCTTTATGTTTTACAATAACAAGCTTTGGCGGCAGGTGTACGCAAAATTTGTTTTGACAAGATTTTTGAAACTTAATTATAGGTCAATGAACTTGTTTGTCACAACCCTGATGACCTGTAACTGAATTATATTTTTTCGGTTAGGTTGTGTTGGGCCAGTGGGTAAGTCTCCTGTCTGCCTTGCACGAGGTTATGGGTTTGATACCGGAAAGCACCAATGTGACTTTTTCAATTTATAAGTATTTTTCTAAGTTCTTTTGGAACGTCATTGACATCCGTAGTGACAAAGGGTTAATTTTTATACGACGGAAGGGTTTTATTTTTTACTGCTCCGCTCCCGTGGGTGGTAGCTTGATGTTATATGGCCTTTACTATTTGTTATAAATGTGGCTATCATAGACAAAAAAGATTTTTTCAATTCGACTAATAGTTTCAGAGATAAGTACGTATAAACAAACACACAAACAAAGAAAACAATCTTTAGCTTTATTATGTGAGTAGGGATTGGAAACTTAATAAAAATACTTTAATTATCCTCCACCAGGCATTGCCATTCGTGACCCTCATAGTGGGAAGCCTGAACAAGACTGGGGAATGTCGTCTGCTGTCAGTCCTGGGTACTGGTGAGGAGGTGAAAACCAGCTTCCCTGTGCCCACTGCATCAGCTCCCTTGAAGCCTGGACCTCCTGCCTGGGCCAACTATGTTAAGGGCGTGGTGGCGAATTTTCCTGGTAAGACTTTTTGTGATTTATGGTACAAAACTTAATAGACTGTTATATTTTGGCTAATAACGAGTCGATACTTGGTATAAAACTTATTAAGGGAACTGTCATATTTCGGTTAATAAAGTCAATGAACTTTTGTAGATAGAATCTCAAATAACCTTTTTCGTTATAAATGTATACGCAATAAATCATAATTTGCTGTGCATATTAAAAAAAAAACGCATTCAAATCAGTTCACCTGTTAAAGAGCAACGATGCCACAGACAGACAGACACACGGACAACCAAACACGTCGAACTTAGAACACCCCTCTTTTTGAGTCGTTTATATGTAAACCTATGTTATATGTTTCTATGTACCTTCTGTAAACCTATATTTCACAAATAAACTTTTGACTTTGACTTGTGACTTTGGTCCCCATTTAAGAAACGTATTTTTTTTTGTGAGTTGGTAGTGTTAAATATGCATCCCTTTGGATCTCCAACAAGCACTTGACTGGTATTTTTTATTTGAAACTGCAATTAATGTCTTTGGTATATACTCGTAGATTGTTATTTACGCTAAAAAAGGATTTTTCAACTCTCAGTTTTATGCAGTTTTCATTCAAAAGACCTGTTAACTTATTTGTACTTCAAAAACTTTCGTTGCAAAGCTCATAAAACGTTACTGCTTTTAATAATGAGGCATTGTCTTACTGTATAAAGTTGCTGAGTTTTATGGAGGTAATTAAAAACAAGTTAGATTATGACGTTTTCTGTAGAAAATCCTACTACTATTATAAAGGCGAAAGTTTGTAAGTATGGATGTATGGATGTATGGATGTATGGATGTTTGTTACTCTTTCACGCTTAAACGGCTGAATGGATCTGGATGAAATTTGGCACAAAGATAGATTATAGTCTGGAATAACACATAGGCTACTTTTTATCCCGGGAAAATGTACGGTACCCGTAGGATAACACATCAACTGTGACGCGGACGAAGTCGCGGGCAGAAGCTAGTAAGTAATACATTTATTTTTTGGATTGTTCATCATTTCGTTCGTGTCGCCGTTGAAACCATAATTATAACTGGCTGATTATTTACCGTCTGGAAAATAATTAGTATAATAGGTGAACGGAAATGATCCTATGGCACAAAAGATTTATTTTTTCTATAAATTATGAATTATTTTATTGCTCTAACATTTTGCGCGTTCCCGTAATCAACAACCGGTCCATTCTGTGAAAATATTCCTCGCTGAAATTAGGTGAACTGTCAATTTCTAGCATTTGCATTGCTACTCTGGTAATAAAACTTCAACGGTGAATTTAGGGAATTTAAGTTTGACATCTCTCCGATCAATCAACTATGCTTGAGATGGGATAAAAGCTCACGTCAAGCTTACATCGCTTAAATTTACTGAAGGAGATTTGTACAGAATGGTCATCAGTTCATTTTCTGATAGCTTGCACCAAGAATGAATCCTAAACATCCAGACAAACTGTGGATGCACATTACTACACCTATGCTTAACCCTTTGGGGAATACAAGCGTAATAGTACCTAAGTGTGGAAGGGATCCATCAACTATCCATTCTATTGATTTCTCCAGCGTCACGCGTTTATCTCTTTTCTTCTCCAATCCAGGTGGAGTGAGTGGTTTCGATGCGGTCATCGTGACAGATGTGCCGATGGGCGCCGGGCTATCCAGCAGTGCAGCTATAGAAGTAGCCACCTTCACGCTGCTTGAAGAACTCATGGGCAGAAGAGTGGGGTAAGCGATACTTATGTGTTGAACTCAGAAATGATCTTTGGTATATTTAATCAATCAATCATTTATTTTGTATTCTTTGTCGGGTGGGCAGTAAGGTCTTTCGACCCCATACACCCTAGTGTCAGAAATTTTGAACCGCCGCAAGGGTCTCTGACATGGTCACCGATGTCAATGATGTCCAAGATAAACTTAGAACTTACTTCATATGTACATATGAATTAGAAAAAGTCACATTTGGTACTTTGCCCGTGTCCGTGCATGAGAGGCGGGCGCTTTAACCACTGGGCCATCACGACATCATTTATTTCGTAAAACATAGGTATGGTATTTTGGAATGCCCTAGAAGGAGGCTTCCAAAATTTTTATTAAGTTGTCGCGAACTGGGTCACCTTTATTTTTCTTAACTCACCAACGACACGGAAGCAGGTGTGAGGCAACGTTTATAAAAGAATACTTTAGGTCAAACCCCAGCAAATATTTCTACTAGGTATTCCAACATAAATAAATATCATCATCATCATCATATCAGCCGCAGGACGTCCACTGCTGGACATAGGCCTCCCCCATAGATTTCCAAAAAGACCGGTTGGAAGCGGCCTGCATCCAGCGTCTTCCTGCGGTCTTAATCAGGTCGTCCGTCCACCTTGTGGGTGGACGTCCTACGCTGCGCTTGCCGGTGCGTGGTCTCCATTCGAGAACTTTGCGGCCCCATCGGCCATCAGCTCTGCGGAAATCAGAAATGAGGAGATCCGCAGACGAACCAAAATTACTGACATAGCCCAGAGAATCAGTAAGTTGAAGTGGCAGTGAGCAGGGCACATGGCACGCAGAGCTAAATAAATATACTGCAACGGAAAAAACTCAGCTTTTACTCATAGAAATACATGATTTAAGACGTGGGAAGAAAGCTTCTCTGTTTCAGAAGTTAACAGGTTCGTTATATTATATTAAGATAACACAACGAAACGTCATACGATTCTTATTTAAGTCAGCGGCATTTTTTTAAATACATAAATCTGTACCTACCTACTTATATTATAAAGGAGTAACATTGTTAAGTAGTAACTGCCTCGTTAGCCTAGTGGTCCTTAGCACGACTGCTACGCTAGAGGTCCTGGGTTCGATTCCCAGATCGAGCAAAAAGTATTATTGGTTTTTCTATGAAATTCTCAGTAGCTGCGCGGGGTTTGGATTTGTACCCGGTTAATGGCAATAGGCTCGCCCTTCTAATAGACGGGACCTAAACATACCGGCGAACTGTGGGTGTACAGGTGTAACACACCTCTGCCTAGCCCTTCCGGGAATACAGGCGTAACGGTATGTATGTATACAGTCTATACTTATAATAAAGAGGTTACATTGTTAAGTAAGGTTATCTCCGAAGAAAGTATTGGACCGATCACAAAGATTTTTCCATTTATAGAAAGCTTCATTTACGGAGTATCATAGAATAATTTATGTTTTGTGGTATTTCTACAGTCGCGGGCAGAAATGAGTAAATTATTTAACTACCGACTTTCCCCTTAGTCTGTACACTAAATTAACAAATTTGACTTCAGGGTATTTAGTATATACCATCACGCCTGTATTCCCCGAAGGGTTAGGCAGAGGTGTACCAATGTAAACCTGCAGTTCGCCGGTATATTTAGGTCCCGTGTAATAGCGGTATTTAGTGTTATTTTATTTTAAACCCCTAGGCCATTGCCCTCAAAGTTTACAACCGAGCTATCCACCAACGAACAGATAAAACAAAACAGTTTTAATTTAATCCCATTGAAGTTACGGTCCAGTGATTTCATTATCGCGATCGACAATTAAACAGGGTGGTCGCTAAATTGACGTTAAACAAATAAGAGCATATATATTTGCTTGTTTAAGTAAGGGTGTGTGTCCTCTGCTGAAGCGGCAGCGGGCGGCGATTTTATGATTTACTTCCAGTGCTGTGACAGAAACTTTTTTCTTCTTTTCGATGTAGTTGAATCCTTTCTATTCCAATTACTTTATAGTACTAGGCCCTATACCAGTATAGAAAGCTAGAAAAAATGCATCAATATTATTGGTTTAATTTCAGTTTTTTTTCCTATAGTTCGTCGCAAAGGATTTTGAGTCATCCTCTTGCAGTGTTTGCTCTGGTATGGGTAGAAATACCTAAAGGATCCAAGTAGAGCCCTCTTGCTAACGTTAACGTCATTGCCAATGTCCTTCTGTCTATTCCTCTGTCATAGGGAGACCAGTTTAAGACGTAGGTATGGGGACCTTATAAAAGTAACACGTTTTTTTGTATGCGGTGGTAAATATTTTACGGCGAATCTCTTCATGTGAGAGTGCGACTAGCACATGGCCGGTATTTTCTTTGCTTAATCCAATTTATTTTAGTCATTACATTACCCGCTCCTCTTGTCGCCCCGCTCCTCTCATACCAGTGGTCGCGGCCTAGCTGCGTGGGCCGCAAGCCAGTCTCCACGCGTGGCAGATGAACCACGACTAAAGGTGTAATCAAATGGCGGCCGATTAGACTTGTCACATGAACTCGGATGAACCCCTTGTAGCAGGGGTACCCAATCTTTAGGTATTGCGACTTGCTTTAAAGGTTGTATTTTGTTGTGCGGTGCCCCCATTTTTTGAACAATTACATTTTATTTTTGTGTGTAACAGACATTCTATGTAATGTAAAGTTTATTAACCATTGTAACAGAGTTTCCTTTAATTAGGTTAACATAGTATAAAAAATAATGTAGTTATTATTGTTTATGAAAGGAGAAAATATAACTATTTTAACTAAAGACTACTACTTTACTACTACGACTAAAACTTTATTACATACAATTTAATTATTTAGAGTTTCTAAATAATTAAATTGTATGTAATAAAGTTATTATTATTTATTAGAAAACATGAAAGAACAACGATTGTATATCTTTGATCATCATCAATGTGAAAGAAATCGTGTGCCGGCGAGCTGTGCACTGTGGCGCAGCGCCCCAGGGCGTCGCGAAACACAGTTTGGGAACCCCTGCCTTACAGTGTTATTATCAATCTACTGTAATGAAAAGGCAAATATGCCTGCAATAGATGTAAACAAATATGTTAACATTGGATTTAGGAGCTTTGCATCTAAGCAAGATGGCGCCGAAGGAATGCATCAAAATTGCAAAAATATAGAAATCTTGAGCAGTCTTGGTAGGTACTTGATGGTTAAGCAGATTGACGGTTTTATAACCGTGTTAATTCAATTGATAAAGAATGAAATTGACAGTTGTGATTTGAATTTGTCGTCGATTTTAAGATAGTTTATTTTATTTATCAATCAATTTTTAAGAGGCTACAGCATGGGGTTCTTCAAGAAAGGAGTATTGAGGTTTTTACGGGGTCGGCAACCCACGAGTGTGCAGTACCTCTCGTGTTGCAAGTGTCCATAGGCAGCGGTGACTGCTTAACATCAGGCGGGCCGTTAGCTTGTTTGCCACCTTCAGTGGTATAAAAAAAGGTTCCTGACTTTACAAATATGTTTTTCTGAAAATGTTAGTGTACCTACAAAACAAAGCAGGTTGTTTTATTAAGCTAATGTTTTCTTGTACAGGTTAGTGGAAAAAGCAAAGCTATGCCAGAAAGCAGAGCACGAGTTCCCGAGGATGCCGTGCGGGATCATGGACCAGTACATCGCCACCATGGGCAGGAAGGACCACGCCTTACTCATTGACTGCAGGTTAGAGAACGCGACTTAGCGGTTGTATGGATATGGTTGGATGGATGGATGGATGGATGGATGGATGGATGGATGGATGGATGGATGGATGGATGGATGTTTATTACTCTTTCGCGCTTAAACGGCTGAAGGGATCTGCATGAAATTTGGCACTGAGACAGATTGTAGCGTGGAGTAACACATAGGATACTTTTTGTCCCGGAAAAATGTACGGTTCCCGTGGGATAAATTATATTTGACGCGAAGTGGCGAGCACAAGTTAGTATATCGTACTAGCGTATGCCCGCGACAGCGGTCACGTGTTTTTTTTCAGCCGTTATTAGTGACGTTTTTGGTTACTGCTCTGCCCCCGTGGGGTCGTTGAGTGATATTATAAATAGTCTATACTGTTCCTCATGAATCTAACTATTATACAAAAAGATTTCAATCTGAATAGTAGTTCCAGAGACACCAGAGAGCGTTTAAACATGTTTGTATAGATCGATAGAGTTTAAAATAGAAGTTCTGTTAGATAGTGTTGACTCTCTCACACATACAACGCCATCATCTATGTAACACGTCAAACTAGGCACAAACCTACCCAGCGTTGGGACACAAATATTGCTGGAAAACAACTTTTATTTTTGGCGTGAAAAATATTTGCTCGCGGTAGCCTGTGATTGTATAGGATTGGTGGAGAATTTAAAGTTTAGTCGGTTGTTTGTTTTCGTAAAATGTAAAAAATATTTAACTGCCTAGTTAGGATTAGGATAGGGTATTAGGGATAGGCAATAGGCTCGCCACCCATTACATGGGACCTAAAAACATAGTAGCTAACTGTAGGTGTATGTTGAAACATCTCTGCCTAACCCTTCGGAGAATACAGGCGTGATGATATGTTACGTTATGTTATGTTATGTAGAAAATATTTGCACGTGCAATATCTTCAGAAGGTTTCCAGGTATGGTTTTCCAGAAAGCATATTTGAAAGTCAAAGGGATTAATATATGCAGACCAGTGGCGGACTAAGGAACGGGCGAAATGGGCCCCTAGATAACAAAAAGTTCTCTTAATCAAGATCTAACGAAGGCTAAGAAGCTGTTTGGAGTTGCTTGGAGGCCCCATAAATACAAATATAAAATTTTAACTCAAAAACAAAATATAATTTAGTTCTGCCGCCCCGGGCCCCTAACAAGCTTAGTCCGCCCCTGACGCAGACTATTTCAGTCACTGAATATGGATTATATTCTAAGTTTTTCGATAAAAATAGAATGGACATAATAAGGAAAACTCGTGTTATACAGAAACGTATCAAGTTCAGGTAGAAAATAAATCTCATATTTCAATCTTTCTGAAGAGTTCACTGAACATCCTAAAGTCACGAGACATCATTCTGAATTGTCCGAACTTCTAAACTAATATTGTAAAGGGCCAAAGTTTTTATGTTTTTTCTTTGTAAGAGGTAATCTCTGGGAGTTATGGTCCGATTACTAAAATTCTTTCACTGATGGAAAGCTACTTTGTTGTCTAGTTCTATACTTTATGGCTATGTTTTATGGTACCACGCGGGCGAAGACGCGGGCATAAACAAGTGTGGGATAAACAAACATAAAAAATTTCCAGACGTAATTTACTTATCCATACTTCCATACTAATATTCTAAATGCGAAAGTAACTCTGTTTGTCATCTGTCTGTTACGCTCGCTATCACGACTAAACCACTAAACCGATTTTGATGGAATTTGTTAGAGGGTAAGATTCAATCCCAAGAAAGGATACTACTACTACTAGGCTACTTTTTATTCAGCGGCTTTGCCTGTGTCCATGATAACCACGATGAACTTTACACCACGTGACATGCACGTAACCATGTGACATTTACACGGACGAGGTCACGGGTAAAAGCTAGGGTTTATAAAATGTATCTTTATCTTGATAGTTTTTAGTTTGCGAGTTATTTTAACTCGTATCGAATTCAAAATGGACTCCTTATTCTTCTTTATTATGTGGGTAGTAAGGTCTAACGACCCCACACACCCTAGTGTCAGAGTTTCTAAACCGCCTCAAGGGCCTCTGACATGACTCCTTGTTGAAATAACTTTATAAAATGATCCCGGAAATTAACGAGGGTATTGCGCAGTATTTCGTATTAACTGAGATAATAAAATAGTGTCCGACCGAAAGTTCGGTTTCGGTTTCGGTTTCGGTCGAGTTTCGGCAAAAATAGCGGGTTTCGGTTTAGTTTCGGTTTCGGCGTTATACCTGCCGAAACTACGACCGAAACCGAAACTGTGTTCGGGAGTTCTCGCGCTTTGCTCGGTCATGTTCGGGGAGGTGAATTCCATATAAGCGACGAAGATTTTGCCGCGTCCACGTGCCTAATCATGTCGTGACAGGCTTGTGTTTGCAGTTCGTTTTGTTTGTTGAAGTTTTGTGTGATTTAATTTGAATTCGATAAGTTTTATCACATGATTCATGACTCTTATGCTATATAAGGTAGGTAGAAAACATCAAAAACCGGACAAGTGAGGGTTCCGTTCGTTGGTTCACCGAGGGTTCCGTACAAATTTGTAGGTACTGTACATATTTAAAACAGTTCAGGAATCGAACCTCGCAGTTCTTTCGAACTTTTTTTTTTCATTCTTCTTCGTAAATCGAAAACTATACACGATAAAAAAAAAAATTGTTTAAGCTTCTTTCAATGACGCCCTTTTATATGATACCGCCCAAGTCACGGTTAAGTCACTTAACAATTTTCGACTCCGTTCCTTATATGAAGGCCCTGTTTTTTATGATTTAATTATCAGTTTTCAGACTTTTCCCTGTAAATCTAGTTTATGTCGATATTACTTGTCAAATTTTAAAGTTATTACCCTATTAATTTTGATTCCATTGATACTATAGCGTTATACTTTTTTTTTGCATCATAAACGGCCGTCTCTATCTAACTCACAGGTTTGATTTTGTCACAGCTTCAAGGGACTGTAGACCTAAGTACCTATATGGTTTTATTTTCAACTCGATACGTCCAACAAAGTGATTCTATAAGAGTTCAGTGATTTTCTTTTGAGGTACAGAACATAACAAAATAATTCAATATAAAAACTAATAGATCATAGTAGAATCAAGTTTAACATAGGGATCTTTATATTTTTTAGTTAATTTAAGTCACTCGCTAAAGCTATTCCTATAAAAACCATTAGTTAGGTACTTGATACTTACTGTAGTGCATTAGTGGTAATAATATGAAGGATTCAGAGTTTTAAAGTTAATTTTAACAATTATTACAAAGGTATCTAAGTGGCAAGTACAGTTAAATACTTACCTAATTGTTATTTTTTTGTAACTTAAATAGATACCTACCTAGGTGTCATTATAATAAAATTATTATTTAATTTCTGTTTTTCGATTTTAAACTTTACTAATTACCTACCCCCAAACTAAAATCGAATGCAACATTAACATGATCCTTGTAAGAAAGTTTCGGTTTCGGTTTCGGTTTCGGCTGAAACTGAGACCGTTGCCAAAATTCGTTTTCGGTTTCGGTTTCGGTCGTAAAAACCAGTTTCGGTCGGACACTATATAAAACATCAACACAACCTAATTTGCGATCGTCCTTTATTTTTGGATTCTTGACGAGTTTTCGTTTATTTAGACACTGCTTTACCTTGTAGGTACTTAGTTTCATATTCTCTATATGGTAGTATAAAACAAAGTCGTTTCCCGACGTCTGTCCTTCGGTACTTTTAGATCTTGTAAACTAAGCAACATTTTAATGCGGTTTTCTTTAATGGATAGAGTGATGCAACAGGAAGGTTTTTACTTACCTCACAGTACGACTAATGAGAGTAGAGCAGTAACTAAAGACGTAACTGACGCGGGTGACACCGCGGGGTATATACCCCGCCATAGCTATATAGCTATGTAGTTATCTAAACAAATGTTATGAACAGAAAATATTTGTATTTTTATTTATAACTAGCTTTTGCCCGCGACTTCGTCCGCGTGGATTAATAGTTTCCGTTCCCGGGGGATTTCCGGGATGAAAACTATCCTATGTCCTTTCTCGGGTCCCAGACTATATCTGTACCAAATTTCATTGAAATCGGTTCAGTGGTTTAGGCGTGAAGAAGAGACAGACAGACAGATAGACAGACAGACAGAGTTACTTTCGAATTTATAATATTAGTAAGGATGGATAAATAAAAAAAAACTACTATATAGATTTAAAAAATTCTTTCACCTATGGAAAGCTACATTTTTAGTGCGCAACATACGCCATATTCGATTTAAAAAGTTGGGATCCGTAAAAAATATCCACGCGGACGAAGTCGCGGGTAAAATGAAGTACATAGTACACTGTAAAGCTGATTGACATCCGTAACACGTCGCAACTCAAGGTTCCGTCGAAAAACTAGAGTTAGGCACTAGTGGTCGGGCATTTTTGCTGAACTGGCGTACCTATTATTTGGCGCAGCTATGGGGCACACAATAATGTTTTTTTTTTGTATTTTTCTTATTAATTAAGTTTTTCTTCTTTTGTTTCTTTTGTAACGTGTATATTCTTTCTGTTACTGGGTTAATGGATAAAAAATAAATATGGATATAGTGGCCTACGAAAATAATTACATATATTTCCATATTTGGATGGGTTGATCCCTATTGCAGGGCAACAACCTCTTCTGATACAAAGAGGAAAATCCAAATTTCCTCAATTCCTAGAAAAATCGAATTACAGAGGTTTAACTAACGCTATATTTTTTTCACACGATAAATAAAATAAAATGTAAACTAAACCGGCTCAAAGCAAGTCTTCGGGTCCATAACTTGCGATCATTAGAACCAGCTAGGCAAAAAGACGAACAAGTGATATTAAACCTTCCCCACCAGGTCTTTAGAAGCCGAACAGATCCCCATGCAGCTGGGAGACCTAGCAGTCTTGGTCACCAACTCCAACGTAAAGCACCAACTGACAGGCAGCGAGTACCCCACGCGACGGGCGCAGTGTCAGGAGGCGGCTGACAGACTGGGGCTACCCTCACTCAGAGGCGCCATGATCGAGGACTTGGCAAGTAAGTCATTTTATTAAACCGTAATACTATCACGCCTGTATCCCGCGTAGGGTTAGGCAGAGGGGTACTAATGTTCATCCACAATTCGCCGGTATGTTTAGGTTCCCATGTAATAGGGGGCGAGCCGGGCACAAATCCTAACTCGGAGCTGCTTCTGAGAATTTCATAGAAAAACCCATTAAAACTTTGCTCGACCTGGGAATTGAACCCAAGACCTCTAGCGATGGCCAATAGAATCCGCGTGTCTGCTAACATCAACAAACCGACAAGTGACATCACACTTGTTTGTTTGCGCCCTTGGCGATGAGATAACCCAGTCATTAAGGCTATTTTATTTAGCCGTATAATTAATTTAGTTTAATTGATTTTGCCTAAGATTTTGCGGCCACCTTTCTTGGCCTCGTTTATAAGTATCCTCAAAAACTCCTAAAAGACGCAGGTCACACACTAATTCACACCTAATAATTTTAGTAACCAATGCCCAGCACGCACACAGAAAGTAAAACAATTAATCACGGAATGTTTACGTCCTATCAAATCCTTCTAGATCAGCTGTTTACTCTCCGCCATCTTCCTTTCCGCCGCCATGATTGCAAACTTGACAGTGAACTTCAAACGGTGACCTTTATATCAAGTTCAAGTTTCGGGAAGGATTTTTCGAGAAAATTTGTTTGTGGTACCGGGAATTGAGACCCGAGAGTGTGGATGTTGTTGTGGTTTGTGTAGATCGAGACCTCTTTGTACACAATAAATAAACCGCACGAAGTAAAAAGATATTAAAAAAGGGTTAGGTATATTCTACGTATGTAATGTGTACTTCACTGACATCGGTAACCATATCAGAGGCCCTTGAGGCGGTTTAGAAACTTTGACACTAGGGTGTGCGGGGTCGTTAGACCTTATTACCCACACGATAGAGAAGAATGTGTACAAAAGTACTGTGTAAGTACAAATTCTTATTTATGTAATATGGAGAGGAAGATGGAGGCCAATGGGCTGCGGGTTGTTCGAAAGAGATACCGCGCCCCCGGAACGCAAAGGGCACATGAAGGAACATAGATGGTTTTTAGTCAGTAAAAGTCTGACACTCCCTCCCGCCGCGCCCAGGACGGGGGGGGGGGGGTCATTTGATGATTTAACCATCTTTAAAAAAAAAAAAAAAAAAAGCCCCGGCAGGCATCGGCCCTCAGTGGCCCCTTCCAAGTTTGCTGACATCTCTTTGAGGCGCGCGTGGAACACGAACGCGCCATCGACACGGTTTGTCGTTAGTTAGTTAACGTACGGACGGTGAGCTACCTATTGCTCACCGTCCACAGACCCGCGTCTACGGTGCCCGGGAGTCGTCTCATGGTGGCAGGCACATGGATGTATAGATAATAATCTAGAGTTGCTACTCTAGATTATAACCTATCTCTGTGCCAAATTGTATCCAGATTCGTTCAGCCCTTAGGGCGTGATTAAGTAACAAACATCGATCTAACCAAACTTTCGCATTTATAATAATGGCTACAGATCACTTGATGAAATATAACTAGATGATTATAATTACTTTCTATCTGAAAAGCTTCAATGAATAACACTTTAACCAATTCGTTGTTTACCACGACATTCTAAGAATCTTACGAAAAGTTAATCAATTCTTGATTTTTCCATAATTCAATTAAGTATTTAGAGTATTTAAGTGAGTTAGTCATCCATTTGATCATAGTACAAAACAAAGTTCTTCCCGGCGTCTGTCCCTTTATACGCTTTAGATAATTTAAACTACGCAAACGGGATTTTCATGCGGTTGTCGTTAATAAATAAAGTGATTCTAAAAGGAAGGTTTACACGTATAGAACACTAGCGAATTGCCAACGACTTCGTCTGTGTATCTTATTTCACCCGCCATAAGTTACGTCTTTGGTCAATGCTCCGCTCTCTTGTGTCGTAGCGTGATGTTATATAGCCTATGTTACTCAGGAATAATGTAGGTATCTATTGGTGACAAAAGGGTTAAAATCGGTTTAGTAGTTTCGGAGCTTATTCGTTACAAACAAAGCAATGGACAAAAAAATCTTACCTCTTTATAATATTAGTATAGATAACGCTACGACCAACGGGAACGGAGCAGCAGTGGCGTGCACAGAGTTTTTAGACAGGGTAGACAGAAAATTTACCTAGCAAAAGCACCTACTACATGTTGGTTTTGGTTCGTCGTCTTGTCGATTAAATAATGATGTATATGATTTGCCACCTCAAATATCTATAGATTGGTTGATATTATAAACACATCAAAATAAAATAAGATAAATACGTATTTTATAGGGTAGGCAATGTCTATTTGCCTATATGAACCGACGCTACTGCGGAGCAGTAATCAAAATCGTAACTGAAAGCAGGTGATACCGCGGGATATACAGTACTAGTTGTGTTGTTAAAACTAAAGAAATTACATTATAAAGGCAGCAGGTGGTGGCAGGCGAAGAAGTCACTTAGAAAAAGAGGTACTCAAACTTTACTTATTAATGTTTTAAAGTTTTAGTTGAATTTTATTTGTTTACCAGCTTGTTTTTAACTTGTTTAAATTAGAGAAAATGGAAAACTGATTTCCATTGACTGATTGACAGACAAGATAATCGTAGGCTGAGTCATTGATCTAAGAAATTTGTTTACAAAATTATACATACTAGATTCTGCCTGCGAGTTCGCTCGTGTGTTTTCTTTTTTAACAAGTTTGGTTGGAATACGTGTTACGTTTCTGGGTTAGGGGGTTACAGTTCTATTCAAACCTAACCCAACATTTTGCAATTTAGTGTATAAGTAGTTAGTAACTAAGTTAGTAGTAGCTAAATTAGTAGTAATTTAGTGTATATCGGGTGTAATGGACATCTATCTTTAAAATAAAATAATGAATTCTCTACTCTGGACTGAGTATCAGACAACTAGATTGTTTTATAGGAAAAGCAGAAATAAAGAGATGTGGAGGTTTTTAACACTTTTCCGCGAAGTGAAAATTGGCTCTTATTTCTTCTGTATCGTCCTCAGCTGCTGGTAAAATTTCTTTTGCCATTGTTTCACGTCAACAAAGATCGTTATTGCCATTAGGGACGGCTAAAAAACAAACAAACCAATTTTTCAAACTTGATCTGCCGAAAAAAGGGAAATAGGTATATCAAAATTTTCCTGCAAGAAATTCCACTTCTTCTGAAGTCAAAATAGTGTACCGTGTGATAGATGTCCCTTAAAACCCGTATTTGTTATAATTTGTTTATTATTAGTGGACCCACTTAGTTTGCTTAAATTCTAAATAAAGTAACATTTTAAATCCCCAATTAATAATATAACGCATACATTATTTTGCTACAACTTCTGGATAATTTAATTCTAAAATCAAACAAGCATATTGTAACCCACACACTAGGTTACGTACTCACGACCTAGATCTTAGTTACTAAGGTAGGAATCCGTGAAGGCACTAATTAGTAGGAGTCGAACTATTGCGCTGATATTGAGCTTAGTCTAACAAGCTGATAAGTTATTATGCAAAGTTATTTTTGGAAATTTTGCTTTAATATTCTGGAGGGAAAGGGAAGGCTATATTATTATCTATCCTCTATTTATATAAGGTGACTGGTATATACGTTTACGAGATTATTATTAAGGATTATTATCAGTCAGCGTTAATTCAGCATAGCATCGTTGTGGTCACAAATGAATTCGACACCATCATATCGTATAGTATGATAAGTCAAGTTCTTTTCATCATGTTTTCTTTCATTGATGTAAGTGATGTCCAAGATAAACTAAGAAAGTACATATAATTTGAAAAATCCCATTGGTTCTTGTCGATCCCGCGACCTCATACATAAGAGGGCGGAGACCTCATACATAACATGGTCATCACGACAATGAATTCTAAAATCAGCGGTGTTATTCTGTAAAACCCTCCTTCCGTGAAGTGAGCGTGTGGCGACCTGTCTTCAAGCCCTAGCATCGTATAGTGACAGCCCAGTTTTAGCTCACTTCACCTTAATTCACTGAGGGAGATTTCTTACAGAATAAGCCGGCTGTTTGTAAGTGTTTTATATATCCTTTGCAGAACTAAAACAGCAGAACTGTGCTGAGGTGGTGCTGAGGAGAGCCAAGCATGTGATAGAGGAGATCAGCAGGACAGAGGAAGTGGCCAGGGTCATGAAACAGAAGGACTTCAAACGAGTAAGTTTTAATCTGACGGTGGGTCCTGGCAGTATATTGACCAGGGTGTGCAGTTGTAGGAGCATCAGGTAGATGACTGCCTGGTGAAGGTTGCAGGGTTTCCATCAAAGCAGGAGGCACAGGATCTTTCTACCGATGCTTTAAGAAGGCCAGCAGGGTACGGTTTTATGCTGAATGATGATAATGTATTAGTAGAAAGTACAATTCTGATTTGAAGGGGTCCTAGTATAATTACAGACGCATACGTCATTCCACCTTATTTTTAAAGTGAAAACTTCTTTAGCGGCGTTGTGCACTTTTTTTGGAATGGGTAAAAAATGTTAAACTCGCGTCCGGACACGTGACTCTGATCGAAAATTCGTAAGCGGCGTTGTGCACTTGTTTTGGAATGGGTAAAAAATGTTAAACTCGCGTCAGGACACGTGACCTGATCGAAAATCTTACGAATTTTTCGTACACAAATATGACAATTCTTTCGCGTTTAGCGTCTTTAGCGTTTTCACTTCTGCCGGCACTCCCGGAGTGCAACCCGTCGTTTTTTTATTTTCTTTGTTCGCTTCTGCGAGGCCTCTGGTATTGCAGATCGCTTACCACACCACCACCACCACATATATAATATCAGGTGCTGTTTAGTATAGGGTTTTTAGAACGTTTTCTACATGACGGGAAGTGGGCAGATAAGCTGTTAAAAAAAAATATATATACCACACGCCTGTATTCCCCCAAGGGTTAGGCAGAGGTGTACCTAAGTACACCCACAGTTCACCGGTATATTTAGGTCCCATGTAATAGGGGGCGAGCCTATTGCCATTAACCGGGCACAAATCCAAACTCCGAGCTGCTACTGAGAATTTCATAGAAAAACCCAATAACACTTTTTGCTCGACCTAGGAATTGAACCCGGGACCCCTTGCACAGCAGTCGCACTTGCGACCACGAGACCAACGGGGCAGCGGCTCAGCTGTTTACCAATCACTTTTTTTTTAAGAAACTAAACTTTTATTTTATTGCTAACCGTCTCCCTTTTCCCCACACCAGGTCGGTGAACTATTCTACCAGTCACACGACTCCCTCAGCCAGCTGATGGAAGTGTCCTGCCCAGAGCTGGACCAGATCGTGGACATCATCAGAGGCGCCCCAGGAGTGTACGGAGCGAGGATGACTGGAGGTGGCTTTGGAGGATGCGTCGTTACTCTGGTAAGGATTACAGCATCATTTTCAGCTGATGGTGGAACTCTGGAAGCTTGTCTGTTGAAAAAGAGTTGTCATGATTTTTCGTAGCTGATGTCAGTTAGTTAGCCAATACAATAAATACGACAACAATATAGTTACTGTCATCACATATCTGGTTACAATTTTCCTGCATTTTTCCAAACAACTTTTCTAGTCACAAAAATATGATTGTGTGACTAGAAAAGTTGTCTAAAAAGAGAGACAAAGTTTGATGGCTTTTTTTGTTTATATGAGGTAATCTCCGGAATTACTGGTCCGATCGGCGAGTGGTACAGGCTATGTTGTTGTTTTATAGAAAAAATCACTACCAAACGGACGAAGTCGTTGCGAAAAGCTAATAATGTCCAAAGTTATAAGAGGTAGAATTGCTTGTTTCAAGAGGTAATGTCTGAAAGTATAGATTCAATTACAAAAATTATTTTTGTCGTATATTCGTATATGTTTTAATGGTGCTATGGTATACTTGACTTTCACACGGACGATGTCGTGGGCAGAAGCTAGTTTAAGAACATGAATTTAGTTAGTAGGTACTTAAGTAAATTATAGGTAACAGTAGGTGTGGTGCGTGGGAGTTGCGTGACTTAAGGGACACGTTTCTGATTACGCAGTCTATGTGATTTAACCTACTAATATGTTTTGTTCTGTTGGTTTCGTGGTTGCAAGTGCGACTACAGGGAGTGAGGTCCTGGGAATCGAAACTTAGGTCAGAGAAAAAGTGTCAATGGGTGTCTGTTGAGAATTTCTCAGTAGCAGCCCGGGGTTTCGAGGTTGGTGTTGTGACACAGTTGTGGCACGTCCTGCTGTGACTGACCTCTCCTCTAGTCGGATCGCCGTCCCATAGAGAGTGAGGGAAGAGGGAGTGCACCTGTTTGCGCACAAACTTGTGTACTCCAATATTTCCTGCGTTCTTGGGTAGTTTCTATTGAGACTGGCTACCGTGACCGAAATTTGGTCGGGTGGATGTTATTATTATGTTATATTTATTTATACAAGCTATTGATTTGCATCCTCGTCAAATTTTACGAGCTTGTCATAAAAAAATAGAAGTAATCAAATATAATTACGATACCTGGCCAATATCTAATAAATACTTGTTTTTTTAGTTGCAACTATCATATAACAGTATTCCAGGATACTCCTCTTGCAAAATTCAGAACCGCCCAGTTGCGTATGCGGTAGGCAGAGTTGTCGCGCGGCTATATCAATGTGTACATAGCGCCTAAACCCTCTGGCGAGATGGCTAGTTCGAATTTGAAAATCACGTAACAAAAAAATTTTCAAAACCAATTTATTTTATTATTGATTCGTGTTAAGAATCACGAGCATAGTTAACTCCTTGAATTTGACGAGGTTGCAAATCAACGCCTTGTATAAACTATTTGCAATAACAAAAAAGTACAAAGGCGGAGTTAATTCCTTGGGCATTCTCTAGCAGTCAAACAAAAGTGGTAAAGAGATAATATGACGATGTGTTTTCTTTTGTTTCAGATAAAAAAGAGCGAAGTAGAAAACTTAAAGAAACGGATATTATCACAATACAAAGGCACGCCCATTTTCTTTTTGAGCCAACCCAGTGACGGCGCTCGGTTGTTAAAGTTGTAAATAAAATAATTGTTGTTTATATTTTTTTTAAATAGTTGTTTTTTTTTACATGAAAGTCTCTTTGTTATTTACAGGCTCGCATGCGCCATGCAAAGTTATTTGGTAACTCCCAGTCAGTTGCCCATTATTAGACAATTTGTATTTAACATTTTTCGGGCCGTCTGCTTGTTTGCCATCTAATGATAAAAAAATTATAAAAATTTATAAAAAAATATCATTAGATGGCAAACAAGCAGACGGCCCGAATAATGTTAAGCGGTAACCGCTGCCCATAGACATCTGCAACAACCACAGGCCTTGCAAATACGTCGCCGTCCCAGACACAGTTGAAATTTCTCATGTGCCTGTATACCGGCACCCATACCCATTAAACTGAATCACAGCAACGCTGCTTTGTGGTAGAAATAGATATGGTGGTAGTAGTTCCCTGCACGAGCTCCTCCACAAAGAACTTGACTACTAACTCGTGATAGCAACTAACTCGGAGGGAAGTTTTTGGCCAAAATGGGCCCAAGAGCTTTAACTTAGCTAAACCCTCGAGTCCCACTGATTCTTGGAAAGGTGGATGGTTTCTACAATAAAGATTATGATGATAGACAACTTGAAGAATGCTTCCTCCATTTAAACTCCATTTAAATTTATTCTTTACGCCTACATTCAAAGTGAAAGTCAAGTCAAAGCATTTATTCCAATTAGACCATTTACAGGCACTTTTGAATTGTCAAGAAGTTACAGCAAGTTGAAGCTAGTTGCTCGTTCCAAAACGTAGATCTCTATGGAGAAGAACGAGCAAGAAACTCCATGGACACTCTTTTCAAAATGGTTTTTGTTGTTAACTATGCATACATACCATTACGCCTGTACTCCCCAAAGGGTTAGGCAGAAGTGTACCAATGTCCACCCACAGTTCACGCGTTTTTTGAAGTCCTATGTAATAGGGGGCGAGCTTATTGTCATTAACCGGGCACAAATGCAAATGCCGAGCTGCTACTGAGATCTTGTTATTTTATAAAAGACACTAGTATACACTTTATATTTTATTGTTTAATAAAAGACGTTGCCCTATACTAGGAATTCTCCTGTATCGTGGATGTAGGTGGGTGTCGTTTAGAAACAAATAAACTGACATACATACACAAAGAACTAAAAGGCTAATTCTAGTTCCTGAAAAGGTTAAAAAATTCGCCATCCCTTCGCCGTGCCAGGTGAATAGCTCGTCAGCCTCAAAAGCTTGTCAGAATAAGGTCATAAGAATATTTGTTTCGTACGGGGATTGAACCCGGGACACGCAGTTCAGCTGTCAATCGCTCAGCGACCGTGTTGCATGCTGTGAAAATGACAAGAAGAGAATTTTCTTCTTTCATAAAGTTCTGAAGTTGACATTGTTTTGATTGTGAAGCTGTAACTGACGTAGTAACAAATAAACATATCATTTGTGACTTGAAAACATAAATTATTTTTTAGACAATGCTTTTGACTTTCGAGACATTTCATTGCCCATGTCATAGTCATTGAACAATGCTTTCTTTTGATATTTTGACATACATTTGAAACGATTTACCATTTCCGGGGAAAAAACAAAAATAACAGGAATACTTATCAAACAAAAATGACTTTCCTATTTTGTTTTTACATGAAATAATATCATGTGGTCTTAAGTGCGACTGCTACGCTATCACAATGTGTGATGCTAAAAATATTAGGAACTACTAAGCATAGACTAATTATAAAATATGCTACTAAGGCATTATCGATACAGACACCCGATTTTGTCACGGTCATGGTTTTCGGTTCGGCAAAATGTCACTAATATGGACACACCTTTAATTAACGAAAGGTAGCAAAGAGAGATAACATGGCAGGCGATATGGTGTAGATTCGCATTATCTGTGGCATGTACTCTTGAAATAAACTGTATTCAAATTTATGACGTGCTCGACAGCCAGCAATTCCAACAATATGTGCCCCCAGACAGCTCAAAACAATATTCTAAGAACACTCTCGTTAGCGCCCTGGTATGCTCGCAATTCGGAGATCCAAGAGTACCTGGAAATGTCAACCATCTTGAACGAAGTGAAACAATACTCAGCCAACAATACAAGGACCCATTATCCATTATCCAATATAGGTACACATGCGCTGCCTTACTGATGGCAGATGGAGCATTGGCTCTCTCGCCAAACTCCAACCTCTAGCAACTCAAATGATTATAGTTTTGTACACCGATCGTGAGTTGAAAAAACATTCAATAAAAAATATCGTATATATTTATGATGTGGTGTAAAGTGACATGCATATTCCATCTACACTTTTTTTGAAACTTCATTGGATGGCGAACGAGCCGACAGCCCACCTGATGTTTAAGTGGTCACATCTGCAATACCAGAGGCTTTGCGAATACGTTGCTATCACAGAGATAAAGTTGAAATGTCTCATGTGCCTTCAATTTCACCGGCATCCATGCCCTTCAAGGTATGGTAGTAGTACTTCTCCGGACGAGCTCCTTCACAAAGAGCTCTACAAACTACTACTGACTCACTAATATTTTTCCATTTTGCACGTGAAGCATACCGCACCACAACAATGTAAACCAAGCTTTACGATAACAAGTTAAACATTGAACAGAAATTGCACAAAGAAAGAGAACAATAATACTGTAGAGAGACCAAACCCGGTTTGAGGGACCAAAATAAACATAAATTGTCTGTGATTGGCTTACTGAATTATTTCATGAATACTCATGATAAGATTTTATATATTTACAGCCTCAAAAAAATCCTCCGCCTCGCTGTCTACTGGAAAAAGTGTCCAAAAGACTGGCAGCATTGACATGTTGGTTAAAAAACTACTTACTATGGAACAAACTGTGGTACATTGTACATAGAAGCCAAAAAAAAAAACTTGGTATCTATCTGCGTGTCTATAGGTACAATCATGCTGTGTACGTCAAGCTACGGCGTAGCAAGCAACGTGCTACGACCTCGTAGCTTGTAGACCATGTCGTAGCTGCGTAGGCGGCTTTTTATGTGATTCCTTTGACCCGATCAATCAATTTTGTATGTACAAATAATGATCGATCAATATGCAGTTATTTTTGGACATTATGACCAAGTTATCTTCATCTATGTTATCAGTATTAAATGTCAATGTGTACAAAATATCATGTACAATTTATAAAAAGCTTATAGTGCAGCAAAAACCCGTCTGCATCGTTGTCAATGGAGCAAGTGCCCAAAAGGCTGGCAGCATTGCCACCTACCAAGAAAAGGCCAGCTTTCTGCTCACGTGAAGAGGCGACAAGTCGCTTGGCGATGTCCCGAAAAACTAGATGTGCGCTCGAACCCCATGGCCCTAATGTTTCAACCCATTTAGGCTCAAACATATACCCTCCAAGAAGGTTGTTTGTTATCAAAATTTACGTAATCTTAAATGTTCAAATACTACCTGACGGATTCAGTCGAATAAAAAATTAAACGTAGATGAAAACTTTTCCACGAAACAGCAATTTCCCGACACAAGACACTTGTGTTCAATCTCAGTGTACCGCGGTCGTTCGACGCGAACAGACGTGTTACGCTCCTGTGTACACTGCTTCCATAAGACATCGAGACTCGCAAAAAAAAACTTAACTCATTGTTATTGTGAAATTGTGACTATATTGTGGGTGGTTCTATGATGAATTTTAGACGAAAATTTTTATGTGAGAGAGTTTGGTGAATTGGATTTTTGGAATAAAACTTTCTTGTGGTTTTACGAACTCTTTTGTAAGTATTTCTTTGTTTTAAAGTTTTGTTTTAATATATGATTTTGAGTGTAATTTGAATTTATTTGAATTTTTGCGGGATCTTTAGTGTAGGCCTATGTCCAGCAGTGGACGTCTTTCGGCTGAGATAATGATGATTATGATGATGAAGTGCAAATAAAATATGGTTGCCTCGTCATTGCATTGCAACATTTTATTTATTATTTTATTGTTATGACTTTGTTATTATCTGTCATTAAATAACAACAAAAAAACAAACTGATCAACATTTTTTCAACTCATTGTAAATCAATAAAATAATTGCAATTTTTTTATTACCTCAAAATAAAATATTATTACGTACAATGATAATTTATTATCGAAATCGTAAAAATCAGATAACAATATCATTAATCAGTTTAACTCGGAGTTCTGAAACCTTTGGAAAAGCAGCTCTGATATTTAAACTCAAATCTGAAATCTTTATTGCAATCCTTAATTTGAACATACAGGTAGCTGTTAATAAACAGGCACAATTATTAACCTGTCGGACATGGCAACATTTTAAATAAGGAGAGAGATACAATTATTATAGTAACACTCTTCGTGTTACTATAATAATTGTATTTATTGAAACTAACATTAACACTGAATGAGTAACGAATAAAATTTATAACAATGATTAAGTAAAACCAGTAAAATAATATTTTGGAATGCCTAACTAGGTTCATTGAAGTCTTTAGCAATTCATAAGAAACTATTAGTTCTAAAATTGAAAAAATAAATGAAATATAGTTTTCATAAGAAGGGTAGTCGATAGCTGATAGGTATCTATCTGTCGTCAAACCGTCATCGGGCGTCTCAAATTGCCAATCTGCGTTTAGCAAGAGTGATGATCAAGTCGCCCTCGCCTTGTACTTAGTCAGACAATAACAGGCTGATATTATAAATATTTCATTTATCTTCGAACTAACAGACAACCATATCGTACACTGTGCTGTTGAATTGTATTGTATTGTATATTTAACCCTGCAGTGGTCGCGTCTTAAAAAATCACGTGTGTGGTCGCTCGGCTATATAGGTATGTAGTCCAATTTGCTTTGTCGTTTTTTAAATGAAATTCAATTGTATTATTATTTTATTATTAAAATATGACAAATTAACTCTTCCTAAATAAAATTAAAACAAAAAACAAACATAAATTTTCAATGGTCTTGTTTAAATGAGCTATGAAAAAAAAGTACGTAAAAAGCAACGTCAGTTTAAAAAACCATGGGCTACATATGTAGTCCGACCACTGCAGGGTTAAAATAAATGTAATAAAAGAAAATAATGGTTTATTGACACTATTAAGCTCACATATTATGAATTTCCGAAAGGAAGTACGTAGAAATCGAGTTATATGGAGTCTTCAATACTGACAATCATTTCTTATATTTATTTTTAACACTGATAATAAGAGCGCCCACTATCACATCGGACTCGTGAAATGTGGGTGTACTGCACAGCTGTGCCAACCCTTCGGGGAATACTGGTACAGTTATAGCGTATCAATTATTAATATGGGTTGGTTTTAGGATCCATTTGTTAATGTTAATTTTAATCCGTCGTGTTAGGTAACTGGACTTTCTGGACGTTTATTGGGATTCCGTACCTACATAAAGGGTAATTCGGGCCTCTATTACTAAGACATAGCTGTCCGAGCATCTCTCCGTCTGTCACCAGGCTGTATCTCATGAACCGTGATAGTTAAACAGTTGAAATTTTCACAGATTATGTATTTCTGTTGCCGCTATAACAACAAATACCAAAAATAGAATAAAATAAATATTTAAGGGGGCTCTCATACAACAAACGGGTTTTTTTTTTGCTCGTTTTAATAGATAATGGTACGGAACCCTTCGTGCGCGAAGGAGAGGAGAGAAGTAGAAATAATGTTTTGTTTACGTCTTACTCGTGCGTTGTACTTTTCTGATTGATTAAGTAGCAGGGTTGCCAGACGTACGAGAAATCTCGTAAACGAGATTTAGCAGTCTCTGTACGAGAAAAGAGAAAATAAAAATCTCGTACACTTTTTTACGAGATTTTAACAATGTTGCTAATACAAACCAAGGATTGTATTCCAGAATGACAGCTGAAAAACTGTAGGTCAGTACAATAAAAACGAAGATGATTTTACCAATACCCCTGACATTACATATCACTAACAAATAAAACCATAATTAAAATCATGTACTAATAGCAAGTACCAAAATTTATTACCTAAGTTAATAATTTGTTTTATTTTTTTAAGATTTTGGTAAAATTATTTAAAAAATTAAAATCACCTAGAGATCCTAGAGTAATGTTTTTTTATTTGGCGGTCCCAAATTTAAGGGATATTCCTACCCCACCTACCTAAATTAAGGTCTGAGGTTTTTAAAATGCTACTATTTATACTTTTACGAGATTTTGTATTGAAAGTACGAGATATTTGCAGCCCTAGTACGAGATAAAAAATTGGGCATCTGGCAAGCGTTGCAGGATCCAAGACAGTTGAATCACTTCTCTGGTACTTGTTGAACTTATGGTCTCGGCGCTTTTCTAGTTGCCACTGTTGGTTTTAGCTATCAAAAGTTGTAGTTGGGATGTTGGCTGTAGTTGGGAATAGTGTCGCAGGCTTACATTGATATTGACTGATAGGTGAAAAATAAATATAATGCAAATACAGGAAAAATTTTTAACCAGTGCGTAAATTTTGCCATAATAAACTTCAACACGTTTTATTAAACACGTATATTTTATTTTGATATGTCTTAGTACTAAAAAAAAAAGTTATCGCTTACGAAACATGTTTACTTAAAAACCATATTTTATTGTCACTCGGCGCTAGCGCATTCCCCACCCACTCACCCCAGCCATGCGCCCGGGCGGCGGCCGCGAGCTTTCATTGATAGTATGGCGAATAGATTATGTCCATGTTTTGCTTATTTCAAACTCGGATAAGGATGAAATTTTTTTAAATTTTTTTTTTAACTAATCACGGAAATGTGTTCTATTACTGACACTGAACTACCAAAAAAAATTTACGCACTGGTTAAAAACTTATCCTGTATATGAAGAATCCTATAGAGGAATCAAAGTAGACAAATGCTTGAAAAGAAATCATGTTACCTTGCTTTGTTACTCTTTGTTTAAAAATAAAAATGTATTATTACAAATATCTCTAGAGACTTAACATCAGATATTTAAAAAAAAGCTTAATTTATTTTTCAAGCAAAGTCTCATTTAATGTTAGTAATAATTTTCTTAGATCTAAGTGTTAGTAAACAGTAGGTACTCTACGACGGTACATGTAATTGACAGCAGTGAATTCTGTTTAAGAAGAAGCCTTACCGCCGCAGTGAAGTGGGACAATAGCGAATTATAATTTATATGATAAAATGTTATGGTAGTTAGGCTAGATATAAATTTTATCTATGTATTAATATTAATTATTAATTTATTTATCTGCCTCGGTAGCCTAGTGGCACTAAGCGCGACTCCTACGCTAGAGGTCTTGGGTTCGATTCCCAGGTCGAGCAAAAAATGTTATTGGGTTTTTCTATGGAATTCTCAGTAGCAGCTCGATGTTAGGATTTGTGCCCGGTTAATGGCAATAGGCTCGCCCTCTATTAAAGTGGACCTTAAACATACCCGCGAACTGTGGGTGTGCCTAATCCTTCGGGGAATACAGGCGTGATTGTATGTTATGTTTATTAATTACACAACTGTTGCGGCCTATTGCCTCACGGTTCTGTGATGCTACATCACATCGGTCAACGAATACTTGCTAATGGAATTTTATCAGGCGTTAACGTCATTTTTATTTCTTTGAAACTTATAATTGTCTACCTCACTCCGCTACCGACGTTATAGTTGTACGCACGATTTTAAATTAAATAGATTTTTATGTACTTGGACTTTAATTAGCCCCTATGTATAAACTAAATATACATATTGGTGGCCCATGAGGGGAACTACAAGTCAAAAATACTAAAACGCGTCGAAATACAATAAAATACGAAGAAAAAGTAGCCAGAAAACTGGATCAAAAACTTCGCCAACACATTGCCGGCCAACGTATGCGGGCTTCTTTGGGTGATTGAAGATTGAAGAAGGAGTTCGAGATTGAAGGTGCAGCCAGGATCAGCTAAGAGTTCAGGCTGAAGCGACCAGTGATTCAGCAAAAGAACACGTCGCGCATCGGACTTCGCAAAAATCAGATAAGTGCCCTGTCCTTCCTATTTTTCCTAACTTTCACCCATATCCAATCCAAAGTCCTTTAAATATCGTTCATAGCTGTGAAAAGTCCAATCCATTTGTGCAAATCAAGGATATAAAGATTTTAAAGAAAAATTGCATCATCATTTTATATTTTTGTCAACATACCTACTTACAAGTTAAAATATTTTCTTTGTTAAAATATTCGCTTCTTTCGTTACAATCATTGACCCTAACGTTATTTATAGTTATAACTATAATATTAGTCCTAAACTAAATCGTTTTAAATATAGAATTCCAAACAGTGGCCGTAATATTCCTAGGTACCGACGCACTTAAGAAGTCGTACCCGTCGGGTCCAAAGGTCACTAGTGTCTATTTTTCTTAGTTCGGTAATAAATATTAATTTAGTAACGCCGATAATTTCAGATCCTTATCCACGCCGCCCGAGCCGAGTGCATTGTCGCGCTGCCTGCAATCAGCTGTGCGAGCGTAACCGGTTTTCGGACGCCAGGTGCCGTTGAATAGAGGAGCGTGAGCCATTCTTTTGTTTAATTGTTTATTTGTTTCGCACGTAACGTTGCGATAATTTGTTGAACTTTGTACTGTTTACGTTTGTTCTCACAATGCCTAACGAATCTGCCGATAAATGTCGCTTAAAGGATTTGATTGTCAAAAGATCGTCCGCCAAAGGGCAAATAACGAAATTTAAGAACTATTTGAGCAGTATTTCAAAGCTGACTGAGTTAAATACTATTCAAATAACTGAGTTACAGTTAAAGCTTGCTAAATTCGAGGCATTGTCAGTTAGAACGGATGACTTGCAAAATGAGATCGAGGTCTTAAATTCGAACAATTTGTCAGCTGAAATCGATGAACGCGAAAGTATCGAGTGCGACATTGTCGTCAACATTGCTACCGCGAAAACGTTAGTTGATAAATTTTCAAAAATCGAATGTGAGCATCGACGTGGTTCGGTTCATGATAATTCTTGTTGTTCGGACCATCAAGTAGCTGGCGTAAAATTACCTCAAATCCAAATATCCAAATTCGACGGTTCTTATTTTAAATGGTTAGGGTTCCGTGACACTTTTGAGAGTTTGATCCACAAAAATGAGCATATAACATCAATTCAGAAGTTTCATTATCTCGCGTCGTATCTGGAAGGTGACGCCGCGCGAATTATCTCAAACTTGGAGGTATCCACCGCAAATTACTCGGAAGCGTGGAAATTACTTTGCAATCGCTATGACAATAAAAGAGTTCTAATCAACCATCATTTCAATTCACTACTGAATATTAAGCAGCTTACGCGGGAGTCCGAGAAATCCTTGAGATTTTTAGTTGACCATGTCAGTAAAAACTTGCGCGCTTTGGCCAGCCTGGGACAGCCCACGGACAAATGGGATGGTTTGCTTATTTTTATTTTAACGGAAAGTTAGACAGTAGTTCTGCTGTAAAATGGGAAGAATATATCAAGCATATAGACGAAGATAACCCAACTTTAGAACAGTTCTATAAGTTCTTAACAGACCGCGCGGATGTTTTGGAGTCATTAAATCGTAACAAACAAGATAACAACGCGCCCAAACGAAACATGCCAGTGGCCAGTAGTGGTAATAATTCAGTTAGCCATAAATATCCCGGTAAAAATAATGCTTATACAAAGTCATTTGCTGCTTCTAATACTAAATCGAATAGTGCTAAAAATAGTAATAATAATAATTCTAACGCCTATTTATGTGTTATTTGCAACGAAAATCACAGAATTTTTGATTGCCCCACTTTTAAATCAAAAGGGATAGATGAAAGGATGCAAGAGGTTAATAAATATAAGCTTTGTTCCAACTGCCTTAGGCAGGGACATCAAGTAGGAGCATGCCGCTTGGGACCGTGCCGTGAGTGTAATAAAAGGCACCATAGCTTGCTGCACCGTCCTGCTGCATGCCCTGAGGTAAATAATCTTATAGCGGTAGACGAATGCAATAATAGTTGTGAAACAATTTCGAGTTTCTCAAGACGAAATTCAAGTCAAACGCTTTTATCAACGGCTATGATTGAAGTCTCTAATACAATGACCCAGCAAAAGGAAAAGGTTAGAGCGCTGCTCGATTGTGGTAGCCAATCATCGTTCATTTCAAAGGCTTTAAAGGATAGGCTTTCACTAAAATCAATACCTATTGACTCGCTAAAGGTCGTAGGAATTGGAAATACAGCTTCATCTCACGTTGCCGAAAGTTGCAAGGTGCAGATTAAATCTCTGGATCATAAATACAGTGCAAAATGTCACTGCCTAATTTTAAAGGAATTAACCGGTTTAATACCGAAGTATCCGGTGGATATTCATTCAATGAATTTGCCAAAAAACATTGTGCTAGCTGATCCAACATTCGGTCAGCCTGCACCCGTAGACGTCTTGATCGGCGTCGATCTATTCTGGGACATCCTCGGAGACGAACAGCGTTCCCTTGGCCCTCGAAATCCAAAGCTTATAAACACGCAGCTAGGCTGGATAATATCCGGACCTATAAATTCATACGTTACTAATAAAAATAAAATTTATTGTAATAAAGTAATTGTGACAAATCAAACTGATTTTGAAAAATCATTAAGCAAATTCTGGGAACTAGAAGAGGTCCCGATAAAACCTATAATGAGCGAAGAAGAAAAGATGTGCGAACAACACTTCGTCGCTCACACTCGTAGGGAAGTCACAGGCAGATTTTGTGTAAGCCTACCACTAAAGGACACTCCAGACTGCCTAGGTGATACCTATAACTTAGCTAAAAAACGGTTACATTATTTAGAAAAACGTTTTAGGAGAAATCCACTATTAAAATGTGAATATGCAGAATTTATAAAAGAATATGCCGAATTAGGACATCTTTCCTTAGCTAAACAAAGGCTAGGCCCTTCGTATTATTTGTGTCATCATGCGGTGTTAAAACAAGAGAGTGAGTCTACCAAGTTGCGGGTAGTTTTTGATGGGTCCGCAGCTTCCACATCTGGTTATGCTCTAAATGACATTCTAATGGTAGGCCCGACCCTACAAGACTCCCTCTTTGCTATATTGATCCGTGCTAGGCAGTACAAGTTTCTCTTAACTGGCGACGTTGAGAAAATGTACCGACAGGTCCTCGTGGCCGACGAAGACCGCTGTCTACAGCGCATTTTATGGCGGGAGAACGAGTCTCAGCCTATTAAAGCTTACGACTTAAATACACTTACCTATGGCACCGCAAGCGCCAGTTACCTAAGCACACGTTGCCTATGGCAACTGGGCGAGGAACAAGATGATGACATGATTAAATGCATAATTCAAAAGGATTTCTACGTAGATGACCTAATAACAGGAGCTGATAACGCACAGGATTTACGGTACATTCAAAAAAGCGTTTCCGAAGCGTTAAAGAACGGCTGTTTTAATCTAAGAAAGTATAAAAGCAATAATCCATCAGTCTTTGAAAATCTTAACTTTAATCAAGACAATTTAACGATTAGTGAATCTGCAAGCACGCTCGGTCTTGGATGGAAGCCATCCAGTGACACACTATTTTTTCCATTTAAAAGCGTTACACTTGATAAACAGACAACTATCACAAAACGGTTCGTTATGTCAAACTCCTTTAAAATTTTCGATCCTTTAGGAATACTGAGTCCAATTATAATTAAGCCTAAAATTATGCTACAGAAGATGTGGCAGCAAAAACTAGATTGGGACGACCCGGTTACAAAAGACTTGAAGGACGATTGGCTAAAATTCACAGAAAATCTAGAATATTTGCCTAAATTTCAGATTCCTAGATTAGTGCTATGCGATAAACCTGAACGTATAGAATTACACTCGTTTAGTGATGCGTCTCAATGTGCTTATGGTGCGTGTATCTATTTAAAATCAATAAATTGTAACGGCGACAGCACTGTGAAACTATTATGCGCTAAATCAAAAGTATCGCCTATAAAGCCGACAACAATACCACGCCTTGAATTATGTGCCGCACTATTGGCCGCTAAACTTTGTAAATCTGTCATGGATTCACTTCGGTGCAAGCCGGGAAGGTTGGTGCACTGGTGCGATTCCACCGTCGTTCTAAGCTGGATAAAAGGTGACCCTACAAAATTAAAAATGTTCGTATCAAATCGCGTTTGTGAAATAGTCGATCTCACTAAAGCATCATCGTGGCGTTATGTGCCCACTGCGATGAACCCTGCAGATTTAATATCCAGGGGAGTGGATGCCAAAAATTTGCTATCCATGCAGTTATGGTGGTCAGGCCCTAGTTTTTTAAATGAAAATGAATTTAAATGGCCCGTGCTAAAAGAATGCACGGTGACTAATGTACCTGAGTTGAAGGCACTCACGTCATCAACTGAAAATAATAATTTAATAGATTTTAATAATTTTTCATCACTCAACCAACTTCAAAACATGACGGCACGCTGTCGTAGATTTATATATAACATGAAGCACCCAAATGACAAACGTGTAGGCGTCCTCACGGCTGCCGAGTTGTCGGAATCCTTTCATTTATTATGCGTCATCGCTCAGCGTGAATCGTTTCCAACTGAATACGATTTGCTCACAAAAGGTAAACAACTACCGGCCCGTAGTAAAATATTGTCATTATCTCCGTTCTTAGATAAGGATAATTTAATTCGTGTCGGTGGACGAATAAATGCGTCCGCATGTAGTTTTGAAAAAAGACATCCAATACTTCTGCACGCTGCGCACAAATTAACCAAATTATATTTTGCTAAAGAGCATATTGTGAACTTACATGCAGGCCCGCAACTGCTATTAGCCACAGTAAGAGAAACAGTCTGGCCTATCAATGGCAAGCATCTTGCCAGGCGGACAGCTAACAACTGCGTGCGATGCAGGCGCGTAAGCGGCAGAACACTGTGCCCTAAAATGGGTGATTTACCTTCACAACGAGTGAATCCAGACTTTCCATTTTTGTCCGTTGGTTTGGACTTTGCTGGACCATTTTTTATACTAAACCGCAAGGGCCGCGGAAGTCGCTTGATAAAGTGTTATATGTGCATTTTTGTGTGTCTACGTTACAAATGCATTCATTTAGAGGCGGTCAGTGATTTAACTAAAGATGCGTTTGTGATGACTCTTAAAAGGTTTGTTGCACGCAGAGGAAAACCATCGGAAATATTTAGCGACAACGGTCGCAATTTTGTCGCAGCCGCGAAGGAGTTAGGCGATTTTCTCAAACAAAATACAGAACCAATATCTGATTTTGCAGGTCAGCAGGGCATTAAGTTCAATTTTATACCCTCTTACGCTCCTCACTTCGGCGGCATTTGGGAAGCCGGCGTAAAATCGGCTAAATATCACGTCAAACGTGTAATCGGCAATAGTAATCTCACTTTCGAGGAAATTATAACTTTGTTTGCACAAGTGGAGGCGATTCTTAATAGCCGTCCCTTGTGCCCTTTGTCCTCAAGTCCTAATGACCTCCTCTCCTTATCCCCAGGGCACTTCATCATTGGCCGCCCGCTAAATGCGCTGCCTTTACCAGCCCTGGAAGAGAAAGATGGCAACCAACACAACAGGTACAAGCGCCTTGAAACAATAAGACAACATTTCTGGCAGAGGTGGCAGAAAGAGTATCTGTCGGAGCTGCAGCAACGAACAAAGTGGCGCAAAGGAAATAGTCAGCTCAACGTGGGCGATATGGTACTATTGGCAGAAGACAATACGCCCCCACTAAGCTGGCGCCTCGGTCGAGTTCTGCGGCTGTTCCCTGGACCAGACGGAGTTGCACGAGTCGCCGAAATCAAAACGTCTCGGGGTTGCGTTCGTCGCCCATTCACCCGCCTGTCGCCGCTGCCTACTGCTGAGGAACTAAACAGTTGAAAGGAACCTTTCAACGGCCGGGAATATGTTGCGGCCTATTGCCTCACGGTTCTGTGATGCTACATCACATCGGTCAACGAATACTTGCTAATGGAATTTTATCAGGCGTTAACGTCATTTTTATTTCTTTGAAACTTATAATTGTCTACCTCACTCCGCTACCGACGTTATAGTTGTACGCACGATTTTAAATTAAATAGATTTTTATGTACTTGGACTTTAATTAGCCCCTATGTATAAACTAAATATACAACAACAATTGGTCCACTGGCTAGTAGGAAACTTACAAACTAAAGGTTAGTGTTTGTTAATTATTTAGGATAACATCATTATTGTTCATCCCAGTCTTAAAAAGAGATAAGAAAGTTTTTTTTAAAGTCGAAGTGAAAATATTTATTTAAATTAGAAAACTAAAAATACACTTTTGAACGTCACATTCAAGAAAAGGCATTGAAACTAGGTGCTCATTTCAAAGGGTAGTTTCGTATGGAAAAGATGAAAATTTCGTGAACAATTTTCAATTGCCCCGTTGGTCTCGTGGTCGCAAGTGCGACTGCTGTGCAAGGGGTCCCGGGTTCGATTCCCAGGTCGAGCAAAAAGTGTTATTGGGTTTTTCTATGAAATTCTCAGTAGCAGCTCTCGGAGTTTGGATTTGTGCCCGGTTAATGGCAATAGGCTCGCCCCCTATTACATGGGACCTAAATATACCGGCGAACCGTGGGTGTACTTTGGTACACCTCTGCCTAACCCTTCGGGGAATACAGGCGTGATGGTATATACAATTTCTCCCTTAAAACATTTTACAGTAATTTTCTACATTTCCAGCCCTCCGTTCAAGGTGAAGAGTCGAATTAATTTTAACGCAAACGAGTAAGGATTTATCGTTCAATGTCTCAGTTGTTATAATAAGAACACTTGCTTTTGCCCACGGTTTCACCCGCGTGGTTTTTTTCAACCGCGTTAAATTATGTCTTTGATTACTGATCCGCTTCCGTGTATCAATCTATATATAGCGTGATGTTATACAGCCTATTAGCTTCAGCCCGTGACTTTGTTTTCGTCAAAGTTATTATATTATTTCACGAGAACTACACATTTTGCCGGGATAAAAAGTATCCTATGTGTTAATCTAGGAAATGGTCCATGTATGTGCCAATTTTCATGAAAATCTGTTCAACGGTTTACGAGTGATTAAGTAACAAACATACAAACATCTTCACAAACTTTTACATCCGTCCGTACTAATATTATAAATGCGAAAGTAACTCTGTCTGTCTGTCTGTCTCTTCTTCACGCCTAAACTACTGAAACGATTTAAATGAAATTTGGTACAGATATAGTCTGGGACCCGAGAAAGGACATAGGATAGTTTTCATCCCGGAAATCCCCCGGGAACGGGAACTATTAATCCACGCGGACGAAGTCGCGGGCAAAAGCTAGTTTATAATATTAGTAGGATATGATACCTTATAATCTGACTTTTATTTACAAAATTATTTTTCCATTTCCACTGTTAGTTTCAGATACTTGCGCGAATAAACAAACAAACAAATGTAACAACTCTTCAGCTTTATGATATTAGAATAGATATTAAAACATTTGGAAGAATGAAAGAATAACCGTGCATTATAATTCAAATGACTTTTTTTAAACCTTTTATTTATTTGTTTACAGAAATGAAAAGGTTAAGTATCCATCTTGTTTTCAATGGTTTCTTTTGTATACTTATTATAATAAAAGTGTTGTAGAAAAGTTTTGTTTTTATAAGAAACAAAAGTATTTTCTTTTTCTTATTATTTTGTTTTTGTGAGCGTTTGTATTTGGGTAGATTTGTGACCGTAATATGTTTTTGTTATCTTATAGGGAGGACGTTATTGCGTAATATATTGTTAGACTCATTAACACACGCATAGGTGGAAATCTTTCCTGTTAATGTTTTGTTTGGAGTTTTTCCTTTTTCTTTCTTTTTGTAAAAACATTGCTCCACATTAAGAATTTCTCCTGTATCGTGGGTGCGTTTAGAAACATATAAACCCACTTATAAAAACAGCCAGACTCGGAACAACTATCTGTAGGAAACCTGAAGCTGTACCTGTATACAAATGTTTGAAACGTGCGGGAATTGAACTCGCGACACGACGCAACACTCAATCGCTCAACCACTGCACCAACCGTGCAGTTGTGTTAGCTTAAGTTCCATATTATGTTATATTAATATTTCGTTATATTTTTAACCTGTTATATTTTCCTTCTTTCTAATCCTACCTATTCTGAGCTGCTCCTCTGTCGGTTTCATGTTGACAAACGTTCTATTGAGCGTGTAGTCCTGGATTCCATTTGCAGCCCGGGCAAAAAGTGTTATTGGATTTATCCATTACGAAATTCTCAGTAGCAGCGCGGAGTTTGGAAGTTGGCCTTGCGCCTCTAATGTACGAGATTGGTGGGTTCGCAATCGGGTACGCGACCAAGTACTAATGTGACTTTTTCTATTTCATATGTACTTTGTAAGTTTATATTGGCTATCGGTGATATTGGTGAAGGAAAACATCGCGAGGAAAGCTGGACGTATGACTAATATAATACTGAAATCACCCATTCGCCTTGAGCAAACGTGGTGATCAATCCTCGTGCCTTTTTTGTATAAGAAGAGACCTTTGCTATGCAGTGCTACAATAATAATTTTGTAACTTATTGTATGATTTGTATCTCTGGAGATACAAGTAATTATTTACTTAGTTTAGGAGTCAACTTGTTCAGTTATACTTCCATTGTTCATTGTTTGTAATATTATTGTTTTATGCTTATACAATCTAACTGTAAGTTAAATATATGTACAAATAAATAACTATTAATAGGCTGGTATTATCATCACCCCTGCCTCCCCCTTTGAGGTATACAGTATGATGTTTCAACGATACTAGTCTCTGTTCTCTCTCATGAATTCACAACAACGTTTATCGGAGATATTATCGGGATCGCTCGATTTGGCAACCGCTTGGCTTGTATACTATAATAACTTGTATATTGTAATAGCCTACCGCCGAGGTTCCCAACCTTTTGCAGGCGCACTTACAAGTTTAGAAATTTGTCATGGCGCCCTATGGGGGCGGGGTCTTTCGGACTCTTACTGACTAAAAACAAACTAACAACGCGCTTTAAATAAATCTCGTCAAAGTTAGAGTGGCTTCTTCTGTGTAAGCTCACTCCATCGTTGATTTTGTCTATGTCACCTTTGACCAAGACGAGTCAAGAGCTTACCCATCTCGAATAAAAAATAAAAAAAAATATAATAAAAATAAATATAATATAAATATTAATATAATAAAAATTTCCCTTATGTATTTCAATTTGAATATAATGTTAATCAATAATTTTCGTTATTTTTTTTAAAGATTACTTAAGTATATTTATTGCCTTTTCTTTCTTTAACGTATTTTTATAAGTTGAGAGCAGCGCCTCCCGTCGCCTCTATGTACAGTGGCGACCAAAAGTCCATACCCAATCTCAAAACGTATTAGGTTGACGTTTAGTTTGACTTACGACCTTTTACTTTCAAGAATAGACACATGTATCATCGTTGTGAATGTAGTTCATAATTTCAACATTTTTACATGAGACAAGATGGTCTAGTGGTTAAGCGCGCCCAGTTGACGGCGTTAATCAATGAGCCGCGAGTTCGAATCTCACATTATTTTTGTCTTTTTGTTTTTACTCAATTTGAAGAAATGAACTGAAATATAATAGGGTAGTTTAGCCGGTTTGCCGGCCACCTCTGGTTTTCGGTCAGTACGTTGTTATATTAATATAATAAGAACACTTTAACCTACCCATTTAAAAAAACAACGCCTACTTAATGTATTGGTATAAACCCTACAACTTTTGAATTTTGTAGAATTTTAATGATCCAACTGTGTCGTCTGTGACCCTCCGAAAGTCTTACGGTGCACGCGTGTGTCGAAATTAGTGAAAAAAATAGTGCGCGCATAATTTTTGCAAGCTAAGTTACAAAGTTGTTTATCGGTTTTATAAATATAATTATTGTTCTGTGCACGGGAGATAAGTTCAATTAGTGTTATTTTAATTAAAATGGAAGAAAGATAATGTTATTTACGTTTAAATTTGATGGCCGGTAAATTAGATAATGATTTGGGGGACTATTTACTTCTCGGCCGGCCGGCCGAAAACTAGAAGAAGACCGTTTATATTTAATTGATTCTTTTGATTATTAAATAAGGAATTCTTTAAAAAGAAATGCTTTATACACAAAGTAGAACCGCTTCTCATTTGTGTAGTCAGATGTCGGCCGCATGTTTTGAGCTAATTATGTGGTAATAACACTTAATAGTTATTGAATATTTGACGGCCGAAAATTAGAATTTTAATATTTACCTTTCGGCCTAAGCTAATCGATAGGGTCGAAAACTAATAATTTACTAACTGATTCTCGGCCAATAAAAGCTAATGATAATAAATCAACTAACTGAATCGAAATCATCACTCACACGAACAATACAGACGTAAAGGGACTTCCCCAAAATTTTTCTTATTAGCTAGTTAGAAAATTAAGCAAGTTGATCAACGGCCAGAAACTAATTAATTTAAATTTGTTTTTCGGCCGTGTTTGAAGGGATGGTCGAAAATCAGTTTAAAAAATCGTATTTTCGGCCAGTCAAAAAGCAGATTTTTTCCATAATCTCAATTATTTTTGCTATGCCATATTATCCTTTTTCCTTTTTGACCAATGTTCCTACTATTATGTTTAAAATATTTCTATATGCTTAATATTTTAATTAAAATCGTTGATTCATACGTATTTTTTGCTTTTAATCCATTATAGAACCTACTAGTTAGCAAATATAGATCATTTTTCAAATAGCAGATTAGTGGCCGAGAACTAGCAAAATAATGGCCGGAAACTGAAACAGGTGGCCGAAAACCGGTGAAATCGCTATTTTGAGACATTTTAATTTTCAGTAATTTTAATTTAACGCTGACGAGTAAAAGGTCTACAAATATCAAAACTACATTATATTTCGATTTCAAAAATATTTAAGAAACTAGTCTGCGACTTTAATGTCATGGAGAAAAATCGTCACAAAGTCACACGTTCGCTTAAGTGGCCGAAAACCGGCTAAGTTACCCTATTCTTTAGCTTGTTCGCTTTGTTCACACATTTCGCAAATTTAAAAGGGTAGTCATAGAAAACTAATAAAGAATTTAGATTTCTGTGAGGTAGACATGAGTTTTGTGCATATTTAACTTGATTGGAATGAGCGTTGTCGTTTGGTTGTGGTTGTTGGTTAGTAACGAGTGATTTAATAGATACTCGTAGTGGTATTGTAAGTATTCTCGAAACGCAGGCAAATAATATTACTGAGGCGAGGGCGACTATTATTGGGCTGCATAAAAGTGGTCCCAATTAATATCTTATGAAACCTGACTGAATGTGAGTATTATATTAACGAATTGTAAATTAAACTTTTATTTGAAATTTATACCTAAGATACCTAAAATTATTTGGTAAATTATTTGGTTCGATTAATACTTATTATTGATTTTTAAATATCTAATGACGCCAAAAAAAATGTGTTTATTATGGAATTTATAAATAAATAGTTTTAATATATTAAAATTTGTTATATTAAATAAATATTATTAAATTATATAAAAAATTAAGTCACTTTAGTATTTTGTTATAAATGCCTAATATTACTTTTTTTGTTGTTTTAGAGGAATACTATTATTAGTCTCCGGAGCAAGAAATACGAGGAAGAGGATAGATAGCCTATCCTACCTACTCAACAGCGAAGTGGATTAAGTTTGGTGGTTTCGCACTAGATAACATACTGTTTACAACAACAGCTGCATGCATCATAAACCAGAAAAAATACGTTTCGTTTTTAATATGTGGGGATGGCGTGCAACAGTGCTACTTATGAAGAAGTATTAGACGGTGTTATGCAACATTTAATAACCTGGATGTTTTAGTTTTAATAATTAGACGGTGTAACTAAATATTTAGTCATAATTATATTATATATTCGTAGATAGTTATTTAATGATCTTAAATTGAGGTTTAGTTTCAATCTTCTTTTCATCAAGAAAACGAATTATTAAACTATTACCTCACTAAGTTTATTGTGACGTTACATAAAAAAAACCTGTTCATAAAGTCTGAATTATAGTTTAGTTTTCAATTAACTCTGCTGAATACCAATTCAGAAACTTAATACGTGAGCATCACCAAATTTATTTGTGTTATTAAAATAACCTTCTCTTATTATGTTATTATGAATTTTATTGACTAAGTGGGTATTCAACAAAAAATCTTATGAACAGTTACAAGAGAACTTCTTTTATTTCGGTAGGAATGTGACGTTACAATTCTCATAAGTTTGTTAATTTTAAAATAATTTTTTTGTTATCACACAGCACGCCTTTTTTTCCTACTTCCAATTACAAAAAGTTAAAATAAAATCACATAAAAAGTTAAATAAATAATACAATAACTAATATTTGCTTCTTATAAAAAATAAATAACAAGCATGAATACGTAATAATTCAACATAAACCTAAAAAGATTTTGCCTAACATTATTACGGTTTCAAGAAACAAAAAACAGCCACACATAGTATAAGATTTGAACTCGGAATTCAATGATCGTAAACCCTTTCTTATCCAAACCAGCTGCCAGGCCATCCTACTACTATTATAAAGGCGAAAGTTTGTATGTATGGATGTATGGATGTATGGATGTTTGTTACTCTTTCACGCTTAAACGGCTGAATGGATCTGGATGAAATTTGGCACAAAGATAGATTATAGTCTGGAATAACACATAGGCTACTTTTTATCCCGGGAAAATGTACGGTACCCGTAGGATAACACATCAACTGTGACGCGGACGAAGTCGCGGGCAGAAGCTAGTGTTATAATAATGCGAAATTTAGCAATGCAATGGTAAGAATACGTCGCGCGTCGGGTAGGACTCGTACGGTAAACAGAAATATAATGCCATTTCGCGTAGTGCGACGATGGTTCATTAGTGTGTGTTATCTGTGGAATGTTGAGACATCACTCGTAAACACACATGCGCACGCGCTGACTGGATCGCGCCCGTGTTCATAGGAAAGTGAACCTTAGCGTGGGTATCCATTTCTGAGCGCTTACTGTACTTTCTACGGCACTCCAGGGCGTCGGGGCGCCCAAGTTGGGAAGCTCTGGCCTACCGGATAGGCAGCAGTTGCCGATCTCACTGATATATATATCAATAGGTGCTGACATCGTTTGGGTGTCTGCGTCGATAACAATAGCTTGTACCATGTTGTTTATATTGTATACATGTTGGTCGGGTTTATGGTTTATCAACATAATAATTTTAACGTAAAAGCTCTCTGTACTAAATTGTAAAATCACTGGCGATACATGGGAAGAAATTGTTGGTTGATGTTATAGCTATTTATATTTTTGTTGATGGCACGGTGTGCGCATTGGGTAAGCGATTGGCTGCTGTGCGGCGTGACGCGGGTTCGTTTCCCGTACAGATCAAATAGTAGTCGTTCCAGGTCAGGCGGTTTGTGTATGTGAGCTTATATGTTTGTAAATGCAACACACGATACAGGATAAATTCCTGTTCCCGTGTATACAAGTGTTGGTAGAGTATTATTATGGCAATGTAACACATTCAGCATACTGAATTAGTTTGCTTTAATTAATTGGCTTAAAATATTATGAGTTGACTTGTTTTGGTACAACTGAAGTCAATTTATCATAAATCAAAATTGTGGTAAAGCTTGTACGATGAAGAATTATTACTGTACGCAAAACAAATACTGCATAAACTGGTGTTAACCACGAAATAAACAAGTACAGTAGTTCAAGTTAATACCATATTGTGTAGTTGACTATTAACTAATAACTCCAAGACAAACTTCTTTATAAAAAACACTTTATGCCCTGCAAACCCGATTAATTGTCAATTAAAAGTAAAAATCATTTTTAGTTGCTTTGAAATAAATAAATAGTTAATCGATTAAGGTACAAGTGACGTCATTGTTTATTGTCATATAAAATCTATGGGAAATAGGGACAACGAGTGATGATCTTACATACATGCGACAATTGTTTTTTATCCAAATAGATCTGAGACCTGTGATCTGGTCTGTTCTATAGGCTCGCCCCCTATTACATGGGACCTAAATATACCGGCAAACTGTGGGTGTACATTGGTACACCTCTGCCTAACCCTTCGGGGAGTACAGGCGTGATGGTATTTATTTTTTTATTTTTAGATCTGAGAATATTTCTTAGTATAGGTCTGAGAATTGGCCAACATAAATTTTTAATAACCCTAAAAAAATATGGCGAAATAACGTTTGCCGGGTTAGCTACGAGTAGTAGGATATATAGAAATATAGATAGATGTTTCTTTTGGGCAATTTAATTTGTTATGTCCACAGACTACAAAAGTACCTTTAAAAGGTTGTCTGAGCTTTCCGTACGTCCGTCTGTTCATCCATTGAATACTTCTTAACACATATAACATCTGGGTCTTCTGCATCCATCTGTCCTGTGGCAATATCTCAGAAAACACGAGGCTTTACATGGTAACGACCGTCCTTGAATGTGATATGAGATGGGATACAAGAGAATTGTGTATAGATATCATACTGTGTAAAAAACAACAAAGTATAAATATTATATTTTTTATAATGTTTAAGGTTTCTCAGTGAACGTGAAGGAAAGTTTTCTGAAAGCGTCTAGGGACTGGCTGAGAACTCGTGTAATCATAGCTACCCTCGATAATATTGTAAGATCTATTTTCAACTCTTCCGTCTCTTAAGTCCTTTATCGGAAAATCTAGTGAGCGGATTCTGATTTTCGAATACTAAGAGTATCTATACATATAATAAAATCGTAACGAGGCAAATTCTGTACATTCAATATTTTTTATAAAGAGTAATTCTCACATGTTAAATACATTACTTACACTGAACCCAAAAAAATGCTTTTTAGATTTTTTGTCTGTTTGTTTGTTTGTTTGTATGTACGCGCATAACTTTTTAACTCCTGCACCGATTTGAACAAAACTTTTGGCATTGCGTTGGCAGTAACCTGAGCTCTAATCTTAGGTACAATTCATCACGCTATGTCACATAGGAGTTAGACAGAAACAGTATGAACACTATTAACTTAAAAATACTAAACGCGAACGAAGTCGCGGGGAACAGCTAGTTTGTTTTATAAAAAGGTAATGTCTATTTGTTTTATGTGTTTTTATTTGTAAGAGGTAATCGATTAGGTACATTTTTTTTTACTAATAGAAAGCTACATTATAGCAAAGTATCATGGGATATATTTTAAAGTGCCTAGTGTAGTATATTTGACTGGCACGTGGACAAAGTCACGGACAGAAGCTAGTTTTAGAATCTAAAAGAACACATTTGGAAAATCTCGCTGGCCCCTTGAAATAATAAGTTAAATAATATTTAACTTACTTAACTTTTGTCTAAATAATAGGGGTCAAGTAATATGGTACACCTAGCCTGTAAAGTTCAACAAAAACATAGAAAATACAGACATTTTTTAAACGTCGTAAAAGTAAACAATAATCACTAAAACGACCCAATTTTACAGCTTATCTTAAAAACACATTAGTTTAAGTACATTTTTAAGAACCCTATCTTTTACAAAAAAAAGGAAATTCACGAGTTCACTCCTTTTTTATTCAAGTTCTACGAGGAGCCTAACGGGCTATTAAAACTTTGCTGCTTACACGCCGAGGGCTATATTATAGCCTTAAAGTACCCCACATTAAGTTATTGCGTAGGGACCCCATGTTGGGGAAAACACTTAGATTGTGACGCTCTGTGAAAAAGTTTGAAAATTAGCTAGTACAGTCAGCAATATATGTACTTTCTAAGTTTATCTTGGACATTACTGACATCGGTAACCATGTCAGAGGCCCTTGAGGCGGTTTAGAAATTCTGACATTAGGGTGTGTGGGGGGTAAGACCTTACTGCCCACACGATGTAGTAGTAACTAGTAGTAGTAGTCAGCAACAAAAGTAGATTTCAGATTTTTTTATCTATTTTATTTAGCAGAATCTCAAAGGAAATACGAAATGAATCTAAAGTTAAGATAAAATAAACTCTTAGGTATTGCCTTAAATTCTGAACAGTAGTGATTTGTGTTATTTCGTGTCTACTGAAATGATATGTAAAAGTAACATTGTTTGTCGACTTTTGTTGCTGCTCGTACCTAGTAGATACCTACAGATCTGAAAATAGGTAGGCATGTCTTTTTTTTTTATAGATGGGAAATCATCAAATAACTTCCCCCGCCCTGGGCGGGACGGGAGGGAGTGTCAGACTTTTACTGACTAAAACCCATCTATGTTCCTTCATGTGCCCTTTGCGTTCCGGGGGCGCGGTATCTCTTTCGAACAACCCGCAGCCCCGGCAGGCATCGGACCTTAGTGGCCCCTTCCAAGTTTGCTGACATCTCTTTGAGGCGCGCGTGGAACACGAACGCGCCGTCGACACGGTCTGTCGTTAGTAGGGTTCCCAGATTGAAAAGTCGAAATTCCGGAGAAAATTGCGGACATTGGATGAAATTTCCGGATTTCCAAAAAAAAAATTGTTACTATCATATCTTTCTTCCCATACACTGACCTCTATAAATATACGCGTATATTATCTATAATATACGCGTATATCAAGTAGTCAGTGCCGCCACAAATCAAATAAAAAGAAAATAACCAAAAGTGGAGGAAAGATGGCACCGCCATCTCTTGATGATATTTAAAACTAACCTATCTGAAAATTGCTCATTGTGAAGGAAACGCCTCTCCTCTGATGCGCGGTAGGGATGTGAGATTTATGGAATTGTGGTTTTTACTTAAATTGTAGAAATTCCTGACGGCTTAGGATTCCCCCCGCATTCCGGACAAAGCACTAAATTTCCGGACATGTCCGGAAAATTCCTGACATATGGCAACCCTAGTCGTTAGGAAACGTACGGACGGCGAGCTACCCATTGCTCGCCGTCCACAGACCCGCGTCTACGGTGGCCGGGAGTCGTCTCATGAGGTAGGTATGTCTAGGTAGCCTGTTAAGCGTAGGTACCGAATCTTGTCAGTATAACCAGTGGTAATAATGAAACATTTGCTAATAATTATTCCATTTCATTCGCACAGTATAGTGTGCGAGTGAATAGGCATGATAAATTAACAGAAAGTTATATAAAAAAAAACATATAAGGTAAAATATGGAAAAAGGTACAATAAAAAAATGCAAAATCATAATATTTACTGCCGACGCACCTTACTGCTGTCGTATGCAGTTTGGCAATAAAATCATAAAATATTGGCTATATAATTATGATATGTAATGTTATATTACTTCGTCGTTTATGAACCTAATTAATAATTATGTAGGTCTGTATGCTGTGTGAATTGCAGCATTTATTATAGATGATTGTGTTATATTGAGCTCGAATAAAACTGCGCCCCAATTACCTACATAATACGGTTATAATCACAATCCATTAATTTATTTGTACAACTAGCTTATGCCCGCGGTTTCGTTCGCGTGTATGTCGTTTATCACGTTTTTGGTAAGCCTATGTTACTCCTTATAACATTAGCTAATTGTCAATGAAAGTCCCGTCAAAAGGTCGAGCCGTGTCGGAGATTAGCCGTAACAAACAAACAGACAGACAAAATAAAAAAAACTAAAACCCGACTACAAAAAATTCACGTTCTAAAAAGTATGAAACAAGAAAACATTCTCATCTGAAAGCCGTGGTCGTATGCCACTTTACCCTAAACTTTAGTGCTAAAGATTCATGTTCTATAACTACATACATACAGTTTTACCTGAATTAGGTGGCATACGACCACGGCTTTCAGATGAGAATGTTTTCTTGTTTCATACTTTTTAGAACGTGAATTTTTTGTAGTCGGGTTTTAGTTTTTTAAACTTCTTTTTTATTTAAAATATTTTGGGGTTTAAATTTAGACATTTATATGCGTAATATTATTGGAACTGCAACATATATACACAATATATGAAATATTGGTTAGTTAGATAGGTTTATGATGCGTTCTAAAGGGTGCTATGTACAATTTACTTATATAATATATATATATATATATATATATATATATATATATATATTTGAAATGTGCTAATTAAGCCCTTTAGTTTGATATGCAACACGACCATATTTGGAAGAAAAAAATTTTTTTTTCACATCTTCTTGAGCCCCAGAGGGCGCCACATACAATTTATTGCAACATAATGTAGCCTATAACCAGCGGACGATCAAGACGCTTCTAATGACACCTCATTTGTCAATTTACGTTAGACGGTTTAGAAGTTATGAGGGAACAGATGAACATCCATACATACATACATACATACATACATACATACATACATACATACATACATACATACATACATACATACATACATACCGGTCAACCTCATAACCCTCCTTTTTGCTTCGCCGTAGTCGGGTAAAAAAATAGGTATTTTCGCGTAATTACCGTGCAAACATTCTGCAAATCAACAGCAATCGCGGATGATTTGCTGTAATTGTTTAAAGAGTTCCGTTGTCTGTCTCCGGAATCCATCATCAGATCTATATTAAATTTCAATGGGACCATTTGGGAAGTATACCCTTTCTAATGAAAAGGTTGGGAAGGGACGAAGATATGCGCGAACAACAAAAAAAAAAATACAAACATCCGAATTGAGAGCCTCCTCCTTTTTTAGAAGTCGGTTAAAAACTCAAATTTAACATTTTCCTCGACCTGGGAATCGGAACCAAGACCTCTAGCGTAGCAGTCGCGTTTAGAACGACTCGGCTAACGAAGCGAAATAGTCAAATATCTATTTTAATGCGACACGTGCAACAGATTATCATTTTCCAACGTAGGTAGGTTACACGTGCCCGATCACTTACATCCAAAGTGCCGTCTATTGATCCCGCACAGAAACAAAAGGGGTATTCGCTGTAAAAATTGCCGCCGATTTATCAGTATCATTTCTCTAAAAGTTATTTTTTAACTTCGTTAGCGCTTGAAATTAAATACAGCAATCACGTGGGGACTATGAAGGTTATTTTTTTGAAGGTTTTGGCTGTAGTTGTTCATTTTGATACTTGTAAAATCACACCGACTAACTGGCTTTTCAGGGGACAATTTTACAAACTTTTAGGACGAAGTGTTTTTCGGTTTTTCTATAAAATTCTCAGTAGCAGCTCTGAGTTAAGATTTGTGTCCGGTTAATGACAATAGTCTCGCCTCCTATTCCTCCTACATTGGACCTAAACATAAAGGCCGACTGTGGGTGTACATTGGTACACCTCTGCCTAATCCTTCGGGGAATGATCAATCTGTCAAACTGTCAAATTGCCACTAGATTTTCCATATTTTTACTTAGTTGAATAGACCTTCAGATACTCCTAGATTGCGACATTTGCGAAGATATTATAGGACCACATATACCTACCATTATAATATGGTACGAGAATGATTCGTTGTTAAAAGAGCAAGTCAGGCTCGCATAATTAGGGTTCCGAACCAAAGTACATTGAGCAGTCAATAGAACGACCTCTGGTTTGACGTAATTACTGTTTAACGACTTACTAAATATACCTGCGCTAGCTCCTAAAGTATATTGTGTTGCAGGTATATGATAAAATAAGGATTTTGATTGAACTGTCCCGTTGCTCTCGTGGTCGCAAGCGCGACTGCTGAGCGAGGGGTCCTGGGTTCGATTCAGGCCAAGCAAAACGTGTTATTGGGTTTTTAATTTCTCAATAGCAGCTCGGAGTTTGGATTTTTGCCCGGTTTATGGCAATAGGCTCGCCCCCTATTACATGGGACCTAAATATACCGGCGAACTGTGGGTGTACATTGGTACACCTCTGTCTAACCCTTCGGGGAATACAGGCGTGATGGTATATTTAATATATATTTATATATATATTATAAATAATCTAAAGAGCTTTAGAAAAAACGTAAATAAATTACTGTTTCTTCAAAGAGACACGTACTTTTAACAGCTATTCATTTATTTTAATTGAAAGTCGGTGTATTTTATTATCACGACCGTTGTGTACAGTGGGGTGAGAAGAGATCTAAGTTGTTTACTTTGTAATCGTTGTAATTAGTGGAGGTTCTTAAGTATAATTGAAACCGCCCACGCAATTAAATATTTACCCTTTCATTTGTTAGGCATATTTCATCAAATGTTATATGACATTTTAGATGCTTTGATGTATGTTTGATATTGTTTTATCATGATACCTTTGAAGATACAAGTAAAGTCTCTTATTTATTTAATTCTTACAAGATATATTAAATAATATACAGGGTGTTTGGTGCATCGTGTGCCAAATTGAAATGGTCGACTGAGGGGGTCATCTGCTATCCTTTCAGACCCCTAAACACTTCTCATGCCCTGTGTATTATTTTTCATCGACGTTTTAATGTTTTACAAAAAAAATACCAAAATTTTACATTCAAGTTCATTTTTTTTTTAAAATACACGTCGTAGACTCTCTATTTTAATTTTATTTAGATGTGCATTGTACTACAGTACTTTTAAATTCAAAATTAGTGACATTAGCCATCTAGTTTTTTATTTATTTACTCGCAAAGTTTTGGACTTCAATTAAAGCTGTCCATGTTACAGCTATTTACATGGCTATAAAAAAAAAACCAAATGAGACCGGGATCTAAGGACTTCGTCAAAAATTCTCTAGTCTATCCTCTTGCTAGTGATGTGCCACATGCCATAAAAATCTTTTTACAACTTCGTGAATTCCCTAGAATTGTGAATCGAGTCACAAAATACAAAATTCCAAATTATGGTATAAAAATTTTGTTTTGCTTAAATAACACCTGAGAAACGTATTAAATATGTTATCTCACTCTTACAAGATAAAATCTGTCTCGTATCCCTCTTTTTTGGGGGAAGGGGTACTAGAAATAATAAAAAATGCATTTTTAACATTTATTTCATATTTTTTTGCATATTCTACTTAAATTGTTGGCCTTTATTGCGAATGCAGGCCAGACATCTATTTCGTATTTCCACAGTTGTTGTACGAAGTCGCATTTCCTCCTTTGAAAAGAGTTCTGACTTTTAACCAGAAAAAAAGGAAAGGTTTAGTGTAAACGTTTGGGCAGGAGTGATTGGAATCAGGTAATTGAACCGCATTACCTGCCCGAAAACTTCAATGGCGACAACTATTTGGAGTTCCTTCAAAATGACGTGCCCGAATTAGTGGCCGAGGTGCCCGTATGTAATGAAAATGTGCCCAAAGTATTCCAGCATGACGGCTGTCCCGCGCATTGGCGTTTGACTGTGAGGGAATATCTTGATAATGTATTCCATAATGCGCGGATTGGTGGCCCTTTTGCATGTCCGGAACGTTCCCCAGGCCTAACTCCGCTAGACTTTTAACTAGTTTTTGACTAGTATACACCACGGAGGTTCCGACTAGGAATGTACTACTTCAACGCATTCAAACAGCATTCAATAAAATTAAGGAGAAAATGCGACTTCGTACAACAACTGTGGAAATACGAAATAGATGTCTGGCCTGCATTCGCAATAAAGGCCAACAATTTAAGCAGAATTTGCAAAAAAATATGAAATAAATGTTAAAAATGCATTTTTTATTATTTCTAGTACCCCCTCCCCCAAAAAAGAGGGATACGAGACAGATTTTATCTTGTAAGAGTGAGATAACATATTTAATACGTTTTTCAGGTGTTATTTAAGCAAAACAAAATTTTTATACCATAATTTGGAATTTTGTATTTTGTGACTCGATTCACAATTCTAGGGAATTCACGAAGTTGTAAAAAGATTTTTATGGCATGTGGCACATCACTAGCAAGAGGATAGACTAGAGAATTTTTGACGAAGTCCTTAGATCCCGGTCTCATTTGGTTTTTTTTTTATAGCCATGTAAATAGCTGTAACATGGACAGCTTTAATTGAAGTCCAAAACTTTGCGAGTAAATAAATAAAAAACTAGATGGCTAATGTCACTAATTTTGAATTTAAAAGTACTGTAGTACAATGCACATCTAAATAAAATTAAAATAGAGAGTCTACGACGTGTACTTTTAAAAAAAAAATGAACTTCAATGTAAAATTCTGGTATTTTTTTTGTAAAACATTAAAAAGTCGATGAAAAATAATACACAGGGCATGAGAAGTGTTTAGGGGTCTGAAAGGATAGCAGATGACCCCCTCAGTCGATCATTTCAATTTGGCACACGATGCACCAAACACCCTGTATAATAGATATATTATATAATAGATATATTATATATATATTAAAGGCATGACCTACTTACTGTTTCATAACACTAACAATGTACACTTTTTTCGCAATTAACATTTCGACTTTGACTTTGAATTATTATTTAACTGCGCTAGAAAGAGGATGAATTTTGATTGTGTATATGTAGTCGGGACTTATTAAAAATCTAGACCGGCTTTCCAATTATGAGCCCCGACTGTGAAAGTCGAGATTTTCTACAGTACTTATTTGTTCTTTTTTGCTTTTTATTAGTTTTGAATTAAAAAACAGAGTCATTGTTTCCGTTAATTTTTTTGCATAATAAATTATCACATACATAAAATCACGCCTGTACTCCCCGAAGGGTTAGGCAGAGGTGTACCAATATACACCCACAGTTCGCCGGTATGTATAGGTCCCATGTAATAGGGGGCGAGCCTATTGCCATTAACCGGGCACAAATCCAGACAACGAGCTGCAACAAAAAAAAAATGCAAAATAAAATATGTAAAGATTTAAAAACTCCCGACACAAACAAAACTGGACCAGACCTGTGCAAGATGCTTACATATATTAATAAACTATAAAAATGCTGATAATCTTCAGTCAATTTTTTCTGGAAACTAACACAAGAACACGCTCGATCAAGTCATCTTTCAAACAAAAGAAGCTAAATCAATATCGTCTGGGGTTACAAAACTTCTAAAATAAAATTTTAACAACTATAAAATAAACAGGGTACAGGTTACAACTACCAGGTACGGGTACCAACGCTACTTATTCAACGAAAACTTTGTAGACATGATATCTCTTTTCGATTTTGATATTCAATTTTCTTTATCTGTAGATTTTCTTTTCAGTTTCTGCGTCCGAAAATAATATTTCAATCTTGGATATTTTTTTGACCTCTAAATTGAAATGTCACTCCATGGTAAATGTTGGCAAAATCTAACATAACTTTGCAATACTATATTTGAGAGGGTTAATAAAAAAATCTGGGATCCTTGGCATTGAATGCCTAGTTAGCCTAGTGGTCCTAAGCGCGACTGCTAGGGTAGAGGTCTTGGGTTCGATTCTCAGGTCAAGCAAAGTATTTTTGGGTTTTCTATAAAATTCTCAGTAGCACCTCGGAGTTAGGATTTGTGCCCGGTTATTGGGAATAGGCTAGCCCCCTATTACATGGGACTAAATATACCGGCGAACTGTGGTTTATAGTACATTGGTAAACCTCTGCCTCACCCTTCGGGGAATACAGGCGTGATGGTATATATGTGTTAAAAAAACTCCTAAAACACTACTCTATCAACGAAAACTTTCTAGACATAATTCCTCCTTTATGATATTCAATTTTCTTTATCTGTAGAAACTATGTGGTTGATCCACATAGTTTCTACAGATAATGAATATTTTTGACCAAATTGATATTTCAGTCCATGGTCAATGTTGCCAAAACCTAACATGAGTTTGCCATCTTTATATATGAGAGAGTTAATAAAAAACGACGGGTTGCACTCCGGGAGTGCCGGCAGAAGTGAAAACTTGAATATTAACGTTGTGCATTTTATTGTGCATTTTATTGCGCTTTCGTACATAAATATGACGCGAATTGTCATATAAATTCCGATAAATTCGTAAGATTTTCGATCAGGTCACGTGTCCTGACGCAAGTTTAACATTTTTTACCCATTCCAAAACAAGTGCACAACGCCGCCGCTTACGAATTTTTGATCAGGGTCACGTGTCCTGACGCCAGTTTAAATTTTTTTACCCATTCCAAAAAAAAGTGCACAACGCCGCTAAAGAAGTTTTCACTTCAAAAAACTTGGATTCATTAATAATTTCCAGTCTTAGGAAACCGTTTCAACTAGATGGGTAGTGTCGTGTCGCCCTCTAGTCTGTACTTTTCCGAGGTGTCAATCAATCCTCCGTGTGTTCACTGTCCACACGCCCCCGCATCCACACGTGTAGGGATTGTATTTGATATCGATAATATTGCTATAAAGCAAGTAATACCGATGTTATTAAATCATAACAAGCTTCTGCCCTCGATTTCGATAGCGTCAAAAACAAGCTGTTGATTTGCATTCTCCTCAAATTCAAGGAGTTAACTATGCTCGTGATTCTTAACACGAATCAATTTTTTATTTTTCTTATTTATATTTTTTGACGCGATTTTCCAATTCGAACTAGCCATGTCGCCAGAGGGTTTAGGCGCTATGCACGCATTGATATAGCCGCGCGACGAATCTGCCTACCGCATACGCAACTGGGCGATGCTGACTTTTGCAAAAGGAGTATTCTGGAATACTGTTTTTTGATAGTTGCAACTAAAAAAACAAGCATTTATTAAATATCGGCCATAGAAAAAAAGAAGTAATCAAATATAATTACGCTAATTATATTTGATTACTTCTTTTTTTCTATGACAAGCTCCTAAAATTTGACGAGGATGCAAATCAACAGCTTGTATATGTTATTCCACACCACAATCTACCTCAGTGGCAAATTTCATCCAGCACCTGTATTTGCGCACGCACTTGTGCACTTTATTATCTCCTGCGTACTTGGCTAGTCTGTGTTGAGATTAGATGCCGTGGCCGGAGTCGGTCTGGAGACTACATTTTTATTTTGTACACTTTGCGAGGTTGGAATTACGCCTTCATACTTGCGTAATATACTATAATTGGGTGAAGCATCTGGCTAAAGTTATGGCCCACGAAAAGTGTCTGCGTTCCATTTATTATATGAGCATTAGACAAATAACGGCAATTATTGTGTATTGCTGAAATCATGTCTGGTTGTTTCGGCTACTTTCCTGAACGACTGTACCGAATTAGGAGGGACTTGCACGGGCAGACAGCTGGTGTAAGGAGAAATAAGGAGCAACTTAGGCTTACTCTTTTGTTTTTTTTATTCGTGATGGGTAAATTCTTGACTCTAGTATAGGTCAGAGATGATATAGACAAAGTCGACGAAGGAGTCTTAAGGATCATCGAAAAAATTAAACAATGTGATAACCTGGATACTATTTGAGATAACTTTTCCAACCTTAAAATAACGAAACTTGAAGGACTTTACGATATCTAACAAATCATACGTAACGAAGTCGCGGGCATAAGTTTATCATAGCTATAATTGGGTAGCAATTGGCTGTAGTTATAGCCCACGAAAAGTATCTGGCATTAATAAAATTGTTCTTCTATAATATCCTGTATCCTGCCCCGTTGGTCTCGTGGTCGCAAGTGCGACTGCTGTGCAATTGGTCCCGGGTTCGATTCCCAGGTCGAGCAAAAAGTGTTATTGGGTTTTTCTATGACATTCTCAGTAGCAACTCGGAGTTTGGATTTGTGCCCGGTTAATGGCAATAGGCTCGCCCCCTATTACATGGGACCTAAATATACCTGGCGAACTGTGGGTGTACATTGGTACACCTCTGCCTAACCCTTCGGGGAATACAGGCGTGATGGTGTAAACAAAATAATGACAAATTCACATATCTTTTCTTTGTATGAAAGTTAACTAACGATTAAAAAAACAAAAATCTAAGACCTACCCTAATTTCCTCACGAGTTCTTTCCAGAATTTTCCTTTTACTTCGTGAAACCGCAGCCGTCAGTTATCAAAATAAAAAAGAACGTTCACACTCAAATATCTGTAAAACAAATAAAATTTAACTATATCAGTAGAATTTACCCATTTGAGTAATTACCTATGCTACTTCATTTCCTACAAACTACTGTATCTAATCTATTAAAACTTGAACATTTTACTACATTTATTTTTATTGGGTCTATCATTTTTATATGAGCATTTATTACCTTTGATGTACTAATATTTTTTTTTGGAAAAGGTGATTCCCGGCGTGGAAAGATAAAATAATATAGTAAACTAGCATATGCCCGCGACATCTTTCCCGTAAATGTTGCTTATCACAGGGTTTTGTTTTTTACCCTTATTCTTTTATAAAATAAAAGTAACCCAAGTAGTAACTTAGGTACCTTGGGACAGAAGTATCTTATAATATCAGCGATCTGTCAGCGAGAGTCACTAACGTCAAAATCGGTCCAGCCATTTCGGAGATTAGCCGGAACAAACAGACAGACAAACCGTCTAGTAAAAAGTTGCGCCAGGCAAGACAAATTCGTGATTCGCCTGTAGTCGACTTGCTTAGCGTATACTCAACATTAAATTCAAATTCAATTTAAAATTACCTTTTTTCAGTAACATCGATATCGTGTAAGGAAAACGGCCATCCCTAGCAATCTATTTTAAGGATTAAAAGCTGTCTTTTTATTTGTATCCACTGGAAGTTAGCAGTGAACTTGAGCAATTGATGGAGACAGACAAATTGATTGGAATTGATTAGTTTTATTGTTTGTATGTTCTTTTCCTTGTAGTGTTGATGAAAATGAAATGATTAGCTACGATTTCTTTTTTAAGAATAAATAAATAAATAAATATAAATATCTTGGGACAACTCACACACGGCTATCTGATCCCAAGCTAAGCAGAGCTTGTGTTATGGTAACCAGACAACTGATATAAATACTTATATAATTTATAAATACATACATAGTATATATAAATCATTTTAAGAATGATAAATCATTTTATGACTTTTTCCATTTTAAGTGGAGCGGAAGGGAGTGTCTTACTCTTACTGACTGAAACCCATCAGTGTTCCCCCTAAAGCCCTTTGCGTTCCAGAACCGCGGTGATGATTAGCAACCTAGCATGTACTTCGCAATACTCTTCAAGGTTTTGATATGAAGATTTTTTATTTAAATCTGCCCAGATTTTATAATCATTAAAAAAAAAACAATCGTTAAATCAATTTAATTAAATATCTATTAAATTTCTTTATGACATGTCTTAATCTATCTCATGGAAATACAAAATACGATATAAAATTATCCAATAGCCAACTTCGTTCCGTCCCATTTTTAGTAGAGACACAAACATTCTGATCGTCGTAATCATCTTGGGTTAGTTAAATTACAAAATTATATGACATTATGCAATTTAACCTCGTTATAGCAAGTAACGTTTTTTTCATAAGTGGTCCTGCGTAAACAGGAAAAAAAAATATTTGAAAAAAGCAAAAAGATTTCCGATATACCAATTTATTTTATCACGTACCTAATTTACAAACTCGAGAGTTGAAGCACCGAGAATGTTCACTCGTTTGTGATATTTTTATTTTTTACGAAGAATATTTTACTGATTTCCAAGTTTTATTTTTTCCTTATATAAATTATAAGGAAAAAAAAATAACTGAATTGAATATCGATTTTATCACAAATCGAAATAATTAGGTAACAAATGATTTTTTCTTAACTTGGATGATTTGAGCCAGGTTTTCGTAACTCGAAATTTGTTCTGGAAACTGAATTTTAGAGGCAGTTTTTGTATTATGAACTTTATTGCGTATTAAAGCTGTCTAGTGCGACAGACCAAGGTTCAGAACATACAAATCACTTAGTATTCCTTTCCCTATTATAACTGAATATTCTATGACATAAGACAATTGTATTACATCATACAGGAGGAACGAAAACAAATAGGAATACTAATGTTTGTCTGAGTTTTCAATATTCCTTATTGAATTGGTTCGTACACTTTATTATCCAAGGTATACTTTTGCATCCTTGTCAAATTCAAGGAAGTAAAAAAATAAGTTTTTTTTAGTTGGTGATTTTCGAACTGCCTCGTTGGCCTAATGGTCCTTAGCGCGTACGATACGATTTTCGAATTGAAAGATATATACAATGGGGCGATTTTCTTCTTTAAAAGGGGTGTATTCTGAAATACTGACAAACATAGTAGTATTTATTAGTTTAGGTGTCATAATTTTATTTGATTATTTATGTCTGTATGACAACCTCCTGAAATTTGGAAGCAAAACTGCACTTTGTATACAAATTCTTGCGAAAGTAAGCGAATCCTTGACTTGCTTGGTTTCTTGAACGAAAATTTAATCTTACAAAATTTAAAGCTTACGTAAGGCGCTGTGATTGGCTGAGCGATTTATATAATTGGGCAGAAATTACCCGTAGTGAAAAAGTAGATTGTATATTGTGTGTGTGTGCCTTTATGAATGAAGTGATAAAAATATCCTATCCTACCACTATTATAAACGTGATAGTGTGTGAAGATGGATGGATGGATGGATGGATGAATGTTTGTTATTCTTCTACGCTTTCACGGCTGAATGGAATTACTTGGCACACATAAAGATATTGATCTAGCTTTACCGCTAGCTTTTATACTCTTGTGTCCTCGTTGGACTTTGACTTAGTTCTGAAGACAACGCAAACGAAAAACTTCTGGTCAGAAGCTAGTCACTAATAATCTTAAAAGAAAAATTGTATAGTTAAAAAATATTCCATGGAGTTTCTTGCTTGTCCTTCTCCAAAGAGAATTACGTTTTGGAATGAGCAAGTTTTAAGTTTCTAACTTGTTGACAATTCAAGAGTGCCTGTAAATGGTGTAATTGAAATAAATGCTTTGACTTTTGCCTTTGCCTTTGACTTTGATTTTGACTATATAGTCTCTCATCAAAAACTAAAGAGATTGTAAGTATCATTCCAAAAGCCAAGAAAAGCTATCCAGAATAGATTAACTACTAAAATTTGCTCTTCGAGAACAATGTTTTTGTTCCATCTCGCTATTCTAGAGTAAAAATACTCTTGCAAAGTTGTTCTACGTCGTTGAATGCGTAAAAGAAAGAATGTAACAATGGTAGCACCGTATCTTGTTTACATTCATTAATGCAGTTGTATTTTCATTATTTGGTGGGATAATACTTGTCCAATGTACCTATAGGACTGACTGTCTGCTTTACATAATTATTCTTTGCCACTGCGAGTTTTACATAAATGTTGATGATTTCGGAGGCATTTATAATCATCATCCATCATTTCAATAAAATTGAAAATCACGAAATCACAAAAAAAAAAACACCACACTGCCAAACGCAACCAGTAACAGATGAAAAGCAACAGATGTTGCCGCCGCTTATTTGTTTGAAATTGACAGCAACCAAAAAAATTGTTTGTCTCGTTCTAACATTCCTTTAATCTGTATATTTGTTTCACCTCCCTGAAGTTAGCGTTTTAACAGACGAGATATTCGGTCGAATAGTTATTCCTTGGTTAAATAGTTATTGAAAAATTGACAACCACTTATCAGACGAATAAAGAGTCTAATAACTTTATTCTTCAGGTAGCTATTGGTAGTTTTATCTGAGGATTGAACAATCGGCCCTTAGTAAAATAACTTATTTCATGTTTTTTGTGTACATACATGTAAATGGCAAAAAATTTGAAGACTCTGTAGTTAAATGACAATCCTATTTCCCACTAATATTATAAGTGCAAAAGTTTGTGTGGATGAATGGATGTTTATTACTTTTTCATGCACTGAGATAGATTGTAATGTGGAATAACACATAGGATACTTTTATTCCCGGAAAAATGTACGGTTCCCGTGGGATAATATATCAAATTTGACGCGGACTAAGTCGCAAGCAGAAGCTAGCTAGTAGCTAGTATACTATACTAGGGTAAAATATACCCTTGTTTGGTGGACATAAGGGTCAAACTGTTGGAATCACCCAATTTTCTGGAGACTGTTCAATTATTTGATAACGTCTGCTCGTAAACTTTGATAAGTACATGTAAGGCTGGGAGCAGACGAGAATCAAGACTGCCCGTTTAGTCAGACTATCGTGTTGAAGTAGTATAGTATTCTGTTTATTTGAACCACTACTACCACAGGCAATCCAAATAATATTATAGAGAGTTTGTGACGTTGTAGTGGGTAATCTCTGGATCTACTGAACCGATTTTGAAAATTCTTATACCCATAGAAAGCCACGTTATTTGTGGGTGACATAGGCGATATAACATCACGCCACGACCGCGGGAGCAAAGCAGTAAATTCGGGGGCAGTTCTCCAGTGTTATATAAATATAGCAGAGCAGCTAATGGAAAAATTTATTTTAAACAATGAAAGCACACACACGCATTAAAACTCTTTTATTTTTACAAACAAAACTATTCTGATATCAAAAGACAAGTCTTCGTTTTTCAATCAAAGCGTTGGCGATATTGATATTATTTTACGCCACCAATATAACTGGGAAAAATCATACTATTTGTGAACGTTTTATAAAAATAACTAGTGATAAATATTTGACTTAAGTATTTTTGTTGTCAATCGTGTTTGTTGAGGAAAAATATTTAGATGTGGCACTCTCGGAAATGTCGAAGTTCAGGGGAAATTTAATTAACTTACCGAAGCTTTGAATGAAAACATTTCCTGTTTCCTTAAACACTAATCTTATTAGTTTTTCAACGTTCTGTGTCTTTTCATTTCTTTCTTAAATGATGAAATTGATTGTATACAGACAGATTTTTAAGTCACTAACATACATACATATATACATAAATATATACATACATACATACATACATAAACTCAAGCCTTTTTCTCATGGGGGTAGGCAGAAATCACAGAACGCCACCTGCTACGATCCTTACATACTACTTTCGCCTCGTCCACGTTCATATATTACAGTCACTTTTTACCTTTTAAAGAGTGAACGAACTTACGAATATGAATAGGTTATACTACAGGAGCAACTCTGAAATATGAAAATCTGCGATTTTATATAAAAAAGCACTGAATTTGAAGCGTTTGTTTTTCCATATTTTTTAATTGGTAACCTTAGAAAACTTCAGTCTATGTAAATAATATCAGCCCTTCTATTCCCATCACAAAAAATATAACAACAATTCTATTACTATTATAAATGCGAAAGTTTGTGAGGATGCTTTTTTTTTAATAGACGGGAAATCATCAAATAACTTTCCCCTCCCTTGCAATAGGCATAAACCTTTCTCTTGAATGACTCAGGACGAATTGGAAATTTTGGCATCAGTGATCTCTATTTTTGTCAGTAATTACGAAACGTATAAAAATGTGAGTTGGTGTTCTGAATAGTTCATGATGAAAGCCTTATTTTGTTAGTTTTCATTACATGATTAAGTAACTTTAGTAACAGAGAAAAAAATATCAAACATACCTCTTTTTAAATAGAGATTCACATCTTATGGGCAAACGGGACCGATTTTAGCCTCTCAACTTGCTCTGTAGACAAGTCTATAAATACTCTTTAAAATTGTAGAAGGATTTTCTCAAGTTATCATTTCCGACTAAATAAAATAACAAAAAGCTTACTTATCGGGGTGTGTGCGGGTTGCGGGGGGCGCGCGCCTGGTCTAGAATTATTGTTAAACAATTCGTCGCCTTAAAAGATCTAAGCGTACATAGGGACAGACGGCGGGAAGCGACTTTGTTTTATACTATATAGAGATATTATATGCTCGTGCCTTCTCTGCATCAGAAGAGGCTTTTGCCCTGCAGTGGAACAATAATAGGCTGGTATTATTATAAACCTTTTTGTATACCATTATAAGTTGGATCATCTCATTATGGATTCGATTACACAGACAGAGTTTAATTTCAAATCAATAATCGATTATTCAAGTTTAACATACAAACGGGGGTAGAAACTTGTTCGAATAAACTTATACTTGTTTATGAAACTCGGAACAATATTAGATGGATATGCTTCAAGACTGTTGTTGACTATGGAGATACCTACTTGTACCGTATATTCAAGTATTTTCGTTTACGTACATATTATTGATACGATATCGATTATCTAATGGCGTTTCTATTCGTTTTGTTTGTTTGTTTTGGATGTTGTATTGATTTAATTAATTAATATAAATCAGGCATCAACTCAACACACTTACATACATACCTATACAAGGTAGCAGTGGGCAAGGTACAAACCACGCAGAGCTGATGGCCGATGGCGCCTCAAAGTTCTCTAATGGAGACCTCGCACCGGCAAGCGCAGCGTAGGACACACAAACCCGGGGGAGACGCTCCGGGCGTCGGGAGTCGCGAGACGACTCCGGTAACTCCGGCCGGGGCTACGAGTTGTTAGAAAGAGATGAGTTTTAGTCAGTAAAAGTCTGACACTCCCTCCCGCTCCGCTCAGGGCGGGGGAAGTGGTTTGATCATTTCCCATCCGAAAGAAAAAGGACACACATACATACAAACATACACACAACACACACATTGCTACATTTTAAAGCATCAGGCAGGGGTAATTCTAGCACCTTTTAGGAACGTTCGCATTGTAATGTTGGCCTAGATATGTCAAAAGTTCCTTTATGCTACATTTTCCACTAGCTTTTATCTACATTCACCTGTCTGTGGCTGAACAAATCTTACAAGTTAAATTTGACCGAATTCACGTTATCCGATTGAGCTAAAATTTTACGTGAATGTGCAATTTGCATAACAATGCATGATTAGAATAAACGTGCGATGCGTTGAGCGGTCGATCAAACAAACATTCGATGTTTTGAACACTCGATGTATTGAGTGTTCGATATAATGAATGTTCGATTTATTGAGCATTCGATATTATGAACGTTCGACTATTTAGGCGTTCGACTTATAGTGTTCGACCAATTGTAATTCGATAAATAATCGAATTCGATTTGGCGTGGTACACCCATGATTTTATGCATTATGTCACAGACCTATTCTGATGCTCTAACATCAGACTGGACTAAAATATGATTAAATTTGACCCACTTCCTGGTGTTCGATTGAGCTGAAATTTTGAATACAGACGCACATTGCATGACAATGCAATATAAATGCTGGTTTTTGAAAAGAAATATTTTTAGAAAGAGCTTGTTGACATTTATTGTATTTGAGATTTTGCACGTTTATAAATATAAGAAACGGCCTTCAGGATGTTTAAATGGATTGGTTATTAGAGCTTGATAAATATTGTCCCGGAATTCTAAGAGTAAAGAGTACAAAGAAGACAAAACGCTCTTTCATTCCTTTTGTAAGCCCAGCACGAACCATTTTCGATTTAGAAATGCGACTATCACGTATTTCTTACTCGGGAATCGACTCCAAACGAGCGTGACATTTTATATTCAATATTCCTCAAACTCATAACAAACCGGGCCAAACATTTCCTGCTCACTTTACACTGAACGTATTTACATTTAATTTTAACGACAAGCACGTGCGACAACGAACCATTAATTCATGAGAATAAAGTCTTCATTACATTTTCCGGGATAAAAAGTATCCTATGTGTTATTCCACACTATTCCACACTTCCACACACACAATGTGTTATTACACAATATATCTCAGTGCCAAATTTCACCCGTTTAAGCGTAGAAGTGTGACGAACACCATTGAATCAACAATTATATTAAGTTGGACAAAAGGGAGTAGGTTCAATAAAGTACACTAACAGTATATACATCAAGTTAAGAGGAAGAGGGAAGTTCAAGGTGCCAAACTACGAAGGTTAAGTTAGATTCCCGGCACGTACGCGGAAGTAGCGTACGCTCCCGGGATCCCCGGCGTAAGTGAGGGAAGGGAACACCGGTGTTGTTTTTAGACAGTAAAAGTCTGACATGATTATAGGGTACAATAGGGAACAAAACAAAATGATTCACGTCACGTCACTTTTTCTTTGACTTTTTAGGAGGTGGAACAGAAATATTTACAAAAAAATAAACGTTACATAACATGCCATCACGCCTGTATTAACCGATGGGTTAGGCAGAGGTACAGCCACAATTCACTGGCATGTTTTTGAGTTCCATGTAATACGGGGCTAGTCTATTGCCTTTTTATATAATTATAGAGTTAAGATTTGTGCCCAGTTAATGGGGCACAAATCCTAACTCTGAGCTGGTTTTGAGAATTTAATAGAAAAACCTAATAATAATAACACTTTGCTCTAACTTGGGAATGTAACCCATGACCTCTATCAGTCTCGCTCGAAGTCTCTGTAGCAGTCGCGCTTAGGACAAATATGCCAACGAGGCAGTAAAAAGAAAATACAGTATACACACCTTAGTTATTAAGGGCGCCTTCTAGAACAGTCACAGCGCCACTTCGTCCCGGTAGTGACTGCGCTTCTAGAAATTGTATGAAAATTAGTAGCGGCGCGGCTAGCGCACCACTGTGGCGCCACTGCAGCGCTTACTCAAGCCTCTAATTTGAAGGCGTCCTAAGGGCAACAAAATCTCCTCTACAAGGTCACGTTAAAGTCAAAGTCAAATAATTTATTTCAATTAAACCATTCAAAGGCAGTTTTGAAAGTGATAAAAAAAAATATAGTTGCCCATTTCGTGTGGAGAAGAATGGACAAGAAACTCGTGTAATAGTAATCCTAATCAATTATGAATTATACAATATGGCAGAATTATAGATTTTTCACCATAACAGACCATTTTCATTGCCAAAACTAGAATTACATTGTTTTTTGTATCCACGTTTACTAAATTTTATAACTAAAATATCCATTTTAGGTAACTACGTAAATGGCGCCAGTCTATCATGAATACAAATGACAATTGGACTATGTTCAATGGAGCGTCTAATTCGCAGAACGTCGTAAAAAATGATAGGTAAACAAAAATATTGATAAGATTTTCACGAGCGTCTTCATTCGTCGGGTGCGTAGATTGATGTAATGAAAATAACTTGTATGTGTACTTGTATAAGGTATAATTTTGCAGCCTCATCAAGTTTAAGGAGATGGTCATAAAATACATAAGTAATCATAACATACCATCACGCCGGGAAATACTCATACGCATATCATCACGCGGGTAACACTCCCTGAAGGGTGAGGCAGAGGTGTGCCAATGTACACCCACATTTCGGGGCGAGCCTTTTGGCAATAACCGGGCACTAATCCTAACTCCGAGCTGCTTCTGAAATTCCATAGAAATAGAACAAAATAAGACATACGTTATCAAATAAAATTACGACACTCTCGTTACTTATCTCCAGACCGAGTCCAGCCGCGGCGGCTAATCTTAATGCAGACTAACCACGTACGCATGAGATATTATAGTGCACAAGTGTATGCGCAAACACAGTAGGTGCACTCCCTCTTCCTTAACTCTCATAATCCAACACAATCAGAGGTAGAGATCAGGCGCAGGACCAACGGCTTTACGTGCTTTCCGAGGCACGGTGATGTCAAACCACCAACTTCCTTACTTCTTCTTGATCGTGTGGGCAGTAAGGTCTAACGACCCCACACACCCTAGTGTCAGACTTCCTTACTGAGAAATTCTTAATGGAAAGACCCAATAACACTTTTTGTCCGACCAGGGAATCGAATCCGGGACCCCACGTTCAACAGTCGTGCTCGCCACCGCGATGCCGATGGGGCAGTCAACAAATGTATGTATACAGGGTGTTAAAAGACACATCACAAACCCGGTAACATACAGTCCATCAAACTAAAATTATTGATAGGAAATAACATATTTTTTTTATGTGACAAATCACCGTGCTCACCGTTCTTTTTGGTAGCGCGCAATGTTATGCAGGAAAAATATTGTGTTACAAGCAACGGTACAGGATGTTTTAATACTAAGTTAAACAACAAAAGTAGTTTTCTTAAGAAAACGTAAAAAAACTTGAAACATTTAACCTAGATTTCATTGTTTACTTGCGAATACAAGGTCTAGGGCACGTTCCGAAGAAAAATACTCGCTGGAAAAGTACTGTCACCGAATAAATAAAGAAGCAATCTGTCTCTGAAGTAGAGAAATGGCGATAGCTTAACACTTGTTGTGTGATGCAAAATATTTACTTGTATGTACATTGAATTGTTTAACAAGTAATAAACTAAAATATGTAACCCTTGATAGATGCATAAAGATCCCTCCGCAGCGAACAAAAAAGCGGATAACCTTGAAACGGCTGGACCGATTTTTATAAAACATCTAATAACCAACTTACCATGTCAGAGGCCCTTGAGGCGGTGTAGAAACTCTGTCGCTAGGGTGTGTGGGGTCGTTTAGACCTTACAGCCCACACGAAAAAGAAGAAGACCAACTAAACTACGGAACAAAAAACCAGTTGTTCTTTGTAAAAATACACTAAAAATGTATGAAACAGCTGTTTATTTTACCTACTAGTACCCTTGAAATATTGGGAGTCAGCTAGTATTTTATTACACTCAAAATTGGAAAATAATATCGAACTGTACCGAATTACCTATACGTTTTGTGAATACTTCGATCTATTGTCTCGCTAGAACAATCAAGTTTTGTAGTTGTTATTGAAATCGAGAATCAAGGTCGATTCGGTTATTTCAATTGATTTTCTTTCTTACATAACATAACATACTATCACGCTTGTATTCCCCGAAGGGTTAGGCAGAGGTGTACTAATGTACACCCACAGTTCGCCGGTATGGTTAGGTCTCATATAATAGGGGGCAAGCTTATTGCCATTAATCAAGCACAAATCCTAACTCTGAGCTACTACTGAAAATTTCATAGAAAAACCCAATAACACTTTTTGCTCGACCTTGGAATCGAACCCAAGACCTCTAGCGAAGCAGTCGCGCTTAGGACAACTATGCTAACGAGGCAGTTTCCTTTCTTACTTTCTTAAAAAAAACATTGCTTCACACTATGACTTTCTCTATCGTAGGTGCGTTTACAAACATATAAACTTACATACACAAACAGCCAGACCCGGAACAACTATCGGTACGCTATGCAAATATTTGTTCCCTGGGAATGGAACACGTGGCAGCCGCCAATTGCACAACCACTGCGCCAACCTTGTCCTGAGGTGGTATTGTATTGACATTGTCTCAATGAGCACTTAATCAGGTCTAAGTTCTTATATTCATGTTAACGTCACCGACACGCGTCTACTAAGAGCCTTAGGGTCAGTTCACACCAAGACGCGACTATTAATAGTGCCACTCAAAATATAACTTTATTTATTACACGAAAAGGTACACATTTCATTGTAAGAATTCAGAATACGTTGCACCTTCTCACAATGAAATGTGTACCTTTTCGTGTTGTAAATAAAGTTATATTTTGTTAAAATGTGAGCGCAGCAATGGGTAGCTCACCGTCCGTACGTTCACTAAACAACGACAGACCGTGTCGACGGCGCGTTCGTGTTCCACGCGCGCCTCAAAGAGATGTCAGCAAAATTGGATGGGGCCACTGAGGGCCGATGCCTGCCGGGGCTGCGGGTTGTTCGAAAGAGATACCGCGCCCCCGGAACGCAAAGGGCACATGAAGGAACATAGACGGGTTTTAGTCAGTAAAAGTCTGACACTCCCTCCCGCCCCGCCCAGAGCGGGGGAAGTTATTTGATGATTTCCCGTCTTTTAAAAAAAAAAAAAAAGCGTCGTCGCGTCTCGTTGTGAACTGACCATTATTTAACAAATATTATTTGATAATTAATTGATTTATAAATATTCTTACCCAAACCTACATATCTTATATTAATGTGACTGAAATATTTACACAAATGTTACAAACTAGCTTCAGCCGGCGACTTTGGTCCTTATAGTTTTTTACACTCGTCTTAAGTTACGTCTTTGTTTATTGCTCTGTGCGTTACTGCTAGAGTATATTACCCGATATAATTAAAGAACAACAAAAAAATAATATATTCATAAATAAATTAAAACAATTTCTATTAATTAAATGCTATTATAATATCAACGAATACTTTGATGATAAATGCTAAATTAAATAAGGTATGTACATGCTTAAATAAATAATTGCAATTCATTATAGATACATTTAGAAATATATATTTAGACAAATAAAAGCCCTCTTCCTGTCTCCTACCATTTGCAGTGCCCGACAGGGTCCACAATGATCAATATCTTTGTAAAACCTACCATCTAAGTGTACTTGTGGAAGCAATAAATATATTGAGTATTGAGTATTGAGAGTGATGTCATAGCGGCTATAGGGTATAGACTTTACAATTTATTCATCAAAAATCTAATTAATTAAACTAAAAGTTTTTTTTCCAATCAAACGGGTGTTCTAGAGATTAAACAAACTAATAAAAACTCTTCAGCTTATTAGTATAGATGTCTCAATCCAAATCTCAATAGACTCATCTTTAGTTTAATTAAGTTCAAATTTATTTTTTCTCAAATATACGAGTAGCAATAGTTTTATGACTTTTAGAATAAATTATAATAATAGAATTCCGAAAATTATTCAGACATAAGGTTCGTCCTCTATTCGTCCGCTGTCGAAGTATGATTTATGAAATTCTATTCAAAGGTCAGATAAAACAAACTGTTAATAGACAGGTCCAATTAATTGAATTAAATCCATTACAATTGAACTTATCCCTAGTCTAGAAAGACAATGGTAACCAGTCTTCAACTGTATAATAGAGCAATCATATAATGAAGGCTTTGTTTAATTGACGGCACGGTAAGCATAGTGGCTGGGAGATTGGCTGTTGCGCTGAGTCTCCTGGGTTTGATTCCCGCACGGAATTAATATTATACAAATGTATACTAATATTACAAAGACGAAAGATTCTTTTTTATTGTTTTTTTTTTCGAATAGGCTCCTAAACTACTGGACCGCTTTTAACATTTTTTTCACTAATAGATAGCTTATACAAACGCTTATAGAAACGCTTATAGTGACATCTATTGCACAGCAGTTGAACTACTACGGCAAAAACTAACGTTGCCTAGATCGCGCTATCAAAGTTTGCAGAGACATTAGCATACATACAAAATCCCGACATCAACCGTCGGGCAGAGCCCACCAGATACAACACCTGTCTGGTCGGAGGATCTTCCTTTTTCTATGGAGGATGAGAAATTTTACACCCTGTTTCTCATATCTCCATAAGACCCACGAGAGCGGAGCAGTAAGAATAGAATAGAATATGTATTTATTGTAAAAACATGAGTGTATATCAAATAATTTGTGCAAGGTTTTAAAATAACAGGTGAATCTAAATGTTTTGCCATATAATGGCGTACAAAACGCCACACGGTGGTGTGACACCCCCGTGCCTCGGAAAGCACGTAAAGCCGTTGGTCCCGGCTTTCATTCGTAGATCTTTGACAGTCGTTACGGATAGTCAGAAACCAAGAAGTCTGACAACCAGTCTAACCAAGAGGTATCGTGTTGCCCAGTTACTGGGTTGTGGAGGTCAGATAGGTAGCATGTAAACACTGGTATTCAGCTGCATCCGGTTAGACTGGAAGCCGACCCCAACATAGTTGGTAAAAGGCTAAGCAGATGATGATGGCAACTAACTACATCTGCTTTTCAATATACAAAAATGTCCAACCAGAACGCGATTTTAACATTAAAATACATGAATGTAAGAGTGTGGCAAGCCACAATTGTAATTGTCCAATCATAAGTAAAGTCAACCACGTCAAGTATCTGGGTGTGATGTTGGATCAAAGTTTGTCCTGGTATCCGCAAATCGAACAAACTGCTGCGAGAATACGAAAGTTTATTTGGATTTTTAAAATATTACGACACGTAGTACCAAAGAGTGGCAAATCAAAAAACCTTCTTAATGAAGTGTATATATCGCTAGTTCAATCAGTAATAACATATTGTATTTCTACATGGGGAGGTGCACGTAAAACACGTTTTCTTGATGTTGAACGAGCACAACGGACACTAATAAAAGTAATGTACTTCAAAAAAAGGACCACTCCCACTTGTGAGCTATACCAAATTAGTAACTTGTTATCAGTACGAAAACTATATATTATACAAGTGGTAGTAAAAAAGCATAAAACCCTACCTTTAGATTCCAGTATCTTAGCTAGAAGAAGAAAACACAATGTTGCTTGCACCACTCTGGTAAAAACTGAATTTGCTGAAACCCAATACGACAGACGCTCGTCTTACTTATATAATAAAATAAACAAATTAATAAATATGTATACCAAACCTGTTAAAGAATGCAAATCTTTGCTGGTTAAATGGATAAACAAATTAAGTTATGATGAAATAGAGAATCTGCTGGTACATATAAATTAAACTATTCTTATTTACACAAACCATATCCGTGCAAACCAATCTTGTACGCGCACACACCTATTCACTGATATACACAGAAACACACCTTCTCTCTCACACACACACACACACACATTCACACTCACACACACGCACGCACCCTGACTTTCGCCAAAACTAGAGTTGTTATAACTTTTATTTACGCTTTTGTTTCGTAACTTACCTACTACACTCGTGTGATATTAAAGAGCGGCGCCTCCTGGCACAGGCATCTACATGCTTAAAAGGAGACGCCACCAACTGTATAACACTGTATAACGTGTAATAACGAAATAAAAACTTTTTGATTTGATTTTGATTTTGATGGCGTACACGACAAGATATTTTAGGTTTAGAATAAACCATCATAAAATTTGAGTCTATACCAAAACTAAGAAGCTAAGATACAACTTAAGAAATAAGCTACGCGGACGAAGTCGTGGGTAGTTACTAGTTCGCTAGTATTCTATATGTAGTTGCTTCGAGTACATAACATATGTACAGTCAGTAAAAGAGATAGGTAAGTAACCATGCCGTCACATATAATAGCAGTTTTTTAGACGCTGAAGGATGGTTATAATTTAAATTTGATTTAATGAATAGAAAACAAACAGTTCATTAATTACAATTAAATTAAATTCGCAGACAACCATGAGTTTGGCCGGAAATTTCTACTGTATCTGACACCCTGGTTACTTATCTTTACTTTTGTACAAATATGTGTGGTATGTGTATTTATTGTACCGACGATTCAGGACAAATTCCTAGAGTTTACGTATCAATTCATTTTATTATCTCTGGAATGGCAGATAGGCATTCAAAGGACTCTCCTTAAAACTTTCACGAACGACCGCAATCTTATCTCAGTCTCAATCTGATAAAGATGCCTTTCAGCGACGAAAATTGTACGAAAAGCATTTTCTAACATTGATTGTAACTTAGATGTGAATGCGACTGAATTTTGAACGTTTTTACTAAGTAGAATTGGCCTTTAGCTAACTGCCTTCTCGTTGGTGTTACTTCCATCATCATCATACCATTACGCCTGTTTTCCTCGAAGGGTTAGGCAGAGGTATACCAAATGTACACCCACAGTTCACCGGTATTTTTTAGGTCGCATGTAATAGGTGGCGAGCCAATTGCCATTTAACCGGGCACAAATCCTAACTACGAGCTGCTACTGAGAATTTCATAGAAAAATCCAAAATCATTTTTTGCTCGACCTAGGAATCGAACCCATGACCTCTAGCGCTGCAGCTGCGCTTAGGGCCACTAGGCTAACGACGGACTTTCGAGGCGTCACTTCAAATTGACACTTATTTGCATGCTTATAAGAAATATTTCTAAATAAATCTTTTCTTTCACAGAAACCACTCCAATGATGGTCCCAACCTGAAAGAAACAATTAAAATGGCGCACTTAACAACGTTCATTCTCCTCATGCTAATAGCAATCGCCCTTTCAACCGAAGATGAAAGCAAACAAGATGAAGAAATAAACAACACAGAATTAGATGACTATATAGAATACAACAAAACTGATTTGTACGATGCTTATAACGTTACAGAAGAAGAAACAAATAAACCAACGAATCATAAAAAATGTGAAGTGTTAAACACAACGAGTACAGATGAAGCTGAGTACATGCAAACTAATGTACTCAATTCTGTGTACTTAAACAATATTCATTCAAGTTTGACGTTGAATTTGATAGAAGAGAAACTGTCAGTTGATGGAATGGAGACCGAAGGAGTGAATCTGTTTGATGTGGTGAATAGTGACTGTGGTGGGGCTAAGGTGTGTCCCAATGTGAGCGGGAATTGGACCAATGATAAGACTATTACAGTTGGATTTCTTGGAGCTTATGGGAGGAGTCAGGTGAGTTTCTAGTTCTTTTTTGTAGTACTGTGTATGTTTTTCTCCTTTGAATTCGTCTGTATGATGTTTTTATACAGATCCTTAATTATTTGATAATAAGATGTAGCCTGAGATTACTCTTATAATATTAGTATGGAAGACTAGCTTCTGCCCGCAACTTCAGTCGCGAGGTTTCTAGCTATATAGTTTCTAGAAAGAATTTTCAGAATCAGACTAGTAGTTTAAGAGATTAACGCGTTCAGACGAAAAAAAACAAACTTTCTAGGTATATCATTTTAGTATAAATTTGAGAGAGAGATAATAGTAATCCTAGCGGAATCCTTTGCCTAGTTGTGGAAAAAAAAGTTTCGCTTCTTTTAATGCCTTCATTACAGTTTATAATGAATTAAGTTCCGTGGTAATTTGAATTCAGTATAATTAAGTTTTGCTGTAATTTCACTTTATAATTTCCCTTTTGTTGCGGCCTTTATAAAGTTGAAGGTCAAAGGTTAAGGTCAAAAAAGTTATCTCTAAATTGTATCCTCTTTGCTGGTACATATCTCAGACATCGTAACAAGTTTATTATATTTTACTTTTTAGGGTCGGTAAAGGAATTTTGTTTCTTTAACTTCGTCTCATGTTAGTGCCGGTTTCATAACGTATCGTAAACGGGCCATACCGTTTCGTCAATGTGTGGGTGAGCAGATGGAGTCTCATGACAGTTGTCGGCTGATGTTGCTGAGTGATTGTGGTGGCTGTGGTTTTGTGGAAAATTACTCTGTATCAATATAGTTACAGAGTCGTTTTTTGCAGAACCGTAATCGTAGTTTTCTTCTCATCTATACTATAAAAAGGAAAGATTTCTTGTTTGTTAGTTTGTGCCGAATAGGCTTCAACACTACTGGATGGATTTTGACCATTGTTTCACCAAGAGATAGCTACATTATTCCAAAACAACATAGGTTATATAACATCACGATACAACTCACGCGTGCGTAGCAGTAACCAAACACGTAACATAATGCGGGTAAAATAAGCCAAGCGGACAAAGTCAGTAATAGTCGAGATAATTTAAATTCACGAGAACCTACTGTCGACAAATTGCTTTTCTGTTTGGCAGATGCTTTAACGTAAAAAAGTACATTTCTGATAATACATACATACATACATAAACTCACGCCTTTTTCCCATGGGGGTAGGCAGAAACTAAGGAACGCCAACGAAATTTCTGATAATATTAATGTTCTTAACCATTTTGACCATAATATGTATAAAACATGTTACATAAGTCCTAAAGCTAAAGTGCAGTTATTGACGCTGTTAGGTCTTTTGAACAAGTATTTCATTTCAAAGAAGCGATTCCTAGGAAAATCTTTCGTTCACGAATTCCTATAAACCCTCTGTGATCTTTACTATATAGTACACGTCGAATAGAAACGGGTCAATATTTATTTTACTTGGAACGGAACATACACGTACTTAATAAAAATACGAGGTGGATATTAGTTAGAAATTCAGCCCCCCTAGCCAAGTCACAAACGATAATCGTAAACGCTCGGTAGGTACCAATAGATTTTTAACTTAATACCCAAGAGCATTAAGTTGAAAATCTATTAAAGATTTCTAAGCGTTAGCGACTGGAACGAACGAAAACGCTATGCAATCTTCATTAGATCTTCAACTTAAAACCAAGCACATAAAGTTGAAGATCTATTAAAGCCTACCCAGCGTCTGCGTTTATCGTTTGTGACTTGGCTAGGGCTTGGCTGATATCGCTAAACGCTGTTTGCAACCAGATTCAACGTAGCAATTGTAACTTCTTGACACTTCAAAAGTACCTGTAATGATCTAATTGATATAAATACTTTGACTTTTTATTTTTACAATTAGGAATAAAATCAATTAAATATTAAAAAAACTGCCTCGTTAGCCTGGTGGTCCAAAGCGCGATTGCTACGCTAGAGGTCTTGGGTTCGATTCCCAGGTCGAGCAAAGTGTTATTGGGTTTTTCTTCAAAATTCTCAGCAGCAGCTCGGAGTTAGGATTTGTGCCCGGTTAATGACACAAGGCTCGCCCCCTATTACATGGGACTTAAACACAGCGGCGAACTGTGGGTGTATATTGGTACACCTCTGCCTTTCCCTTCAGGGAATACAGGCGTGATGGTATGTATGTATATAAAAAACACTAGGAATTTCTCCTGTATCGTGGGTACACTAACCGCCAGACCCGGAACAACTATCTGTAGGCCATATAAATTTGTTTAGCCGTGTCGTGAACATGTTTGAAGTACAGCCCGGTCATCGTAAAATGTTGCTGAAATAGGTACTTGACCATATTTTCAGTGTAGCACAGCCACTCTAGTAAGTGTCACTGAGAAAGTTTTTATACGATCATTCCATGCGGTGCAGAAAATTTTCCAAATTTGTTTCTGAAATGGCAACTCATTGGCGAGACCTCTGGTAGTATACAACGTGTTACGATAAGGGTATATCAAAGACATGGATTCATTTGGTGTTAACAAACCACATAACAACATTTTTATACCTATACTCACAGAATTATAAAGTTAAGAAACATTCAAGTAAAAAATCTTTTTTTTCCAATTGAATTCTACACATCTGCACTACACCAAGTCAGCTGATCGATGTCAATAAACTACACAAAAGAAACAACTCCGTAAAAGATTTGTTTCTCCTGACGTGTTTGTTATGATTTAAACTTAATAAACTGCCGAAATAAAAAAATAAGAATTTTCAAAGTTATTGCTTTTCAGCTAAAATTTTGTAGATATTCAGTACCGGATACACTCTTCACCCCGTTTGTAGGCCGTTACATTAGGACGTTAGCAGCGCGACAGTAGCGCGGCAGAAGTATCTACATTCCTCCACATTACAAGAACAGCAGTGTGATTCTCTAAGCCTCACTTCGTAATTCGAAAGCTGAATTCGCAGTGAGATTACAAAATGGTATTCTGTTAAACACGATCACGCCCGGTGACGTCACCACGGCGAACGAATACTAAACCAATGACAAGTTGGTTCGTTATCAAAGTGAGCGCGATCACTTTAGAGTGAGACTCGTTTTCGAGTTTGCATTTTAGAGAATCGCACTACAGATCAAAGGTTAGGTCAGTATGGCTCACTTCATTTTAAAAATAGATGCTGTGGGCGACAGCTCTTCTGTTTTTTTACTATGAAATTCTGACGGGGCGACAGTCGCGCGACAGCCGCGCTGCTAAAGTCGCCTTAATGTGAAAGCGGTCGTATGGATATACCCTTTTCATAACAGGCTTCTTCTTCTTATCGTGTGGGCAGTAAGGTCTAACGACCCCACATACCCTAGTGTCAGAGTTTCTAAACCGCCTCAAGGGCCTCTGACATGGTTACCGATGTCAGTGATGTCCAAGATAAACTTAGAAAGTACATATGAATTAGGAAAAGTCACATTGGTACTTGCCCGTGCCCGGTTGCGAACCCACAACCTCGTGCATGGGAGGCGGGCGCCTTAACCACTGGGCCACCAAACACCAGCCACTAAACACCAGAAAGGCCGTCGACTTGTCTTACATCCAATGACATAAAAAAGAACTAGTAATAAAGTATTTCCCGTTTGTAAGCACCTTCATAACTACATCATATGGGTATACCAATGTCTTATATTTCATAACTTTTTATATATCAACGAACCATTATTTTTACTGCCTTTTTCTTAGAAAGCCTAGATCACAGTAAAAAAAGACGTTACTGGAGTTCTAAAACCATTTCCTAAAACAGTATTACTTAGCCTTGCGCACTGTTGGATTTTTAACGTTAGGTTCAGCGCTGAGAGTTGAAAATCCAACAACCGAAATCACAAAGTATTATTAGAATGGTACTGTTTTTAGAGATGGTGGTAGGTCCCCAGATTCAGTCTGAGTACTAACTCTGGGCTTTGTTAACATGGTCATACCAAAGACAATTTCAAGTAACAACAGTGACATCGTAAAACCGAACTACCGGAAAAGTGGTGATGAAACCTTATGACCAAAAAAACATAACCCTCCTTCTGCCGCAGTCGGGTAAAATAGTGCTCACATATTTCAAATGAAAGTTAGAATTTCCTGAAATTAGATAAGGCTTCGATATTGCAATGTGGTCTCGAATTCGAATGCTTTCAGGATTACGTGTGCTTATAAAGGTTTCCAGACTTCTTTTTTTTTTTTTTTTATATACGGGAAATCATCATATAACTTCCCCCGCTCTGGGCGGGGCGGGAGGGAGTATCAGACTTTTACTGACTAAAACCCGTCTATGTTCCTTCATGTGCCCTTTGCGTTCCGGGGGCGCGGTATCTCTTTCGAACAACCCGCAGCCCCGGCAGGCATCGGCCCTCAGTGGCCCCATCCAATTTTGCTGACATCTCTTAGAGGCGCGCGTGGAACACGAACGCGCCGTCGACACGGTCTGTCGTTGTTTAGTGAACGTACGGACGGTGAGCTTCCCATTGCTCACCGTCCACAGACCCGCGCCTACGGTGGCCGGGAGTCGTCTCGCGGCTCCCGACGCCCGGAGCGTCTACCGCGGCGGCCGCTGGGACGGGGGACCCTCCTTTCCCTCTCCCGTCCCGCCGCCTCATTCCAGACTTCTAAGAACTCGATAGAAAAATAAATCTATACTTGCGCCACAAAGCAAAGCAAACAGAAAGCGCGACTGCTGAGCGAGGGGTCCTGGGTTCGATTCCCAGGTCTGGCAAAAAGTGTTATTGGGTTTTTCCATTAGGAATTTTTCAATAGCAGCTCGGAGTTTGCATTTGTGCCCGGTTTATGGCAATAGGCTTGCCCCCTATTACATGGGGCCTAAAGCACACCTCTGCCTAACCCTTCGGGAAACACAGGCGTGATGGTGCTATGTACTTGCGCCACATACAATGCAGAATATTCAGTAACAAACAACTATCAAATTAAGGAATAGTGTGGGTACAAAAATTATTTTCACAACCTTTAAAATGTTTTATTGTATTTTATAAGACAAACTGTAAAGAAAACACATGTAATAATGCTAGTACTTACTAAATAGTACAAAAGTAAAATGTAACTTTAAATATATTACTTTTATAACATGCGGCAAGAGCTTACATACCCACATTTATTTAAATATTTGTTGTTAAAGATTGTTTTTCGAATTTGGCTAAAGTATAGTCGTATTTTCGTCATTATGTAATTGAGCTTTACGTCCGTTCTATGCCTTTAACCCTTTGGTTACATAGAAGATGTTTTTGGTTACACTGGGTAGACATAAAGAGGCTATTTGACCAATTACATGTACCTAATTGGTTAATGGCCGTTTTATGTTATGGTAAAATAAACAAATATGGTGACAAGGCACTGTATTTGTCTCTTCACCACCATTGGATGACTGGTAGAGAATGCCTAAGGCATTAATTCCGCCTTTGTACTTTTTGTTGCATAAATATATATTTACACGGGGATGAACTTAATGCTTCGCTTTAATTACAAATTCTGGGCCACAACAATATAATACCTATTTTTAATTTGCCATCGAAACGCTAAGAATAAGAAGGATATATAATAAATTACATTTTTGAATATTAATATAAAAATACATACATCATACCACTTTCTGTGTGACCCATGTACATCCCACATGTTGACAACCTCACGGCCCACGTGAAGATACTTGATCTGCTTATTTAACTCGGCCTTCACGAGGTTCACGTCATGTGGGACTGTTGTGTCAACAATCACTGCGTGCCTCTCTAAAGGAAAAAGTATTTTAGAATAAGGCGAACTTTTATTACGCACATTTCGAAGTTAGAGCACCAGAAATAGAACAATCATACTAATATTATAAAGCGGTAAGATTTGTTTGTTTGTAACGAATAGGCTCTAAAACTACTCGACCGATTTGAACCATTGTTTCACCAATAGATAGCTGCATTATTCCTGAGTAACATAGGCTATATAACATCACGCTATTACCACCAGGAGCGGAGCAGTAACCAAAGATGAAACTTATGGCGGGTAAAATAATCGACACGGACGAGGTCGCGGGCAAATTGCTAGTGATTTATAACTCCCAACTTCTGTTATGAAATCGAAGTTATCATAATAACAGTTGGTGTTTATTTGTTTCTCCATGTTTCTCCGCGAATCTACGCAGTTACAGAATACACACCTGACCTTTAAAAAGGACACAAGGTCACACACGTCGTAAGTCTCCCGGAATTTTCACTCACATCCACATCCACACTCCTTTGTTGATAGACTCCCATTATTCAAGTCACATACAATGACGAGAGGGTTGGCACAGTGGTTGAGTGATTGGTGTAGCGGGTTTGATTATCGTACCGAAGAATTATTTGTGTGGGCTACTAGTTGTTCCGGGTTTGGTTGTTTGTGTATGTGAGTTTATATGTTTGTAAAAAGACACACGATACTGAAAAAAATAAAATAAAAAAAAAACCTACTAAGAAGCTAAGTTAAAAAAAAAAAGATTTGGGTTTAGATCTGACATTTTTGAAATATTTGTCATGCTGATATATACGTCGAACTTTAATTGCTGGATAGTAAAGTAACAAAGGCATTTTTATTACTATAATTTCTGCTCGCGACTTCGTCCGCGTCAAATTTTGATGTATTATCCCAAGAGAACTTTACATCTTTCCGGAATAAAAAGTACCCTATGTATTAATCCACACTACAATCTATCTTAGTGCTAAATTTCATCTAGATCCGTTTAGCCGTTTAAGCGTGAAACAGTAGCAAACATCCATCCATCCATCCTCACAAACTTTCACATTTATAATATTACTAGGAATTGACCCTAATTAATTGAGAAAATGTGGGTTTTCGGCAGAACTAAGTTCATTCGCTTCCGAATAAAACCTTGACAAGGTCAATGTCCTAGATTCAGTTACCGCAATTGAAAGTCCTGCGGCTGTAGCCTACATACATATGTCAGCTATCAATCAGCTGGAATGATTTAACGGAATCCGTCCTGACTGACAGTTCGCCCGTAAGGAATTGAGCGACTGACTTCGGGTATAATGGCTTGACGTATGTTGTAGGCTGTTCCTTAGAAGGTAGGCAGAGTGACTAGAGATTATTTTATGAACTAATACATTTTTTGAAGTCATTAAGGGCATGACCGTAATCAGCTCAAAGGCGTGCGCGTACGATTAATAGTTTTTTTAATAGAGAAAAATGTATAAATGTGTAAATCAAAAAAATAAATCGTATTTTTGGGAAAGTTGTTTGTTCTCATAAGCACAATCATGTGTTTAAGTATCGGTCACTAATTACAAGTCACCCTATATATCTAGTTGGTCGAAAATCTCAAAATCTAAAGTATAGTACCTTGATAACCTTTCTATAATGTTATGGTAAATAACATTTTTATTTTTTAAGTAGCCTGTAATGAGAACTCCCCCAAGTCCTTCCTTTAAAAGTTAATGATTAATTTTAAAAGGTGAGGTTTTTGAGTTCAGCGGTTATTGACTTTGTCCAAAATGGATCCAATAACTTTCGTCTCCACAACAACCCTCGTCAATCTCACGTGTCAACTCAACATGAAAGATTTTCATATTAATTTATCATTTTCACATTTAATTTAGATACTGTTGATATCAATAATCATTACTGAAGGTGGCGCTCTAATCGATCTACGTCTAAGAATCCGATTTTTTTCTTCAAAAGAAGTACATACAACAGCATGCAATCACGCCTGTATTCCCCGAAGGGTTAGGCAGAGGTGTACCAATGTACACCCACAGTTTGCTGGTATGTTTAGGTCCCATTATAGGCGGCGAGCCTATTGCCATTAACCGGGCACAAACCCAAACTCCGAGATGCTACTGAGAATTTCATAGAAAAACCTAAATAACAATTTTTGCTCGACCTGGGAATCGAACCCAAGACCTCTAGCGTAGCAGTCGTGCTTAGAACCACTAAGCTAACGAGGCAGTTATTAGGTATACTCTTGATATCAATACCTTATCATTATAGAAGGCGGCGCTCTAACCGATGCACGTCTAAGATATCCGATTTATTTTCTCTTTTCAAAATAAAAAGATTATCGAATGTATCAAAGAAATGTATTAAAAAGAAACTAGATTTAAAAGACGCTTGTTATATTTACTTAAAAGAAGTGTTTGTAAGAAAATCAAGATACTTGGCCTGCGAATATAAGGCGCGCAAACAGGCCACCGACCGCAGCCACCGGTGGGCGGTGACTGTTGCGCGCGACGTCCTTTGGTACCGCACACGTCGGTGGCCACCACGAGTGGTCGGTGGCCGCCACTATTAATGGGTGGTCGTTACAATTTGTAACAATCTCTTGTTGTACAGACCATTATGGCAAGGCGCAAACGTGGACACTTTTGTGTCTTGTCTCAGATACAAGCTACCGATGAATATTTTATTACCATAGAATCAGTATGAAATCGTCCACTCCCAGCGCATAAGTAAACATTTTATTGTGTTCAGTTGCTTCCACTTAATACATACTCATGACGATCAAAAAGTGTTAGGTGTCGGTAACTGGAAACTAAAAGTGTCTACGTTTGCGCAGCACCTATAGCAAAAATGGAAGGTCAACGGGATCTGATGCCGGTCAGGAATTCCCAAAGAAATATTAGAAGTCTTCTGGCTCCTAAACCGTAAAAAGTCGTGGCACGTGTGTGAGGGTGTTTCAGGGGGCCCGGGAGGGGAGGCTTCCAAATTTTTCTTTTGGACGCAACGCAATTGCACCAAGCTGGAGAAGCAACAAGCATATTGTTACCAGGATTTTGTTAAATCCAAATAAAGTGTTCGTGAAGTTTCCTGCTTGTTTTTCTGCATAGAGACCTACGTTTTACGAGCAACTAGCTTCAACTTTGTGTCTCTTCTTGACAATTAAATTATCAAGTGACTGTAAATAGTTGAATTGACTGGAAATGGTAGCCCGTTTGGGCAGAGCCTTACTGTATATATTTACAATTTTTAATTAAGTTTCTCTAGAAGTGTTTACGAGGATCTTTGGTGATATTAAGTGTAATTTATTTAGGTCAATGAAGCATCAAGATGGTTAGCAACCTAACTAACGACCAGTTTTTTTATAGCTTCTTATTTAATGTTCTGAAAAGCCGTGTTAATGGACTTGTCGCCTACAAATGGATGGCAATCTGTACATAGTATTAATGCGGTTTTCATCATTACAGTGTAGTAGTAGAGAGAGTGATGCAAGAGGAAGGTTTATACGTATGCTCGTAGAATATCACGCTACAACCAACGGGACCGGTGCAGTAACCAAATCAGTTACATCTTTGGTTACGTGTGGTATACAGCTACATACATACCATCACGCCTATATTCCGCGAAGGGTTAGGCAGAGGTGTATCAATGTACACCCACAGTTAGCTGGTAATTTTTTAGTCCCATGTAATGGGGGGCGAGCCTATTGCCTATCTCTAACCTAATCCTAAATAGGCAGTCAAATATTGACTAAACTTTAAATTCTCCACCAACACCAATCCCATACAATCACAGGCTACCGCGAACAAATATTTTTCACGCCAAAAATAAAAGTTGTTTTTCAGCAATATTTGTGTCCCAACGCTGGGTAGGTCTGTGCCTAGTTTGACGTGTTACATAGATGATGGCGTTGTATATGTGAGAGAGACAACACTATCAAACCGAACCTTTATTTAAAACTGGGACAAATCCTAACTTCGAGCTGCTACTGAGAATTTCATAGTTAAACCCAATAACACTTTTTGACACAGCAATTACATACAGGTAGTAACTTATATAGGCTTAATAACAATGTTGCTTGCACTACAGTACAACTTTCATGTTATATTGAACTATAGGTGGAAACTTTCGCCTAAGCTCTTCCTGACCTAGTCCGCACTAGTTAGGAATGGGTCAATATCATGCTGTTTACAATTTTGACGGTCTTTAAAATCAAATACGGGTATCAAGTCAGAAAAGCGGACTGTGACCAAACAGGTTTCAATCAACACTAAAAGCGACATAGACGTTTCATGTTAAAGTTACGGCTGTGCGCCCCGATACTGCCTCACCCGATTCTATTTTAGTGTAAATCTTTTTTTTTAATGTCGTTGGATGACAAACAAGCTGACAGCCTACCAGATGGTAAGTGGCCACCGCTGCCTATGGACATTTGCAATACAGAGGCCTTGCAAATGGGTTGCCATCTCAGAGACAAAATTAAAATGTCTCATGTGCCTGTAATTACACCGGCATTCACACCTTTCAAACTGGAACACAGCACGCTGGTTTGTGTCCAAAATAGACATGGCGGTAGTACTTCCCCGGACGGGCTCCTTCACAAAGAGCTCTTCTACTACTAAATTTATGATTCGATAGTACCATAAAGGGGAAATCGTTCTACCGCAGGAAAACAACCATTAAAATTTCTTCGACACTTCTATATCTATACTAATATTACAAAGAGGTATTTTTGTTTGTAACGAATAGGCTTCGAAAATACTCGACCGATTTCAACCATTTTTTCACCAATAGGCAGCTACACTATTCCTGAGTAACATAGGCTATTTACCACCACGCTACGACCCACGAGAGCGGAGCATTAACCAAAGACGTAACTAATGACGGGTGAAATAAGCTACGCGGATGAAGTCGCAGGCAAATTGCTAAGGGCACGCCTTGATTGAGGCGGTAAGTCCCCTCTTTGAGGAGTGGCTTGAGCGGCGCTACGGCGCCCTCACCTACCGCCTGACGCAGGTCCTCACCGGACATGGTTGTTTCGGGAGGTTTCAGCACCTCATCGGGCGGGAGGAAACGCCCGGGTGTCACCATTGTGAGGATCGCCCCGAGGACACGGTGGAGCATACTTTGGCGGTGTGCCCTGCTTGGGCGGAGCACCGCCGAGTCCTCGAGGCGGCCATCGGCGGCGGCGCCCTCTCGCGTCCGGCACTGGTTCAGGCCATGGTCCGGAGCGAGAGGGAATGGGAAGCAGTCGCCTCCTTCTGCGAAGCTGTAATGCTAGAGAAGGAGGCGGCGGGACGGGAGAGGGAAAGGAGGGTCCCCCGTCCCAGGGGCCGCCGCGGTAGACGCTCCGGGCGTCGGGAGCCGCGAGACGACTCCCGGCCACCGTAGGCGCGGGTCTGTGGACGGTGAGCAATGGGTAGCTCACCGTCCGTACGTTCACTGAATAACGACAGACCGAGTCGACGGCGCGTTCGTGTTCCACGCGCGCCTCAAAGAGATGTCAGCAAACTTGGATGGGGCCACTGAGGGCCGATGCCTGCCGGGGCTGCGGGTTGTTCGAAAGAGATACCGCGCCCCCGGAACGCAAAGGGCACATGAAGGAACATAGACGGGTTTTAGTCAGTAAAAGTCTGACACTCCCTCCCGCCCCGCCCAGGGCGGGGGAAGTTATTTGATGATTTCCCGTCTATAAAAAAAAAGGCAAATTGCTATAGTCATTTATAGCGATATATATTACTATAGCGATCAACCAAATGAAATAAACCCTCGGAGCTTTGGGTCAATTTTATTGTCAAAATTAAATCGGATCTTTCCGTGTCCCATCTTGGATGTGAAATAAGGAAAACCCAAAGAAAATGTATAATTGTAACCAAAAGAAGGAGACATTACGTCGGCTTACAAGATCACTCCGCGCGTTTAGGCTGCATCAAAAGAAAATTCTTATTTCCAACAACAAACAACAAAGCTTTGATAATAATATATCTCGAGAAGAATATTCTTATCCAACACTTTATTTACGTCTTAAGTAAAACAAAAGCTTATATAAATCACGTTACCGACTGAGAAATGAAAAATGTCGTGGTGGCTCAACGGTTAAGGCGCCCGCCTATCGTGCAAGAGGTTGCAAGTTCGATGCCGGGTACCAATGTTTTTTTTAATTCATAAGTACTTTCTCAGTCTATCTTGGACATCACTGACATCGATAACCATGTCAGAGGCCCTTGAGGCGGTTTATAATCTGACACTAGGGTGTGTGGGGTCGTTAGACCTCACTGCCCACACGATAAAGAAGAAATTCATATGTAATTCAGCTTCAGATTAATTTGTAAAACTAGTTAAGATAACGAGAATCTAACTAATTTAATTATATTAGTGATTAATTTTGAAGTAACTTTGATTAATTTCAGATCTGTTCTAAAGTTTTGGACGTCACTGTTATTGCTTTACTGTCACATGTTTAGACATATTGGAATGTGACAGATGTATGTTTAGGCATATTGAATTAGTTTCACGTTACCTATTAATTTGATTGCAGAGAGATTGTGGATAGGCACGATTTGTGGGATCATCCTCGAGCATTTTGCTGTTCTGTCTTTTTTCGTCATAACCAGCGAACCGATTTTGATGAAAGGTACGGGGTAAGTTATGGGCTTAACCCATGATAGGATATATGCTACGTTTTATTCCGCGATGAAAGTCATTTACAAGAATGACGTCACGGGCAAAAGTCAGTAATAAAATAAATACACACAACCCACTGAAATATGACGAGGATACAAACCACATCTTGTATGTATGTAAGTCCCCTGTTAGCGATGCAAATAAAATTAAATAATAGATTCTGCCGACTTATCTTCTAGTAGTTTTCAAGTAACAAAGGTTGAAAAGCATTTTTTTAAACAGTGTCAAAGCTAACCTATATTTTTATGTAAAAAATATATACTAAGAAGAGTTAGGCACAAGTTTACCAATGTACACTCACAGTTCGCCGGAATGTTTAGGTCCCATGTAATAAGGGGCAAGCCTATTGCCAATAACCGGGCACAAATCCTAACTCTCGAGCTGCTACTGAGAAGTCCATAGTAAAACCCAATAACACTTTGCTCGACCTGAGAATCGAACGCGCTTAGGACCACTAGGTTAATGAATTCAATTAATCTGTGTACTATGTCACTGGACCTATGACATGAAGTGTGTCTGGAGGTCATTGCCCCCACGCGAGATAAATGGGGATAATATATCTTTGTAGATTACATTCGCGTAGCTTCGTCCACTGGGAATTACGTATTGGATAGCTCAATCAGAAACCCTTATGAAAAACTAAATCACTGGGTCACTTTTGATAGCGTGTATTATCTTACAGAGAAGATTTTGTATGGCATAACTTAATTTAAAAAATAAATGTATTAGCCACATACCATCACGCCTGTATCCCACGAAGGGATAGGCAGAAGTGTACTAATAACACTAATAACACCCACAGTTCGTCGGTATTTTTAGGTCCCATGTAATAGGGGGCGAGCCTATTGCCCTTAACCGAGCACAAATCCTAACTCCGAGCTACCACTAACCATTAAGAATTTTGAAAAATATTGGTTCTTAACATCTTAAGGGACTTATAGAAAAACCGAAAAAACAACAATAAAATCCATATCAGCATATCTATGTCATATATTCACATTTGCGCTACTGGACTGGACTGCCATGGCTTACATCGTTATTATAATTTTGTTATTTTTTATATTCACCTTCATTGTTTTCACATACGGAAGCCACAAGAACCAAAAACCAAATTGAAGGAAAAGAGTGGCCATGGAGTTTCTTGCTTGTTCTTCTCCATAGAGACTTTATTATAAGCAAGACTCAAGTTCCGTCATATTTTATTGCAACTATGAAAAATGCTAGCACGCCAGACGTCATGCAAAATACAACCGGGGAAAATGGTAAAAGAATTTTCTTTCATATTTAAAATTTTTCGCTCAAATACACGAAATGTTAAAATGGAAATCATTTTCATCGTATTATGCTAACGAAGTTAAGTCATTCGAATTTTTTCACGTGACCAGAGGGCAATGTTGCCAGCCTTTTGGGTTCTTGTTCCATTGACAGCGGTGCGGACGAATTTTCGATGCCTTATGAGCTGCCCTATCCCCGTATTTTATAATACGAATTAATTTTATCGTAGGTACAGTCAGCAAAAGAGATAAGTAACCAGACCATCTAATATAGTTGAAGGTTTCTCTCGAACCAGTGGTAGTTTTTAAATGAAATTTAATTTAATTAAAAAACTGTTTATTTTCTGTTAATAAAAACAAAATTCATTAAAAAACTTTTATCAGTTTAGTTCAGTATTAGGCTACCCTGGTTACTTATCTCTTTTGTTGACCGTACATCATATGTACATATTTTTAATATTTATAAATTTTGCATCCTCATCAAATGAAAGGTGGTAACTTTGTTAGCGATTCTTAACACAAATCAGTAATAATAAAAAAAAGTTTTAAGTTTTTGATTTTCCAATTCGAACTACCCATCTTGCCGCTGGGCAGGCTTTAGCAGGCAGGGCGATGAACCCGCACGCACGCTGTGAAATAGTCGCGCAATATGACTAACCGCACACGCAACGAGGCGATTCAGCCCCCCTAGCCAAGTCACAAACCATAAACGCAACCGCTGAGTAGGCTTTAATGGATCTTCAACTTTATGTGCTTGGTTTTAAGTTGAAGATCTAATGAAGATTGCATAGCGTTTTCGTTCGTTCCAGTCGCTAACGCTTAGAAATCTTTAATAGATTTTCAAGTTAAGGCTCTTGGGTATTAAGTTGAAAATCTATTGGTACCTACCGAGCGTTTACGATTATCGTTTGTGACTTGGCTAGGGGGGCTGTTCTTTGAAAGAGATGTATTCTGAAATACTGACAAACATAAACAACACAAAAATATGTATACCTTTTAAGACAAAGCCTTTAAACCTTCCTTCCTTAACCTAACAAAGTGATAATTGTTTGGGTAAATAAAACTATTCTTACGTTTACTTTAGAATACAAAAGTACTAATTTACATTGTATCAGAAATATCAAGTTTGATAAGTTATTACTAATATTAAACAGTAGTAAACTTTACTAATTAGGTCAACATGTCTACAAAGTTTTAATTAAGTACACATTTGTACTAATGTAATTAATATATTAAGGAAAAAATAATTTTCTATTGTACCCGGTGACTAGTAACCAGTATTTTTATATTTGTTAACTAGCTTATGCCTGTGATTTCGTCCACGTGATTGTCGGTTTTCTTGGCGGATTTAATTTTTTTTAACGCGGAGCTCTAAGTAATCCTTTTTCTAAAGGTGAGAGACGAGGGAGTGCACCTTTGTACATTACTTTATGGGGTGAAAATTAACTCCTCACTAAATTTCGGCGTTTTTTATTATTTCAGTGATTTTGTCGTAAAAGCTTAACAGCAAAGTGTTATTGGGTTTTTCTATGAAATTCTCAGTAGCAGCTCGGATTTTAGATTTGTGCCCGGTTAATGGCAATAGGCTCACCCCCTATTACATGGGACCTAAATGTGTCGGCGAACTGTGGTTGTACATTGGTACACCTCAGCTTAACCCTTCGGGGAATACAGGCGTGATGGATGGTAGCTTAACAGACAGACAGAGTTACTTTCGCAGTTATAATATTACTATGGATTAGAGAAAAAATATTAGTAGAATACTTCTTACTAACTAATTATAATTTAATCAAATTCAAAACTTTAATTTCAAATAACCTCTGAATTTTCAAGTCAAACCTTTGAAGTTTTTAAACTCTCTGAAAAAAAAAACCTGAAACGAAATGGCTTCCAGCGACTCATGACTTTTAAAGTTTCCTCAAGTATTTGAGTTGTAGAGTAATTATGAAATATAAATCATGACTTGGTTTTATGTTATTATAACTTTGAATCGGTTTCAAAGTTACTAGTTTATAGTAATCCCATGAGAAAGGAGAAGACACGGTTGGCGCAGTGACTGATGGCTGCTGCGCTGTGTGTCGTGGGTTTGATTGCCGTACGGAACATAATCAACGATTATCCTCGTCAAACTCACCGCGGTAACTTTGCTAGTGATTCTCAACATGAATTAACAATACACATGAATAGGTTTATTTTTAGTATAAATGTGTCTTTCGAATATGAACTAGGCATTTAGCCGCTGAGTTTTGGGTGTCGTAATTATATTTCATGTTTTATGACAACTTTTACAAATTTTAAGAGGATGCACCTTAAATTAAAAATATTACCTGATAATTATTTATTTACGAATAGATTTCTTCTAAATACGTATAATGTTACATTTATACCTAAATCCTATATAGGCACAGCACGGTTGGTGCAGTGGCTGTTATATTGCATGCCGCAGGTTCAATTCCCACAAGGCACATATATTTGTATCGCCTACAGTTATTTGTTTGTGAAGGACAATTTATATGTATAAGTAGTATGAGATTATAATATGAAAATGAAATTTATTTATTAATTTTTTAAGAATGACATAATGTACAATAATAATTAATAATTTTAAATTAATCTATATCGACAAATTGTATAAATAATGATAGCATGATAAATTAATTAAAACCTATCGCCTATTACATTGCTGTGCCCTAGCAGGGTTCATTGTTTGGAACTACCATAATGTAACAACCTGTAAACAACATGAATGCAATAAATGATTATGATTATGATTATGTTTGTAAACGCACCCACGATTAAAGAGAAACTCCAAGAGAGGGGTAAAGTTTAAAAGCTCGAAGGACGTCTATGAATAAACTAGAGCACCGTACGTAAATAAACTAAACCAGGAATAGTAAAGTAGTATTCTAACCAGGTCACAACTTTACAGCAGAGCTTAACTAAAAGCATGAAGTCCCTTGACAACACGCCTGAAGATAAACTAAAGGCAATTTAAACTTTTAAATGCAGTAAATAAAATAAAAGCTTATTTACAAGTGGACTGTTAGGGCGGTGACACGGAAAGGATTTTATTTATATTCAAGTCCTTTTTGTCTTTATTTCAATGAATTTAGAATTCGTTTTACCTTATTCCGATACAATCATACCGCGGCAGGACGGTGGCATGCTAGGATATGCCGCGGCATGCCACGGGCGGCGTGGCACCGCTTTCCGCAAGCCACTTAGGTCAAAGGATTATGACAGCTAAGTCAATTAAAATAAGGTTATTTTTTATCAATAAAGATCTCATCTTATTTGCGTTTAAAACGGGTGCTAGTTTTTATATACTTGTATATAATGTGCTGTTTACATGGTTTCAAAATTATCTACTCTCGATAATCGCTTATTTAATTTGAAGAAATAAATATTCCTGGCGTAAATGAGCCTATACGAGTATGACACTAAAGCAAAAACTAGTCCCTTTGTGTAAACCGAACCAAACATAGTAGTCCCTAAACTTTGGACAGCTTGCACAAACTGTGAATGCCATTCACAAACTGTTAACAATTCGATATAGGACGCGTTTCAGATTCAGGGAGTTGCAGTGCGAATTAAATTCTGACCTAGTTTGGTACAATAGGACACATTACAAGGCCGAATCGGCAAGAGAGACAGTAGGTTCAATTTCTATGAGATTATGATATGTGTAGCTTCTTGAGACCTCTGTTCTGCCTGCAGGTTAGATGTGGAATGTTGAAGACTTGGGATTGTCTTTTACTGAAACGTGGATGCGTTATTGCTTCTAAATATTGGCTGATTGCTCTTCTGCAGGCTGTTGAAAATTGGGTCCTTCGAATTGGGTAGAAAACACCATTTCACCAATAATTTCAAGCCACCATTTCTCTAAAGAAAACATAATTTAATGCTGAAAATCTGATTCATTTTCAATACCTAAACTGTAAAATGTGTACAATAGTTCCAGTAAAGTCGATCAATATCGAACCCGCCAAATAGTTCATCTATGCGGTGGCCTTAAATAGACCTTAAAATCTAAAAATGCTGTGATGGTCCAGTGATCATTTATAGATTTTGTGATTTTGAGTGGACTTGAAATAAATATCTATTAAGTCAATGCAGTTGTCAAATATATGACGAAACACTTTACAATTGCCATATATAAATATATACCATCACGCCTGTATTCCCCGAAGGGTTAGGCAGAGGTGTACCAATGTACACCCACAGTTCGCCGGTATATTCAGGTCCCATGTAATAGGGGGCGAGCTTATTGCCATTAACCGGGCACAAATCCAAACTCCGAGCTGCTATAACTAAGAATTTCATAGAAAAACCCAATAACACTTTTTGCTCGACCCGGGAATCGAACCCAGGACCTCTAGCGTAGCAGTCGCGCTCAGGACCACTAGGCCAACGAGGCAGTTAAATTGCCATACAAACCTATAATAGAAATCGCATTTTCACAGCTCACAAAAAGCATATCAAATGTTTGGTAGTATCTACTACCCAACTGTTCCTCTTTATTTATTACGAAGGCCACAATGCTCCACGCTACATTATTTATCCGAAGCTTCTTTTAACACAAAGAGGAACTCAGCACCGCAACTAATTAAAATTGTAACGGCGGACACATATGTAAACCTCTCGAGAACCCGACAGTGGTTGTATGACCTAATTAAACGAATGCCTGCCGCGACCAAATGGGATTGTAAGGAATCTGCAATCAAAGTAACGTTTTATGTTTGACTAGTTTACGCTCGCGACTTCGTTTGCTTGAATGTAGGTTATAGCGTGGAGCCGTAATTCTTTTCCATACTAATATTATAAAGAGGTAAGATATTTTTGTTTGTTTGTTTGTTTATAACGAATAAGCTCTGAAACTACTAGACCGATTGTAATCATTTTTTCACCCATAGATAGCTACATTATTCCTGAGTAACATAGGCTATATAACATCCGATACGACACACGTGAGCGGGGCATTAACCATAGACGTAACTTATGGCGGGTGAATAAGCCACGCAGAGTAAATCGCGGGCAGTTCGCTAGTGTAAAATAAGTCTTTTTTGTTATTGAATAACAAGTTTTGTATTAAAAGTAAAGCCAAGGCATTTTAATATATTTTTGATCTCTTTCGGAAAATATTATGTAAATACTCACATCTAACTATGTACTTTAGTAGGGATAAAGTTTCAACTAGTTTATGGCCGCCGGCTTTATCCGCGTGAATTTCGGTTTTCTGTCTGCTAAATTCAATATTAATAAAAAAAAAGTAATTGACTTTTAAAAGTGCCTTTTGATGGTCGAATTGAAATTATGATTTGACTTGACTTTGATTTTGCCTAATTCTTTTTGTTAAATAAATTAAAGCTTAACACGTTCGGTGCGGCATCGGGTCGATTATATCCGATGCTCATCTTTCCTCCGGTGCGGGGTAAAAATTACTGTGCCAACCGCTGGTGCGGGACCAATATATTTGGTGTCCTTATGAATATGAATGAGATAGTTAGTGTTTTGTAATTGTCTCGTAAATTGAATATTATAGGTGCAAAAAAATCTCATCGGGTCTTTTAGACCCGATGCCGACTGAAGCAAAATTTTTTACGTCTAGTGCGTTCATCGGTTCTAAACGACCCGATGCCCGATGACCCGATAGCCGCACTAGATTTCATACTAGTTGAGCTAGTGAGGTCCGTGTGTTTCGATGAGTTCTTATGCTTATAATGGTAATACATGTGAAGAAGTTAATCATGCAAAATCTATAAATAACCGGAGAGATTTTGAATGCCTTTCGCTAATAGGAAATGGTTTAAGGGAAGTCATTTAGTATTTTAGGTGTTAAGTTTTTTTTTTCGAAAGGGATATTACGATATCGTAATATTTTTTGGTGGTCATTATATTTAATCCCTTTATTTTTATATGCCATCGACAGGTCTGAAAAATATATTATACATTTTATCACTATCGATATATTTTTTTTATCATCCACAGATCACATCACTAAAAATGTATCGACACTTTTACAAATCAGTGCGGATAACGGGTCGAAAAGATCCGACAGACAAATCCTTTATTTATATACAAACCACTCGGTGCATTTACCTACGATTTCGGCCTTCTATTGAGTGATTATTTGTCAACACATTGCTATAAAGAAATATTCTTTAATCATTAAACCCATAAAGATAAGTCCTCCTAAACAGATGTAAGTCGAACGGGTCTTTTCGACCCAGCAACGCACCAGGAACAAATCGTGCATCGGTTATAAAAGACCCGATGCCGCACCAACTGAAAGTTATCAAATTTGACTAACGCAGTGAACGTGTTAAGTTACTTTTCATAAGTTTTACCTGCCAGTAAAAGTCCAGTAAAAGTTAGTTTAGCCGTTTCGGAGATAACCTGGAACAAACAAAAGAGACACAGAGAGACAAAAATGTTAAAAATGTTTTTTTTTTGTGTAATCGTGGTATGACATTCATTATCATCATCATATATGCTAGACATAGGCCTCCCCCATAGATGAAATTACAAACAAACAACATAATTTGTTTATTCATACACAAAACAAGTAAAATGTGTGAAAGTGGAGATTAAGTTGACAAAATGTAAGCGCTCTTGTACATACAAATGAATGGTAGGGTTCATTGGTATTCCGAGAACGATTCCTAACCTTTTGTAGGCGTTGAATTTATGTGTCTGTTGAATATTGATATTATAAAAAAGACAAGACGTAATGTGTTTTATTTTTTGTCCTCTGTCCGGATCTACTAGGGAAATTTTATTTAATATATACCATCACGCCTGTATTCCCCGAAGGGTTAGGCAGAGGTGCACTTTAGGTAAACCCTAGGTACACCCACAGTTCGCCGGTATATTTAGGTCCCATGTAATAGGGGGCGAGCCTATTGCCATTATCCGGGAACAAATCCTAACTCCGAGCTGCTACTGAGAATTTCATAGAAAGACCAAATAACACTTTTTGCTCGACCTGGGAATCGAACCCAGGACCTCTAGCGTAGCAGTCGTGCTTAGGACCACTAGGCTAACGAGGCAGTTCTTGTTTCTCATTGTTTATTAATTTCTATATTATTACTGTTATAAATGCGAATGTTTGGATGGACGGATGTGTCAGTCCATCACGCCTGAACGGCTGAACTGATCTAGATGAAAGTCACAAAGTTTATGTAGTCTGGAGTAGCACTTGGTTTACTTTTTTTTTCCCGGAAAATGTACGGTTGTACAAACAAGAATTACTCAAGTCGTAATAAATTAACGCTGGAAGGAAAATCAACATCGTACCAAGGATTTAGATGGTGATTTTACACCACAAAGCGGTGAAATTTTTCATCAGTACCGTCCCCTACTTTAAAAAAATCAACTTTCTATACCTACTAATATTATAAATCCGAAAGTTAATAGTTACGGGGTAAGTTTGAACAACAAGAAAGGATATAGGTTCCTCTTCATTCCGCTGCTTCGTCTGCGTCCAATATAACCGACATTCGACACGAAGTTGCAGGCAAAAGCTAGTTCCTTAACTTAAAAATATCAATTTCCTAAAAAATTTCAAAGTAAAATTTCAGCTGTATAGGTTTGATGGAAATACCACGTAAGGCTTCTTTCCCTCGAGGCTCTCGATTGTGCACTATAAGTGCATTTGAGTGTTGACACTTGTGTGGGCAATTTCAAGGTACCCTTTTAGCAGTGCAGCTTTTAAACCGAGAGCGTTTTGTTAATAGGTAGGTACTGGATCACTTTCTGCTGTGACCGAGATACCGGGTAGTGTTTCACTTTGTGTATAGGGCTCCAATTAGGGTCACTGAAAGCCGAGGTGCTTTTTAAATAATTTATTTAATCAAACATGAAGTGTTCTATACGTATATGACAGGCACTCAGGCACTTCCGTCGCCCAACATAGGCAGTATGTTGAGTGACTCTACATTCCGGCTCGCTACATGCCTGCGCCTGGGTGCACCTTGTGGGGCTCCGCACCGCTGTCAGTGCGGTGAAGCTGTCGACTGCCTTGGCCACCATGGCCTGTCATGCAAAAAGAGCGCTGGCCGCATAGCACGGCACGCCAGCATTAATGACATCATCCGTCGTGCTCTTGTCTCCGCCGGAGTGCCAGCTGTTTTGGAGCCAATTGGCTTGGCACGCGACGATGGTAAGAGACCAGATGGGATGACTATAATGCCTTGGAAGTTGGGTAGGCCTTTGGTGTGGGATGCAACATGCGTCGACACCCTCGCGCCATCCCATCTTCCTAGCACGACGTGCTGTGCTGGGGCGGCTGCGTCTGGTGCGGAAAATCTCAAGCGGCGCAAATATATTAACCTTCATGAAAGTTATATATTTGAGCCGTTTGGGGTTGAAACACTAGGGCCATGGGGACCGAGCGCTCATCTAGTGTTTCGCAATATAGCCAAGCGACTGGTCCATTCTTCACGTGACCAGAGGGCTGGACTTTTCTTGGGCCAAAGAATCAGCATTGCCATACAACGTGGCAATGCTGCCAGCCTTCTGGGCACATGTCCCATTGACGGCGATGCGGATGAGTTTTTTGATGCCCTATGACCTTCCTTTCTTTTTGTTTTTTTTTTTAACTGTACATAGTTTTTAATTTAATTATTTATTGTTTAACTAAGTTTTGCTGCATGAATAAAGTAATTTTTATATGACTTGAGTGTGGCTAAACTAATGAACCATAATAATATAAAAAATCGTTTCTTATTTCGAATTTCAGCCAGGTTGCCGTGGTGTACAACCTTCACAGCACATAGCGTTTGTGTACCAACTTTGTAGCAACGGTTCGATTTCAGGTATTTCAGTTTAATCCAACTGTTGAACGGAGAGGTGACTGGTATAATTATTGTGACGTTAAAAAAATACCAATTTTATAAATAGCTGAAGTCAATTTATTAGCCAATTCTGAACAACCTACTTTCAGGGTGTGCGTTTAATATGTTACACGTTTATTTACGATACACTAAGATACACGTGAGCGAAGCCGCGGGCACATAAGCCCGGTTTCCACCGCGAGCGGAACGGACCCATTAATGACTTCGTTAAACTCGCAAACTGCATACTGCATACTTGTCTCTTTCCGTCCGACTATTTGTTGGTGGAAATACAAGTATGCAGTTTGTGCTTGCGAGTTTAACGTAGTCATTAATGGGTCTGTTCCGCTCGCGGTGGAAACCGGGCTATATAGTTCTTAGATAAAGGAGACGATGGTTTACCTAGACCGCAGGCGTGTGTCATCTTTGTAAAACACAAAGAGACTTCCTACAGCTTTCTCGGTAACTAAAGCCTGCCCCGAGGCGCAATGTCCATTCAAATCTTATGAATTAATACCTCGCTGTTATCCAGTGGATGAATGTTCTATTCCTTGGTAGGAGAGGAAGGCACAAAAAACAAAAAAGTTACATACATACACATACAATCACGAAGGTATTCCCCGAAGGGTTAGGCAGAGGTGTACCTACTCAGTACACCCACAGTTCACCGGTGTGTTTTGGTTTAGGTACCATGTAATAGAGCGCAAGCCTGCTCCCATTAACCGGGGACAAATCCTAACTCCCAACTGCTACTGAGAACAACCAATATTGTGGATTGCAAATGAATAGGACTACGAATCAATTTTCACTCGACTTCATACTCCTATCACACATGAAGACTATGCTTATAACTAAAGTACAGTACGGCCGACTTATCTTGGCGAGTCTGAAGTTAGCCGTTTGGCTGCGCAATGGATCTTTTACGAACACAATTGTCTCCTGCGCAGCTAATCGGCTAACTTCAGACTCGCCAAGATAAGTCGGCCGTAGTGTAAATCGGTTACATAATATCTGACATAATATTATAACGTAGGTGCTTGTACGATATTGTTATTAGATGTAATCCTCCTATCACTTACATACAATATCAAAACATAATTTTAACAATAATCCTCGTCACATTGTATAAAAATAAAACATCATTTTTAAGGATATAATCTGTAATACGTTGTCATTGTCATTGACAAACAACCAGACCCGAACAACTATCTGTAATCCATACTAATATTTGTTAACGGAAATCGCGCCGCGACTATCGTGTGGTCACTGCGCCAACCGTCTCGTGAACATTTTCAACAATCAACTTTTATATTAGCAAATAAAATATACAGGATTTTTTTTAACCAGTGCGTAAATTTTGCCATAATAAACTTCAACATGTTTTATTAAACACGTATATTTTATTTTGATATGTCTTAGTACTAAAAAAAAAAGTTATCGCTTACGAAACATGTTTACTTAAAAACCATATTTTATTGTCACTCAGCGCTAGCGCATTCCCCACCCCCTCACCCTAGCCATGCGCCCGGACGGCGGCCGCGAGTTTTCATTGGTAGTATGGCGAATAGATTATGTCCATGTTTTGCTTATTTCAAACTCGGATAAGGATGTTTTTTTTTTAACTAAACACGGAAATGTGTTCTATTACTGACACTGAACTACCAAAAAAAAAATTTACGCACTAGTTAAAAACTTTTCATGTATAAAAAATAACAAAATATAACAATTATTTTTCTCTTGCAGACGGTACTAGGCGCCATGCCGCTAGCCGTGGCTGCTATCAACCGGGAACCGAGCCTGCTACCCGGTCTGAAGCTGCGCTACGTCGCCGCTGACATCGGCCGCTCCCGACCACACCTGCCCAACGACAAGGATAGCCTTTCTTTACGGTAAGTACTTTACCATACTAGATAACATCACGCCTGTATTCCCCGAAGGGTTAGGCAGAGGTGTACCAATGAACACCCACAGTTCGTCGGTATGTTTCGGTCCCATGTAATAGGGGGCGAGCCTATTGCCAAAGTAAGTAATTTACTGGTTAGTATTAGTAAGAAAGTTACTGGGAAAGATTTTGATAGCATCAATAGTTTTACATAGAAGATTTTGTATAAACATGTATTAGCCATCTTGAGGAATATTCGTAATTTTATCAACATCTGAAATGAGTTAAAGAAAAAATGGAAATAAGACAAAAAAAAACAATAATACTATTTCATCATCATCATAGATTTACAAAAGGACCTGTTGGAAGCGGCCTGCATCAAAAATAATATCAGCCTATTAAAGCCCCACTGCTGGGTAAAGGCCTCTTCTCATACAGAGAAGGCATAGGCATTGATAACCACGCTTGCTCAAGGCGGATTAGCGATTTCAGACTCATTATTCATTATAAACCCAGGTTTCTTCAAGATGTTTTCCTTTATCGATGGCAGTGATATCCTAGAAAACATAAAATAAATAGAAATGTCACTTTATTCACTTACCTACTTACTATTATTTAGTATTTTAAAGTTTTCAAGACAAAGTTAAAAGACTGTATGACTTGAAAGTTTTTATAAGACATCAGGCGATGGTACAGAGGAACAATATTGAACCTCCTTGAATTGAACCCTCCTTAATTGAATCCGGCTAAATATACAATGAATTTGTACGAGATTATCTGCCAGACAAATTATTCGATAGTTATCCAGAGCCCCGTTGCTGCCCCGTTGGTCTCATGGTCGCAAGTGCGACTGCTGTGCAAGGGGTCCCGGGTTCGATTCCCAGGTCGAGCAAAAAGTGTTATTGGGTTTTTCTATGAAATTCTCAGTAGCAGCTCGGAGTTTGGATTTGTGCCCGGTTAATGGCAATAGGCTCGCCCCCTATTACATGGGACCTAAATATACCGGCGAACTGTGGGTGTACATTGGTACACCTCTGCCTAACCCTTCGGGGAATACAGGCGTGATGGTATATTTATTTTTATATTTTATTTATCCAGAGCTGATGAATTAGGCTGTAACTAAATACCTATTGTAATTTCGTAGACTTTAGATACCCTAGGACTGGTTTAGTGAAAGGGGAGAAAAGATAATTATCCCTCCGTAGCTCGTATTGCGTCGAAAATTCCGACAGTCGTATTGAAACAACAAAACTTGAAACTTCATTGTTGTCTTGACTTTGAACGCGAGTTTTACTCCTAAACTATTAGGCATTGTTACGCATTACTATATGGAAAGTTTAATTGAACTTTGTTGAACTGGAAATTAGGCTCAAAGTCGAATAATAATTTTGCTATAACTTTTCAAGGATGTATACTACTGGCTTCCGCTCGCGACTTCGTTCGCGTCGGTATTAATGTATTATAACACGTACATGTTACGTACGCACATATAAAAAGTAAGCCTATGTTCTATTCTAGGCTATAATCTATATCTGTGCCAAATTTTATCTGGATCCTGTCAGCCGTTCTGGCGTGATTGAGTAACAAACATCCATCCATACTTGTGCGTATATAATAGCACTTAACAAATATTTGTATGGAATACAGGCAATTGTTTCAGTTCTGGCCTCAGGTGTAGGTAGAGGGGGGGGGGGGGTCTAGTTTACATGTTTATTCACACAGTAATAATACAGGACAAACTGCTAAGGTAAAGCGAAATAGTTAATTTTAAATCATTGAATTCGCCGCAATTCGTCGCAGTGCGTCTGTCGTATTGAACTCCATAGTGTATTCACAAATATTTCTCTAAAAGCAAATTTCGTTCAATTAAATTCTCAATAGCAGCTCGGATAACGGCAATAGGCTCGCCCCCTATTACATGGGACTAAAACATAGCAGCGAACTGTGGGTGTACACCTCTGCTTAACCCTTCGGGGAATACAGGCGTTATGCTACTAAATAACGCCCAAAATTAATTATGTATCACATATTTTGATCCCAATCTTTCACAGACCCTTGCGATCTACCCTTTCAAAGATTAATAGCAAAATAATTCCATTGAACAAATCCAAACTACCGCACCGGGGTGAAATGTCAATTTGGCAGTCAAAAAAAAAGACAACCGCCTTCAAAAACTAAAAAGAGAAAAATAACTTTAGCTTTGGAAGTCGGCGGCTTTGCTTCTGTTTGTTGTTTTGTATTGCCGCCGACTTCCAAAGCTAAAGTTATTTTTCTCTTTTTAGTTTGTAGTCTTTTTTTGTAAAAAAGTTTTTTATTTCTCGCTTTTTAGTATCAATTTTTTTTATACAAATCCATGAAGGAACTGTCATGTCATGTAAATTAACATGACACCGCTAAAAAAAGTCATAAGAAAGCAGAATACGCGATTTCGTTTACTTAGATGAGAAATTTTCAAATATTACTGTAAGTATACATCTGAGTAACTCTTTCGAGTGTACAGGCGCGATGTTATGTTGTGCAATTGCGTAAACAATGCATATTTATGCGATAGCAGCAATCGCGGTTGATTTGCTGAAATTTTTTGAAGAGTTCCGTTGTCTGTCTCCGTAACCCATCATCAGATCTATATGAAATTTAAATGGAACCATTTGGGAAGTTTACCCTTTCCAACAAAAAAAGAATAATCTAAATCGGTTCATAAACGACGAAGTTATCCGCGAACAAACATAATATAATAAAAAGTCCCTATCTCAAAAACTACTACCGTTAAGGAGTACTGTAGCATCATCATCAGGACAGCAGCATCAGATGTTGACACCATGAAGCATATACCTGAGTAAGACATGATTACGTAACAAAAACACCATACGAGCATACAATTTTCGGTGGTTGCCCTCGATTTCTCCTGGATTCCATCATCAGATCCTGGACTGATGAAAATGGGACCACCTCGGAAGTGAACTCTATCCAACAAAAAAAAAAAATTTTCAAATCCCTCAATAATTGACGAAAATATCGGTGAACATACATAAAAAAAAAAAAAAAAAAATATATATTATACATACAGACGAATTGAGAACCTCCTCCTTTTTTGAAGTCGGTTAAAAAGCGCCCAAGAATTGATATGTACTGTCATCTCATTAACTATTTACTATTTTCATATTTATGAAAGAGAATGGGACTGTCTGATCTCCCAGTCAAACCGTCTAGATGGTTTTGGGAGACTATTCTTCTAATTTATAAGATTTTAAGTTTTTATTCATTAACAAATACATTAATAATAGACGCCGCGTATTGTTAAGAGATTCCTTTCTCAGAAGCCCTGACCACCGGTGGCTTGGACACTGTTCCCGACGCCGGTGGGCTATTATTTTTAATATTTTTAAATGTTTTTTATTTTTTTACATTAATATTAAAAAATGTAATCAATATTTTTTTAAAACAAATGGAATAATAATAATAGACATTTTGACATAGCTACTGTCTCACTAATCAAAATAGTCTCTTTTCCTATCATTTAATATAGAAGACCCCTATTACTAATCTGTCACTATAACAAGCTCAGAGCCACTTCCGTCATGCTTTAGTTATTAAATGTCAGGAAAACGGACTACTTTGAATAGTATACAGTTATTTAATTAATAATAGAATGGCAGGTAGATGGCTACAGGCTCATCCTCTATTACTGGGGTTCTCAAACTGTGCGTCGCAACGCCACATGTCGCCGGCATATTATTATACTGTTATATTTTCTAATAAATAGTTACAACCAAAATCAAACTAAAAAATATAAACATTTAAATATTAATTCAGATTCATTTATTGTTGTGTATGCCGAGCGCAGGAGTGCGGGCTGCGTCCCCCACCTCCCCGCCGGCCGCGCCGTGCGGGTTACTTATTGAATATATTAGTGTGCAACATACTAGCGAGTTTGATTGACGTACTACTACCCCTGTCACTTCCGTATCTAACAAAAAAAAGCAAAAAGTAAAAAAGGCTTAAAGCTAAAGTACATTTAATAAAAGTATTCTTAATGTTTGCTAGAGGTACATACAAGTGCCAACATCAAGGTAGGCGTCGCAAAAAAATTACAACCCGTAAAGGAAGTCGTAGTATTAAAAAGGTTGGGAACCGCTGTTCCAGGCAGTACAAGCTTGGTGTTGCGTTAATATTCATAAAGCCCCGCCATATTTAGAGTAAATTTATCATTTCTTAGAAATCTACAAAAGGTATTATACATGTAAATTGCTTTGTGTCTTGTAAAAGTAACGTAGCAAAATTCTATGAAAATCTTATATAGAAAGAGCTCTACTCTTTCTGAAGGACACGGTCCGGGGAAATAGTACCACGAAGCTTGAAGGGTATGGGTGCCAGTGTAATTACAGGCACGTGAAGCATTTCAGCTTCGTCCTTGGGATGGCAATACATCTGCGAGGTCTCTGGTATGCCAGATGACTATGGTAATATATCATTTAATTCAGGTAACTGCCTCATGCGCCTAGTGGTCTTAAGCGCGACTGCTACGTTAGAGGTCTTGGGTTCAATTCCAAGGTCGAGCAAAGTGTTATTCATTTATTCTCAGTAGCAGCTCGGAGTTAAGATTGCGTCTGGTTAATGGCAATAGGGTCGTTCGCTATTACATGACACCTAAGTATACCGGCGGGGTTTACGTCGGTACACCTCTGCCTAACCCTTTGGAGAATACTGGCGTGATGGTATACTTAAAAAAATAAAAATCGACTGCACACGAAGAGCCAGCGTTGTGTTGCTCTGAGAGGTGTCACGTAGCCTTCCGAGAAATCGTCGAAACATGATACGTTTCGGCCAAAACTCTTCTTTCAGGAAACTCTCCTTATGTTGAGACAGGACCCGAACACAAACGCCTTAAAAAAAATGTTATGGTGGGACTCCAACACTACGACCCTCAGAGTCCAATTGGTCAGTTGAATATAGATGACAGTGACCACTTAACACCAGGGAGGGCAATTCTACCAAGTTTAAAGAACGATCGCAATGTTATCTTAGTCGCAATCTATAAAAATACCTGTTATTTACCTTTTTTAACATTGATTATCGCTTAGATGAGATTGCGACAAGATTTTGAACGCTGTTAATTAGTACAATTGGCCGTCAAGGTCGTGGGTGTTTCGTGAAAAGACCTTTATTAAAGCGCAGTTAGGGCACATTTCCGGTTACATATAGTTCGCTCGTGTTTCATGACAATCAGTAACCGCTGCGTTCGACGAGTTCTATATTTATCTGAACAACGCAATGCGAGGACTGTAAACAAACAAAATGTTGAATAGCGTTGAATTTATTTCAATTTTACATTTACAATGTTTTGATGCGGATTATTCAAGTGGAAAGCTATTGCGACTAAAGGGGTCTTAAATAAATGGTTTATAAATGAAACGGTTTGTTTATATTAATATTGTCCTTTCTCCCGAGTTTTGTCACGAAGGAAAATCTCAATGAAGACTAGCCAAGTACACAGGAAATATTATTGGGCACGTGTGTGTGCGCAAACACAGGTGTACTCTCTCGTCCCTGGCTTTTGTAAGCCGATGGGACTACGGCAATGCGACACGTCCTGGAAGAGATCAAGCGCCAGACCAACAGCTTTACGTGCTTTCTGAGCCACAGGGGCGTCATACCAACTTGCAAGCTCCGGGATGCTACTGAGAAATCCTGATGGAAAAACCTATTTTTTTTTTGCCCGACGCTCACACTCAACAGCTCTCGACGACGAGACCAATCTTCTTCTTTCTTTATCGTGTGGGTCTCAAGCCCCTACACAACCTAGTGTCAGAGTTGGTAAACCGCCTCAAGGAGCTAGGAGAAGGAGAAGGAGCACTAGGATTTGTGGGGTCGTTAGACCTTACTGCCCACAGGATAAAGAAGAAGATCTATCTACTTCTTTATCACCATCTATCTCAGTATTCCCCGAAGGGTAAGGCAAAGGTGTACCAATGTACACCCACAACTCGCCGGTGTGTTTAGGTCCCGTGTTATAGGGGGCGAGCTTGTTGCCATTAACCGGACACAAATCCTAGCTCCGAGCTGCTACTGAGCATGTCATAGAAAAACCAATTAACATGTTTTGCTCGACATGGAGAATCGAACCCAAGACCGTACATATAAACTAGAAAAAGTCACATTGGTACTTGCCCGTGCCCGGTTGCGAACCCACAACCTCGTGTATGAGAGGCGGGCACCTTAACCACTGGGCTATCACGACCAATGAGGTCACGCATGGTCACGAGACCAGTGAGGCAGTCAGTTGTTTATATTATTATGTTCGCACACTCGTATAATTACTATTTTAGCTCTTTTGAGCGCGGCTTTGAGCGTGATGAGTGTGGGGTAATTATGTTCTGTACAACTACCTGTAGGCCATTTCACAAATAGCATGTTCGGGTATGCGGGTATATATATTTATCCACGCCATGTATTGCAGGATACGCTGAGACAAATTAATTGTAACACCTAATGTAGTACTCGTTTTTTAGGTTATACGGTCCATTAAGTGATACAATTATTTTAAATAAACATTTTAAACTTGATTTGTATATATAAGTATATCATCATCATCTGCTTAACTTTTTCCCAACTATGTTGGGGACGGCTTTCCAGTCTAACCGGATGCAGCTGAATACCAGTGTTTTACATGGAGCGACTGCCTATCTGACCTCCACTACCCAGTAACTGGGCAACACGATAACCCCTTGGTTAGACTGGTTGTCAGACTTCTTGGCCTCTGACTATCCGTAACGACTGTCAAAGATCTACAAATGACAGCCGGGACCAACGGCTTTACGTGCTTTCCGAGGCACGGAGGAAACTCGCTATGGTAAATGGTCACCCATCCACAGACCAACCTCGGCAAGCGTGGCTTAACCCGGAAGATCGGTTTATGCGGCTGTAATTATTTAGCCACGAGCTCCCGAGTATATATAAGTATTTAATTATGTATATTCTACACACCGATTCCGAACACGGCGGCAAATCTTAATACAAACTAGCCGAGTACGCAGGAAATATTATATTATGCAAGTGCAAACACAGTAGCACTTCCTCTTCCCTAACTCTCATAGTCCGATGGGGTGAACCGACACAACCGGGGAGAGGTCGAGCGCAGGACCAACGGCTTTACGTGATTTCGTGCTTTTATGTGTATCAAATCAGTGACAGGTGGCGCCACAGTCAATCACCCAGCCACAGCATCAACCGTGTCGTCAAACACGACACGACGACACGGTTGGCGCAGTGGCCGAGCAATCGACTGCTGCGATGCGGGTCGCGGGTTGGATTCCCGCACGGAACAAATATTTGTATAACCTACAGAGAGTTGTTCCGGGTCTGGCTGTTTGTGTATGTGAGTTTATATGTTTGTAAACGCACCCACGATACAGGAGACTTTACTAGCGCGTGGCAACGTATTTAAAAAAAAACTCAATCCAATTGAATACAACATACCTTTCTTTTGTGCAGGGTGATGACTCAGATGCGCGACCTGGGCGTGGTGGCGTTCTTCGGACCCGATGGCACGTGCCACACTGAAGCCAAACTCGCTGCTGCCTGGAACCTGCCCCTTATATCACATGTAAGTAACTATTATTATAAAAAGCCTGTATTTATTCACTCTCCTTCCATTCCTCTAAGATCAGCCCCCCTAGCCAAGTCACAAACGATAATCGTAAACGCTCGGTAGGTACCAATAGATTTTCAACTTAATACCCAAGAGACTTAAGTTGAAAATCTATTAAAGATTTCTAAGCGTTAGCGACTGGAACAAACGAAATAGCTATGCAATCTTCATTAGATCTTCAACTTAAAACCAAGCACATAAAGTTGAAGATCTATTAAAGCCTACTCAGCGTTTGCGTTTATCGTTTGTGACTTGGCTAGAGGGGCAGTACTACTTTTATCTGAAGATAGTGGCAGTTTAACATATTCTATGCAAAAGCTGCCTAATCGCCATCGTTTCTTTTCTAGACGAAGTGCTGCGAGACAAAAATATATTGCGCCATATGGAACGAAATACCATACATTACACATACCTACACATACATATATAAAATGCCATACATGCTTGTCTCAGTGACAGTGTGCCTGCCCTACCACAACAAGCCTAGTAGCATAGTAACCTAAAGATAATGTAGTGCATAAGTGACGGGCCTGTTGGTCTAGTGGTTAGTGGCCCTGACTGCTAAGCCGGAGGTCGTGGGTTCGATTCCCACCCAGGACAAACTTTGTGTGATGAGCGTGATTGTTTGTTCTGTGTCTGGGTGTGATTTATCTTTAATATGTATGTATTTATAAATAATATAAGTATGTATATCAGTTGTCTGGTTACCATAACACAAGCTCTGCTTAGCTTGGGATGAGATAGCCGTGTGTGAGTTGTCCCAAGATATTTGTTTATTATTTAAGTGCGCAAACATAAATCGACGTCCCCCGCGAATAATCCGGTAATGACCTATTACGGGGTTTTTCATGTTATGCGTTTTTCGGCATCTAGAAGTTAAAATACATCACGTAATTTTTTTTCAGAATTTTTCTATCTTTTTTTACGAAGATATGAAAAACTACGCTTATATTCCATAAAAATTCATTAAAATGTATTTAAAACGAATAATATGGTTTTAGATCTTTACGAAAAAAAAATATCAATATGATTTGACAGTAAACATTGTTACAATATTATTCGGGTAAATAGTTTTCTAGCTTATTTTAGTAAGTGGTAGTACAGGCTTATTCGGGGTTTTATTAAGAAAACGATTTCCGGCTACATTCATTATCGGGGGCTTCTTACACAACCTTTTTCCAAATTGATATTATTCGTGTAAGTTATAATAGATCATTTTATAACAATAAATGTATGTTACTGTTAAACAATCGAATAACCTAATAATGACTTTTTACAAATGTTCAGTATACAAAACTAATTACACGAATAATATCGCAACAAGATTTTACTGTTGCCGTCGAAAATATAAATTTACACGAACAATATCGTAAGTGACATTGCTGACCAGAGCTTAACCTACACAAATATAGTAAAATGCGTCCAGCTAAATTATAACGAAGCTCTTGGGACTACTTAAATTTTGTTGAAATAACCAGGTAGCTAAAAAAATTAGCTTCCATATGCTATGTAAAAAGTCTCTGATACTTGTTGTTTAATGGAGTTATTAAGGAAAAATGGTTTTTTATTTTTCCTGAACATTTACACTTTTACGATTACCGGATTATTCGCGGGGGGCGTCGAAATGCACTCTCTTTCCCCACACTCTGATAATACGTTGGGACGGCAATTCGATTACGCACAGGACCAATGGCTTTACGTGCTATCCGACGCATGGCGGTGTCACACCATCATCTTCCAAACTCCCTGCTACTACTAAGATTAATTAGTAATTGTAATGAAAAATCTCAAAAACACTTTGCCTGACCCAAGAATCGAAGCAGCACCAAACGTTTGACAGTCGAGCTTGCAACTACGAAACCAACGGCAAACAACATAGTACAATATTCAACCAAACGGGCAAATATCAATCACGAATTAATCTGCCTCATCAAAGCACTTGTTAATACCATGTAATATCCGTTACTCGGTATTTTTAACACAATTTGGCAGATCAGTACATAAATACGCAGTCAATAATGCAGTAATTATTACGAGACGATTGAATGCCAGGTAGGTAGTTTACGGTAAATATAAATGTTAATGAGAATTTTGTACAATGATAAATATGAGATTTTAATTTACATACCAGGGTTAAAATTTTCTCGGAACAATAATAGCAATTTGTTTTTTAACCGACTTCAAGAAGTTGGTTTCTCAATTCGATCAAGTACAAATCTTGGAGGTTTTTTTAGGGGACACAAAACAATCTCTATTTCGACTACAAAAACTCACTCACTATGTTTTATTTAAGAGTTAAGAATAACTTTCTTAACTCTTAAATACACTATAAAATACTTTAAGTATATAATTAAGCTATAAATGTGCTATTTAATGAATAGAATATACCATTACAATGGTAGGTGTTCGCCAAACTATCCTTAACATTGGGCTACAATGTCTACGGCGTAGGCGGTGCTACGAAAACGGTCTACGCCGTAGGCCAAACGTAGCAGTCATATTTGGGGTGATATTGTGCTCCGAACGTGATTGCTGTTTGGTGTCGTGGGTTCGACTCCCAGGTTGGGTAAAGTGTTATTGTGGGTTTTTACAATAGGTATTGCTTAGTAGCACCCCCGAATGCACCACAACACTCCCGTGCTTCGAAAAGCATGACAGGCCGTGCAATAAAAAAAAAAAAAACCATTTAATACAGGTTATCACAGTTTGAACTCTGCTCACCCCTTTAAAGAATGAACTTAATGTAAAGCCACTTCAAGATTTAAGCATTTAACGAGCATAATGGAAGTATTAGTTTAAATTCTTGATGGAACTATTTAATATAAAGCAATTAACTACCCGCGTGGGTTGAGAATTGCCCACTTTTCATAATAAGAGGGGCGATAAAAATAGCCGAGTTAAGTATTTAAAATACTCCATTATGAATATTGGATGTCATACGAAAAACTTCACTTGAAATTTTAAAATCCAGGAATAGGTATGTACAATACTAATACAGGATAAGTTTTTAACCAGTGCGTAAATTTTTTTTGGTAGTTCAGTGTCAGTAATAGAACACATTTCCGTGTTTAGTTAAAAAAAAAAAAAAAAAAAAATTCATCCTTATCCGAGTTTGAAATAAGCAAAACATCCAGGACATAATCTATTCACCATACTATCAATGAAAACTCGCGGCCGCCGCCGCCGCCCGGGCGCATGGCTGGGGTGAGGGGGTGGGGAATGCGCTAGCGCCGAGTGACAATGAAATATGGTTTTTAAGTAAACATGTTTCGTAAGCCATAACTTTTTTTTTTAGTACTAAGACATATCAAAATAAAATATACGTGTTTAATAAAACGTGTTGAAGTTTATTATGGCAAAATTTACGCACTGGTTAAAAATTTTTCCTGTATAATGCTGCTAATAATTTCTCAGTAGCAGCCCGGAGTTTGAAAGTTGGTAGTGTTATTGTTATTTAATCTAGCACTATGACTATGCGTATGAGTTTTTTGATGCCCTATGACCTTCCTTTCTTTTTTATTTTTAACTGTACATAGTTTTTAATTTAATTATTATTATTCAACTAAGTTTTGTGTATGCAAATAAATGTTTACTTTATCTAGAACTTCGACATTAGATTTACCGCCCTTACGGGTTAGGTACATCTCAATGATCACCAATTTAGACCAGCTTGGTAAATACTGACTTCCCCCGAGGCGATTGACCCCCCCCCCCCTCCCCCGGGGGTGTGGCACCCCCGTGTCTCGGAAAGCACGTAAAGCCGTTGGCCTTATCTCTCTCCGGTCGTGTCGGATTGCCGTCCCATAGGACTATGATAGTTAAGCAAGAGAGAGTACACCTGTGTTTGCGCACAGTCTTGTGCACTAAAGTATCTCCCGCGTACTTGGCTACTCTGCATTAAGATAAGCCGGCGTGGCCAAAATCGGTCTGGATAGTTACAATATCAATCATCAATCATACAATCACGCCTGTATTCCCCTAAGGGTTAGGCAGAGGTGTACCAATGTACACCCACAGTTCGCCGGTATGGTTATATTATTACATTAGATAATGCTGAAGAAAGTTTATTTATTATACTCACTCTATAGATGACTTTGTCTCTGTCACCTCTGACCTAGACTAGAGTCAAGAGAAAACCCATCCCAAGGAAAAAAAGAAGAATATGCGTCTATAAAAACACATTAAAGCAATCTATCATTTGAAATCCACACTATTGTAGAAAATAAATTAATTTCAAGCGCAAATCAAATTCAAATCAAGCGCACTATTTGGGTTTGGTTATCACAAAAAAAAACAAAACACGTCAATATTTCTCTGTTTTTTCAAAGTAATTGCCTTTGAATATTTAACGCTGATAGATTTGTATTCGAAGCAAACGTTGTTGGTGCACTATAACGCTTGTGGCGGTGGAGGGACCAAAACGCTACTTATTCAAAGAAGTTATTAACTTTTACTTTATTTATTTAAATATTCAATATTATATTTTACTTATTATATGACTGTCCGCCTTTAACCAGACTGACTGCTACTTTCTTCTAAAACTAAGCGGCATCCATATCATCCGCACTAATATTATAAATGCGAAAGTAACTCTGTCTGTCTGTCTGTCTCTTCTTCACGCCTAAACCACTGAACCGATTTCAATGAAATTTGGTACAGATATAGTCTGGAACCCGAGAAAGGATATAGGATAGTTTTCATCCCGGAAATCCCCCGGGAACGGGAACTATTAATCCACGCGGACGAAGTCGCGGGCAAAAGCCAGTAGTGTATAAATAAGAGGTTGTATAGGCTCCTTCAATTAAAGCCTCTAAAGTGCATTGAACTAGTATTATTTTAGAACTATCTCCCGTCGTAGCTTGATGTTTTCTACGTATGAACTATTCTATTGAATTCTATTGATGAAATCCGTTGCGTAGTTTAGTTTTAAAAGATCTAACCGTACAGAGGCAGAGACGGAGGGAAGCGACTTTGTTTTATAATATCGAACCATTACCGCCGACTTAGTAGTAAGCGATATTTTTACCTAAACTGCGTTTTTCATCGCGAACGACATTTTCAACTATAACGGACCATGCCTCGTCGACCTTCCCGCCAAAATAATTCAGTTATTTAAGTTATAACAAATGCTAATTCACATTAATAAGGCAATTATTAGCAAAAATATTTAAAAAAAACCTTCTCCTGTAAAATTTGGTTTTTGTCGGTTACGCTAAGTCGGCGGTAATGGGTCGATATGTTGTAGAGATTAGTTTGATGTAAATAATTTAAATATTGAGAGATTTCGGTAACCGCTTACCATCAGGTAATCCGTATGCCTGTTTCCTACTACAATGGTATAAAAAAAGATATCGCGGGTTCTTTTTGTTCTCTTTGTTCTTGTACCCTTCGTATGTTTGTGTATATTGTTTTGAATTTTTGTAATACCCTGGATATTTTGTATAACGTCTTGTTATAATTACATTATCAGGCCCTTTGTTTTTGAAAACACCCTAAGCACTTCTCCTGTATTGTGGGTGCGTTTACAAACACAAACTCACATACACGCACAACCTTATACGCATACATACATAAACTCACGCCTTTTTCCCATAGGGGTAGGCAGAAACCACAGACCGCCACCTGTTAGGATCCTTACATACTACTTTCGCCTCGTCCACGTTCATACATCTGGTCATACAAGTATCCCAACCAATCTTATATGTAAGCATAATTAACCCTTACTCATTGTTGACAGAAATGTGCCGGTGCCCACGGCTCCGAGAAGGGCTCAGGTCTCGGGGCAACCTTCGCGAGGACTTTGCCACCAGCATACAAGGCCAGCAAGTCAGTGATGGCACTCCTGAAGGCGTTTGGATGGACCAAGTTCGCAATCGTGGCCGGTGATGAGTTGACGGCTGCCGCACAGCAAATGGACGCTATAAAGGTGAGTTTACACTACAGCATAACATACTGCAATATTTATTGAATCCAGGCTATTTTTGTCCATCTCTTGGTAGTACACAAAGGTCTTAAGAACTATGTTAGTGCCATAAAAAATATCAAATTGGACAAAACAATCTTCTTTGTTGTTAAATTATGCTCTTGTTTTAATTTATTTGATTTGAAAACTATCTTCATAAGTAACTACCATAATAATTAACCTAAACACTAAAACATAAACTAAACTAATTAAAAACTAACTAACTACATATTAAAACTAAAACTTATAATAAAGAAGAATACAATTACAAAGTATGGACGACTTAAAAAAAAAAAAAAAAAAAGCTGGAAGCGCAAGCAAGGTTCATATCACTGTAAATGGGGCAAGTGCCCAAAAATTATTAAAAACGTAATCTTAACAAATGAAACAAAATAAATATGTAAGAGTGTACACTGTTCCATCTTTTTAGATTAATTATTTAAACAGAGAAAGGCACATTGGTAATTGCCCGCGTTTTATTGTGAGCCTACAACCTTGTGCATGAGATGCCTCTTATGGCGTTGCAAATAAAAATGGACAGAATTAGGTCAATCTTGCAGGGCTTTCTTTGAATATGTTTAAAATATTAAATGATTCAATTAACCTGAGTAAGATATCGTGTAACGTAGCTAGGTCACTTCAAAATGCTATACCCTTGTTTCTTGTCCTATTAACTGCAGAGACAATCATGTTAGGAGTTTATCCTTTCATAAATATTTTTGTTATTGCAAGATTCCCAGGCGGCAGGTTTATAAAATGTCAGGAACGTGTATGTAATAGTTAACGTAATATAGAAAGAAAGACAGAAAAAATGGTACAACAAAAAATACACATTCAGCCGTTAACTATGCACACTGGCCATCCAACTTAGTAACATAGATATATGCATAAACTCACGCCTTTTTCCCTTGGGGTTAAGCAGAAACCACAGAACGCCACCCCACCTGCTGCAATCCTTACATACTCCTTACTTAGTAACATAAAGCAAAATTATAAACAAAACGAACCGGCGAACTGTGGGTGTACATTAGTACACCTCTGCCTAACCCTTCGGGGAATACAGGCGTGATGGTATATTATTATTAGTTAGTTAACAATCTCGGTACCCTAAGGTCCCGGACCTTTGAAAGGCGTACGAGGAGCCGAAGCCAACTCATTATTATTATTATTATAAACAAAACGATGTTTATTTTTGATGTGAATAATTACTGTTGTATGCAAGAGTTACAGTCAGTTAAATTTAGGACATTACAATATTAAAAAAAGCATATGTTTAGAAACGTTTTATTTTCGGCGTCGTTAAGTGTCTTTCCACACCCTTTATAAAAATACAACTTAGATGGGTACAGGGCAAAAATATGTTATTACGATATTATTTTTACCATCACGCCCGTATTCCTCCAAGGGTTAGGCAGTGGTGTAATCAATATAGGTACGTCCACAGTATGTTTTGAAGGCGGTATGTATTGAAGTCCCATATAATAGGGGTCGAGCCTACTGCCATTAACCGGGCACAAAGTTGCTACTCAGAATTTCATAGAAAACCCAATAACCTGGGAATCAAACCCAAGACCTCTAACTCACTAGGCTCAACTAATTAGGCTAACGAGCAGATATTATTTATAGTTTTCCAGTGTATTTAATAGTAGGTAGGTACTCGTAATTGTGTAAACATACACCCGTTTTTCAGTGACCTATATCCAATCATAATACTTCTAAATTATTTCACAACTCCTCTTTTCATTTTATGTTCATCAAAATTAAATATTAATTTAAAATGTCCAACCTTTTTTTCCCTGAGCTCGTATTGAAAGAAGAAAAATCCAAAATATATTTAGCGCTCGAATTCGGCGTTACAAAAATTCAATTTTATCTTTCGCAATTTACAATTATGTACGATTTTACCTTTTAAGAAGCTTTCCACTCTTACAATATGCATGGGTAATGAGTCTTTGCAGCTGAAGCAATATTATTTTTTCTTTCATCCAGAAATTACCAGGTTTTAGTTCCATTTTTGCTTAAGATTTGATTTAAAAAATCTGAAGAAAAGCCTTCTATCCGTACTAATATTATAAATGCGAAAGTAACTCTGTTTGTCTGTCTCTTCTTCACGCCTAAACCACTGAACCGATTTCAATGAAATTTGGTACAGATATAGTCTGGGACCCGAGAAAGGACATAGGATAGTTTTCATCCCGGAAATCCCCCGGGAACGGGAATTATTGATCCACGCGGACGAAGTCGCGGGCAAAAGCTAGTGGTACATAAAAGTGTAAATTTTGCGGTTGCTTACAAACAATAAGACATCGTTACAGTTTATTTGAATTTGACACATTAATATTTTTTTAAATACATCTATACTTATCTACACTACCTACTTACTGCCTCGTTAGCCAAGTGGTTCTAAGCACGACTGCTACGCTAGAGGTCCTGGGTTCGATTCCCAGGTCGAGCAAAAAGTGTTAATGGGTTTTTCTATGAAATTCTCAGTAGCAGCTCGGAGTTTGGATTTGTGCCCGGTTAATCCCAATAGGCTCGCCCCCTATTACATCATCATCTGCCTAGCCTTTTCCCAACTATGTTGGGGTCGGCTTCCAGTCGAACCGGATGCAGCTAAATATCAGTATTTTACATGGAGCGACTGCCTATCAGACCTCCACAACCCAGTAATGGGTAATACGATACTCTTGATAAGACTGGTTGTCAGACTTTCGGGCTTCTGACTAACAGTAACGACTGTCAAAGATCTACAAATGACAGCCGGGACCAACGGCTTTACGTGCTTTCCGAGGCATGGAGGAAACTCGCTATAGTAAATGGTCACCCATCCACAGACCAACCTCGGCAAGCGTGGCTTAACACGGAAGATCGGTCTATGCGGCTGTAAGGACCTAAATATACCGGCGAACTGTGGGTGTACATTGGTACTCTGCCTAACCCTTGGGGAATGCAGGCGTAATGGTATGTTATGTGTTATTTATCAAAATTCCACTGGAAAGGTTCACGGCGCATGTAGGAAGTAGTAAAAATTTACTACAGGCAATGTTAAGTTTTCACGTCATTTCCCGTTTATGAACCAACATTGACCCATTTTCTGAGGCTGTCAAGGCAAACGAGGTGTTCGGTGTTCACAGATTACTTAGTGGAATTGGCTTTAGCAATGCCGGTCGCCGGTTCGATCCTGAACAAACATTAGTGCTGATCAAATAGTTAATGTGTGACTTACATGCGTTAGTGAGACTTGAAACATACATACAATCAATACATACCATCACGCCTGTATTCCCCGAAGGATTAGGAGGCAGAGGTGTACCAATACACCCACAGTTCGCCGGTATATTTAGGTCCCATGTAATAGAGGGCGAGCCTATTGCCATTAATCGGTCACAAATTCAAACTCCGAGCTGCTACTGAGAATTTCATAGAAAAACCCAATAACACTTTTTGCTCGACCTGGGAATCGAACCCAGGACCTCTAGCGTAGCAGTCGCGCTTAGGACCACTAGGCCACCGAGGCAGTACCGAGGTATGTTTAGGTCCCATGTAATAGGGGGCGAGCCTATCGCCAACTTGAAAACAACATCTTAGTGTTTTGCAGGAAAAGTTACTAATCCAAAGTTTTAAAAAAATCCAACAAATTCCCATTGCTAATTATAAACGTGGAAGTTTGTAATGATGGATGGATGTTTGTTATATTTTCACTCCTATACGGCTCTCGATGGAGTGAGCTTACCCAGATGAAGCCTGTTCATTCAAATATTGAAGAGTATTATCGTCAGTATATATACCTGCATTCAACCCGATTAGTGTTGAATGCGTTCGGAAATACAGAGGCAGGTAGAGAGTTCCGCTCCTTTGCAGTGTGCATTACTAAAGCGTTTGGAAACGCTCTTAGTGCGAATTGATGGAATGGCAACAAGGCTGCATGGTTTAATTCTGAATCTACGGGCAGAAGTTAGTAATACATAGTTTATTTATTTATTTTGGTTCACCAACAATTGTATACACAAACACAAGCAATGAACATAAGCAACAAATTATAAGAATAAAGTGTAACAATCACTTACAGGCGAACTCTGCATGCACACAAAACGTTGTTGTAACTTACAAAGAAAAAATAAAAGAAAGGTTAAGGACTATTTTACAAAGTTGCACTACATACATAATTTAAGCCGAACCGAATCTTTATTAAACTAAGACATTGTTTTTTTTTTCAACTAAGCTAGGTAGCTAAGTCTATAAACGATTAAAGAGGAGTAAAGTGTTGCCCATATTACTCAGCATAGTGAGATAGTACATAGTTCCGAAACCGAATGTGAAATCTCGTATCAACTAAAATGATTTACTAGTTGTGTTTGTACAATCATATTATTTCAATATCATGTTCGCTGTTGACCTTGGTTCACATTTGCTAATAAATTACCCGCGCGTTTAAATACGGGAGAACACGCGCGGGGAACACGCGACTGCTCAACCGCGCGTAGTCCGCGCGTTTTCAAAACTAGTAGTAACTAACATTTTTCTTTCTTTATCGTGTGGGCAGTAAGGTCTAACGACCCCACACACCCAGAGTTTCTAAACCACCTCAAGGGCCTCTGACATGGTTACTGATGTTAGTGATGAAACGTAGAAATTACATAATTATGAATTAGAAAAACTTACATTGGTACTTGGCCGTGCCTGATCGCGAACCCACAACCTCGTGCATGAGAGGCGGGCGCCTTTACCACTGGGCCATCACAGTAACAGCAGTAACCGATTTGGGTATTGATTAATTTGCAAAAACTTGGATTCTCTTGCTAAATTCCATTTATTTCTCTGTTCGTTATTTGTTCTCAGGAATTGGCCCAGTCAAACGGAATGGTTATAACTGCTGAGCACCGCTTTGCTGATTACATTCCTCGTCACATTTCTGACATGGAGCGGATTGTCGATCAGACTTATTACAAAACTAGAGGTAAGTTCCATAAATATTTCTATCTTTTACTGACTAGAACAAAGGAATACATAAAATAATAATTAAATTACAAAGTATGTAAAATTGAAATAGAGCAAAGTACATTAAAAAAAAGTCGCCCTCATCGCTGTCAATGGAGCAAGTGTCCAAAAAGCTAGCAGCATTGCCATAATATACGGTAATATTGATTGTTTGGCCCAATAAGAAGCTAGCGTTTCTGTTCACGTGTTGCATCGACTAGTCGCCTAGCGATGTCCTGAAAACGAAATGAGCGTTTGGACCCCATGGCCTAATTAATATAAATCATTTATTCAGAGTATTCATGTACTGTGCACATACATATACACACTATGTTGTGCGTCTGTTACATTGCGTGATACTAAAAAAATGTGATTTTAAGGGTCGGACCATATCTGACGGATAATGCGTTGCGTATTATCGGTCGCGTAACGCTAAAACAGTCAAAGATATAATAAAACATTCAACCTTTCACACCTAACCGATGATGCGTTAGCGCGTCTACCTAAGAGCGACGATACGCTCGACGTATTATCCGTCAGGTGTGGTCCGACCCTAAACACCAAAAATAAAACTAATTTTATTTTATTGCGCTAATTTTTGCCCTATGTTACTTAGTTTGATAGTCAGTAGGTGTAGTAGGCAGTTAGCGGCTATGTGATATCCCATTACTCCTCTTAATTAATTTAGGTTTTAAGTTGTTAAATATAAACTAATTGAGGAAGATAGTTTAAACTAATTGTGGACATTTGAAAACTAATCAAATCTAATTATCTTGAAATCAAAGAGATCTTGTTCAATCGTCCGTTTTCATTACCAGGGAGAATTCTCGGCCACATTATTGAAACGGCATCAGTTTAAATGTTTCCATTTGATAAGATTAGATAAGATCAAAGTAACGATGTTTTAACTGGGACTGCTATTATATTTAACTAAACCAATTTACTATTATTAATAGGTACGCAGTTGTATAGTAGTAGGCAGTTCTCGTGATGAGGCACTAATATCAGGCCTCCGTCACTCGTTCAAGGTTACTCTCTTAAGTGCCTACGGCAAACCTGCGCCCGGGCGCGGAATCCAGTCGGATCAGACAGCCCTTGTGTGACGCGCGTTATTGCTCTCTCTCTCTAGCACAACACGACAGACGACGAAGTACATACTATCGGGCGTCTGCGTAAAGTACATTTTACCGCGCACGACCGTTTTGTAGGTAATTAAAGCGTTAATTGTTGGGTTTTTTCTAAAAAAACGTTTTTTTATTCCATATTATTTTCACTGCCACGCAACTACATCTGCCTCCTTAGCCTAGTGGTTCTAAACGCGGCTGCTACGTTACAGGTCTTTGATTCCCAGATCGAGCAAAGTGTTATTGAGTTTTTCTAATAAATTCTCAGTAGCAGCTCGGAGTTAGGATTTGTACCCGGTTAATGGTAATAGGCTCGCCCCCTATTACATGGGACCTAAAACATACCAGCGGATTGTGGATGTCACATTATTCATTGGTACATCTCTGCCTAACCCTTCGGGGAATACAGGCGTGATGGTATGTATGTATATTATTTTCATGCTGTCCGTATAATTGTAATGGCTCGATCACACGTGTTAATCCCTTTGTGACATACTGTACTGTGACTTAGGATTAACGTTGATATATTGAATTAGGATCTGTCTGTGAACGGGCTTTGTTTGCAAATTGTACTGAACATGTGCTAATGGGTATCTTTACAGGGTTTGTGTTGTGTAGCTTTTGTTTTGGCAAAACAAAATGAATTAATGTTGTTATGTTATTTTGAAAAATCCTCTCAATGCATAAGGTTGTCGTTTCTCTTTTTTTTATTATTGTCCTTTTTTTAAGGATGGGAAATAATTAAATATTATTTTTCTGATCTGGGTGTAGCGGAGGGAGTTCAGACACTTACTGACTGAAACCCACACGTTCCACCTAATGCTTTTTGCGTTTCAAGGCAAAAAGCAGCACAAGCAAATTAAGCAGCGCAAGGTTGCGTTGCTAAATTCACAACTTGTTGTTACCTCACACTAGGAATTTCTCTTCCATTGTTACAAACATAGTCACATACACAAACAGCCAGACTCAGAACAATCTGTAGGCCATATAAATATCTATTTCGTGCGGGAATCGAAACCGCGACACGTAGCGAAGCAGCTAATCGCTCTTGTCGTGTTGATACCGGGCAGGTATTATTTGTTGTCAAAAAAGGAAAAAAAATATATAATAATAAATTGAAAACTTACTTAAGTACAAACATAAGTGAAATACACATAGAGTACAAGTATCTAATATTCAATTTCCTAGCTTAATACATAGGATACTTTTGTGATCACGTTAAGGTATATATATGTCACCGGGAAATAACAAGATCCGTAAGTTTATCAATTTACTAGGAAGTTTATAAACTTTCGTAAGATTCTAAACGGGAGATAAATTGTAATATTTTACGTCCACATTTTCGTAAATTTATCAATTTCCGACGTCATACGGTAAATTTATAAACTAACGAATATCTATTCGTAAGATTTTATATGGTTCGACCAATCACAGAAACTCTTTTAAATATACGATCTTTGAAATACGTAAAATAACACACTGCTCTCTGATTGGTCAATGTTCATAGTGGCAATGCTTGTGTCCATAGGAGGAAGGAGAAGTGACACGTGACAGCCAACCAATCAGATTGCGCGTAGCGTTTGGTTACTGCTTACTTATTATTTTACGAGTGAGTTCAGTAAGTTTATCAATTTACGAAAATGTGTACGTAAAATAGTACAATTTATCTCCCGTTTAGAATCTTACGAAAGTTTATAAACTTCCTAGTAAATTGATAAACTTACGGATCTTGTTATTTTCCGGTGACATATACATATCTAAGGCACGGATTCTGTTAGTTTGAACAAACCACATAGCAAATGTTTTAGTGCCTATACTCACAAAATTATAAAGTAAAGAAAAAATCAGTAAAAAATCAAATGTTTTCATTTGAATTCTACACATCACTACACCAAGTCAGCTGACCGGTATCAATAAACTACACACAAAAGAGCAAGTCGTAAAATAGTTGTTTCTCCTGACACGTTTGTTTGTTGAAAAAAAAAACTATTATGCATTTTCAAATTGATCGCGTTTGAGATGAAATATACACTATCCACCCCGTTTGTATGGATAAACTCTTTCCGTAGCACGCTGTATAAAGAATAAGTTACAAGCCGAAACAAGAACATTTTACGCCTCTCAATCATACTGATTTAATAACAAAAGTAGTCGTGATGGCCCAGTGGTAATGGCGCCCGCCTCTCATGCACGAGGTTGTAGGTTCGCAACCGGGCACGGGCAAGTTTATGTTGGACATCACTGACATCGGTAACCAGGCGGTTAGGCGGTTCAGGCGGTTTAGAAACTCTGACACTAGGGTGCGTAGGGTCGTTAGACCTTACTGCCCACACGTTAAAGAAGAAGAATAACAAAAGTAATCTACTAACTGTTTAAGTAACCCCAGCCAATTGTTTTCAAAGTGACCCTTTTTTAAATCACAAACTTCTTAAAATTGATAAACATTTATAGAATTTCACAAGAATTTCGTAGATCTTAATATAGATCCTTTTGCAATTTCAAATTGGAATCTGAAGTTCGAACTCTCGATGGAAAATTCTGGAAAGCAATGTATTTAAAGGTCAGTAAAAATTAAATTGAGCGAAACTGTCGCTGGATGATAAATGCTGTTTGATTTGTAAATTGAAATAAGTTATTTTAATTATATTGGGCGGCAATGAATGGCGAAATTTTTGCCAATACACATAAAACAATGCTTATGCGGCAAGAAAGTACAGAAGGTCTAACTTGCAAAATACGACGAATCAAAAGTAGATAATTAGTATTGTGAAGGTTGTATACCTATGCAATGTGGCTGCAAATAAACCTGGCTGAAAAGTTTTATGTGTATAAACACCCAAGTCAATTCCAGAAGGAATTTAAATTATTAGAATAGGCGTTTGGTTTTTGTTTTTAATTCGGCCAATTGTCTGCTTGGGTTCTCGTTGTTTCTCTTGTTGGTCTCGTTGAGCACGATTTCTATGAAGTCAGTAAATGAATTTAATCAAGGATAGTTTAGAACATTCACATCTTGTCAACATCTTTTGTCATATTTTTTACGTTTGAAGTTTCTTCTTTTGTTTTTGCGTGGTTTTCCCTGTCATTTTTTTTTCATTGGTTTTTTTTTGTAAAAGAAAATATTTTTTCATATTTTCCATAAAATTGTGTCAATTTCAGTTTGAAAGCTTTATTTCATTTTCAATAGTAAACTTATCGCTCATCCTTTGAAACTTCCACGTCGTAGGTACTTTGCTTTGTAACTTCTGCATTTAACTGCTATATAACACTGACCTACGGTTATAAATGAGTATTTCAACGAATGTCACGGCTGAATACAAGTGCAAGGTCATCGATAGCCGTGCAATGAATATATTATTGGTGAAAGGAAAACATGATTGAAAGTTATGAGAAGAATATGTTTGCAAATATCGCTTTACCGTTTTATTCGTATATATACCATCACGTATGTATTCCCCGAAGGGTTAGGCAGAGGTGTACCAATGTACACCCACAGTTCGCCGGTATATTTAGGTAGGTCGGTTTTAGGCCGGCGTTTTATTCGTGTAGGTATGTTATTTGGTATCATGCACGTGTAGGCTTTCTGTGATGGCCCCCGTGATAATAACGTGTGTGTATGAGAACGTCTTTGATATACTTTTTATGGTACCGTATCTAATGCCAAACGGAATCCCAAACTTCTGTTCATTGATCTACAAAATGTTTGGCCGTTATAGCAATAAATCTAGAATATTAATAAAATTTAAGGGGGTACAAGAAATGTTTTTTTTTAATACACACATACCTTCGTACAAGAATTGTTTTTTTTTAATACACACAAACACACATACCGTCACGCCTGTATTCCCCGAAGGGTTAGGCAGAGGTGTACCAATGTACAATTGTACACCCACAGTTCGCTGGTATGTTTTTAGGTCCCATATAAAAGGGGGCGAGCCAATTACCATTAACCGGGCATAAATTCTAACTCCAAGCTGCTACTGACAATTTCATAGAAAAACCCAACAATACTTTTGCTCGATCCGGGAATCGAACCCAAGACCTCTAGCGTAGCAGTCGCGCTTAGGGCCACTAGGTAACAATTCAGTTTTATCTTAGCCATATTAAATACTGATTATCCTTAGGGTGCATTGTACATACAGGGATAATTGTGGGTTGGTGTTTCATTTCATTTTAAAGTTGTGTAAGGGGCCTCTGCGAGTTGGTTTCGGCTCCTCGTACGCCTTAAATAATTGAACAGTCTTGGGTAGTCGTATAAAGATTTATGTATGAGAACAACAACAATGTTTTTGTATAGGTAATTTTATCCTGCAAGGTAAAATAAAAGCTAACTTACTTGCTTACTTACTTTGCTTACTTTGGTAACTTGTAATTGGCCTTTTTAATGGTATCTAAACTCGAACTATTGTATATGATTAGCTGTAAGTTTTCCTAAAATTATGAAATAAAAGTGGTACCTGGCGTTATTATCACAACAATAAATTAACCCATTGATCCCAAGAGGATCATAAAAACGGGACGAAAATTATAGATCAATATCGCGCCTTTTAGCAAATTCCATGTAACCGTTTAAGGGTGTAAAATCCATCTATCCATTTGTTCATCATACATCCACACAAACATTCACGTTTACGTGTGTAGAAAGACACATATACGTATATATTGTGACTGCCTCGTTAGCCAAATGATCCTAAGCGCGACTGCTACGCTAGAGGTCCTAGGTTCGAATCCCAGGTCGAGCAAAGTATTATTGGGTTTTTTTACTTGATATTAGTCACTCATACTTAGAATTGATGCTAAATCAGAGGTTCCCAATCTATTTTGTACTGCTACTCCTTTTAATGTTTGTATTTTTAACCCTCGGCTGAATAAGTGGGGTGTTATAAGTTTGACGTGTCTATGTGTCTGTCTGTTTTTTACATAAGTAGTTTTGCTTTACGATGCCATTTTAAAGGAAGATATTTGCGTGTGACTCTTGCAGATATTTAGATTATATTTTTCTTTTTTTTGTCAGCCTTCTCTGTCCCACTCCAGCCCTACAGGAATCTAGATGGTCCCACCATCTCCTTCGTGGCCGAACTCACTGCCTCAAGATACCAGTTTTGTAGTCAGGCCTACAGTTTGTCTGGCAACCTTTTGAGCTCCTGCCGGGGCTGCGGGTCTGCCGGGGCTGCGGGTTGTTCGAAAGAGATACCGCGCCCCCGGAACGCAAAGGGCACATGAAGGAACATAGATGGTTTTTAGTCAGTAAAAGTCTGACACTCCCTCCCGCCCCGCCCAGGACGGGGGGGGGGGGGGGGGGTCATTTGATGATTTTACCATATTTAAAAAAAAAACCTTTTGAGCTACGTCAGCTATTTCTGTTTTGAACATGATCCGTTAATTTAACACCTAGTATACCGCGCTCTATAGCTCGTTGGCAAAGTTAAAAAAAAATTAAAGGGCTTTAAAGATAATAATTTAAATTACTATTCATTATTATGAGGTATAAACGGATTGTAATAGAATCAATGTCAAATCAATCAGTGTCAATCAATGACGTTGTGTGTCGGCGACCTGTACCTCCTGAGCGCTCCTGATAGGTCCACGACCCCTGGTATAAATGATAACATCACGTACAACTTGTGAAGAAACATATTATTTATAAGTTATCCGAAATTGCTTTCTAAAATACAAACAGCAACAGGCAACCGCCAAAAACAGCCGCCATCTTGGAAGATTAAAAAAATCCATTTGAATTAGGAATAAATCGTTGTTCCACACACACTTTTTCTTCCTTGCTTTCCGATCTATTTTAGATCACATAATATTAAGGTCATTGCTACTATAATGAGGTCATTGCTCCCCGTCGAATCAAATTTTCTCGTAATTCGGTATTTTTTGACATAAGTATGAAATCCAAGCACGACCGCGCTAATGTAATAATAACGCTAAGCAATCGATTTTTAAATTAGAAATACTCGTTTTGTATGTAATATTTATTTAATTTCGAGACATTTATCGTAGCAAAGCCCAATAACATTTATAATACAGTCTGTCATTGTGATGTGTTCGCAGACGAATGGAAGTCGATCTAGTATTGAACGTTTGGAGTATTGTGTCAAAGAGTCAGTCAGTCAGAAAGTTGAAGCTTGTTGCTCGTTCCAAGCAATAGATTTATATGGAGGAGAGAAAGCAAGTCATGAACACTCTTTTAAAATTAGTAAAAATACTAGCTCTTGCCCGCGACTTCGTTCGCGTGGATTAATAGTTCCCGTTCCCGGGGGATTTCCGGGATGAAAACTATCCTATGTCCTTTCTCGGATCCCAGACTATATCTGTACCAAGTTTCATCGAAATCGGTTCAGTGGTTTAGGCGTGAAGAAGAGACAGACAGACAGAAAGACAGACAGACAGAGTTACTTTCGCATTTATAATATTAGTACGGATTACATATGAAGGGTCCACTGCAATAATGATGAATGTCCTTTGTCTTTTGTTTTAAGATAATTGGTTTTTTTTATAATCGGTGTAAAAAACGGTCGGTTATTGCCGGGAACACCGTGACGTTGAGCGTTTTAGCCGTGTAGCCAAAATATTAAAAACATATTTATCTCGTGACTGCAAGCGGTATTGCTAAGTTTGTAAACAATATTTCTAACTACATAGTCAAGGGACCGAATGGCATTACTGGTTAAGAATTAAATGTTTTTGGACATTCATCATTATTGCAGTGGATCCTTCATATTTAAGTTACATCATTGATGTTGAATTTACGGGTATAATATGAGAACAATGTACTTGCACTTGATATTATTATCTCATAGGAACCGTACATTCTTCCGGGATAAAAAGTATCCTATGTGTTATTCCAGACTACAATCTACCTCTGTGCTAAATTTCATCCAGATCCGTTCAGCCGTTTAAGATTGAAAGAGTAACAAACATTCATCCAAACTTTTGCACTTATTTAGACTTACCAAACCCAAAATGCAACCAATGAAATGTAACTCGGTACAAAAATAGACGCACACAATCTTTACAAGGACTTTTGCATAAGCAAGGACTTTCCAACAACCTGATTGAATTGTACCTAAGTAGTAGTATGTAAAGCCAAGTAGCTCATCCAATTGTCCCACAATATGTGTGACCCATTTTAAGTTGAGGGTGCGTAATAAAACAAAGGAAATGGAAAAGTGGAGAGGATGTATTGTTCTATTTTGAAGTTTCGTATTTATTTACTAGGGTTTTCTCGCGACTACGTCCGTTTGAACTCTTATTTTAAAATAAAATGTAGGGAATGGAATTCAGAGATAACGATCCATTTCCTCATATGTGAATAATTTTCAGTATCGTGCTAGTTGTTCCGGCGATTCGCGCGTATGAAAAAACGAACTTATTTTGACTTCTGACTCCGTACTTGATGTATTATCCCACGGGAACCGTAAACTTTTGCGGAATTAAAAGTATCCTATGTATTTAGCAACGCTACGACAGAGTAAGTAGCGTTGCTATATTCTTTATGAATCTAGCTATCATCTACAAAAATAAGATCTACACTACAAGCTATCTCAGTGTTAAAGGCACCACCCAGTTTCTTTCAGCCGTTTTAGCGTGAAAGAGTAACAAACATCTATTCATCCACCAGTAGGATGTACCTAATCTAAATGCTAATCTCCGAAAAGGCTGAACAAATTTTGATGGGTCTTTTGACTGGCGGATAGCTGATGTTATAACGGATAATTTAGGCTTCCTTTTTTTAGAAAAATAATTAGGGTAAAAAACAATAAAACCCTGCTGCAGTTAACCAACATTCACCAGAAGTCCTGGCCATAAGCTAGTAGGTACTTTATATATATATATAGGTACTTTATATTTAAAAAAAACTCTTATTTTCATTGAAACTAAGACCAATTTCCCTTGTCCACAGTGTACGTGTTCCTGGGCGAGCACATAGCGCTGGTGGACTTCGTGAAGGTGCTGCAGCGTCGAGGACTCCTCACGCAAGGAGAATATGCCGTGGTGGCAGTGGATGACGAGATCTATGACCCTAGTACCGCCGCCATCACGCATGCGGGTAAGTAGCCATTTTAAAAATATTTCTTAAAAAAGCAAAGAACCTTTGGTAAATACCATCACGCCGGTATTTCCCGAAGGGTTAGGCAGAGATGTATAAATGTACACCCACAGTATACCGGTATGTTTAGGTCTCATGTAACAAGGGACCTATTGCCTTAACCGGGCACAAATCCTAATTCCGAGCTGCTAATGAGCATTTCATAGGAAAACCCAATAACACTTTGGTTGCCCTGGGAATCTAACTCAAGATTCCACGTTTTGCTGTCACGTTTGCGATCACGACCAATGGTACGTGCTTCGGAAAGCACGTAAAGCAGTTAGTCTTACGTCTGATCTCCTCCCGGCCTTGTCAAATTGCGTCTAATTGAACGGTGACAGTGATGGAAGAGGGAGTGCACCTGTGTTTGCTAACACACTTGTAACCTATAATGTTTTCTACAAACTTGGATAGTATCCTTTGAGATTGAAAAGGAGAAATTCAGATCGAAGAATACTATTAATATTAAAGATAGGTCATATTTTTACACTGTCCATCTCGATTACGAATCGTGATCGAAATGAATTATCGCGTTTGAGATTTGCAATCTTTACTAAATGTCTTAAAAAACTGATCGCCTCGAGAAATTTGTGAGAATTTGATGAGACGACCTCATCGCTCATCAGTCAAAAAAAAAGTTCCTATTGTTTGGATTCTCGATAAAGTAAAAAATCGTGCTACGTTTAGGTGTAATGGAACTTGATAATAAATATACCTAGATGATTAATGGATGGTATTTTAAACCTGCTTTATAAACATCTGTATATAAATACTTACTGATTCATAATATTTTTTTTTAAGTTTTCTTTTTGATCTACTAAAAATAATAACAATCTTTCCTACTAAATTTCTAACTAACCTCTGAAATTTTCCATATTTATTTTTTACTAGCTTTTGCCCGCGACTTCGTCCGCGTGGATTAATATTTCCCGTTCCCGGGGGATTTCCGGGATGAAAACTATCCTATGTCCTTTTTCGGGTCCCAGACCATATCTTTACCAAATTTCATTGAAATCGGTTCAGTGGTTTAGGCGTGAAGAAGAGACAGACAGACAGACAGAGTTACTTTCGCATTTATAATATTAGTAAGGATCCCATTTTGTGTTCCTGTGGGATAATCTAGGACTTTGGCTTAATTCTGAAGTCTGGAAGTCTGTGTAGTTAAAGTCGCGGGCTGAATTTTAAAATAAAGATTTTAAAATTGATTCTCTAGCTTTCAGCATTTCAAATAAAGGCGATGTGAGAAGCAAATGTTTAGGTGATCAGGTCATGATGAAGTGTTCGATGTTAGTTGAATCGAATGACCACAAAATAAAAGTATTTCAGCAGTTTACAAAATTTAAAAAGACAACGCATGAATCAGTGTAATAATTGTTAGCCCCTTCTTTAGTTGATTGAATTCTCTTTGATACACATTCATGATCATCATCATCATCTCAGCTATAGGACGTCCACTGCTGAACATCTTCTTTGATACACATTACATAAAATAATATAAGTAACGCTCAAATTTTGAGAATTGTGAGACAAAATATTTATTTTTTGATATCTCTTTTATGATTTTTTTGTCATGTTACTATTTTATTTTCAAGAAATATTTTCAAATAAATCTTTTCTTCGAATCATTCACAATACACTTAATTCTTTTCAGGCTTGTAATAAGTACCAGCTCGCCGAAAAGTGCGACAAAAAAACTAAGCGTGTTACTGTGTACTACGTTCGGATAGCGCCTTAAGCTGTAAGCTTAGTATTTTCTGAACGGTTACTGTCCCTTAATCCAACGATCCACAATAAAAAAGTAACTAAATATCTAAAAATAGGAAAAATATTCTAGGAACGAACTTCAATAGCTAACCACTACACTCAGAATATTAAGACATCAAACTAACTAAGCTCTTGTTTACACGGCAAGTTTTTTTACACTTGTGTACATTTCAATTTATTTTTATTTTATTTTACTAAAAGAGTAACAGTGAACCGCTATATTATATGATAATAACATAATTATAAAAGACTGTGTGTAGGTGTGTGTGTACGATGTAGGTACCTGGATGCGTTTTTCTACTATAAATAATAATAATAATTTGTTTATAAAAATGTACAATAATTTGCATTTATCATGTTATCTCTTCACAACCTTTGGTTGATTGGTAGAGAATGCTTAAGGCATTAAGTCCACTTTTGTACTATTATTTTGCATATAGTTAAAATAAATAAATTTTCAAAGCCCTGTGCATCGTATTTAAACATTTTTAAATTGGAAATACCAGTTTCGCACACAATAATTATGAGTTGGAAAGCTTTACTCATAATGCTATTTATATGTATTTTGTGTATGTGATAACCTTTAATTGGCCTTAATTTTGTTACTCACATAACTTAATTTTTATTGAGCTGTAACTTTTCTATAATTTATAAATTTTTATTTTATTTAACTACTAGCTTTTGCCCGCGGCTTTGTCCGCGTGGATTAATAGTTCCCGTTCCCGGGGGATTTCCGGGATGAAAACTATCTTATGTCCTTTCTCGGGTCCTAGACTATATCTGTACCAAATTTCATTGAAATCGGTTCAGTGGTTTAGGCGTGAAGAAGAGACAGACAGACAGAGAGACAGACAGACAGAGTTACTTTCGCATTTATAATATTAGTACGGATATTAGTACGGAAAAGTACGGATTAAAAAAGGTTTGCCAACAGCTTCTATGTATATCTTAAGTATTGGCTTCTACAGTCCTAGACTCAAACAGTCGTCAATTACTGGCCAACCAACATAAACATATGATGGACTAATTGTGTTTGTCGTAATTAAAACAAGTGAAAAATTTTAAGAGGCCGCGCTTTATTTTTTTTGATTTTAAGTTTACTGCAAAAACTAAAATACACAAATATCAATAGGTCAAAATTGTGCTTGTTGTATAAAATTTAAACCATAATGCTATAGGTTTATAGTCGTATTTTCAACTCAAAAATCGTTTTAAATAGAGTACTTTTAAGTTAGCGCGCTCGAGTTAAGTCTACAGGACAAAATACTCCGCGTCAGAAAGCGCCCGCGCCCGTGAGAACAGACGCTTAATCCACCAGCTTTGGTGTGAAGACTAAATAGAATGAAATCAAGATCATAGTACTATATTGTCAAGTTGTGGTTCCCTGAAACTCGACTTATTCGTTAATGCGCTTTAATAACACTCAAGCCGAAATACAAGGAATTTTGTAGCGACTGAAATTCCGAATAAACTTTAAATGACGACAGGGATCATAATAAGCTTTATTTATTTCACTCTTCACAAAGGTTAATGTATGTCTACAAGAAATGAATATAAATAAATGAAACAAAATGCGTTAATCATACTTTGTGCATCAAATAAAAAAAAAAAAAAACATTTATAAAACATAGTAGCCCACCGGCGTCGGGAACAGGGTCCAAGCCACCGGTGGTCAGGGCCCCTGAGAAAAAAAAAATATAAATAGAGAAATATTTATTATTATGTGCCAGCAGCAGTAAAATTTCAGCTAATTCCCTAAAAACTAGAACCCTGAAAACTAAACTAATTACATGTTTCCCCACAGATCACCTCGGACAGAACAGTACTAACGATGTGTTGGCGTTTCGAGCGGTACTCAAGTTAACGCCTTCGTTCCCGACAAACCCGCACTATGAGTAAGTACTTAAGTACCTAATAAATAACCTCTTAATTGAGCTAAGTATTACCAAAACTATTATAAACGACGGGCCTGTTGGTCTAGTGGTTAGCGGCCCTGACTGCTAAGCCGGAGGTCGTGGGTTCGATTCCCACCCAGGACAAACTTTGTGTGATGAGCATGATTGTTTGTTCTGTGTCTGGGTGTGATTTATCTATAATATGTATGTATTTATAAAATTATATAAGTATGTATATCAGTTGTCTGGTTACCATAACACAAGCTCTGCTTAGCTTGGGATCAGATAGCCGTGTGTGAGTTGTCCCAAGATATTTATATATATATATATATATTTTTTTTTTATTCAACCAACATTCTTTCAATAATTTCTTTTTTTTTTAAACGTTGCCCCCACTATTATTTTTTCCTGTATCGTTAGTGACTTTACAATCATATAAAGACACATACACAAACAGCGGAAATCGAACACACGACTCAAGCATTGCGCCAAGCGTGTAGTAAATCCGGGCGTCGGGAGCCACGAGACGACTCCCGGCCACCGTAGACGCGGGTCTGTAGGCGGTGAGCAATGGGTAGCTCACCGTCCGTACGTTCACTAACGACAGACCGTGTCGACGGCGCGGCGCGTTCGTGTTCCACACGCGCCTCAAAAGCCGGATCCACACCGGACGATCTAAAATGGATCGGCGATCCCGCGATCCGCGATCCAAGATCGTGATGCGTGGAGCGTGGATCGTTCTAGGTCGATCCAACAGCAATCTTTTGCGATCCTGACTGGCTGCTCCAACGCGCTCCTGCCGATCCATACTGAATCAGTTGAATTTGTCTGGCTATGGAGTCACACGTGTAACGACGGTGACGAATAGCCGTAGCAGCAGCAAGCTACATTTTACATTACGTTATATTTACGGCAAAAATTACGAAAACGAAAAAGACAGTATTGGGTTAAAACAATTTTTAAAAACCGGTTGGAATATGGGACTCGACTTTACAAAGAGTTCTTCATCTTCTCTTAGACCTCTATTTGTATAATTGGTATCATTAGGATCCCATAAACATTATTCTCCCTATATAAAGAAATTAAACGGATACATTGCGAATTATCCATAACGGCGGATCACGTGATTCTAAAATCAGAATCGTCCAGACCGCGCGCGCCAAGCGACTGAGGCCCCTTTGTGCGTGACCAAAAAACCGACAACAAATGGATCGCACGCGGCGAGGAGCGCGCGCTCTCCGCCGCGCACATGGATCGCGCGCGGCACGTCTACACTTCACGATCCGTGGAGCGCGCTCCATGCCGCGCGCGATCGGAGCGCTTTGGATCGTCCGGTGTGGATCCGGCTAAAGAGATGTCAGCAAACTTGGAAGGAGCCACTGAGGGCCAATGCCTGCCGGGGCTGCGGGTTGTTCGAAAAAGATACCGCGCCCCCGGAACGCAAAGGGCACATGATGGAACATAGACGGGTTTTAGTCAGTAAAAGTCTGACACTCACTCCCGTCCCGCCCAGGGCGGGTGAAGTTATATGAAGATTTCCTGTCTATAAAAAAAAAGCGTGTAGTAAAAACAAAATGGTGTCAAACTGATATGAGGAATGTGTTACATTATTATTCAGCAATAACAATTCAGTGTATCTCCTAAACTTATACTGAGAATAGATTAAAAATGAATCAGTCTTGAATATCCAAAATCCACCACCAATCAATCATTCAATCATTATTGATTGTTTATGAGTGTCATAGAATACATAACATCACGCTACGGCCCACGTGAGCGGAGCAGTAACCAAAGATGTAACACAAGGTGGGTGAAATAAGCCACGCGGAGCAGTAAATGAAAAAATTCGACATGCAACACACCGCAATTTTTTTTAGATAAGAAAAAAAATTCAAATCTTACGGCGCACTACTTTTATTTGCATCAACTCTACAGCTGGCCTTTATTACTGTACCCTGCGATTTATCAAAATGTTATTTAAAACAAGTCTTATAGTCTCAAGTTTATATTATTTTACTACGCAGTTCTCAAGAGGCGTATACAGACTGTAATGTAGAGCTCACCATGTTCAATTATTTTTTATTAGTTTATAGGTAGTTCAATTATGAGTTTTTTTCGAATATAGAATGATCTTGACAGTGAGTTCATAGGACCGGCACACGGCGATACGCGGAAAAAAAATAGTTTTATTATACAAATTACGATAAAATGTTATTTTATTTTTAATTTGGCACTTATTTTTCCCTTGTGTTAAGTAGTCACCGCTGCCTATTATTATCATCATCATATCAGATGTAGGACGTCCATTGCTGGACATAGAACCTCCCATTGATTTCCAATAGGTCTGGATGGGAATATTGAATTACCCTTCAAACCGGGACACACCAACGGAGCTTTGTATCAGTAATAGATATTGTATTCTATTTTTAAATCTATACATATAATAAAATCGTAACGAGACCAATTCTGTGCATTCAATATTTTTTATAAAGAGTAATTCTCACATGTTAAATACATTATACTGAACCCAAAAAAATGGTTTTTAGAATTTTTGTCTGTTTGTTTGTTTGTTTGTATGTACGCGCATAACTTTTTAACTCCTGCACCGATTTAAACAAAACTTGGCATTGTGTTGGCAGCAACCTGAGCTGTAATCTTAAGTACAATTCATCACGCTATGTCACATTGGGGTTAGACAGAAACAGTATGAACACTATTAACTTAAAAATACTGAACGCGAACGAAGTCGCGGGCAACAGCTAGTCTTTCATAAAATAATAAGTCAGCTGGCGTACCTTTCGTTTGTAGCTTGGACCCCGACCTGTGACCTCTTCAGGATCAAAACAGTACCTAAATATTACATATTTTTTCTTAGTATCTATTATATTCTGATGAATTTTGTCGCCGGTCCCAAGATAATTATATTATTTCTCTACGGCCTGTCGAGCTTCATTGTCTCGGCATTTTTCTATAGTTTCTTTTTTAGTCTTATTTTATTTTTATTTTTAGAGATGTTTTCGAAGTCTATAGCTCTTTGTGACAGAGCTCGTCCGGGGAAGTACTGCCACCATACCTATTTCTACCGCAAAGTAGCGTTGCTATGTTCCAGTTTGAAGGGTATATATAGGTGGTAGTGTAATTACTCGTACAGGCACATGAGGCACTTCAAATTAATCTCTGGGATGACAACGCATTTGCAAGGCCTCTGGTATTGCAGATGTCTGTAGGTAGCGGTGACCACATAACAACACGTGGGCCGAGGGTTTGTTTGCCATCCAATGACATAAAAAAAAAGATATATTTTCGCGAAAAAACTAACCAGTATTCAATTCCTTTTGCTCTTATACAAAACATGAAAAAGAATAAATTCGATCAAACTGACTCAGTTCGGTCAGATTTTTCGCCGAAACTAGACCAAAATAGAAACACCACACTATTAAAAATCTCCGAAACATGTCGTCATGTTCAAACAAAACATTCACAATTCAATGTCAGAATCCATTCTTTTTATTTTTTTTGTATTTTCACCTCTAGTTTTCAATTTCTGCTTAGCCGCGGGCACCTTTATATATAAATTGTTGTCTCGTATACACAATTTGTTTTCCATCTTCATTTGAAATTCCATTATTTTCTAAGCTTAGTAGATCAAGTAATCTGTTGGGATTTTGTGATGTTTTCTTCTGCGAGTGATGACGTGAGTACGTGATGCGCGTTTGTTTAACATTGACATAAGATAGCTGGAATAATTTACAATATCAAGAATTGTGGTCTAAGATCCAGGTATCGCCTGAACTAAGTCATCTTGGAATGGGTGATTTTTTGATCTATGGGAGAGGCCTATGTCCAGCAGTGGACGTCCTGCGGCTTATATGGTTTCAGATGTAGTAAAAATTCAAAATAAAGTAAAACTTTTGTATTGCTCTTCTAAATAAAGCAATAGTAATTTCTTTTTTTAATGTTACTTTTTTCCTGTTCGCTACTGAAATGTTCATTGAAATTTATGTAGTATGTATTCTGTATTTTATAAGTGAAGATCTATAATTGGTTGTCAATTTAGTTTACTGCTACCTGTCTGCTTTTTTAGCTGGAAGTCTTTCATATTAAAACCACCCATGTATTCCCCGAAGGGTTAGGCAGAGGTGTACCAATGTACACCCACAGTTCGCCGGTATATTTTGGTCCCATGTGGGCGAGCCTATTGCCATTAACCGGGCACAAATCCAAACTCCGAGCTGCTACTGAGAATTTCATAGAAAAACTCAATAACACTTTTTACTATACCTGGGAATCGAACCCAAGACCTCTAGCGTAGCAGTCGTGCTTAGGACATTAGTCCTAAGCACGACTGCTGTTTATATATTATAGTATATTTAATCAAATTTGGAGCGGACGAAGGCACGGGCATAGGCTAGTTATCTCATAAAATTTCAAACATGCCCGACACACATCGTCACTTTGTGTGTCAGCCATTAGAGTACAAACTAGTTCCATTAGAACCTTTTATGAGACAAACAGGAAGAGACATCCAGAGTGGTTCAAAACCTCATAAAAAGGCGTTTTGCTATAGTATTAATATTGTTTATAAAGTTTATGGCAAAAGGTTAATAAGTCAGTGCCCTACTTTTCTTTCAGAAAGTTTGTATGAGTAGACCAGACTCGTAACCGGCGTGCGTGTATGAACGTGAACGAGGTGTATGTAAGGATCGTAGTAGGTGGCGTTCTGTGGTTTCTGCGTATCCCTATGGAAAAAAAGCGTGAGTTTATGTTTGTAGTTTGTCCCGAACCAAGAAATCGAGATAACTCTACAGCAGAGAGCTCTATAGAGGCAGTCTATGACCTAGTGGTACTAAGTGCGACTGCTAAGCTAGAGGCCTTGGGTTCGATTCCCAGGTCGAGCAAAGTGTTATTGGGTTTTTATATGAAATTCTCAGTAGCAGCTCGGAGTTAGGATTGGTGGCTGGTTAACGGCAATAGGCTCGCCCCATATTACATGGGACCTAAACATACCGGTGAACTGTAGGTGTACATTGGTATCTGCCTAACCCTTCGGAGAATGCAGGCGTGATGGTATATGCATGTATGTGTGTTTATGGCAAAAAGCTTTCTGGTTTTCTCTCTCATTGTTTATCTCGAACCAAGAATTCGAGAAAGGTGAAAATAAATGTATATGTACAAAAAAGGGTACAGTAATAAATACCCATTTCAATGTATTATATAAAACCTTGAGTAAAGGAGTTACGTGATCGACTGCTACGTCGTAGCCTGCGTAGGTGCTACATCAGCTACGTCGTAGCAAAAGCGTAGCAGTGTCACGTTTGTGTACAATATCCAAAATCATTGTACAATTACTTCGACGAATGGGACAAATTTTGATGTGGAATGGTTTGTTTTGGCAGAAGTAAAATGTTTAGATCGAAATGTGTAGAAAAACAGTGTTTAGGTAAAAAAAAAAACAAAAAAATGCAGCGTAAAAATTTTAAGTCAAGTACAAAAGCTCAATTAGGTATTATGTTATTTGAAAAAATCTTTGTTAAAGAAAACCATTTCTTATTTCCTTTATATATTAATTAAATCTAAGCTAAAACACTACGCATTCTAATATCGAAACTTTATTAATTTTATGTCTTGAAACTTTATTCTAATAAAATTATCATTTATTTATACTATCAAAGGAAACTATTCAAGTTATTATTATCGTTTCCAATATCCGACTGTTCACAAGATAAACATCCTTTATTTAGTCTTTTCAGTATTTAATCTTAGCTTAAATACTATTATTCTAACATTATATTAACCCTTCACGGCTGTCATATGAAACTATTATAGTACCTCTCTCAATATCCGAACAACCGTTCACAAGAAAAATATCAACTATCTTATTTTATAACCTAATTTTTTATTTTATAATCTAAGTTGTCACTTTAAATATCGATCAGGCAAATAAGTCGACGGCCCGCCAGATTGTAAGTGATCACCTCTGACAATAAACATCTACAATACCAAACGCTTTGCAAATGCTTTGCCATCCCACAGACAAGGTTGAAATGTCTCATGTGTCTGTAATTACAGCGGTACCCATACCCTTCAAGTCGAACACGACAACGCAGTTATTGTAGTAGTACTTCCCCGGACGAGCTCCTTCACAAAGAGCTCCACTACTACTAATAATACTACTTCTAATATCATCCCTTACACTTTAAACTGTGACAGGAAACTATAAAAGTTATTATTATTTATCTCTCTCAATATCCGACTCACTGTAGAAATATCCCATATTTATAATCTTAGCTCCAAGGCTACCATTCTTACAAAATAAATAAAAAATAAAAGCTATTCTAACAAAAAATAAAAGCTTTACGGGTGTCACAGAAAACTATCATAGTATCTCTCTCAATATCCGACCCACTTGCACTGTTCACAAGAGAAATATCCCTTATTCTTTTTAATTTTTAATCTCAGCTGAAAGACTATTATACTAACAATATTATTAACCCTTCACAGCTGACAGGGAACTATTAAAGTATCAATATCCGACGACGTACTATTATCCCTATAACTGCTTTATTTATAGGCAATGTGAATGAACTGTATAACCTAGATCCATAGAGAATCGCGCTGTGTTTGTCCAGTTGGGCGGGAGACTAGGTTTAGTTTTAGTACGAGATAGTTTTATAGGTTTTAATAGGAAAAGTTTTGTTGAGCTGATGTGCTTGAGATTGTGCATAAATAACGCTGCGTTGATTATAATTGATGGCACTGTGTTGAGAGTCGCGTGTTCGATTCTCGCACGGAACGAATATTTCTATGATCTTCAGATAGTTCTGTCTCTGTAAACACACCTACGATTCAGGAGAAATTCTTAGTGGGGCTAACCTTATTTTTTCCATCATCATATCAGCCGCAGGACGTCCACTGCTGGACATAGGCATAGAAAGTTTATTTTAAACAAATTCTGAGAGGAAGTTATGAAACAAAGGAGTATGTACCTAAAGTTCGCGCTGATGTATTTCAAAATCATGTGTCTATAATATTGTGATTGGTTTTAACCGTAACCGTTGTATTTAAATTCATCGTCATCATTATCATATCAGCTGAATGACGTCCACAGCTGGACAAACGCCTCCCCTAGCCACAATGTTCAGCCCAAAACGAAATTAATATGAATAAAAAATAATGACACTTGATGTTTTGTGTTCCTCACAGGAGACTCTGCCAAATGATACGCGAGATGTCGGCCGCGCCCCCATTTTGTGTGCCGAACTATCACAAACTCTTCGAAGATGCATCGGTAAGTCTCCTTAAAACTAATTAATTTAGGTCTAAGTTACTGTGTTATTGGGTTTTTCTATGAAATTCTCAGTAGCAGCTCGGAGTTATGATTTGTGTCCTGATTGGCAATAGGCTCGCCCCCTATTACATGGGACTTTAAACATACCGGCGAACTGTGGGTGTACTTTGGTACACCTCTGTCTTACCCTTCGGGGAATACAGGCGTGATGGTATGTATGTGTGTTACTGCAATTGGTAAATCTTAGGATTTTCAGACTTTTATATATAGTTAGTTTGGTACATGATAAGTTTTACCAATAATGGATAAAATATAAACTAAATACAAATTCAAAATTTATTTAAAGGATAAGATAACTAAATCATAATTAATTTAACCACAGGATACGTATAAGGTAAATATAAAACTCTGGTTAAAAAGTTTTATATACCAGATGTGTAACACACGTCTTGAAATATAAGTTCATTATTTTAGCAAAAGTTTCTCTACTATGGTAAACTCAACGTGGTGCAACGTGCATCTACCTGTTTGCAAACTTCACTGTATAATAAGTCATGTAGTTGGTATAGTAACAAGTATAACATAATATTCTTAGTTATCTTTGCATTACTGGAACCTACCTACTAGGCGTTGTATTATGTGTTCCATTATCAGCGTAGGACTTCCTCCCACAAGGTGGACGGACGACCTGATTAAAACCGCAGGAAGACGCTGGATGCAGGCCGCTTCCAACCGGTCTTTTTGGAAATCTATGGAGGCCTATGTCCAGCAGTGGACATCCTGCGGCTGATATGATGATGATGATTATGATGATGATCAGCACAAAATTGATAATTAAGGAATATAAGGCTTTGATTATGCTATCATCACTTTCGCTCGCGACTTAGTCCGTGACACTTTTGTTAAAGATCTCAATTTTTTTTTATATTATCACATTTTTGTACTTTCCGAGGCAAATTCCGACCAGGCTGCTACAGAGAAATTCGTAATTGCAAAACCCAATAACAATTTTTCAAGACCCAAGAATCCAACCCAGGACACGCTCAACAATTGCGGTTGACCACGAGACCAACGGGTCAATTAAAGCAACTAAAACCCTTGCATTACACACAGCAACGATTTTAGTTCAAAACTTTAATCCTACTGAACCCAACACATGTTTCCCAAAGCACGTTGCAATGCACACCACAATGGAGCAATCACTTGTTACATGCCGACAATATGGCGTCTAGATATCTATGTTACCATGTTAAGTGTGACCTACTTCCTAGGTCTTTGACCCGACCTATAGGAGAGCCGTATCATATAGCCTTGAAACCCTTGAAGTATTCATTCGATACTTCGTTTGTTGGTTGGGGAACTTTATATATTGTGATTTTTCCTACCTTAGTAGAATTGTTCGATGTATTCAAATGTGTGTATTATCGGTTTGTAATTGAGTTTCTGGATAGAATGTTGAAAATTGTTTGTTACTTTACAGGGTGTTTAGTAGAAAGTTGAACATACGAAAATGGTGGATAGGTGGGGTCATCTGCTACTTACTCAGCCCTAATTTATTTAGCCCTGGCACCTTGGATAAAATGTAAAAAATAATTTAAAAAAATATTCAGGGTGCCGACTGGAAACTTACTTTACACCAAGATTCACCAAGTTTTTTTTACAGGATAGGCATATACTGTTATTCAAACGATAAAAATAAGAATACATAGCATTACTTTTTATCCAAATATATTAAGTAGTTATCATTCTTAACGGTAAAGCCGCATGTAGTCAAAAAAACATGTTTTAATATGTTTAGAGACGCGTAAAAATATACGTATGAACAACAAGTCAACAAAGACAAAAAGTCAATGTCACCTCGCGTCGGGCGTCTTAATCTATACTAATATTATAGAGAGGTAACATTTGTTTGTTTGTAGCGAATAGGCTCCGAAATTACTGGACCGATTTTAACCATTTTTTCACCACTAGATAGCTACATTATTCCTGAGTAACATAGCCTATATGACATCACGCTACGACACATGGGAGCGGAGCATTAACCAAACAAGTAACTTATGGCGGGTGAAATAAGCGACGCGAACGAAGTCGCGAGCAGTGCGCTAGTATAAAATAATAATGAATTGATCACCCTTTTTTGTTCACTTTATTGAGTTAAAAAATAGTCTTGTTTTGGAATTGTTTTTCAATTAAAACTAATTGACATTCGATGTAGACTAAAGACTAAATGGAATGATCGAAAATAGATTTGTTCACGATATTTATTTTATGTGTCAGTAGTTATATATTTGATTAGAACACTATTTTATTTTTATTAATGGGTTTTTAAGGTATCATTCTGGGTAGTAATCTTAAATTGATTCTTATCTAAATCTCTGTAAATTGAATACTTAATTACTATTATTACCTAACTTTTTTATTATTCACATAAATGATGACGCTTTTTACCCGACTGCGACAGAAGGAGGGTTATGTTTTTCGAGGGTATGTTTGTATGTATGTATGTTTGTATGTATAATTGTTTGGCACGCTCTGCAGGCTGAACGGCTCGATGGATTTTAGCTTGAGAGGTGTCGTCAGATTCGTATTTACTGTGAGAGTGACACTTAAAAAAAAATGGCGGATTTTTGGCGCCAAATTCAAATGTTTGGCTCGCTCTGCAGGCTGAACGGCTCGATGGATTTTAGCTTGAAAGGTGTCGGTAGATTCGTATTTACTGTAAGAGTATATTAATTTCTTTTTAAAACACTAAAAAAAAAACGGTTATTTAAAAAACTAAAAAACCCGACTGCTATTCTTTAAAAATCCCTAAAACAAGATAAATTGTAGCAGTCGGGACCCATTCGGGACCATCTGCAATGTAATATAGGTATGTGCTCTCAATTCACTAATCCTCCATTTCTAGAATGGGTCCCGACTGCTACAATTTATCTTGTTTTAGGGATTTTTAAAGAATAGCAGTCGGGTTTTTTAGTTTTTTAAATAACCGTTTTTTATTTTTTATTTTTTTTATAAGATAAATTACATCTTTCCCGAACAACATCTATTACTGTCCTACTGCTGAGCAAAGGCCTCTTCTCATCATGCTTGCTCAAGGTGGATTGCCGATTTCAGATTAATCAGGTTTCCTCACAATGTTTTCGTTCACCGATAACAGTCATTTCCCAGACCAACTTAGAGAGTACACAAATATTTTTTTATGTCATTGTAAACAAGCAGACGGCCCACCTGATGTAAAGTGGTCACTGCTACCTATAGACATCTGCAATACCAGAGGCCTTGCAAATGCGTTGCCTTCCCAGATACAAAGTTGAAATATCTCATGGGCCTGTAATTACACTGGGACCCAAACCCTTCAAACCGGAACATTCGGTTTGCGGTAGAAATAGGTAGTTGGTAGTACTTTTTCGATAGAGCTTTTGCACAAAGAGCTCTACTACTTCTAAAAATCAAATGAAAAAGTCAGATTAGTAATTGCCCGATAACGAACCCGCATACAAGAGAGTTGGGCCCCTTAACCACTGCGCCATCACAACAACTACAACATAAAACAACAAAGAACTCAAGAATAAAAGAACTAGTAGAAGCCTTAGACTGGCACTGACAATAAGGAACAATTTCCTTCTGCTCGGATCTTTAAAGTTTATCTTAGTTCGAGTTAAAAGCTCTGTCAGTTAAATAGGTTACCGGGGTGGCATATCAAGGCTTCTATTCCTGCAATTAAGTATTTGCACCGCGCAAGCAAATATTTTATTACTGCGCACTATAAATGTAACTGTCTCGTTGGTCTAGTGGTAAGCGCGTTTAAGCGCGACTGCTACGCAAGAGGTCTTGGGTTCAATTCCCAGGTCGAGCTAAAAGTGTTATTGGGTTTTCTATAAAATTCGCAGTAGCAGCTCGGAGTTAGGATTTGTGCCCGGTAAATGGCAATAGGCTCGCCCCCTATTACATGGGACCTAAACATACCGCCGAACTGTGGGTGTGTATTGGTACACCTCTGCCTAACCCTTCGGGGAATATAGGCGTGATGGTATGTATAAATGTTTTGGTTGAAACGTAATGTTGAATTTTAATGTAATCGCAGGTTATTATTCACCTGTTGAGTTGGTTCGAAAGAGTTACAGTGGCTCTGGAACGCAAAGGGGATGGAGGAACACGGATGGTTTTTTGTCAGTAAGAGTCTGACACTCCTTTCTGCTCCACCCAGGGCAGAAGTCATTTGATGGTTTTACATCCTTTAATCCAATATTTGTGTAACATATTAAACGCATACCAGAAAAGTAATTTGCTCAAAATTGGTTTCGTCTCTTTTTAAGCTGTCTTAAACCGGTATTGCTTTAACTTCCAATCTCCTTTTGCCTGGTCTGGGAATCGAACCCAGGACCTCCTTTTCATCAGTCGCGCTTGCCATCACGAGACCATCGAGGCCAAAACATTAATAAAAGATGTTAGAATATATTAAGATTTTTGATTCGTTTTTCTTTAATTAATTTCCCTCAAACTGAAGAAAACAAGGACAAGACAACCTATCTCCCGTATTTTTCCGGGCAAAGTCGTAAGCAGGTGCTCAGATTACAAGTTAAATAAGTCTTTACTCTCGGATGGTAGAAGGACAATGATTTCATAAGGACACAAACAAAAGGGGTACATTGGGGTGTACATTGGTACACCTCTGCCTAACCCTTCGGGGAATACAGGCGTGATGGTTTTATACAAACAAAAGGACCAAATTAAATTGCATTTGTTTACATTATCCTGTGTAATAATCTGAGATTTGCAAGTCATGAGATTCTTTGTTAAAATGAAGTCGCCACTCTAACTTACTTGAAAAAAAAACAAGTGGGAGTTTTACATTTTCTTTGAATATTTTTAAGGGAAAAGAATGAGGAAAAATAGTGGGAGGAAAAAGAATATGAAAATAGAAATCTAAATGATTAAATCTGTAATTGAATAATTTGGATTATTATTTTCACAATTTGAATGACATTTTATTTTAAAGATTTATGAATGCTTTTTACCCGACTGCGTCAGAAGGAGGGTTATGTTTTTCGGGAGTATGTATGTATGTATGTATGTATGTATGTATGTATGTATGTATGTATGTATGTATATATATATGTATGTATGTATGTATGTATGTATGTATGTATGTATGTATAATTGTTTGGCACGCTCTGCAGCCTGAACGGCTTGATGGATTTTAGCTTGAGAGGTGTCGTTAGATTCGTATTTACTGTGAGAGTGACACTGGGTATATCAAAATGAAAAACTAAAAAAAATATAAATAAAAAAACGGTAATTTAAAAAACTAAAAAACCCGACTGCTTTTCTGAGAATTTATGAAAAATCCCTAAAACAAGAAAGTCGTTGTACCCGATTGCACTTAAAGATGTAGCAGTCGGGATCCATTCTAGAAATGGAGGTTCAGTGAATTGAGAGCACATACCTATATTACATTGCAGATGGTCCCGAATGGGTCCCGACTGCTACATCTTTAAGTGCAATCGGGTACAACGACTTTCTTGTTTTAGGGGTTTTTCATAAATTCTCAGAAAAGCAGTCGGGTTTTTTAGTTTTTTAAATTACCGTATTTTTTTATACGTGACTACTTGACTAGAGACCAAATGTTTCAATAAAATAATTCTCCTTGGCTCGTTATTGGTTTGTTAACGACGACCTTTCCAAATGATGTCCTAGCGTGCGCCCTAATGTGACTTGCCAGACCGAATTTATTCTTAACTACCGAACTGCCCGCAAATTCTTCTCGCGGCTTATTTCACCTACGTTAAGTGACGTTTTTGGCTACTGCTCCGCTCCCGTGGGTCTTAGTGTGATGTTATATACCCTATACTCCTGTAGTTTTGGAGCCTATTCGGCTGTCCCATTTCAAAACGTAGTAAGGGACACTTTTTCCAAAAATCATTTTATTGCATAATTTTGCTAACCAAATACAAAAACACCAGCTTTGAAAACTCATAATAAAGCGGTGAAATTTAATCATCGATACCTACCCAGTAAATGTACTACTCGTCTCTGATCTAATTTACGTTTATTCGCTCTCCTATAAAATTTAGTTTTAGGTCCTTGCTAGGTTTTGAAATGGGGCAGCCGTATTCGTTACAAACAAACAAACAAATCTTACTTCTTTAGCCTGTTCTGTCCCAGTCCTGGGCAAAGGCCTCTCTCCACTTTTGAAATAATAATATTATTATGAAATGAAAAATCGTTTAATTTTGAATTGTACCTTAATGGCAGATGTAGCTCCCATATTTAAAACACTCAAATATGTACAATACTTACATAGAACATACATATATTATAGAATACTCGTTCACAACTACGAGTAACGCAATTAAGTTGGCCTGCAGAGTTAAAAGTATTGGTTAGGAGGGTTTAAGGGTCTCTCTTAACTTATTTAAAGTAAGTGTTTTACGTTTATAAAGCTAGAGTAAACAGGCTTCTTTTGGGTAAGCTCATTTTATCGTTGATTTTGTCTTTGTCACCTCTGATCTAGACTAAAGTCAAGAGTTTATCCATATCGAATGAAAAAAAGAATAATGTAATTATGACGTTTTGGATTAACTTTTATAGTAATTTTTGTTCAAATGTTTTTTATACTTTTATTAAGTTTTTTGAGTTTTTAGTTGTAGATAGGTAACTGTTTTATACCAATTTTATTACTATTAGGCCACAGACGGACTAGTGCGTGGAGTAAGCGAAGCGTAAATTCGATCAATTTTTAAATTGGGAATAGCCGTTTCGCCCAATATATTTATTTACTTTGAGGTTTTATTCATATTAATGAACGATAAATATTTGGGGGAGATATATATCCTACAGTGGACGTAGATTTGTTCCTAATTTATTTATTTATTTTGGGAAAAACGCACAATACAATAAAATTTGGTATGATATGGGTAAATGTACAATCCAAAACGTTTCCATTGATAATGATATGATGATGATCACATTTTGTGCTTATCGTATGCTATATGTGGCAACTCAGAGTTAGGATTAACTGTACCCGGTTAATGGCAATAGGCTCGCCACCTATTACATGGGACCTAAATATACCGGCGCACTGTTGGTTTACATTGGTACACCTCTGTCTAACCCTTCGGGGAATACAGGCATGTACGTACGTATGCTATATGATATTAATATTTCCAATAAGCAAATCGATTCGAATCGATTACCTTTACGTTAGCGTGCTCATAATAGGCCCACAGACGCTGTTTTTCAACCCTTAAAGCAAACAGAGGGGCTTTAATTCGAATGGTTTCCAATTTGATCTTGAAGTTTTTAATAAAGAGATAGATCGTGTTGATATAAGACTATAAATCCGCGCTGTAGATTTTAACTCCACTCCTATTTTGTCCAAGTTTATTTAACTAGCAATACCCAGCGGGTTCTTCCCCTATTACATGGGACCTTAAACATAGCAGCGAGCAGTGGGTGTACTTTGATACGTCTCTGCTTAACCGTTCGGGGAATACAGGCGTGATTGTATATACGTACCCCACGGTTTGACCCGCGTTATTTATATACACACATAACAGCCATTGTCCAATTAGATTCGTTAAAGACAAAATATATATGACTAGCTTTTGCCCGCGACTTCGTCCGCGTGGATTAATAGTTCCCGTTCCCGGGGGATTTCCGGGATGAAAACTATCCTATGTCCTTTCTCGGGTCCCAGACTATATCTGTAGGTACCAAATTTCATTGAAATCGGTTCAGTGGTTTAGGCGTGAAGAAGAGACAGACAGACAGAGTTACTTTCGCATTTATAATATTAGTAAGGATTATCGCTTTTTATTCACACACTCATCTCACAATGCTCTAACATACTGACAAGATTGTCTTCCCTTCGTCCGCGAAAACATCACAGTCAGCCTTGTCGTTCAAGAGAGCGTTAAGCGTTATGTTACGTCTTTGTTTACTGCCTCACTCCCGTGGATCGTAGCGTAAAGTTATATAACCTGTAACCTTCCTCGACAAATGGGCTATATAACGCAATAAGATTTCAAACGGCATCGGTCCAGTAGTTTCTGAGATTAATGCGTTTAAAGAAACAAACATAATTATCAGCTTCAAAATATTAGCCTAAATTTTTCTTGGGAAAACTTCTCTATTTGCAATTAAAATTAAAATTCGAGTAGACGACTCCTTTAGTCTCTTAGTCGACTATACAATATATTCCTTTGGTTCTTTTAATTAATGCTTTGGTTCCATTTAAATTAATACTCTCGGAGTAAAACTAATGTAACCGCGTCGCTAAAGTTTGCAACCGTAAAACAATTCTTGAGTCTTAATACAAGGAGCAGTTTTGCATCTTGGGAAAGTGATATATTCTGATATAGTTTCAAACATAACAAAAATAAACAAGTATTTATTATTAAGTGTTGTAATTTTATTTGATTATTTATATCTTTTCAAATACGGATCGGAGGAACTTTTACACGTTTCTAGAAACGTCAAAAATACTAGTATTTTATTATTGAGATTCAAACAATTCTTGCCCTTATAACAATCCCCTTTTAAGAAAAATAAACCTTATTTTCTTGCCAGTAAATACGAAACTAGAGCAACAAAGCGTAGGCTTTGAGTCTACGTGCAGAAATAGCAAACATAAGTAGGACAGAGGTGAACAGGATAAATCGTGAGGTAGGTCGGGACCACGTCGGGACGCATGGAGTCGTTCAAATGATGGCGGCTAAATATAGATATTGCGATTTCCTGTTTTAGATAGAAATTACTTTTGTTTTCAGCTGAAGGATGTTCAGATGCACTCATACAATAAAATAATCACTTCCTTTTATGAAGGAAAATAAGCAAATTATTTGGTTTCTTTGTTATTATTTTTGTGCCATCTATACACGGTTACTTTTACATCATTTTGAAGCCCACACTGCGCCTCTATGTGCCCTGCTCAGTGCCCTTTGAGTTTCGCATTTTTAAGAGCCATGTAGCCGACATGGCTCTTAAAAATGCGAAAATCTTAGTTCTTCTGCGGATCTCCTCATTTCTGATTCGATGTCGCAGAGAGACCCCGAGGATAGCCCTAATTTTATTTATTTTACATTTATGTCAGATCAGTACAAATATGTCGAACTGTCACACATAAAAACTTTTTGCGAATGGACAACCAACCTACACAAAAACAAAAGAATAAATCAAAATAGATATACCGCACTGTTATATCGCTAAAACAATATAAAATAACAACGCGATAAGTAGGACAGTCGGGTATACCAGCCGTATAGCCGAGGTCAGTCTAACAAGCTTCGGAACAGTTACTGTTTGTTAGCCGTTTGGCATACAAAGTAGTATTGTATTGGATAAAAGTTCTAACTCTGAAATCGTTATTTTTATGGGACAATATAAGTTAGGAGAGACCGGATAAACGGTTGATGAAGTGTGTCAATGATGATAATGGATGAAGAGGATGAATACCAAATCGGCGAAGAGGATAGCCGAGAATCTTTCAATTCATAATTCATACTTATACAATGGAAATAGAGCATAAATTTCAATGTTTGAAGATTGATCTTGCGAAATTCGTTCCGAGGTCAATCTGTGGGCATTGAAAAATGTACTTTATGCCAATTGCATAAGTATAAAATTCTTTGCTGTCACTTTTGTCGATTTGCGCTGGCCCTAAAATGCTGATAGATGTTTGGTGTATGGAAGGCGACAACTGCGGCCATCTCAAAGGATGACGTTAAGGGTTATCTACGTATTTAAATTACTAAAGCCTTGTCATTATCTGTCAGTCTTATTTACTATTCTTACTCTGTTTTTTTTAGCTGTAAGTCTTTCATATCAATACGAATATTATAAAGCTGAAGAGCTTCTTGGATGTTTCTTTAAACGCGCTTATCTCAGAAATTTACAGTCAGAATAAAAAACATATTTCTATATAAATAACTAGCGGGCCCGGCAGACGTTGTTCTGCTCTGAAAGTGCCCCACCTACCTACCTACTTATTTACCCTACCTACCTGCCCACCTACTCCATCAACCTACCTACCCACATACTTACTCTACCTATCCACTCTACCCCTACCTACCTACATACCTACCTACCTACCTACCTACATACCTACCCTACCTACCTACTTACCTACCTACCTACATACCTACCTACCTACCTACCTACCTACATACCTACCTACCTACCTACCTACCTACCTACCTACCTACATACCTACCTACCTACCTACATACCTACCTACCTACCTTCTTTGCTATAAACCTCACGGAGCCCGAGACCTTTCCAACGAATGCAAAACCGTGGACATCGGTTCGTGCGTTCTGGAGTTATAGCGTCAGGAAGGAAAACCCGACTTATTTTTATTTAGTAGATAGCCAAATTCATGAGAAAAAGTATACGCTAATAACATCACGCTACGACACACGAGAGCGGAACAGTAGCCAAAGACGTGTAACTTAACGCGGATGTGGGATAAAAAACCACGTCACTTTCACAAAATGACTTATTGCAAGGTAGGTACAGATATTTAGAAAAGTATTAGTAGCATCTTTTTGTTACAAAAAAATACAAAACCAAAATACAAAGTAATTATGAACTGCAAACAACGCACATAATAAATTGTTTCTCTTAGCTCTAATTCTTTTTGTAATGCGAATTCATTGTGCCTTCACTTCAAAGTCCTGTTATTTAATTAAATTATTCATTAATTATAATTATTTACATTTATTGCGCAGTATTGGATGAAGCCTTTGCTCTGCAGTGGGACAATATTAGGCTGGTAAAATTATTATTTTGAAAATTTCAAAGTCAGTGCTTCTCAATCAGCAATTCTCTCTGATGGTTTCTCTTTCAAGTCGATGTATAATTTTTCAGTATCTGTATAACTGCCTCGTTACGCGCAACCGCTACGCTAGAGGTCTTGGGTTCCATTCCCAGGTCGAGTAAAAAGTGTTAATGGGTTCTTCTATGACATTCTCAGTAGCAACTCGGAGTTAGGGTTGGTGCTCGGATAATGGCAATAGGCTCGCCCCGTATTTCATGGAACGTAAACATGTCGGCGATCTGGGTGTACAATGGTACACCTCTGCCAAACCCTTCGGGGAATACGTGATGATATATTGTGTATAACATATTATTTTCTATACCGATTTCGTTAACACCATACTATGGTATGGTGTTAACGATTAATATTTCAATAACACTATTTACAGGCACTTTTGAATTGTCAATGAGTCGATCATCTAGTCAGGAAATTAAAGCTAGTTGCTATTGTTATAAATAAACCTTCTTATTTCCTACAGGTCCCCATAGAGGCAGCCCACCTGTATGATGCGGTGACACTGTGGGCACGGGCAGCGACCGCGGCAATGCGCTCCGGGCTACCGCCGACAGATGGCACTACACTCATGAAACTACTGCGACCAACCACCTACAGATCTGTGCAAGGATTTGACGTGAGTACACTTTTCAGGTTTTTTTTTTCAGCTGCAGATTGCGCGGGAGGTCGTCAGTACCGCGGTTAAATTTATAATCATATTATTCATGTCATAACCGGTTAATGACAATAGGCTCGCCCCCTATTACATGGAACCTAAATATACCGGCGAACTGTGGGTGTACATTGGTACACCTCTGCCTAACCCTTCGGGGAATACAGGCGTGATGGTATTCATGTCATAACATTAAGCTAGGAATACACACGTTCGTAACTTGCACAAAAGTATGCAAGTAGTAGTATGCAAGTTGCACGCCATTCTGCTAGCTTTAGTTGACTCCTGGTTGGTAAATTTCTCAATAGTAAAAGACGTGCACAGTTTTGTGCAAGGTATACTATTATATGTAATCTTTGGTCTGGCTTAAAGTAGATTTGCAATCAGGTTAAATGACATAAAAACGTTTGATTAGTGATAATAACTAACCTCCTGGTCCTGGCATTATGACATGCAAGCTTCTTGCATACTATCACGCAAGGTATTGACATGTGTGGGCTTTAGAAGAAAAGTAACTTAATAATGTCATTTCCCATAACAACAAGTAGTTACTTGCACACTTTCGTGCAAGTTATTGGCTTGTGTATACTAAGCTTTATAGTAAGGAAGTCGTTAACTATTAAATACTAATTAGACTAGAAGTTCTAATCCTTGGAGCAAGATTGATAGATTTATTAAATACTCCTCAAATTCTATTCTGAAATATACCCTAGTGTATGGCCTTAGAACTTAAGTTGTATAAATCAAATTCGAACTATAATTTTGTTCAGTAAAGTTGTAGCCATTTTCCCAAAAGGGAACGTGAATGGAAAACCCTTATCAATATAAAGGTCCCTAATATTATTACTTTATCTCTTCAACTTAGGTGCTAACATTTATCATTGTTATTTTGTTGTTCAGGAGTTTTGTTTACAAATATTTCGGTCTAGAAAGTTATGTACAGTTTTATCTAGATAAATCGGAGGTTGTTTAGTTTTGTATATTTTAACATAACATAACATTACGCCTGTAATTCTGAAGGGTTAGGGAGAGATGTAACTTTATTAAAAAACCACAATATGTACAACAATAGGTTCCGTATAGGTTAAAGTAATGGCAACTAAATTAAGTTTGTTTATAGATAAAAAAAGAACGGAAGAAATTCTTGGTGGTCATAGTCAAAGCCAAATCATTTATATCAATTTGACCATTAAAAGATGCTTTTGAACGTCTAACAGCAAAAAGTAATTTACAAGAAAAAGAACAAAGAACATAAACAAAACAAAGAACAAAGAACAGACATTGAATCTAGTAGGAAAAGCGCAATAAAACTTAATCCGACCCGGGTATCGAACCTCGAACTACCTGCTCAATAATAGCGCTTACAATCACTAAACCAACGAGGCAGTCAAGTCACATACACACATTTACTTCTTCAGAAAATACAAATACCTAAGATCGTATAAAAGCTAAAAATAGATTTATGCAATCATCGTAACGTATGAAGTAATCCATTAGATTTATGTATTCTAATGAGCTTCTTATAGCCTTGTACGACAACATACGAGTAATATTACGGTTTCGGCAGAGGGTATGTACATTACCAAGTTCATTAAAAATATATATATTAAATACTCGTATGAAGGTACTTGCCTATATCAGAAATAAACCATCACGCCTGTAATTCCCCAAGGGTTTGGCAGAGGTGTACCAATGTACGACCACAGTTCGCCGGTATATTTAGGTCCCATGTAATAGGGGGCGAGCCTATTGCCATTAACCGGGCACAGTCCAAACTCCGAGCTGCTACTGAGAATTTCATAGAAAAACTCAATAACACTTTTTGCTCGACCTGGGAATTGAACCCAGGACCTCTAGCGTAGCAGTCTTGCTAAGGACCACTAGGCTGACGAGGCAGTACGTCGTCTAGTATATTCTAATTATAGTTCAGTAGGTAGTTACCATGGCATTAGTGAGTGATCACTACGCGTAGCTGATTAAAACCGCTACGCAGCTACGGCAGCAATATGCGGTGATTTGCTACGATAGCTACGCGGCCATAGGCGTGTTGCTACGAGGACATAGGCGATTAGCTACGCGGCCGTAGGCGCGGTGCTACGCGGTAATACCGCGCTTGCTCAAGCTAGATTGACGATTTCAGAATTAAATTAATCTCAATTCCAGGGTTGCTTACGATGTTTTCCTAGAATAGAAAATTTAGGAATAGTGTTAATATTTCCTGAATGCCCTATTACTCCCGTGGTCGTGAGGCGGTGGATCGGGCAAAGAGTGTTTAATTTATAATATTCTTAAGGTGTTTTTTTTTTCTCTTGGAATTTCTCAGTAGCAGCCTGGGGCTTGGTAGTTGGTGATGTACCGATTTATTTATTTATTCATTTGATCTTACAAGCTAACAGATATACATCCAAAACGCTTACAAGATTAATTTAGTGAACTAATTAATTTAACGAACATAATTAATGATATGACAAAGTAGACAAAATTCATAACAGTCACTTTTACAATAGGTTTGTTAAAAATGTCAATAGTTATAAAGTCAATAAAATATAATAATAGCGATAAGTTCATTAGGTAATGATTAATTAAATTTCAGAATAGGAATTTAATATATAAACGGAATTAGTGTCAGATAATTATAATTATGGTCAATATAATGTTTATACTACGTCATTTAAAATTATGCGGAATTTATTAAACAAATGTGACACCCCCGTGACTCGGAAAGCACGTAAAGCCGTTGGTCCCAGCTGTCATTCGTAGATCTTTGACAGTCGTTACGGATTGTCAGAAGCCAGGAACTCTGATAACCAGTCTAACCAAGAGGCATCGTGTTGCCCAGTTACTGGGTTGTGGAAGTCAGATAGGCAGTCGCTCCATGTAAAACACTGGTATTCAGCTGCATCTGGTTAGACTGGAAGCCGACCCCAACATAGTTGAGACAAGACTAAGCAGATGAAGCAGAGATTTGATTTGTTTTTTTTTTTTTTTGAGATTTTTGATTTTGTTCCTCTTGTAAGTGAATATTAACATATGGTATGTTAATATTCCCCGAAGGATAAGGGAGAGATGTAACCAATTTACCACAGTTCGCCGGTATGTTTAGGTCCCGTGTAATATGAGGCGAGCTTAATACCATTAACCAGGCACAAATCCTAACTCTGAGCTGCTACTGAGAATTGAACATTGTAAAGTTATTTTAGGAAAATACATTCATGAAACCGAATAATTCTGAAAATCCAGTCCTAATTGCCCCGTTGTGCCTGGATTAGGTGGATCGCACTGCTGGTATTTTCTTCGCGATTCAAGGAAAATTTCATAAATCTAACTAATCCACTAAAAGCTGTTTTGAAAACATCAGATTAATTATCCGTTAAAATTAAATTTTCCTTTTTTTTCTTTTTCTTAAACTTTCCTTTCGAGTTTCCTTTGAGATTGTTGGTGTGACGAAAAAGTAATTTCAGAAGCCTAAGCTTGAGCGCGTGGATTTTTGAAACGGGTCGCTAAGGGCAGTCACCTTTACCATTATAGTTACAAGAACACGTTCCTAGGAGCATTCACAGATTTTAGAAAAGTATAGTGTGTAAGGATCGTAGCAGGTGGCGTTCTGTGGTTTCTGCCTACCCCCATGGGAAAAAGGGGTGAGTTTATGTATGTATGTATAAAGTCAGCGAAAAAAAATAACTTATATTAATCGGTGTTATTTCATGTAGGAATCAAAAGACTATAGGGAACAATTAAGGTATAAGTACTAGAAGTTACAGAATTCGCCAAAAAGTTTTCTCATATGGAAAAACGATTAATCAAGTCGAAACGTTTTACTTTCTTCGTTTGGCAAACAAGCCGACGGCCCACCTGATGTTAAGTGGTCAAAGCGGCCTATAGACATCTGCAATACCAGAGGCCTTGCAAATGCATTGCCATCCCAGAGACAAAGTTAAAATGTCTCATAATGTGTCTGTATTATTTCACTGGCACCCATAACCTTCACACCGGAACGCTGCTTTGCGGCAGAAATAGGTTTGGTGGTAGTACTTCCCCGGACAAGCTCCTTCATGAAGAGACTACCTACCTAAATACCTAACTACTATATTAAAGATCTACTACTAAACTGTATTTTCCTTTCAAGCCAATTATTTCCAATCTGAAAATCTGCGCTCCTCTTATTTTCTTCCAAATCTGATAAAATCAACTATCTTTGTCTCTGGAGTAACTCTCACGTAAACGTCTACGTGAGTTATTGTAAAGGATTGAACGAGTCTGTTAGTGAATGAGATATAAGCTACAGAACCTTCGAGGGGGAAAATATAGCCTTTTTGTTACTGGCAATTTTTTATCCAGTCGTTTGTTTTTTCTATTACTGGCGCCGTTTGTTATATCTAACTGCTCGCGACTTCGTCCGCGTGGCTTATTTCATCCGCGTTTAGTTACTTCTTTGGTTGTAGCTCCGCTCCTGTTGGTTGCAGCGTGATGTTATATAGCCTATGTTACACAGAAATAATGTAGTATTCCAATGGTGAAAGAATTTTTGAAATCGGTTCTGTAGTTTTTTAATCATCATCATCATCATTTTCCTGCCCTTATCCCATTTTAGTTTTCTTCTTTCATGCATACTATTACTGACTCCCTTCTCTTTCTAGTTTTTTAATATATTCGCTTTATCCATACATACATACATACATACAACATACATACATACGATCATGCCTGTATTCCACGAAGGTTTAGCCAGAGGTGTACCAAAGTACACCCATAGTCCGCCGGTGACATACATACAAATCTTTCCTTTTTATAATATTAGTGTAGATTGATATTAATTGTATTTCTGAAAGATTTTCTTTAATGGTAAGGACGGCTATAGGATGGATTATCATTAGGGATTATGGACACGATTCTATAAATAATTGATTTGAAGAAAACAATTTCGGGATTCCGGGATCGCCCAAATCAAATTTAATATTCACTTTTAGTCTACTGTTGTTTTACCTTTCAGATAAATAAAATAATAAATAAATAAATAAATATCTTGGGACAACTCACACACGGCTATCTGATCCCAAGCTAAGCAGAGCTTGTGTTATGGTAACCAGACAACTGATATACATACTTATATAATTTAACCCTAACAACCCTAATAACCCTGAACCCCCCCCCCCCCCCTGAACTGGTTAATATAACCCTGATTTGCGACTACTTTTTTAAGAGAATCTAGGTATATACCTACCATCCATCACGCCTGTATTCCCCGAAGGGTTAGGCAGAGGTGTACCAATGTACACCCACAGTTCCCCGGTATATTTAGGTCCCATGTAATAGGGGGCGAGCCTATTGCCATTAACCGGGCACAAATCCAAACTCCGAGTCGCTACTGAGAATTTCATAGAAAAACCCAATATCACTTTTTGCTCGACCCGGGAATCGAACCCGGGAGAATCTAGGTATATCTTCATAGTAATTAATAATGAAAGGTACCGCGTTAAGTCAACTCATATTATAAGGTAAAATAGAGAGAAAGAAAGAAAAATACTGTATTTACGAGAAAGTGACGCACATCCTACCTCCTTTCCTACTAATATTAATAATGCGAAAATTGTGTGGATAGATGGATGGATGTTTGTTACTATTTCACGCTTAAACGGCTGAACGGATCTGGATGAAATTTTGCACTGAGATAGATTGCAGTGTGTCAAAGTCAAAGTCAAATCATTTATTTCAATTAGGCCATTAAAAGGCACTTTTGAACGTCATTACATAAAAAAAAAACATTAATATTGAATCTAGTTGCCCATTCCAAAAGGTAGTTTCGTATGGAGAAGAACGGGCAAGAAACTCCATACATACTCTTTTAAAAAACAATGTATTACAATAAGTTGTATAGTTACATTCATTCCATAAAAATATATAAATATCAAAAACGATCTAACAAAAATAAAAAGTCACTCAAAGTACTACAATTCGTACTCAGTGCTACAAATTAGAAAAAAGCTAAATTAATTATAATATTTAACGTCAATATTGTGATCGTAGATGATCACTTCTAACATTTCAAAGACAACGAATCAGTGGATTAACACATAGGGTACTTATTATCGCCCCGTGGTATATGTACGTTTGAGGCGCACGCAGCCGCGGGCAGTAACTATCTATGTATAAAAATATATTTATATGATTTTATTCTCGGAATCGTGGGATTTTTTCGATACAAAAGTAAATTCCATTCGGGCTCAGAGTTGGAAAGTAGGTCGTGGGTCACACATGTGCCTCCGGAATGCTTGGAAACCCGTTGGTCTGGTATCTGATTTCTCCCCGGTCATATCGCACTTCGAGAGTGGAAAGAGAAAAGTGCACCTGTGTTTACGCATACACTTGTGCACTATTATATTATATATATTATTCTTATTCCATATTCTTTTTTATTTATTTGCATACCATAATGTGTATAAAAGATCTTACAAAAAGCTTAAAGCTAAGGTTTAGTTATGGACCTTGTTAGGGCACAGCAAAATGGTATTAACATAAAATTAAAATTTTGCCATCCAACGTGGCAATGCCGCCAGACTATTTGGCACTTTTCCAATTGACGGCGTTGCGGGGGAATTTTTTTAATGTCATTTTAGGTAGTTTTAGTTACCTTTTTTGTTATCAATAATGCTTTTTTTGTATGACCTAATTTCATGGTTGTAAATATCTAATAATACTAATCTATAGTTCAAAAATAAAGATATAAAAAATAACAATTCTTTTAAAGTTATCATTGATATTATCTCTTGCCTACTTGGTTAATCTCCATTGAAATTTGCCGCTGAGACCAAAATTCGGGTGGGAGTATAGGTATTATTTCTGTTACTATGAAGGCTTAGTTGTCTCGACAGTCGTGTCTGTGCGATAGTAGATAAACTATGAAACTAGAAACATTTAGTTTCATGTTCGGTTGTAATAGGAGGCCCATGTTCATTAGAGAATGATTACAGACCAAATCTTGGATTTAGAAGTTTTCGTAGATTTTTTGCTATTTTCTGCTCGTTGCTCGTGCTTACTGCCTCGTTAGCCTAGTGGTTCTAAGCGTGACTGCTACGCTAGAGGTCTTGGGTTCGATTCTCAGGTCGAGCAGTATTATTGGGATTTTCTATAAAATTCTCAGTTAGCAGCACGGAGTGAGGATTTGTGCCCGGTTAATATAAAATAGCAATAAGCTCGCCCCCGTGGGACCTAAACATACCGGCGAACTGTGGGTGTACATTGGTACACCTCTGCTTAACCCTTCGGGGAATACAGGCGTGATAGCATGTTGCTACTTTCTTTGTTTTATATTTGTTTCGAAAAAATACATGCAGGTAAATTGATATGGAGCATCGTTATAGAACAATTGACCCCAATTCTCAAGTAGGATTAAAAGAAAAAAAAACGAAAAAATATAGGTACTGTTAGTCTAAGTACGTACTACACATTTCTGTACAAATGAATTTGTTGAGCAAGAAATAAACAACTAAAGCGCAAAACACACATAGAACGGGTGCGGGTCGGGCGCGGGTCATATCGGAAATAAAGTGGGTTTATTAAAAACCTGTATTTAAATGAATGTCAAGATATGAAATTAGTGAGCCGTAATTGACTCACAGTTTTTCTGAACTGCCTCGTTGGCCTAGTAGTGCAAAGCGCGACTGCTACGCTAGAGGTCTTGGGTTCGATTCCCAGGTCGAGCAAAGTGTTATTGGGTGTTTCTATGAAATTTTCGGTAGCAGCTCGGAGTTAGGATTTGTGCCCGATTAATGGCAATAGGCTCTCACACATGGAACCTACACATACCGGTAAACTTTTGGTATATTGATATACCTCTGCCCAACCCCTCCGGAAATACAGACATGATGGTATGTTGTTGAATGTATTAAAAAGCGGTATTTAAATGAATTACAAGATATAAAATAAGTGAGCCGTAATTGACTCACTGTTTCTGACCCGATCCGCTCCGACCCGCACCCGTTCCCAGTGTGTTTTACGCTAAATAAAACTTTGGTCCCAAACAGAGACCAAATACATATCAAGTATTTTTGTTACCAAGTTAAACTTTCAACGTAATGAAATGACTACAGGCATACTGGTACTTAGCCCTGTAATAAAAACACGCTACTATTTTGTTGTTTTACAAATACTTTAATGAAACGTAACAACAACTAACTTACTTGCTACATTTATTATCTTGGACATCTCCGACATTTGTGAGGAAATCTGAACTTATAATGAATATAAGTCTGAAATCGTCAATCCGCCATGAGCAAACGTAGTGATCAATGCTCGTGCCAATTCTATAAGGGAATAGGCCTTGGTCCAGTCATCTGTGGAACAATAATGTCCATTAAGCTCAGCTTTGTACTTTTTATTGCATAAAGTTTAAATAAATAAATAATAAAAACGTCGCCGTCGGGTCGGGTGAGCAGTACCTACTCGTAACCGGCGTGCTTGTATGACCAGATGTATGAACGTGAACGAGGCGAAAGTATATGTAAGGATCGTAGCAGGTGGCGTTCTGTGGTTTCTGCCTTCCGCCAAGGGAAAAAAGGCGTGAGTTTATGTATGTATGTATGTAAATAATAAAAAAAAAAACACTTAGAAATTACATAATATATGAATAAAAAGTAACATTACCAATATTACTTTTGTCATGCCTTGCAGCAAACCCGCAATCTTATGCATGAGGGGCGGACGTCTTAATCACTGGGCCAACACGAGTTTACTTATTTACCAAAACATGACTAAATTAATTCTGTATGGAGGTTTGTTGAGAATATTATCTGAAATGAAGACATTAATATGATCCTCGTATTGCCTATAAATATCGTAGGGATTAAAGGCATTTGCGACCGCCCGCCCCCTTCCCGAGCAGCTATCTGCGTCTTAATTAACAAGGGTCAAATTATTCCAACCAAAGATCTTGGGTCATTATAACAGTAGAGCCTAACATAGCAACTATTTTGCCATTCGAGATAAAACTTTGAATCGTGTGCGTTAAAATATTTTTTTATATTGGCAAGACTGAAAAGGTGATGACTTGTGGGGGCGCGCTAGCAGCGGGTCTTTGCCGTGTCGGAGTGGTACTGTCATGATCAGCGATGAACATATAATTCTCAATCATATAATGTCGCAAATTTTTGCGAATAAATTCTTATAATTAACTTAACTTACTACTAAGCTTATAATTACTGCCGTGAGTCCCAGTGTGATGTTATATAGCCTATCTATTCCTCATGAATCTGGTTATTATTATAAAAAGTATTTTTCCTCTGATCGTACCTGAGATTACCGCGTTTAAATAAACAAACAAAGAACACTTCAGCTTTATTATTATATTAGAATAAGTAGAGATTATTCCAGTCATAGCCAAGGCTTCAATTTACTTAAATGGTCGTAATTTTGCCGTCATAGTAACGATATATTCTGCCCGTATATCAACATGTTAAAGACAACAAAGTTAATTAGTTTGCCTTGTGAACCTAGTGGTCCTGAGCAACTGCCTCGTTAGCCTAGTGGTCCTGAGCACGACTGCTACGCTAGAGGTAAAGAGTAAACATTTTATCCGTCACATCCTAAAAGAATATCCTTGAAAGCTTCTCTAAGAGGGCTGAAAAACAAACTGCAGCGGAAGTCAGCTCGATTAAGGCGGAAGTGACGTTCTTTAAGCAACAAAGCTCTTTAGAGATCTTACTTTAGACCTCGTTCATTGAAACGACTTGTGACCTTCATTGGCGTCCTTGGACAAGGTCATATTAATGCGTAGTACTATCCCTGTGATTAATGTATACTAGCGGTAACCCGCGGTTCCATCCGCGTTAATTTAGGTTTTTGAGTACTGCCTCACTCCCGTGTGTAGTAGCGTGATGTTATATAGCCTATGTTACTTGTTGATAATGTAAAAGACATTTTGAAATCGGTCAAGTACTTTTTGTGTTTACAAACAAAAATACAAATATTTTCTCTTTATAAAATACAATTAGCTTTTGCCCCTGACTTCGCCTATAGATATAAATAAATTTTGTATGAATAAATTTAATTTAAATGTCGCAGTCGAAGTCGCAGAATAAAAAGTAGCCCATTTTCTTGGAGTTCAAACTTACCCCGTATCAAATTTCATCAAAATCGGTTTATTTTCATTATTATTTAATTTATTCAGGAAAATAAACAATGATACTTTAACATTTTTTTCACAACATATTAAAAGCTATATCAAACAGTGCGCTATTCTAAGCTGCTAAAACAGAAAATAGTTTGTAAGTTTATCGATTACAAACAAAAATACAAAGTTTTTATCTTTATAATATCAGTTAAGATAAACAAAGAGAGCACTAAGGTAGGTTAAAGGTAGTTACTTGCGGCGTTCTACAGCCTCTGCTTACCCCACCCCACTTGGGTAAGTTTGAAGTGTGCATATGTATATTTTGTAGTGCTAAAGTTATTATGCAAATGAATATTTAGTGGTGGTTGTGTGTCGACTAATTTAGGTCACAGTTCTGTTAATTTATGATGATTAGCCTAGCTGCGTTTAACCTCATTTGAAAGTACAGCATATTCTGAGCTATTACGAGGTGTTAAAAGATATTATACTACTAAGTACGCGAAGTGTTTTTTTTTAATCGATTTTAAATCGTCAAATAACTTCCCCCGCCCTAGGCGGGACGGGTGGGAGTGTCAGACTTTTACTGCCCTTTGCGTTCCGGGGGCGCGGTATCTCTTTCGAACAACCCGCAGCCCCGGCAGGCATCGGCCCTTAGTGGCCCCTTCCAAGTTGCTGTCATCTCTTTGAGGCGCGCGTGGAACACAAACGCGCCGTCGACACGGTCTGTCGTTAGTTAGTTAACGTACGGACGGTGAGCTACCCATTGCTCACCGTACACAGACCCGCGTCTACGATGGCCGGGAGTCGTCTCGTGGTTCCCGACGCCCGGAGCGTCTCCCGCGTATTAACGGCTAAGTGCGCGTACTGACCATCAAACTAATCAGCTTTGAGCAGAAATAATTGCTGGGAAACAGATTTTTTAAAATAGTTAATTCGTTGGATGGCTAACAAGCCGTCACTCCACCTGATGTTAAGTGGCCACCGATATCTATACACATCTGCAATGCCAGAGGTCCTGTAAATGCATTGTCTTCCCAAATACAAAGTTGAAATATCTCATGTGTCTGTAATTACACCAGCACCTATACCCTTCAAACCGGAATACAATAACGTTATTTTGCGGCAGAAATAGTTATGGTGGTAGAAGTTCTCCGGACGAGCTCCTTCACAAAGAGGTTTTCTACTTCATAATTATTTTTCGCTTTTGATTTTGGTATGTACCTAAAATCCCTGTTTATGATAGCACGAAATGTAGCGTGTGCAAAATACTTTGCTTAAGGCTGCATGCTGGATTCGTGAGGATATTTTTGTTTATGGAATGCATGTAATTGTATAACATAATTTAATACGTTTTTTAAAAGAGTATGTATGGAGTTTCTTGCCCGTTCTTCTCCATACGAAACTACCTTTTGGAATGGGCAACTAGATTCATTAGTTTTAATTATTTTGTCGTTCAAAAGTGCCTTTTAATGGTCTAATTGGAATAAATGATTTGACTTTGACTTGAGGTGTAATTTTAAAAACGCCGTTTTCATTATAAAAAAAAAACCTAAGAAAAATGATTGGGTCTTTGAGCTTTAATCGCAATGATGAAGGAAATGTAAGATTCGGCTTCGATAAGTGTCTATTTTACATCTAGAAATCATTTGTCAAAATCAAAGTCATTTATTTCTATAAGACAATTTACAGGCACTTTTGAATTGTCAAGCAGTTAGGAAGTTGAGTTGTTCTCAATGTCAAAGGCCCTTGAGACGGATTAGTAGAAACTCTAACACTAGGGTGTGTGGGGTCGTTAGACCTTACTCCCACACGACAAAGAAAAAAAAAAGTTGAAGCTAGTTGCTCGTTCCAAAACGTAGATGGCCCTTTAGGGACAAAACTCCACACAGAGAAAACTCCATGGACACTCTTTCCGATTACGTTCTAGTTAACAACTTGTAATGCCAAGCCACAATCCACAATCATTTGATCGAACTACGCACTTTATATTTACTTTAACCGTGTAGGTATGTAAGTACAGTTAGAAAGATTGTTGTTACACGGTAATATAATAATACAGTAGTGTAACTCGGCCGCATGACAGAAATAAATGCCTACAGCCGCGCGGTACGTAAACATGCGTTAGAGGCTGCCCGTCTCCAGTATTTTAATGTGTCAGGATCGAGGCGCGTAGGTATAGCTCGCGTTTCGTCCGTTTGTATGAAGTTGGAGTACTGTATTATAATATTACCGTGGTTGTTATTACAAGCTTGAATAAATATTAGACATGCGCAAAACAGTGCACCACGAAGTGATGTTATATGACATTACATTTCGTGCCGCGTAATATTACATTACACCATCACTTCAAACATCACGCGTGATGTTGTGATGTAGTGCCATTCGATAGCACACCATCGCGCGTAATAATGTAATGAAATGTTCTAGTGTACGTAATAGGACATGTTATTGAAATAGTATAGTAATATACCGATGCGATGCGTTCGGGATCGGAAGTAATCGGGACGGCTCGGTCGGTTCGAGCGAGTCTGCAAGTTATGTCGCGAGCTACTGCGCTGAGTGCGCTGCTACCGTACGCGTGATGTTTAGTGTAATGGTGTGATGCTTATTTTGGTCGCGAAATGTGTCATGTAACAGTACGCGCTCGGGTGATATTACGCGTGATGCATCACTCGCATTACTTACACATGTCTAATAAATATGCGTTAGAATTTACTCTCACTTCGCATTAATTAACTCCGGGTAGTCGCAAATGTAAAAATTTATGCGAGTTTCTAATATTGACATTAGAAACTCACATGAATTACCACCACACACCATCACGCCTGTATTCCCCGAAGGGTTAGGCAGAGGTGTACCAATGTACACCCACAGTTCGCCGGTATATTTAGGACCCATGTAATAGGAGGCGAGCCTATTGCCATTAATCGGGCACAAATCCAAACTCCGAGCTGCTACTAAGAATTTCATAGAAAAACCCAATAACACTTTTTGCTCGATCTGGGAATCGAACCCAGGACCTCTAGCGTAGCAGTCGTGCTTAGGACCACTAGGCTAACGAGGCAGTTTCACATGAATTCTTTATCTATATTAATGTAAACATAGAAGACAATAACCATAGGGGCAGTAAAATTTCTAATTGCTGAATACAAATAGTAGGTAGCTATTTCTCTGAAACTGTTGTACAAATTCCATTATGTAGAAAATATATTTTACCGGCTTACCATAGATAGAAGTTTAAACATAATTATGTCCAATATTTATAAACTTAAAATAAGATACATACATACATACATACATTCACGCCTTTTTCCCATGGGGGTAGGCAGAAACCACGGACCGCACACTCCTTTCGCCTCGTTCACATTCATACATCTGGTCATACAAGCACGCCGGTTACGAGTACTGCGCATCTGACCTTTCTGAAGAACCTCACCAATAAGGTCAAGGTAGGTCTTTCTAGGGCGTCCCCTCCCGGCATTCCCGCTCACATCTGCCATAAAAATAAAAGAAAAAAATAAGATAAAATAAAAGAAAACAATAGTAATAAAAAGAGAAAGTAAAACTGCAAATGTGCATAATAGATTGGCGGCACCACTTTGAATGGCAATGTCTAGCCTCTGCCTAATCTAAAAGCCATATGGAATAGAAAAATACATATCTTAGTAATACTTAAATTTGTTTTTCTTCTCCTAGGTAAACATGGACAGTGCAGGCGATGCCGAGGGAAACTTCACTGTCATCGGCCTGGTACCCGACTCCAGTGTTCCAGGGGGCTGGAGTGCCCAGCCTGTCGCCACCTTCCGATACGTTAACTCTTCAGATTTTCTACCGGTAAGTCAATTGCTGAAATAGATGGCCGGGAGAAGTTGAGAATTGATAAGACGTAGCGCAAAGTCGTGATAGATGGAATAAATAGAGGAAGGCCTTTGCCCAGCAGTTTTTTTTTTGTACCACTGTGATGGCAAACAGGCAAACGTCCTCTCTGACCTCATCAAATGAACGAATATTTCATTTATTTCATGAAATGTTCCAATCATGAGGTTCTTCAGGAAGGTCAGGTGCGCATTACTCGTAACCGGCGTGCTTATATGACCAGTTGTATGAACGTGCACGAGGCGAAAGTAGTATGTAAGGAATGTAGCAGGTTCTGCTTACGCCCATGGGACAGGGACAAAGGCTTGAGTTTATGTATGTAGGTGTTTCATTCATTTAAATTTACCAAGTTTTAATACGTCTTTCGTTCGTTCGATCGATATAATTTCTAAGTACTACGCAATTACCGGTTCACATCCGAAGCTAATTGGCAACTTTGGATCTTTGGCAGTTAATGTAAAGTACATGCTTGTAAATGTCAAACGAGTTTTTGTACTAAAACTTTATACCGACCTTGAACATTATCAACTTTGTCGAAACGAAGTTCCTTTGCTATGTATGTACTTTAGCACATTTGAGCTTAGTTTTGCCAAAACGCTTCGAACGTCAATTTTAACTTTACTTTAAAATGGGTAATTGGTGGTGGGTTTGGGGCTTTTCCATAAGGAATTTCTCAGTAACACCCCGGAAGTGGACCATCACGCCTATATTCCCCGAATCGTGAGGCAGAGGTGTACCAATGTACACCCACAGTTCGCCGGTATGTTGTTTAGGTCCAATGTAATATGGAGAGAGCCTGTTGCTATTAACCTGGCACAAATCCTAACCCCTAAAACTGAGTTTTTTTTTTATAGGAAAACCCAATAATACTTTTTGCTCAACCTAGGTTACGACCACTAAGCTACCGAGGCAGTTACAAAAATATTTAAAAAAGTCTTTGGAACCTAGTAAACATTCATTTCTAATTACATGTAGTAAATAATAATTTTGTCATTAGACACATGAAGTATTTATTTACTCCTAAACATAGAAGAAAAAAACCATATTGGCACTAAAAATTCCAATTGTTGAAGACAAATAGTAGGTAGCCACTTCTCTGAAACTGTTATACAAATTCCATTATTTAGAAAAGATATTTCACCGGCTTACCATCAGATAGAAGTTTACAAGCAATTACTAAACAAATCCAATTATTTCTGAGCCTCTTGTTTTCATTTCACTAACAAAACAGAGTTTGGATCAAGTTTTGAAGATACAATTTATTCTCTAGACCGATTTCGGCCACGGTGGCTAATCTTAATGAAGACTTGTCAAATTCGTTGGAAATATAATAGTGCACAAGTGTGTGCACAAACACAGGTGCACTCTCTCTTCTCTAACTCTCATAGTCCGATGAGACAGCAATCCGACATAACCGGGGAGAAATCAGGCGCAGGACCAACGGCTTCACGTACCTTCCGAGACACGGGGGTGTCACACCACTAACTTCCAAACTACTGAGAAATTCGTAATGGAATAACCCCATACCACTTTTTGCCCGACCTGGGAGTCGAACCCAGGACCCCCCGTTCAGCAGTCGCGCTTGTCACCACGAGAATAACCCCAGTTTGAAGATAATCTACTTTTGATCGACCATCAGAAACATAAGAGTCACGGTTCGTGAACGTCTACTATGCCGATGATATCATAGTTGAGAAACATGCGTGATTGATACCCCTTAATGAGTTGAGTTCTCTAATGAAAAGCAAATACGGGACCTAAGTTTAAAAGATAATGAGTTTGTTAATATGATATGCTTACTTTTATTATCAATACACAACCGGTCATCGTTAATTAAGGTTTAAAACCTTCGTTAATTTATTCAGTGTAAAATATTAATTTATAGTCGTTTATTAGTAGTGCGAATTTGTCCTCGTAAAATAGTCACTTTGGGCAGAAATTTTTTTGAGTTCTAATTTTTCTAAAACGCTTGAACATGTGTTTATTTATTTATTATCAAGTGCCTAAATACAATGATTTTGTCTTCAATAATTACGGACTCCCATACAAACTTCAATCGCCCCTTTAATAAACCGCTTTTCACGACAAAAGATAGCCTTCTCCAAAGTCTAATCTATTTTTGTACCCAAAATCGGTTAAGTGGTTTAGTCGTTGAAGCGTAACAGACAGACAGACTTACTTTCTCACTTATATACATAATAGGGATTAGTTTGTCGTAATATATCCATTTTGCCACGTGGTTAATGAGGGTAGTATCGTATTATAAGACATTTTAGACTATGGCAAGTTAAAACAAGCTTAACATACATACATAAACTCACGCCTTTTTCCCATGGAAGTAGGCAGAAGCCACAGAGCGCCACCTGCAACGATCCTTACATACTACTTTTACCTCGTCCACGTTTATACATCTGGTCATACAAGCACGCCGCTTACAAGTACTGCGCACCCGACCTTTCTGAAGAATCTCACCAACAAGCTTTACCATCAATGTTTTTATTCACAGGAACTAGTAGGAGCCAACAACATAGCCTGGATTGGAGGTACTCCTCCCGTTGCTGAGCCTGACTGCGGCTTCGACGGCATCAAGTGCTCCCTACCCCATGACCCTGGAGTGTTGTCTGCAGCAGCAGCTGTTGCAGCAGCCGCTATCCTGGCTGCAGCACTCCTGGTCCGCCACTATAGATATGAGCAGAAGCTCGCCTCAGTGCTATGGAGGATTGAGGCTAAGGATCTGACTTTCATCTCGGCGTATAATGCGCAGAGCACTGATAAGGTAGTGTGTGAAGTGAGTTGTTTTGTCATACTATTTAATACCTATTATCTTTATTCACTACTGCAATATCATCATCATCTGCCTAGCCTTTTTCCCAACTATGTTGGGGTCGGCTTCCAGTCGAACCGGATGCAGCTGAATATCAGTATTTTACATGGAGCGACTGCCTATCAGACCTCCACAACCCAGTAATGGGTAATACCCGTGGTAATACGATACTCTTGGTAAGACTGGTTGTCAGGCTTTCTGGCTTCTGACTAACAGTAACGACTGTCAAAGATCTACAAATGACAGCCGGGACCAACGGCTTTACGTGCTTCACGTGATTCACTACTGCAATATGTTAGGCTTGTATTGATGGATAAGAGACATTTTTTGTTTGGAAATTATATGGGGTGTAAAACATACACATTATATAGAATTTCACTCTGAATACTGCCCATTAAACTGAATAACATTAACAACAATTCTTGGTTTGCTGGGAAATTACAGTTATTTATGTTGTAAATAAACACTGTTTATGGTAGCGCGTAATGACTCAATATAACCTAAAATATTACATGTCCATAAAACAGTAAATGGGTCGGGGTTTTTAAAGTAAGGTTATAATATTTAAAACTTGTTCTCGAAAAAGCATAATCAAATATATAAAGCATAGCCATTACCAGAAGGTTTCCAATTGTAATGGAAAACAAAAAAAAACAAGCAACTTTCGCACACCCTCACTTTTACAATTATAATATAGTAGTAGTAAGATTTTAAGAACTGCCTCGTTAGCCTGAGCACTACTGCTACGCTAGAGGTCCTGGGTTCGATTCCCAGGTCAAGCAAAAAGTGTTATTGGGTTTTTCTATGAAATTCTCAGTAGCAGCTCGGAGTTTGGATTTGTGCCCTGTTAATGGCAATAGACTCGCCCCTATTACTTGGGACCTAAATATACCGGCGAATTGCGGGTGTACATTGGTACACCTCTGCCTAACCCTTCGGGGAATACAGGCTTGATGGTAAGATTTTAAGTTTGCATTGATAAATAAATAATAAAGAACATGTATCAAGTTTAACTCCCACCTTCCTCTCTTCAGACCTCAATGCAGCATGACATGGAGACCAGACGCGCTCACACCACAATAGCCATGTACAGAGGCAACATCGTCGCCATCAAGCGGCTGCGGAAGAAGAGCATTGACGTCACCAGGGCCATCAAGAAGGAACTCAAACAGGTAAGGATATTGGCTTTGTTTTGATATTACCCAGTACAACCTTCTGTTTCTTTCTAGTGGTCTTGAGTTAGGGCAAGTAGTGTTATTGCGTTTTGGAGAAGCAACTCGGTTTTTGGAAGTTGGCGGTGTGATACCCTCTTGTGTCGGAAAGCACGTACAGCTGTTGGTCCTGCGCCTGATCTCGGTCCGGTCGTATCTGATTGCCATCCCGTCAGACTATAAGAGTGGGGGAAGAGGGAGTACAACTGTTTTTGCGCACACGTTTGTGCACTTTAGTCTCCTGAGTACTAGGTTAGTATTCATTAAGTCTGAATTTTGGTCAGGAATATTGGAATATAACTGCTTGTTACTTAATTACTTAAGGGGTACAAAGTATAATTAGATTTTGCCCGAAAAAATTTTCAGTACCTCTGCTTTGATTTGTGCCCATTTAATCACCCAAACCTTTCATTATTATCGTCATATCAGCCGAATGACATCCACTGCTGGACACAGGCGTCCCCTAGAGATAGCCACAATGAACGGTCCTTCGCTCCACGCATCCAGCGATTTCTTGCGACCTTTACCAGGTGGTCGGTCCACCTCCTAAACCTTTTTCTACCTTATTTTTGCCGACGCCTTGCGGCGTTTTACCTCGTAATGTACTAGGACTATTTTTATATCACGACTGACAAAAATAGATCAAAAGAGGCAAAAAATATTGGAATTCTTTTCCTTTTCATTAATAACTGCTGATCGAGAAATCTCTTCTAATATTATAAATTCGAAGGTAACTCTGTCTGTTACGCTCTAAAATCGCTGAACCGATTTCGATGAAATTTGGCACAAAGATAGAATATACCTCGGAGAAGAACAAACCTTTCATCATCAAAAAATGGCTTGAAGAAGTTGAAATAGGGGATGAAAGTTTTTATGGAAGTCCAACATTATTGAAGTTAAAACCATGACACTTTGTATTTAAGCACTTGACAAGAAATAAATAAATATTTGTTTATGCGTTTTTGAAATTTGGACCTACATGGGGTGAAATAGGATATGTAAGTTCATATTGTCCCTAAATAAATATAAAAATAAAATATGGAAGTCCAAAGAAATCTATATTACATTTTATCTGCATACATTTGCTGCCCATAAGTAACTGTTCCACCCGCACGAATTCGCGGGCAAAAGCTAGTTTTTATATGGACGAGCACCATCGATTTATTGGACAGCCATATTTTTCGGCCTTCAGATACATTACAACAATGGTAACTTTCGACGAAATTTTAATATACTTTTATATTTGACTAGCTTCTGCCCGCGACTTCGTCCGCGTCACAGTTGATGTGTTATCCTACGGGTACCGTACATTTTCCCGGGATAAAAAGTAGCCTATGTGTTATTCCAGACTATAATCTATCTTTGTGCCAAATTTCATCCAGATCCATTCAGCCGTTTAAGCGTGAAAGAGTAACAAACATCCATACATCCATACATCCATACTTACAAACTTTCGCCTTTATAATAGTAGTAGGATAGTAGGATAAAAATGTTCCATTTTCAGCTTCAGGTAATTCTGGGAATGGGATATCCAGTCCATTAATTTGTAAGAACTAATGAGGCGTGAAATCGTTTGGACTTGTGATCAATCATTTTACTTTTTTATTCTCAGAAATTGAAGTTTCGAGGTTGAGGAATTTTTCATAACATAACATCACGCCTGTATTCCCCGAAGGGATAGGCAGAGGTGTACCGATGTACACCCACAGTTCGCACGTATGGCCCCATGTAATAGGGGGCGAGCCTGTTTCCATTAACCGGGCACAAATCCTAACTCCGAGCTGCAGTTTCATTCTATACGGTAATTCCACCGTCACTTCGACGCTCACTTCGCACTTCAAAGTGTCAAATAAAACAATGTCATTTGAATTTGATTGAATATTTGATGTCATTGAATAGCGACGTGAGATGCGAGTTCATGTCTGAATTTTACAGAATCAACGTACTGCTACAGAGAATTTCATAGAAAAACCAAATAACAATTGGACTTTGTCATAATCTATAGGTACTGTGATATACTACCTATAGATTTTTTGTATGTTTGTTTATACCGAATATACTCCGAAACTACTGTGACGATTTTAACCATTTTTTACCAGTAAATTGCAACATTATTTCCAAGTAACATAGACTTTGAAACATTACGCTAATACCCACGGGAGCGGAGCAGTAATCAAAGACATAACGGGCGAAAAAACATCACACGGACGAAATCGCAGAAAAACAACTAGTTTATTAGAGTGGATGTAGTCAGCCTTTATCTAACTCGAACTAACTCGAGGTTACGACACGCAGTAAAGAACATGATTTTTCAAACCTCTTAGTCAATTGGCTTTGACATAACAGTTTTATTTTTATGTAAAGGTCCTAAGATTGTTCCCTAACAATAACTAACTTGCAATCTTTTCTTCTATCTACGTTAGTAATTCGTCTTTTATTTGCTAGTAGCCCATACTATCAGGTTTTATGGTGATAGTAAAGTTTATGGCTATAGTAAAAATATAAGTCGGAACCTTGAATCTATTATTGTCTTTAGATAATAGACACTATTTCCATCTACTTAGGTACAAGGATTGGATACTTAGGATTGTTTAACCAAAGATTTTAATTAAATTTGGTTTGGTTTTAGATAGGTACAGAAATCAGGCAGTTAACAATTTGTAAATGACTAGAGTACTGCCCTTGAATTCGTCCGCGTGGCTTAATTCAGTTATGTCTTGGGTTACTGCTCCGCTCCCGTGTGTCGTAGCTTGATGTTATATAGCCTATGTTACTCAGGAATGACGTAGCTACCTATTGGTAAAAAAAAGGTTTCAATCGGTCTAGTTTGGGTGCCTATTCATTACAAACAAACCAACAAAAAAATCTTTCCTCTATATAATTCGAGTATTTGTATAGATTTTCCATTTTTCAAATATGTTTCAATTATGTAAATATGCTTCAGATTTATTATTATAATAGACTTATTTACGATGTTTCCCTTCACCGATGTCAGCGATGTCCAAAATATACTTAAAAAGTAGACACATACGAGTTGGAAAAGTCACATTGGTACTTCCCGGTAACAAACCCACAACTTCAGATCTAAAAAATTGTGTTAATCGTTGATATACAATGGAATTAATTTTTGTATTGTGGCTGCGTTTAGAAAGTCTTATTCTCAATCTCTCTTCCATATACACCATACAAATATATCGGTACTATTGTTACTTTGAATATCTTTGCTATTAATAATTTGTTTAATGTTTTTCCAACTGTTGGCCTCAGCTTTCAGTCTTAACCAAATGCAACTTAATATCAGTACTTCAGGAGTAGCTCGGAGTTTGGATTTGTATCCGGTTAATGGCAATAGGCTCGCCCCTATTACACGAGACCTAAAAAAAACATACCGGCGAACTGTGGGTCTACATTGAAAGAAAGAAAGAAAGAAGAAAGAAAAACCATTTAATCTTGCGAAGGCGGTGCACAACACAAAAATAAAAAATAACAATAACAATAATCTATATGCGCCACTACCGCGCAAAAAGGCTGACATTGGTACACCTCTGCCTAACCCTTCGGGGAATACAGGCGTGATGGTATGTTAATGTTTCGCCAAATGTTGGGCTCAGCTTTCAGTCTTAACCAAATGCAACCTAATATCAGTACATTACCTAAAGCGACTGCCTATCTGACCTTCCCGTGGAGGTCCACGGGAAGGTCAGATAGGCAGTCAGTGGGAAGGTTCCCAATCCAGTTATTGTGTAACACAATACCCGTCAGCCAGCTTGACCCAATGAATATAAACAAAGATTGACCCCAAATGTTCTATTAGGTCCATCTAAAATTCGCCCACAAGCCTACTGACTCCCACGCGGGAAAGTTTTCCAAATACAACAACAAATAGATTTATAGTCTGACTTATTCTTAGTAGGTGACCTGAATTCTTTCTTTGATATGTTTACCTACTGTTGAGTTATTTTGAATGAGTCTTACTAGCTCTGCTCTATGGCTCCGTTCGCGTGAACTTTAGCTTTAGTGCCGGACCGCTACAGTGCTGCAAGAGTATTTATGGAATGTTTTGCCCATTCCTTTCTTGACGAAACTTACCTTTTTGAATGGGTAACTAGATTCATAATTATTATTATTTTTTAACTGACTTGGTATCCTAGTGGTCCTAAGCTCGACTGCTACGCTAGAGGTGTTGGGTTCGATACCCAGGTCGAACAAAAAGTGTTATTGGGTTTTTCTATAAAATTCTTAGTAGCAGCTCGGAGGTAGGATTTGTGCCCAGTCCAGGTTTCCACACGATTTTTTCTTCACCGATATCAGTGAAGTCTAAAATGATACCAAAACTTATAAAGTAGATACATAAGAATTGGAAAAGTCGTATAGGTATTTGCTACATCAGAATCGACCGCTTTAACCACTGGGTCATCACGACACCTAATTTTATCAAAGATCTAATTGGGGCATGCGGCCTTGGCTTTATTAGACGAAGCCAAACATTTTAGATGCCTTGGATTGAGTGGCTCATGAGCCTCCAATCTAATTGAACTAAGATAATAACATTTATGCCAAATACACAATCTTGATTTTCTGTTTGCCCTTGGGATGGAATTGGGGCACCGATCCCTACGGAAACGTGGGATTGGTACCTCGTGCGTGAGGAATTCAATCTTAATTCCGTTTCTATGGTAATTACTCTTTAATTTATCTATATTTAACTGCTAACTGCCACGTTAGCCTAGTGGTCCTAAGCGCGACTGCTACTCTAGAGGTATTGGGTTGGATTCCTAGGTCGAGCAAAAAGTGTTATTGGGTTTTTCTATGACATTTTCAGTAGCACTTCGGAGTTAGAATTTGTGCCCGATTGATGGTGACCTGTGGGTGTACATTGGTACACCTCTGCCTAACCTTAGTGGATATTGTTTTGGTCTTCTAGATTGGTTACTAGATAACCCGTGATTAAAAGGAACAGTCGTGATGGCCCAGTGGCTAAAACGCCCGCCTCTCATGCTCGAGGTGGCAGGTTCGCAAATGGTACGGGCAAGTACCAATGTGACTTTTTCTGATTCATATGTACTTTCTAAGTTTATCTTGGATACCACTGACATCGGTCACCATGTCAGAGGCCCTTGAGGTGGTTTAGAAACTCTGACACTAGAAAAAAAAAAAAAAAAAAAAGGGTGTGTGGGGTCGTTAGACCTCACTGCCCACACGATAAAGAAGAAGAAAGAAAGAGTTCCGATCCCCTGCCGTAATGGATGACTTTAACACATGCTATGTCAGAAAAATCTGAAAATCAAAAGAACATGGATATATAACACAATAAGGAAAGGATAAAATAATGGTATTACATATTATTTATGTTGTGTCATGTGTGTTTTGTTTTTGTTCTTAGCCTTGAAGGCATTGGAAAATAAAATATCGCTATATTGTTTTGCAAGATTTCATACCATCACGCCTGTATTCTCCGAAGGGTTAGGCAGAGGTGTACCTACCAATGTACACCCACAATTCGCTGGTATATTTAGGTCCCATGTAATAGGGGGCGAGCCTATTGCCATTAACCGGGCACAAATCCAAACTCTGAGCTGCTACTGAGAATTTCATAGAAAAACCCAATAACACTTTGCTCGACCTGGGAATCGAACCCAAGGCCTCTAGCATAGCAGTCGTGCTTAGGACCTCTAGGCTAACAAGACAGTTCTGGACTTTAAACTATAACGTATTATTTCTTTACCAGATCCGCGAGCTACGTCACGAAAACCTGACCGCATTTGTAGGCGTCTGCGTGGAAAGTGGTTCCGCATGCATCGTCTCAGCCTACTGCTCCCGAGGGTCCCTAGCCAGGGTCCTCGCAGACAGGGACCTGCATCTGGATGACATGTTCGTGGCAAGCCTGGTAGCCGACCTGCTCCGAGGACTGACGTATCTGCACGATTCAGCGCTCATCTCGCATGGGAACTTGTCTTCGAGTAACTGTTTGGTGGATAGCCGATGGGTGTTGCAGATCGCTGATTATGGACTTCATAATTTGAAATGTGAGTTGGCTTTGGTTATTTTAAACTCTGTAGATGTAGTTGGAAAGGCTTTATGTTACTAGGGAGTATGTTTGAATATTGAAAATATGTGGGGCTTTTTGACTCTTAACACCTTTTCTTACTCTGAACTTTCAAAACTAACAAAACCGACAACGCAGTTAATGTAGCCATATTCTGGGGGAAACAATGTAATACCTATTTTATAGTTAGTTAAGTTATGAAGAATAAAAACTCTTGTTTTATTGTAATAAATGCTGTGGGTAGGAGTAAAATAAAACAACCATGTTTTGATTGTCTGCAAAAAGTGGTAAATGTACCGGTTCACTCAGAATAACAGATGATATAATTAAATTAATTAAACGTGGCCACCTAGGGCCTAAAAATATAAGAAAAAAGTTACAAAAACATCCTCGACTCGAAAATAAAATAAAGAAGAACTATCTACCCAAAAAAACTAATTTTGTATCATGTTGAATAAAGCTACTGGTGAAAAAAAAAATACAATATGTGTATAATGAACTTTTCAAATGCTTCTATCGACCTAAATTTTTGTGTAGGCACTTATTTCGATGTCCAGTGACCGAGATTTCACGGTGTTCGTATTTTAATCAAGGATTGAAACCAGATAGGTTTAGTGAACCTTGTTTTATAAATACAAAGGTTTTATGCTAGCCGAGTACAAATAAGGCCTATTACAAAAGGTGCGACGGACATGTACGGTTAGCAATAAAAGTCGATCAACAATGTTACTTTTACATAGACACGAAATAACACATTTCACTGCTATTCAGAATATTAGGCAATACTTTTCGTTGAGTTAATTTTATCTTAATTTTAGATCCATTTCGTATTTCCTTTGATATTGTGCTCAATATTAAGGATTTTGCTGACTGTACGAATATATGTTCATCAATTCCTGATTGTGCGTTCACCGAATGTGTGACAAAGCCTTTTGTTTCAATTAAATGAATGGATTTGTGGCTTTATCCTACCAATTATAAGATTGACGTTTGATTTGACTCAGGACGGATTTCAGTAACCTTTTATACCTTGTGTAAGGATGACGTATGAGGACGTCACGCGTCGACTATATGAAAACAGGGTATCGTACGAGTAAATAATAACACCAATCTATTACTGTTCCACTGTAGGGCAAAGACCTCTTCTTATACAGAGAAGGCACGAGCATTGATCACCACGCTTGCTCAAGGCGGATTGGCGATTTCAGACATATATTTACTGCAAAGTCCAGGTTTCCTAACAATATTTTCTTTCACCCACATGGGTGATGTCAAATATAAATTTAGAAAGTACGTATGAATTGGAAAAAATCACACTGGTATTTGCCCATGCCCAGTTGCGAACCCACAGCCTCGTGCATGAGAGGCGGACGCCTTAACTACTGGGGCATTACGACATTAATTGTACCGTAACACCTGTAACCGTACGCGCACGGTATATGACATTCGCACCGCCCCGGTGCCGCAGAAGTCCGGGAGCAATTGTTTAAACAAGAGCTTTTAATGCTTTTTCCGCGAAATATTTTATTAATGTCTGAAAAAATTCAAAGTTTACTACGAATAAAAGTTTGGTGAAATTCACGCTTAGATTAATAAAAATAACCAGTACCTATTATTGGCAAATTTATTTAATTGAATCTACAAATATAAAAACAATTGCCGTACCTATGTTCGTCTCGCAGAAACTACTAAAAATAATATATGTATTTTTTGCTTTCTTCGCCAATACTTTAGTTTTGGAAAAAATATTCCTATTCTAGATCGTACGACGTTTACCAGGTCATCTAGTTTAATATATTTTTATCTTTATATATTACACAGTAAGACACAAAAACGTATGACCTCGTATGGGCGATTAGATACAGAAAAAATATTATCGTACCTTCAACTAAAACATGCCAATGTGATGTTTCCTTTCTATGAATTACAATAATAATGATTGGCTTATGTCCAAGTTTCTATCAGCTATCCTCACAAAAACTAGCCAATACGGGTTGGACTTGCATATGAAGGGATTTGTGCCAATGTTGAGAGTAAACATTTTTAAAAAATACATAAACACACATTTTTTTAGTCTTTGTACGCTGTATTTTTTTACATTATGTGCATATTTTTTTTAATAAATAAATAAATGATTTTAATAAATTTGTGAAAAAATCGCACTTTTCTAGTGAGTTAAAAATTCAAGGGAATCTATTAATTTTTAACTAAAATTATTTTATTAGCGGCCACATTAATACATACTCTGTGAAAATTTCAAGTGTCTACCTATCACGGTTAAAGAGATACAGTCCTGTTACAAACGGACAAACAGCGGGTTTTATATTAGGTACTAATAATATGAAACCATAAAATTATATGTGCTTTATAGATATTGAACCATAAAAATTTTCTTTACTAGATGGCTGCTCCGACGCTGAAGATGCCCTGCGAATGGAGCGCCGCATGCTGTGGAGGGCGCCTGAACTACTGAGGGACCCCAGCCCTCCCCCCAGAGGCTCGCAGAAGGGGGACGTGTACTCCTTCGGTATCATCCTGTACGAGATCCTCGGGAGGAACGGACCGTGGGGAGATACTAATCTTACTAATGCCGGTGGGTTATTTTAGAGATATTGTAAATTCGCCTATCTATGATGCCTTTGGTAAAGCCTGATGGGCCAGTTTTTAAAATTTATCATGTTTGTGTGTGTTTATTAGGTATAACTTATTTTTACCGTACGTAACGAGACAATGGGGTCCCGGACCTTTGGAAAGCGTACGAGGGGCCGAAACCAACTCAGAGATTACTTAGATAGGTTTAAGATGAAATGAGACGCCCAGCGAGAAGTAGCAAAAACATTGCCTCACATTAGGAATTTCTCCTGTATCATGTTTACAAACAACCAGACCCGAAACCCCAATCCCGAACTGTAGGCCATACAAATATTTATTCCGTATGGGAATCGATACTGAGATTCGCAGCGCAGCAGCCAATCAGTCATTCACTGCGTTAACGGTAGCGTAAATTACTTAATCCCCAAAAAAAAAAAAAAAAAACCATCACGCCTGTATTCCCCGAAGGGTTAGGCAGAAGTGTACCAATGTACACCCACAGTTCGCCGGTATATTTAGGTCCCATGTAATAGGGGGCGAGCCTATTGTCATTAACCGGGCACAAATCCAAACTCCGAGCTGCTACTGAGAATTTCATAGAAAAACCCAATAACACTTTTTGCTCGACCTGGGAATCGAATCCGGGACCCCTTGCACAGCAGTCGCACTTGCGACCACGAGACCAACGGGGCAGTTACTTAATACATAATTTAATAATCATGTTATCCTCCTCCTATAGAGATCATCGGCCGAGTCCGTCAGCCAATAGGAGGAGTGCTGTTCAGGCCACCGCTTGGAGGCCTGGTGGCGAGGCCCGCTGTGCTAGCGGTCCTCAATGCCTGTTGGAGCGAGCGAGCTGATCGCAGGCCGGACTTGAGGCTCGTCCGGTTGAGGCTAAAGGATATGCATGCTGGGATGTGAGTAGCTATCTTCAAATGTTATATAGGGTGCAAGTAGTTTGTGTCGGTAAGACCCCTGTACAATTTAGAATTCCCTTATTAATAAACTTGCAGAACATACACACACACGAAATTTAAAAAAAAATGACAATAAGACCGTGACCTAGGTATTCTTAATAATCAAGATCGAATGTATGTAAAATTATAAAACAAAAAAGACTTTTAACATATTTTGAAGAAAGTTGGTCTTAACTTATACAACTTCAAAAAAAGAAGTTTATAAAACTAAAACCCGACTACAAAAAATTCACGTTCTAAAAAGTATGAAACAAGAAAACATTCTAGAGGGCGCCACATACAATTTATTGCAACATAATGTAGCCTATAACCAGCGGACGATCAAGACGCTTCTAATGACACCTCATTTGTCAATTTACGTTAGACGGTTTAGAAGTTATGAGGGAACAGATGAACATCCATTCATACATACATACATACATACCGGTCAACCTCATAACCCTCCTTTTTGCTTCGCCGTAGTCGGGTAAAAAAGAAACATCTGTTCCATACAAAAATGTACTACAAAATGTATGGAACGGCTGTCTTTTTTATGAATTCATAGTTGCTCCCTTATGACCTTTTTCTATTTAAAGAATTAAAAATCATGTTTTATAAGTTTCTATTCATAGAAATAGTAATCGGTTCTAGGTTAGTTTTGATCATGGATAATCGATCCCTTTAGCTTTGAATGTAATTGGGAACAAAGGTAGAACCCAATTGCGTATAAAGATTGTTCCAATCCTATTGAGCACGAAGATTATTCGACCCCAACTCAATCAATTGCATCCACCGTCTTATGGGATTTATTCAACCCCATGATCTTGGCTTAAAATAGCAAAAACGTATTCCAATGTAAACATAAAAAATACAAACGAGAATATAACTAAAACGCTTTTAAATTTAATCCTTTGTCAAAGCTACAGAAATCGTAAGTAATTGGTTGTTATTTATCATTTAAATGAACCAATTGAAACGGTTGATATGAGTTTAGCAACAGATTCACTAAATAGAGCCTAAGTATCTATTGTTTATGTGTAGTATTTGTACTGAAATATGTATTTTCTATGGGCCTTGATGCCCGATTTAAATAAATAAATAAAAATAAATTTTGGAGTGTCTGTTTGTAATGTTAAAATAACAACTTTTACAAAATGAATATGATTGTTCATATGATTGTCTTTCTGTTTCGGGTAATCTCCAAAACGGCTGGACCGATTTTGATGGGACTTTAGACTACTTTAGACTAGTAGATAGCTGATATTATAAATAGTAACTAAGGCTTACTTTTAATTTAGAATAAGAATTAGAGTACTGCGCAAAAAAATTCATACAATAACCAACAATCACGCGAACCAACTCTCGGGCGTAAAGTAGTACCTAATAAGAGTACCAATTTCAATGTATTCTTCGACTTGTCCAGGAAAACGAACATATTTGACAACATGTTGGCTATGATGGAGAAGTACGCTTCGAACCTGGAGGCCATCGTCGCAGCCAGGACTGAACAGCTGTTGCAGGAGAAGCGGAGGACTGATGACTTGCTGAACAGGATGCTGCCAAGGTAAGACTTCCAATGAGGGTTGTTAAACTTTAAACTCGGATTCCCCAAATTTTTACTTTTTTTCTTCTTCTTTTCCCTTTTTTTACGATTCCGGCCACTACAGCTAATCTTAATGTAGACCAACCAAGTACGCAGGAGATATTATAGTGCATAAGTGTGTGCGCAAACACAGGCGCACTCCGACTTCCGATGGGACGGTAATCCGACACAACCGAGGAGAGACCAGAACCAATGGCTTTACGTGCTTGCCGACACACGGGGGTGTCACACCACCAACTTCCAGACTCCGAGCTGCTACTGAGAAATTCCTTATAGGACTACCTATTTACGATTTTCGCTCAACTTGGGAATCGAACGCAGGACCGACAACAGTCACGCTCCTACCATGAGACCAAACGGGTTAGTTATTGCGAGATTTGCGTGTAGTACCACGACAAAAAGATTTTTTAATTTTGTAATCTGTGGTAGTACTTACTCGTCCTATTACAAAAATCCAAAAATCGTTTACTGATAGAAAGCTACTCTATTACCAAGTGCCTTTGGCTAGGTTTTATAGTGTACTTGAGTTCCATGCGGACGAAGTGGCGTGCAAAAGTAATAAAGTTTAATGATACGATAAGGGCACTAATATTTAGGCTTGTGGCTGGACAATATTTTCGTCATATAACAAAATGATAGTACTTAATTCAATATCACATACGTTTTGGAATCAGGTTATGTGAGTACTTACCCCTCTTACCAAGTTCAACGACACGGAAACTCAAAAGCCAAGAAGTCTGACCACCAGTCTAACCAGGAGGTATCGTGTTGCCCAGGAACTGGATTGTAGAGGTAAGATAGGCAGTCACTCCATTTACTACGCTGGTATTCGGTTAGACTAGAAGCCGACAGAAAAGAAAAGGCTAAGTAAATGATGACCAAGTGCAACTCGCAGTGGCTGAGCAATAGACTGCTGCGCTGCGTGTCACAAGTTCGATTCCCGCATTGACCAAATATTTGTATGACCTACAGATAAACGTTCTGGGTCTGGCTGTTTGTGTATGTCAGTTTATGTATGTGTGACAAACATATAAATGTTTATAAACTGACCTACGATACAGGAGACATTTTTAGTGTGAAGAATTTTCTTTTTACCTTACCTTTCCCGGTTTGACTATAAATACGACTAGCTAGGCTATTTTTGCATCGAGGACGCTGTAGAGAAAGTTCTATTAAATCCCATGTCAAAGGTTGCGGGTAACCACAAAGCCAACTAAACTGCAAAGCTGTTGCTATGAATTTATTAATAAACGCAAAAGCCAGTGACACGGCCGAACGGGATCGGAAGGAAATCTAAAATGTCAGAAGCTATTAGTAATCGGTTTTGCGACCTTTAGAACATTGTAGCAAACTATTTTTAACCGCTGACTCAAAAAGAGGGATCTTATAGCTTGACGTGTCTATGTGTCTGTTTGAGTGTGTGTGTCTGTTTGTATGTGTGTCTGTTTGTGGCACCATAGCTCTTAAACGGGTGAACCGATTTGAATGCCGTTTTCTTAAATTTAATGCAGGTTTCCTAGCAATAGTTTTTAGATATGTTTCATTAAAATCGGTTCAGCCGTTTCAAGGTTATTAGCTCTTTTTTGTTGGCTGCGGTGGGAATCTTACACGTACAATCAATTAAAAGTATAGAGCAGTAAAATTTAAGAAAAAATAAACTATGTTGGTATCCATCGGCATTAGGGACCACAAGTAATTTAAAAATAATGAAATAAAAATAAAATTAAATATTCTAAGTAAACGAAACAAAAATAAACTTCAAAAACTAAAAAAAAATGTTTTTGTCTCTCGGCTTTTTTACTTAATTTAAAGACCCTATTAACGGCGGCGAAGCTTATCTTAAAAATACGTGTCGACGTATAAGCGTCGCCACGTCAAGGGACAACAAATTAAAAAAAATATTGCGATTGTAAAAAAAATTGTAGTTATTTATAAATTAGGTCTTTGTAAGACCTAATTTATAAATAAAAACAACGTATACTTAAAATTTTTTGTTTTATTTTTTTATTGTAAAATATTTGAAAAATTAAATATAAAAACACAACTTAAATTAAGATTTTTAAGAAAAGCAAAGCTAAAAAAACTAAAATCTTCTAATTAAAGGAGCTTGCTAAGACAAAACGCTTAAAATCTAATTATTCTCATTAAGGTAAGATAGTCTAGTGGTAAAGGCGCCCGCCTCTCATGCATGAGGTTATGGGTTCAATACCCCGCTAACACCATTGTGACTTTTCCAATACATATGTGTGTACTTTCTAAGTATATCTTGGACATTACTTATATCGGTGAAGAGAAATATTTGAGGAAACCTGGACTTATTAATGAATATAAGTCTGAAATTGCTAATCCGCCTTGAGCAAGCGTGGTGATCAAAGCTCGTTCCTTCTCTGTATGAGAAGCGGACTTTGCCCTGCAGTAGGACATTAATAGGCTGATATAATAAATTATTATTTAAATCACATTATCTTATTTTCTCCTCCGCCTAATTTTTCACCTCAGTAATTTTACTACGCTTCGAAGGACTTTAAAACTATTTTTCGTATCTAAAATTACATTTTCTGAATAGCATTGAGCGGGCAAGGCGTGATGGGCAAAACTTCATTGACTTGAAATGACTAACATTTCAGTGACGTTCTTCGATCGCGTCTCACAACTTTTATCTACGTATTCCAATAAGTTCATTCTACCGAGAAATAGCGTAGACTTGTATAGGTACCTTTTTTTGAAATCTATATTACACTAATATAATAAAGCTGAAGAGTTTTTTTGTTTGTTTGTTTGTTTGTTAAAATGAGCTTATCTCTGGAGCTAACAGACGGATTCGAAAAAATCTTTTTGAATAGGTTAGCCAGATTCATGAGGAATATTATAGGCTTTATAACATCACGCAGCGACTTATGGGAGCGGAACAGTAACCAAAGACGTAACTCAATGTGACTAAAATCCAAGCGGGCAAAGTCGCTGGGAGAAGGTAGTCATTTAATATTTTGGATATCTATTTTTATGGAAATATTTATGAATAGGATTGGTTACTGAATTAAATTCGAAATCATATGTGCTGTCGTGCAGACTATTTAGGTATTGATATTTTATTAAAATATGGTTAATCTTTTTATATTGTAATGTGATCGTTCATTGGCATTAGGACTCAAGGGCGTGTGGGTAACATAGTAAATAAAATCAACCCTTTTGAACATAAAAATAGATTTTAGGACAAAAAAGTCTTAATGACCAAAAAAATACTAAAATGTTACTATGTTAAAAAGGTTTTCATTAAAATGTTAATGTAGCATTAGTTCTTTGAAAAAAATATTGAATATACAGAATTAGCCTCGTTATGATTTTATTATATGTATATGTAGATAAAGTTCCGATCTTATGGGGACAGATAAATGGTTTTTTCTTTCCTTCTCTGCTTTGACGGGCCTGTTGGTCTAGTGGTTAGTGGCCCTGACTGCTAAGCCGGAGGTCGTGGGTTAGATTCCCACCCAGAACAAACTTTGTGTGATGAGCATGATTGTTTGTTCTGTGTCTGGGTGTGTTTTATCTATAATATGTATGTATTTATAAATTATATAAGTATGTATATCAGTTGTCTGGTTACCATAACACAAGCTCTGCTTAGCTTGGGATCAGATAGCCGTGTGTGAGTTGTCCCAAGATATTTATTTATTCTCTCAGATCGAACTTTTCCGCTAACGTTTGAACTGTCCTCGTTGCTAACAAGGGGACGGATCAGACGTTTTTTCCGATCTGTCCCCATAAGAGGGCAAAGCAGTGATATCAGTAACAGCACGGCACTTGGAAGTTGGTGATGGGGGCACCTCCGTTGGTCCCGGTTGTCATTCGTAGATCTATGACAGTCGTAGTCGGTTACCGGTCCAATTATGGACTATGAGAGTTAGGGCAGATGGTGTGCACCTGTGTTTGCGAACACACTAGTGCATTATAATACCTACCAGTGCATTTGGCTAGTCTATATTAAGATTGGCCATCCTGACCGCAATTCGGACGGGAGAAGATAATAATATAAATTTTTTGTTCACCAGGACTGTGGCAGAAGCCTTGAAACGTGGCGAAAGGGTACAAGCAGAGAGCTTCGACTGCGTCACGATATATTTTAGCGATATCGTCGGGTTCACCAAATTAGCAGCTACTAACACTCCGATGCAGGTAAGCAATGTTGTATCAACGATTACGGAACCCTCGATGCTCGAGTACCTCTCACACTTTGCCAGTTTTTCTTTTGGCTAAATTATTTTATTAATATTTAGTTTAATTAACGTCACGTCACATCGAAAAGAATTTAATTAATAATGAAGTTACTTTATGAAGGTTATTTGCAAAATAAATGGCCGAACTTTGCAACGCTGAAATGCTGAAAATATAATTTTATCACAGCTGAAAAAGTTTCGCATAAATTATTATTTTACTTTTTCGCTTTTGATCTTTTAATAACGTGCGGGTGGGTAAGTTTAACAATTTAAACTAGTTAGTATTATAAAACTGAACAGTTTGTTTTAAAGCGTACTGGTGCAAGTGAGTGCTTGGTCCTTTTATTTCTTAGAGTCAGCTTATAGTGTGACTGCACGAGTTTAGCACTTTTTAACACTTTAACTGTCCGCTAAGCAGACACAATAGTTAAACAACATAATGGACCACTGCACTGGGAAAGGGTTAAGATAGCAATACAGTATAGAATTTTATTTACCACATAAATAAATCGTCAATTATTAGGGCCTACTAAAATTCTTTTAATCCTTTTTATGTGCCGTACAATTAATTGGGTAGTTGACACCACTAGCCAATCATTCCAAGATACAACTTGTAAAAAAAAACACTTTATTTTAGCAATGAAAACCGATTAATTTTCAATTTATTGTAAAAAAAAAACTCAAATTTAAACAAGAACAAAAAAAAAACGATTTTTACTTGCTTCGAAATCTATAAATAGTTAGTCAATTGAGTAGGTAAATATGCGATATCACAGTTCGATCTTGCCACACAAAATCTATGGAAGACACGCGTTTTGACAGTTCTTAAAAATTATTTTAATTGATGGTGGTGTCAACTACCTAATTATGAAATTAAAAACCAATCAAAGATCACTCAAGACAGTTTATTTTTCTTTCTCAGGTGGTAGAAATCTTGAATGATCTTTACACTTGCTGTGATGCCATCATATCATACTACAATGTTTATAAGGTAAGTCTAGACTGTCACACACTTGTACGGTCGCCCTCAGAAATATGTATTACGTACACAATTTAAAAATAGCTCACGATACACAATGCTAACAGTATGATTTAATAGATTTTGGGCCCAGTACAAAAGTAATAATTAGTACTGTTTGTTTTTGGGATGAGAAATCGTCAAATAACTTCTCCCGCCCGGGGCGGGGCGGGAGAAAGCGTCAGGCTTTTACTGACTAAAACCCATCCCATCTTCTTGCTCACTGCGTTCCGGGGGAGCGGTATCTCTTTCAAAATTATTTGGTACCTAAAAATCCGTCGTAAATACCAATAAGTTTTTGGTCCTTTCGTTCTAAACCTGGTCCTTTTATCCGGGATTATTTTGACTGTCAAAATTTAGTAAATGGCTTTATCTGATGTAGGTGGAGACAATAGGCGATGCTTACATGGTGGTGGGTGGTCTACCTGAGAGGTGCTCCCGCCATGCTGCTGAGGTGGCGTCGTTAGCCCTGCATGTGCTGGACGCTGTACCCAAGATCAGGTCCAGGCATATGCCGGCCGCGAGACTGCATATTAGGATAGGTAAGTAGTAGATAATGCGTACCATTTTATCCGTGAATTGAAAGAGCAGTGCGATTCTCTTCGCCTGTAAGCCTCACTTCACAATTCGAACGCTGAATCAGTGAGATTACAAAATGGTATTCTGCTAAACACGATCACGCCGGTGGCATTACCACGGCGAGAGAAAACCAAACCAAGGTCAAATGGGTACGTTATCGAAGTGAGAGCGGTCACTTAAGTGAGATTCGTTTTAAGTTTGCATTTTAGATAATCGCACTACATATTCATTCCCTCCCCCACTACTCTTCCTCTAATTTGTATGAGAACGCATCAATTCATCTCTAACACCCAGTTTTTGGTACAAAAATCAACCCGAAACACTGTGACTGGCTGACTGAAATCTGACTGAAATATCAACAGCCAATTAGATCGCTTTGGTTCAATATTGACATATTGCGTCCTTGAGTTTCAAACAGAGTTAATTAAACAACCGACAGACAAAAGATAATTAATAAGATATTGTTAGTAAACATTGTGGTTAGCATCCCCAAAACAAAGGCTTCCAAGTACGTCACAACAAGCAGATCAAACAGCTATTGGAAGTTTTGTTCAACCACGCTTAAGTTACTATTTCTGAAACATTATTATCATCATTAGTAAGTTCATAGACTGAACATTATACAGCTTCGTATATATGTCGTAGGATAATTTGATACTTCGAATCTTCGCTGAAATCCTAGGGGTTTTGCGAAAACGCGGATAATTAGACATAGGCGAAAAATTATCAAATCTTACTGGACAAAGTCAGGATTTTTGCGAAAATACTCGTTACTATAGTAAGATTTGATGTGCTCAACACTGATTGGCTACAATTTTGCTGGCTGACTTCTAATTGGTTCCTAGTTTGCCGATGATTAACTTCAAGTATTGTATCATAGAGTTATGAAGTAGCACTTTTATTTACCACTTTATTTAAGTCCAAGTAGGTACACTATTTACGATAAAAAACAAAACACTTCTGCAATTTAACTCAGACACAAACGTAAACAAATAACGTGCGGCAACAAATGATTGACATTTAAGACGTCAACCAATCAGAGACGATCTCTTATTGAACGCGCTGACCGACCAATCAGCGTTCTTATTTCATAACAGCCAGCGTTACGTTTCGCAATATTGCTATAATAACGAGTATTTTCGCAAAAATCCTGACTTTGTCCAGTAAGATTTGATAATTTTTCGCCTATGTCTAATTATCCGCGTTTTCGCAAAACCCCTAGGATTTCCGCGAAGATTCGAAGTATCAAATTATCCTACGACATATATATAAAGCCTCGTAGGGTCTCGTGGTTGCTACTCAGCGTTAGGTCCTGGGTGCGATTCCCAGGTCGGACAAAAGGTGTTATTAGGATTTTCCATTATGAATTTGTCAGTAGCAGCCCGGGGTTTGGAAGTTGGTGGTGTGGCATCCCCGTGTCTCGGAAAGAGTACTTCAACTATAGATTCGAAAATACGAGGTTTATAACAAAAAAAAAATTGATATCCGTTAGAAAATGTATGCGGATAAAGTCCTAGGTAAAAGCTAGAAAACCACTATAAAATTGGTGTCTATTATGTATGTAAGTAGGTAACTAATAGGTACTAGAATTTACGGTACGTTTACATTCTCATTAAGTACATATCCAGGCCAAGTTTTTTGTTTACACTGAACCTGAAAAGAGGTCATCGCACTCATTATTATGAACAACGTTTGGGCAAAAACCCCGATATCGCGAAAAGCACTTTTCTGGTTTAAGCTAGAGATTCTATACCTATTAGGGTCAATTTTGAATATTCGGAATATAGAATATTTTCGATAACCTTAATTTCAGTGACCGGAATAGGAAGTGCCTAAAGTTGGCCACATGAAGTATACACATGTGATTAAGTAATAGTTTTACTAATATAAATGAAAAAAAATTGTTTGTTTGTTAATTAATCACGCCAGAACGGCTAAAAAAAACTGGATGAAACTTGACACACATATCTAATAATAAAAAAATAAAATAAAATAAAAAGTCTGAAATAATATAGTCTGGAAAAGCACGTAGACTAATTTTTATCCCGAAAAAATGTACGGGTCCCGTGGCATAATTTAGAGCTTTTGGGTTATTTCTGAAATCTATGCAGCTGAAGTCGCAGAAGCCAGTATATTATTTATTTATTTAAAAACAAACAATAACACATTGAGTATTACACGAAGAAATAATTGACAAAAGTCTAACAAATGTGACATCAACAGCGTCCTCCACAGATAAAACCATGAGACATTTTGGTTTGACAAGCGTTGTTTTAGAAAAAGGGAAGTGAAAAGTAAATACAATGAATTACACATTTTATAATAGCATTAGAACGTCAATATGCCAGTAATGCCACTAGGTCATGGCATGATAGGTCATACGAGTCTACCAACCAATGTAAACAAGCCTTCAAGTAACAAAATGCTTGACTTTCAACAATTTCTGAAGCTACGAGTAATTTTAGACTAAATGACATAAATTGCGACAGATGTGTCTGACATTATGTCGTAATGTAACGCTATTAGTTTCTTTGGTATCAAAGAATAGCTGTAGTAGGTCCTTGTAATAAATGCGTGACATTTTTACTTTACGTCCCGAAAATGTTGAGTACAATACATATTTTGCTGTAATTGTCTACGGAAGTACGTATTATGAGTCCTTGAAAGAAAGGGACTAAAAAAAGCTTTACTCGTCTAAACGGATGCGATACAAACCAGCCCCTGTAGCCATGTAACAAACGATAAACGCAAACGCTGAGTAGGCTTTAATAGATCTTCAACTTTATGTGCTTGGATTTAAGTTGAAGATCTAGTGAAGATTGCATAGCGTTGTCGTTCTTTCCAGTCGCTAACGCTTAGAAATCTTTAATAGATTTTCAACTTAAGGCTCTTGGGTATTAAGTTGAAATCTATTGGTACCTACCGAGCGTTTACGATTATCGTTTGCGACTTGGCTAGGGGGGCTGGTGTTTTTTTTATGGACAAAAGCTGAATTAAGCTGAATAAGTATAGTTAGTCCCTAAGACATGTTTTTATAAAGACAGTCTATACTTTTGTATCAAGTATAAAATACGCTTAACAAAGCAGAAAGTTACATGTTCTTTCCATCATTACGACTAATTGGAAGCCTTCCTTTATACGAAAATTAATTTTGTTAATGTTCTAGTAAAGCTTTAAATACCCTTATGCCTGTTTTCCGGGCATATCACATCATGACACTGCGCACTATCATAGAGATTTTTCACACCAAAAATTTAATAATTTTTGCGTACTAGTTTAAGTCTGACCTTTGTGTGAGTTTGTTACAAGCTTTTCCTTAAAATTACTTAATATACTTACTGCCTATTCTATTTACGCCTATTGTCACAACAAAATTGTCCAGACAAAGGGCATAAGTAATCAAAAGCCAAGGGCGAAAGACAAAAGGCGAAATTTGATTAAATAAACCAACTTAACTGTATCCATTTTCTTTCCAGTTACGTTACCGAATTCTCCTATCTGTTTTAAATTCCTTGGAGAAAATTACTAGTGCTTGCGTACCTTGCCTTGTTGCTTAGAGTTAGGATTTGTGCTCGGTTATTGACATTAGGCTCGTCCCCTATGATTTATATATACTGGATATCTGTGGGTTTACATTAGTATACTTCTGCCTAACCCTTCTGAGAATACAGGCGTGTGTGCCTTGCGTACCTAGGTAACCCAAAAAGTCTTCAAAACTTACCAGAACTTCTTTCTTCAGGTATACACAGCGGTCAGTGCGCAGCAGGAGTGGTAGGAGTCAAGATGCCGAGGTACTGCCTCTTCGGAGACACCGTGAACACTGCAGCCAGGATGGAGTCCAGCGGAGAACCCCAGAGGATCCACGTCAGCCATGACACCTACCTCCTGCTTAAACAACATGGGGGGTACCATTTTAAGGAAAGGGGAATTGTGAATATAAAGGTAAAGGAGTACTTTTTTTGCAAGTCATTTTTGGGTGTCCCACTTAGTTTTGGATATAACCAGCCAGGACTTTAATCGTTCTTTACGTCTTTCGTAACCAGGTGGGACTTTTTAATGAAATCTTTTTAAGAGTTTTTGTTCTTTTTTAGGGAAAGGGAGAGATGAGGACGTGGTGGCTAGTGGGCGAAGATCATGAGAGGAGAAAAAACACTATGAGTAGATTCCGTAAGTATACATTGTGATATTTGGTCATTAGTACCTACATGTATTTAATTATGCCAAGAACAGATTGTTACAGCTTAAGAGGTCTCACGAAATTATGCTTAGCATGTATGAGGTTGTAGTTTTTAATCTGGCAAGTACCGATGTGACTTTACATATGGACTTTCTGATCTTGCATATTTCTGACATCGGTGAAGGAAAGGTCTGATTTTGCCAATCCGCCTTGAGCAAGCGTGGTGATCAATGCTCGTGCCTTTTCTGTACTTGAAGAGGCTTATACACTGCAATGGAAAAATAATAGACTGATTTTGTTATTACCTGATGTGTTTGCTATGTCCCACTCTCCACAGAACCAGGTCTACTCCGAAACATGAACGAAGGGAGCGAAGACTTATGGGGCCTAAACCGCTCTATACTGAACATCCGGGACAGGGCTCGGCTGTCCTGCGGAGGCCTGGCAGGCCCCGGATCAGCGCTATCATCCCCCGGGCCCCCAGCCTGCGACTGCTTCATCCCCAACCGAGACCACCACTCCGCCCCTGTTGTCCTATTCTGCGACGAATGACGTTAACAAAGCTCCCTTCAATATTTCTGGTTGAAAAACGATTGTGACGTGGAGGTACCTCATGAGATGAACGTTGAAGGTGTAGGCTATGTGGAAGACAGTTTTAATGATTGGATGGTGGTGTACGAATGTGAGGGGAAGGTGGTGGACGATGGTGTGGCGAACAGAGCCAGGAAACTGGCCGCTTTGAGGAGACTGTATTGCGTCGATTATGAAGGTGGTACCTGGTTGTAATGTTGTTGGAACTGTTAGGTTATTTGTAACAAAAATGAGTGTTGTGTATAGTGTAATTGTAGTTCGTATTGCAAGGAATCTTTTTCGTATTTAGGTTCTCGCTCTGGCCTATTTCTGTTAACCCAACTGTAGCTAAAAAATGGTTACTAGTTCCGTAAGTTACATTTTATTATTCAAAGAAGCCTTGAGAGCTTTGTTCTTTTTGTTATCTACTCCTATATTCAATCTCGTTCGATTCATCCCTCGTTAGTATTTTCTTTATGTCGGTCAAACTTTTTGATAATATTTTTTTGAGCAAGATAATTCTTGTACAATGGAAGCTTAGATTCTTTCATAAAAATTAGATCAGCAAAAATCTACCTAAACTTACTCGTAAAATGCTCACAATTACTTTGAAAGCTACAAGACTGTGCTTCAAGACTTTTTTTAAGGCCTAATAAAATTAATTGAAAGTTTAAAATTAAGTTGTGTACTTTTATTATTTTTAATTAAATGACGAAAGTAGGTATAGTAAAGCATACAATGACATGTTTTAAGACGAAGGGAAGTGAAAATTTAATTTTTTCTTACTCCAGCTCCGCTGGTTTTTTTGTGTTTAATTTTGTTGCCGAATACAAGATAGTTGAATCATTACTCCAGGACTTGTCGAGCTTTATTGTTTCGGCGTTTTTCTGGTGGTCTTTCAGGAGTTGCAGTGTTTAGAAACAGTATGGCGGGCTTGTCCCAATCAAGACATAGTTACTTGGTAACACAAGGTTAAATTACTAAATGTCGTGCATAATTAAAATATGTAGGTAGGTACCTGTGTTAGCAAGTAACGGTCGGGTCAAGGTCGGCCCCTAACTCCTGACTGTTTTAAGTTCTTGGTCCTTAGAGACATTTCGTACTTAGTAGTCTAGACTTGTACATTATTATGTGGCACAAGAACTTTAATAAGTACCTAGTTACTTAAATAACGAATAATTGTTTTTATTACGTAATGTCGTATTGTATTTATACAAAATTTCAAGATAATTGTAATATAATCTTTAAGTAAGATGTGACTTCCCATTATTGGAGATGTTTTTAATTTTAAGTGAAAGAAAATTGAAACCCCATTTTATTGTAATTAATTATATCGCGGGTCTCAAACCATAGGGGCGTATCCACCAAACACCTACTTTTCAGGAGAGACAAAAAACTTAATAACTTTTCTTGTGATTGACCTAGGTTATTGTGTTTCTGCGTGTAGCTATATATTTACACTACGATTATTATGAGATGCTTGATTTTAAGGTATTACCGCTATAACACTAGTTTTTGGTTGATACGTCTATTTGGCATGACGAGTATACGGTAAAACTTCGTCAAAATTCTCCCAAAAATGCAAGGATTTTATGGACGTAAAACTCGTGTCGTTAAATTATTAATTTTTATACAAATATTAATTTTTACCTAGTTGGTAACTTAAAATATTGCAATTTAGAAATGAGAACCCATCAAAACTACCGTTATTTATGTGATTTTAAAAATTCATACGCCTTTCTGGCTTGTCATTAATATTAAGAGATATTTGAATTCAGAGTAGAAGTATAAACCAGTCTTGTTCTACAATCTAGAAAAAAAAAACAAGTAATAGTAATTACACAATGTTTGTGTGAAAATAAAAATAAGAATAAATAAAAAAAATATTCATAAATCTGAAAATTATTATTTTATATTACTTAAAATCATAAACATTTGAAATTGAGATCAAAGCACATCCCAAAGAAACCGAATGTAACTGAAATCTTATAAAAAAACGGTCTTATAAAAAAACAACCTGAGGGGTTCAAACGCCTCCTGCCGGTGGCTCTACGCGGGTTCTTGCGGTCGATGGTCCACTACGGGGCCCCGGTGTGGGCGCGGGGCTTGAGGCGGCTTGCCGCCTATTACCTGAACGCATCCCAACGGGTGATCGCCATAAGGGTCATCCGGGGGTACCACCGCACGACCTCCGGCGAGGCAGCGAGCCTCCTTGCCGGATTGCCGCCGTAGGATCTGGAGGCGCTGGTCCTCGCGCGCCTACACGAGTGGTGCGCTGAGGCACTAGGCCGGGGAGAAAATCCGCTGCCGCGGCAAATTGCCGATCAGCGGACTGACCTCCGGCTCGATCTCATGGCGACATGGAGAGAGCGACTGTCGCAACCTCGTGCAGGGCTCGCCTTGATTGTGGCGGTAAGTCCCCTCTTTGAGGATTGGCTAGAGCGGCGCCACGGTGCCCTCACCTACCGCCTGACGCAGGTCCTCACCGGACACGGAAGCTTCGGGAGGTTCCTGCACCTCATCGAACGGGAGGAAACGCCCGTGTGTCACCATTGCGAGGATCGCCCCGAGGACACGGTGGAGCATACCTTGGCGGTTTGCCCCGCTTGGGCGGAGCACCGTCGAGTCCTCGTGGCGGCCATCGGCGTCGACAAACTCTCGTGTCTGGCACTGGTTTAGGCCATGATCCGGGGCTAGAGGAAATGGGAAGCAGTCGCCTCCTTCTGCGAAGCTGTAATGCTGGAGAAGGAGGCGGCGGGACGGGACAAGGAGAGAAGAGTACCCCGTCCCAGCAGCCGCCGCGGGAGACGCTCCGGGCGTCGGGAGCCACGAGACAAATCCCGGCTACCGTAGACGCGGGTCTGTGGACGGTGAGCATTGGGTAGCTCACCGTCCGTACGTTAACTAACGATAGACCGTGTTCCACGAGCGCCTCAAATAGATGTCAGCATCTTGGAAGGGGCCACTGACGGCCGATGCCTGTCGGGGCTGCGGGTTGTTCGAAAGAGATACCGCGCCCCCGGAACGCAAGGGGCACATGAAGGAACATAGATGGGTTTTAGTCAGTAAAAGTCTGACACTCCCTCCCGTCCCGCCCAGGGCGGGGGAAGTTATTTGATGATTTCCCATCTATAAAAAAAGGCTTTTACAGCAATGAAATCTTTAGAAATAATAATATCGAATTATTTAATAAAAATTTAATCGTAATAAAAGCCAAGGAGAATAAATTCTCTAAAACAATAAAAAACAAAAAAGATATCCAAAGATTAGAGTAGAGGAAACATTGCAAAAGTAAAAAAGCACTAAGCGTGTATCAGAAAGCCCACCTTTCTGATACATGCTAAAGTCTTTCTTACTTTTCCTATGTATTTAGTAAACAATCTTGGCCTCATTCATGCAATTTGGCATTAAAATAATTAAAACTGTCAAATTTGCAATATGTAAGAGTTCGGGATTGCCCCTCCGTCACCCCCTTGATGAAAATCCATGAGGATTTCTAATGCGCCAAAGTACTAAACGTAGGATATTGTCTCTTCGCTTCATGATTTATAAATAAATAAATATAAAATTACAATCTACTCGCTATGATAGCTCTCTGCAGAACGACTGTGTTGGGTGTTGTTGACATGACTATACGTCCGCGTATTGAAGAAATCTTGAGACAGCAATATGATAAAATGTAGACGTATGTGCATACGTCTGCAGTGATTACTAAATATCCCCAGGATAGTGTTGATATTGACGTTCGTATGGACATACGTCTCTATGGCCCGACACGTTTTCATTTGTTTATAATAAAATTTAAAGTCGTACGTGCATACGTCTATATGGCACGTCAAAACTGACTAAATAAGCAATAATATTGCTCTTACGTCTAATATACGGCTCTATGGCTTGAAAATAATTATAGACTGTTTATCTTACGGCAAATGATATTTTGCAATTTATACAAAAAGTAATTAATATTAAATTACAAGAAAAATTTAGGTTATGTATTGCATATACACTCAGCGGCACGGAATGTGGCCCAAACATAAAGAACCCGATAATAGGCGATTTTGATATCGCATATGAGAATTTCGAATGGCAGTTTGTTAGGACATTTGTTTCTGTTAATTTAAGAAAGTAAGCACATAAAAAAGTTAATTTGTTTAATTTTTGTGACCCTTAACATTAGTCCGTTACCGGAACGCACAAAACATGAGTGAGTTAAAACTCGATATTCAAATGGTTGTGCATTTAATCTTTATTGTTTTATTTTTTAATTATGCTGTAGTTATTTATGCATCCAGAATTGGAGCACAGTGCCTCTTACTTCAGCTCAAGTGGCTCAGGCTGGGTTTCTTCGGAGCAAGGGGCGAACGCAATGAGAGATTGCCGAAACTTTAAATGTATCGCGTACAACTCTCAGGTAGGCCTTGACAAGGTACGACCAGACTAGCCTTTACACAAGGAGACCAGAAAGTGGTGGTATTGTAGACATCAGCGCGAGATGTCCGATTTATCGCTCTCACAATTTTGAGAAATCGCTTTGTTACTGCGTTTCAAATACGGCAGCGGCCACAAACGGCAAGTGAGATCAACGTAAGTGACCGAACAATAAGAAGAAGAATGGAGGAACGGGATCTGCGTGCTCGAAGACCAATTCGAGGTCCAGAGCTGCCCAGGCACCGTCGCGTAGCTCGACTTTGGTTCGCTCGCGAACATGCAAGTTGGACTCACGAGCAATGCAGTAAAGTTCTGTAGACTGACGAATGCAAAGTGGCCTTAAGAGCTCCAGATGTCCGCGAACGTGAATAGAAAAGCCATAGAGAGAGGTTTCTGCCAATCACTACCAGGGAAATCGTCAGTTTTCATGGTTAATCAGTTATGATTTAGGGAGGGATCTGTTCAGACGCACGCACAGAGTTGGCAGCAGTTGCAGGTCGTCTAACGGCACTGCAATACATTGAAGATATCCTTCAAGAACATGTTATACCATTCGTGGGATTCATCGGTAGCGAAGATTTCGTCTTAATGCAAGATAATGCCGATCTCACACAGCACGTTGCGTGCATGATTAACTATCGGAGGCGAGAATTACAAAATTGGAGTGGCTGGCACGAAGCGCAGACATGAATCCCAGAGAACATGACTTGGACATGCTTTAAAGACACATCCGATCCCGTTACAACCCTCCAGTACTCATCAGTCAGTTGAAAACCGATCAGGTGGCCGCCTTGGAAGAAATACCCCATTTGGTCATTAAAAACATAATCCACAGCATGCCTGGTGGCATGTAGGCGATCATCAGCGCCAGAGGTAGAAGTACCCACTATTAATTTTAAGTACCATAGCTTTATTTTGTAATTTTCATTCAATAACATTGTTTTAAAAGTTACGTTTTTACGTCTTTTTTGAAATTTTGCTTTTTTTTTAAGTTAACTCATTTTTTTTTATTTATAATCATTCGCATTTAATATGCGAATAAACATTTAGGTTTTAGAACAAAAAAAGCCCTGTTTCGCTTTTAATTTTGATAATAAACTACATAACGCGCTTGGGCCACATTCTGTGCCGCTGAGTGTAGTAGAATCCAATGGCATTAAAAACGAAAAATCGCATTTTTGCGTGTACGCCCCTATGGTTTGAGACCCGCGAATGTATCAAGTAGAAAATAAGAATTAGATATTACTTAAGTGACATAAGTGTATCATGATGGGTAGGTCCTACTAAGTAGATTTTACGTGCCATTCAAAGGGTAATGTTTTAGGAAGTCATTTAAACTCATTTAATTGCTGGGCAGTTTCCGTGAGCCATAATTACATATATGTAGGTTATATTTGTTTGTCAATCCTCAAAATTTCCACGAAGTTAAAATGATTTCACTCTGGAATCTAAGTCCTTAAAGGTATGTGCACAATCCACAATAAATACACTTGTGCGTAAACGACTATGTTCGTGTACACACACCTTTATCGTACACCCTTTCAAGTCGAAACCTGTAACATAATTAACTCTATTAATATGTTACAGTACCTGGAAGTAACTTATTTAACGTCTGACGTAGGTACTTAATTAAATGTCATGTAGGGCCTCAGCTCACGACAGAAGTTTTGCAAACACGATTATTGGATCGAACGATTTTTCACAGTTTGTAGGACATCTGCGTTGGTGTATTGGAATTCATAATGTTCTATTTCATTATCAGCCTGCAACAGTCCACTGCTGGATATAGGCCTCTACAATCGCACGCCACTTAGCTCTATTTTCGGAAACTCTTGTCCAGCTGCTACCAGGTACCCTGCGAAGATCGTCGCTTCACCGAGCTTGAGGGCGTCCCACCTTACGCTTGCCGATTCGCAGTCTCGACTCAAGAACACAGTAGTAGTTGAGCTGTAAAGGAGCTCGTTCGGTAAAGTACTACCACCATACCTATTTCTGCCGCAAAGCAGCGTTGCTGTGTTTCGGTTTGAAGGGTATGGGTGCCGGTGTAATTACAGGCACATGAGACATTTCAACATTTTCTCTGGGCTGGCAAAATGTATTTAATTTGCAAGGCCTCTGGTATTGCAGATGTCTACAAGTAGCGGTGACCACTTAACATCAGGTGGGCCGTCGTGGGCTTGTTTGTCATCCAAGGACATTAAAAAAAACTTATTCTGTGTTCCATTTGTTATGATACATTTTCAGACGTGGGTGGAGAATATTAATACAATTTATATTAATGAACGCGCATTAGAGTTTCTTTAATACCTCATAACTGCGCATTTTATGAACGTGTCTTTGCATAACTCGAGACACTTTTAATGTAACGAATAATCCTTCAGCTCAATGTATTAAAAGTCGGTGTTATCCTTTATTAGGGCTTAGTCGGTACTTAAATTAGTAAACGGGTAAGGTTATGCGTCAATCGGCTATTTCAACCATTTTTTAGGGGGCCAGGGACACAAAATGAAGTCGATGAAAGTTTATAAGGAATAATGTAAAAGTTGTTTTTTTTTTTGTTTTGTAAATATTTTTGAATCTAGAATGTTTGCCATTGATAAGTGGGATAAAGGTTTTAATTCTTCACAGGTAGGATGCTTGTGTACTTTTTGAGTACCTACCTGTTGGTATATATGTATATATTTATATAAAAAATAGTGTTAAGTATTGACGATGATATTATGTAAAATGAGCCGTTTTGCTTCAGACGGATTCGAAAAGATTTTATAAAATGTTAGTAGGGAAATATGTAAGTAAATAGTCCGCAAGGAAAAAATAATTATTTTCAAAAATAATTTGTAATTTACAATGATATTATCTCAATGTTAGCGTGTAATAAGCTCCGTTATTTCCGGATAAAAATAAATCAATATAATCCATTAAAAATGTACAAAAAAATATAATATATACGTATAATACCAAAATGCAGTAATTTCAAGAATATGGTAACACAATAACTGCCATTTTTGGTTATAAAAATAATCAATGAAGTATTTCATATTATTATCAACTAATGTTTCTTCTTTAATAAAGTCTATGTAATCGGAACGAAGTTAGAAATAAATCGATAAATGTGATAGAAAACCTATTGAAAGGTAACGTTACTATACGAAATTGAGAATGACTGAACGGGTAGGAAATAGTTATGTAATTAATATACTTATTTATTAATTTTAATTAATAGATTATCTAAATTATATTGTTTTGATATGAAAAATATTGGAACAATTTTGTAACGGACCTAATTATTGTATCTATGACCATGTTATGTAAGAATTTATAATAAGTCTATGTGTGTCAATGTATATGAATGTTTATATTAAAATGTATGTTGTGTGTTGTGTGGTTTTGACCAAATCCCTGCCAATGTTGTCATTGTTAGTCGATATCGATAGCTACCTACACACTAGTATTAATGATTACCTACATACCTAGCAGCACCGTCATTAACCTTTTGTGCGCCGTGCGCGAGCTTCTATGCCCTTAAAAAAAAACTGGTCCTGGTCTGGTCATTTCTGCGCTCCTCCAGGGTCTGCGGCTTGTGCCTGGGCACCGCTGGCACCGCCCTAGTTACGGCACTGCTACCTAGATAGATTGATATTTATGGTTCATAAATTAATACCTACCTATTATATGGTACTAGCACTTTTGCCCGCGACTTCGTTCGCGTGGATTAATAGTTCCCGTTCCCGGGGTATTTCCGGGATAATCTATCTATCCTATGTTCTTTCTCGGGTCCCAGACTATATCTGTACCAAATTTCATTGAAATCGGTTCAGTGGTTTAGGCGCGAAGAAGAGACAGACAGACAGACAGAGTTACTTTCGCATTTATAATACTAGTAAGGACTAGTAAGGACTAGTAAGGATTTTAAATTAAATTAACGGCCTGATTTTCAGGGGGTGAAAGTAGGTAGTCACTCACAAAAACGTTTATTAAGAGACAAAGCCAGACATAAGAAAAACAATCTGCTATTGTTTTTTTTTTCCATAAATCTGAATTTCCATAAACACACTTATTCATAATGAATACGTACCTACTTTGAAGTGGTCGGTGAATTTAAAGTCAGCTTTTGACGACACGGTTAGCGCTATGAGTATGTGAGTTTATATGTTTGTAAATGCACCAACGATACGGGAAAAATTCTTAAAGAGGGGCCTATACCTAGTAGATACCTAATTTGAATTCTGGGACAGCAACGTTTCTGTAAACAACATTTTAAATACTCCCACTTACATTGTAAACAAAACAAAGTAGGGCCTAAGCTGGCTAAAAGGTCTGGGCGAAGGACCTTTTTAGGGGAACAAAAATGTTTTACTGAAGCGTTTAAAATACAACGACTAGGAATGGGCCTATTGCCACTTTGAGTGGCCTGTTTTTAGGGATAGATACCTACTGATGGGTAGGGTTAAAAGGGACGGTTCAATCGATGTTGAACGCTATGGCTTAAGCAAAATTGTTTTTCTTTAGAGTACAAATCATTTGAAGCAATATTTTGAAAAGTTCTACCACACGTATCATCACGTCTATATTCCCCGAGGGGTTAAGCAGAGGTGTACCACTGTAGACCTACAGTTCGCCATTACGTTTAGGTCCCATGTTCCCATATGTAAGCCTATTGCCATTAAACGGGCGCAAATCCTGATTCCTAGCTGCTACTGAGAATTTCATAGAAAGACCTACGTAATAACACTTGCTCGTCCTGGAAATCGAAACAAAGACCTCTTTTTTTTTATAGACGGGAAATCATCAAATAACTTCCCCCGCCCTGGGCGGGGCGGGAGGGAGTGTCAGACTTTTACTGACTAAAACCCGTCTATGTTCCTTCATGTGCCCTTTGCGTTCCGGGGGCGCGGTATCTCTTTCGAACAACCCGCAGCCCCGGCAGGCATCGGCCCTCAGTGGCCCCATCCAAGTTTGCTGACATCTCTTTGAGGCGCGCGTGGAACACGAACGCGCCGTCGACACGGTCTGTCGTTAGTGAACGTACGGATGGTGAGCTACCCATTGCAGGTAGATATGATACGATGTGTCTTTACATCGTGTTTTTTTTTTTATCGATGGAAAATCTTCAAATGACTTCCCTCGCCCTGGGCGTGGCGGAAGGGAGTGTCAGACTTTTACTGACAAAAACCCATCCATGTTCCTTCTTGTGCCCTTTGCGTTCCGGGGGCGCGGTGGGTATCTCTTTCCAACAACCCGCAGCCCCGGCAACATCGAGTGTCTAACTAAATGTATCATTGTGTAGGTATCGATTTCGACAACCACAATTCTTTGTGTCAAATAAGTGTCGTCCAAGCTTATATCCGCACCCATGTTTAAAATAATTAGCCTAAGTATAGACATTGGAAATTTTACCAAAGATTTGTTGACGAGTGCTAGATATAAATAAAATCTACACTGACTTAATTATACCTGAATGTACCTACTTAACTGAATATTGCTGTTGACTGTTGATATAATAAAGACTTTTTAAATAAAACAACTATTTGTTTCTTTTAATCGGCAGAGTACATAAATACGCCACTAAATACGCGCCTGTATTCCCGGAAGGGTGAGGCAGAGGTGTATCAATGTACACCCGCATTGTGCCGGTATGTTTAAGTCCCATGTAATAGGGAGCAAGCCTATTGTTATTAACCGGGCACAATCCAAACTTCGAGCTGTTACCTACTGAGAATTTCATTGAAAAACGCAATAACACTTTCCTCGACTTGAGAATCGAACGCAAGACCTCTAGCGCAGCATTTGCTCTAAGGACCACTAGGCTAACGAGGCAGTCTCCCACCTCGCTATAAGATCATACACAGCGTGAGCATGGTGGTGGGCAACTCCTCCATCTTCGACAACGTGCTAGTAGCGCCGCCAACCTAACATTAAGGCTGCAATCATTCATCGTCAAATCGACCCGTCATTTGGAAAATTATCTTAATAACGTAAGTACAACTACCTGCCTTCCTATATTGTCGTTAGGAGAGACGAGAAAATTGTGAAACCAGTTGAATGTACCTATAAATAGGGTTCTCTTAACAACAACGCAGACACGCAATAGATTATCTAAGGCCTAGATACAGACTGAACGTCTACATTAGGCGGAGATTACGTGACCTGTGAAGGGCGACGTATTTTGTACAATTTGTTTACACATCAATTATGCTTATAATTATGTTACTAAGTAGGTAGTTCAAAGGTTGAGATGTGGCGATGAGTAAATCATAATTATTGAGGTGTGAGGAGTATATCTGTCTGCTTCCAAGGCGTTGTGGGGTTTTTCCGTTAGGAATTTCCCGGAGTTGGGATTTGTGCCCGGTTAATGGCAATAGGCTCGCCCCCTATTACATGGGACCTAAACATACCAGCGAACTGTGGGTGTACATTGGTTCACTGCTGCCCAACCCTCCGGAGAATACAGGCGTGATTGTATGTATGAATTACTTGTTAGCTGTCCGGAGTTTGAAAGTTGGTAGCGTGATACCCTCGTCAATCACAAAGCACGTAAAGCCGTTGGTCCTGCGTCTAATCTCCGGTCGTTTCGGACAGCCATACTATCGGACTCTGAGAGTAAGGGAAGAACGAGTGCACAGACCTGAGGTTGTGGATTCAATTGTGTACTATAGTATCTCCAGCGTATAGGCTAGTCTCGATTTTGTTTCTTTCCTCGTGGGGAAATCCTCATGGACAGCCTTCGCCTCGGGGGAAGGCGGAGGGGTGAGTCAGACTCCTATCGACTAAAACCCCACGGTGTTCCTCCAACTACCATTGGCCGGGCCACGGGTATTGCTCTGAGCATTCTTCCGCACCCCGAGTTTGGCTATCGTATCTCAAGCTAACCTAAATTCACTGAATTGTTAGCAGAGCAACATTTTTGTTAGCAGTACAGAGCATTCTGTGAAATATTACCAACAGATATCTTGCCGCTTCACCTGGCCGCACCTAGTAGATAGACCAATTAAGGTATTCTAACCTTTTTTTAAACACTCCCAAGGCCACTGACAAAGTGGATAAAAATATCTGATTCGTTACGACTTTTCTTTGACTACCAGAGTAAATAATTAACATGTAAATTATGTTTTTAACTTTACTGTAAATAATTTACATGCAAATTATGTTCTGTAACGAAGCTCTTTAATTATTCGAGCAGAAGGTTACAGTACGTATCTACGTCGGCGTCGTAGTAACATTCTGTATGCGTCGAGTGTGCTGGGACACTTTGAAATGTACATTATAATAAAGGATCTGCTCACGTAATGCTAGACTTGCAACCAGCAGGTATTAGATAAATAAATAAATAGGTAAAAATGAAATTCTCCAGACCGTTTCCGGACACGGCGGCTAATCTTAATGCAGACTAGCCACGTACGCAGGAGATATTATAGTGCACAAGTGTGTGTGCAAACACAGGTGCACTCCCTCTTCCCTAACTCTCATAGCCCGATGGGACGGCAAACCGACACGACCGGAGAGAGATCAGACGCAGGACCAACGGCTTTACGTGCTTTCCGAGGCACGGGGGTGCCACACCACCAACTTCCAAACTCCGGGCTGCTACTGAGAAATTCCTAATGGAAAAACCCAATAACACTTTTTGCCCGACCTGGGAATCGAACCCGGGACCCCTTGCTCAGCAGTCGCGCTTGCGACCACGAGACCAACGGGGCAGTAAATAAATAATAAACAGGTAATACTACCTACAACAGCCTGACGAGGCGGAGATAGTTGAAAGCGTTGAGAAGCGGCAGAAACTGAATGGCCAATCATATATCGTGTGAACAGACCCTTTTTTTTCGGGTGGGAAATCATCAAATGACTTCTCCTGCCCTAGGCGGGGCGGGAGGCAGTGGGAGTGTCAGACTTTTACTGACTAAAACCCATCCATGTTCCTTCTGGTACCCTTTGCGTTTCAGGGGCGCGGCGGTATCTCTTTCGAACAACCCGCAGCCCCGGGGACAGACAGGTGTTACAGTTCTCTGCGGGAAATTCACAAAAAAAATATTGAAAGATGGCTGATGTCCCTTCCTGACTATAAGGTATTATATTAGGTACGTACCTTAGCTGATCTACCATACAACAATCACCCAAATATGTAGTGGAAACAAGACATTTGTTCCGTCTAAAAACATGCAACTGTTCCATTGTTGTTGAACAGAAACTTACTGTACAACAACAACAATGGTATCTGTATTACGATTTGGTTTGCGCAGTGGGTTCGATTTCTATATTATGGAATAGTTGTTCCGGGTGTGTATGTGAGTTTATAAACCCACCAAATATACATATGTTTGTAGACGCACCAACGATACAGGAGAAGCCAACGTGGGACAGTATTTATTAAAATATATTTTATAGGTACCAATTTACTCCTCTCTTACTTCTTACTTAGTACTACCACCATACCCATTTCTGCCGCAAAGCAGCGTTGCTGTATTCCGGTTTGAAGGGTATGGGCGCCGGTGTAATTACAGGCAGATGAGACATGTCAACTTTGTCTCTGGGATGACAACGCATTTGCAAAGCCTCTGGTATTGCAGATGTCTATAGGCAGAGGTAGCTTGTTGCCTCTCCTTTGTGTCAATGTTCTACATCTGACTGTGAATATGAACAATCTGCTCATCACATCTTATGGGAGTGTATTCTTTGGCAGAATGAGCGAAATATTATGTTAGATAGTGTACAGGTTACATCCGGTGTTGTTTATTATGCGGACCTTGTAGAAACTAGAACTAATTTCCGTGCGTTCAAGCGTTTTTGCCATACCTATTACTGGAATCAAATGTAACAGTTCACATTAGGACCCATTAAGTTAATGATAATTGCAATCCGTGGTGCTTGGCAATCTGGGCTTCTCCCAGTTGTAAATAATCCCTTTGTGCCTATTGGCCTAATTCTGTTCTGTCTCCTGCTTGTTTGGAGGGAAGTGGAAATTATATTTTTCTTACTCCTCCGCTAATCTTTTCTGATTAATTTCGTTGCGGGATCCAAGACAGTTGAATCGCTTCTCTGGGACTCGTCGAGCTTCATTGCCTCGGCGCTTTTCTTGTGGTCGCCACTGTTGATTCTGGCTTACAGAAGTTGCAGTGGTTTGGGAAAAGTGTGGCGGGCTTGTCCCATTAAAAAAAAAAAGGCAGAGGTAACCACTTAACATCAGGTGGGCCGGGTTTGCCATCCAATGGCATAAAAAAAAAGAAAAATCGACTATTTGCCCTCTCTGACTATTTGTCGGCTTGCATGCAATCCAGAGGTTAAAAAAAACTTGGTATACATACCTACAATCAGTAAATATATAAGATAGGTAAAAAAATGAAAGTCGTAAACTTCAACAAAAAGATCTATTCATTATTCTAGTTAATAAGCGTAATAAGTATCATGAATGTATTATTATTAATAATAATAATAATACTGTATCGCGATCTCCTTCTTTAATAATTTCGAAGTCAAGCTATGCCTTAATTGTCCATCCATATGATCCATAGACATTACAGTCACTTTTTTAAATCAAAGTCTGTGTGTCAGTAGTAAGTAGCACTATTATTGTGGACAAATAATGATGCTTTACATAACTTAAGGCGCTGCGCAAACGTAGACAGTTTTAGTTTCCAGTTACCGACCGACACCGAACACTTTTTGATCGTCATGAGTATGTGTTAAGTGGAAGCAACTGAACACAAAAAAATGTTTACGTATGCGCTGGGAGTGAATGATTTCATACTGGTTCTATAGTAATAAAATATTCATTGGTAGCTTGTATCTGACACAAGACACAAAAGTGTCCAGTGTTTGCGCCTTGCCTAAATTCGAATTTATTTGGAAAGGGTGTATAAGTAGCAACGTTTACACAATCACAATAGTTGACTTAAAACTTTAAAAATGTAAATAACAATAAAAAATATATAATCTGTACTATCACAATAATTATTCTTATCTCTATATTATCTACACTTTTAACAAATATGATGGTTACTGTACTATCTAGACTTTAGCCCCATTCTAACTAAAAACTAGCTTACAAGCACATTCAGAACATAGTCAAATCATATTTTGGTAAATAATTAAGTAAACTCGATAGCTAGTTAGTTTTTAGCTTATTTTTATATTAACGGCAAGCTCGTCAGGCCATTTTAGTTTCTAAAAGTAACAGATAATTTTGAATATTAAATCAAATAAAAAGCCCTTTAACTCAATAACTCTCAAAAGTCTAGATGAACAGTATTTATTTTCCACTTCACATTTAATGGAATGAATGAATGGTAGTTAATGGAATGAATGAATGGAAGTTAATGGAATGAATGAATGAGATTTACTTGACTACTTACATACAATTATTTACAAGATAATGTTGTTGGTGTAATGTTCTTTTTTAAATGTACTGTTTACATAGGTTTTGCTTTGGATAGTAGTCTTTTTGCAATCTTTTATAGTTAGCTTTTCCTTTTTAATAATTGGGATTGGATTTGCCAAAATTTAGAGTATTATTCTAAACATAATTCTTCTTTATCATGTCTGTGGGCAGTAAAGTTTAACGACCCCACACACACTAGTGTCAGAGTTTCTAAACCACCTCAAGAGCCTCTGACATGGTTACCATAAGCATACTTTGAAATATTCATTGAACTGTTGTAGCTGGATAAGAAATGTAGATATTTTGCAAGTTGAATTAGTTCGACTTGAATTCTTTTTGTATGCCATTGGATGGCAAATATGCTCACGGCACACCTGATGTTTAGTCGTCACCGCTTGCCAATGTTGGCTTTGCAAATGTGTTGCCATCCCAGAGATAAAGTTGAAATGTCTCATGTGCTTCTAATTACACCGGAAACCATCAACACCATTAGATTGTGGCCTGGTTTATTTTGGCAAAACTAATCCCAATTGACAATTTTTTGTTAATAATCATAGATGTTCTCTATGGACAAATAGCAGTGTTCATAGCATTTTGTAGCATCATGTTGCATCTTCGTCTGAGTTGACCCTTTCATGACGTAAACAGTACATTAAAACTATGAAATTACTCAGAACTAGTCTAGTGTAGAAAATCATTTCTTTAATCCTCGCATCCTCAGCTCCATTTCAAGGTATGCTTTCATAGATGGGTCGTCAACCATCTTCAATATCTTGTCGCTGACTTCCGGCCCTACATCTTGCATCTTGGCTGCTAAGGCCTCCGCCCATACTATGAACACGCAGTTTGAACATCCAGATTGGCAGCAGGCTGTTGGAGGTTGGTCTATGGAGGCCTGGAAATTATAAATATGGCATTTTAATATAGGCTTTGAAGGAATTTGAACTTGTTTTTCATGAAGGAGGATAAGTGGGGATGGAAGTGTATGTCAGAGTTAGAGAAAGATAGTAAATGTAGCAGAATGGCTAAAATAATAGGTAGGTTTGTTTTGTTGTGATAATAGAGACTAGAGTATCTTAGATTCCCATGTTGAGCAAAATGTTATGGGGTTTTCTATTTAGAATTTTCTTATTAGTGTCTCAATAAGCTTGTCAAGCTACTGAACCTGAGCTTGATCACTCGCTGGGAGTGTTTGGTTGTTGTCCAATCAGACTATGAGATTGACAGTGAGAATCATGACTTTGCGCACACTCTAGTGCACTACAATGGATCCAGCAGTACAATGGGTCTTGTACGATATAGTATAAAACAAATAAACCAAATTAACTTACATCTTTAGCAATTCTTTCGAGTTCGCGCTCTTTTTCATCATCTGAAGCTTGTGACGTTGTTGTACAAGATCTTATAAGATAGTTCTGGTGTCTTAACAGAGCTGGTAAACGGGAAATGTTTAATTTCTGCAATCAAGGTAACAATTTATTTGTTATTGAATTGAATGAGGTCAATTAAAGGACTTTTGTAATATTAAAATTCGAATACTTACAAACATTGTTTGAATTGACTTCCAATCTATGTAAAATCGTTATTTAGTCCATTTCAAAGTAATTATAAGCTATAAAATAATTTTATGGTTACGAAATAACATTATGAATTTAGGTTATGTTTTATTTTGAAAGGTACAGCTTCTTATTATTATTCACATTGGCGTAAACTAATTGTTTGATAAAGAAAGCAATTACATTCTGTTGTTGTGTAGGTCATGTTTAATAAATTCGACTATTATTTTGTGATCAACTATTACGATTCAAAACAAGACATTGACACTGTCACTGTCAATTGTCAAATAGACAGTGACAAAGACGTAGACAGAGAATAGAAAAAAAAGACAAATTAATCATTGGCACAATTTTTATTAATTTAATTTCTTGGCTACAGAGCGTTTTACATCTACAACTTCGCACAATGAAGTGACAATGAGGAGGAGCACTAACTTTTTATCACGACAGAGGGCGCATAAGCAACTGTACCCTGTTTTGACATAACAGTTGTCAAATCGTATGGTTTTTTGCATTCAGTAAATATTATTATTTATTTTTTCCCTAATCTTAAGAAAGATGCCTCAGTGTAGTGCGTTAAATTGTAAAAATAGAGGAGTACATTTGTTTCCTAAGATTAATAAACGCAGAAAACAATGGGAATCGGCGTTACGTATTAAAAACTTTAAGGCAAGTAATACTGCACGCTTGTGTGCTGCGCATTTTACTGAAAACGATTATCATGGGAAAAGCAAGTATACAGGTGAGTCATCGCAGTGGTTCTACTTATAATATTCTACTATCAGTCAGTAATTGATGAAGCTAAGTTCTTAATTCAATAAATATATTTCTTACATTATCTACTATCTTATGTATATAGAAAACAGCTTCTTAAAGATTTATTATTTGAATATAGGTACCTACTTTTCAAAATAATCCTGTATGACCTCTCTTTTGATCATTGGTAGAGGAGTATCTGCATTTATATCTATGAATGTGTTTGTAGGTGGACACTGGTCCACGGAGTCCTCGTGGATGTCGCAATTGGCACCAAAATTTTGATTCCGGTCATATGATTCTAATCTACAAATAAAATAGGATAGTTAGTCCATAGAAACAAAAAAAAAATCTTACAAATCAATTATAACCTCAACCATTTTAGTCTTTACCTTTCAATCAAATCGGCCTTTTTACCGGCAGTTGTCGCATTCCTCTTACGTAACTCATCTTTAAGTTGAGGGACAGTCAGAAAAGAGTACATTTTAAATGAATTTAACTTAGAATATTAACGAAAAATCAATCACAATCTTGTCTTGACAAGTAAACACGGTACAGTTGCTCCTGGCGCCATCTATAATCAGTTTTGCCTGTGGCTCCTCATTAGTTGTTTTTGTGCACCAAAAAGTTTAATTTTAGCATAGTTTAGGACTGCTGTCTAATATAGAACTGGAATAAAAAAGCTTATCACATATGCTTTTTTATTCTATTTCGTGGAAATTAATCTATATAAAAATGAAAAGTTTGTTTGGTTCAACGAGCTGATCTCAAAAAGCACTGGTTTGGATTGAAAAAAATCTTTTTGTAATGGCTAGTCCTTTTATTGAGGAAAGGTTTAAGCTATAGCCTAAACCTAAACCATTCCTCGATAAAAGGACTAATCAACATGACGCTACGACCCACGGGAGCAAAGCAGCAACTGAAGATGTAACTTAATTAACACGGGTCATTAAAACCATGCGAACGAAGTCCTGGACAGAATAAGCAGCTAGTATTTTCTAAACTCGTCGTTTTCGTATCTCGTGACTGCAATTAATAATATTATAGTGAACACAATCAAATAAACTATAAAATAGAGTACATCATTATATTACTAAAACAATATCCATAAACAATGACTACACCGGAAGTTTCATAGACAATGTGGTTTTGTTAATCTGGCAACACCTAAAAATGAATGTCACTAAGGTATTTGCATCTCTTTTTGTCGTTCTAAAAACGACAGAGAGGTCATAGGCAGTGAAGTGAGATAGAAATATATGATTTTGATTGAGATGCCAGAGTTGCAAATGTCGTACAGCCATTTCGACGACGAATAAATTAATTTTGAGAGTTCGATGACCGCCCGGAATCGTTTTGTCCGTCATTTTTGATCTATAGATTTTACAAATCGCTAATTTTCGTAAGTTGTTTATCCTTATTTGGTGCTAATTAGTGCTTGTTACAGTTGTGCAATTACGAGTTATTGATTTTGTTTGTCCAACCAGCATTTTCTATTGAAACGTAAGTTATATCCTCCAAGTTATAAGAATGTCGAGATAAGGCAGCGTTGATGTAGCTTCATTCGGTTGCAATGACGAAGCCGCTTAATTCTGTTATTGTAGAATGTACCGGGTCGCTACATGAGGGAACGCTGCTTTATTTTTAAACAACTTTAATTTAATTCACGGACTTTTTATCCATTACGTTTACGATTTTTAGTTTTTTTTGGGCGGTTCCACTAGCGGGCTTACGTATTTCGTTTTGCATCTAGTTTCACGGGAATCGGGTTTGAAATACTCTTTATCTATGCGTCTCGCGTGAATCCGGTCTGAGTGATATTTTTTTTAAAAAGAGGTACTTATTTTTATCAATTTTATTGTAAGTTGAGTGTAGAGGTTATGGGGGACTATGATTCATACGTTTGTACATATTAGACTATCGCATGTGACACTTGAATGCAAGTCGCTTCCTTCTCTTTTATTTCCTTCTGATTAACTATCCTTGCCTTTTTTATTTATTTTTTCCTAGATACTTAGTAAAATCACTGGCTGAATGCATCATGTAGATTATGTGTTAAAGCATAGAGTTAATATTGTTATTCCATTTTGGAAAAATTGATTTGAAAGTCCTATCTAGCAGTAGCTTAGTTTTATACTTTGTGACTAAAGCCATTCTGTAATTTTTTTAAATTCTTGACTTAAAGATGTGAATCAATGGCTCTAAAAGCTGAAATACAGATTAAAATAATGTCCCAATGAATTCTGGCCCTATCCTGTCCACTAGGTTCACAAATCTACCTAAGTTTCCATAGACAAATTCAAGTAAATAGTTCCATTAGAACTGATTGACCTTGGACAATCAGTATTGATTAATCAGTTAGTCATACACCACAAATAGATATCATCGATTGGTTCCAACATAATTATTTGACTACTTGATTTAGGTTCATTTTGATAGTATTATGTTCTGTGATTTCAATATTGGTTTTTGAATCTCTTAATTAGGTCAGAGTTGGAGTTTAAAACCTCCAATAAAGTCAGGTATATGTGTTTTTTTTATGTTTTTTTTGTGTATTCAGTCTTAGGCATTTCCAACCAACTAGGTTGGGGTTGCCTTCAAGTACAACCAGATGCAGTAGCAGTATTTTACATGCAGCCAACTGCCTATCTGACTGTCTATAGCTGTAATTTATCACACTAGGTTCAGCCTGCAACTTTGTCCCCTGAAAGTCAAGTGTATCTTATTCTGCAGTAGTGTATCTATCTATTAGTAAAAGATTTTTCATAATCAGACAAATGCTTCTGTAGATTACCTCTTATGAAAAAGAAAACATGCAAACTCTACCTCTTTATATTATTTTAGACAAATAATTCAGGGGTCAGTCTCCTTGAGGGAAGCCAGTATTCACTAAGCTGACCATATTGGCGATCATTCAGATGTACCCGACCACTAAGGGCAGTAACTTGTAAAAACATGTATGAGCAACTAGTTTAACATGATCAACAAATAATTATTTTCAAGCTTCTTCAATAGTCCCAATAATCAATCACACATATCAATAACTTGATTGTTATGGCGACAATAACATTCAAATGAGTTATCATGATATCAATAGGCAATGCCTACAGTCAATTGTGATCTTTAAATGTCACTCATTAATGATAAATATGGGTTCAAGTGGTTTGCATCATGCATTATTATGAGTTGCCCTATTGAATTAATGATCACCATGAAATTTAATATTTCCTACTTCTATTATTATTTACTAGCTACCTGCGACTTCATCCGCGTCAAAGTTGATGTATGGAACATCCATACATCAACAACATCCATTCATTCATTTTTTGGTCCATGGGAAACATACGCTGTGGGTTGCTCGAAAGAGATACCGCGCCCCTGGAACGCAAAGGGCACATGAAGGAACATAGACGGATTTTAGTCAGTAAAAGTCTGACACTAGGGCGGGGAGAGTTATGTGATGATTATCCGTCTTAAAAAAAAATGGGGGCCATACGCATAAGTAACCATATTTCATTCAGATCCATTCAGCCGTTTGCCCGTGAAGAAGAGACAAACATACAAACTTTCGCCTTTATAATATTATTAGTGTAAAAATACTTCAACAGGATAATCTTAATTTTGAGGCTATTGATTTACTAACTAAACCAGAACACTCTTCGCTGTAGCCTGGAAAAAAGAAAGAATATTGAAACACTCTTCCCTTGAAATGCAATGCCATGTAAAAAATTCAATTCAAGCCATCAACTACTCTAGGCTCAATTCTTAAATGAAGTCTTTTAACTACACAAGGAAATAATCAAAATTTTAAACTTGAAAATAGTCCTTACATTGTGAAATAAAACAACCCCTGTGTATTAGTAACCTGTTTCAACTGACCCCCAAAATAAACCATAACTAATTTATTTTAGCATACCTACCATGTCTGGAGAACCCGAAGTAACCCGCACTCCCGAGGAGGAAGAAGAGGAAGAAATCAAGTCCTCGTACAGGCCTCCCCCAGAGAAGACGATTGATGAGATCCTCGCTGCCGACCAGGAGGATGAGTCGTTAAGGAAGTACAAGGAGGCACTGCTTGGAGAGGCACAGGCTGGTGCTGTTATTGTTGGTAAGGATTTATGGCATTGTTTAAAAAAAGAACATAACATACTTTTTTTTTCTCTTATTGTGTTGGCAGTAAGGTCTTATGACCCACCCTAGTGTCAGTTTCTACCCTGCCTCAAGGGCCTCTGAAATGGTTACCAATGTCAGTGATGTCCAAGATAAACATTACATACCGTCACACATTTATTCCCCGAACGGACAAGCAGAGGGGTACTAATGTACACCCACAGTTCACCAGTATCTTTAATTCCCATGTAATAGGGGGCGAGCCTATTACCACTAACCGGGCATAAGTAACTCTGAGCAGCTATTGAAAATTTAATAAAAAAAAAACAGTATTTCTGCTCGACCTGGGAATCGAACCCAATACCTCTAGCGTAAGGTGTGAGTTTATGTATCAGAAAACCTAATAGCCACTAACTCCTCCTTCCATCGTCCTTTTTATGTCTACACAAAGAACCCTACTGTGGTTTATATTAAGTGTGAAGCACATGCCATATATGTAGAGACAAGCGATTCATTATCATGTCTCAAATCAACCGTGACAATCATACTGTAGATATCTAGTAACATTAGTCATGTTGTTTATATGCAAGAATCTAAACTCTTCATAAATATTTAAACCAAATGAAATGTTTGAAACAGTTGTAAAAAAACAGTAAACGAAGTCGGAAAGTTACATGTAATTCACAGCATTGCGATCTTTTTCTTGTTTTGGACCATTCCTGGGAACCTTCTGTTTATGAAGATAAGCTTTTGCCCGCGACTTCGTCCGCGTGGATTAATAGTTCCCGTTCCCGGGGGATTTCCGGGATGAAAACTATCCTATGTCCTTTCTCGGGTCCCAGACTATATCTGTACCAAATTTCATTGAAATCGGTTTAGTGGTTTAGGCGTGAAGAAGAGACAGACAGACAGAGTTACTTTCGCATTTATAATATTAGTACGGGTTAAAGGTCAAAGTTGTAAATTTTGTCTTACGGTTTTTTAACGAAGGCCCTTGAGGCGGTTTAGAATGTCTGACTCTGGGGTGTGGGGGGTCGTTAGACCTTACGGCCCACACGAAAAAGAAAGAAGAAAGAAAATTATTTTTTTAACGTACATAACTAATTTTAAATACCCCTCACAACCCCTGTATGTATTGTTGCGTGTACTGTAAGCACAATATTTTGCGTGTGTCTCATCGCCCTCTACCATATACCTACCAGTGATTTTTCACACCAATAACTAAAGTCATTTCCCAATTGAATGATGATGATGTTTCCGCAATTTTACTCAGTTTGATGGGATCTGAGTAACATCTCAGTTTGATGGGATTTGAGTAACATCTCAGTTTGATGGGATTTGAGTAACATCTCAGTTTGATGGGATTTGAGTAACATCTCATTTTGATGGGATCTGAGTAACATCTCAGTTTGATGGGATTTGAGTAACATCTCAGTTTGATGGGATTTGAGTAACATCTCAGTTTGATGGGATTTGAGTAACATCTCAGTTTGATGGGATTTGAGTAACATCTCAGTTTGATGGGATTTGAGTAACATCTCAGTTTGATGGGATTTGAGTAACATCTCAGTTTGATGGGATTTGAGTAACATCTCAGTTTGATGGGATTTGAGTAACATCTCAGTTTGATGGGATTTGTGTAACATCTCAGTTTGATGGGATTTGAGTAACATCTCAGTTTGATGGGATTTGAGTAACATCTCAGTTTGATGGGATTTGAGTAACATTTCAGTTTGATGGGATCTGAGTAACATCTCAGTTTGATGGGATTTGAGTAACATCTCAGTTTGATGGGATTTGAGTAACATCTCAGTTTGATGGGATTTGAGTAACATCTCAGTTTGATGGGATTTGAGTAACATCACAGTTTGATGGGATTTGAGTAACATCTCAGTTTGATGGGATTTGAGTAACATCTCAGTTTGATGGGATTTGAGTAACATCTCAGTTTGATGGGATTTGAGTAACATCTCAGTTTGATGGGATTTGAGTAACATTTCAGTTTGATGGGATCTGAGTAACATCTCAGTTTGATGGGATTTGAGTAACATCTCAGTTTGATGGGATTTGAGTAACATCTCAGTTTGATGGGATTTGAGTAACATCTCAGTTTGATGGGATTTGAGTAACATCTCAGTTTGATGGGATTTGAGTAACATTTCAGTTTGATGGGATCTGAGTAACATCTCAGTTTGATGGGCAGTATAGGATGGTTATGTGTGGCTAAATGATGTCTTTTTACACCCCATAAAAGTCTCACCAAAGTCAAAAAAACATCACTACGAACGGTCATGACTCTTTTGAAATTTTTATTCTAATCGTCATAATCTCATATCATTACGCCTGTATTCCCCGAAGGGTAAGGCAGAGGTGTACCAATGTACACCTACAACGTCACTCTCCCGTCATAATTTACAAGCTTTTTCGTTGCATTGTCTTCTGTCTTTTCCGTTCCAAGGCAGTCTTCGCCATTTTTTAAAAGCGATTTTTCATTCCAACATTCAAGATTAAACTAATTCCGTTTACGTAAGGACGTTATCAAGCTTTCTAGAATGTCTTATCAATGTCATATCAATAGCTGTTGATTATGTAGGTACTTGCATGATTTATCTAATCATTTTACGCTGACAAATAAATTTCATGATATGTCCAATGTATCGTTTTCCTTAGTTGAGCAAGTGGGTTATAAAAATGTTGTTTTTTTATTTTCTGTATGGGTTTCTAAGGTTTCGAGCGGTCTACGGTTCCTAAGGTTTTCCTAATTAAGGGGGCGTCCAGGGACTCCTGGACACCCCCTTACACACCCTTTCAGAACGGTCGTTCTGAAAGGGTGTGTAATAAATATTTTTTTTGGGGGTCCGGGAAAAAATATTAATGTTACCAAAATGCTGGGGTGCTTGAAGTTCTTGTCCGGAATCGGCAATTTAGGTAATGGCAGCCCTAAGATTGACTATACTATAACGTATCATAAATGTGCATAGCGTTTAGGTATTGGTGTTCAAATTGATAACTATCAAACAGAAAAATATAGCTCTATTTTTAGTAGACTATTAAGGATACTAAACTAACAAAGGTAATCCACCGCCTAACGGTACAGTAATTCCGTATTATTTAATTCAGTGTTAATCTAAAAGTGGAAATGCTTAGTAGGTAATTATAACGGGCGCAAGTGTGACGAGATGCATTCGGACGATGCAAAGATTTAAAGAATTAAGAGTATAATTTTCACGTGGCGTTCTGTGGTTTCTATCTATCACCATTCAAAGTCAAAGTTGAAGCATTTATTTCAATTACCTAGACTATTTACAGGCACTTTTGAATCAGAAGGTACACAGCACAGTCAGAAAGTTGGAGCTAGTTGCTCGTTCCATAACGTTGGTAGGCCTATATTATGCTCTATAGATAAGAGCAAGAAACTCCACGGACACTCATAAGGTTTAACAAAATCCTGGTTACAATATTCTTCCCTTTACTCTAAGCAGCAGTGTGATTCTCTAAGCCTCACTTCAGCTAAATCCGCAGTGAGATTACAAAATGGTATTCTGTATCACGCCGGTGACGTCGCCACGGCGAACGAATACTAAACCAATGACAAGTTGGTTCGTTATCGAAGTGAGCGCGATCACTTTAGTGAGACTCGTTTTCGACTTTGCATTTTAGAGAATCGCACTACTGGTCGTCGGTTCGGCTACGTCTATACAACGTTAACAAAGATTGTATTGAGAATGCCGAACCGAAAAAGCAGACCATCAGAAGTGTATATCAACCCTTACATGACATACACTTGTCACTAATGTCAAGGACAGATGCTGTCACGCATGACGTGACCTTGACGCGTAGGTCGGCCAAACAACCTGCATTGCACGGCATTGTACGTTTTACGAGTAATCGATACCTAGAATGTTATCGATATGGCAGGAGACTAATCGAGTCAAGTTAATTAAATTTCGAATGTTGTGTCTTCGAGTTTGATGAGCAGTTTGCGTAGGTAACGGCTATGTAGGTACATTACATAGCTCGTGGTAGCCTTTTACATCCAGTATTATTTTTTGGTGCTTCGATAACCAAAGTGCACACCATAAATAAATTGTATTTCTTTTTTACTAGTTTTTGCCCGCGAGTTCGTTTGTGTAAAATTTTATGTCATTTATCGCTAATGCAGACGAAGACGCAGAATATAGAAGTCTATATCCGTGTTGCGGAATTTGTTCGAAAAAGGAGGAACATGGATGGGGTTTTAGTCAGTAAGAGTCTGACACTCCCGTCAGCTCCGCCCAGGGCAGGAAAAACCCATTTGATGATTTCCCATTCTTAAAAAAAAACTGAAAATCGGGCTATGGTTCAATGGTTTTTAGCCGTGAAAGAGTAGCAGACTTACGAGTATTTACCAACTCAATTCACTAACTATTTATTGATTTCAAAGTACCTACCTACTTAAGTAAGAATCGAATATTACAGTTAATTAAAAATGTTTTCAGGGCTAAAGTAAAGTTTTGGAATTATTAATTTATTGCGTTTACTCCTATTGTCAAAGTTATTTCAGTACATTTATTTCAATTCTTACATGTACACAACCGTCCCATCGATCGTTATAACTTACTTCCTGACGCTTGTATCATGTGAAGCCCTACTATAACAGTCTCGCTAGCTACCACATCAATTTCCTCTATAGCAAAGCTATCAGCTGTGGCTAATACAATAACGACAATGACCTATTTGCGCTGACCTACTTGGTTGAGTGCATTCAGTGATGGAGGGTATCCCGTTTAAGAGGACTTGACAGGAGATAAACCGTCTTGACTCGTGTCCTGAGGTTAACTGTGTTAGGCAAAAGGTCGAAGGTTATTTATCTTACAAAAATATTATAAATGCGAAAGTTTATAAGGATGGACGGATAGAGGATGGATGTTCGTTACTCTTTCACGTTAAACGGCTAAACGGATCTAGATGAAATTTGGCGCCGAGATGATAGTAGTGTGGAATAACACATAGAATACTTATTATCCCGAAAAAAAATTGCGGCCCCTGTGGGATAATATATCAAATTTGACGCGGACGAAGTCGCTGGCTGAAGCTAGTGTGTTTTATTTATTTATTAGAAACTAGCTTTTTCCCGCGACCTCGTTCACATAAATGTTGGTTCTCGGGGACGCAGATGAAGTCGCGGCATGAAAAGTAGCCTATGTCCTTTCATGGGGTTCAACGTTAAAACTTAACCCGTACAAAATTTCATCAAAATCGGTTCAGTAGTTTAGACATGAAAGTGTAACAGACAGACGAGTTACATTCGTATTTAGTATGGATAGTACCTATCCAAACTAATATTATAAAAGCGAAAGTAAGTGTGTTTGTTTGTTACCTTTTCACGCCTTAACCACTGAACCGATCACCCTGAAATTCTGCATATACGTTGTCAGGTATACAGACACAAACATAAGGTGCCTTTAATCCCGAAAAAAAGTAATGTTCCCTAGTAAAACAACAATAACGTTCTTATGATAATAGATGGCGCCACGTGTCTTTTGAATCAAGATTGAATTTTAAATATAACCGACATTTACGCGGGCGAAGTCACTTCCAAAAGGCAGTAGACTATTTTGTCTATCGCTCTTTCTCCACACACGATATCGCGAACGAAAGCTAGCACACACTAGATTCTAAACTAGATCTATTATTACATCATCGCACGAATAAATATAGACACTTGAGCTATGTTCTTAAATCTGTGTCTTTCGTTTTGATATCATAAACAGTTTAGGCGGCACTCGCGTCTCTTGCCAGGTGATAAGCGTCGCCTAGTAATAGCTTAGTAGAATCTAGATTTATATGACGAAGATTAATGTTTTTTTACACGCTTTCTAGTTTTGTCTTATTCTTTAAATTGCTGAGGCGCTTTCGGAAGGTGAAGAAATGCTTGTTATTATCTCAACAGGTAAAGGCTTCTTCTCATATGAAGAAGAAACAAAGAGTCGTCATCACGCTATAAATATAAATACAGACTGCCCTCTGTATTTATAACTGACGGTTTGTAGGGCCCACCTGGTGTAGTCTCTAAAGATCCTACCCAATGCAAGGTATTGGCAGCTCCTCTCAAACTGACAACTTTCAACCAGAGAGAGGTTTTTACAGAATAGCACTGCAGGTGCGCTCATATATTGCGTTTTCAGGTATTGACAGTACCGAAAGTCGTCGTTTGGAGTTAACTTGCTTATTTTTTTATTCGCCTGTTTAATCCTTCTCCCGGCCAAAGGCCTACTTTCACTTCTAGCTTACTAGATTCCATGCTTCATCTTTTCGGTGTCTTGGGAATTCAACCAGCTCGTTCCGCCATCTCTTTCGTAGCCTACTGCATCCCCTATCTCAGGACACCAGCTTTGTGCTACTTGATTTTACATTTTCTGTAAACTATTTTTAAATTACTTTTCGCTCTATAATCTCCGAGCTTAGTAATTCCAGTGGGAATTCCGGAGGCCTTCCCTCTAATTAGCTTGTAACCCTAGTCGGGGAATTAGCCGTCCCTGCAAAGTAATTAGGCCGCCCTATAAACTTTGTCGCCTCCGTTTACCCTTAGCACTTTCGCTGGGATTAGTTTGGCTTACGAGTGAACCTGACTGGAACTATTTAATAGACGCAAAAGTACACCAACCTGATACACGTGTATCATTAAAATTTCATACATACCATCACGCCTGTATTCCCTGAAGGGTTAGGCAGAGGTGTACCAAAGTACACCCACAGTTCGCCGGTATGTTTTCGGTCCCATGTAATAGGGGGCGAGCCTATTGCCATTAACCGGGCACAAATCCTTACTCCGAGCTGTGCCACTGAGAATTTCTTAGAAAAACCCAATAACAATTTTGGCTCGACCTGGGAATTGAAACCCAAGACCGCTACGCTACGACTGCTACGCTCTAGCGTAGCAGTCCTAGGCACGTAGACGTGCTTAAGACCACTAGGGTAACGAGGCAGTTAAAATTAATGTATCCTATTATCCAATTTGATTGTCCACAAAACAAACGTTGTGAGAAAATCTGAATTTCAAGTATATGGGTGAGTCTAAAATCGCCTATCCGCCTTGAGCAAGCTTGGTGATCAATGCCTTTGTCTTTTCTGTATGAGATGAGGCATTTGTCCTGCAGTGGGAAAATAATAGGCTGGTATTATTTATCGTCTCAAATTAAAAAAAATTGGGAAAATATAATGACGTTTCGGTTTTTTTATGTTTGTCCAGATGTTGATTGAAATTCCTTACCCAAAAATAATAATATGATAAATGACCGTGCTATAAACTGAAGGCCAACTTGAAAACGAAAACTCGAATTTGCTCTAGCTACACAACGTAACAAAAGTCAGAACTAACCCCGCGGTTTCTCGAACAAGGAATAATTCACTCACGTGCAAATAAATTAGGCCACTGCAACATTCAAGAGCAATTTCCGCTTAGCCTATTGATTCAATTTATTTAAAGTGTGCTCGTGAAGATATACTACCCATATGTATGTGTTTATACGCACACTTTAAATATATTGAATCCGGACTCAACGAGGAAGATGCTATTGAATTTTACCAGGTGGCCCAATTTTTTTGCACGTGATTTGTGTTATTGTTGATAGTTCAGTTAACCAATCACAGTTGCTTACGCGTGTTTAACAGTTTGTTATATTAATTTAACTTGCGTTCAGCTACGTCATTGGTTACTGCTCCCGTCGCATTGGTCATAGCGCGATATTCTATACGTTTAAAACTTCTTCTTGAAACTATCTCTTGCTAAAAACTGCATTAAAATCCGTTGCGTAGTTTAAAAGATCAAAGCGTACATACGGCTGGGGCGACTTTGTTTTTTAAATACTAAGTAGGTATGTAAAGATGGATAATCTGAAAAACTAATAGAGCGATTTTTAAAATTCTTTTACTTATGAACAGTTACTATAACAGCAACTAAACACAATCTCTATAGTATTAAAAAAAAAATTGGGGATTCGTAATAAAATTTACGAATAAATAGAACGAATAAAAAATCACATGCCGATTAAAAACAACCAGACACCAATATAAAATGTGATTAATTGTAATTCGTCCAACAGACGTGAACGACCCACGCAGAGTGATCGTCAAGAAGCTGGCGTTGTGCGTCACTGGGCGCGAAGACGTCGAACTGGACCTCTCCGGGGACCTCACTGATCTTAAAAAGCAGGTATGTAATCTTTAATTGATTTGTCTTTTACTAGCTGTTACCCGCGACTTCGTTCGCGTCAAATTTGATATAATATCCCGCGTTTTTTTATTTTGTTTATTTAGGTAACCAATAGGGATACTTTATAATATGCGTATATTACAGTTTTAATGGCCAATTATAGATTTCCCTGTATAACTGGGATATATGTGTAACGCATGCGAACGAACTAATGCCAGATATTTCCAATTAAACAACATAAAAAAAATAAAAATATTCTATGTGTAGTGCCAAATTTAATTCCGATCCGTTCAGCCGTTTGAGCGTGAAGAAGAGACAAACATACAAACTTTCGCCTTTATAATATTCGTGTGATATGATTAATTATTTACTTAGGTCAATTAGGAGTCGCTATTAGCTGACGGTCCCTCCGTCGACTGTTGTAGGAAGCGACTAGCTGTTGGCCATTAGTTATTAACTACGTTTCGGTAGTAGGTACTGTAACGTTTCGGGCGGTGGAGGGACCAAGGACGTTATTCACTTTTATGTCATTTATTTATTTACATTCAATATTATATTCTAAATTTTAATCCTAGTTTGTTGACGAGTGACAGCCCGTCTCTAACAGACTGACTGCTAATTATTTCTATAAAATTAATATAAGCGGTATCCATAAAATAAAGTATAAATAAGAGGTTGTATAGGCTCCTTCAATTAAAGCCTCTACAGTACTATTGAGGGCAAAGCGGTTTGCCGCTGAAAAGCAGCCATTGAAATTTCAGCGAGATATAATACCCTTGTATTACCTACATTTTAATCTCATCATGTTATCTCTGCACCGCCTTTGATAGACTGGTAGAAAAAATTGCCTGAAAGCCTGCCTATTATTTAATCCGCTTTTGTACTTTTTGTATTGTGAATTGCACAGAAGAATTTTGTCTGTGTTATCACGTCCTATTGTAAAATGTCCTGAAAGTGACGTCTGTGCCACAACCGGTATGATTTTCTCACGATTCACCACGAAATATACGTTAGACTTGTTTTGAAAACATTGGTTGCTATATTTTAAAGTTCTGAATTGGAAAGTGGATAAGTATTTAATAATATTTACAATTTATTTTTTTTTCTGATTAATACGGTAGAAATCGGTTAAATATTAACGCAATTGTACATAGCAGAGTTTATCCTATCCTACCTCCTACTAAGAATATAAATGCGAAAGTTTGCGAGGATGGGTGGATGTTTGTTATTCAAACAGGCCAGAACGGCTAAACGGATCTAGATGACATTTGGCACAGAGATAGATTATAGTCTGGAACATCACATTTTTACTTATTATCCCGAAAAAATGTATGGTTCCCGTGGAATAATATCAGCTTTGACACGGACGAAGTCGCGGGTAGAAGTTAGTCCAAAGTCAAAGTCAAATCATTTATTCCAATTAGGCCATTAGACGTCAATTAATTAAAACTATTGAATCTAGTCCAACATATAACTAAGTTTATCCATATTAGGATCTGAAGATTCATTTTAGTACATAACTAAAAACGTTCAAAATCTCGTCGTAATCTTGTTTCGCCGACAATCAATCTCAAAAACTAGTCCAAATTGTCACCGATTTTAGAATGCAATCGTTGTTAAACGGGGATAGGATTTACCACTCTGTAATCTAATAAAATACGTACATTAACTTATTTTCTTTTCCTTCTGGGAAGTCTTAATTAAATAAATCCAAAAGACGTCATTTCATTGTGAATATTTGTAAACTAAAATTGTTATTTATAACCTAAACTGTGGTGCAAGTAGGTTAATATTTTTATTTCATTATTTTCCTGGTTGTTTAAGGAAATAATTGTATAACAATGGGTACAAGTACTGTTTTTCCTGTATCCAGTAAATTGTTGACTATTGCAACGGCAAAATAGTTGAATAATAAAAGGATTGACATTGAAAAGTGTTATAAAAGGTGGTTCAGTATGCATGGTCACATTACTGTCCTACTATCCAACGAATCTTGTAATCCTTACTTAATATTATAAATGCGAAAGTAACTCTGTCTGTCTGTCTCTTCTTTACGCCTAAACCACTAAACCGATTTCAATGAAATTTGGTACAGATAAAGTCTGGGACCCGAGATGGGACATAGAATGATTTTCATCTCGGAAATCCCCCGGGAACGGGAACTATTAATCCACGCGGATGAAGTCGCGGGCAAAAGCTAGTATCCTATAATTCCTTTAATATTCCTACTAATTAATATTATAAACGCGGTAGTTTGTGAGGATGGGTAGATGGATGAATGAATGGATGGATGGATGTTTGTTACTCTTTCACGCCTAAACGGCGGAACGGATCAAGATGAAATTTGGCACTGAGATAGATTGTAGTGTGGAATAACACACAGGATAATAAATAAATTTGACGCGAACGAAGTCGCTGGCAGAAGCTAGTGAGTTAATAAGTGACACACTCGTATTTCCAATTTTTTAACAATATAATAGTTGTAAAAAGACACTTCAGAAAGCCGAAAGTTACTTAATACGTTCTTCACATCTTTACGACTTTTTTTTTTTGAACCGTTACCCGAGAAGTCTCTGGTTACGGAGGTACTGAAGGTCGAAGTTCAAAGTCAAAGTCTAACCAATTAGGCCATTAAAAGACACCTTTGAACGTCAAGTTCAAGAGAAATAAAGAATTTGAATCTAATTCCAACGCTTTCCTACGTTTTTCTACGAAAACAACTAAAAAATTATCTTGTTGCTGGGTAGCAATTTTTTTTTGTCTTAGTAGCAAATAAGGTGACGTCACGGTACCCTATAACTCACATCAAATCTACGGGAAGTTTGATAGCTCATAAAAACAATGTCAATTGATTGGTCGTGAATACACCCCTATTTACTTAACTCGTCGCCATATAGAATCTCGTCCTATAGGCTGCGTCATACCGGAGATATGCGAGGATGCGTAGCGAGAGATTATCATCAACTTGAATAAAGTTAGCGCTGTAATTAGCTAGTTTCACACACATCCCTCGCTAGCGCTGCGCATCTTACGTCGTGTAAACGTAGCCTAAGGGACTATATAGGTAACTACACTCAAGTAGGTTGATTGAGCTATTGTCCATAGGAAACACCGGTCTAGTAAGGGGATGCGTAGGTACGCATGCGTTTAGCTTTCCGCGTCTGAACGGATGCGGTACAAAACTAGCGTTGTTGTCTATAGACAAAAGCTGAAATGAGCTAAATGTAGTTAGTACTTTAGTCGGCATCTTCTTCATTTATTTATATACATTTATCATTATTATTGACACTACATGGGCCCAGTAGCTGGCCTCGTTTGTTGCCGCGTCGGAGACGCTAATCAGATCGTGGAGAGTGCAGGTGAATGGACAATTGGGGCACTTCAGTATAGGGGACATTGTCTGAACAAAAGCTCCGCAATCGCTTTGGGTGTCAGACGGGTCCATTATGCCCGATTTCGCCAAATTGTGACCCATGATGCCCTATTTTGTCAGATTGTTTGCAGCGGCCTACCTAAAGTCTAGCTGGCTGACCAATCCTTTCACCACGATACATCCAAGCTTAGTCGGCATTACATCAAATATGCCAACATTAGGACAGAAACAGACACACAACTTCACATAATTTATATCCCCCTGAACTATTAACAAAACACTACTAAACATATTCGCATAGACTCTCGTGCTCGTATAATAACTCTCTAAATGATTTACGATGCACCGGCACATTTATCATGTGTGCAGTCTGTACTATGGTAGTAGGGTTTACGTAGCAAGTGACGTCACCAGGCATGTTGATAGTACTGACAGATTTACGGTTGTAAACGGTTATAATTTTTGTTAATTAGCTGTTGATTTGGTTGTTTGTCGTAGTCTAGTCTGTGAGTTTGATTTATTTAAAGCTGTTTATTTATTTCAATTATACAAATTCCATTTTTAAATATTTGTATAAAATTAAAAATATATTAAAAAATAGTAGTCCACCGGTATCGGGAGCACAGTTTTAGCTACCGGCGGTCAGGGCTCTGGAGAAACAAACCTCCTTACAATCCGGGCCGTGTCCAGAGGTGCCGTCTTCTGAATCAAGCCCTTGATCCAACTCCCTATCCCATACCCTATCCTTCCTCTTTACGTGTTACTTGAGGCTCTTGACAGTTAATCCATTGCTTTTAACGACTATCGGCACAATGATCTGTTATGATCATTGACTCCAGCCGATTTATTTTGCCATGGTTGCGGACTTTCTTCGAAAGACTTACCGTAGCCCTTCAACGCTCGGACGCTCTGGCGGAGAGGCTCAGAGCGTCCCTGGATGCGGACGAGGCCCGAGTGTCCAGGCCCGTCAGATGCGCAGACCTGCGCATCCTGGGCCTGGACGACTCCGTCACCGCGGAGGAGGTGGCGGCCGCCGTCGCCAGGACGGGTGGATGCCTTGCCGAGGAGGTGAGGGCAGGCACCATCCGCCCGGAGCGCTCGGGCATGCAGACCATCACGGTCAGCTGCCCAGTGACGGCGGCCAAAGCGATAGTCGAGGGGGGCCGTTTATTGGTGGGCTGGGTGTCGGCGCAGGTCAGACTGCTCGAGCCCAGGCCCCTGAGGTGCTACCGCTGCCACGTGGGGAAACACGTGGCATGTCGGTGCGCCTCTGAGGTGGACCGCAGCGCCCTGTGTTTCCGCTGCGGTCAGCCCGGTCACAAGGCCGCGGCTTGTGACGCCCCGCCGCACTGCGACGCATGTGCGGGGGCTAACAGGCCGGCCGATCACCGGGCTGGGGGCAAGGCCTGCGCCGTACCCGCTAGGACCGGGGGAAGGCCCCGCGCCGCCGCCGCCGCACCCGCGGCCGCCGCTGACACCGCGTCCGCCGGCGCAATGGATTGCCAATAACGGCACCATTGCGCCTCCCGCAGGCGGATACCGTAGGCACGGTCTGTGGGCGGTGAGCAATGGGTAGCTCACCGTCCGTACGTTATTAAATAACGACAGACCGTGCCGACGGCGCGTCCATGTTCCGCGCACAGAGGTGTCAGCCATCGGAAGGGGCCACTAAGGGCCAAATGCCTGCCGGGGCTGCGGGTTGTTCGAAAGAGATACCGCGCCCCCGGAACGCAAAAGGCACACGAAGGAACATAGATGGTTTTTAGGCAGTAAAAGTCTGACACTCCCTCCCGCCCCGCCCAGGACGGGGGGGGTCATTTGATGATTTTACCATCTTTAAAAAAAAAAAAAAAAAAAAAAAAGCCCTTCAACGCTAAGGGCATTAGGAGGAAAACACATGGGATTTATTCAGCAGGAGTCTAGCACTCCCTTCTTCTCCGCCCAGACCAAAAGAAGAGATTTGATGATTTCCTATTCTTAAAAAAAAAAGCATAATTTTATTTACCAGAAGCCTAGACAAATCTCAACAGTTTTGACTTTCTCAACATTCATACGAGCTACCATTCGCCTATGAAGTGAACTAAAAATATCTGAAATGGTACGTAATGACTATGCACAGACTCGTATATCACTGCTGCTCTTTTGTTTTGGGGCGGAGTCTACGCGGCTTGTGACGTCATCGGACACGTGAGTTTGTTTGTAGAGAGATACTACTGCTTCGCGTCTATGTTTATCTTTTGTCTAGGATATTTTGGTTAGTGTAGATGGGTATTCCTCGGCTGGATTTAACCTATCACTTTTGACGTGTGGAATTTTGTTGGCTTGATTGATTGGCGGCTTACCCAATGAGAAGACCATTATTTATCAAGGACTAGGTAAATGTCGGGTATCGCGGATGTAAACAAAGTCGCAGAATAATAAGTAGCCTAATGTTATTTGTTTAGGTTCAAACGTACCTCGTACTAATTTCATCAAAATCAAAGTTGGTTCAGCGGTGTAGTCTTGAAAACGTAACAGACAGAGTTACTTTCGCATTTATAATGTTAAAAATCCTACTATCCTATCCTACTACTATTATAAAGGCGAAAGTTTGTAATCCTACTACTATTATAAAGGCGAAAGTTTGTAAGTATGGATGTATGGATGTTTGTTACTCTTTCACGCTTAAACGGCTGAATGGATCTGGATGAAATTTGGCACAAAGATAGATTATAGTCTGGAATAACACATAGGCTACTTTTTATCCCGGGAAAATGTACGGTACCCGTAGGATAACACATCAACTGTGACGCGGACGAAGTCGCGGGCAGAAGCTAGTAATAAATAAAAATAAATACCATCACGCCTGTATTCCCCGAAGGGTTAGGCAGAGGTGTACCAATGTACACCCACAGTTCGCCAGTATATTTAGGTCCCATGTCCAATGATGGTCCAATGTTAGTATAGATAATATGGATTAGCCTACCAACTAATAACATCACCACCACACAGCTGAATTAAAAGTTGTCATAGAACTTCCCCAATTGAGCTCTATTACAAGGACCATTGATTTTTTTGTTATTTTTTTGGAAAATTCGGCCTACCTGATGTTAAGTGGTCACCGCTGCCTATAGACCTCTTCAGTACCAGTGGTCTTGCAAATGCGTTACCATCCCAAATACCAAGTTGAAAGGCCTCATGTAATTACTCCGGGACCTATAAATAACCCTTCAAACCGGAACACAGCATCGCTGATCGCTTTGCGGCAGAAATGGGTATGGTGGTAGTACTTCCTCAGACAAGCTCCTTCACAAAGAGCTTTACTACTGACTATGCTTTTCATCCCATATTTCAAAGATATAAGAGCTATTCCTCATGATATCATCCACGAAAATCTCTGCAACCGAACTGGGAGCAAATCACGCGATCCCTTTCACTAATCATTCAAATGACAGGTGCACGATGATCGGTGCCCAATAAGTCGCTTAGTCACAATTATCACGACACGCCCGACCTGGCACTCTGCCAGTACCCGAACGTACAGGATGTTTGGATAGAGTACAGTTTTCTAGGTTTATTGAAATTTTTGTGGACCGTATATAGATTTTGTTTGCATGTCTTGAGGTGTAGTTCAAAGGGCCGGATGGGTCTGTTTTTTTGCTGAATCGGGTCTGATGTTCTAGTGTCGAAATTGCAATTTCTTTGGGATGTTTGAAATGTTGTTTTGTCAAAGTTTATCTATTTATTTATTTAAACTTTATGCACAAAAAAAAAGTACAAAGGCGGACTTAATGCCTTAGGGCATTCTCTACCAGTCAACCAAAGGTGGTGAAGAGATAACACAGCAGGTGCAAATTATTGTACGAGAGTAAACAACATTAAATGTACACAAGTACAAAGTAATTTTAATACTCTAAACTTGAAAAGAACTATAACAATGACTTAATAATTTATATTATTCCTAATACCGAATATAAAACAAATATACATACATAAAAATACATACACACATACATACATACATACATATACAACTATATACCTGCATATAAAATACATGTTTATGTTTATCGCAATATTGTATCTGTTATTGAATGTTGGTTTTGGTCATAAATAGTGGATTAATATATAATTTAAATAATAAACGTCTTCAAAATCATATACGGGTCAGAAAAGCGCACTGAAATAAAATAGGTTTCAATCTAACACTAAAAGCGACTCCCTGGCATAAACTTTTCATGTTTTAAGGCGCGTTTCCATTATGCAAGTGATTTGCATACAAGTTGCAAGTTGCATGCAAATTGTATAGTGGAAACAACAACTTGCAAACAAGTTGCAACTTGTATGCAATTAGGTTTAAACTTGTACGCACAATAATCAAGTCGGCACATTTACACGCAAGTTGCAAGCGCATGCGGTCGTGCATAGAGAATTACTTTGTAATCTCATAATAAACTAGTGCTAAAAAAATACTCTAGCCTCTATAGAAAGATCATAAAACTAACCCAGAAAGCTCAAAGTAACCATTATATTAATACCTCCCAAAATAAATCCAAAGCTATGTCTATGCTTTTTTTTTGTTATTTAATACGTGTATAATTATTGCGTATACGACTCTGCATGCAGCAAGACAAGCACAGCACGTCTTCTACCCATGATAAACACTGTACAACTAGAACTAACTTGTATACCACTAAAATCTTGTATGCAAGGTGCAAGTTGAACAAAATCGTGTTTCCAATTCAAATCACTTGCACACCAGTCTGACGTCATACATGTATGCAAACACTTGCATAATGGAAACGCGCCTAAAGCAACGGTCATGTGCCCCGACAGCCCTACATGATTGTTTCTTTTTGTAACCAAAAGCTTATGAACTTTAAGCTTGGAAAAGCAAATTTGAAATAAAAATATTTGTGTATAACTTCTGTCGCTTTTATAGCTCGATGTTTCAATACTAAAACTAAATGAAACTAAATTTAAAAAAAATATTAAGAGTACACTTTGTAAACAAGCATATTACAAATTAGAGGATTATATCCAAGATAAAAATGCTTGGAAACATGCTGGTCCTGCTCCACTGGACAATTTAGTCTTGACAAAATCAACTGGTTGCTAATTAAATTAGTAATTTATTTTTGACTATTATTACTATTTCTTTTTTTTCTCTTAGACAATAATGTTACTTTTGGTGATTACTATGGCTCACACACTGATTCGTTGCCTTTCAAATGTTAGAAGTGATCATCTTCGATCTCAATATTGGTGTTAAGTATTACAATTGGTTTAGCTTTCATTTCTTAATTCGTGGCACTTAGTACGCATTGTAGTACTTTGAGTGACTTTTATTGTTAACAGATCGTTTTGACATTAGCATATTTTATTATGGAATGCATGTAATTGTACAATATAATGTAATACGTTTTTTTTAAAAAGAGTATGTATGGAGTTTCTTGCCCGTTCTTCTCCATACGAAACTACCTTTTGGAATGGGCAACTAGATTCATTAGTTTTAATTTTTTTTTTGACGTTCAATAGTGCCTTTTAATGGCCTAATTGAAATAAATGATTTGATTTGATTTGATTTGAAATAAAAACCGTATTTAATCACCTGTTGCTTGAACGTTACTATTTTTGTAACATTAATGGTAAAACGTTAAAGAACTGGTTTTACTTTTGTCTGTTTTCATCATTATCGTTATCATTATATCAGCCACAGGACGTCCTCTGTTAGACATAGGCCTTCCTCATAGATTTCTAAAAGGACCGCTTGGAAGCGACCTGCATCCAGCGTCTTTCTGCGGTCTTAATCTTGTGTCCTTTATTCCTTGATTTTTCATTGATAAGGTCATCACATACGTGATCTAATTATATTGGATGCTAAAAAATTAAAAATTTAAAAAACCCCCAACACAAAAACCTAAGTTCCCTTTAAAAAGTAAAAAAATAACAAAAAAAATACGTCACGTTGGGGGACCGCTCGGGACGATCGTATCCTAAATGCAACATCGGTCCCCCAACGTGACGTATTTTTTTTGTTATTTTTTTACTTTTTAAAGGGAACTTAGGTTTTTGTGTTGGGGGTTTTTTAAATTTTTAATTTAATTTTTTATTTTATGCTTTTTATAGGTACCTACTTATTATAATGTCGATTTTATTAAGTTTGAGACCCCACTCGAGTATATTTACAGACATTCGGTTTTTCTTCCCTACTTTCACCACTACTAATCACCACAACTTTTAAACGGCCCAACCTATTTTCATCAAACATGTCTAAGAACACTCGTACGTAAGTTACCTTTAATACAAAAAAAACTAAATTGAAATCGGTTCATCCGTTCGGCAGCTATGATGCCACAGACAGACAGACGGACAGACAGACAGACAGACAGACAGACAGACAGACACGTCAAACTTATAACACCCCTCTTTTTGCGTCGGGGGTTAAAAAATCGCTCACTTAAAACTAAAAATATTCCGATTTCTTTTCACCTGATTCTTATATAGTTTGATTTGACATCACAACACGCGGTAAAATAGTTCCTCTTCCCTGTAGATGGGGAGCTAAGCCCTGTCATTACACTCAGGACTTCCTTGTTTGAGTTTGTACTTATCTTTTCCTCATGTTGAATAGAGACTGATGGTTCTTGCCTATTACACTGATTAGTAGCTAAGCTATGCACGTATATAAAGTATTTTGTGATGATACTTTGTCCTCCTACTTTTGACTATTTGGAGGGACTTCTTTGACTATTTGAGGGCTTAGCAAATTGAGGGGGTTTACTTATTGAAATTAACCTAAGGGTTGCAAAGCAAATAATCTGTTCCTAAATAAATAAACTTGTAACTTGGTCAAACTTTTATCCTGCTTTTGTGTTCCCTTGGGATAGTTTAGGACTTTGAGGACAGTCGGGGGCGCGGATCATGCGTCAAATACCGGACTCCTCAGTCATGGTAACAGAAGGAACCGTAAGGTTCTAGTCGGTAAAAGTCCGACGTACCCCTCCGCTCTGCCCATACCGGAGGAATTTCCCCAAAAAAAAGGACTATCGACTTAATTCTGAAGTCTACTCCGGTTAAATCACAGCCAGAAGCTAGTAATGAATATCACTACAGCACTTATTCAATAACTTTATCAATTTCAATATCCCACTGTATCAACCCCGCACTATGATTTATGCCAGCGCCAACTATAGTTCAGTACACGACCTAAAAACTTGCTCCCCGGTGTTGTAGCGCGCTCGTACCGTCACGCTCGCTTTCCGAGCCGCTTCACGCATTAGCCCGCTCGAAACAGATGCTTGTCGACAGAAGAAATTGTGCAAATAATTGGTAATGGTAATGTTGCATCGTGAGGGCTCTGTGGAATAGTTTTAAGGACTATTTTCTATTGGCATTTAAGTTTCATGTCAATATTACTATAATTATTATTGAAAGTATGGTAAAAAATTGCCTGTCAGTCCTAAGGTCTAACTGAAGTTCCTATTCTTCGATTTGGTGACAGTGTTTATATCATAATTTAAACTGTAGAGGAGCTATTCCAATTGAAGGTTCCGGCAGCAAGGTTCCACGAAATTACACTTATCATTAAATCGTACAACTATCAAACAATGATGCGTTATATATACTGAAACAGTGCCATGCTTCACGTAAAAAGTATCTGTGTAGTAGGCCTGTTTCATAAAAAAAAAACCTATTCCTAACTAGCGACCTATATCCGATGGTTTTTGTTCGCGTTACGTCTGGTGTAAATGGTACCTAATACCGAACCGATTGTTTTTTTTTACCTTTAATTCAATCATATCAACATGTAATTTAAATAGAACAAATAATTATGACACGTTTTGTCCCATTAAAAACACCAACGATCAATAACAGCGATTGCAACATGCAGCATCTCCAGAAATACCCCACCCTTAACACCCTGAACCATTTCATGACGCAATCTCTTTTAAATTCCAGGTATTCGTGATAAAGGAAGGTGTGCAATACAGGATAAGGATCGACTTCATCGTACAGAGGGAGATCGTGCACGGACTCAAATACGTGCAGAAGACTTACCGGCTCGGAGTACCAGGTAATGAGTCCCGAATAATAAGTACTCTCCTATTAAAAAGAAGATAACGATAACTACATTCATTAGTTACCTACCCTCTGATCAAAGATGTGATGATGATGACGCCCGTATTTTAAAGCAAATAAGACTGTGAATGCAAAATGTGAATAACATTCACATTTGAATAAAATACGGCACTTGAAGGTACAATTCTGAACTCGACGGCAGACTGCTGACGGCATCGACATTGCCGTTGACTGCAGCCGCAGACGTTTGATTCCGAACAATTCGTCCTAACTTCGATTTGCAATGCAATTTTATTCTTATTTATTCTATGACATTTAGGAATGAAAACGTCTGCTTGTCCATCACTTGCAGACGTTGATAATATGTCCCTAGTGATGCAGTATGTAAACGCCAGACCGCAGTACTGCAGCACTGACACCGTCTATGGAAGCGTTTTCATAAATAAACATATATGAAAACTTTATGAAAAATATATGCCTTCTATTGCAATACTGCCGCTGCCGTCTATTGTCTCTAGCCGCCATTGGAATTGCACCTTTATCAGAACTGTACCAACAGCGTGTTCCATACAAAACGTAGTCTAGCCATATTTTGACCAATAAGTGACTTGAATCCTGCCGCATTACTCGTAAGTTATGAGTAAGGTTACAGAAGACCATGAAATATTCATTTGATGAAGCAAATTTCAAAACAATATGTAAGTCGTAATGAAAAAAACTACATAATTTCGAGTTACCCTGTATCATTTTTTAACGGGAAACTGGCTAACCACAAGCCTTGTTATTAGTAACCTTGTCCTGTCTATGAAATTTTATCGAATACCTATTAATCGAAATAGAATAGAATAAAACATGACTAGACCACGTTTGTATGGGGCCTGAAGCAGCGTCCTACCACGATGTGTTTTTGTTAAAACTTTTGGGACCCTAACACGAACGCGCCAACTAAACGTAACATAACATTAATCGTTCGATTTTTAAATTGAAAATACTCGTTTCACACAGTTTTTTTTTTTTCTTGTCTAGCTGATGTTATGTGGCCACCGCTGCCTATACACATTTGCAATATCAGAGGCCTTGCAATTGCGTTGCCATACCAGAGACAAAGTTGTAACGTCTCATGTGCGTGTAAATACACCAGCACCCATACCCTGACTGTCAGACCTGAACACAGAAACGCTACTATTTAGTTTAAAAGATTTATTACCATTAATGGTTGAAACTAATTGTGCTTGTCAAATAAATTTAAACTAAAATCCGATGGGATAGTGGTTATTTCAGTTTAAAAATCGAATCATCAATCAGCTACTTAAAAAAATTTTAAGACCTTATTTACTCATTTTTACAAAATAAATATAAATCTTTAATGTTATCTTTACAAAAATACGTTAGCGCATTCGTGGTAGGCCCCACTATTCTCACTTATATCTCGATCTGATTGCACCTTGTATTTTTTCACGCGCCCCCTCAGTGCCCGGTACGTATTCGTTTTTTATTCAAACTGCATCCATGGTAACTTGTTTAATGTCGTTATTGTATTGTATTCAATGTTGTGACTCAGTGTGATGGCATTTTGATATGGTCTTGTTCCCGATTCATGATTGGTTGTATCTTATGACGTATGATTGTTGTGTACTTGATATGTAATTAAATTAAGTAAAGGGAAGATTTTGCGTCGGTTTTTTAAAGTTGGATCAAGATTTTACTAGGTATAGTCTAACCTAAGGACCATTTTCTCTTGGTACTTTAAAAATAAGCTGGACAATTTGTTGAAGATAAGAAGATATAAGTTGAAGAAAATGGGGGTAAATCTACTGTCAAATACACGCTTGTAATTGGTTGGTTAACAAAGAATAACATTTAACCGAACCAGTCAAATTTGAGAAAGTCTCTTGTCAAAAATCCTAAAATTTGAACTCCTTCTAATACAATACACTTTTCGTTACCTATAACAAAAAAAAAAAAATCGTACGCCGCGCAGCAAATCAATACATATTACCTTTGAACCACCTTTACCCATGGTCTAGAATCGATGTATCTTCATAAATTATTCCTCGTCTAACCCATAACACTAGTTCGTGGAAAAACGCAGTACTTTGTGCAGTAACCACTATGATAGTTGTCTACATTATCATTATACAGATACCATTTGGCAGGAGAAGAGGTGTACACTATGGCTTTAGACTAGTCATACTTATAATTCGTATAGTGAATATTCCAAGACTTAGAAATTGAATGCAGTTTTGTAATATATGTTCATTTTTTAAACGTCACAATTCTAAAGTTTTGAATTTGGAATATACTGCACATATATAATGGCTGCAATGTATTAAGTTGTGTGTGTGTGTGTTCTATTATTTCAAGACAGTTTTATTTTTAAACGTCACGATTTAAAGGTTTTAAATTTGGAATATACTGCACATTGAAGTGGCTGTAATTTAATTCGTTATGTGCTTCATCTTATTTCAAGTGAGTTCTATTTTCAAATGTTAAGGTTCTATATTTGGAATATAGCAATTTACACCGAATACTTCTAAGCTACTAAAGTAATTGTTGCTTATTTGTGTTTATGGAATCTTTACAAAATTGTAGGAAACCTATATATTAATAAGTACCTGTATTGATGTGGTGTTCGATGTCCTTTTTGTGTTACGCGAATTTTAGACGTCTTATCTCCTGTTTTTTATAAACCTTAGTAAAAAAGTTTTAGAAACCAACACAGAATATAACGGAGGTAAACAGGCACTTAACAAAGCCGAAAGTGACAAATGTTCTTCCCATCATTGTAATTTGCATATTACCAAAATTAATAGTCGTTTCCCCAGCAATATTTTTTGCCCAATTTTACTCAGTCTTTTTAGATACCATTATACAAATTTTACACATCATAAACTAAAACACCTTTTTCCCGTTTACAGTCGATAAAATGACCCACATGGTTGGCTCGTACCCGCCAAAGACGGAGATCCAGTCGTACACGACGCCTCCAGAGGACGCGCCCTCCGGGATCGTCGCCAGAGGTTCGTACTCCGTGAACAGCCTCTTCACTGACGACGACAAAAACGTACATCTCCAATGGGAATGGTGCTTCGACATCAAAAAGGATTGGAAGGACTAAGCTTGGCTGTTTTAATTTTATGTGAAGACCGACTGGGTTGGGCTCTGTTCTTAAATTACTCTGTGCCATAAATATCGGTTAGAATTCACGCTCTGGTATTGTGGAGAATATTAAACCTTATATCTAGTTATATAAATGGCATTACGGCTGTTGTAATGTTCCAAATGAAGTTCGATTTTCAAAAAAAATTCGGTGCTCGTTAATCCAAAATGGCGGTTTGAATTCGGCGGGAAATCTAGTGATGTGTGTAACCAAAATATCTTTGTTGATGTATTAGGGTTGTTATTTTTTCACAAATATGCCAAGAGCTTTAAAATGAACAACAATGATTGGATGATATTAGAAACGCACAGTAATAGTTTATACAGTGGTCTCCACGGGCCTGATCCAGTTGCAAGTGTCGATAATGGTGGCTGACTGAGAAAACCTATTGACAAATTAGTGTAAACGCTTCGTCAAACAGAAATCGGGAATGCGATAGAAAAGAGAAAATTTCATTAAGAAATTATAGAAATCCTAAGGTGATATTGAGTAGTTGGTATAGATAATCACACAAATATTTAAATGTTAAATTGCGATAATATCACGACTTATAGAAGTATATTTTCATACTTTTTCATACAAATAAAATTGAATGTACAAAAATATATCGCATCTTAAACATGAACTGTGTGTGACATTTACATTTTTATATACTCAAGCGTAGAAAAGGGCTGGTCGCTAAGAAAGCCGAGATCAAATAAAAACTTTTTCAATAGACCTTTTTTAAGACCTCGCAACTATTTGACGGAGCCGAGTCATTAGTAATACCTATATACATAACAAAATATTTAATTATGTGATTGATTGTATAATCGTGAAGATATAATTTCCTACTGTATGTACTTTTTCAGACAGACTTGAGCTAAAGTTAGCTATCCAGTGACTAAAATAAAATAAACAATAGTACTGAGTAACAGACCTTGATAATAATGAAAGCAATTTTAGATATATACTTACATACCAATTTATAACGTTATAATATAAAATAGTATTTCTTAAAATCTGTTAAAAATGGGCACACTTTGGTTTAACGCGGTGAAAATCTACTTCAAAGAAGTCAAAGTCGAACCATGTATTTCAATTAGAACATTAAAAGGTTTTTTGTGCGTCATAAACAAGAAAGCTAGACGTTTACGTACAACCTCGTTGGGACCATTTGACGTTTAAACTGTCACATCGGTGAAGTACAAATTGGTACCAACAATTTGCGACTAATTCCAACCTTAAGTAACTAATTTAAGGTTCAAAATCCTTTCTGAACAAATGATCTATAAGGCCAATCATATTTTTAAGTCATGTCTCTAATGACTGACATTTACTTTGACAGGCAGTTTCAAAAGAAAGAAAAATATCTTGATAATGGAAGTAGTACTTAACGATAAACCAATGTTGCCAGTATTTTGAATACAGTTACTATTTATAAGCGATGAGTAGAATATGTATTGAAAATGCAATGTATTTCCATAAATTTTCATATATATTACAAATTAAAAGATGTAGCAATATTATTATTTAGATTGTAATTAGCTTATTATTTTAGTTGTGGTCAATGCAATTCGTCTTGGTAACTGACGATTACCCTGCAACGTAGGTCAGTTCACTGTCAACCTCTCGTCGGCACTGTATGCTTACACCGGCATTCCTGAGAGCATTTTTGGGCCAAGCTAACGATTTTGATGTCATTAGTTTCCGTAGATTATAAATACCGATAATTATAGTTATTAAGACTCTATTCTGATTGAATAAATTGATATTTGCGCAGTATTATCGATGTTTAACTAAATTTTGTATATGAGGACTTGATTGATGTATGTCCTGTCTTATAACCCCGTAAAGGGTTGTATGGAAACAATAATACTGCTCAGTGTTGCTATTAATTTGGTGTTGAAAAGGTCCGATTCCAAAATGTATCAATGTATACTTTTATTTTTATTTTAAATAAAATTGAAAATTGTCTATGATGTATTTTATTTTTTTAAACTACTAACATGTTATGCTCGTTTTCTATGGTGTTATTGTATTGGCAACACTGTCATAGAGTACTAATCAGAATAGGGTTGCCAAACTTTAAAATAGTTTTTAATATAATTATCTCAATTTATCTTTTATACATTTCTTTTAATATAACCTTGAATTATAATAAAGTTTGCAGTTCTATAGGAAATCATCATGTAAGTACCAAAATATAGTATTATACAAACATATAAGGGTATAGGTGCACCAATTCAAAGAAAAATCTATTTTTAATATTTCACATATAGCTTCCTAATGTTACCTATAAATATGAGCAGTGCCAGTGAAACCGCGGCAATAATATATTAAAAGAAAAGTATTATGTATGTTCCCCTAATAGAGTAAATTAGGCATTAAGACGTTTGAAATAAAGTACATTTTTAATAATCAAAAATCTGTATTGTTCCCTACTTTAATTTTTATTGAAGTCTTTAAATTCCCGATTTAAAATCCGACAATAAAAGCTTTGTATTCGGATTGAAAACGCTTGGAAAGCGGTCTTGTTAATTAGGACTATACTGTCGAGTATCAATTAGGACGGGCGTTTGAAATCACAATAATATTGAATAAGGCTTGTCGTAAACTCGACATTGGTGTATGTAGTGTATAGCCGGGAATCCAAAAACGTTCATTCTTTCCGGTTTGTCCTGTTGTTCGATCTGTACGGAAACACTACGGGATAAAATAAAACAGTTAAAACCACTAATAAACCATAATCCTGGTTTCATATCCTTTTTTTTTATAGACGGGAAATCTTCAAATAACGCCCTGAGCGGGGCGGGAGGGAGTGTCAGACTTTTACTGACTAAAACCCGTCTATGTTTCTTCATGTGCCCTTTGCGTTCCGGGGGCGTGGTATCTCTTTCGAACAACCCGCAGCCCCGGCAGGCATCGGCCCTCAGTGGCCTCTTCCAAATTTGCTGACATCTCTTTGAGGCGCGCGGCGTTAAGGCACAAAATAATTATCAAGTCATAATTAGAACTTGCCGGAAAGTAAGCTTGTGCAAAGGTGTTTATTATACCATTCTTTCCCGCTCCGCACATCAACTAGTGTTTGAATCCGTACCTATGTATAATTTTACATTCCAGAAAGAATTAACGTTAGTGGAGGGCCCACTTATGTCGGTTGTAACCCGATTGCTATGGCTAGGGCAGAAGAGCATTTAGAACAAAAGTATTGCTTAAGCGTGAAAGGTATTGAGGGTGCTTCAGTATTTAACCTGGGTGCTCGTCCCTTAAGGCTTCCCTTTTATAACATTTTTAGAATTAACTATTACCCCCTTTTAACCCCCCCTTTTTTAAATATTAAAGTTTGCATTATAATGGTCAGTAGAGGGACCCAATAAATCGTTATATACTCCTTAAAATTTTATAGATTTTGAACAGTGTTGGGTCCAAAATTGTACCTAATTAAGTTTCTTTTTAAATTTCTTATTTCATTTGTTACATTAGTAATGATTTTATTTTAATATAATATATTTGTAAAGGTTTATGCAATGTAATAGTTTGGCCAAAAATAAAGCTTATTTATTCAACGATTGTTTTTTCTTTTAATAATATAATGTTACAACATTTAGGCTTATTATTACAACTTATTAAATACATTATTACATATTTGTGTTAATAATGATGTAATTCGCTTTTTTTTTAAATGGATTCAGTCACGTTTGTCCAAAGCGAAAGCATATATTATCTCAGTTATAATTCTTTAGAAAAACATTTATTCTGGATATTAGACTGTTTAGCCACATCCGTCTTTGGTTGGTTTTTGTACCCTCAGGTGACCCAGATCCATTATAATTTATTTATTTTCTCTTTTTTATGAAAACGTTACCCCTAATTAGGAATTTCTCCTGTATCTTAGGTACGTTTACAAACACATAAATTCTCATACACAAACAGCCAGACCCGGAACAACTATCTGTAGGCAATACATGTGTTCCGTTCGGGAATCGAGTCCGCGATCAAAATTATTCGACTATATTTTATTTTTTTTCCTTTGCCTAACTGACAATAGGACAATGTTTTACAGTAATATCTGCTCTGTGAATAACTGCCTCGTTAGCCTAATGGTCCTAAGCGCGACTGCTACGCTAGAGGTCCTGGGTTCGATTCCCAGGTCGAGCAAAGTGTTATTGGGTTTTTCTACGAAATTCTCAGTAGCAGCTCGGAGTTTGGATTTGTGCCCGGTTAGTGGCAATAGGCTCGCCCCCTATTACATGGGACCCAAATATACCGGCGAACTGTGGGTGTACATTGGTACACCTCTGCCTAACCCTTCGGGGAATACAGGCGTGATGGTATATTATATTATTATTATATCTGCTCTGTGATTGTTTAAAATTTTTGATTAAGGAACACCTAACTTCATAAAATAGCAGAATGGGTTCGATATTGTAAGTGATTTCTGATAATGATAGGGTAGGCCGAATACATAAAGTCTAGGAAGCAGGCTGTAGTCCCGAGTGCCGCACTGCCTGCAAGCGAAAATAGCGCATGTTTATATCTCTTCGATGTATCAATTTGGCTTATCGCAGTCTGCTAGACTGCGGTTGGCTTCTCCCAGATTGCGCACAACACTCGGTCCTACGCATACGATCTCAATCCCTTACATTAACAATTCAACAATATTAATTGTGGTACATATTTCGTAGATAATTGAATACAAGATAAAGTTTACACATGTTCTCTCCACGGCAGTTGTTACTCCCAACCACCTTTTCTACTACAACCTAAAACTTATTGATTCAAGAAAATAATCCGAATGAAAGTAGGTATGTATTCAACATGGCGGCTTATTTGTGCACATACAAGAAGCCGCCATTTTGAATACATTATGGTAGGTAGTCAGAAAATTCATACGATGCATTTAAGAGGAGAGGAACACACCCTCATCTTTGACCCTTAAATGTAAATAATACCAGCGTAAGCGTATTTTTCAGTCCGTGGCGCACTCAGAAGTTTAGAAATTTGTCTTGATACCCTGGGGGCCTGGGGGGTCTGTCAGACTTTAAATAACTAAAAAAACAACCAAATCACGCGCCTTCCGCGTATTTCCGTTCTACGATAGCATGAATTTCATTCCATTATAATATAATGTTAATCAATAATTTGAATAGAATATTCTTCGATATTTTTTTGGTGCATTTTTTTTTAAGTTCAGAGGTGCGCTTCGCAGCGCCCCTATGTACTTTCTCCGGCCCCCAGGTTGGGAAGCTCTGGTCTAAATTGAAAGCGCCCTAAGAGACTTATTCTAGCTCAATATCTCATCTAAATTGACATCGTACACTCGACTGTGGGGCACTCGCGACTGCGATTGGACTTCCTTCTTCAACGCCATCACCACGGAGAGATCTGAATGCGAGGTTGGGCAGAACGCTGTCAGACGGGTCGGCACGTAGGGTACGTTTAGGAGTTTCAGAGGCATTGCTAGGGCCATACATCCTTGGTCTGAAATAGGAAATTGAAAATAAGTTTACATACTAAACTTCTTTTCACTTTAATTCGTTTATAGTTTGATTTTGTTAATAATCAACGTGTAGGTACGTCTTTTTGGATACAATGTAAGTGTACAACTGTAATCCCCAAGATACAGACTAACGTCTACGTATTTTGGGGATCACCGTTCAGACAGCCATGTATGATCCCGGAACGCAAAGGGCACATGAAGGAACATAGATGGTTTTTAGTCAGTAAAAGTCTGACACTCCCTCCCGTCCCGCCCAGGGACGGGGGGGGTCATTTGATGATTTTACCATCTCTAAAAAAAAAAAAAAAAGCCATGTATGATGTACCTACTTGATTAAATAAATAATAAATAAAACCGGACTACCCTAAAATGGGGTGTATATCCGATGCAGGGGTTAATCGAGACCAAAACTTTAAAAGAGATTTCATCGTTGAATTCAAATATTTGATTTCCAAAAAGGACTCTTAATGTTTTTACTGAATTATAGATGAAGTTCTATTAAGTGTAGGTACTTGCTGGTAAAACTAAATTATTTCAACGATAAAATCCATTTTATAGTTTCGCCCCGATTCACCCTTGCTACCCTATAGACCCCATTTTACCGATACTGAATAATCACGCTTTAAAAATTATAAGACGTTTCCAAAGATACCTCATTAACGAATTATGTTTAGTTTAGAAGTTATGACGGAGGGGAAGGTTGGTTTTTTTTTACCGATTGGGTATCATCCAATGAGAATGTGATGTAGTGGAGAACGGAATGTCAGACTTTTACTGACTAAAACCCATTAATGTTTCTTCTTGTTCCCTTTGCGTGGCGGGGACGCGGTATCTCTTTCGAACAACCCGCAGCACAAAGGACGGTTATCCCTCCTTTATGCTTCCCCATAGACGGGTATAGATATACCCGGTCACGTATAGATATTGGTATCGGTACTGGTATCTTTAATGATGTTCGGATAATGACAAGGACGTTTTTTAAGAGCACGTGTACTATCACAATATCAAGACAATGGTGATTGATCATTTGATCACTCATTTATAAAAAATAATTAATGCAAATCTATTGCAGGCACAGTCAGCATATATAAACTCGATTAAAAATTTCGTACTACATATACCTACTTACCTACTCTACATGACATATACTTTTTTTCTGCTATTTCAGTCTGCTTTGACTGTTAAAGCACTAACATTTATTATAGAAACCCAGAAAAATCAAATAATTAATTCTGGTAAATCCTAAACAAAGTAACAAATTAATAAAACGTTAAAAAGTGTTACTAAAAGTAAAAGTTTTGATGCTAACTGTCCCTACATAGACAACGTTGGAAGTCACACGACTACAGATAAATATAATTTATTAATTAATGCCTTAAGTCTGACTGATGACCGCAGGGGACACGTTTAATTATCTTGTTTATTCTTTTGTTTCTAAGTAGATAAATGTTTTACGTCATTTAGATAGGCAGGCGAATAGGGGTGTGCCCCAAGTGAGTTTAGGGGGTGTGCCTGTCGCAAATTTTTATTTTTTCCTAGATTTTTGTACAGTAATCTGCTGAAAATACGTTGATTTAGGTTTTTGTGAAGGTACATAATTGCGGTAAGCCACTTTCACCCTTACATCCTATAGTAAGAGGGATGACAAGTGAGCAACCCCATTGTTTGTGTTTGTACATATGTATGTAGAAGCAAAGCAGTCAATTAAATTCAAGGTTCTTACATTTCTTATTGCATGTTGACCGACATAACATTACTCCAGATTTATTCGTGACTTCGCGCATATGTATGGGTTACAGTACCAAAGAAATGGTGTGCGCGCACATAACTTTTACATTCACATACAAGTGCAACGTAGTACCTACGCATCACTGATAGCACTAAGCAACGAATTAGCAATTAATTCATTGCTATCTCTACATTATTATTATTATTGTCACTACATACGATTTATACCTATGAGATAATTCGTACACCTGCTCAATACGTAACTGAAGGTAATTAAGTGGTCTAATTAGTACCTAGTGGTTATTTAAAGTCAGATTCTCATTGGCTGCCGTATGCCACGTCGAAATGCAGAACTAGCCAATGAAACAAATCTTTTCAAGAGATCATCCTATCTCAATGAGATTTAATAGTATTAGGTACTCTGCGTCAGAAGATGTCATGACATGGCCGAATACATACAAACATAAATTCACGCCTTTTTCCCATGGTGGTTGGCAGAAACCACAGAACGCCACCTGCTACCTGCATCTCCTGTATATCCTTACATACTCCTTTCGCCTCATCCACGTTCATACAAGCAATTCGGTTCCGATTGGGCACAATACAGTAATTAAATATTTCTCCCCACCGAACTTCGCTCAATGGAGACTAACGAACTGCACAGCAGATAATATAGTACACAAGCGTGTGCGCTAATACAAGAGCACTCCCTTTTCCCTCACTCTCATAGTCTCAAGTTAAAAGTCTACCTGGCATCTTCCTCCTCAAATTCACATTTTCAATCATGTAGATGCCGCTCCTCCCAAGGACGTTGGAGACAGTTCTGCTGGCGAATTCCCTGGTCTGTTCTGACTCTAAGGTAGGTGCGTCAGTAGCCACGCCAATCACGTGACTCATGTTTGCTGCTATCCATTCTGCTAACTCGTAGCTCAATCCTGAAAAGAAGAAAAATAGATAAACCACTAATTCTGGAAATTCTTCTTTTCTTATCTCGTGGTCGGCAGTTTGGAATTGCCAAATAGCCATCCATACTAATTTATATTATCCATAAGGTCACAGAGGCAATTCTTAATGCAGACTAGCCAAGTACGCAGGAGATCATAATAGTGCACAAGGTGTCACACCACCAACTTCCAAACACGATAATACTTTTTGCCTGACTTGGGAATCATAAACTCACGCCTTTTTCTTATAGGGGTAGGCAAAGAGTGGTACTGGGTCCTGGGAATCAAACCCAGGACCCCACGCTCTGCAGTTGTGCTTGCCACCACGAGACCAACCGGGCAGTTACTATCCATACTAATATTATAAATGCGAAAGTAACTCTGTCTATCTGTTTAGTACGCTTTCAGGACTAAACCACGGAACTGGTTTTGATGAATCCGTTACGGGGCGAGTTTGAACCCAATTTCAACGAGTTAATAACTTGAGTGTTGACCAAAACATGACTAGACTATTTTTGTATCGAACGTGGTATCAGTAATGTTTCCTTAATTAACACATGAAAATACAAACGGCGCGGGCGCCGGGTGACTAAACTCACAATGTCAGCAAACTATCGGTCAAGGAAAAGAACTGGAATTATTACAGTGAGGATTATCGTTCAAAGCGATCCGATAGAGATAGTGGTGTAATAAATAGTAAGTAGATACATATATAGGTAGATATATATATTAACCTACTATTTACGAGTCACATAAGGGTGAAATTACGCTAGTATTTTTTTTGCGTTATGAGTTGCGTAATTTCTGTCATGTAATTTCTGCTACATTCGGTTTCATACAAAACTCCTGTTTCGTTCACACGGCGACTCAAAATGAGTTGTTTCAGTAGAAAGTAAATTACACGACCGTAATTCTGTGGCTGTGGCTATTTGGTTACTATTTAACCTACCGCCGTTGGTATAAAAAGGAACCCAGTAAATCAAATATAACCATTTTTTTTTAAGGAAGGGACAGTGACTCTTTCTAACAAATTCCTCAACACTGGCAGGCACTGGCCCTAGTGGGACCCGACTATTATGCTGATATCTCTTTGAAACGCGCGTGGAACACTACGCGCTATCGACCAAAACCTAAATGTAAGTTTTTCAGTATAATGAATTCTCGCCTATTCAAAGTAAGTACCTAGGTAGGTTCGTATTTATCACATAAGTCCAGCCAAAGCTTGTCTGTTGTCTGGTAGATATCAGTGGTTGTGATAAGACTACTATTGTACCTACCTACGTGTACCTTTAGTTTACCTACACATTATATAGGTGTCGATGGTGGTAATGATAAAATTAAATCATTAGTTTTCCATCTACCTATCTATAACACGATCATGATGGGCTTGATAATGGTGAAGGGAAACATCGTTGGGAAACCTGGACTTATTAGTATAAGTCTAACGTCACCAATCCACCCTGAGCAAGCGTGGTGATTAATGCTCTTGCCTTCGTGGTATGGAATGAGGACGAAATAAAAAAAAACTGCTATGCAAGAATTGAAGTTTATTTTATATTTATTGGATAGCTAACAAGCCGGCGGCCGACTATAGACATTTGCATTAGCAGAGGCCTTGCAGATGCGTGGCCATCCCAGAGACATAGTTGAAATGTTTCATGTGCCTTTAATTACAGCGGCACCTATACCCTTCAAACCGGAACATAGCAATGCTGCTTTGTGGCAGAAAAGGGTATGGTGGTAGTACTTCCCCGGACGAGCTCCTTCACAAAGGGACATTAATCTATACTAATAGTAATCTATAAATATGTACACTAATATTATAAAGAGGAAAGATTTATATTTTGGATTTTTGTATGTAACGAATAAACTTAAAAACTACTGGACCGATTTTAACCATTTTTTCACCGATAAATAGCTACATTATTCCTGAGTAACATAGACTATAATAACATCACGCTACGACCAACGAAAGCTTAGCAGTAACCAAAGACGTAACTTATGGCGGGTGAAATAAGCCACGCGCACAGTTCGCTAGTAGACTAGTAATTTGATGAAGTTTTCTTACCAGGCACCTTACAGACACAGGTTGCTGCATTGATCTGTTGGTTATCCTCTTCTGTCCATCCGAACTTGAAGAGTAGCATCGTCGGTTCCTTCGGGTCGTGCTTCAGCGCTGCCCATTGTAAGGCCACGTCGAGGGTCAGCACCACCGCCGGATTGATCGTCGTTAGAGTACTCACGTCCACTATTGTTACTGAAAGACAATTGATCACAATTAATCTTTAAGACGCTGGATGAACCGGTCCTTTTGGAAATCTATAGGGAAAGCCTATGCCCAGCAGTGGACGATATGATGATGATGATGATGAAGAATCTTCTCTTAGGGTCGGACCATATTTGACGGAAAATGCGTCGAGCGTATCGTCGCTCTTAGGTATACGCGCTGACACATCATCGGTTAGGTGTGAAAGGTTGAATGTTTTATTATATATTTGACTGTTTTGGCGTTACGCAACCGATTATACGCGACGCATTTTCAGTCAGATATGTGCCGACCCTTAATCGAATTTTGGTCACAGCGGCCAATCTTAATTGAGACTAGTCAAGAACTATGTGTGCACGAATAAGTTCTCTCATTCTTCCTTCACTATCATGATCCTATGGGACGGCAATCCGACACGACCGGGAAGAGATCAAACACAAGACCGTGGTTTCCGAAACAAAGGGATGTTACAACATCAATTTCCGAAATCCCGGGCTGTTACTGAAAGACAGTATTATTTTTTGGGGGGCTCAACGTTTTACCTAAGCGACAAGTATGTACTTACGTCGACTTAACAAGTACTCGACAGGCACAACAGCCGGATGCATAGATTCTGTGCTGCCCGAGTGTTCTAGATGCATTCCAGTGCCCATTGCGGGTGCTCCGCAGTTGCTGCACACCTTCCTGGAAACATGAATCATATTATTCAGGAAACCTTCATTTAAAGTTATACCGTTCAATTTCTCCGGAGTTAGGAAATTGGTTTGACATCATCACATTACATACTTCGAAAAGTACGTAAAGCCGTTGACCCTGCGCCAGATTTCTTCCTGGTCGTGTTGGGCTGTGTCCCATCGGACTATGAGAGTGAGGGTCAAAAGAATGCACTTTATAAGTAGGTACACACTTGTTCACTATAACATCTCCTGCAAACTTGGCTAGTCTCCGTTGAGATTAGTAGAGCTTTTTGTGAAGGAGCTCATTCGTGGAAATACATCCACCATACATATGTCTGATGCAAAGCAGCGTTGCTGTGTTCCGGTTTAAAGGGTATGGGCGCCGGTGTAATTACAGGCTCATGGGACATTTTATGTCTGGGATGGCAACGCATTTGCAAGGCCTCTGATATTGCAAATGTCGTTACGCAGCGGTGACCACTTAACACCAGGTGGGCCGGCAGCTTTTTTGCCATTGGTCGCCATGATATGGATAGGAAAACTTAGAGCATCATGAATGTTCCACTTACCAGTGCTTCTCCACGGCTCCATAATAAATGGACAAAGGTCGCCAGGTCGTAGGTTTTGTCATATCGAACACATCTATGCGATCAGGATCTTCTTTGCAATAGAACACGGGAGACATTTGAACTATTAACATTACGAAGAGTGTGTATCTGTTCATCATCGGTTTTTTTTTGCGTTTACAAAGTTTAGAACTAAGATTTTATTTTTATCTTTGTTGGTCCCAGTAGAGTTTTTAACTGCCTTCTTATATTCTGTTTTATTTTGTGATGTAACTTATTCCTTTGAATTGAATATCGTACGATTTTGGTGTTACGTCTTTATTTTAATTTCAGTATTGCAGATTTTCTGTACGTTTTTTATCATTGTACAACGTCCACTTTTCAGTAACAAAGATTACCTACACAATTAAGTTTTAGTTAAACAGTCTTGCTTAATATTAGTGTCTTATAAAACGAATAACCTATCTACTACAGTTAACGGTTACATGGAAATGGCGTTCTCTGTCACAATCATTCTTATTTGTACAGAAGACAACTTGTTTATATATTTTGTTTATATTTCAGACAAAGGGATGGTTGATGTTTACAGAATGTTTACTAAATAGGAAGTGGTATGATCGTGGGTTGGTAATTAAAATGATGTCAATAGTGTTTTGTTTTCCGGAGTTTTTACAATTGGGTAGATGACACCACTAACCAATAATTTCAAGAATTGTTTCTTGAAATTATTGGTTAGTGGTGTCATCTGGCTTCACAAAAATACATTTAATTTTAGCACTAAAAACCCGATGATTTTTTAAATAACTATAAAAAACGATTTTTAGTAGCTTTGAAATCAATAAATAGGTAGTGAATTGAGATGACAAAAAAGTGACGTCATAGTTGAGTCTTGTCATAGAAAATCTATGGGAGAATGGCGTTTTGACAGCTCATAAAAAGTACGTCAATTGGGAAGATGACACCACTATCAATTGACGTACTTTTTACGAGCTGTCAAAACGCGATTCCCCATAGATTTTGTATGAGAATACTCAACTATGACGTCACTTTTTTGACACATCAATTCACTAACTATTTATTGATTGCAAAGCAACTAAAAATCAAATTTTAAAGTTATTTAAATATTTATCGAGTTTTGGGGGGTAAAATTAAGTGTTTTTTTAGAGAAGTTCTTTCTTGGAATTATTTTTTAATGGTGTCATCTACCCAATTGATTAGTGGTGTCATCTACCCAATTACAGGTACATAATACGCACAATGATATTTCAGTTTTTATCTGGGATAGCACTGCAATTGGAAGGGCTCTGGTATTGCAGATGTTTATGGGCACCAGTGACCACTTAACATCAGGTGGGTCATAGGCTTGTTTGCCATACAATGATATATAAAAAAAACTTTTAAACAAAAAAAAATAACCGCCTTCAAAAACAAAAAGTGAAAAATAACTTTAGCTTTGGAAGTCGGTGGCTTTGGTTTAGTTTGTTGTTTTGTATTGCCACCGACTTCCAAAGCTAAAGTTATTTTTCACTTTTTTGTTTTTGAAGGCGGTTATTTTTTTTTGTTTAAAAGTTTTTTATTTTTTGCTTTTTAGTATCAACTTCCTGTCATCCAAATCCATGAAGGAAAGTCATAAGAAATCAGAATACTTATGCGATTTCGTTTACTTGGAGGACAAATTTTCGAATACTACTGAATATATCTGTGTTACCCTTTCGAGTGTACACGCGTGATGTTATGTTGTGTGATGGTATAAACAATGCTTAGATATGATATAGCAACAATCGCTCTACAAGATCCCATCATCAGATATTGAAATGGTGGCAATGGGACCACACGGGAAGCACCAGCTTTCAAATAAAAAAAGAAGCATGACAATCGGTTCACCCAGTCGGGAAATTCGAGGTAACAAACATAAAAAAAAAAAAAAAAAAAATACAGTCGAATTGATAACCTCCTCCTTTTTTTGAAGTCGGTTAAAAAAAACCAGCCAAGTGCGAGTCGAACTAGCGCACTAAGAGTTCCGTACCATTATCTATGAAAACGGCAAAAAAAACACGTGTTTTATGCGAATTTATTCTGTGAATATTTCAAGCGTGTACCTGTTACCATTATCAATATCGAGTAAAAACAAGCAAAAAAAACTCACGTTTGGTCCCGTTTTACCCTTTGGGTACGGAACCCTAAAAAGGTACTTTATACCATTAAAAGTGATTTTTTTTTACCCTGAAAAAAAAATATTTGATTGACCAGCGAAATTATATTAAAAATATAATTTCGCTGGTCAATCATTTTTTTTTTATTCCTTTAAAATCAATAAAATAGTTAATCAATTAGCAAATAAGCGGCGTCATAGTTTGCTATTTCCACAATAATTTATGTACCTATGGAATTTAGGTAAGTACCTATTTTTCTAGGTTAGGAAAATTTCTTGTTTTTTTTTTTACAATAGTTTTATCAGTGTATTTATCTCTGTTATGTACTGTAACTGTTTATCAGTAGGTACTAAGAAATCGGTTTTAATTATTTTATTGTATTTTTATGACGAATCATCAAAATTAGATGTGCAAATAAAAGAATATTGCGTGTTATTTTCACCTTGGCAGGTATCTCCATAATGGTTGTAATGGTATGCAAGATTTATTTTTATTTGTATAACAAAAAATAAATGGTGTCTGATTGTCCCAGGTAGTGATGTCATTTTTGTACCTACTTAGCTTATAATCACTACTAACATTAGTTTATAAATATGTTTGTGTTATTAACAATCCGAAATGAACGAATTTATTATTGTAACTTGTAAATTGATTATGATTATGTTTTTCTTTTCGGTAATGATGAGTACAACTAGCCCTTTTCAAACATCACCATCACGCCTGTATTCCCTGAAGGGTTAGGCAGGTGTACCAATGTACACCCACAGTTCGCCGGTATATATAGGTCGGTGTATCTAGCCCTTTTCAAGTTTCTGGAAACACATACTGGTGAGGCCCTCAGATGCTTGCCATCCAGTTGGGATGGATCTGAGGGCCTCCGGGATCGCTTTCGGGATCCCAAGCGTAAGTGTGGAAAAGAAACACTGGCGTGGTTTTTAGCCAGTCTGACTGTCTACCCCATTAGGAAGGTGATGCAGCAATCGTTAACTTATTGCAGTCCGCGAGGCAAAGTGTTATTGGGTTTTTCTATGCAAATCTCAGTAGCAGCTCGAAGTTTGTGCTGGTTAATGGTAATAGGATTGCCCCCTATATTACATGGGACCCAAACGTACCGACGAACTATGGGTGTACATTGGTACACCTCTGCCTAACCCTTCAGGAAATACATGATGCTATGATGGTATGTTTGAATTTATATTCAGTTTATAATTATCTTCCAGAAAATGCGAGACCTCCCACACGTTAGCGTCTTAATAAGAATAATAATAAACATTTATTTCAGAATAAATTCCATATTTGTTAGTAACAGTGCAAACTTATAAACTAGTGTTAGTAACAACATTATTGTAAACCAAACAAACAAATATTTATAGCATGCAATAAAAACATAGAAATTTCGATTTTTGTACCTACCTAAAATATCTAATCTGGCGTAGATACCTACCTACTGAAATTGTACTCATAAATATTGTAAATGATAATAAATAAACAATTTGACAATCATTAATGATTTTATGACTTTATTTGCGAATTAAAGAACAAGGTGGTAGGCACGTTGTAGACTTTTGTACTGTTGTAGTAGATAATATTGGATTCAGTTTATTATTAGCTGTAAATGTGTATTAAAATGGTAGCTACAACGATTTGGACAGTTGACTATAAAACCTGATAGAATTAATAAAAACATTTACACAAAGATAATTTGACAATTCTAGAGATCTGTTGAAATACTATCGGTATAATGGGGTTCACTTAATGATAAATTATAATTAAGTTTCTACTAAAGGAAAAAAAAGACATTAACCTACTTTTTGGAAAACAATTATATAAATTCAACGGTAAATCCCTTTTAAAGATTTGTTCGAGTCACCTCATTTTACGGTACATTAAAAGAAAAACATTAATAATTTAGTAAAAAAACTCACTTGAATATTTTTAGCAAAAGGCACATAATATAATTGAATGTAATATATTGTAGTCTAATTAGAAGCGATTTGGTGTAACACCGTAGGCTTTTATTTTTATAAATAAATAATTAACTAATAGATTTGAAGAGTTTGATCACCGTGGTCACGTGGTGCATTGTAAGTTGCCAAAAACCACGCAGGCGAAGTAGCGAGCAGAAGCTAGTCTATTATGATTTTAGACTGGACCCAGTAGGTGACCACATTTACCTATTACTTAAGACAGCGTTAATTCTAACGTAAATATTGGAAAAGTGTTACTTAATGCAAATTTTCCAAAATTTACGAAGGCACAAAAAAACAGTCAATGTCAAAGTCAAAGTTAAAAGTCAAAGTCAAAGCATTTATTTCAATTAGACCATTTACGAGCACTTTTGAATTGTCAAGAAGTTACAGTTTAATATTGAAGCTAGTTGCTCGTTCCAAAACGTAGGTCTCTATGGAGAAGAACGAGCAAGAAACTCCATGGACACTCGAATGTGGTTCTAGACAAGAACCACACAACCATTTATACCAATTTCTGCTGCAAAGCATCGTTGCTGTGTTCCGGTTTGAAGGGTATGGGAGCCGGTGTAATTACAGGCACATGAGACATTTCAACTTTGTCTTTGGGATGGCAACGCAAGGCCTCTGAGAGTAGGTGAATCTGAAAGGCCTCTGGTATTGCAGATGGCTATAGGCAGCGGTGACCGCTTAACATAAGGTAGGGCCTTCTGCTTGTTTGACATTCAACAAAGTTTAGAAAAAAAAAACTTTCAAGGAAGCATGACAAGGCACAAACTTTATCCAGGTACTTTTTATTATGCAAAATGGCAATAAATTACCCAAGCTTATCGTAATTTGGCCATTTGTATTTTTTTGTTTTATTAAATCTTACTAAATCCAGTAGATAAAATTAATAATTAATCAGTCATTTGAATTAGGTTAATCGTGACACTAACACGTCATAAAGAAAACAGTAGTTATTATTAATATTAAGAGGATTATAATAATAAGCTTTATTGTGACGTAGGTAATGCTCACTTCCTTCAAGGGAATGCTCCCAAGTAAACCAACAGGTAGCAGGGCATGAGCAGTTTGTTTAGTTTAGTTTATTCTAAGTTTATCTTGGACATCACTGACATTGGTAACCATGTCAGAGGCTCTGGAGGCGGTTTAGAAACTCTGACATTAGGGCGTGTGTAGGGTCGTTAGACCTTACTGCCCACACTATAAAGGAGAATATAGGAGAATATACTGGCGAACTGTGGGTGTACATTAGTACACCTCTGCCTAACCCTTCAGGGAATACAGGCGTGATGGTATATTTTTTTTATATTTTTTATATATAAAGGAGAAGAAGTAAGTAGTAAGGATTAAAGTAATCATAAGTGCGAAGTGGGTATTTCTTACTTAATACTTAAAATAAAATAACATACAAAAATATAAAATAGTATCAAAAAGAAACTAACATTTTTGGATGCCAATCTAAAAATGTTCATTTTATTTCGAAAAATCTACAGAGCTTACGTTACGTTTACTTCGCGCGCTTTGATATCATTTTGAACTAAAATGATATCACCCTGAAAATACAAAATTAATAAATTGTATTTATTTCGTTTTAATTTACACCTTCTACGCGGTAGGTACCTACACTTTTTAGGTTTTTTTTATGAATCATGTTCATTATCTCAATCTTTAGTTAAACATTGTAAGATAAGTAGTACTAATGCATAGTATTCTATGTTTATTTCTAGCATTGATTACTCATGTCTCCACCCATAAGCTTTTACTTAGATGTTATCATAATGTCGGTTAATTCTTTATAATCTTAGGGAAAATGTTTTCAACAAAAAACATTTAATTTATATGGGGTGATTCTGTAACTGCCCCGTTGGTCTCGTGGTCGCAAGCGCGACCGCTGTGCAAGGGGTCCCGGGTTCGATTCCCGGGTCGAGCAAAAAGTGTTACTGAGTTTTTCTATGAATTTCTCAGTAGCGGCTCGGAGTTTGGATTTGTGCCCGGTTAATGGCAATAGGCTCGCCCCCTATTACATGGGACCTAAATATACCGGCGAACTGTGGGTGTACATTGGTACACCTCTGCCTAACCCTTCAGGGAACACAGGCGTGATGGATGGTACATTTATTTTTTAGAGTGTTTCTGTAATTATTGCAGGAATAATGTACGTACGCTTCTCCTTTCTGACTAACTGACAGATTCCTTGACAATTCAAAAGCGCCTATAAGCGTCTCTGCAGACCACTGATTTTTTGACCGATTATCGGACCGAATTTTTGACAAATTTCTTCTCGCCGGCAAAGAAATCTGTCCACAATTGGGTATCAAAAGTCGGTCCAATAATCGGTCAAAAAGTCGGTCGTGTGTGGAGATGCTAAATGGTATCAATGAAATATATTTTTTTGACATTAGTTAGAGTTTAGGTGAAGATACTGTCTTTCCAACCCATTTCTAGTCCTGTGGATTACACAACACACATGCATACAAGTTTCTGGCTAACTAACCGACACCTTGAAAATTCAAAAGTGCCTGTAAATTGTTTAATTGCAATGTATGACAAGATGTATGAATGTGGACGAGGCGAAAGGAGCATGTAAGGATCGTAGCAGGTGGCGTTCTGTAGTTTCTGCCTACCCCCTTGGGAAAAAGGTGTGAGTTTATGTATGAATGCATTGATTTAATTTTTTAAAGAAATTTATTTGAAGAAGTTCCCACTGCAATTGCGATGTGAAGATTTCACGGTTTCATTTTTTATTTATGAGTTTTATCAGGAACTAAATAAAGTTTATGAACTTAAAAAATCAAATTTTAATTTCAGTTTATTTAAGGCCATTTTATAGTGTCTAAATTGCCCACAGTTTAAATTCTATTGACTGGTTTGATTAGCAGAGAGATAAAGTTCAATAAATTAGAAATATTGCATGATAAAAATATTTTTATAGTAATGGCACGCTGTAAAATAATTTAATTTAAGCTACTCTCAGTAAACTTGTATTAAATCTAGATTATAGTGATTTTTATAAATATTGTGTTATATAAATCATCTAGAAACAAAATAAGTATAACAAAGTCCCCGAGAAATTAATACTGTCTTTGTCTATAACCCGTGTGTTTTTAGGCAAATTGTTGTAATTGTTGTAATGGCAATTGGTGGTTAAGGCATCTCTTACGCATCAGGTTGCTGGATCGATACCGGCCAAGTACTAATGTGACTTTTTCAATCCATATAATATTCATTGGTTGTGGCGCATATTTACAAAGAGATTTTTTAATTTTTTTAATTTATGCTTTTGTAATTAAGTATGTTAAGTAAGTTTATGTTATGTGCGTCGCTCTCATGCGATGAAGTGGTTTTTCTTTCTTTGTTTCTTTCTACTATACTCTTTAAGGTTGTCTTGGAGTTCTCATAAATCGGTGACGGAAAACATTGTGAGGAAACTTAGACTGGTAATTAATATAAGTCTGAAAGAGCCAATCCGCCTTCAGCAAGCGTGGTGATCAACGGCCCCACCTTTTCATTATTAGAAGAGTCCTTTGTCCTGCAATGGGAGAATAGGTAATAGGGATGACACAATAGTGGGGTCTGTTCTGGAATTCAAACAAATCCTGTTTATATGAGTATTGTTTTTTAGTTAAATGTAGTGCACAATCGCAGATAATTATTATGGGACCTAGAGGTACTTATCATAAAGGCATACATAATTTAAATATTATGTTCCAGGTTCAAAATTGATTGTTCTAAATTTTTTTTATGTCGTTGGATGTCTAATAATCTGAAGGCTCACTTGATGTTAAGAAGTAGTTACCGCTACCTATAGACATCTGCAATACCAGAGGCCTTGCCTGGGATACCGTTGCCATCCCAGAGACAAACTTGAAATGTTTAATGTGCCTGTAATTAGGAACACCGGCACCTATACCCTTCAAAGCGGAACACAACAACGCTGCTATGCGGCAGAAATAAGTGTGGTGGTAGTACTTTCCCGGACGAATTCTTTCATAATACTTAATGTAAAATGCAAAACATAAAATGTTGAAATTAAAAATAAATATTATTCTTCGTCAAATGAGACATGGGGTAGGTACCTACAGAAATTACGTAAATGTCATGATCAAGGATAATAAATGACTCATTTACGGTAAATATAACAAAAACTGCCTATCTGCATTAAACAAACACTGATAAACTGACGTTTTATCATTTTGTTGCAAATCTTAATGAGTTTTTACAATTAGTCGGAGGCTAAAATTAAATTTGTCACAGGATGTTACTGATATTGATTTACTCATATATTCTATTTATAGCTCTTCGATAGCAAGGTCAAATTGGTCTTTATTTTTGTTTCTTAATTTATTTATACCAGCGAACTGCACGCAACTTCGTCCACGTGGCTTATTTCACATGCATTAAGTTACATGTTTGGATACTGCGCCGCTCCCGTAGATCGTAGCGTGATGTTATATAGCCTATGTTACTCAGTGATAATGTAGCTTTTTAATGGCAAAATAATTTTTGAATCGGTCCAGTAGTTTTTAAGTTTACTCGTTACATACAAAAATAAAAATCTTTCCTCTTTAAAATATTAATATAAAAAATATATACCATCACGCCTGTATTCCCCGATGGGTTAGGCAGAGGTGTACTAATGTACACCCACTGTTCGCCGGTATATTTTAGGTCCCATGTAATAGGGGGCGAGTCTATTGCCATTAACCGGGCACAAATCCAAACTCCGAGCTGCTACTGAGAATTTCATAGAAAAACCCAATAACACTTTTTGCTCGACCTGGGAATCGAACCCAGGACCTCTAGCGTAGCAGTCGTGCTTACAACCACTAGGCTAACGAGGCAGTTTGTAAATATTAATATAGATAGATAAAACTGTTAAGTTCTTAATTCCAACAGTAGGAAACAGGAATCATAAACTAATAAAATAAGGCACAAGTTGGCACATCGTTACTATAAATATACCTGGGCGTGATAGATAAATTAGAGTCAAAGTTTTACAAATATCGATTGGTATTATAAACTCCGCCGAAGCAGAGTATTTCAAAAATGCTATTAGACTCATTTGAGTGTTCCCCTCCACGGAAATCTTTAGTAAAAGGCGAAAGATTTATGCGTTTTGAAGGGAAACCAGAGATACCTGACTTGCTTGGTGCGAGACACCCAACCAAACGGCGGAGAATCTTAACACCGTGATTCAGAAACGTGACGTCAGCGGACAGCGACATCTACAAACTAATATATGAACTAAAATTGTCTAAGAGGGTTTCAAACCTGTTAGACAAGTCCGGTCTATAACCAATATAATATAATGTATAGTCTTGCACACTATTGTATATCTTGCGGAATGTGAGTCTACTTCTTTGTTTTTTCTTCTGTGAATATACCCAGGCGTGTTAAAGTTTTAGTTTATAATTGTATTCAAAGTTTTACAGAGATCAGAAATGTTAATATCCCGACCTTAATGAGACACTTGAACATCTAGCTCTCTCTTCCAAAATGTAATTTTGTATGGAGAAGAATGGGTTAGAGGTCCTATATTATTTATACTTGTTATATTAAAATAAATGTTTTTCTTACAATATTTCGTATTCATTAATTTTATAATTACTCATAAAGACCATGTACCTATAATTAACACACTAACTCATTCGGGTACTAGGTACACGCGCTAAACGACAACTAAATGTAAGGCGGTAATCCGTAATTATTTAATTTATTTAAATTATCCGTCATACATATTATTATTGGTATTATAAACTCCGCCGAAGCAGAGTATTTCAAAAATGTTATTAGACTCATTTGAGTGTTCCCCTCCACGGAAATCTTTAGTAAAAGGCGAAAGATTTATGCGTTTTGAAGGGAAACCAGAGATACAATTTAACCTAGGTGCGAGACACCCAACCAAACGGCGGAGAATCTTAACACCGCGATTCAGAAACGTGACGTCAGCGCACAGCGACATCTATTGAAAAATGTCGGAACTAAAATTATCCGAAGGGAGTTTTCAAACTTGTTAAATAATGTCAACTGGGCACAAATCCGGTCTATAATAATTCATAACAATATAAAAACTACACATATTTAACTGATTCGTGTAGAGGATGAAAGATGGACAGATTTGTAAAGATGTCAATACAATACTCCTAGAAAATAGGTGAACTTTTACTTTTCAAATAGATGACGGCTAATAGAGATTTTTTTTATTTATCATAATAATTAGTTTACGTTTACCAAGGTCAAGGTCAATTCACAGTAAACAATTATTATAATAAAATAATAATAATGAGTAACATTAAACAATAATGGGACATTATAGGGTATAAAAAAAAGTAAACAACCTATCATGCATTCTTTTAACAACACATACATACCATCACGCCTGTATTCCCCGAGGGGTTAGGCAGAGGTGTAACCAATGTACACCTATTGCCTGTTGCCATTAATCAGGCACAAATCTTAACTGGGAGCTGATACTGAGAATTTCATAGAAAAACCCAATAACACTTTGTTCAACCTGGGATTTGTATCTATGACCTCTAGCGTAGCTGTCGCGCTTAGGACCACAAAGGTAACGAGGCAAACATAATAGTCTTTGTATAATATAATATACTAGCTTTTGCCCGCGACTTCGTCCGCGTGGATTAATAGTTCCCGTTCCCGAGGGATTTCCGGGTTGAAAACTATCCTATGTCCTTTCTCGGGTCCAAGACTATATCTGTACCAAATTTCATTGAAATCGGTTCAGTGGTTTAGGCGTGAAGAAGATACAGACAGACAGACAGACAGAGCTACTTTCGCATTTATAATATTAGTAAGGATTATTTTTTATTTGCGAATTAGCTCGTCCGGGGAAGTACTAACACCATGCTTATTTCTGCCGCAAAGCCGCTTTGCTGTGTTCCGGTTTGAAGGGTATGGGTGCTGGTGTTGTTGCAGGCACATGAGACATTTCAACTTGGTCTTTGGAATGGCAACGCATTTGCAAGGCCTGTGGTATTGCAAATGTCTAAGAAAGCTAACGGTGAACACTGGGCCGTAGTCGGCTTTTTCGCCATCCAATGACATGAAAAAATTATACATGCATGAATTTCTGGTGCGATTAACATAGAAAAAAAAAGCAAAACATTTGTATTTTTTACTAAAACGTAACAAATGATTAAAATGAAATTAATTATCGGTTCGTCATTGAACTTAGCCGATAGGAGTTAATCTTTTATGAACAATAAACCTACACGTTTAATACGGTGTGTGGCTGATATTATTATCCTGATAATATTTTATTATAGGGCTGAAGAATAGATACCTAATATTAAAAAATGCGTTCATGATGATCCGGCTGAAGGAAAATGAAGAAATATAGTGGTAAATAGAACGTATAGACATGTTTGATATCATTATTATGCATTTTAAGGACCGATTCTGGGCGCGACGGCTAATCGCAATGCAGATTAGCCAAGTACGCAGGAGACATTATAGTGCACAAGTGTGCGCGCAAAAAACAGGTGCACTCCCTCTTCCATACCTCCTTCCTCTTCTTCTTCTCTCGTTCTTCTTCCTCTTCTCTTCCATTTCTTTCATTCTTCTCTCATAGTTCAATGGGATGGTAATCCGACACAATCGGGGAGAGATCAGGCGCAGGAACAACGGCTTTACGTGCTTTCCGAGACACAGATAGGTATATTATAGTCGGAGGGTAAGGGGAAGAGTCAGAAAAGGTTTATGCGCAATTGAATAAGGAGAAAAAATGAATACAAAAGAAAAACAATAAAAAAAATCTTGATAAGTAAATTAGTAGCAATAAGGATAAACAATACATTGTTTAATGTGATATTATTGTGATGCAATGTGGTTGAAACGTATTATAGAAATAATAATAGTATAGAGATTCTAGAGATTTCGCTAGAGGTCCTGGGTTCGATTCCCAGGTCGTGCAAAAAGTGTTATTGGGTTTTTCTATAAAATTCTCAGTAGCAGCTCGGAGTTTGGATTTGTGCCCGGTTTGTGGCAATAGGCTCGCCCCCTATTACATGGGACCTAAATAAATATACCGGCGAACTGTGGCTGTATATTGGTGCACCTTTGCCTAACCCTTCTGGGAATAGAGGCGTGATGGTGTATGGTAATATTTTTCTGGGATATAGATATAAATCTTTTTTTATCTAATTTTAAGGTTATACATATTTAATAATGTAAATCAAATCTATTGAAATAAATAAAGTTTTTTTTTTTGTGTTTTTTCAATTATCATATTTAGTAGGTTTTTTTTACCGACACCTTTACACTAGATCCAACATTTGTTTACCGATCGATACATTTACGAATACAAAAAAAAGGATATTTACAATATTCAAAATTGAAATGTAATAAAACCTCCGTATTTTCTTAATTTAAAAAAAAAAAAACAACAGTAACACCCATAGAAATCCCCAAACATAATTTTCACGGCTGTCTAATCTATAGACAGATAACATCGATGACGGTATGATAAGGCGCTTACAAAAGCCGGTGCAAACAGTTCATTGTTGTCAGTAGATCACTAGCGTGCAAAAATGGTGCTTAAATTTACACTTCTCGTCGCGTTAGCGGTTTCCGCTTTAGCTAGAAAAGCTCCCAATGCCGATCATGTCAAAAGCCTTTTTGGGGCGAACCCCACATTTCGGTATTCCACCAACATTGAAGAGGATTCGCAGTTAGATGCGGTGAGTGTAATTTAAAAATAATAATAATAAAATATAAAATTATAATAGCAAACAATATTTTTTTAAAAAGTGTGTTTTGGCCGAAAATATGGTAATTATTTTTTGTAATTAATATTTTTATGCATCGTAAGATATCATAACAATTTTATATTAAATATTTATTGAATTATTTTTAAATAAATTATATTAATAATTATAATAAATTTATGATATAAAATAAATAAAAATAATTATTTCATCTAATAAAATAATGAAGCTCAGAGTCTTAACAGTTTTAACAGTTTCCTTAATATTGCCGTTATTTCTCCTAAATGCTTCGGACACATTAACTTATTGATTTTATTAGAGCAAATTGAAATAAAAAAATAATAATATTAAACAAACCAGTTTTTAAATTAGTATCATCATCCCTTCGGGGAATACAGGCGTGATGGTATATTTTTATTTTTTTTATTTTTTTTTTTTTTTATCATCATCCTGACAAAATCTCAAGTTTTATAAATATGTAATATTTAATTTATAATATTATTCACCAATAACTTAAATATCTTGTGCAAACTGTAAATATGGCATAATTTATTAATTAATAAATAAATAAAAAATAAAATAATACATTTAATCATAAATAAATAAACAAATATAATAGGCAACAAAAACCCTAAAACCCCTTATTTCTCCACAGCCGGGCTTAGTTGCCAAATACGGCTATCCTGTCGAAGTCCACACCATCGAGACCTCGGATGGGTACATCCTGGAGGCCCACAGGATCCCTCATGGCAGGGACCAGAACAACGACCCCACGGTCAAGAGGCCCGTCGTCTTCGTGATGCACGGACTCTTGTCTTCCTCCGCTGACTTCCTGGTCTTAGGCCCTGGGTCTGCTCTTGGTGAGTTTCATTATTTGTTTAAGTGCCTTGATTTTAATTGTCGGCACGGTTGGCGCAGTGGTTGAGCGATCAGCTGCTGCGCTGCGTGTCGCGGGGTCGATTCCCGCACGGAATAAATATTTGCATGGCCTACAGATAGTTGTTCCGAGTCTGTCTGTTTGTGTATATGAGTTTTATGTGTTTGTAAACGCACCCACGATATAGGAAAAAATCTTAGTGTGGGACAAATTTAAGTTATTTAAAAACAAATGAGAAGAATATTTCAGTGTGAATGTGTGCATTTCACTTAGACAAAAAATCATTCTAATTTCAGTAGATATGATTATAACTTAGATTTAAAAAAAAATGTATATTATGTCTGATGACAAATTATTTGATTTGTTTTTGTCCAATCGCAATTAATGCACGATTGCGCAAGAGTCGCTGAATAGCCATAGGGTTATAAGTAATTTAGCTCACTAAATCAGTATTAGGTAAGTCTATGTCCATGAACAAGTCCCTCATAATATTCCAGCACTTAAAAAAAAAAAAAAAAATAAGCAAATCTGCCAAATAGTACAAAAATGGGTCACTAGAATACGTTAGACGTTTTATCTTTCAAAAGAAACGAGATCCGGACGATCGACGAATACGTAATAACGTTATCACGACAAGTTATCTTTTCAAAGTTAATTATAATTAATGCATACAAACACGTATCATTTTGGTGATAATCACGATCAGACAGAGCTCGTAAGCGGCTTAACACAGCAATTGATACAGTTATTAATTGGCTATAGATATTAAAATAAAATGAAATAAAATTAATACCTTTTGGCCGCGTCCGAGTTCACGTAAATGACAGTTGTATTTAAAATTCAATCATAATTCGAAAGACACGTGGCGCCATCTATTATCATAAGAATGTTATTGTTGTTTTTCTCGGGAACAGTACTTTTTTTTCGATATGAAAGGTACCCTATGTCAGTTTCTGTACCCCTGACAACGAATATGAAAAATTTCAGGATGATCGGTTCAGTGGATTAGGTGTGAAAAAGTTTGTAACCACAGAACTCCGTCATTTATCAACCGATCTGCAAAAATCGTTTTCAAACTGAAAGGATAAGAAGGAATCTTTCTGAACGAAACGCACGCTAAAGACACTTGTGGGTGTAAATAGTGGAATGGGGGATGTAGTTTTAGTAATATGTGTAATTAAATTTTTGACGCGTAATTTGAGGCAAAAGTGATAATGGTGTTGATTCTGTTATGCACAAGCTAAACTTAATTTAGACTATTTCTATCTTTTTCTTTCCAATCAAACAAGAAAGGGACGGACGTGAATAAGACATGTCAATTTTAGTTCATCTAAAACCTCTAGAACGCGTTGATTAAAAACACGGAAAAGTTTAAGGCAAAACTAATTTGACATCTCTAACTTAGTTCTAAGGTATTACCATCCTTTTCTTTCGCTGTATGTTAGTAAGAGATGTCAATTCTCTAATTTTAGTTTAGTTTGTGAACAAGGGAATCGGCACCAATATTCGTGTATACTATCTATATTTCACCAATCAAATGTTGCCAAACAAGCATGCAAGAAACGCATTCATTAAAACCATAATCAAGATCAATAATTATCATTCTTATAATGTGTTTCAACCAATAATCGGTTAATATCAAACTTATAATCGGTTAATATCACACTAATAATCGGTACTATCACTGACTATATTATGTGTTTATAATGATTATGATCGATGAACCAAGTACCTATAGACGGTAGACATTTGGCAATATTTTTTAGAACACAATGGCTTCTGAATTTGAAATGTTAAAAGCCTCCGGCCACTTTTTGTAGTACCGATTATTGGACCAATTTAATAGATCCATAGTTTCGTGGGACCAAACTTTTTGTACGACGTTATGTACCATTCTCTCCGACAAAAATATCGGTCACCGATAGTCTGATGTGTACGGGCAGCGTTAACAAAATAACCTGCCAATACCATACTCTAAAGATTTCTTCTCTTCACAGCCTACCTGCTGGCTGAAGCCGGTTACGATGTATGGCTAGGCAACGCCCGCGGCAACTACTACTCCCGCAAACACAGGTCAATGAACCCCGACGCCTACCTCCAGAACTTCTGGAGATTCAGCTGGGATGAGATAGGGAACCACGACCTGCCTGCTTTCATTGACTACGTTCTGGAGACCACTGGACAGGAGAAACTCCACTACATCGGCCATTCTCAGGGAGGAACTACGTTCTTGGTCCTCAATTCTTTGAGGCCTGAGTACAATGAGAAGTTCTTGTCTTTCCAAGGTTTGGCCCCGGCGTCGTACTTCTTGAATAATGAAGTGACGATGTTCAGGTCCTTGGCGCCGTTGGAGAGTTATATTGAGGTTAGTATCTGCTTTTGAAATTACTTTTTTAGCTACATGAATGTTAATAGGTAAATGAATACTTTTACTTATTGACAATAATATTGATGCCCCAGAGATTAAGGCAGTTCAAATCCGGGCAAGCACCAATTACTTTTTCAATTCATATGTCCTTTCCAGTTTATCTTGGACATCACTGAAATCGGTGAAGGAAAACATCGTGAGGAAATCTGAACTTATAATTAACTAGGTTTGATTACTGCTCCGCTTCCATAGGTCGTGGCATGATATTATATAGCCTATAATCTATACTAGTATTATAAAGCTGAAGAGTTTGTTTGTTTGTTTGAACGCGCTAATCTCAGGAACCACCGGTCCGATTTGAAAAATTCTTTTTGTGTTGGATAGCCCATTTATCGAGGAAGGTTATAGGCTATATATAACATCACGCTACGACTTACGGGAGCGAAGCAGTATTAAAAAACGTAACTTAAGGTGGATGAATAAAGCCACGCGAACGAAGTCGCTGGCAGAAGCTAGTATTCCTCATAAATCTAGCTGTCATAATTATACAAAACTAATTAGCACAAATCTAAAATCGCCAATCCGCCTTGAGCAAGCGTGGCGATCAATGCTCGTGCCTTTTCTGAATGACAAGAGGCCTTTGCCCTGCCATAGGACAATAACAGAATGGTATTATTTATTAATAAACGATTGAATAATACAAGATTTAATCAACTAACGATTACTGAACTCGTGATTGATAAAAATGGCTGGCGTAGATTGCAAATAGTAAAGAGACGTTACGCAAATTAGTTGATAATAATCACTAAAGACAATCATAATTAGTTTCTATATCTATGTAAGTAGGTAGGTTAGGTTTTTGCAAAAAGATGTCACGCATAGTTGCTTTGATTAGAATCAAATAACAATCATTTATAAATGATGATAGATGGCGAATTAACCGGGATTCATTATAATGGACACTTGTATTAAAAATATTAGGTGTCCAGATTAGTAATCTGAAATTTAGTTTGACGTAAAAGACATTTTTTATGACAGTTTGTAATGTTAGCTGTCTATGTATGTACTCGTATGTTCATCTGTGTGATCATAATATTCTACACTATTGTCCATAAAGTCACTAAAACCACCAAAAATAAAAATTGAAGGGGTCCCCCGTCCAAGAAATGAATTAAATATTACATAATGGTTTTGAATCCTTCGTGTACGAGATCTACTAGCACTTGGCCAGGTTTTGTTGAGAAAATTTGGTGGTCCTCTTGAATATTATTATGCATTAAAGAGCAGTCTGGTATATACTACAGTTGAAATAGATCGTTAAGGAGAAAAAAGTAATCGGAACCCAAAGTTTCTTTCATTCTATCACAAATTTTCATTCTTTCTTCCACAGACGGCTGCCTTCGCTATGGGTGTAGGCGAAATCTTCGGTCAAAATGATTTCGTCGAATGGTTCAAAACCAACTTCTGCAGTGAAGAGCCATCAGCCATATTCTCTGCACTCTGCGAGACTGATATTTTATCTGGAATCAATGACAGAGATTCTTATAATTCTGTAAGTATTTTTTCTTTAGGAACATGGACAGCCATGACAGTTTAAGTTCCAATTTCAAAATGTGAATTTTTCTTATTTTTTTTTTGGACTGAATTTGTCAGAACTTCTTTTATTAACCGCCTTAAAAAAAAGGAGTTGGTTCTCAATTTGTTGGTATATTTTGTTGGTATGCAAAATCACTGTTTAGGGTAATGAGCAAAATATGCACGAAAAACATGATGCTTAAGGGCGTACGCACATGCAACAAAAGCCTCGGTGTTGTTTAAAGTTTAGTTATAACATATAAAATTAAAACTAGTTTTCGTAAAAAAAAAAACGGGAATTTTGGCCTTCAATATCTTCGTAACCAGGTACTAAAAAAATATTGCTATGATGATGATTCATGGAGACAACGTGTAACTTTCAGCTTTAAAGCAACATTTAACTCTGTTTATTTAAATACCATAGTGATGAATCTGTTCTTTTTTCTTACTATTTATCAAAGATTACTGAGGTATTGGCGGATTTAGTGAATAAAACGATCACTCGATTCTGGTTATGAAAATTTAATGTGTCAAAGTCATAACCGTTCAACATGACATTCAAAAATAGTGATACCAGAATATAATTCAAAATTGGCACAACGATAATATCGATATAAATTGTATTTCGTATCAGTAATTATTAAACTTTGAAATAATGTTTTAAAGGTACACAAATACATAAATAATACGGTATTCTCATAGATTAACCTTACAATAGCCGTACCTACATTTTTGTCATTTGTGGCCATTGAGCTTATAAACCAAGGCTTCCCTTTCTATGAACATTGCAGATTTACATTTCACTCCTTCTTCCAGACAATGCTGCCCCTATTCCTCGCGCACGCCCCAGCCGGTGCCTCCGTCCGCCAGGTCGCCCACTACGGCCAGACCATCCGCTTCGAAGCCTTCCGTCGGTACAACCACAACTTCATCCAGAATCTGGCTATCTACGGCAGTCGGAACCCCCCAGAATACGACCTGCGCAGAGTGACAGCCCCGACCTACTTGCATTACGGAAAAAGTGACAATGAAGTGAATTACAAAGACTTGCTCCACCTAGCCGGTGTCCTACCTAACGTAGTTGGTACTTTTAGAGCTGAAAGGGATTCTTTCAATCATTATGACTTTATTTGGGGCCAGGATGTTAGGGATCAGGTTTACGAAAAGACTTTGATTCCTTTGTTGAAAGAAATTGACAGTCAGCAATGATTTAAAGGATTGTATATAGTGTAAATATGATTGTGATATAAGAATTCCATTTTAAGTTTTGTTTTATTTTTAAGCCTATACTGAGCTGTTGGTTTTTTTTAATAAATGGTATGTCATCGATATAAACACACATAAGGACATTAACAGTGGACAAAGTCTAGTGTTTACAATATAAATATGTACAACATTTGACTCTAAAATACTAGATGAAGGTATACTCTGCGGTATAATTCGCGTTCAGTTACGTCTTTGGTTATTGCTCCGCTCCCGTTGCTCGTAGCGCGATGTTCTATACGTTTGAACCTTCCTTCTGAATCACTCTATCTATTGATGCAACAACTGCTTTAAAATCCGTTGAGAAGTTTAAAAGATCTAAGCGTACAGACGGCGGGAAGCGACTTTGTTTTATACTATGTAAAGATTATTGTATTCTTGACCGATTCACTGTCGTCTTAGATCAGGTTATAAGATTAAAGTAAGTAATTATTATTTATTAATCTATGTCTTTTATTATCATTGACGAAGTACTTGCTTTTATTTACATACCTATGTAGGTACCTACTAGTATAGATAAGTAGGTACTTATCCGTTTTATCATTACTGGTTTCTGTTAGATAATATCTTACAGAGAATATTGATGATAATAACAATATTTTTATGAAAAGTTGAGATTAGTTAAATCTTTACTGATTTTAGATAACTAATTCTGTGACAATGGGAGAATAATAATTTTGACTAGAGCATGGGGTTCTTCAAGAAAGGAGTTTTGAGGTTTTTACGGGGTCGGCAGCGCACGAGTGATGCCTCTGGTGTTGCAAGTGTCCATAGGCAGCGGTGACCGCTTAACATCAGGCGGACCGTTAGCTTGTTTGCCACCTCCAGTGGTATAAAAAAAACCTCTTATTTTGATAAAATAGGTAGTGAATATTACGATTCTTGTAGGTACAACCGAGTTGCAAACAAAGATTTAATAAAACCTAGTTTTATTTTTCTCCATTATATTATCACAAAGTCAAGATTATTTCAAGGGTCGTAATCACATTATTATTTGTTCATAAAATGGCACGTTCACCGATAAAGGTTCGCCATTCGTGCTGTAGGCCATGCATATATTTGTTCCGTGCGGAAGTCGAATCCGCGACATGTAGCACAGCAGCTAATCGGTTATCCACTGTGCTAACAAAACAGCCTGAAGCATGCGTAATAAATTATTCGCGGTGCATTCCTCGCAATGGAAATCATTCCTATAATGTGTGGTAGGTAATGTAATGTAATGTAATTCTCCAGGCCGATTCCGGCCACGGCGGCTAACCTTTCCGAGGCACGGGGGTGCACACCACCAACTTCCAAACTCCGGGCTGCTGTGTGGTAGGTACTAATGTATCCTTAGCATGAATCATGAAGCAAAGCTTGCGATATTACATCAATATTTGCAATCAGGATATCCGATTAGAATCGATTGTATAATCTACCAATGTGGACATATTTTAGGGTTGAGTCGTAATTCGTTTTAAGAATTAGGAAACTTCTTTGATAATTCCAAGACGATTCATTCATATTAACATGACGCACTTCTTCTGCCCTCACTCATAGTCCGATGGGACGACTATCCGACACGACCGGAGAGATCAGGCGTCCTGCGCCTGCGTCTCTACGGTTTTACATGCATTCGGCGTTCGGGTGTGGTGACCCGGGTTTCGGGTCACCACACTACCAACTTCCCAACTCGGCCTACTGAGAAATCCCTAATGGAAATATCCAATAATCCATTTTGGCCAACCTGGGAATCGAACCCACGTCCGCACGCTCAGCATTTGCGCTTGCGTCCAAGATACCAACAGGGCAATCCACAGTCTAATACAGTATGACTACAAGGAAAAAAGAAAAAATATTTCCATCTAGTTCTTTACCAAAGTAGTTGTACTTTGTTAAACTCTGACTAACTTTTTTAGGAATACAGGAATTGTAATATTTTGAAGAACAACAACTTATTTGTATGAACAGATCAACTGTATTGAAAGGATTAATAGAACTTCTATGAGTAATACAATACAGTTCGTTCTGCTCACCCTATGAGCATTCAGTCAGAGTTAAAGTTAGGAAGGGTGATGGCGATTGATAAACTAGTTAAAAACGATAAAATTAAAACCAAATCTATGCTTACATGTCTTTATTACAATAATAATGTAAATACAAGAAAATGCTACGTTTTAAATTGATAAACAGTATTATTTACAACGAGTAAATAAGGTAATTTGATAGTAGACCAATATACATTATGTTATGTTAATTCAATTGCGTACTTATAAAATAAAAATATTAAATTGAGGTAAAAGTCGAAAGTGACTGATGGAATATTGGAACTCTGTAAATTCTAATACAAAAAGTTGAAAAAAAAAAGAAATTAAAAACTGCGACTTGAGTTGAATGCAAATTAATAATAAGGGTGTAAAAAGACACAGACACGATTATCTGCACTATCCAAGTTCTAAACGAGGCCAATGAAATACTGGCCGGAAAAAATAATACGAGTCAATCGACATGAAAAGAAGAAGAAAAAGACACTACATATGCTTCCCAAGATTGTGATTATGTTTTTATTCCGGACCATACCTGGGAATCTTCTAGTTACTAAGGTCAAAGTTGCAACTTTTTCCTATACCAAGTTTGAAATGTTTTAACTTTAAACACCTCTATGACTCCTTTACTGTTGGATTCTTCCGTAAGCACAATGTTTTACATGCATTACAATGCGCACTATCATAAACAGTGATTTTTCGCACCAACAATAAAAGTAGTTTCCCAGCAATATTTTTTACTCAATGTAGCTTAGTTTGACGGGCAGTATACGTAGTTAAAGGCTACCTGATGTGTCTTTATACACCCTGTATGTGTTGTAACATAAAAAAAAACATAAAGTATAGTAACAAACTGGCAGCAGTGACGTTGTGATCTTAAGCAAATTTTGCTAAACAACAAAATTACCAAGATACATAATAATTAAACGCTAAACAACTAAAAAATAAATTAGTAAATGAGCCTACACTATTCAGTTTTGGAAGGTCAATAATAGAGAAAATGGAAGTATTTAAAAATCTGCTTTTTTAGCCTGTAAAATTTCCCATGTGTCTCAAATTAACCTCAAGAAGAAGATACAATAGATAAAAATACCGACCGACCAAAAACTGAATGTTTCACTAACACGTTAGTTCATCCTAAAGGGCTATATTGCACTAGTGATAAAATTAGGTACGAAACACTTAAATTAGTCGTTGGTTCCGAAAACATACAATAGAAGCACCTATTAGTACAACCCTGAAGGCATATCCGTTACTTTATGGATACCGAATTTGCTCGAATTAGACCCAATCGGAGAAAGAGTCCTTTTCAAATCCGCATGACTGTGGGTGCCAGTGACAACAAGACTAGTCATGCTGGCAGGAGCATCTCTAAGCATATGAGGTCCAGAGTAAAAGCCAGCGTTGGTGTGGCCCCGTTTCACCAGAAATGTGGAGCTATTGAAGCCAGATTGGTCGATCCCAGGGCTCAATTTAGGCTGGGTCATGAAATACTTATGCGCGTCTATCTTTTGAGCATCGTCCTTGTGATTGGGTTTAGTATCGTAGCGGTGAAAGTTAGCAAGTTTGCTGTTGGATCTTGTAATTGGGATCAAAGGGCTTTCATTACCTCCATCACTGCTGGTTCTCGAAGAGGATCTCTGTCGTCTCTCATACGGCCAGATGGGCTTTCTCGGTTCGGTTAGCATAACAATATCCACCATTGAGTTCAGACCTTCATCAATCCTGTCCAGGCTTTTAGTTAGTTTCTTAGACTCAATCAAGTTTACTATTTCATCAACACGACTGCATTTAGAATTGGATCTTTGCAAAGCAGTCATTGAACCGATCATGGGAATATGTGCTTCCGCGTAAAACATGCTATCAATATACTCTCTCTGGCGGGATCCTTTCTCTGAAGTTTGGAAGGACCCGCTCCGTTTTATAGATGTTCGCCTACTTTCATCCCTAGAACGAGTTCTGGAACGCTTAGTTCTATTCTCATCTTTAATTCTATCTGTAATAGAGTTAAATACAGCTCGACATTCGTGGAAATCAAAGCTGGAACCTGATGGTTTCTTGCTTACTGGCTTAGTATATTTTGAGGCGCTTAGTAAAGAATCAGATCCTTCGTCACTGGAGTAGAAGTTATCATCGTAAAGGTCAGGAGGTTTGTAAACCAACCCTTGTTCTACTACTGGTGGGACAAATAAGTGTAACAGGCTCTTAGCCTTTCTAGGTGGGTGGGGGACTATTTTGCTTGGAATTATTTCAGACTCTTGGTCTTCTTCAACGCTGTCGTCTGGGAAATCTAATTTTCCCTTGATCTGTATGCTATGTCTAGTGCTAGTTGTGGAATCTTCTTTTTCATCCCTATGCTTTTTGCATTCTAAGGCATTGATTGGAACGTTGATCTCTGATGTCTGATTGCACCTGGATGATCGATCATCTATGAAATCTTTAGCAAACTGTTCCGATTCAGCATGATTGACTATATTCCTTAATTCTTGAATAACTTCATCTATTGTCGTTTCATCTTCTTCGTCGGAAGATTTCTTATCATTCTTTTTGCATTCTAGTTTCTTATGTAATGTACGTTTGTTTCGCATTAGGTCGTATGTTTCGTTTTTGACGTTGAAAACTTCGTAGACCATGGAGTCTCTTTGAGGATCACCTTCAGGACTTAGAGATCTCTCTGAGGAACTGATACCTTCGTCTTCTGGTGGTGATGATTCGTCTGCAAGAATAAATATACCGTTAGTTTTCGAACCTAGTTAGTCAAACTGGAGGTTTGCGTGTAAAATAGAAAAATAATTACCCCTATTTTTATGAATAGAGTTTTTTTTCTTCATGGCAAATGGTTTTTTCCTGTTAGAGTTGCCATGTTCAGACCGCAGTGAGGACACCTCCTCTTGAAGTTCGCAACACTTCTCTTTCAAACATTTCTCTAAAGATAGCAGGATCCCTTTTTCTTCTTGAAGAATCTGTGAATAAGAAAAGTATTAGGATCTATATGGTGTTTTATCTATCCTTGGTATGGCATAAAGTCATATCGTCTTTAAACATAGGCGAAAAAGGGTAGGTCATGATAAGATACTATGTATAAGGATGCCTCAGCTGCTTGGCATGCCGTTAAACTACGCAGTTGAAACATAATGAAAAATTACTGAATCATCGTAGTGCAAATTCTAGGTGTTTAGCAAGACGTACGTATTGTGGTACTTTGAATAACTTAAATTTTTGGTAAATCGTCTTCACAAACGCATAATTTTATTTGTTAAAGTTATTTAAAGTTTTAGTCAGTATGAAGTTTCTTGCCTATTCTTCTCCATACGAACAACCTTTTTAAATGAGTTACTAGATTTCATATTATTATTATTTTTCTTGTAACTAACGTTCAAAAGTCCCTTTTAATGGTCTAATTGGAATCAATGATTTGACTTTGACTTTGAAGTCAATCTAGGTCAAGCTTACCTTTACTCTCTTCTCAAGCAGATCTAGTTTGTGCCTCATATCGTCTTTCTCCCTCTGAGCTTCGTTCGCTTTCTCGCTCAGTGTATCGATGTCTATCAGCTGTTTCTCGTAATCGTCTATCTCTCTCGTCACTTGATCATTCACACTTGGCAGCTTGGCTACCATCTGGGAACAATTTAAGTAATATTCAATTACAGAAGTTCAATCTTCGTTCAATGTTTTAGATAATAGACCATGAAGTGATAATTTAGAATTATCTCTAATTTTATCAAATTCTTTATTTAGAAACCTAGTAATGTCATCCTTATCAGACGTATTATTCATATTTAGCTAAAATTGTATTATTATTATTTTATGCCGATAAAAGTCTCGTGGATTATGCAACTAAAAATCGTCATTAATATTACCTTTTTCAAAGTAACAATATCAAAGCCAGCCTGTTCCAACTCAGCTTGGATGTACAGCTTCCTTTGAGGAGTTGGAGCACTGCTCAATAACGCATTTATGAAGGACAGTCCTGCTGCCTGTAGGTCTCCGGAGCCACCAGAACTTTGCAGCATCCCCACTAGAAACCTGAAGCGGACGGGTTCACCGTATCGGAGACGAAGAGTGGAGAGAGCTTCGGAAACCATGCTGTGGCCTTTTGCTGGTGGGTAGCAAGCTTTGGTCAGGAGCTGGAATAAACAAATGGAGTTTGTGTAAAGATCGGGACCAGTAAGAATTGAATTGTTTTCTCATTCTTCCTACTAATGCTTTTTTTTTTTTTTTTATAGACGGTAACTTCCCCCGCCCTGGGCGGGGCGGGAGGGAGTGTCAGACTTTTACTGACTAAAACCCTTCTATGTTCCTTCATGTGCCCTTTGCGTTCCAGGGGCGCGGTATCTCTTTCGAACAACCCGCAGCCCCGGCAGGCATCGGCCCTCAGTGGCCCCATCCAATTTTGCTGACATCTCTTTGAGGCGCGCGTGGAACACGAACGCGCCGTCGACACGGTCTGTCGCTAGTGAACCTACGGACGGTGAGCTACCCATTGCTCACCGTCCACAGACCCGCGTCTACGGTGGCCGGGAGTAGTCTCGTGGCTCCCGACGCCCGGATCGTCTACCGCGGCGGCCGCTGGGACGGGGGACCCTCCTTTCCCTCTCCCGTCCCGCCGCCTCCTTCTCTAGCATTACAGCTTCGCAGAAGGAGGCGACTGCTTCCCATTCCCCCTCGCTCCGGACCATGGCCTGAACCAGTGCCGGACGCGAGAGGGCGCCGCCGCCGATGGCCGCCTCGAGGACTCGGCGGTGCTCAGCCCAAGCAGGGCACACCGCCAAAGTATGCTCCACCGTGTCCTCGGGGCGATCCTCGCAATGGTGACATCCGGGCGTTTCCTCCCGCCCGATGAGGTGCAGGAACCTCCCGAAACTTCCGTGTCCGGTGAGGACCTGCGTCAGGCGGTAGGTGAGGGCGCCGTGGCGCCGCTCTAGCCACTCCTCAAAGAGGGGACTTACCGCCTCAATCGAGGCGTGCCCTGCACGAGGTTGCGACAGTCGTTCTCTCCATGTCGCCATGAGATCGAGCCGGAGTTCCGTCCGCTGGGCGGCAATTTGCCGCGGCAGCGGAGTTTCGCCCCGGCCCAGTGCCTCCGCGCGCCACTCGTGTAGGCGCGCGAGGACCAGCGCCTCCAGATCCCATGGCGGCAATCCGGCAAGGAGGCTCGCTGCCTCGCCGGAAATCGTGCGGTATCCGCGGATGACCCTTATGGCGATCACCCGCTGGGACGCGTTCAGGTAATGGGCGGCAAGCCGCCTCAAGCCCCGCGCCCACACCGGGGCCCCGTAAAGGGCCATCGAACGCACGACCCCCGCGTAGAGCCTCCGGCAGGAGGCGTTTGGCCCCCTCAAATTGGGCAAGAGCCGCTTTAGAGCGGCCGAAGCCCGTGCCAACTTGGGAGCCAAACGTCGGAAGTGCTCCACGAAGTTCCATCGGCTGTCGAGGACAAGTCCTAGGTACTTCATCGTCGACCCGACGCCGACGGAAACCCCTCCTACCGTGATTTGGGATCCCGACGGTGGCGCGTTCCGAGGCCCATGAAAACACAGGACCTCGGACTTGTGCAAGGCCACCTCGAGACCCAATTGCCGGATCCTCTCAACGACTGTCGCAACCCCTTCCTACTAATGCTGCTCAATAATATTAGAAACGCGATAGTTTGTAAAGATGGACAGATGAATGGAAGGATGTTTGTTACTCTTTAAAAGGCTGAACGGATCTGGATGAAATTTGGCACTAAGATAGATTTGTAGTGTGGAATAATATGTCAAATTTGACGCGAAAGTTGAAGGCAGAAGCTAGTATTTAATAAAATAAAAAATGAAAAAGTAAATAAAAAAATTATACAAGACTAGGAAGTATTTCTGACCTGTAACGCCAGAACTCTGGACTTATTGACAGTGGACATGATGCAGACGGTGAGGGTGTACACCCCATTGGAGCCAGACACCAGCCTCCGCACGCAGTCAGGGTATCGGCTGCAGCAGCTCCAAAGGCATTGCCTGGAAAGTATGAGGATTTTGATAACAAATATTCGAAAGTAATTAATATAGCAGCTTATCATCATCGTCATATCAGCCACAGGACGTCCAGTGCTGGACATAGGCATGCCCCAATGATTTCCAAAAGGACCGGTTGGAAGCGGCCTGCATCCAGCATCTTCCTGCGTTCTTCATCTAGCATCTTCCTGCGGTTTTAATCAGATCATGAGTCCACCTTGTAGGTGGACGTCCTCCGCTGCGCTGATCAAACCAAAATCAGTCCAATCTCCATTAAGGTTGGTAGTTGATGTTATTAAGTTTAGCCGCAAACATAAATAAATTATTAAGAGTTTGGTACTTACAAACATGCCAATTCATCCAGCAGTGGTCTTCTTCTCACAGCGGGTGGACCCCGCGCGCCCTCTCCTGATTGGCTGAGCTGCACGTTGCGCAGGAGTTCAAGCAACAACGTCACGCCATCTAGAGGCTCGCACGAGAACTCTTGGACGAAACTAGAAAGAAGAAAAAGTGCTATTTAGAATTAGCTTTTGCTTGCGACTTTTCCTGCGAGATAATCAATGATAACGCAGCTTTCTATTAGCGAAATCATTTTCAGAATCAGGCCTAGTTCCAGAGAACAGCATGTTAAAAAAAAACAAATAAAAACTGCTTTATAATAACTGTAATTTTAATACACCAATGGTCAGAAAATATGGCCATATTGGCTACCACATCCTAAACAATAGGATTATGAGGGAAATCAGAACGCTGCACCATTTTTCTAAATATTTTAAACTAAATAAGTATTAGAAATGTCTTTGTCACTCTATAGTTTTAAAACATGACTAAGGTATTAGTATGAAAGAAGTATTTTTATAATCTTTTTTGCCAACCCTATAGGTAAGTCGGTGAGATAAAAACTAATGAGTTTGCCATTATAAACACTTTCAGGGTTGTCAAGGGCTTAAAAGAGAGAAGGGTTCTTTTATTTTTTTCGGACGATGAAAGGTTCTATAAATTACAAACTATGTACAGGTTTACTTGACAATATTTTCTTATATTTATTCCTATAACGTTTCTGATTCTTATGGCAGAACTTGCTGTTGTTTCTGTCATCAATATTATGTTTTCGTATTTATATTTATTCATTTTTAATCTTAGTTCTTAATTAATAAAGACGGCAAATAAAAATTTCTTTACCAATCCAAGATTATCACAATTTTACGACTTTTTCATCTATAAAATCGAGTTTATTATCCTACAAGAAACAGGTGTCATCCCTAAGACCGGCTCAGAGTAATAAACACAAGGGTATAATTTGACGACATAAAGAAAAAATATAGTAACAATTACCTGGAGGATTCACGGGAACCAACGCAGTTATTTGAAGTACAAAAACTATACGTGTGTGGCCATAAAACGAGCGATGCGGATAAGCTGGATATATCCGCCACCTGAGACGTTTTGTCAATATTTTATTAATGTTTTACGGGGACTTTATTAGTGCATCTCGTATTGCTTTTATGTTCTTTTGAAGTTAGATTTATCGCTTTTAATAGTTTCGTAGTTTGCTTTGTTAATTATGTAAACAAGGCTATGGATTTGTAACCGGATAAGGGCAAGTCAGATTTTTTTTGACATAGCTATGATCGGCGAAAGCAAATATCGTAAGGAAACCATATCTTATAATTAATATCAATCTTGAGCAATGTGATAATCAATCTGCGTACCTTTACTGTATAGGAAGAAGTCTAATCATCATTATCAGCCTACAATAGTTCACTGCTGGACACAGGCCTCTCCACTTGCACGACACTTAGCTCGATACTCGGTAACTCTCATCCAGTTGCTACCAGCTGCCCTGCGAAGATCGTCGGTCCACCGAGTCTGAGGGCGTCCCACCTTACGCTTGCCGATACGCGGTGTCCATTCAAGAACACGTCTACCCCAACGATCATCGGTTTGGATGAGGCCTAATAATATGCTGTATACGAATTAAACGTCTAGCTTCTAGTTGTATGATTCCGCAGTAATCTTGTATTACAACATGTAGTAAAAACAATTAAAGTTACGGTTTCATTTACCGTTGAATCTAATTTAAATGATGATGATGACTGATGACGATGATTGACTTACAGTAAATTGTACTATTCGTATTCTACGACAATTTTAAGACTGGAACAATTAGGGAAATGTTGTAAAAGAGACATTTTTTCATTTAAATTCACAACAATTAATAAGCAACAACAACAACAACAGCTACAATAACAACAGTATTCAGTGACAACAACATTCGGTGACATTTCAACATTCATTAATTTCATTTTTCTTTATTCAAAATTTTTATCTTTAAATAATTTTGATTTAATTTTACACAACAAGCTAAGCAACATATCATGTGTGAAACGGGTATTTCCGATTTGAAAATCGATCGAATTTACAAAACGTTTACTTCGCGCGTTCATACTAGACCCTATGGCAATAAAAAAGAGCACTCTGACAATCTACTCGTAAATGATTTTAGGAAGATTAGAAGAAAAAAAAAATGTTAAACCGCTATCGCTCGTGCTAATGGCCCGACACGTGGCCGCCTGTCGCTATCCGGTGCGGTGGCGAGACGTAACCGACACGTAATTACTCGCTGCCATTGCACTTTGTTTTCTTTTATTAGATGTATTTCCTTTATTTATTTTACTTACTTACTTTACTCACTGCGTGTGTCCATAGATTGTTTTATTTATTTATAATAACGTTGCCCTGTACTAGGAAATTCTCTTATATCGTGGGTGCATTTATAAATCTACTAGCGAATTGCCCGCGATTTCGTCTTATTTCGGCTTATTTCACCCGGCATTAGTTACGTCTTTGGTTAATGCTCCGCTCCCGGCCGTGGCGTGATGTTATATAGCCTATGTTACTCAGGAATAATGTAGCTATCTATCTGTGAAAAAATGGTTCAAATCGGTCCTGTAGTTTCGGAGCCTATTCGTTACAAACCAAAATATGTCACCACTTCATGATATTAGTATACGTAGATATACCCACTCACATACACCATGCAGACTTGAAACAACTACTAGAAGATCAAATCTACTTATCAAAAACGTTCAAAATGTAAGTCGCAATCTCATCTTAGTCACAATCAATGTTTGTTTGTAAATTAGAGGCATTTTTGACAGGTTGAGTCTGAGATTAGATTTCGATCGTTCCTAAAAGTTTGTAACCTACATGGTAATTTTTTTTTTCCTTTCTGCACCAGTTACTACTCTAGAAAAATTGAGAAAAATGTTTGTACCGGCCATTATTTTTACGTTAATGTTTTATAGGATACTAAATTATGTAGAGGGTAGAAAAATTAAATTAAATTATTTTTTGTCATAAAATAAATGATATCAATTTCATAAAACTTTTTATAGCTTATATTGCGATAAGGACTCAAAGTTATAAAGCCGTAAAAAGTTTGCAAGAAACTATAAAATTATTGTTTTGTTTTTATTTGACGCGTTCATTTTCGAACGCTATTTTAAGAACATCCTTATAAAAGCACTTTAACAACAAATTGTGGTGCAAGTGTTAAACGGGAAGCGATTTGGGACTTGTGTTTGAGGACTTTTAGGGGATTAACTTTTGGAAACAGAAGTTACTAGAATTTAGTCTAAAAAAATATGATGATGATGTATGATGATTGATGTATGTTTGTGACTCTATCCCGCTTAAACAGCTGTATAGAATTGCTGAAATTATAGATCTAGTTTAACAATGGTATAATAGATAATATGTTATACCATTTTTTGTATTCTCATAGGATAATGCAAGACTTTGGTTTGATTCTGTTAGTCAACAATTTGAATTTAAGTGTATTTAAATTTGATTCTAAATTTAATTTGAATTTAAATTTGATTCTAAATCTAATTAAATTAAATTTGATTCTAAATTTTTTGACATAAACTGTCGCTGAGTTTAGATTGTGATAAGTTTTTAAAAGGTTTTTCAGAAGCTTGCTTCAGCTTATACCTTGAGTTGTGAGTTGTTTTGCAACATTGTATGTAATAAACCATAAAACTAGTCATTTTAGATGCTGTACTGGCTACCGGTTAATACGCATGATGGTGGAATACCACACTTAGTGCGCAGGCGCGTAAATTGTTTATCGCTGTTTAGTGCATTTTTATTTATACAAGTTATAGTGTGATAAAATATGGAGATTATCTGGATGAATGCCTGAGTTTAACTAAGAAATTAATGGATATATTAATCTAGTAGAATAGTTTGTTGTAACTGTAAGATGTAATCTGTGGTAGAATGGTGGATTTTTTTTTCAATATGGGAAATCACCAAATGACTTCCCCCGCCTTTGGCGGGGCGGGAGGGAGTGTCAGACTTTTACTGACTAAAAACCCATCCATGTTCCTTCTTGTGCCCTTTGCGTTCCGAACAACTCTCTCTCTCAATCTCTTTCGAACAACCCGCAGCCCCGGCAGGCATGGGGGATGGTGTGTAGGTTGTGTATTTTTAATTACAAGTATAATAATATAACCAGATGTAACTTTTAGCGACGAGGATGGTATAAAGAAAGAATTATATTATTATAAGGATACACTTAAAAATAATATATGAAAGATACCTACATAAATTAAATATAACAACTTAAAAAGGTGGCGTCATAACATTTCACAATTAAATGTATAATTATTTGAGTAAAATTGATTAAGTATGAAATTGCAAGGTTTTGCACGCGCCTCTGTCCGCGTGGCACATAGACATCATAGTCAAGTCATCGTCATAGTCAACTATACCATAAAACATACAACAGATACTCGACAATTATGTAGCTTTCTATCAGTGTTTTTTTTTGTAATCAGAACAGTATTTACAGAAATTACCTCTTACAAACATAAACAAACTTATAATATTAGTATAAAAGAAGATACTGAAAATACTGCATTATTGTCATAATTTTATATGTATTCCTTATTTTTTTATTGCAGTTATCAATTATAAGAAGTAAGGAAGTATTGCGCAAGTTCCTGCTTGCTTACTGATATTATTTTTGCAAAATCTAGGTACCATAAAACAATTTTCAGTAGGTACCTTAGCTATTAGATTAGATATACTTACACCGAAGTATGGCAAATGCCTACCCAAATTACCAAATGATTAGCAATGAGGAAGTCAAATATCGGAAAAATGTCGCCACTTTTATGAAGAGATTATTGTTATCAGTAATATTTGCAATAGGCAGATGAATCATACATAGTAAGTATTATAGTAATTTGGTAAATACGCATAATCTACAAGGCTGAGTTGGCAAGAAATACCTATAGATTAAGATCCCACATGCAAAGTCAAAGCATTTATTTCAATTAGACCATTTATAGGCACTTGAATTGTCAAGAAGTTACAGTTTAAAATTGAAGCTAGTTGCTCGTTCTAAATCGTCAGACTTATATAATTTAAGCATGGCTGAAATTTTGAGGATATATAGAGGACTATGTCATTATTGAAACTAGTGAGTACACATGCCTTCTTATCGATATATTTATCAGCTTAAAAGTTTTTCGAAATAATTTTTGACATGTACACCATATTCAAAGTTTTTTGACATAACCTGTCCAAACTATGGGTTGTATAATTGTCATTTTGTTCTTGGTAGGGGAATAGTACTAACTATGAAATTGTTCCTACATAATATGACGGTATAATAACACAAATGTATCAAAATCTGGAAAACAGCTATGTGGTTAATAAATAGGTGTTGATAAGATTTAAATAAGACTGGAGAAGAATAGGGAAGAATGATACAAATATCTACCTTGGGAAAGATAGCCGGAGATCAGCCCTGAGCTTGGTAAGCAGTTCACTGGGAGTCCCGAACTGTCGGAGTGTCATCTCCTCACCCACGCCCAAGCATGGGTTTCTGAAAAATAAAATACATACAAATATAAGTCTTATCTTCTTAACATTATAAACTAGTCTTTTACATGGGAATTAAATTAGTACTACTGTGGTGACATCTTTCGCGCAACACGCGAACTAAACAGACGTATCCTTCTTCGCTATATTAAAGTTCTTCGCGATATTAGCAAGGTCACTGGTATTGCAGATGTCTATAGGCAGAGGTGACCACTTAACATCAGGTGGGCTGTCGGTTTTATTGCCATTCAAAGATATAAACAGAAAATCCATTCATACAAAATCCCAACAACAACAACCATTAGATATCACACCCGTATGATCGGAGGAATCTCCATTTTCAATAGAGGATGAAGTATTTTCCATCCTGTTCCTCAATATTATAAACTACATAATGAATTCGTTTAAGTCTTAGTTTACTGCTCCGCTACCGAGTATTGTAGCGTGATGTAATATACCCTATGCTATCGCTCATGAATTTAGCTATCATGTACAAAAAGATTTTTGTTAATCTGACTGGTACTTCCAGAGATAAGTGCGTTTAAATAAATAAAACAGCTATTCAGCTTTATTAGTAGCATTGCCTCTACACTATTATTACGTGTCTTGTACCATACCTATTCAATAAAATGTACTTCAACAATTGCCTAGATTCCGGACTTTCTCGGGAATCTTTACTTTGACCTGTTGTCAAAGCATCTGTCATCGTAATTTTCTAACCGTTTTGTAGACGATAATAGTTAATAAACATTAAAAGCATTATTACCTAAGCAACTCCATAAGTTACGTTAACTGATGTTGTGTGAAGTTTCGACTTTACTTGTACGAAGATACTTTAGCTTACAAATAAATTGGCTGGTTGAGAGAGAGAGACAGAGAGAGACAGCTTACCACGATTTTAAAATCAAAACTTTTTGTTCTCATGATCAAAATGAACTCGTCAAATTAATGAAAAATTAAACAAAGTGGTTTTTGACTGGTGATCTGTGTGCATGAATTTAATCATGAATTGTGGCAAAATTTGTATTCCTATTTTTTTACAAATCTTAAGAAATAGCCTTTCGTGGCAGAGCGACAAAAAGTGACCCTATGGTGGTTATATTTCTTCGACTTTGGTTCGATTTAGGATTAACACTTTACACATTCATCAAAAGGGCCTCCGCCCACTTCCGACTTTTTGTAGGGCAGGTAAAAAAAATCAGTCACCGATTGTCAGAAGTGGGCAGCAAAAAAGCCACGTAAAATTCTAGTCATCATACCATCATACCATCACGCCTGTATTCCCCGAAGGGTTAGGCAGAGGTGTACCAATGTACACCCACAGTTCGCCGGTATATTTAGGTCCCATGTAATAGGGGGCGAGCCTATTGCCATTAACCGGGCACAAATCCAAACTCCGAGCTGCTACTGAGAATTTCATAGAAAAACCCAATAACACTTTTTTGCTCGACCCGGGAATCGAACCCAGGACCTCTAGCGTAGCAGTCGCGCTCAGGACCACTAGGCTAACGAGGCAGTTAAAAATTCTAGTACAGACCTAAAGTCCTTGCTGCTCGGGGTAGGCAGGGTCCTCGCTTTGGTGGTATCCTGGCCTGCCTCCAAGTCGTACAGGCTGGCCCCACCTGTCTTCTTGCCCCATTTCTTCAAGGACGTCGCGTAGTCCTCGGGATTGTAGATTGGAGGGCGTTGCTTGTCCTGGAAAGAGAAAATAATAGTTAGGTGATTTTTTAGATTTGTTGTTGGTCGAGAGTCGAGCAAAAAGTGTTATTGGGTTTTTCTATGAAATTCTCAGTAGCAGCTCGGAGTTTGAATTTGTGGCAATGGCAATGGTTAGCAATGGCCCGGTAAATGGCAATAGGCTCGCCCCTTGTTGCATGGGACCTAAAAACAAACCGGTGAACTGTGGGTGCGAGATTCCTCGAAGGTGGGGAATACAGGCGTGATGGTATGTATGAGATTTGTTAGGTGTAGTGATGGCCTAGTGGTTAAGGCTCCCAAACCGGGTAAGTACCAATATGACTTCTTCAAATCTTATGTCCTTTCTAAGTTTACATTGGACATCACTGTCATCGGTGAAGGAAAACATTGTGGAAACTTGTACTAGGACATAGACCTGAATGGCCAATTCGGCTTGAGTTGAGCGGCTTGGTAATCAATGCTCGTGCCTTCGTTGTATGAGAAGAGGCCTTTGCCCTGCAGTAGGACAATAAAAGACTGGTTATATTATTTATTACACCTCTAATTCCGATTTTAAGCGCCTAATTTTTTTCTTGTCAGATTGCCGTGCCATCAAACTATGAGAATGAGCGACGAGGGAGTACACCTGCAATTGCGCACACACTTGTGCATCTTCTGCGTTTGGCTAATAGCCTTTGATATTACCTGTGACCAACATTTATTAATTTGGTTTTTAGGGAATGTGTTTACTCCCGACGACGACGACTGCTACGCTAGAGGTCTTGGGTTCGATTCCCAGGTCGAGCAAAAAGTGTTATTGGGTTTTTCTATCAAATTCTCAGTAGCAGCTTGGAGTTTGGGTTTGTGCCCGGTTAATGGCAATAGGCTCGCCCCTATTACATGGGACCTAAATATACTGGCGAACTGTGGGTGTGCATTAGTACACCTCTGCCTAGCCCTTCGGGGAATACAGGGGTGATGGTTTTTTTTTCGGTGTTTACTCCCATACTAAACAGTCACTAATAAAAGGAAAAATCTGCCATGAAAGTATATGACCTCTAGTAGATGATGATCAAAAGATAGTGTTTATAGAACTTCTCATAGTAAAGCAAGTATAACCACAACAATGGGTAACATTACATCGTACTGTTTTTATTTATATTTTATGTAATACTAATTGTTTTAATTCGCGCTCACAATGGCGATGGCGCCCTACCATGGCATTAGTAGTGGGAATATGGCTTTATCTCTTATGTCTTACTAGCTTCTGCTCGCGACTTCGTCCGCGTGGAATTTGATATATTATCCCACGCGAACCGTACATTTTTCCGGAATAAAAAATGTTTTATGTGTTATTTCATACTGCAATCTATCTCTGTGCCAAATTCCATCTAGATCCGTTTAGCCGTTTAAGCGTGAAAGAGAAACAAACATCCATCCATTCATCTATCCATCCTCACAAACTTTTGCATTTCAAATATTTGTATGATTATGTTTGTATGGAACGACGCAAAACACTTCGTCAACATATCACGACATTTCATGACTGTTGTTTGTTGAAATTGGGTGTTGCACGAGAAACATAATTATGAGTTTTAATGATTAGCTAAAAATTCTCAAAGTTAAATATGTAGTGACAATAATAAGATTTAGGTAAGAATACCTGATAAGAAATCATGTTAAGTAAAGTGCTGTTATATTTTAATTAAATCAAAATTCTAATCACATAAAAATTAGGGTAATTTTATGATAACATGACCTAAAATATGTTAATTTATAAACGTAGTAGCCCCGATTTTGATCCGTACAAACGTTCTGAACATAAACCGTTTTATAGTTTTTTTTAAGGATGGGAAATCATCAAATGATTTCTCCCGATCTGGGCGGAGCGGAAGGGAGTGTCAGACTACTTATTACTGACTAAAACCCACTTGTATTCCTCCTAATGCCCATTGCATTTCAGGGCCGCGGTGACTCTTTCGAACAAATTCCGCTATCTTTACTATTCTTTACCCTTTTTATACTGATTTACTTCTTTATATGTAATATTAGTGTGGATTTTGTAGAAGAAAAAAAAACAGAAAAAGTCGAATGATAAAATAGATCTATTTTGCCTGACACACATTGTCACGTCAATGTGTGTCAAATTTTTGACATTTATAACCGCCTCTCGTCTTTTTAAATCGTTTTTTAGAAAAAAGATAGTAATGCCATTTAGATACGAGTAACAGAATGATAGATAGGCCTAGCACGAGCGTGCGCATAAAACAGAACGTTATCGGTTTTTTTTATTCCCGGTTCACGCAAAATATTTATTTAATTTAGAAGGCTTTTATTTATTTTAATGCGTTTTCCTTACTATGCTTGTCAAAAATAATATTATACAAGGTGTTGTTTTGCATCCTCGTCAAATTTTAGGAGCTTGTCATAAAAAAAGAAGTAATCAAATATAATTACGATACCTGGTCAATATTTAATAAATACTTGTTTGTTTTAGTTGTAACTATCAAATAATAGTATTCCAGAAAACAACTTTTGCAAAAAGGTTCTGCCAGAAGTAAAATATGGTTACTGCTCTGCTCCCGTTGGTCTTAGCGCGATTTTGTATGCAAAAAATGCTATGCTAATGTATAAACCTAAATCTATCTATCTATTAATTAAAACCGCATTAAAATTCGTTTTGAAGTTTAAAACATCTTAGCATAGAAACAAAATTAATAGTCACATTTCCAAATTCGAAAATCGAACGCGCACTCTTGCGCCAGGCCCTCTGCTCTTCAATCTGGCACGTTGTAACAATCAAATTCGTTCATGCAGGTAAGTAAAAACGAGTGCTATATAATTAAAAAAATCTACGTTACAATACTTTCTCAAATGTAACGTATTATTACAGTTACGTTATACGTTGTAACGTAACCGTTCCAAGTGTTGCCATGCTCTAACATGTTATTAAAATGGTAGATTTTCTACCAAATATCTATTGTGTTGTAAAATTGTGGTCTGTTTTTATAGATAGTGGATTGAGTCGTTAGATGATGCAACGTGTGTTTATAAATATTGTATAGTGTGTAACTGAATACCATGGTAAAATCCATTGTTTTATATAGCGTAAGTTCTGCAGAGCTCACCTCTCTCTCACTAAAATCCACCGACGGAGATTTTTACAAAGTAGAATTGCACGCATCACTATATCAGTGATGGTGACGGTGAAGGAAAATATACTGCCATGGTCCTAAGCGCGACTGCTATATTAGAGGTCTTGGGTTCAATTACCAGGTCGAGCAAATAGTGTTATTGGGTTTTTTCTATAAAATTGTCAGTGGCAACTCGGAGACTTGTGCCCGGTTAATGGCAATAGTCTCGCCCCTATTACTTGGCACCTAAACATAGCAGCGAACTGTGAGTGTACATCGGTAGGTACCCCGAAGGGTTAGGCAGGGGCTAATGCGGGCGAATACGTAAGTATAATATGTAATTATGTATGAATGTGAAAATTATTCAAAGTGAAAATGCAAGAAAACTGTGTCTTTCAAACACCTTTATGGTCATCATAAAAAGCAGAAAATTCGCACTATTCAAAAAACGAAACAAGAGTAATCGTATTATACTAAAAGCTACAAATGTCTAACAAAAATTCTCATGTTGTAAGTGTGTTACAATTTGAGTTATATCATTATTACGTAAACAGATGATTAATTAAGATTACAATTTATGATTCAATGGGCGATTAATTAGCTAAGATTTTTGAGGAAATGTACGTTTTTATTAGGAAGCGATGACTGCTCGGTTTTTTTATCTTTCTCTTGTTAGTGATTATTTATTTATGCGGAAAGATGTACGCTAGAGGTCTTGGGTTCGATTTCCAAGTCGAGCAAAGTGTTATTGTTTTTTTTTTAATTCTTAGTAGTAGCTTGGGGTTAGGATTTGTGACCGGTTAATTGCAATAGGCTCACCCCCTTTTATATAGGATTTAAAATTACCGACGGACTGTGGGTGTACATTGGTGCACATATTTTGTACGAAAAAACGATTCATCAACTAGTAATATTCTTCAACGACGGATTGATTTTTTAATAATATTTCAACTTTAACGCACACGAAGCCGAAGCTAGAAGGTCTATAAAATTATTATTCTCCACAAAAAACACGTTTAATACATCATTTTTTACCAACAATTATAGCAAAATAACACAAAAAAGATAATTACGTAAGTAAATTCAGGAATGCATCACACTCGCTAATTGTTTGAAGAAAGTAATCGAGTTCAACAAACGGTGGTCCGTTTGCGTCCAGCTGTTTAGCTTGTGGTACAAGTCATAGGAGCTTCACAAATAAAAAAAGTATTGAGAATTGACTTTTAATGGAGCTCGCCCGAGCAAGTAAAGCAAGAGAAAGCGCACTAGTATTTCCGCACATGTTTGTGCACAAATAAAATCTTGTATACCTACTTGGCCAGTCTTTATCGCTAACATTGAAATTACAATAGCGTTGTAACGTTATTTTTTTATCTATAAATCATTTTCCGTTGACAGGTAGCCCTCTTTAGACAAATGGAGCACTATTCTCAAGCTACCAAGAGGTTTGGACGCACCGGCAGACGCAGCGTAGGACGCCCACCCATAAGATGGACGGATTAATTGATTAAGATTGCAGAAAGGCGCTGGATGCAGGCCTCTTCCAACCGGTCTTTTTGGAAATCTATTGGGGAGGCCTATGTCCAGCAATGGACGCCCTACGGATGATATGATGATGATGATGATGATGAATTTAAAAGACACCAAGCTAGTACAATTAATCAATTTAGCGCAGACATTTCAAATCAGTGCATTGTTATGTCTGCTTCCACTATCTTAGTCTAAATATAGATTTGTGATTTGAATCTACATCCTTTTGATTTTTTGAATGATTATAGGATTATTAATCTAATTTATATGTTTCTGTCTACTGATGGTATTATTTGATTACTATCTACGTTCTGCGCGTGTTTTTTATGAATAGGGAAAATATGACATTATGAATCAACAAGGGCGTAAGATTCGGGTTTGTCCCAAAAAGATAAAATGAGTAAGTTTTAATCGCACTGAACTAATAAAGCGACAGGAGACGGGGGCTAATCTCAGTGTAGACTCGTCAAGTACCTACCTGGAAGATATTGTAGTGCACAAATGTGTGCGCAAACACAGGTTCACTCCCTCAGTCTTGTCCTTTAGGACCAGAGAGATATCAGGAGCAACCAATGGCATTCCAGGGCGTTACATTACCAAATTGTAAAGTTTGAGCCCCTAACAAAAAATCTTAATGAAAAAAATAAATAACTCTTTGCCCGACCTAGGAATCAAACCCACGCTCCCGCAGCCGCGCTTACGACCACGAGATCAACCGTGCAATTTTAGTGGGGAACAATTTTAAATAACACTTAGGCACAACCCGCTTCAGCTCATCACTTAATCCCATACAGTTAAGTAAAAAAAGTGAATAAATTCCGTATGTTATGAATAAAACAATAACAAATAAGTGATTGTTGAGATGATAATCAGTGTACAGTCCGTAGTATGGTCGGAAACGGACGGTAATTGCATGGTAGTGTTACCAGTGGAAAGCTAGTACGCCTTGTTGTTTAATATTTGCGCGTGCGTTGTTAGACGTGCCGTGAAGGATGAACTTACTTAAGTTTGCGCTTTTGTAAGAGCTGCGAGTATTATTAATAATTTGACATCGGAAGACATTTTTGATAGCCTGCCGAAATTTGGTTTATTCCCATCTGCCCCCTTTGAGTTTGCCACTGGGGTGGTGGTAGGCACTAATAGGTGGCGTTTACCACCCCGGTGGTCAATAAGTACCTATTTAGTTTCATTTGCCTCCTTCGTAGTTATAGTACAGACGTTTATTCGCATTTCGTATTGGACATTAACAATAAAATTTTTAATAAATCGCCACTGGATATTCAAGAGCAATGGGAATAAAAGGCGAAATTTATAGCTGAAGCGCAAAGATGCATTGAAGGAGGGATAACTGATATCGGTGAAGGAAATTATACGTTTAAACAAACAAGCAAACAAAAATCTCTTCAGTTTTATTATATTAGTATAGAACAATAAATATTCTGTGGTAATAACCTAGAAAATGGTCTATGAGAACCAATTAAACAAAACAATACAATAATTCTACAGATAAAATCAATACATATCATAAATATTCAAACAAAGCTATCAATCACAATACTCCATGCACATAAAGTTTCGTAATTATTGAAGTTGAACTTTAAGAGAACAAACACAACACTTCATGTGTGCAATACAAACATCATGTAGTATCGTATTTGTCAATTCACAATTGAATGACATTTATTGTGAAACTTCATGAGCGTGTGTAGTTCCAATTTCGAATTTATATAAATTGGTTATAGTACTGACGTAGTTACATACGTCATATTGATAGATGAGTGATAAAAATGTCTGGCATGAATTTTTATCTACAACTGAAGTCTCCTTGCTATTTACTTAAAAAAAAAAAGATTTGAAGGCCGAGATAATTTAAGGTTAGGGTCGGTTCATATCTGACGGAAAATGCGTCGCGTATCATTGGTCGTGTAACGCCAAAACAGTCAAATACATAATAAAACATTCAACCTTTCACACCTAACCGATGATGCGTTAGCGCGTCTACCTAAGAGCGACGATACGCTCGACGCATTTTCCGTCAGATATGAACCGACCCTTAATCTTGCACTTGTAGTTTTATAGTACCGTTGGTCTTGTGGTTGCAAGCGCGACTGGTGAGCGTGAGGTCCTGGGTTTGGCCAAACTCTTATTAGGCTTTTTTTTTGGAATTGAATGTCAGTAAAAGCCAGAAGTTTGGAAGTTAATACTGTCATTAACACAGGCAGCCATGCATACACACCCATGTCCCTTGGTATATACCGAAAGCCGTTGATCCTGCATCTAACTCTCCGCAGTCTTGCATTTGTACTCTGCACTATAATATCGCCTGCTTACTTGGCTTTTCTCTATTGAGATTGACTACAGTGACAATTTCATTTTAAGTTGTATAGCCTACAAGTGTCTAAGTTTATATGTTTATAAACACACCCACGATACAGGAAATATTGCTAGTATGATGTAACGTTTTTTAACAAAAAAAAAAAATAAAGAAAGAAAGACCTAAGAAAAGATTTTCTACCACATCGTTATAAGTTCAGTTAATCCTATAACAGAAATACTAAAATTATTACACACAGGTGGTATTTTTCTTAGTAGTATACATATGTCACAATTTTTCTCACATCATCTACACTCGCACCATTATGGCAGGTGACATAGAATTATCAACTTACTTTTTCCGGCAGAATTTCCATTGATTCCGACTTCTGAATCTTATGTCGGTGGACTAAGGTGTGAAATAGCTGCGTGATTTGGTTCTCAAAGTACGGGATAGGATTGTAATCACGTGCTCTATTGTTTTAAGAATAATTATGGTAACAGTGATTCAAGTTATTTAATTTCCTTGTCTAATTATTTAGAATGTGCGTGAAAATATTATAGACGTTTTAAATTATTACAAAATTGTTTTTTTTTTGTTATTTTGCAATCGGAATTTAATGAATGAATTCAATGTGCAAATTTTAATTTTCTCAGCCTACTACATACTATACTATTTTAACCGCGAAAATTTGTGAGGATAGATGTTTGTTTGTTATTCTATCACACAATTGAAACGACTGAACGGAATAGTTGAACTAAAATTTGGCACACTTATAAAATCGATCCAGCTTAATACATAGGATTTTTATCCCGTATTTGCGTCCCCGCGTGGGATAATTTACGACTTTGTTTTTTATTCTGTAATTTATCTAAAATAAATCGCGGGCAGAAGCTTGGACTAATATGAAATAAGTAAACTTTGGGAAAATTCAGCAAATAAATAGTCTTCTGAACATAGACCCCAAAAAAATAAAACACATTATCATACAATTCAATTATCACAGTTTTTAGTGTATCATATAGTCCACTAACTGATAGACAGATATAATGGAAGAAAAAAGACAACCATGTATTTGGAAAACTCATTCCTAGGTGTATCTCACAGAGAGTTGAAATTTCTATGCAATCGGGAACAAAAAGCTTGTCTAACATCCTAATTAACAATTGTCCTAAAGAACATTAGTTCACGCCTCTGTCTGCATAAATAACCTATGTTTTACGTAAACGAAATATTGCCTTCTTCATGAATTGATTGAGAAAAACGGCTCGTAATCATTTATGTAATGTGATACATCTGAGCTTTTTGCGTATACTGTATGTAGGGTGAGAGGTACAATTACTGGGTGTATGCATTATGCATACGTGCTGTGTCTGTCCTTATTTTTTTGCTCGCTTATGATGATGCCTCTTTATGGTATGATGCCTCTTGTGGCGTGTAGTGTTGTAATATCTGTCATGAGATGGATTTTGGATTGAGATAATTATTTCGTGTTGTTTGTATGATATCGACAATGAATCTGCGTTGTTCGCACTTTGATGTTATAAATGTATTTATATAGCTACCTTTTTTTTTTTTTTTTTTTATAGACGGGAAATCATCAAATAACTTCCCCCGCCCTGGGCGGGGCGGGAGGGAGTGTCAGACTTTTACTGACTAAAACCCGTCTATGTTCCTTCATGTGCCCTTTGCGTTCCGGGGGCGCGGTATCTCTTTCGAACAACCCGCAGCCCCGGACAACCCGCAGCCCCGGTATATAGCTACCTACTCTACAATGTAATTGAAACAATATACAATTTATTATGTATCATTTATTTCAATGTGTGTCGTTTATATCAACAGTAAACCTATTACTGGTGTGGCTATAATAGGAAAGGAACAAATCAGGACATTTGCGAAACCTGGTAGAAATCAATATGCATTCATAATTTTGCATTTTTTTTTAATTCCATCAAAACATCGGGTTAGGCTCTGTAGGGGCAGACGGCCGCGTAACGTAAAATGTCTATGTCGACTTTTAGTGTTGATTGAAACCTATTTTCTGCTTTTATGCCTTGGTACCCGTATGTGATTTTAAAGACGATTCACGTTAAAAGACAGCCAAATATAATAAACTAGTACCAAAAACGAATTTAACACACAACCACTTAACAAATAACCTCAATGGACATAAACGGGTACACCCACCCTATACGTCACTGGTAATTTATCACCGGTTGGTCACACGCTCTCGTTTTCTATGAGTTTTTGTTCATTTCGACACGCGAACAGTTTCGACTCGAAACTAACTAAATTAATGTTTGTGAACTACAATTGTTACTAGTTTTAGAAGATGGTAATTGTATGGAAGAAAAGATTGATGAAATTAGAAAGAGAGTAAAATGATTATAGTGGTTGATACTGCTGTCATACATCGTATTTTAATTTTATTTTTAACTCTTTTCTCCGCTTATCTTGAAAACTGGGATTAAAGAGATAATTTTTATTTTATTGATTAGCAAATAAGCCAACGGCCCACCTAAAGTTAAGTGGTCACTAGTGCCTATACACATCTGCAATGCAGAGGTCTTGCAGCAGCGTTGCCATCTCAGAAACACAGTGACACATCCCAGAAATGTCTCCTGTGCCTGTAATTACACCGGCACCCATACCATCAAAACCGGGCTGCGGGTTGATCGAAAGAGATACCGCGCCCCCGGAACGCAAAGAGCACATGAAAGAATATGGATGGGTTTTAGTCAGAAAAAGTCTGACACTCCCTTCCGTCCCGCCCAGGGCGGGAGAAGTTATTGGATGATTTCCAATCGGTAAAACAAAAAGTCTTTAAGCTTCTAACACCCCAAACTGTAGTGTGAGTGATCACTACACTACGTCACTCTGCGTGCACGCACGCGCTACTTTAAAAGATTAGAAGATAACTGGTTAATCCATCGTAATTAAATGGATTTCACGTCGTAAATTATTTTATACAAGATTATATTCTAATAACAAGCTAAGGCGAGTGGAATGTGATATGAACACTCGACTAATCGGTATTAGATGTCTAATTAAAAAAGTGAAAATAAAATAATGAGACTTGAACATAGTTATACAGTAACTATATGGGTGCCTGTGAAATTACAGGCACATGACACATTCAACTTTGGCCTCTGGGATGGCAACGCATCTGCAAGGCCTCTGGTATTGCAGATGTCTATAGATACCGGTGACACTTTAACATGAGGTGGGCTGTGGGCATGTTTGCCGTAAAAAAATACGGGACATGGATCCTGGGTCACTTTCACCACTAATTATTCATCAATGGCTGAGCTATGGGCTGCAGCGTTGCGTTTAGATCCCATGTAATAGGGGCGGGCCTATTGCCATTAACCAGGCACAAATCCTAACTCCAAGCTTTTACTGAGAATTATACAAATATAGAAAAACCCAATAACACTTTGCTCGACCTGGGAATCGAACCCAAGACCTCTATCGTAGCAGTCGCGCTTAGGACCGCTTAGGACCGCCGAGGCAGTGTTTTTTTCTTTTACTTACTTTTTTATCAAACGTCATGTTTGCCCTAAAGTGGTACAGTAACAGGTTGCTGTAACTTCATGATGCAGATGCACATACCTTAGAGACGGGTTCCTCGCTCCAGCCCCCGCAGTTCGCCATGCCCTCCAGCAACGTGAGTTCACTGTAACAACACAAACATTCCTTATTAACATACTAGTGTGTGGAAATGCAGAAAACCAAATATTAATCTTGAAAGACGGGCTAATAAAAATACGTAAGTAAATAAAATAAAAATAAATAAAATTGTTTAAATTTTAAAATATTTATTTAGTTTGTAGGCTGTCCGCCTACGTCTGAATATCGGTGACCGATTTTTAAGTAGGAGAGATTGGAACATTATGAATTCTACTATACCCACGAACGCAGATGTTCCACAAGAAATCGATCCCACGAAACTGTGGAACTATTTAACGGTCCTACAAAAAGTCGGAGGCGGATGCCTTCATACATATCAATGGGCAACTTGACGTTTAAAATTAAACAAAAATTCTATAAACCGCATTTTCATTTCAAAAATCGAATACTTTTATGGCAGCGGACTCCGGTGCTCGTGCGCATATAATTGCGTTTCTAAATACTAAGATAATACTAGCCTAGTATTGTAGTCGCTAAGGCCTCTTCTCATACAGATTAGACACGACCATTGATAACCACGCTTGCTCTCAAGGCGTATTGGCGATTTTTAGACGTATATTAATTAAACTCCAGGTTTCCTCACGATTTTCTTGTACCCATATCAGTACCAAGTTTTTTAACCAGGCACGTCTACCATCATCATCTTCCTGCCCTTATCCCATGTTACTTGGGGTCGACGCAACATGTTTTCTTCTTCCATGCCAACCTGTCAACCGTCATGCTATCACTGACTCCCTTCTCTTTCATATCATTTTACACACAATCCATCCATCTTTTCTTTAGCCTCCCTCTTCCTCTCCATCCATCCACATTTATATCCATAACTCTTTTTGTAACATGCGTCTCATCCCTCCTCTTCACATGTCCATACCAAGACAAACGGTTCCCTTTCAACTTTTCTGTCACTGGCGCGACTTTCAGACTTCCTCTAATATACTCATTCCTTACCTTAAACCAACCACCAAACCAGGCACGTCTACCAATCTTTTTTATTCGAAAATCATGAAACGCTTCTAAAAACGTCTGAACAACTTTCATCAAACATTCCACTGCCGCTCTAAATACACGATCCAATTCCCGCCATCTTTCATTGCTACTCCAAAAGGAAATCCACATGAAAATTTATACCTGGCATTCTGCTTGCCCCACTTTCATCGCAAAACACAGTGTAGCTAGTAACATCAACGTATTATTGAAATCGCCTGCGGAAAATAAGATTTCTAATAACTGTCGCGAAGAAACTTTTCAAGATCCCTGTTTCTGAACAAGATCTTTGTAATTAGGGGTCTTGTTATAGTGGTCGGGGTAAATTGATGCCATTTTGTTGGCAGGCGTGCTGTCTCTACAACGGATTAAACGTTGGAAAATGTAATAATGTTTGGAATAGTTTTGTGTTATTTTGTTGTAGTTTATACGGTTAGGAGTGAATTAAAATTGTTTTATTGCTTATTTTGCATTTGTGTTTAAAATGGTAAGTAGAAATATGTTTTAACTAGCTGTTCCCCGCGGTTTCACCCTCGCTGCTCAGCACCTGTTGGTCGTAGCGTGATGTTACATAGCCTATAGCCTTCCTCAAGAAATGGACTATCCAACACTAAAAGAATTTTCCAATTCCAACCAGTAGTCCCTGAAATTAGCGCGTTCAAACAAACAAACTCTTTAGCTTTATAATATTAGTATAGATTGAGATTTAAGACTAGGGCATGTGTTCAAAGACTTTTAATAAACTGATGTTTTGTATACCTTTATTACTACTTACTTACTTACTTTTCTTTATTACTTTTTTTTCTCTTAACTCTAGTCTAGTTCAGAGGTAACAAAGACAAAGTCGACGATGGAGAGAGCTTACCCAAAAGAAGCTAGTTGTTGTTGATGTTGTTGCCGCGTACTTTAGAAGAAAAAAACTGGACAATTCTGGCAATACATACGGGTCGAATTGAAAACCTCCTTTTTTGAAGTCGGTTAATAAGCGTTTGCTTTAATCATCATAAATATTCGCAAAAGAAAGTAAAGGAGTTAAAATTTCGGGCCTGTTGGTCTAGTGGTTAGCGGCCCTGACTGCTAAGGTCGTGGGTTCGATTCCCACCCAGGACAAACTTTGTGTGATGAGCATGATTGTTTGTTCTGTGTCTGGGTGTGATTTATCTATAATATGTATGTATTTATAAGTTATATAAGTATGTATATCAGTTGTCTGGTTACCATAACACAAGCTCTGCTTAGCTTGGGATCAGATAGCCGTGTGTGAGTTGTCCCAAGATATTTATTTATTTATTTCTCCAATCATCGCAAATCTTAACTCCATAATGTAGATTCATTTTATTAAAACAAGTTCATTTACAATTACCATACACTTTCCCATAACGGATTTCCGTTCATATAACACGTGCGAATCGATTAGATTACCGATTACGCAACAATCGGTAACGTCTTGGTCAATCGAGAATCGGTTACGTGAATCGATTTTAGATAATCGAGTGATGTGTGGAAGTTTTGACTACCGTAGCACCTAGTTGTGAATGGAAATAAAAACATCGTGTGTCAATTGTTTATTTTTAAGTGAGTAAAATGTTGTTTACACAAAGGTGGTTACTTGTCATTATGACATAATTGTACTGATCTGACATAATAATGACAGTTACTTAGTCAGTATGACATAATATTGTACTAATTTGACATGTGAGATCGAATCAGAAATGAGATTGGCAGAAGAACTATGGTTACCGACAAAACTCTCAGAATTGCAAAACTCTTATGGCAATAGGCATGGCAGTAGCTCGTGGAGTGGACGGCCGTTGGGGTCTTAAAGCTCTTGAATCGCGACCACGTACCAGAAGGCGCAGTGTAGGATGGCGCCCCTAGAGATGGACATACGACCAGGTGTAGGACGTGGGATGATGATGCGAGGCCTAAGTTCAGCAGTGGACGTAATTCGGCTTAAATGATAATGATGAAAGTGACGTCATTATGACAGTCAGTTGTCAAAATTTACTTACTTTGCTAAAACTAGTCAAACTAATACATATGCCAAAAGTCATTACCATCCAGCAATAACTGTTCAAAGCAAATCCCAAACTTATGCTTAGAATAGATTTCAAATGAATCCGCGCTAAGTATCCAACATCATTACAATTACTTACCTACTTCGTAAAAATGAAAGAAATCTTCACGTGTGTTAGTTCACTTCGCCAAAATTATAACCTATCCTACATAATACTATTAAAAGTTCAGCTATTCCTATAAACCACGTCCTGACTCCATATCTCGACAATTTAAACCTTACCCCACAAACATCAGAATATTTAATCAAGCCCATAAAATCTGTTGGCAAGTTATAAGATAGGTAAATTGTAGGTTACTGCCGTGCCCCGTGCGGCCGCGGCGTGATAAAGTCATATACCAGTAGCTGCCCTGAGGGGGGAACGGTAAAAGGTGTGTAGGTATGTTGGGAGTGTATGGATGCATTCTATGCGCTTCCATGATGATTTTTCAAGCAATAAAATGTTTACTATCTACTTTTGACGTTGACCTACGCAAGGAAGTATATATAACCTACCCTTTTTTTGTCGTTTGGAATTCCTCATGGACTGCTGGTCTCGGGGAAGGTGGAGGGGTGGGTCAGACTCCTACTAGCTATAGCCCCACGGTGTTCCTCAAACTACCTCTGCATTCATCCGTGACCCGGCTCTCAGTCTATTAAGACGGTAAAAAGGAATAATAATAATAAATCTCTCGGCCGAAAGTCGGTCGGTTATAGTGTACAAGTGTGTGCGCAAACACAGGTGCACTCTTCAACTCTTTCCTCACGGTCGTAATCTGATGGGACCATAAATTCCTAATGGAAAAATCCAATAACATTTTGAGACCCCAGATTCATACTTTATTAGCATGTTATGGGAGCTCCTTGTCCATTTTTCATTATATGAAACTACATTTCAGAAAGAACAACTTTTTGTTTAATGTAATTCAAAAGTGTATCATGGTTTGATTGAAAAAAATAATTTTACTTTGACTTTATACCGAGCAATGACTACCTAAGTATTTTGAATATACTCCGTATAAAAAATAAACATTAGGTCGGTACCTACCTCCGCAAATAACACAGATGATAAAATAATACAGAAACGATATAACAGGATAGGCAATAAAGTTTGCGGGACCGAATGCGAGACGAATGGCGTCCCCGATAGCGTAGCGGGTTCGATCCCCAGCTGATGTTATTGTTATCTAGAATTATAGGTCTTGGATTGTGGTGTGTCTGTAATATTGGCTGGTATTTTAGGTAGTATTGGTAGGGTCAGTCTAATAGTTTATGTGGCTTACAAATATTAAGAACTAAAATAATAATATACCATCACGCCTGTATTCCCCGAAGGGTTAGGCAGAGGTACCAATGTACACCCACAGTTCGCCGGTATATTTAGGTCCCATGTAATAAGGGGCGAGCCTATTGCCATTAACCGGGCACAACTCCAAACTCCGAGCTGCCACTGAGAATTTCATAGAAAAACCCAATAACACTTTTTGCTCGACCTGGGAATCGAACCCGGGACCCCTTGCACAGCAGTCGCACTTGCGATCACGAGACCAACGGGGCAGTTCTAAACTAAAATATTATAAACATTAACATATTGCTATTAACTGCTTTCTTAGCCTAGTGGTCCTAAACGCGACTGCTACGCTAAAAGTCTGTGTTTTGGTTTCCAGGTCAAGAAAAGTGTTATGGGGTTATAATACGACTACATAGGAATACATGGGACGTAACCATACAGGCAAACTGTGAACATCTCTGCATGTGTACATCTCTCTGGGTGTTTACATTGATACGTCTCTGCATCACCCTTCGGGCAATACAGGCGTGATGGTATGTTATGTAAAATATTGTAAAGGTAGTTTTCTACAGCCATATAAAGTGTCTGTGTGTACGTCTCTAATATTTATCTGCAGGAACTATAAAAAGATTCTGCTGCCTGTTAAAATGATCGCTCATCAAGTATTAATAAGACAACAAGTTTCATTAAAGTGAGCTATCGTATTATTTCATACATTATTCACGTCGCTGATTACATTGTACTTACCTGGTATTGCACCGGCTATTTTTAACCACATTTCTAAATCTTTAAAAGAGGAATCAGTAACAATCTTCAAAATAAACTCACCGCTTTATTATTAAACAATATTAACTACTCCGTATCGGATTTCCTAGTTGATAAATTTTAGTTCCGTTAAATGTTTAAGAACTTTTTTTTAATGTTTCATTTAATTCATTGTTTTGTATGACGAACTGCGTCAATGTTTGCATGCCAAAATGGTAGAATGTACAAGGATTCCTAACATCACTGTGACCATCTCATTGTAAATACCTACATTCTGAGCAAATAAATGAATATTCTATTCTATTCTACCTAGTATCTTTTATAAAAAATAATAATAATTTGCTTCTTTTCGTAATAGTCTAAAAAGTAAACAAGTAAACTCACCATGGAGTTCGTACTATTTAAATTGCAAATTCAATTGCTAAAATTGCCTTGCAAGAATTGGCAGGCGCTTCAAAATACAAATTCCTCCTGCAGAAAAACAATGATTTATTCTAAGGGCACACTCTATTACCTCAACAGCTTGTCTATTTAATACTCCAACTTGACATCTGCGACTTCATATTCCACACACGCACTAAGGACGGAACATGACCATACATAATTTCTCATAAAACCAAGAACTACCCTTTTTTTCATAAAACTATAAGTTAATAAATATATTCTATTCTACCCACGTCCTTTAACGATTATTCGAGAATCGATTTATAATCGATTGAATAATTCATGTTTCGAGAGACTCCAATCGATTGACACGTTACGGTGGACGTACCGATTTGATCGATTGGAGAATCGTATCGGATCTGTCAACGATTGAATGAGTTAATCCTAGTGGTATAATAAACGTGGAAGTTTGTGTGAATGGATGGATGTTTGCTACTCTTTCACGCTTTAATGGCTGAACGGAATTGGTGAATTTTGACACATATTTATTTATTTATTAATAGTTAATTAATTAAAACGGTACAACATCATGACATTAATTAACATAAAGACATAAAAAAGGTAAAGTATTAATTAGTATTGCCAATTTCTTGCCAACATAATTTAGATATTGATTTTTTAAACCGTTTTAGTAGTTCACAGGAATAAATAATGACGTAATTAGTTTACCTAGATGAAGTTACGGGTAGAAACTAGAGTTCCCGAGTTCTAAAACCTTGTATTATGAATTGAACTTTATAATTGTTTAATTGAAATGGAAAGTAAGTTATTTAATTAACCGATTTGTAAGCAATTTGCAAGTAAGCATACACTTTTTTGGCAAAGCTTAGCACCTGACTAAAGCCAAACATGCGTAAAAGTTGAACCAACTTTGTATGAAATTAAAAGTTAATATTGTATGAAGTAAAAAAGGCGAAAAGTTTCACCATAATTAAATTTCGTGATATTTCATCAATCGATTTAACGAGCGCAAGCTATTAATCGATTTATGAAATGTCACAATGATGGTTGGTGCTGAAATCGATTGTTCAAATTAAAGATTTTTGTTCTCACAAATTCAAAGCCAATTATCCTAATATCCTAATCCTAAGGATATTAGGATAATTGGCTTTGAATTTGAATAATCCTAATATTATTATATTATTAATATAATAAAGGCGAAAGTTTGTAAGTATGGATGTATGGATGTTTGTTACTCTTTCACGCTTAAACAGCTGAATGGATCTGGATGAAATTTGGCACAAAGATAGATTATAGTCTGGAATAACACATAGGCTACTTTTTATCCCGGGAAAATGTACGGTACCCGTAGGATAACACATCAACTGTGACGCGGACGAAGTCGCGGGCAGAAGCTAGTATTTTTATATAGAAATATATGGGTAGCCGTTAATTATTATTGTTGACTTGGAAATTGCGTGTTTTTTGGCAAAGAGCAATATGTATTTGGGTCAATAGTATACATACAAAGTTAAGCATTAAAATCAAAACCAAAAACATTCGATCTATTTTGTATCTCTGTCGGTGAGTTTAGGTAAAGGATTGGACTTACTTCAACTAAATTCACCTTGTGAGCTGTCATCTCACCTGATGGCCAGATTGGCAGCTCACCTCAAACTCTCTTGATCTAATTTCGCTGAAGGACATTTTAACCGACTTCAAAAAAAGGAGGAGGTTATCAATTCGACTTTATTTTTACAGAATACCACTACAGCTGCTAGTGTATCTAGATTGTTCTAGATACTTTCCAGTATATTAAAACTACTTTAAAAATGGGATCATAAAGTAGCTATGTACGAGTATATACATATACATAGACATAAAGAGTGTCCATAGGCAGTGGTAACCGCTTTACATCAGGCGGGCCGTTAGCTTGTTGGCCACCTTCAGTGGTATAAAAAAAGAAGCAACAATAATATTGTAACCAGGATTTTGTGAAAACCTTTTTGAAAAGAGTGTCCCTGGAGTTTTATGCTTGTTCTTTTCTGTAAAGACCTGCTTACCTTTTGGAACGAGCAACTAGCTTTAGCCTTCTGGTTAACTGGCTGACTCCTTGACAATTCAAAAGCGCCTGTAAATGGTCTAATTGAAATAAATGCTTTGAGTTTGATATTGCTATGTAAAAAGGTACTTCTCAAGGTAAGCCTATAAAAACATAGGGTGGTCTGTTTATAAATAACCATCTACATAACAAAATTCCTGCATAAATATCGTTAAGACTTAAACATAATACCGTCTTTAGTGCATCGCAGTCGGTTAAAGCTCATGTTTAATTGTGTAAGATAACCCGCACAACACTATTACCTTACGCAGAACTTGATATCGATAGAATGTCAAAGCCATTAGAGATGTACTCGTGTCGATAAAATTAGATGCGGTCGCAAGTTTTGAATTTAATTAGTGGTGTGAGGTGCAGGAATGTTCCTACCTACTGCAAAAGTTTTTTTTTTTTTGCGTAGCAAAGAATTCCTAATTATCTATCATAATCAACCTAGTCTTTTTCCAACTATGTTTGGGTCGGCGTCTAGTCTAACCGGATGCAGCTGAATACCAGTGTTTTACATAAAGCGACCTTTTTGACCTCTATATGCCAGTGACTGGGTGACACGATATCCCTTGGTAAGACTGGTTGTCAGACTTTCGGGCTCCAGGCTACCCAGAACGACTAAATATTAAAGATCTATTACAAATGACAGCCTGGACCAAAAGCTTTACGTGCTTCTAAGGCAAGGGGTTAACCTTATTATTCAAGCCAGGTAATATTATATTCTTTGCTTGAAACCACAGAGCACCCTATAAACCCAGATACCCAGAATAACTCTAATTTTCTTTATTTTTATTTTGACACTAAAATCGTGAACGTTCGTCGATTTCTCACGCCCTTTATAGGTGGACGTGTACCATCAAGTTTATTTACAAAAATAATAAGAAAAGTATAACAAATCACGATTCTGAAACGTGGTTAAGGTAGTCAGCAGAGAGGGATTCAAGCTGTTTATTTTTTTATGGAGGTTGAAGATCAAGTGCCTTAAACTTTGAATGTTTTGCAAATAGTGCCCGCAGTAAAAGTAAAGTAAAATTTATTTAAAAAAAAGTTATTTTAAATTATTTTCACAATGAAATTAACAAAAATTAATTAACGTTTTTTTTATTATTATTAGAAGTTTTGATATCTTTTTAATTACCGGTTAATTATAAAGGTACTAAAACTTCTAATAATAAAAAAAAACTTTAAAATCATAAATATTTCCTCTAGCTTAATGTTACTGAACACAACGAGTTTGCCTTAAAATTACATTCAACCAAATCCCTATCTGTATCGTGGACAAAAATTCACGTCGATACGACTATTAATCTCAGTCGTGTACCTTGTGGGACCTAGGTCATGTTTGAATAGCGGTATCCCAATGCACATGGCTTATTTATATTCACGAACTTTTACCTTATAGGGAACCGATAGCGTAGCGACATCAGCGCTCGTTTCGCGTCCTTTCTCACGGGCGATAATAATTGTTATTAAAGATTTTCAATTATATTATTTGGAATATTACTGTTTCTGTGAATATAAAATGTCTAGCTGTCAAGTGAGTGGTAACTAACATTACGGGTTATGTTTGTAATATAAGTAAATAATTATTATTATTTATTTATTTATTTATTTATCAGATGGAAAACCAACAGCTATACATAAAATGGATACGACAGTTGAATATGCTTATTTATTCTGCTTTGTTTTTATTATTAAATGATTTTTATATGACTCGCAACCAATGAGGTCCCGAACCTTTTTATTGTTGTTATCTTAAAAAGACGTATGGGAATACGCAGCAGTATTTTTTTAAACATTATTTTTTTATGAAGTCTAAAAAGAGTCTCTTCATTAGCAGGTCACACAGACCATATTTAATAGAAGTAATACAAGAAAATAGTAATAATGTATGTGTACTTATCCAAGCTTAATTATTTTACATACTTAGTGCCATTGTACCTAATGGTCATTGCGATTTCAATAAGACCAAGTTACTGGTGCACCCTCCCTAGTTCGTCCCTGCGTCGAGGACAAAAATGCCAGTCTATTGAGCTATAAATCCGAGTCGTGATTACCTTGCGGTAGGTCATGTCTGTGTAGCGGTATTCTAATGTGCACACTGCTTAACTTATTTATATTGACGGTCCACCGTTTACAGAGCAGACTAATGGATAAAATTATCTTAATAGTCCTTAGATTTATTGAAAACAGGGCTCTGTTTTCAGTGGAGTTACGACTGTGATTAAAAGTAGGAACATTGAGTAATTTATTTATTTGGTTGAGACTAACGTGCGGAGTCTTTTTGTCGTAATGATGAATCTTTAGTAGCACTGACATCCAGGGCTTCGCATGAGTTTTATTAAGGATCCATATTTTTTTTTAACATACATATATACTATCACGCCTGTACCTCTGCCTTAATAGCAAAATTGACAGTTTTATAATATTAGTACCTATAGCTGTTTAAGAAATAAAGTTACATACGAACTGGTAGTCAATAGTATGCTCTTCACTTCAATATTTCATACGAATATAAACCTTATTTCAATCGATTACTAAAACTTAAAATGGCGAACATGACACGTGCTGACAGTTATTTTGTCCATACATTTGAAAGTTACGGGCATCTCCATAAATGACATTCAGTCGGACTTGTTCGCGATTTCCCGTTCAAAAATTTCAGTACAAAATACTAAATATAAAACTTTATCGGTTGGATCTTGAAGACCTGTATAAAACCCGTTGTCGGCCTTACACTGGAGTGAAAATAAAACGACCCTGTTCTTTAGCAAATGCATGCATAAAAACTCTGTATTTTAAAACGTTATTCGAGTTTTGATGGCCCCGTTTCTTTTTGTCACAAGATTTCATTTTTAACTCGTCACGTGTTGTCCTTTCTTTAATTATTTGACTAATTTATTTCCACAGAAAAAAGTTTAGTTTAACTTTGTTTTTGGTCGTTTTCGAGATGTGATATTCTCACTCAAATAGGTGTTAAATAAAACTGGTGTGGAATCGTTGACCTTTGGTGTTTCACTTGCGTTTTTCACACTTAGCTGTTAACAAGAAATTAAACTGTAGTGAAGTCGGGTATTTGCTTTTGAATGTGCTTATAACGGATGGGTGGAATATTGTAATTAAAACTTCTACCTAGAACTTTACTTGTTCTGTATATTTTAATCGTCGTAAAAAATGTTATTTCTCCAGGGTCTAGAATCATGTCCTGAATATATGGAAAAAGTTTGTGTTAAAATGTTCCTTACACTAGCAATATTTTGACACAAAAATTGTATTTAAAAAATGAACTGTTCCAAAAGTAAAAATGTCAAAATATTTTTTCAATAACCGAAAAAATAAATTGCTTCCCGAAGTCCATTTCACTGTGCATGCAGGTATTAACTCATACACAAATAGCTACATTCTCAAACTCATCAGGCAATAACAATAACTATTTAAAGTACCACAAGAATCAATTCACCATAACAAGCCATCCAGTCATAAATATTGAATAAATCCAATATGGTAAGCAATGTAATCAAAAATACAAGAATGATCGCAAGGCAAATCGCATTAGTCGAACGGTACCTTAAGCTTAGTAGCTACAGGGAATCAGCAGCCCAATACGTAAAATAATGTGCATTATATTCCAGCTTTGATTTGAGGTCCAAGTAATAAGCTGCAAGAGTTTGAAAATAAATTTTGTCCTAGTGTGAAGCATTTTATGGTCTACTATGTCTTGATAGAATTGAACTATGGGATTTGTTGCAGTTAACGGCGAAGACAAATCATTTGTCAAGGTAATTTAAACCATTATAAAATCATTTTTGAACAAAGTATCGTCACGCCTGAAGTCCCCGAAGGGTAAGGCGGAGGTGTAAACCCACAGTTCGCCTATTTGTTTAGGACTTTAGGTCCCATGTGCGCCGAGCCTATCGTCATTATCACTAATTCTTACTCCGAGGTGCTACTAAGAACTTCATAGAAAACCGAATAATAATTTGCACGACCTGGGAATCGAACTCAAGACCTCTAGCGTAGCATTAGCGCTTAGAGCCTGTCCAGATGAGGCGTTTTACGTGCGAGTCCACTCGCGCGTACTCGAGATACTAGAGCTACATACCATCCCGTCCAGATGCTCTCGTGGACTCGCGCGTAAAACGCCTCATCTGGACAGGCTCTTTGGACCACTAGGCCAACGAGGCAAAAAAAAAAAAAATGTATTTAAAAAGTCTTCAGAAAGAAAGTCCATGCTAACTCTTATAAACAATTAATGTTTTACTATATTTTTAACCGACTTCATGTTTACATACATTACCTAATTCATGTAAATATAATACATTCTAATATAATGGTTTTTTCAAAGAACAAGATCTTCACGTAATACTTATTATATCAGAGTAAGGGCAAAGCATTGTTCATTGATAGGTATTTACAAATATTGAAATCGTAGACGAACATTCCTAATCTTTCAATGAACAATGAAATATTGTGCAGTATAATCTAAAAGAATGTAGAAACACAATATGTACTAAAAAGTTACTTCATAGACTGAAATCGGTAGTCAAAAACCAGAAGAAATAGGTAAGTGCCTTTTTAGTTAAATACTTCACTTAAACGAAGAATATTACAGATTGGTGCTTCTCTATTTTTTGAGGATGAGAAATCATCAAATGACTTCTTCCGCACTGGGCGGAGTGAAAGGGAGTGTCATACTCTTACTGACTAAAATCCACTCGTGTTCCTTCTAATTCCCTTTGCGTTGCAGAGCCACGGTGACTGTTCCCAACAAATTCTGCAACAGGCAGTACGATAGCACTGCTTTTTTTTTTTTATAGACTTGAAATCTTCAAATAACTTTCCCCGCCCTGGGCGGGGCGGGAGGGAGTGTCAGACTTTTACTGACTAAAACCCGTCTATGTTCCTTCATGTGCCCTTTGCATTCCGGGGGCGCGGTATCTCTTTCGAACAACCCGCAGCCCCGGCAGGCATCGGCCCTCAGTGGCCCCATCCAATTTTACTGACATCTCTTTGAGGCGCGCGTGGAACACGAACGCGCCGTCGACACGGTCTGTCGTTGTTTAGTGAACGTACGGACGGTGAGCTACCCATTGCTCACCGTCCACAGACCCGCGCCTGCGGTGGCCGGGAGTCGTCTCGCGGCTCCCGACGCCCGGAGCGTCTACCGCGGCGGCCGCTGGGACGGGGGACCCTCCTTTCCCTCTCCCGTCCCGCCGCCTCCTTCTCTAGCATTACAGCTTCGCAGAGGGAGGCGAACGATAGCACTGCTAGGTCATACATTTACCAGTTACAGTCAACATCTCCGCTTACTCCTTACATTTGTACCATCCATCAGGAATTCCAAGCAAGATTTCTTGTTACTATTTCCGTCGACTACATATTTCTAACTTAGTATGCGGAACCTTTTTGTCACGAGCTTACAGGATTCACTCGACAAAAGTGTTCTTGTGTTTAACATTTCTTCTTGCTTTATGAGATGGTTATGTTTTAGTATTTGACCATTTTTTTTAATAATATTTTGGGTCTACCTTTGAAATATATTGACAAAAAAGTTATGAACATAATTGTGGATGGATGGATGGATGGAAGGAAAGAGGGAGGCCAAACAAAAGATGGATGGACTATGTGAAGAATGATATGAAAAAGAAGGGATTCAGTGATAGTATGCGGCTCACAGGACAGCATGGAAGAAGAAAACGTGTTGCGCCTTCCCCAAGTAACTTGGGATAAGGGCAGGAAGATGATGATGACCTTTGAAATATATTAGGTCTTCATGAAGAAATAGTGTAGACTTTGATATTTCTAGCTAAAAGACTTTTCCTTAATTGCTTGAAAGAAAATCAATGCAAATTATATGTGACAAATTGCAAAGCGTGTAAGCTGCTCTGATTGTTTGTTGATAATGACGTGCCGTAAGGCAGTGAGACGGGGTCGTGATAGGGCACGAATATATGGCGGGATGAACTGAGTGAATTCCTTCAAACTTGGAAAGATAAAGGGATTAAAAGGAGTGGAGGAAGGCCTTTGCTCTGGAGGGCGACAGAATAGGCTAATATGAAAAATAAATTGGCAGGACAAAATCAATCAACGCTATTCCAGTGAATGAAATGTAAGATATTTTTCATTGACCAAAAAGAAGTGTTGCATCATCATTCCATCACTTAACAATAGTTTAAGGGTTATGGTAGACACGACACTCATAGCAATTACGATTAGCGATTTGGCAACTACATATAGCCTTTTTCAACCGTTTGGTCGATAGCCTATCGCTTATCACCGATGCTTACCGAATGTTCTATAATCTTAAGTGTATAACATAAAGTTAACCTGTCATTTACCAATATATAAATAATATGTACAGTCACGAGCATAAACATGTGTACACTTAGTAACATTCTAAAGCAATTTCCTCCCGAAGGATTGATTAAAATGTGGTGGCGAGACGAATATCATATTCTGGATCCCATACTACTATGAAATCGGTCTTATATTCCAGAGAAATTCTCTTTTATTCTTTATCAAGTGTATACATGTTTATGCTCGTGACTGTACATATTTTCTAACAAATTCTATAGCTACTTCAGTCTATCAAATCTCTGCGATAGTTTTTCAACTTTATTACAAAAGTCTAAGGTTTATGTTCAGGTGTCTGTACATGAGCAACATGAAACAATAGCGAGACAATAGTGCCTGCATTTCTACTAAATGATGGTGTTAGCGTTAAATATTGTACGGTTCTTTAATGGCGCTTTGAGCACTTGTGGTTTACTCAAAGAGAGTAGATGATCTTTAGGCAAAGATGACCCAGGCTCGACCACATATGGCTTGTGATCTGGAGAGACAGGAAATAGGCTTAGGCAAGTGTGAGACTATTTTTTTTAAATTAAAAAACGTTACCCCACACTGGGAATTTCTCCTGTATCGTGGGTGCGTTTACAATCATACAGGGTGCTTTGAAATTGCTCGTATTCCTCTCGGGAGAAGAAACTATGACTAATTTAGAATGATATAACCCCTATCACTTGGGGGTCGAAAATCCTCCATTTTCGAGAAAATCTACTTTGTTTTTATTTTTAGAAAAATCTGAATTTTGATAATTAAAAATTAATAAAAAAAAAAACTTCATCACTTATCAGATTTCTTTTTTAATTTATTGCAAGTTTTAACATACAACATTAAATCTAACAGTAAATTATACAGTTTTCAGCTTTAGAGAGGTTGGTCAATTAGTAAGCTATTAGATCATAGAAAATTTTTGGCTAAAAAGTGTTTTTTTTTTATTAAATGTTAATTACCAAAATTCGGATTTTTCTAAAAATTAAAACAAAGTAGATTTTCTCGAAAATGGCGGATTTTCGAACCCCAAGTGATAGGGGTTAAATCATTCTAAATTAGTCATAGTTTCTTCTCCCGAGAGGAATACGAGCAATTTCAGATCACCCTGTATATACTCACATACACATACAGCGAGACCCGGTACAACTATCTGTAGGTCATACAAATATTTGTTCCGTGAGGGAATCGAACCTGCGACACGTAGCGTAGCAGTCGATCGCTCGGCCATTGCGCCAACCATGTCATCCAATAAATACGAATAAAACGACCAATAAAACGAATATTAAAAATGCGTAACTGTTTGTTACCTCAAAACTACTGATCTAATCGTAATGAGGATTGCCAAAGAGGTATCTTGGAATCTGAACAAATATAGGCTAATTTTAATTCGCGCCTTCACTTCCGTCCTCAATAATATTTTTTTTTTTTTTTTTTGTTTACATTCATGCCTTGACATTTTTGACATACTTTATATTTTTTTTGTTTACACTCATGACGTTACTACTGTTATTAGTCTGTGCTTTTGATTTTTTTGATTTAATTTGTGACTCTAATGATGATAATTATGTATAATTTTAGAGTTGAATATTTTTTTGCATGCCCATGAGATGGTAGAACATGGAGAACTATATTTTCAAGAAAACATCGATGTACCACTTACCCATGTTTGCAAAAATAAATGATTTGATTTTGATTTTTGATTTGATTTTGATTTTGAATAACAAAAGTCGGGGGCAAAAGTTGCAATCAACTATAAAACACGTATGTGAAAATGATGTTCCATGTTTAACCTTCTTAACTTATATTGTTCATCATCATCTGCCTAGCCTTTTCTCAACTATGTTGGGGTCGGCTTCCAGTCGAACCGGATGCAGCTGAATATCAGTATTTTACATGGAGCGACTGCCTATCAGACCTCCACAACCCAGTAATGGGTAGGTTACTCTTGGTAAGACTGGTAAATCTTCACCAATCCACAGACCAACCTCGGCAAGCGTGGCTTAACCCGAAAGATCGGTCTATGCGGCTGTAATTATTTAGCCACGAGCTCCTCTTGTTCTTAACTTATATTGTTCTGACAAAGAATTAGTTGTAAAAAAAGACCTTTCATTATAAAATATAAGCAGGGGAAGTAGTCTAATCAAACTGCTGTTTCTCGTTCTGTTTTATTGTGCAGGTTAATCGAATATATCCTATCCTGTATTGCAGATTGTAAGCAATTAATAGTCGGTACCTATCTACTTTCACGTAATTTCCGCTTGCTGTATGTTCACTTTTTGCTAGCCGAAACAATGACGGGAACGAAATATAATTACTAATGGATAAGGTAGTTGATCGCAATCTGTTTGACCTACTGGCACTTGATCGTTTTTTGTTCCCAAAAAGTATCTAGGGGCAAATCCAGTAACATTTAGGAACGATCGCAATTTCTGTCAAAAATGCTTCAGCTTTAACAATTTTTTTTATATTGATTGTAGCTGAGTTTTGCTGATGCAACTAGATTTGAATCGTTTTTTATTAATATAATTGGCCTACGATTATCCATTGTCATGGTATGACATAAGGGGCCATAAATTGCGCGCAGTAGAATCTTGAACCATAAAGTAAAAAAAATTGCGATAAACAACCAGTCTGATATTGTTAAATCCAAGTAAAATTACCATATTTGTATTTTTCTATAATAAAGTGAAATTTTACTTAATTTCACAGGACGAGGATTAGATTTCATTTATGTTGCGATGGCGTTTCTTACTTATTTAACTTTAATCTCCTATACATTATAGCCCATAAAACGATATTCTAGGGAAATGAAAATTTAGAAAACGTCTCTCCGACTCTTGGGATCACCTCTATGAATATCACCGATTGTTTATCTATACATAATATCTAGTTTTTAAACTATAAGTAACCATAAAATGTGCATGAGTAATTTTTCTGAAAGCTCATACATACATACAAAGCTTCAATTTCTTTGTTAGATGTCTTATGATGAGACCACGTTTGTAATATAAAAACAAAATGCCGTAATTTGGCGAACCAACAGCGTGGAAGTCAAACTTACATACAAATTACATACAACAAGAAGGTATACTTTCATTTGACTAATTACTGTTTGACGTAATTCGTATATTATTGTGTTTATAGCCAAAACAATGCTGGTAGTAAAAAGTCACTGTTATAAAGTTAATGACACGCCTAATGTCGGACTTTCACTAGATTAATTTAATTTCTACTACGTATGTGATTTTGTGGTTGTGCTGTTGTCCGATTGTCATTTGTTTTATTGAGTAATCTTCATGTTTTTGTCTGTTCTCAACTGGTACCGTACAATTTCAGTGTTAAACTCATTAATGTCAAAAACTTATAAGGTCGTTAACACTATCAACACTGTCCTGTTTCTTATATAATTTTTTAAGTCAAACAATTTGGGAATTGAAGATACGGTTATTATTAAATATGTAAGTAATATACATAAGCCTAAAAAAAAGAGTAGAGAATGATTTAGAAAAAACGTTTTTAAGAGAGTTTTTATTATTCTACTTCAATTAAAAACTAATGCTCTTTAATTTTTTTTTAATATGGTTTATTTCTTGCGTGTACTACATCTTCATTCATCAATAATGATTTAAAGTATTAAAAAAAATAGATCGTTACTGTGATTTAGATACTTTAACATTATTTTGTCAATTTAATTATGGGGAACCTGCAGTGTTAAAATACATACATATTAGGCTTATACTCCAGAGAGAGGAGGAGATGAATTAAAATATTTTTTAACTTTCGAATTTATTTTTCGAATATGACATCGACTGTTTTTTTTACGCCAATGTATTTTGACTTGCATATTAGGCATAATAATGCCATTTACATTATTTATCAGTAAAACTACCTCAGTAGAACCTCCATAATAATATAGATAAACTGTCGTAAGTACATGTTATCGCAAATTCTCCTGCAATCTAAAGAGGCCGTGAAATGTCCTCAGTTTTAAACGTTTGTCGTCGCAACGGCAAATAAAATGTAGGTTCAAATAACCGGTTCAGTCCCCAGGTACATACGACGGTATATCAAGATGTTCCAGTACAAGTTGACCTCTGATTGTGTAGGATTTAGGTGGAATAAGAGGCTAGCTTATACTGGAATACTGGATTGCAAAAATATTTTTTTATTTTATACGTTACTGCTTCTGCTGTCTGGGAGTTGGGATTATTGATGTTAGTATTCTTTGCTGTCAATCGGCTGTAGCAAGACTGTCAATCGATTATGATCAACCTGTCGAATGACTGTGGTGACATTTGTAAAGATTTATCTATCTTGTTAGCCGATTCCTATAACTTACCGATCGTTACTAATTTAAATGTCTTTATTTGGTACATGACTATAAACTTTATTCCTATGTATAGTTGACTCTCTCATAGATTACTATTAGAGCTATAAAACTATAGTTTACAGATTTGTGATTAAATTAAATATAAGCATCCGACCGCGATTTTGTTCGCGTGGCTTATATCTTTGGTTACTGCTCCGCTCCAGTGGGTCACAGCGTGATGTTATACAGCCTATGTTACTCAGGAATAATTTAGCTATCTATGTGTGAACAATGGTTAAAATCGGTCCAATAGTTTCTGAGCTTATTCGGTACAAACAAACACAAAAAATCTTTGCTCTTTATACGTATAATATTGGTATAGATAAAACTTAATAAAGTACCTAGTTTGGTAGTAAAAGCTACCACTGGTTAATAAAACGATTCGTTATTGACCATAAAGAACACAATATATTTTACTATTAAACCCCGTACCGTTAAGCTTACGCGATTTTCATTATCTTTTCAGAATAATACTTAAACAAATAACATGGGAAACTGTGCCCTATTTCAAAAATGGCAAGGTTCAAATTGAAAATGACGAGATAATATCTTTAAGTTAGTCTTGTACGGGACTAAGCTATTATCGAGACCTTTATTATTAGAGCTAGGTATTTTAATAGCGTAAATATGGGCATATTATTATATAATTGATAAGTGGTTTTCTTTAGATTCTAATTTGTTCGTTAATTTTACAGGTATGTATTTATAACTGCCGCGTAAGCCCATTGGTCGTAATCACGACTGCTACGCTAGAGGTCTTGGGTTCAATTCTCAGGTCTGCTTGACCTGAAAAGTGTTATTGGGTTTTTTATGAAATTGTCAGTAGCAGCTCGGCAATCATGTAAAAAGTGAAAACATTGAAAATTTTGCGAAACAATAATTGAAGTCACTCTTCACAGATGAATTGTGCCGATAAAGACTTTGCTCTACTTAGGAGGCCATCAAAGGGAAAATGATAATCATCAGCACTGACGAAATAGCTAAATCAATGATTGCACTTTTTCTTTTTGAGAAATTCGACGGCTTTGTTCTACTTAGACGCACTTCCTCCAAAATCTTAACCTAACCCAACAGTTAGTTGTTAAATCAAGGTTAAATTACAAATAATGTATGAAATTTCGTAATTTATTAGTGTTAGACTAAACTTTGGGTTTAGTTTTTGGTGCATATGGGCCTAAACAAGGCCTCAAATCTCCTAAGGTTTAATTAAGATATTGCAGTGTAGTTGCAGTGGGATGGAGTGTTATTTGGATGCAACTACTATTATAAAGGCGAAAGTTTGTAAGGATGGATGTGTGCATGGATGTTACACTTTCACGCCTAAACGGCTGAATGAAATTAGCTGAAATTTGGCACACACGTATATCATCATCATCTGCTTAGCCTTTTCCCAATTATGTTAGGGTTGACTTCCAGGCTAACCGGATGCAGTTATACCAGTGTTTTACATGGAGCGACTGCCCATCTGACGTACACACATATAGATATTGATCTAATTTAACACATATTTTTTTTATATAATTTTAGTATTCTCGTGGAATAATTTAGAACTTCGGCTTAATTTCGAAATCTTGGCATACAAAGACCTAGGCAGAAGATAGTTCCTATAAAATAAATACCAGCATCAAAAGTAAAACAAAAAGATTCTTTAGCTAGTCAAAGAGTTACGAGGTAAATAAATAAGACGCTTACAATGATACCTTCAGAGGGACGGACAGATGAGTGGCATTCCTCCGCGCAGTCATCATAAAACTTGATGTGAATAATTTGTTAGCATCTCTTGATGCAGCCTTTGATAGGGGGTTTATAGTGATGGTGAAAAGTATTGAATATCTGTCGATACTATGGCGATATGGTCGTATATAAGTCAAATAATTATATTAAAAATAAATAATACAATTTTTACGGTGATGCTAGGGTAGATAAGTAGATACCTATATGTATACTAATATTATAAAGCTGAAGAATTTGTTTGTTTCTTTGAGCGCCCTAACCTCCGGACCATGATCCGATAAAAAAAAATCGCTAATTTTGTATTTGAGAAGGTACCTACAATACATAGACTATATTTTAGTATCTAAAAAAATTTTGATCTATAAGAAAAATCACGCGGACAAAGTCACAATCAAAAGGTAATCTAATTTTAAATATTAAAGAAAAACAGAAACCAAATGCTTGGCGCCCATAAAATTGCTGTATTTTACTTACCTACCTACAGTTTTGCTATGTTTCTATGTCTTAAGAATCATTTGTAATTCTTTTCTTTATTTTTTTGTATTTTTTTTTAGTTTCTGTTTACAGTCGTTGCTGTTAGTCAGAAGCCCGAAAGTCTGACAACCAGTTTTACCAAGAGTATCGTATTACCCATTACTGGGTTGTGGAGGTCTGATAGGCAGTCGCTCCATGTAAAACACTGATATTCAGCTGCATCCGGTTCGACTGGAAGCCGACCCCAACATAGTTGGAAAAAGGCTAGGCAGATGATGATGTTTTTTTTTGTTTAAAAACCTACATTAAAATATAATATCGAATTACTATTGCTGCCTTTTCCAGCACTTGATAAGAAACTCACTATCGATATCACTAGACCACACCACTATAAAGTTCATCGTAAACACAATAACAAAACAATTTAAATTCACACGCGCTATTTAACATGCCACCGACGAAATTCAAGCGAAACTCCATTTTACTGCAGGTAGAATCACAAGTTGTGGACACACAATTAATAATTTTTACACATTAAAAGGCTTCGTTAAACTTAGAAGTAACAGATAACATACCATCACGCCTATATTTCCCGAAGGGTTAGGCAGACACCTACAGTTCGATGGTATGTTTAGGTCCCATGTAATATTGCGAGCCTATTGCCATTACAATGGCATAAATCCAAACTCCGAGCTGCTACTGAGAAATTCGTAGAAAAACCCATAACAGTTTTTGCTCGACTTGGAAATCAAAAGACCTCTAGCGTAGCAGTCGCACTTAGAACCACGAGGGTAACGATGCAGTTAACGTAGGTAGTAGGTACCTACTAATAAAAAAAATGAAATTCTCCAGGCCGATTCCGGCCACGGCGGCTAACCTTAATGCAGACTAGCCCCGTACGCAGGAGATATTATAGTGCACAAGTGTGTGCGCAAACACAGGTGCACTCCCTCTTCCCTTACTCTCATAGCCCGATGGGACGGCAATCCGATACGACCAGAGAGAGATCAGGCGCAGGACCAACGGCTTTAAGTGCTTTCCGAGGCACGGGGGTGTCACACCACCAATTTCCAAACTCCGGGCTGCTACTGAGAAATTCCTAATGGAAAAACCCAATAACAGTTTTTGCCCGACCTGGGAATCGAACCCGGGACCCCTTGCTCAGCAGTCGCGCTTGCGACCACGAGACCAACGGGGCAGTCTAATAAAGGTAGGTAAACAACTAGTAGCTTACGTTTAGCCAATTGCTAAAACCAGGCTTCGATGAACTTAGTTCTAATAAAAGAAACCAACAAACGTCAAATTATTCGATACTAGCTGGACATATTGAATCAGTTCGATTTAAAGTTGTGGATTGGCTCATTTTGGCAGAACTAAACAAAAATGACTTCAGAAAAAAGTAACAATACAGCACTTAATTCAGTCGATTGCTCAGCAATTTATCAGATTCTAGATAATAATACAGGATAAGTTTTTAACCAGTGCGTAAATTTTTTTTGGTAGTTCAGTGTCAGTAATAGAACACATTTCCGTGTATAGTTAAAAAAAAAAAATTTTAAAAATTGCATCCTTATCCGAGTTTGAAATAAGCAAAACATCCAGGACATAATCTATTCGCCATACTATCAATGAAAACTCGCGGCCGCCGCCGCCGCCCGGGCGCATGGCTGGGGTGAGGGGGTGGGGAATGCGCTAGCGCCGAGTAACAATGAAATATGGTTTTTAAGTAAACATGTTTCGTAAGCGATAACTTTTTTTTTTGTACTAAGACATATCAAAATAAAATATACGTGTTTAATAAAACGTGTTGAAGTTTATTATGGCAAAATTTACGCACTGGTTAAAATTTTTTCCTGTATAAGCAATTTGTCAATACTTATGAATGATGGCACTTTCTACTTCCATCTCGACTAGGGAATGTGAGAAAACAGAGCGTGTCAACTACGGACAATGATTGGCTGTGGTTTATAGAAATAGATTTACAATGTACTGACTTGTGCTAAAGTTGTTTGTTATTTGTGTAAGTTATTCTTCAAAACTCATCATATGCTTAGCCTTTTCCCAACTGCGTTGGGGTCGGCTTCCAGTCTAACCGGATGCAGCTGAATACCAGTGTTTTACATTTAGCAACTGCCTATCTGACCTCCACAACCCAGTAACTGGGCAACACGATACCCCTTGGTTAGACTGGTTGTCAGACTTCTTGGCTTCTGACTATCCGTCACCGACTGTCAAAGATCTACGAATGACAGCCGACACCAACGGCTTTACGTGGGCCTTTTAAGTTATTCTTCAAAACTGCGGGTTCTATTATAAAATTCACTATTTTCGATTGTCAAAGACATAGGTTAGATATAGGTTTTACTAGTCTTCTATGCATATAAAGTTGCAGGTAGAAGCTAGTAGGTACTTAATCTAGGTGTGTGGATTACAAAAACATTTCATAAATTGTAGTGACGTACGCTTGTATTCACTGAAGGATTGAACAGACGTCCTGTATTAACTCTGTACCATATAATATTGTGACGAGAAAATAAATAAAAATAATTTTATAATTTAACTATCAAACTTTTTGCACTTATGTCTACAAAACAATTGTTTTTTAATGTTACCAAAAAGGTTTGGATGAACTGTGTACTTTAGTAATTATGTTGAATAAAATTCTCATCAAAATAATTACGACTCAATGACTTCAATATCGATACATATCGTCCATCAACAGGGTACTTCACCCTACCCATATTTTTTTCATCGCTGCATGAATACATTTCCATACAAAATCAATATCAGTACGTTGTATGAATAATTAAACTGTGTTGTAGTACTTTCATACAATGACACAACTTTAATATTGAATGTCTGGCGTAAAGATTACTCATCTTTTGTAGTATTTGCATATAACAATGTGTCGTTTAACATGCCATCACGCCTGTATTCCCCAAAGGGTTAGGCAGAGGTATTAATTAGAGGTATTAACACATACAGTTCGGTGGTATGTTTTTGAGTCCCAAGTAATGCATTAAGCCCGCCTTTGTACTTTTTGTTGCATAAAGTTTAAATAAATAAATAAATAAGTAATAGGGGACGAGCCTATTGCCAGGCACAAATCCTAACTTCGAGATACTACTCAGAATTTCATGAAAAACCCCAATAAAGACCTCTGCACACTTGTAACACCCGACGCCACCTCACGCGTGCTTATTGGCTAAATGACGAAGACTGGCTTCACGGGTTAAAATGTGGCTAATGTCATTGCTGATACTTATGTGGTGTGGTGTGGCGTGGCGTGTAATAAGTCTGTTTCCGCAATAACACTTGTGTGATACCACAACACAGCACCACACCATACACCACATGTGTCGTTTCATTTGAAAACTAGCAGACCGCCCCGGGTTCACACGGGTGCAAATTTCCGCCTTTTTCCGGATTTATCATACCTTTTGTCCATTCGTTCTCGAGTTTTGCTCTTAGCAACACATTTAGCCATAGACAGATAAAAACTTGCTATCCAATAAGTATTAAAAGTTTTTTTTCTCTTTAATCCCCATAAAAAACTACCGTTTGAATGAGGCAACTAGATTTAATTACTTTAATTCTAGTTATGACAATCAACTATTTTGTATTTTTGTGAAATCAAATCTAGATCTTGGCTCCAGATCTAGGCTTTGGGAAATTCTGTCCTAAGCACAAAAGATCCTTACAGTAACACGGGATTACAGATAGTATATCTAATAAAAAATCCAGATTTATTAACCCATGTTAAGCCCTAGGCAAACATTAGAACCTCTATAACAAATTAATGCAAACACATTCAAACAAGTTGCCATAAAGAATTTAGTTTTCAATTTATAACTTTGAATTACAATATCAAGAAGCAGAATCATATTTATTACGACAGAGCTTACAATATACGCGGGTGCATCAATAAAACTCCCGTAGGGATTACTTAGGGTTGTCTAATTATAAAAACATGTAAGACACAAAAACTGCAATAAAATCGGTCCAGCCGTTTAGGTGGAATTCAGTGACATTTATACTGCCGTCGTAAGATAGAAGGGCACAACTAACATTTTGCAAATATCGAGAAAATCAAGTTTGAATTTTTTTTTAGTTTTTATTGAAAATTACACCTCTAAACTATGTTTTTCGAAATTTTGTGAATGGCAATACATGCATTTATATAGTACATATAAGACCATGACCATTTTAATTTTTTAATTTTAATGCATATATAGATAATTAGCTTAATTTATTTCATCTTAACATAAAAAATAAGCTAAAAACAATAATGTTACGTTTAAAAGGCACAAACAACCAAATGCGCCTTTTTAATGTAAGATTTTGAGGAAAATTTTATAATGTTACAATGAAAAGGCACATTTATTTAGTTGTGCCTTGTCACTGTTATATTATTAGTATAGATTTATACAGTAAAATATTAGAAATTACTTCTATTTGAATAAATCAAGGTAATTACGAGAAAATCAAACATTTATTTCAAAAGGCTTATAAAAGAACGGTAATTTTTTGCCGATCGCGCACGCGATCGTCCGGCGCGGGGGCGGCGCAGATTCGACATTTGTATTTCGCTATTATTATAAGATCAATTAAACCTTCCTTCCTTCCTTCTAAGATTAATTAAACAAAGAAAACATGAAGTTATTTAAATTACTAGGTTGTTAGACTTTATATCTGGACTTTACTTATTTCTATCGAATCTAGAAATAAGTAACAAAAAAAACTTTTTTACAAAAAAAGACAACCGCCTTCAAAAACTAAAAAGAGAAAAATAACTTTAGCTTTGGAAGTCGGCGGCTTTGGTTCTGTTTGTTGTAACTTGTAACGTGCGCCAATTATGCCTTTTCAACGAAATATTTTAATGACATAAATGTGAAATAGAAGACATATATCACAATGTGACCTTTTTCTTTCCAAAATCTTAAAAAATGGTGCAGATGTGCCCTTTATGCTTATGCTATCTCTGTTTGTTTTATTGTTAAAAATACACAAAAAATTAGGCAGATAGGCCTTTTTTCCTGATTCCGAATATGTTTATAACTCAATTTCGACAAAAATGTTAGTTGTGCCCTTCTTTCTTACGACGGCAGTATACACTTTTGAATTTTTTTTTTAAGTGGGCGTATAAAATCCTTTGGTCCCAATCTTACGCTGCCCGCCCACGTCAGACAATCGGTGACCGATTTTTTGTAGGAGAGAATGGAACATGTGAATTCTAATATACCAACGCACACGTCCGACAATAAGTTTGTCCCATGAAACTTTGGATCTATCGAAAGGTCTGATAAATCGGTCCTAAAAAACTCGGGCGTTTGAAGCCCTTTATACAAACGGAGTACCAAAATCTACAAAACCCTTTAAAACACAGGTCTTATAAAAACCACCACAAAAAAATGACGACTTGCCTGCCCTACCTCGCTTCTTCAAGGATGCATTTATCAAAAGCCTGTACCAACTCCATCTGATAATAAATTATAAGAAGCAAAGCCATTCACAAGTTAAATTGTACCCATTATACTGCCCAGCGACTAAACGAGTGTAAACTGGATAGATTAATAAAAGGGATCGGAGGCCTATCCGGGGATCGCTTGCTTACTTATGAAGCTCGTCATAAATTCTAAGGAATATCTATTTTATATGGTTGAAAAGAGTATGCTTAGATGGTTTGGTCATGTTGAGAGGATGAGTGAAAGGCGACTAACAAAAGGGATTTACATGGCGGATGTGAGGGGCAAGGCCGGGAGGGGACGCCCTAGAAAGACCTACCTTGACCTTATCGGTGAGGTTCTTCAGAAAGGTCAGGTGCGCAGTACTCGTAACCGGCGTGCTTGTATGACCAGATGTATGAATGTGAACGAGGCGAAAGGAGTGTGTAAGGATCGTAGCAGGTGGCGGTCCGTGGTTTCTGCCTACCCCCATGGGAAAAAGGCGTGAGTTTATGTATGTATGTATGTATCTATTTTATTTGACTGCTTGTGACTTTGCTCCTGTTGCTTTTTTTGGACTCCCGTCGGAATGTTTGTGAAGTTTCTCATCATTTTCTATTGAAACTTATTTACGTTTTGGAACAAGCTTCTTCTTTTCATACTGATGGATTTAGAGTTAAAACTAAACCTTTTTTTAAGTACATCAGCCAGAAGAAGGTTCCATATGGGATCCCCCACGAAGTGCACTGATGACCTGGTAGAGGTCGCGAAAAACCGCCGGATGCGGGCAGGACCATTGCGGCTATTTTTAAGTTACATCCAACAGTGGACTTTATTTGGCTGATATGATGACGACGACCAGTGTTTTTACTTTCTTCTAAAGTGCAGGTGCAGGCATACTATCGGCACTGTAGTAAATAGGCCATTGTTTGGACTGGAGCACCGCACTTACTCTGGTTGTCAGAAGTATCAATAATCCAATATACCGTCACGCCTGTATTCCCCGAAGGGTTAGGCAGAGGTGTACCAATGTACACCCACAGTTCGCCGGTATATTTAGGTCCCATGTAATAGGGGGCGAGCCTATTGCCATTAACCGGGCACAAATCCAGACTCCGAGCTGCTACTGAGAATTTCGTAGAAAAACCCAATAACACTTTGTTCGACCTGGGAATCGAACCCAGAACCTCTAGCGTAGCAGTCGCGCTCAGGACCACTAGACCAACGAGGCAGTAATAATCCAAATATCCCAAATTTTGCGTATATATTTGCAGCAAAATACTTTGAAATTTAATGCTATTAAATGCTTTAAGAGCCAGGTTGTCCAAAGGTTAAACGATGTCAGGTGGTGGTGGGTGTTCCTCCCACTAACTGACCGACTCCTTGACAGTTCAAAAGCTCTCGTAAATATTTACGGGAACCGGGAACGTGTTTTTGTCCGGAAATAATTACTTTGACTATGTGAACGGGTAAAAGACGGCTTACATGATTTCTGTCTCCTCGTGTATTGAAAATAATCTTACGAAGACTAAATTCTTAATAAAACAATCCTAGTACAACATTTAAATGATTTACAATAACAAGATGCTGCTCAAAAATGTATTTAAGTTCTTTTTAAAGCAATGCTTTACCAAATACAGTTTTGCTTCTTCGTCATATTTCAGGAGGTGGTTGTAATAAAATTACGACGGTAAATAAAGTCAAAACCCTAATTTTTTCCGAGATAAAAAGTATCCTATGTGTTATTCCACACTGCAATCTATCTCAGTGCCAGGGCCGTCTTTACCAGGGGGTGCAAGGGGTGCGGGGCACCCGGGCGCGGAGCGCCCGGGGGCGCCTGTCGAGCGCGTTTTACGCGCGAGTGGACTCGCGCGTAAAACGCCTTATCTGGACAGGCTCTTATCATCGCACGAGTAAATACAAACGTATGGCAATATAGAGATGCGGGGCGGGACGCGTGGCGGGACGCGTGGCGATGCCCGCCGCTGCACCCGCGGCGACTCCTCAAGCGTGTAGCGGGCAACGCTGCGGCGCACTTCTATTACGCACTATAGAAGTTTCTTCCAATAAAAATCGATAATATAGTACTCTATTGTGACGGTGACTTTTTTTTTTTTTTTTTTTTAAAGATGGTAAAATCATCAAATGACCCCCCCCGTCCTGGGCGGGGCGGGAGGGAGTGTCAGACTTTTACTGACTAAAAACCATCTATGTTCCTTCGTGTGCCTTTTGCGTTCCGGGGGCGCGGTATCTCTTTCGAACAACCCGCAGGTTGTGACGGTGACTACGTCTGCGTTTAGCAATTTTCCAATATGACTGGCATGGCAGGAGATTCCGTCGCGGGCAATCCACTTCATCGAGAATTGCCGCTGCGTGCGCTGCCGCGGTGAACGCCGCGTGCGACGCGGCGGTGCTAGCCACGGGCTCGGCCGCAAAAAACGCTCCATTTCAAGCAAACGCGTCTAAAATCCCTTGTCCGTAAACGCTCTCTTACAACGCCATAAAATATGTTTGAATCAAGTGCGAGCCGCGCCGCACAACGCGACTCGCGACGCCCCGCGTCTCCGTAAATTGACTAGAATCCCTTTCATACTGCTACAGTGTGTCGTCGGTCGCGTGACACGCTGCAGTGTAAAAAAGAACGAGGGCGCAGGCTGAGTCCCGCACCCCGGCGCAGAATAGACTTAAGACGGCCCTGCTCAGTGCCAAATTTTATCCAGATCCATTCAGCTGTTTAAGCCATCTATCCATCCTCACTAACTTTTGCATTTTAACATTAGTAGGATAGTAGGATTCGTGTTGAGAATCACTAGCATATTTATCTCCTTGTATTTGACAAGGAAGCAAAAATACACCTTATAGAAGCGTTTTATTTATTAACAATAACAAAAATTCCGTTAATCATATACATGTGTGAACTGCACCATAGCCACGGTGTAGGTGGTGAGGAGACCGATCACATTGAGAATCATCCGCATGTCTACTGTGAATAGCCGCCATATTGTGTATCTGAACGAATGTTCGCGGAAGTACATCATGGCGTCGTCTATTGCCTCTCGTGTTTTGGTTCCTGAAATATTGTTCAAATATTAATGATAATTTTCATTTCTCCATTTTCAATATACAGGGAAAAAATTTAACCAGTGCATAAATTTTGCCATAATAAACTTCAACACGTTTTATTAAACACGTATATTTTATTTTGATATGTCTTAGTACTAAAAAAAAAGTTATCGCTTACGAAACATGTTTACTTAAAAACCATATTTTATTGTCACTCGGCGCTAGCGCATTCCCTACCCCCTCACCCCAGCCATGCGCCCGGGCGGCGGCCAAGAGTTTTCATTGATAGTATGGCGAATAGATTATGTCCATGTTTTGCTTATTTCAAACTCGGATAAGGATGAAATTCTTTTTTTTTTTTTTTTTAACTAAACACGGAAATGTGTTCTATTACTGACACTGAACTACCAAAAAAATTTACGCACTGGTTAAAAATGTTTCCTGTATAGACTAGGCGTACGCAGTAGATGTTATAGTGCACAAGAGTGTGCGCAGACACAGGTGCACTCCTTTTTCCCTCATACTCATAGTCCGATGGGACAGCAATCCGACACGAACAGTGAGAGATCAGGCCCAAGACTTACGGTTTTACGTGCTTTCCGAGTCACGAGGTTATCACACTACCAACTTACAAATTCCAGGGCTGCTACTGAGTAATTCCTAATGGAAAATCCCAATAACACTTAGCCCAACGTGGGAACCGAGCCTAGAAGCATGGTGAAGCTCAAGTAGACACGCTTGCACTTTTATACATTTTTGACTAACCTAAATAATATATCTTGTTCCTTTGCCGTTAAAACGACTTTAATCGTTGTTCATGCCTCTCATTTCATTATTATAATCCTATCAGAACACTATTATTCTGCCAAATACCTACGTAACTTATAATATTTCCAAAATATTTTGGAACTACATAGGTTACCTTTACAAAAGAGCAACTGCTTAGCAATGCTTAGTTTCAGCTTATCTACTTCGCTATAGACCATCTCGGCTACAGCTGCTGATGACAATGACGCGGTGAGGTCTGTGACACCTTCCAACAAGGTTGTGTTGTACCTCTGTAAGATTGACACAGTTCTTTGGTAGATGGCCCAGTGGTTAATAAGCAATAATTAAGCGTCTGCCACTCATGCAACCGATGCTGGTAGGCTACTATTTGTTTTATTCTTAAATGTATTTGTTATATTTGTATATAAAATGAATAAAGGGAATTTGCAGAAGATAAACTAATAATAATATGTAGAAGGTATACATACGAACATTCCTCCAATGGTAATTGCTAAATAAATAATGTTCAATGTTGCGGGAATAATGGTTAGTACACTTAAAAATATCTGAAACAGAAAAATACGCGTAAAGCTCATCATGGTTTGACTTCAAATAATTTGCCATTCAAGTTAGGAACTTTACACCGTATGTTTTGAAAAATCTTATATAGGGTAACTTAGCCGGTTTTCGGCCACTTAAGCGAACGTGTGACTTTGTGACGATTTTTCTCCATGACATTAAAGTCACAGACTAGTTTCTTAAATATTTTTGAACTCTAAATACATTGATATCTAAATATAATGTAGTTTTGATATTTGTAGACCTTTTACTCGTCAGCGTTAAATTAAAATTACTGAAAATTAAAATGTCTGAAAATAGCGATTTCACCGGTTTTCGGCCACCTGTTTCAGTTTCCGGCCATTATTTTGCTAGTTCTCGGCCACTTATCTGCTATTTGAAAAATGATCTATATTTGCTAACTAGTAGGTTCTATAATGGATTAAAAGCAAAAAATACGTATGAATCAACGATTTTAATTAAAATATTAAACATATAGAAACATTTTAAAGATAATAGTAGGAACATTGGTCAAAAAGGAAAAAGGATAATATGGCATAGCAAAAATAATTGAGATTATGGAAAAAATCTGCTTTTTGACTGGCCGAAAATACGATTTCTAAAACTGATTTTCGACCATCCATTCAAACACGGCCGAAAAACAAATTTAAATTAATTAGTTTCCGGCCGTTGATCAACTTGCTTAATTTTCTAACTAGCTAATAAGATAAATTTTGGGGAAGTCCCTTTACGTCTGTATTGTTCGTGTGAGTGATGATTTCGATCCAGTTAGTTGATTTATTATCGTTAGCTTTTATTGGCCGAGAATCAGTTAGTAAATTATTAGTTTTCGACCCTATCGATTAGCTTAGGCCGAAAGGTAAATATTAAAATTCTAATTTTCGGCCGTCAAATATTCAATAACTATTAAGTGTTATTACCACATAATTAGCTCAAAACATGCGGCCGACATCTGACTATACAAATGAGAAGCGGTTCTACTTTGTGTATAAAGCATTTCTTTTTAAAGAATTCCTTATTTAATAATCAAAAGAATCAATTAAATATAAACGGTTTTCTTCTAGTTTTCGGCCGGCCGGCCGAGAAGTAAATAGTCCCCCAAATCATTATCTAGTTTACCGGCCATCAAATTTAAATGTAAATAACATTATCTTTCTTCCATTTTAATTAAAATAACACTAATTAAACTTATCTCCCGTGCACAGAACAATAATTATATTTATAAAACCGATAAACAACTTTGTAACTTAGCTTGCAAAAATTATGCGCGCACTATTTTTTTCACTAATTTCGACACACGCGTGCACTGTAAGACTTTCGGAGGGTCACAGACGACACAGTTGGATCATTAAAATTCTACAAAATTCAAAAGTTGTAGGGTTTATACCAATACATTAAGTAGGCGTTGTTTTTTTAAATGGGTAGGTTTCATTTTCCTTATTATATTAATATAACAACGTACTGGCCGAAAACCAGAGGTGGCCGGCAAACCGGCTAAACTACCCTAACTACAAAAAAAAAAACTGGCAGCAGTATGACAATTGGATCTTTTGACTACATTATGCTCCTCGCATAAGCATTGTTTTATTTTAAAACACATGAGGGATCTGTAAGAAAATTCACGCGGAGGCAGTCGCGGGAAAAAACTAAAGAATAATAAATTTGTTACCAGAGGCTTCATAGTCGCATCAGTTTCTGGAGCCATGTTTAACAAATTCCTATAAGCTTTCATACATTTTCTCAATTTCGCTACCACAATTTCTTCTCCATCTTCAATTCTGCGTACACTTAATTCCCTTTTGAATCTTTTACGGATCAATTTAATTCGGCTGGCCACTATTTCAAACATCATGATTCTAGTAAAATGTGACATGATTGATATCAAGTCAACAACAAGAGCTAGTACAATGCAAGGAAGCGGTGCTGCTAAACAGAAAATCACATGTGACGAAAATCGTGCACTCAGTAGTACAACAAACAGGATCCGAGAGACTGGTATTCCATCATGTAGAGCCGCACCTTTATCAATTTTTCTTACACCATGTATGAAAACTGGGAAATTTTCTGAATTACAAAACAAATTCACCAGAAAATTTGCCATGCATAAGACAAGCCGAAGGCTTATACGTATTGTATCGTTAAATTTTAAGTAGGTCATAACTGATACACTATTTGTTATTAATTTCACGGCGACAAAGACGCAGTAAGCTTTTGCTAAAACTGTAATTAGTCTGTTTGAACTAATTCTGTAGTACAAACCGCAAATTAAACGAATACACATTATAGTTTTTATGGATACAATTGGGTTTAGAACTTTCATCTTTGGTAGTATTTTTTTCTTTATCACTTTGAATGTAATGCTATAGAATTCTGTGTCGCCAAGGTCTATTGGCTATGACATTGACACGATACTGACGTGGTTCTATTTGTTTTATTTTGAGCTGTGTTGTTGCATTTCCAAGTGGACTAAGAAATTAACTTTTAAATGTCTATGTGTTTATAAATCAATATGATCAAACTGGGTTGCTACTATCACATTGTTTTACAACAACATGACAATTTATTTATTTGCTTTTACCTTTATTACTGTATGTACTATCAAATGTTAAGTTACTTATCTGTTCTTATCAATCAGGTTTAAACCAGGAACCTCAGAATGCTGATGGTCCTTAAGACCATTCATTTAACACATTTTCATTCATTCAAATAACACATTTTAAACATTTTATCAACTGAAAATGTATTTTTTATAAGTTTTACTTCACGTCGCTGTCCTATATAGACAGCTTCTTTCAAATCTTGCGACTTTTCAATTCAGTTGACTTAATAGTCTTCAAGATTAGCGCCATTGCTATTTCTTTCATTTTCTTTGTTTTTACCTTTGTCCTAAGATTCTCGTGGTCAGCACTATCCATTCCCTCTTTCCATTCTCTCTTGTTATGTTTTGTTGTGTGCCATTTCTTTTACGTATTTCTTTCATACATAGGTACCTATCTAAAGAATGTACCAATTATATAGGGATTAGTACAGTCTCATCATTCTTTTGTTTAGTTTCTCTTGCAGAGCAGATTAACTGAGTATTGTTTTCGCGTCATCAAGTTTTTGATAAACATCTGTAATTATTTCTTTTATTTTGTGTTTTGTAGCGTTGTTTTCTCCATTGATGTTAACTTTAAATATTTAATTTTCTATGTTATGCTTGTGCATACTGAATTCCATAATGATATTAACCAGTTTTTGTAATGCGATTTGCGATTAGAAGGTTATTAGTGCCTCAGAACATAGGTCTTTTCTCATGCAGAGACAGCATGATCACTAGGCGTATTGCTCAAGGCTGATTGGTGATTTCCGACTTAGATTTTTTATGAGTCAAGGTTTCTTCACGATGATTTTCTCCACTCAGCAATTTTCAAGATCAATTAGAAAGTTCATGTTAAATTGAAAAAGCTGTTTTGGTGCATACCCATGATCGGTTGTAAACCTGTAATTTCTTACATGAGAGACGGGTGCCTTAACCACCCTGACAATAATTGAACAGTAGAATGAAGAAACCAGGTATAGCCTAGGCTTAAATACTTAGTCCAATTCAGCGAACCATGGATAAGATATGGATCGCTTCCAGTTAATCTAGCAACGAAAGTAACAAACGGTTAGAGTAAACGGACTTGGAACGTGAATATATAGGTAAAATAGTGCGATTACTTGCTAAGATTGCTCAGATCCGGTTGTGAGTAACGTTTGTGTTAAATTTATTAACAGAAAAAGAAGCTTTTACCTGTAATTTCGTCGGCATAGACTTCTGAATTGAGCCACTGTCCAAACCCATAGACCGAAATTATCCCGTGAGAACGCAATAAACGGGATAAAAATTGTCTGAATGTGTGTCAAATTTCAGCTAACTCTGTTCAGCCGTTTAAGCGTGGAAGAGTAACAAACATCCATCCATTCTTACAAATTGTCACGTTGAAATAACAGTAGAAAATGTGCGACGATATTCACGAAGAAGATTGGTTATATCAACTAAATGCAAGTTCGCGAACGACAGCTACAGCGGAGTGGAGCATCATCATCATCATCAGGATACCATACATCTTTGCCTATAACTTCAGGAAATACTAGTGTTACGTAAATTCCTTAATCAATTTAACCAATTATCGCTTTACCCGAGGATCGAACCTAGCGCCTAACTGACATGTTATTTTAAAACCAGAACGGTTGAAACTTGCCGCCGTTAAAAACCGGCTGCTGGGAATAAAACCAATATAAACACCCGTCAGCCTATTTCTCTTTCATTTATCCCGTGAAATGGACTGGACTGGTTTGCTACCATTTATTTTTTATGCAGTCCTGGTACTTTATTGAGGCAAAGTGCAAATAGGATTTTTATGTAAAAACTGAGAGAGAGATTTGCTATTTGCTATATTTGCTAACCGTGCTTAAATAATTATGATAATTAAATTACAAACAATGTACTTGCAGTTTATATAAACAAAAGTAAAAATGTTAGAAAGCTCCAAGAAAGATTTTATATTTCACTTCAAAAAAGCGGAGGTTCCCAATTCAATTTGTTTTTTTTTATGTTTGTTACCTCAGAACTATCGTCATTTATCAACCGATTTGGAAAAGTCTTCCTAATTCAAAACATTTCATCAAAATCGGTTTCGAAGTTTGTTATTTATACAAGTCAAGTACAATTAATATCACCATTAATATGAATAAAACTTCTTAAACTTAATAACGTGTGTACGGAAAGGGTATATTAATTTTAAAAAAGTATTTTGGTCGAATCTGGGCGTTCGTTCTAGGGCCACATACTTCCCAGGCTAACCCAGCCATGCATGTTGGTAAAGCAGTCACAACAAATCGTATAAACGGGCCAGCAGACTAATAGCTACGCCCTGTACTGGCCCGGCGTCGTCCATCATTTTAGAGTAACGGTGTTCAAGGTGGGAACGGGCGTACGTTCGTACTTATGTATGTAAGTAATTGAATGGCGTTAATTGTTTATTTGATCAATAGTTTTAAAGCCACGGAGGGCAAGGAGAAATGAATTAAGAGAGATAAGGAGATGGTGAGATATAGGTGTTGTTGCAGCTAAGCGGCGTTCTATGCTCTGTGTTCCCGTTTGAGGGGTATGGGTACCGGTGTAATTACAGGCAACTTTGCCTTTGGGATGGAAACGTATTTGTCTGGTAAGCAGCGATGACCACTTATGTAACATCAGGTGGGCAGGCGGCATATTTCCCATCCACAGACATAAAAAAAACCTCTTAGAAAAAAAAATATATATTACGGTACTATTGGTAGTCTGAACAGGTTTGCCCCCTATTACAAGGGACCTAAAAATACCGGCGAACTGTGGGTGTACATTGGTACACCTCTGCCTAGCCCTTCGGGGAACACAGGCGTGATGCTGTGTGGTAATCTGCACGTACTAAAGATAAAAATGGAACCTGAGAAGCAAAGCGGTCAGAAAGGTCGAGTCAATCAGAACAGCTCTACTTCAGTGGAATCACAACATTCCCAGCCAAGTTAACGATTGTGTTATGATACTGTCATTTGTAGATCTATGCTAACGAGCGTCATCGAGTGCGTGCTCACTGATGAACTATAATCATCTGGAGTCACACGACTGATGAACGACAGAGCTAGGGTATTTGATCTAGAAATTATGGGAATGTAGATTATTTGCACAAAAGTGAGATTGTATGTCTGTTAGTTGATACAACGTCTAAATGTCACCAGTTGAGCTATTCCGTAAATACAAAGATTACTCTCTGCTCTTTACTTCCCCAGACTAGCTCCTTCACAAAGAGCTCTACAACTCTTTGTGAAGGAGCTCGTCCTGGGAATACTTCTTTTTGCCGCAAAACAGCTTTGCTGTGTTTCGGTTTATAAGGGTTTGGGTGCCGGTGAAATTACAGGCACATAAGACATTTCAACTTTGTCTCTGGGATGGCAATGCATTTTCAAGGTTTCTAATATTGCAAATGTTCATAGACAGAGGTGACCACTTAACATCAGGCAGGGCAGCCGGCTTGTTTGCCATCCAACGAAAGAAAATTAATAAAAAGTTCTAAAAAATTACATTCAATTGCAAATACCATCTACCTACGCACATAGTACCTCAGGGAATGAATGCTACAGAAGCTGCCTAGCTAGGTAATCAGCAATCAAGCTCAATTTGCAACTACACGTCAGTACAGGATACATTAAATATGCGAGAACATTACATGTATATAGTTGGTGACGCCCTTTTCCCTTCGCAAGTAAGTAAAACTCAAAGTAAAATCGACTTAAATGGTTTTAATGTCATTTATAACTAAAATGGTCCCACGGTTTTCCTTCCCGTGTTGGAAAGATTACCTATATACTTTATTATATGAAGAAAATGTGAACAATTTAAATTTAGTATACGGTATAAAAGAATTAGGTATAAAAGCTTTGTAAAGTAATATTTGAAAGAGGTTACATTGTTTGTTTGTAATCTTTGAAAGTACTGATTTGATTGCAAAACTATATCACTGACAGAAAGTTACACTGTTGCTAAATGTCATAAGACATGTTTCGAAGTTTACTTGGATTATTAGCGGACGAAGCCGTAAGAAGCTAGTAAATAATAAGTTAGTCAGTGTATCCAAGAAAAACTTCATAATATGTATTGAAAAAGTCACATTGCTACTTGCCCAGATTTGAACCCACAACCTATTGTATTAAAGACGCCTTGACATGATCATTAAAAGAGAACTGTAGTGTTATTCTGTAAAACCCTCCTTCCGTGAAGTGAGCGTGTGGCGACTTGTCAATCCCTAGCATCGTATAGTGACAGCCCAGTTTTAGCTCACTTCACCTTAATTCACTGAGGGAGATTTCTTACAGAATAAGCCGGCTGAATCAAAAGAAACAAAAGATAAAAAATATAGGTAACAATAATTTACAAAATGAATACAAGTCATTTTGCTATCAAACAAACAAAACATAAGTCTTCGTTAAACATTAAATATAAAGTAACTAACAGAATAATAAATAATAGTTAACCACGACATTGGAAGCAGGTGCAGTCGGAGGAAATAGCTGATGTAGATAACTCTATTTAATGTCCAATGTCGAAGTATTTTTAAACCACCTGCTGTTTTCAGACTGTTATAGTTCTCGTACCTATAACTTTTATACTAGTGTCGATGCCAAGTTAGTTTAGTTTGAATTCTTTTTTCTTCTTTATCGTGTGCGCATTAAGGTCTAACGACCCCACACACCCTAGTGTCAGAGTTTCTAAACCGCCTCAAGGGCCTCTGACATGGTTACTAATGTCAATGATGTCCAAGATATACTTGGAAAGTACATGTGAATTGGAATACGTCATATTGGTACTTGCCCGTGCCTGGTTGCGAACCCACAACCTCATGCATGAGAGGCGCCTTAACTACTGGGCCATCACGACACACTCTCACTCTTAGTTTGAATTGAAAATAATACACATACCATCATGCCTGACTTCACCACTTGATGCATATTGCTACGTATACGAACTTACCTGTAAACAATAAAATGTCATAATTAACAAACATAATTAAAATAAATTGTCACACAAAACATCAGAGAATAAAACTACAATCTGCTCCAATAATAAATCATGAGGAATGATTTATTATTGATTTTTACATTATTCAACCTTAGCCTCATTATATTGATTACACTACAACAATTTTATTGCAATTACAGATACATACATACGCCTGTGTTCCCCGAACGGTTAGGCAGAGGTGTAACAATGTACACCCACAGTTCGCCGGTATGTTTAGGTCCCATGTAAAAGGAGGCGAGTCTATTGCCATTAACCGGGCACAAATCATAACTCCGAGCTGCTACTGAGAATTTCATAGAAAACCCCAATAACACTTTTTGCTGGGAATCGAACCCAAGACCTCTAGCGTCACCGCGGCCCTGGAATGAAAAGGGCATCTAAGAGGAACACGGGTGGGTCACTAAGAGACTGACACTCTGTGCCGCTTTGCCCTGAGTGGAAGAAGTCATTTGATTCTTTCGATCCTTAAAAAAGACGGCTAATACCAATGCGACTTTTTAAATTAAAAATTATGTACCTTCCCGTACATAAGTTTATGTTGGCAACTAGATTCAATTGTTGTGTTTTGTAAATAATGTTCAAAAGTGCTTGTAAACTGCTTTTAACCCCTTTGAGAAATAAAAGCTAGGTATTTTTTGGGTTAAACATAAAATATAGGAACCAAAGTATCTAGAAAATAATACGGAACAAACTATGGTAACCGTTGACGTAGCATGATTCAGCGAAGTCAGCAAATGACGAGGAGATACAGTACCGAGTATGATGAAATGACGTCACTCATATGATGTTTCATCTGACTGAGCTCGTTAACCATCATCAACACTTAACTCTCCAACTTTTACTTCTATTAACAATCAGTTCAAGATATAATGGACGAGTACTTGAAGCAAGTACAATTGAAAACAGATAATTATATCGAAACTTTTAGAAAGTGTAAGAAAGCTTCGGTTTAACACCATTGGGTTAAATGATTCTGAATATTTGAAGGCTGAATTCTGTATTGTCATTTTCTTGATTTTCGAACGTCTTAGAAGACGGTGATTGGTTGGAAGAGAAATTGGAATGACTTGGTTGGTTTCAAAAGCTTAAAGGTTTTATGTACTTCTTAGCTTGTTGATGGTAGTATTTTCGCCGTCTTCGAACTTGGTCAGGAACTGGCCTTGGGTTTAGTAGCTTTCTTCAATGCCTGAAAAGTACAAGCATCAGGAAACAGCACTATACTATATTTTTCACTTTTACATACATCACGCCTGTATTTTCCGAAGGTTAGGCAGAGGTGTACCAATGTACACCCACAGTTCGCCGATATGTTTAGGTCCCATATAATAGGGGGCGATCCTATTGCCATTAACCGGGCACAAATCCTAACTCCGAGCTGCTACTAAGAATTTCATAGAATAACCCAAATAACACTTTGCCCGACCTGGGAATTGAACCCAGACCTCTAGCATAGCAGTGGCGCTTAGAACCACTCGGTTAATGAGGCAGTTAAAGTTTTCACTTTTATTTTGTAAACTAGCTTCTGCCCGCGACTTCGTCCGCGTCACAGTTGATGTGTTATCCTACGGGTACCGTACATTTTCCCAGGATAAAAAGTAGCCTATGTGTTATTCCAGACTATAATCTATCTTTGTGCCAAATTTCATCCAGATCTATTCAGCCGTTTAAGCGTGAAAGAGTAACAAACATCCATACATCCATACATCCATACTTACAAACTTTCGCCTTTATAATAGTAGTAGGATAGGATATTTCGCCTGCCTGAAACTTAACCAAGAGTTTGGGGTCATCAGTAACACCTATAAACCACTGAATCGTACTGGCATCAGGGTTTACTGGACATGATAACTGGGTATTAGATTGTTTGATATACAGCACTTTATTTATAACATCCTACTAAAAAAATCTACCTCTATGTTTGCTGACTCAGCAAACTGCATCGAACTGTATTCTAGATGGATACCAATAAACAAAAACTAGTTCCAGCGTCCTTAAAATTAGTAAAGAAAAATAAAAGTGACGGAACGAACACAACTCGATCCTCGATATTTAGCTATCCCACGGTTTGAAATAAATAAATTTATAATTAAAAACTGCATCACATATAATATTCATTTAAAATGCATCGGTACCAAGCATTTGACCATTAATAATGAATAAATATCAAGAAGAACACATTGACTCTGCGCCCCATTATGCATAATAACGAGCTAGTGATGCGCACCCAACTTTCTTTCGGTATCGATGATACCAATTAATTTCATACCAAAATCCGATATTTAATCGATTACCTCGAAGCGAAAGTGTCGTGGAAAATTGTTATTGATTGAAGCGTTAGGTGGCAAACAAAAGTGAGTAAAAATTTAACGGTTTGTTTCCAATAATCGGTAATTGAACGTGAAGTAACCCATCGATTTGGAATTTGGAGTAAAATGGAAAAGTTAAATTAAGTAGTTAGTAGCTCAAAGTGAAGAAGAGTATTTCTAAACTGTTATAAGTACTGGACGTAATGGCCCACTAATTTTGGTGCCCTCATCATCTGCTTAGCCTTTTTCCCAACTGTGTTGGGGTCGGCTTCCAGTCTAACCAGATGCAGCTGAATACCAATGTTTTACATGGAGCGACTGCCTATCTGACCTCTACAACCCAGTAACTGGGCAACACGATACCTCTTGGTTAGACTGGTTGTCAGACTTCTTGGCTTCTTCTTAATTTTGGCGCCCTGAAGTTGTCAATTAGATACTAATGTGACTTTTTGAATTCAAATGTAGGTACTATTTAAGTGTATCTTGGACATCACTGGCAACGGTAAAGAAATATTGTGAAGAAACCTGGACTTTTAATTAAAATAAGTCTAAAATCGCCAATCCCGATTAAGCAAGCGTGATGATCAATGCTCGTGCCTTCTCAGCGTAAGAAGACGCCTTTGCCCTGCACTAAAATAATAATGCGCTGGTATTAATAGTCGTGTTATAAAGTAATCACAAATAATAATCACCTTACCAACGAACAAAAAATAAATATCAAGAATTTCTCGGCGAATTCAAAGAGATTTTTTTGTTTTATTTTACAAAAACTTTGCTACCTATTCACAAAAGTCTCATGTTAAGCATATTTAATAGTTAATTAAGCAGCTAATCGTCTGTTAAATGTTTCCACTTAAGAGCTTAATTAAAAGGTCTTCATTGAAATTTATTTGAGTCTTTATTTTTAATGTTAACGTTTAATGAGATTAATATCTCATTATGTCGCTACTGTAACGGTTCTTTCAAGTAAACTGTGGAAAAATAAATTCTTTGTTGACAACTATTTAGATTATAATAAGGATTATTTATTGTCTATACTTATACTTATCTACATCTACACTCTACACTAACATTATAAAGAGGAAATATTTGTATTTTTGTATGTAACAAATAAACTTAAAAACTACTGGACCGATTTTAACCAGTTTTTCACCAATAGATAGCTACATTATTCCTGAGTAACATAGGCTATTATATAACATCACACTACAACCCACAGGAGCGGAGCAAGAAAAGCGAGAAGTTTTATATCAAAATGTTATCTTTAACATCAAGCATTGTGTTGGAGTAGGAGATAGTCTAGTGGGAAGGCCAAATAATAATCAAAAACTTTCGAAATCTAGACTCAATCTCATCTTAATGACTAATCAATGTCAAATAATGTATGTAAATTAAAGGTCTGGGCTGAGATAAGATCGCGATCGTTCTTAAAAGTTAGTAGAAATATCCTCCTGTTTCAAAGTTAACTATAATTTAAATAATAGTATAGTTAAATACCTAATTCCCCACGTTTATTTCACACCGACAAAGAAATAAAACTCTTCCCTCGCTTTACTCTTCAGAAAAAAAGTAAAAATCGACTCGATATTATAATTATCACGTCCATCCCTAGTGGTTCTCATGGAACGCTTCACGCTATGCGCACACGACGCGGCGTAAGCAGTTATTAGCAAAGGGCAATGGTTTAAAAAAAAAGCTATCTACTTGGTAGATCTTTTCGTTCTTTTTATCTATGCATATAAATAAAATTGGAGTGTCTGTTTATAACAACTTTTTACTAAATGCATATTATGAATGTTTATAAGGTACATGTCCCAAAAAAAACCAATTTTTACTTTTTGTCTATATGCCCGTTTGATTTTACGGCTGATCTTTTAAACGGCTGGACTGACTTTGACACGATTATTACCTAGCAGATAGTTGATGTTATAAGGACTACTATTATTTAAGAAAAAAAATTAGAAGAATTTGGTATTCCTAATTCTTTAACCTCAGACAACCAACATTCATGCGAGCGAAGTAAAGAAAGAAAAAAAAAGTTTATTGACACAAACCATGTGCACACAGATATACTAACAAAAAGGTTATTTAATATAAAAGAAAAAAGAAAACAACAAGAAGTCGAAGCAAAAGCTAGTTATTATTACAGTCAATTGGATAAGATCAACACAAACTAAGTAACGTGTGACAGCACGAAACAAAAGCACACCTAGCGTGTCCTATTATTATCAATTTCCAAGCAGAATGTCCAATCATTTTCTTTACCCATTCTAAACACCATTCAAGCTTCAACAACTAAAGTTTGGTAACCCTACCCCCATTATTATAAAGAACAATAGCAAATTAAAGTAGGAAGTGTCGCTTCGCGGTAACCACACAATGGGTGGTTCCTGGGACACTGCAATGACGATCGTTACCGATTCATTACAAGAACAATGCGTACCGAGAATCGAAGTGAACGAGAATCGATGTTGAAATAGATCTGCGGTGTTATTCTGTAAAACCCTCCTTCCGTGAAGTGAGCGTGTGGCGACCTGTAAATCCCTAGCATCGTATAGTGACAGCCTAGTTAAGCTCACTTCACCTTAATTCACTGAGGGAGATTTCTTACAGAATAAGCCGGCTGGTATCAAATTATAGTGATGTGCTCGCGGTCTCGTTCGATACCAATAGATGATATTGTTAAGTTTGATTGACAATGAAAGACGGTTTGACTTTATCTTTATGGTAATGAGTTGTGAGTTGATTGATTCGCTAGTGTTTGATTGATTGATGGGTTGGCAGTTGTGTAAAGGGCATTAATGATTGACTGCGATCTGATAAAATGATTGTTTTGGGTTGGCGTATGAGAAGTTTTGACATAATTTCGGTACCTAGTACAAAAAAATATATATATTTATAGTGTTTAGAACGAGGTAACATTTTTGGTTGTATGATCATTGAAAAAAAACCAGCCGTTTACATACCTTTTAATCTTGTAGGTGTTGCACTTTTGTATGGAACAATACACACAAACATAAACAGAACAAATAAACTAAAATTATCTCTGGAGAGCTTAGAATCATGTCATCGTCATCATCATCACAGCTGTTCCAGATAAAAAAAGGCATTAAACAAAATATTACTCATAATATAAACTTTCAGTTGTAGTTTAGAATGATCAAGATTGATCACTTCATTGTTGCTTCAATTACTGTGCAAAAAGTAATCACAAATATGGAACATTCATCATTATTGCTATGATTACAGATTATTTAGTACACAAAGATTGCTATCAAATTACCTTCTGTAAATATACTGGTCTATAAAAAATAGATTAGTCTATCGTTAGAAGTCGGTTCAGAAAAAGGGGGTAAAGTTTTCACTATGTTTAGCATTATTCTCAAGAATAAAAAAAGGGATTTTAATGGCAGATGTGAGTGGCAACTCTGGAAGGGTACGCCTTAGAAAGACTTACCCTGACCTTATTGGTGAGGTTCATCAGAAAGGTCGGGTGCGCAGCCCAGCAGTACGAGTACGTACCCGGCATGCTTGTATGACCAGATGTATGGACGTGGACGTGGTGAATGGAGTATGTAAGAATCGTAGCTGGCGTTCTGTGGTTTCTGCCCACCCCCATTGGAAAGAGGCGTGAGCATATGTATGGAGGTATGTAATTAAAAAAATTTAGAAATATATGTGAATTATATATTCTGGATCTTATCGAGGAACCTTCTGTCTATAAATACATTGATGGTCGAAGTTTAACCTTTTACTTACGTTATTTTTATGTCAAAAATGATTTAAGTATAGGTAAATGTTATAATTAAGCTTTATTTACCTCCATGACTCATGTGCGGTTTGATACCCTCTTCATAATGTTTTGCATGCGTTTCATTAACTTTCATTACACGCTGCCATAAACAGTGATTTTTCTCACCAAGAATAAAAGTCGTTTCCCAGCTATCGTTTTTGCTCAAACTAACTTAGTTTGATAGGCAGTTAACGGTTATGTGATGTGTTTTATATACCCCGTATGTATGTCACACTGTACAATTCCATTGAAGCCCAGTTAGGCTGAATTCACAACACATAATAAAATTGTGGACATTGCATAGTGAACTTTATGTACAGGGTTTAACGTACAAACGTAGAAAATCTAGCTAGTCTTCCAATTCTCACGGATTCCGGAGTATCGAATCCTATGCATTCGCACGCAAATAAAGTTTTCAGGTTATTTCACCACGCGGCGGTGTACATTGAGCCTTAGCACGTAATACCCATAACATATTTTGCCAAAGCACTTAGTATGGGTACCAGTCTATTCAAAACATCAATAAAATTCTATGGATCTTTTGTCGGTCAAGATTTAGATCAATGATATTCAAGTTTGATCACGCGTTGAGTCTATGTATTGTCCAGAATTTCAAGTTATTTTATTTGGAAGAATTATACGCTACGTTGTTTTTTATGTCTATGATTCACAGTGGTGTTTTATAAATCTCTACTGACAGACAATGCATCGTTAGATGTTATTGGAACATACAGTAAGTAATGGACAAAACAATTTGGAACGAGCAACTAGCTTCAACTTTTTGACTAATCGAACGACTCCTTGACAATTCAAAAGAGACATTTTATTTCAACCATCATCATACCATCACGCCTGTATGCCCCGAAGGGTTAGGCAAACGTGTACCAATGTACACACACAGTTCTCCGGTATGTTTAGGTTCCATGTAATAGGGGGCGAGCCTATTGCCATTAAGCGGGCATAAATCCAAACTCCGAGCTGCTACTGAGAATTTCATAGAAAAATCTAATAACACTGCCCGATCTGGGACTTGAACCCAAGACCGCTAGCATAGCAGTTGCGCTTAGGGCCACTAAGCTAACGAGGCAGTCACATCATTAATACGTAATTTGGTTTATTTTTCATATTATATTTTTTTTTTATTATAATTTTTATAATTTTTCATATTCCATTACCTTTCTCTGCATGTACCATAGAAGATTACTTAAGCTTTATTTTTATTTACAACCGACAAACATAATCTATTCCCACGTTAAAAAATAACTGGAGCTCTCAAAAACCGTTGCATGAAGCATGCGCGTTGATCGATATGAATCGAGATCAATTTAGTGGGGCGATCGCTGGAACCAGTTTTTTATCGGTCTCGATAGGAAGTTGGTAATTCATAATGTTTAAATCGAGTATTGGTACCGAGATACCAGATGTTAATTATAGTTTTCCCATCACTATGATGTGTGAGGGCGATTTATCAAAGAGTAGCTAAGCCGCGTTATGTTTTTGGTTTCTGACCCGCTCCTGTTTGTCGTAGCGTGATGGCTTATACGTATGAACCTTCCTCTTGAGTTACTCTATTGGTGAAAACGCATAAAAAATCGATGCGTTGTTTAAAAGATCTAAGCCTACAGACGGCGGGATGCAACTTTGTTTTATGCTACTACATACATTGTAGAGATTTGACATCCATGTGGATGTTTGTTGAAGTTAAGAATTATAAATATTATTATTATTATTACAGTAATTTAAGAATCTTTATTTCTCATAATAATTACAACAGGTGTTCACTTGCATGAGAAAATTAAATGTAGGGACTTACAATAAGTACCTAAAATTATTGATGAGCGTAGTATCGGCGTACAAAACATTTAAAACAAATATATATTATAAAGCTAAAGAGTTTGTTTGTTTGAACGCGGGGGACTACTGGTTGGAATTGGAAAATTCTTTTAGTGTTGGATAGTCCATTTCTTGAGGAAGGCTATAGGCTATGTAACATCACGCTACGACCAACAGGTGCTGAGCAGCGAGGGTGAAACCGCGGGGAACAGCTAGTTATTAATATACAGTTCAATAACTACTGTTTTATTAGCAGTATCCTACTTTCTATTATATTACTATTTTAATATCTTATCCTACTTCCAAATACTAGGTAGGTATTATAAATGCGAAAGCTTGAATATGAAGGATGTTTCTTACTCTATCACGCATAAACAGCTGAACGGAATTAGCTGGAATTTGGCACACAAAGAAATTTAAAAGCCTTTTTTCAAGGGCTTTCCTAAATACATATGTTCTACGTTTGGTTTCAACTGGGCCATTCTGTAGATATTGGTCTAGCTTAGGGCTGCCATCCGTCCGGGTTTCCCCGGATTTGTCCTAGTTTAGAGGGCGTCCGGGGAGCGTCCGGGCGGGGCTGGCAAAAAGTGTCCGGGTAAAACCCGGACACTTTTAGTGTCCGGAACCTAACCTAACCCAACGGAACTACATATATGACATAAAATTTGTTGAGACATATGTATGTAGTTTATTTGTTATTTAAAAAACCAAAAAAAAATTATATATTTTTTAATTACCTCATAAATAGAAGAGTGTAAAACGTTGACTATTTTATTTGTTAAACAGTAGTTTAAGTTGATTGTGTCCTCCGGCTCGATCTCATGGCGACATGGAGAGAGCGACTGTCGCAACCTCGTGTAGGGCACGCCTTGATTGAGGCGGTAAGTCCCCTCTTTGAGGAGTGGCTAGAGCGGCGCTTCGGCGCCCTCACCTCCCGCCTGACGCAGGTCCTCACCGGACACGGAAGTTTCGGGAGGTACCTGCACCTCATCGGGCGGGAGGAAACGCCCGGGTGTCACCACTGCGAGGATCGCCCCGAGGACACGGTGGAGCACACATTGGCGGTGTGCCCCGCTTGGGCGGAGCAACGCCGAGTCCTCGTGGCGGCCATCGGCGGCGGCGACCTCTCGCGTCCGGCACTGGTTCAGGCCATGGTCCGGAGCGAGAGGGAATGGGAAGCAGTCGCCTCCTTCTGCGAAGCTGTAATGCTAGAGAAGGAGGCGGCGGGACGGGAGAGGAAAAGGAGAATCTCCCGTCCCAGCGGCCGCCGCGGTAGACGCTCCGGGCGTCGGGAGCCGCGAGACGACTCCCGGCCACCGTAGTAGACGCGGGTCTGTGGACGGTGAGCAATGGGTAGCTCACCGTCCGTAAGTTCACTGAATAACGACAAACCGTGTCGACGGCGCGTTCGTGTTTCACGCGCGCCTCAAAGAGATGTCAGCAAACTTGGATGGGGCCACTGAGGGCCGATGCCTGCCGGGGCTGCGGGTTGTTCGAAAGAGATACCGCGCCCCCGGAACGCAAAGGGCACATGAAGGAACATAGACGGGTTTTAGTCAGTAAAAGTCTGACACTCCCTCCCGCCCCGCCCAGGGCGGGGGAAGTTATTTGATGATTTCCCGTCTATAAAAAAAAAAAAAAAAAAAAAAAAAAGTTGATGGTGCCAAACATTGTTAAATAACTACCAAACAAGCTGTTTAAATGAATGAATACCGTTTATTTTTATTGTTATTTTTTTTTTCTGGGATGTCCGGGATAAATACTGAATTTCATCCAAATGTCCGGGGTTTTTGAAGTGTTTGTCCGGGGTCGGCAATTTAGGTGATGGCAGCCCTACTAGCTTAACATATAGGATTTTTGTCCTGTGAGATAATTCAGGACCTTGCAATTTGCAGACCGAACCTATTTATTATTGAAATTCCTTGCTACATTGCCATAAAAAAGAAGATTTTACTCAGAAAAATAATTAAAATTTCAAATCAAATCAAATCAGATATAGGTAATCAAATTTCGCGCAAAATAAAAATCCCCACAAATTACCGACATTTCGAAGTCCCGGGCGTACGATAAAGCTCCTAGACAAATAAAAGCTCCTTACGTTATCCTAGCACCCACTACCACCACACCAAAGGACAATTTACAAAGATAAACGTCTCCCGAAACAATGGCTAAGGTCACAAACCGAATGTCAGCCACTCAGGACGGAACAGTGCTAACTAAACAATGGCTCTTTGTCAAATGTTCCCACCCGGTAATAGTATAACTGTTTGAGTCATGACGCGTAGAAAAGTGTTTACTGGATATAAATTGTTGATGTGGATTTTGTTGATTTTAGTTTAGTTAGGACTTTAGGGATTTTTATTTTAATGCCCTTTTAAAGTATAGAACTTTATTTCTCACTATGGGTGTACATTGGTACACCTCTGCCTAACCCTTCGGGGAATACAGGCGTGATGGATGGTAACTTTATTTTTCAATAAACATTTTTGTTGGGAACTGTGATAAGGTCAGTCAAGTCGGTTAAAGGCTACTGGGAATGAGGCATTGACGTGAAAACTTTTATCATGAATTCAGTACATAATTCTAAAACACCAGGCTTGAAACCACCTATGTCATATATTTTCATCTTCAATTGTATTGCAGTTTTGTACTACAGCAGTTGTTTTGTTGGAATCATGATCTGAATCGATATGGTAAAAGTTTTAGTCAAGACGGCTTTTTCACCGTGTACACATACACAAATAATTACCTACAAACCTACTGAAATATTTTGAAATCCTCTAGTAATAATACTAATTGCTTTAGCTAGAATATGAACTCACGGTATCATGTCTTTGCGTCCGAGTACAAAGCAGTACGTAGTTCCATTGTGTAACCAAAGTAAAGTACAACACAAGTGAGCATACCCACTTAAGTTCGGCTACATAAGAAACTCATTAATCACTAAGCTCACAACATCAAACAACATCATCTCTGCTCATTAACTCATTAAGCTTTCGTGCAGTCCTGTTAGTTTTCTAGCCAACTTTCTGAACTCACTTGTGAAAATGAACCAGTTTTACTCGTTCACCTAATTGCAAAACTTTAATACATAGGCACAAGTGAACTAATTGTAACAGGTTTATTTTTAAATGTATATACCTTGGTATTATTTGTGGTACCTTATTAAAGACTGCCTCGTTAGCCTAGTGGTTCTAAGCGCGACTGCTACGCTAAAGGTCTTGGGTTCGATTCTCAGGTCGAGTAAAGCGTTATTGGTTTTTTTTATGAAATTCTCAGTAGTGTGCCCACTTAATGGCAATAGGCTCCTCCCCACTACATGGGACCTAAACATACCGGAAAACTGTGGGTGTAGATTCGTAAACCTCTGTTTAAAACCCTTCTGGGAATACCGGCGTGTTGGTGTCATTGTATCTTATTAAAGGGAAATTTTAAATTTGAAATATCTTTGAAATATCCTATTAAAGATATTAAAACAAGATTTCTTCTTTTGTTTTTTTAGGTTTTTATGGTTCTATTTTTAAATTAGTATTGTTTCAATTATCTTATTGTCACTTGTGCTTCCAATCTACCTGTAGTACTGACTGATAGTTTTCACGACAGCTTGATTTACCCACTTTCAAAAATAGAACATAGTAATATTACTTTATAATTTCAATGTTGAATTTCGAATTCTCGGAGCTAAACCGAGGATTGAAAATCCAACGGTGCGCAAGGCAAAGGAATATTAAAATAATACTATTTAAGGAGACGGTGGTAGGCCCTAGATCTTTTAAATCTAGAAGCGTCTCACCAAATATAGAAAGAATAGGCCTACTCCGTTACCTCTTCCCGTTACATACATCTTTATACCACCAATAGATCCAACTAAGGAGTCCTACTAACTACCAACTTATAAGAGAAACAGTTCGATTAAGTAAGTAATTAACGGACTTTTTCTTCAATTCCTACATCGGAATGCAACTTAAACGTCGTCAATTACTGTTAATTTATTCTAAACGGTGTCGGACAGGTAATAAAATGTTCGTAACAAACGAGTTGCAGTACATAGTAAGTAGGTAGTAAGTGACACTTGTCTAATGTCTTCTTTGCACCAATGAAGCAACGTGTAGCATGTAATGTATCTGATACTGTATCCAGTGAGTACGTAGGCACGAGCCCGGTGCGAAAGCTGTACTATGACACACACTTCTGTTGTACTACAGGCATTTTCTATGCCAAAATGGAGACTCCTCGTCATGCAATGTAAGCCAAATATGATATTATGAAATAAACTTTTTTTTTTTTATTGCAAGTTGGTACAGTAACAGATACGTTACATGCTACACGCATAGTTAAACAGGTGTCAAACATCTTTTGGAATAATGACGTATTAAAGTACAACTTCTTTCGCTCTGGGTGAAGCAGAAGGTGTGTCAGACTCTTACTGACAAAAACCCATTCGTGTTCCTCTATGCTCTTTACGTTTGAGAGCCGCGATGACTCTGTCGAACAAATTCCGCAACAAAATGAATGTTTCTACTATCGCTTTTCTCTGCGACTGTACGCAAATGAATCCAATGGAAGTTGAAACGGAGCTATGCTATTGGGACTTCGTATAGTTTTGATTTAACTAGGAACATTTTACTATTTCTACTGCATGACACATATATTAATAATAATAATAAGTATCTTGATCTGGCTCGCGAGGTTGTCGACATGTGGGATGTGAATACGGCAATCATTGTGCCGATAGTCGTGACGGCCAATGGCATAATAGCTAAGAGCCTCGACCAACACCTAAGGAGGCTCTCGTTGGGCGGTTGGATCAAGGGCTTGATTCAGAAAGCGGTTCTCCTAGACACGGCGCGTATCGTTAGGAGATTCCTTTCTCAGGAGCCCTGACCACCGGTGGCTTGGACCCTGTTCCCGACGCCGGTGGGCTACTATATTTTATATTTTTAAATGTTTTTATTTTTTTTTATACTAATATTTAAAAATGTAATTTATAATATGTTGAATATAGTGAATAAATGGAATAATAATAATAATAATTTATTCAAATAAAAATGTTTACAAAAAGTGTACATAAAACCAAACAGATAAAAAGCTTTCCATAAAATTACAGTGCCTAAAAATTAACTAAAACTAAATAATTATAGGAGCAAGTATCGATAGTTCGGAATTGCAATGTTAGGTAGCGACCCGCCCGATCTAGGTTATTAGGCTATTATTATATACATAGTATTAATTTACTAAAGTTCTGCCGCGTTTAGTTACGTTTTTGGTTACTGCTCGGCTCTCGTGGGTCGTAGCGTGATGTTATATAGACTATACTGTTCCTCATGAATCTGGGTGTCATATACAAAAGAGAGGAGAGGAGCAGAAGATGTTTATCAATGTTATGTGGAAAATGTTGTTGGCTTGTTGGCTATACATATTTACTACCATTTTAGTTTTAAGGTCTATGGCATAAATTGTAATGTGTAACCGTTTATTTTCCCAAATAAATAAAATACTATAAATCTATAATTATGTCGGATTGAAAGAAATCGTTAAATAACAAACAAAAAAGTCGTCAGTTAAATAACTGTATCGTTGGCCTAGGGACTGCTACGCTAGAGGTCCTGGGCTCGATTCCCAGGTGGAGCAAAAAGTGTTATTTTCTATTAAATTCTCAGTAGCAGTTCGGAGTTTGGATTTGTGCCCGGTTAATGGTAATAGGCTCGCCCCCTTTTACATGGGACCTAAAAACATACCGGCGAACTGTGGGTGCACATCGGTACACCCCTGCTTAACCCTTCGGCGAATGCGGGTGTGATGGTGTATGTATGTATGTAAAAAAGTCGTCAGCTTTGCTATATTATACACATATACGTTTAATGCTCTTCCTAAGTCACTTCAGGAAACTTGTATGAATAAAATATTCGTGTTAGACTGTGTTTGAAATAATAGCGTGTTGTTAGCTGAATGACTACTTCCTTCATAAATATCAGTAGGTAATGTATGAATAAAGCAGTGGGACCACAAATAATGCACACAAGTGGCGATGCAGGGCGTCCGGCTCACTCGTAGCAGTCAGTCTTGTTGTAAATATTGTTTAACGAGCTCCTGCCTGTGACTTCCTCTGCACAGACTTGCAAATTAAGTCAGTCTTAAGTCTACAGGAATACAGGCGGTCGACTATTGAGTCATTATTGGTTGTTAAGGTTTGTTGAGCTGTTAGCCTTCCATGCTGTAGTAAATAAATAAATAAACACAAAATTACCTAAATTACATTAATATAAGTTTTTTTTTTTTTTTTTGATAGCCTATCATGTTTCCCACTGCTGGGCAAAGGCCTCCCCTTTCTCCTTCCAAACCTCTCTGTCCTGAGCGATGTCCGGCCATGCTCGCCCCGCAAACAAGACCAGATCGTCACACCACCTTCGCCGCGGTCTACCTCGGCGGCGATTTCCTCCCTCAGGTGTCCAGTGAGTGACAATCCGTGGCCACCTCTCCGGGTGCATTCGTGCCACGTGGCCAGCCCATTCCCACTTTAGCTTGGCGGTTTTTTCCCCAACATCTGCTATCTGAGTTATGGAGCGCAGGGTGGTGTTTCTGACACGATCTGTTCGCTTAACACCTATTATGCTGCGCTCCATTGCCCGCTGGCAAATCTTGAGTTTGGACTTCAGTTGTTCAGTAAGTGACCATAATATAAGTTATTCTATTTTTTTTTTTGTGTTGTTTAGATCTATATGTGTGCCATATTTCAGCCAATTCCGTTCATCTGGTTATCCGTGTATGACTTATAAACATACATTCATCGGTCCAGCCCGCCACACTGTTCCCAAACCACTGCAACTTCTGTAAGCCAGAATCAACAGTGGCGACCACAAGAAAAGCGCCGAGACAAAGAATCTCGACGAATCCCGGAGAAACGATTCAACTGTCTTGGATCACGCAACGAAATTAATCAGAAAAGTAATAAAAAAAAAAAAAAAAAAAAACATCGGTCCAGTCATCTATCTATCGTCACAAACTTCTGCGTTTTGATTGTGTAGGATTGATCATCGGAATAACTTTATTTTATTCAACTAATGGGACGGCACCGTTGGCGCAGTGGATGAGCGATGGGCTGCTGCGATGCGTGTCTCGAGTTCGGTTTCCACACGAAACTAATATTTGTGTTGCCTAAATAATGATTATTTGTGTATTTGAGTTGATATGTTTGTAAACGCACCCACGATACTGAAGAAATTCCTAGACTAAGAAAAAGAAAAAAAAATCTTTCTTGTTTACTGGTGGTAACTAAAGGCGTTAAATATTTTTCACATTATTAATTTTGTTTTACAAACCGCGGGGTTATAGTGTATGAGATCATACATTATAGTACCCAAAGAATGTTTATATTGCATCATGTTATAAAGTTGTTCATTCATGAAAAATGTCAAGGTAAACTTTCAGAATGCGTAAATTGATAATTATAATGCGCTTCCTTGCAACGAATAGGATATGTAGATCGAATGAAAAATATTTTCAAATTGGTTGGTGTATGAGGAAGGAACTTTACAAAAATATAATTAAATTACAAAGTATGTACAAATTATAAAAAAAGAGGAGGAAGCTCATAGGGCATCAAAAATTTCGTCCGCATCGCTGTCAATGGGGCAGGTGTCCAAAATACTGGCAGCATTGTCATGTTATGGCAATGCTGATTCTTTAGCATATGCTGATTATTTATTTATGGTAGGTAAGTTTAATTATCCTTGGACGTACGAGGAATCAGGGCTCACAAAATTACACCGTCAACCTAGGGTTTCTGGGTTCAATACCCAGGTCAGGAAAAGTGTTATTGGGAATTTCGAGTTTCATTAGAAAACTATAACAATTTATTACATTAATATAAGCGTACGGAAGACATCGCAGCTGGCAGATGGGTTCCGTACTAGCACTGAATTAATTTCATTTTGATCACTAATCTGGAGTTTCAGTAAACCTACAAAATACCATAATTACATATTATTTCAACCTACGATTCTAAGTAGACGAAATCAATGTGCCCCAGATTTGCTTTCCAAATAACATTCCGTAGAGGTAATAACATACCGAGTGCAGTAATCTCACAAATTATGGGCGAAGGAATATGATTTGCAAGTACCGTAGTCGGATTTAGAAGTAACGTGGGTACTTAATTTGGTACCTAGTTGTGGAAATTGGGTTATCTGTAATACAGTAAAGTAATCATCATCATCATCATCAATCAACCGCAGGACGTCCACTGCTGGACATAGGCCTCCCCCATAGATTTCCAAAAGGACCGGTTGGAAGCGGCCTGCATCCAGCGCCTTCCTGCGGTCTTAATCAGGTCGTATGTCCACCTTGTGGAAAGTAATAAAGCATTGAGAATGACCAGCATGGCCCACAATTATCCAAGCTGGTAATTTTACCCTACAAATGGTGACTTGTAACCTAACACGTTACTGCTACATTTTAAACGGTACAGAAGCACTGCACAGCTAATAGAAACTTCTTGTTACTCAGTACAGGAAAGCATTTATCTTTTTTATATTTTCCTTTTTCAATGAAATTGATATCCATTTCTGGTCCTCCGTTCTATCAAAGGGCCAATCAATTAAGTAATTAAACAACTGACCAAGAGTTTTAGACTCGCACGGGAAAGGTTCCGTACCACAGAGTAGTATCAAAATCGAACAAAACATGCGGAATAAATACGTTTAGGGATACCCACAGGTATTTTTACACATTATTTTATTTTTGTTTGATTGTTGTTTTAGCGGCCATAGTAATACACAGTCTATGAAAAAATTCTAAATGCCTGTCAGTGTATTTTTTTTTTTTTTTATACTACTGAAGGTGGCAAGCAAGCTAACGGCCCGCCTGTGGTTGAGCGGTCACCGTTGCCTATGGACACTTGCAACACCAAAGGCATCACTCGTGCGTAGCCGACCCCGTAAAACGGTTTAAAAGATATATTTCTGTAACAGACAGACAGACAGAAGGACAGATGAGCGAGAGCAAAACGAAGCCTCATTTTGAAGCCTTGAACGGAACTCTAAAAATCAATGATCGTAACAGTACCTACGATCTTGACATTTTTTTTTCTAAAGCAAATAACTACACCCGTTACCAGGCGACCATAATATTGTAGGAGGTAGATGACCGTTACGAGTACAAGCTTGAACTATCACCCAGCTACTGAAAATTAACCTTTATTTCTTATGGGCTAAGGTCGTGATCAACCGCATATTAGAAATTGGTTGACAATGTTAGATTTTGCAGTTCGAAAAATGAATAGATGGAATGTTTTTGAGGGAGTGAGAGTGCGATTGACGGCAAAGTTATGTTTGTGAAAACTAGAATACTTCTGTTGACTCGCTGTTGGCTTCTAGTGGGTTCAACATAATGGTGTGTCGAACGGGGCAATCGAGACTTTTTGTATTGTTTTGTTTTGTTATTTGATGCAAAGGAAAAAATGTACAAAAAGTGTAGGTGATAAGAAGACAGTATATTATGGTTTATGTGAAATAAAGTTATGAAACCGAAATCAAAACAATTTAATGGGTAAAATTAAATATTACACGAAAAAAAATGATGAAAAGCAAGCAAAAAATAACAAACTTCATAAATAAGTATTTATAAAAAGCCCTAAAACAATAAAGTCGTTGTACCCGATTGCACAAAATTGTAGAAGTCGGGACCCATTCTAGACCATCTGCAATGTAATATAGGTATGTGCTCTAAATACTCTAAGCCTCCATTTCTAGAATGGGTCCCGACTGCTACAATTTTGTGCAATCGGGTACAACGACTTTCTTGTTTTAGGGCTTTTTATAAATACTTAGAAAAGCAGTCGGGTTTTTTAGTTTTTTAAATTACCGTTTTTTATTTTTACCTTTTTTAATTTTTTATTTACCCATTGACACATTGACAGTAAATACGAAACTAATGACACCTCTCAAGCTAAAATCCATCGAGCCGTTCAGGCTGCAGAGCGATCCAAACATTTGAATTTGGCGCCAAAAATCCGCCATTTAGATTTTTTTATTTTGACATACCCAGTGTCACTCTCACAGTAAATACGAATCTAATGACACCTCTCAAGCTAAAATCCATTGAGCCGTTCAGGCTGCAGAGCGTGCCAAACAATTATACATACATACATACATACATACATACATACATACATACATACATACATACATACATACATACATACATACATACATACATACATACATACCCTCGAAAAACATAACCCTCCTTCTGTCGCAGTCGGGTAAAAAATACATTTAAAAAAACGGTAATTTAAAAAACTAAAAAACCCGACTGCTATTCTTTAAAAATCCCTAAAACAAGATAAATTGTAGCAGTCGGGACCCATTCTAGAAATGGAGGATTAGTGAATTGAGAGCACATACCTATATTACATTGCAGATGGTCCCGAATGGGTCCCGACTGCTACAATTTATCTTGTTTTAGGGATTTTTAAAGAATAGCAGTCGGGTTTTTTAGTTTTTTAAATTACCGTTTTTTATTTTTTATTTTTTTAGTGTTTTAAAAAAGAAATTAATATACCCAGTATCACTCTTACAGTAAATACGAATCTACCGACACCTCTCAAGCTAAAATCCATCGAGCTGTTCAGCCTGCAGAGCGAGCCAAACATTTGAATTTGGCGCCAAAAATCCGCCATTTTGTTTTTTTTTTTTTTATATACCCAGTGTCACTCTCACAGTAAATACGAATCTAACGACACCTCTCAAGCTAAAATCCATCCAGCCGTTCAGCCTGCAGAGCGTGCCAAACAATTATACATACATACATACATACATACATACATACATACATACATACATACATACATACATACATACAAACATACCCTCGAAAAACATAACCCTCCTTCTGTCGCAGTCGGGTAAAAACGATTACCATAGAGTTCATAACAATTTGAAAATGATTTAATAGTGAATTGTGTGGATTGAAGACGACGTTTTTATTAATTAAATATTGATTTAATAGAAACGTCGTCTTCAATCATTAATGGGCCCGGTGGTTAATCCATTCATTGCGGGGCGCCGCACATGCGCGTTTTTTGACGTGCATGCGCGTAGCCCGCTCTGAATGGGTTAAGCACCTATCTATACTTAATATTATAAAGCTAAAGAGTTTGTTTGTTTGAACGCGCTAATCTCAGGGACTACTGGTTGGAATTGGAAAATTCTTTTAGTGTTGGATAGTCCATTTCTTGAGGAAGGCTATAGGCTATGTAACATCACGCTACGACCAACAGGTGCTGAGCAGCGAGGGTAAAACCGCGGGGAACAGCTAGTCTCATATATATGAGATTGCGGGTTCGATATCGGGTAAAAACCAATGTGATTATTTCAATTTATTCGACTGTACTTTCTAACTTTATCTTAGACGTCACTGACATTGGTAAAGGAGTTTTTCTTTACCGATGCCAGTCGTTATATCGTGAGGAAACCATAACTTTATAATTAAGTGTGAAATCCCTAATATTCTGTATGATAAGAGGCCGTTGCCCTACAGAGGGGCTGGTATTACTTACGTGATGCTCAATTAAAAAGCTTTACAGATTAATTACACTTCCTCCAAGCCGTTTTAAAACTATAATTAAAATATAAACCTACAAGTAATTGCTAGTTCTAAGAAAACCTTTCTCAGCTCGTGTGTGTAATTTTTCTCCAGAAGTAATGTGACAGTATTACAGGATATTGCGCTTCAAACGCACCGCCTGCGCATACGCACGTCCCGGGGTGATGTAACGATGCGTGCAGACGCGCGATCGGCACCTTTGTAACACCACTAGCACCTAACCACGACTTCCTCCGCGTCGCTTATTTCACCCGCCATAAGTTACGTCTTAGGTTACTGCTTCGCTCCCGTGGGTCGTAGCGTGATGTTATACAGCCTATGTTATTTAGAAATAATGTAGCTATCTATTGGTGAAAAAATGGTTAAAATCGGTTCGGTAGTTTCGGAGTCTATTCGATACAAGCAAACAAACAAAGTCAGCTTTATAATTTTACTATAGGTAGATAGTGACCATAGCATCATGGCGAGGAGAAAAACGGTAATTTTAAAGGAAATTGATCTTGATGGCAATTCTACTAAGTTATAAGAAACGATCGCATACTATTCTGTCTCAATCTTTTTTTGTGGGACATGCCCACCACACTATTCCCAGCCACTGCAACTCCTGAAAGCCAGAATCGAAAGTGGAGACCGCCAGAAAAGCTTTAAGGCAATGAAGCTTGACGAGTCCCGGGGAAACGATTCAACTGTCTTGGTATCCGCAACAAAATTAATTCAAAACAATTAGCGGAGGAGTGAAAAACAATCTGTCTCAATCTGTTAAAATGTTTTTTGAAAATCATTTTTTAGTTTTTTATACTGTAGTATTATCGTAACATTTAGTGATTGTCCATATAATATGACTTCGACAACCCAGTAACAAAATAACACCTGACACCCCTTATTTAAGACCGGTTTTAGAAAATCTACAGATGACAACCGGGACCAACAGCTTTACGTACTTTTGGGTGTCACACTACCAACTCCGGGCTGATATTGGTGCCGATTCCCTTGTTCACAAACTAAACTAAAATTAGAGAATTGACATCTCTTACTAACATACAGCGAATCAGCGAAAGAAAAGGACGGTAATACCTTAGAACTAAGTTAGAGATGTCAAATTAGTTTTGCCTTGAACTTTTCCGTGTTTTTAATCGACGCGTTCTGACATGCCAACTATAATTGTATAGAGGTTTTAGATCAACTAAAATTGACAAGTCTAATTTACGTCCGTCCCCTTGTTTGATTGGAAAGAAAAAGATAGAAATAGTCTAAATTAAATTTAGCTTGTGCATAACAGAATCGACACCATTGAGAAACTTCTTAATGGAAAAACCCAATAACACTTTGCCCGACCTGGGAATCGAACCCAGGACCCCACGCTCAGCAGCCGCCATGACACAGACATGGCAGTTCAATGAGCATTCACACGAAAAATAATTCATAATTAATATTGTTACTTTTTCTAAAAGATTTATTGCTACAAATCTTCAATTTCAAATGTGGAACGAAAGTCGCCTATCCAATATCACACTGTTTTGCTTCTCTTGTACCACGTGACTCGAATTCACACGACACCATTCTATATTTCAAATCCATTGCGTTCTTCGTTGTAATTCATCGAAGTATCGCGCGAAGAAATGCGGTAATGTATTACATATTATACAGTAAGGTAGTTGTTAAGCGATTTCTAATCGAGTTCCATAATCCAATTAGCGGTTTTCGCGATCGCGTGCGCATTCGAGAATGCGGAATGAGTGAAAATGTGTGTGTAGCTGAAAATGCAATGTCATGTTTGTTAGGAGGGTAAGCAGGGGAGTAGGTATAACTGTTTTAGAAAGTAGTGTTTTGCATAATTTATTATTTTCAATAATATATTAGCTGCAGTTTATCGACATGTAAGAACATTTGCAGTAATAGTATTCTGTATAGGTCTTTCTCGGTAAATTTTAATAAAGTAAGCTTGTTCTTTCATTTGAAGTTCGTCCGGGGAAGTACTACCACCATACCTATTTTTGCCGAAAAGCAGCGTTGCTGTGCTCCAGGTTGGAAGGTATGGGTGGCGGTGTAATTACAGGTACACGAGACATTTCAACTTTGCCTCTGGGATGACAACGCATTTACAAAGCCTCTGGTATTGCAAATGTCTATAGACAGCGGTAACTTATCATCAGATAAATATTACCCATGGTACCTAACAATCAGACTGGTACGCTAGAGGTTTTGGGTTCGATTTCCAGGTCGAGCATAAAGTGTTACCGGCGAACTGTAGGCGTACATTGGTACACCTCTACCGAACCCTTCGGAGAATACAGGTGTGTATGTAACAATCAAATTATTATTCTTTGTATCAAAATCTAATTTATATAATACAATGTCAATGTACTATAAACCTATAGAGTAATACCTACACTAACTGTATCGCCACAATTACTCAATCAGACATTCAATCGACTCAAGAGCACTTTTTGTGCTCATATTTGAGCACCGCAAAAACACCATTGATTGATATACTCGTTTTTTGCTTCAGTTTGTAGTTATAATATGTTTGGTGTAGAAAAAAGGGTTTAACATTACGTCATTTGAGGAATATGGTCTACCAGCTTTTGGTCACGAGTTCATTTGCGTTGATTCAAACAAATATCAAGTCTATTCTATTCCTTTAAGTATTGTTTTTAAAAAGCTTATGTATGCTGCGTTTTGAGTGGGTTTTTTTTGGTATCGTTGGACGGCCAACAAGGCGACGGCCCACCTGATGTTAAGTGGTCACCGCTGCATATAAACATCTACAATACAAGAGGCCTTGCAAATGCGTTGCCAACCCAGAGACAAAGTTGAAATGTCTCATGTGCCTGTAATTTCACTGGCACCTAAACCCTTTTAACCTGAAGAGAGCAACGCTGCTTTGCGGCAGAAATAGGCATGGTGATACTAATGACAGTTCCCGGACGAAATCTACTACTACTAAACTGATTATTTATAAAAATGCAACAAACAAACGACGTTGCTTTTGTATTCATAATATTTGCCCGTTGGTCTCGTGGTCGCAAGTGTGACTGCTGTGCAAGGGGTCCCGGGTTCGATTCCCAGGTCGAGCAAAAAGTGTTATTGGGTTTTTCTATGAAATTCTCAGTAGCAGCTCGGAGTTTGGATTTGTGCCCGGTTAATGGCAATAGGCTCGCCCCCTATTACATGGGACCTAAATATACCGGCGAACTGTGGGTGTACATTGGTACACCTCTGCCTAACCCTTCGGGGAATACAGGCGTGATGGTATATATTTTTTTATTTTTTATATTAGTGTCGTTTTTTTACGTATGACTATCAATTTACTTAATATAGAGATAAACACAAAACTTTTGAATAAATTAGTGTTGGCAAATATGAATTTTATTATTAATAGATTCCATTCACGTTCGAAGATACACGAGAATCAACAGTAAACTATTATTACAAGATATATGATAATCTATGCAAAAGCTTTTTGTCAATGATTAAGATCGTGGCATTACTTAACGATTGACTGACATAACAATAGATGACGTCACGTCAGAACGTTATGTGTTTAAATATTATCGTAATATTCGCGTGAGAACGTTACCTATGCATGTTTATAAATGTTTATTAATTAAACATTTTATACAAATTAATATGAATTGTCTGTTTGTAATGTCAAAATAATAGCTTTATACTAAATCTATTTGATTGTTTACACTGTTACCAAAACCACATTTTTTTTCAGTTGTTGTTTGTGTCACCCAAATGGCTGGACTAGATTTGACGAAACAGAAAGCTGATGTTTTAAGGAGTAGGTAACTTAGGCTACGTGTATTTTAGGAAAATAATTATTTTATACATGTCAGCGATTTCTTTTTAAGAAAAAGTCAGTTTTAATCTAACCTAATTTCCCATTCATAGCATCGGTTGGATGCAGGCCGCTTCCAACCGGCCCTTTTTTAAATCAATGGGGGAGGCCAATTTCCAGCATTCGACGTCATACGGCTTATAAGATGGTGATGATGATAATGCGTCCAAAATTAAACACGCCCTCTTCACACAGTTGTCATATTATCACAGATGGAATATTGAAATATTTATTCCTAAAATATTTTTTATGATATCTCACACCGTTACACATAAGTGATGTTCCTACGCAACCTGATATATTCTCTTACCTGTGATAATTTCACATGTGTGTAGAGAGGCCTTCAGGGTTACTATTTACCAAAGGTACTTTGATTATAGTACGCACAAACTTGTATATCATACTCGTAAAATAATTAATTATTTGCCAAATAAAGCTTTACAATCATCAATCTAATAATAATGATCGATTCAACGATAGATCAAATCATGTCTTATTACTAGTCACACATAAAGGTTTTTAATATTAAATATGGAAACTCGTTTGGAAGTCATTTGAGAATTTTATGACTTGTCAATTTAGGGTTGTCAAGTATCACGTATTTAGTAGGTGAGCGATATTTTGCGAGACAAAGAAAAGAAATGAAAGAATAGTTAACTGTTGGTAGGTAATCGCTAAGTTTGTTGAAGAACGAAGCTGTTCTGCTATATAATACCGAGCCAACCCACAATCTTATAATAATTGAATTAATTACGTCAAACTGATTTAATATGTGAAATGAGGAGCAATAACAGTTAGATGAATGCCCCAAACTTATGGTTAAAAAATATATAGTAATTAATTATTGACATAAACTATCTTAAAAGTTTGAAAAATGCATGACTTTTCATGTGTTTTGGCTGAATTACGCCAATTTAATGTAATTCTTAAAAGTTTATTTTATAAAGATGGGATCTTGAATTTAGTCTAGATCAGAAGTGACAAAGACAAAGACGACGATGGAGTGAGCTTACCCAAGAGAAGCCTGTTCACTCTAACTTTGAAGAGATTAAATTTAATTATTTTAAATTAGATTTCATTGTGAACTTTTTGTAATATTTAATAAGTATAGTAAAACAGATCTGTCTATAGATAAATATTCAATAAAGCAGACAAATACAATTTAGCATTCCTTGAACAATTTTTTCGCCCTATTAGTCATAATGATACAGAACTACTTCTCAAAACCTGACCTTCATTTAAACAATAATGCAAAAAAATAATACACGTTCAGTTTTAATTTTGAAGACGTCTAGTGAAGTTCTAATTAGTTTTTTTAGGTGATCCGGATTTGTTATAACCTATACTTACTGTCTGGATCCTATCGTAGGGTTACCAGATTAAAGAAGGTGTTCTATTTTCTAGAGTTGCAACGATTTGCTTTTGAATTTCGCTTTCTACTACAAAGTAAACAATCATTTTAGTTATAAAGTCTAAAAAGGCAAAATACTTAATTTCGTTTACTTGGATCATATTTTTTTGTTTAGTTATTTTGATTTAAAAACCAAGCTACTTAACTCATTTCGATAAAATTTCTATGGGATCAATTTAAAAATTTATCCTTTCAAATATTAACCAAATCAGTTGATAAATGACAGTGTTCTAAGATAACAAACATTACAAAAAATACAACCGAATTGATAACCTCCTGATTTTTGAAGTCGGTTAAAAACAAAACACTATAAAACATAACTTCTACCAATATTTTATCATTGACAACCCTAGCCCAAAAATGTTAATTCAGTTTTCAACACGCCATCCAAATCAACAATCCATCAAAATCTATTCCCGACCAATTTCATTAACATATTAAACATTACATAATTACTACCAAACGGATCTATCCATAAAACTAAACTTTATCAACTTGTCAAAGAAGTTACCGAGAATAGTTATGCAAGATTATGAAACATTGTTTTGATTGTAAATTATCTGTAAATGCTAATCCAATGGAAATGCAAACATGATTATTTAAATTTTGTTTTATTTATGATTTTGTTTTCTCTTGAGAATGTTGGAAGAAATTGTGTAAGTGTACATTTTGTATGCGTTCGACTTCATTATTAACTAGTAAATGAATTATATATTTTTTTTTGAATATGCTTGTTAAGACCTTTGATTAGATACCAAACATGATATATGAATAGTGGTTTCTAGTAAGCCGCCATGTTATTTTTTTTGTGATGTCATATAAACTATAACAAGCGGAACATCAGGACGCTTTCAAAGATATCTTATTATTTAATATATGACGAATAGTTTAAAAAATAAACGCACATAAATAAACATATACTTAAAATAAAATAATAACAATAAAAAAATTAATCAAATATTAAAATAAGACTGCTAAACTAACACTAAAATCTAGCTCTCCGTAGTTGGATAAAAATTGTTTAACATTGCATTATTGAAAACTTTAATGAAAAGGCGTTCCATAAAAAACAGTCTAGTCGTATTTTGGCTCACAAGTTAATTAAACTGATGAAAGTGGATTGGATAAGGTCGTTATTATCAAGGCATGTGATTAGCCAGGTCCCGCACCGTTCATTTTGATTTACGTGTCATTTTGAAATGAAGTTATTTGACAGGAAACTGACTAACCACTAGTTTAGATATTAATGTTCGTATCCGATCTACAAAATTTCATCGACTTTAATTAATTTATTGATCAAACTATGACTACTCTACATTCTGTATGGAGCATGCTATTTCGAAAGACCTCTTAAGATGTCTCTTAAATGTATATTGTTAAAGAAAAGATTTGTTTGTGGAGGATAAACTTGAAAACTACTTAACCATTTAAAAAATCCTTTCACTTATAGAAAGCTATATTATCAGCAAGCAACATATTTTATTTAAAAAAAATAGTTTTCCGAAAAAAAAATAACACTGGCAAAAGCTAGTCTATACTAATATTTGATTTTAAAGAGGTAAAGTTTGCAAGTTTTTGAGTTTGTAGGGTTAGGGGTTAGGGTATTTCTGGAACTGATAAACCAATTTTGAAAATTCTTTTTAAAAGGCACCACGGCTTTTCTTATACAAAACCACGTTATTTGAAAGTGCCATAAGCTATATAACATCGCGCTACGTGTCACGGGAGCGGAACAGTAACCAAAGACGTAACTTAACGCGGACGAAGTTGCAGGTACTCGTAGTTCGCTAGTAATTCATAAAGTAAACGACTGACAAGCTTCATCTAAAAACATTTTCTAAAGAAGTTGTTCCAGAACGAAGCTACAGAATCATACAAGTAAATAACAAGTACAACTTGAGCCACCTCGAGTCTCGTGTGAACAGTTTTGTCATACATTACGAGGCTGTTCAAGCGCGACGTGATAAATATCCACTCATGCGCAGCGAGATCTATGACCAGTGTCTGTTTACAATGCTCATATTTATAGTAAAAGTGAACATTCTTGGTGTTTATTGGAAGGGGTCCTACTTCCTCTCGTTTTAAATAAAATGGTGAAACTAATGATAGTTTATGTATTATTATTTATTTAAACTTTATGCAACAAAAACTACAAAGGCGGTCTTCAGACGAAGAATTGGGGTGGAGACCATCCTTATTTGTGACACACCTGCTGCTAGGTGTAGGGCTTTCTTTGGGCGGTAAGTCCCTCACCTACCGCCTGACGCAGGTCCTCACCGGAAACGGATGTTTCGGGAGGTTCCTGCACCTCATCGGGCGGGAGGAATCGCCCGGGTGTCACCATTGTGAGGATCGCCCCGAGGACACGGTGGAGCATACTTTGGCGGTGTGCCCTGCTTGGGCTGAGCACCGCCGAGTCCTCGAGGCGGCCATCGGCGGCGGCGCCCTCTCGCGTCCGGCACTGGTTCAGGCCATGGTCCGGAGCGAGGGGGAATGGGAAGCAGTCGCCTCCTTCTGCGAAGCTGTAATGCTAGAGAAGGAGGCGGCGGGACGGGAGAGGGAAAGGAGGATCCCCCGTCCCAGCGGCCGCCGCGGTAGACGCTCCGGGCGTCGGGAGCCGCGAGACGACTCCCGGCCACCGTAGACGCGTGTCTGTGGACGGTGAGCAATGGGTAGCTCACCGTCCGTACGTTCACTAACGACAGACCGTGTCGACGGCGCGTTCGTGTTCCACGCGCGCCTCAAAGAGATGTCAGCAAACTTGGATGGGGCCACTGAGGGCCGATGCCTGCCGGGGCTGCGGGTTGTTCGAAAGAGATACTGCGCCCCCGGAACGCAAAGGGCACATGAAAGGAACATAGACGGGTTTTAGTCAGTAAAAGTCTGACACACTCCCTCCCGCCCCGCCCAGGGCGGGGGAAGTTATTTGATGATTTCCCGTCTATAAAAAAAAAAGGGCTTTCTTTAAATGGACATAAGATAGATATCCCTAAGATAAGCTTGGCTCGATTCAAGTTAAGCTATGGAAGTTGTTTGCTGTTACGAAAATTGTATGAGGTTCATTCTAGCTAATAACGATCTTGAAGTTTTATTGGAAAGACACACTTTGCCGTTTCCAGAAGGCCAGATTCGTAGGTTCAAAACCTAGTTGAAATCTCATCTCAGCGACAATCAATGTCAAAAAAAATATAGGTTAGAAGCATTTTTGAAAGATATGATAGCAATCGTTACTAAATGTTAGTAGAATTGACCCCTCCCCTAAAAAAACCTTAACCTTAACCTTCCCTCCCTTAAATATAGATAGAATCTCTCTTTTAGTTTGAAGGGTTTGGGTGCTGGTGAAATTACAGGCACATTTCAACTTTGTATCTGGGATGACTACGCGTCTGCAAGGCCTTTGGTATTGCAGATGTCTATAGGCAGCGGTGACTACTTAACATCAGGTAGGCCGTCGGCGTCGGCTTGTTTGCCATCCAATGATATTAAAAAAAGCCGGGTAACGTTTTTATCTTATACATCAACAAGGAAGTAACATTTTAGACCCGAACTAAGTTGGCAATCAACAATCTAATTTATGATAATCTTACTTTAAAAATAACAAAATTATATAGTGACGTGAATTTATTTTCACCGATCTATCAAATAATATATCAGGGTTGGATAATCCGTCATTTATTTAATCATGTTTACATATATATTTAATTATAAGCGAAAGTTGACAGGTATTATTTTTACATCTTTATGATGTAATATTTAAATTTTACGCAGGTAATGTAGGTAGTAGTTAATCTGAATACATATTTGAATACTAATCAAATTAAGTAAGCGAAGAAAGTTGTAGATGTCCTTTTTAATATCTTAATTAAGCTGGTTATATTGTATAAAGCTGGGTTTAGAAGAGAGGAACAAGATTTTAAAATAAATTAAATATTAATTTTCGTAGTCAAAATGATATGTTTTGTAAACAGGAATTAACATTTTAAGTTTTTCTGAAAATAATAATCAAAATAATCTCACCACCTGATGGATAATGCTGGCTTACCTGCAAACAATAAAAAATCATAATTAGCAAACTTAATTAAAATACAAAATATCATACGATAAAACTACAATTTCCCTCATCAAAAAATAATAATCATGTGATAGGATATCATTACAATATTCAACATTAACGGCATTATCGTGTTGATTACACTACAACAATCGGAATTACAATTGAGTACAATAATTTGCACCTGCCATGTTATCTCTTCACCACATTTGGCTAACTGGTAGAGAATGCCTATACGTTTTTGATGCATAAAGTTAAAAAAAAAATAACCAACTTTAATAACATATGAAACCAAAAACCCTTTGTTTTTTACAAGAGCACAAGATTTCGTGTTTGTTTTCTCTATGATACGTAAAACCATAAACAAACTCGAGATAACCACACACTACAAGGTAAAGTTGAATGAAGCGATTATTTACATTGCATGCGCAGACGCATTAGATAAATCATAGCGCACCGGTTACCGGCCATTTTGGTGAGATTGCTGCTAATGGAATAAAATTGTAGGTTGTGTTCGTAAATGCGTCAAAATAAACTATAATTATGGATATATGTTTGTTTTTTAACTTCTGCGGAAGTTTTTGATAAAATAATTATCCTAGGTACTTTATCAGGTCGTCGATTCTAGTAAAGGTCGTGGGAAATCGCTAGATCAGCCATTGAGTCTATCTTTAGGGGAGGCCTATGCTGGGGCTGCGGGTTGTCTGAAAGAGATACCGAGAAAGAAAGAAAAATCATTCATTCGAATGAAATGTGACGCAAATAACATAAACTTACTTAACCTACTTAAATACAAAAACAAAAGTTTAAAAAATAAAAATATCTTTGTGTAAATATGCACCACATCCACGCGAAACGGCTGACGCTCAGCATAAAGCCGTGGCCCGTGCACTAGGCACGGAACCACAGCACTGGTTCCGCATACCGCGCCATGAACGCAAAGGGCACATGAAGGAACATGGATGGTCAGTAAAAGTCTAACACTTCCTCCCGCCCCGCCCAGGGCGAGGGAAGTCATTTGATGATTTCCCACCTTCAAAAAAATAAAATAAAAAAAGGGGAGGCCTATGTCCAGCATTGGACGTCTTTCGGCTGTTATTATGATGATGATGATGACTAGGTATTTAAATTATCGTAGTATCAAAAGAAAGCATACAGATAACAACATAAAGATTTAAATAACATTTTTTAAATGGTGTTCTTCTCATTTTTGACAGATGTCAGCTGTCAGTTGCAAGTTGTCAAACTTGTAATAAATGATTGTCTATTTTTTATTGTAAATTTTTTGATTGGCTGATGAAAGATATGCTTGACACTTGAGTTACGTTTGAAATTCAAAATCTTAACTTCTAATTTTCTACAAGGCATAATCTTCGACAATTAAGTTGAATCTAATAAGAAAGAAGAACCAGTCATTGTAGCTGTCTGTGGGGGAGGCCTTAGATGTCCGGCAGTAGATGCGTTTGGCTGATTTTAAGAAGAAAGAAGATATTATTTAAAAAAATGAGGCCCCATACTAAGAGTTTTGCCTGAATGTGAGTTCATACACAAACAACAAGACCCGGAACAACTACTTGTAGATAACCAATACGCGTCCACGGTACAGTACAAATGTCTACTGGGGAGCAACGTTTTTGCATAACATACCATCACACCTGTATTTCCTGAAGGGTTTGGCAGAGGTGTACCAATGTACACCTACAGTTCGCTGGCGTGTTCAGGTCCCAGGTAGTAGGGGGCGAGCCTGTTGCCATTAACCAGGCACAAATCCTAACTCCGAGCTGCTACTGAGCATTTAACAGAAAAATCTAGTAACACTTTTCGCTTGATCCGGCAATCGAACCCAAGACCTCTAGCGTAGCAGTCACAATTAGGATCATTAGGCTAACGAGGCAGTTCAACGTTTTTATACAAATCAAAAACAGTAGAAAACGTTTTGGTCTTGAAAGTTTAAATATAAATTAAACACCGAGCTTCGTAAACGACCTTAAGTTAAAACATAACACTTTCTTCACAGGAACTTTAAACTCTAAACAAATTATTATAGAAATCGAAAATACCTCTCTATTCATTCCTCGACTAACAATTTTTACTTTTTAAGGTCACTTATTGAATGGGAGTGAGTCGCCGATATTTCTGCTTACCACCCATGACTGGCGATTTGTGGAGAAAGTAGATATTGTTATGTATATCTGTTAGTTTGTGAATGATTATAGATATAGGACTGTGGAGTAATGAGAGGTTTGGTACTTACGTATACGGTAGGTTGTTTTTAGGGTTACCCATTTATTTGTTTATTTAAACTCTTTGCAACAAGGAGTGCAAAAGTGGACTTAGGTAATGCCTTAAGTTATATCAACCTAAGGTGGTGAAGACCGCTAAGATGCCGCGGTTGTATGTCACTCAATCTTGTAATTTTCACAGAATGTGTTTTGCCATAGTATAAGTAGGTAACATAGTATTTCCGATTCCGGCAACGGCGGTTAATCTTAATGCAGACAAGCCACGTACCTATGCAGGAGATATTATAGTGCTCCCCTAACTCTCATTAATGTAATTATTGTACGGTAGTACCGAACCCTTAGCGTGCCAGTCCAACTTGTACTTCGCCGGTTTTTGTTACCTACTTACTATTTTCTAACAAGAATGCTCATGAATCGCGTACGATGAGTAAAAGTGTGAAGAGAGAGCTTCAATGTTGTAAGTTCGGTTTTTAAAGTCAATGTCTTTATTTGTTGGCAAGTTTTCTAAGAACTAAGTACTCGCACTAATATTATAAATGCGAAAGTAGGTCTGACTCTTTGTTTTCTTATCATGTCAATAATTTTGAAAGAGAGGAAATTTCGTGACTTGGATAAGGATATAGGCTACTTCCTTAGGTACCTAAATTCAATGACGGAATTCCATACAAACTTTTAAACCCTACTTTAACCCCTTCAAGCCCTTTTGTCACGACAAAAAGTCGGGAAAAGGCCTATGTCCTTCTTCAAGGTCTAATTAAATCTTTACCAAATTTCATCAAAATCATTTATAATAATAGTACCTACAATGTAGTTATTTCGTTTTTTTTTCATTTTATAATAATATAGTGAACTACCCGCGACTTCGTCCGCGTGGTTTATTTTACCCGTGCTAAGTAACGTCTCACGGTTACTGCTCCGCTCTCGTGGTTCGTAGCATGATGTTATATAGCCTAAGACAATCCTAAATAACGTGCCTTTCTGTGGGTAAAAGAATTTTCAAAATTGGTTTAGAAGATCCAGAGATTATCCCCTACAACCACACAAACTTTACCTCTTCATAATATTAGGTATAGAAGAATACATATAAACTTACTTCAACACTTATCTGTAAGTATGCTATCTAAATATTTAATCTGTGAACGATACTTTCTGCCACATTTGTTTCAATTTCATCCACTCTCAATATTGATACTTATTCCTCAACATAAGTATACAATCTCCACTAACTTCACAACACCAAAGGTTCTTCCACATGAGTACCCATCTTCTAACCACAAAGTGCGTGAAAAGAAACGCGAGACCATCGTAAATACGTTCCATTACACGCTCCATGCGGTCTATCAAAAGCGATGTGGTTTGTTCATTATTATTGCTGAGGTTTTCAATAATATCGCAAAACGTTTGAGTTATTGAACGTGAAAGTTTGTAAACAGATTTTGTTGATAGACTAGTGAACTGGCCGTGACTTCGTTCGCGTGGATTATTTCGAACGCTTTGAGTTACTTTTTCGGTTACTGCTCCGCTCCTGTAAAGCCTAGCATGATGTTATGTAGTCTATTTTACTTAGAAATAATGTAGTTATGTATTGGTGAAAAATGGTTAAAATCGACCTAGTAGTTTTGGAGCCTATTTGGTGCAAACAAACAATCAGAATAAATCTTTCCTCCTTATAATGTTAGTATAGATAAAGGCAATGTGAACTGAAGTTTGATGGAAAATCATGATGATGGTTTGTTTGCTTACTTACTGTAAATTGAATTTGGGAAAGCTGGGTGTAACTGTCAATGACATTAACAGTTTGTGGGGAATGTTCTGGAAATGGATAGGAGAAGCCAGTCTACCTTTGATTCAGTTATTGTAATTTGAATCTCATTACGAAGAAAGTAAAGTTCTTAATCCAAATTTGAAAGATTGGGATCTAAAGTTAGATTTTGTACTAAGTCTGGATAAAGTTCGAAATTCAATAACGAGGTCAAAAGTTCAAGCTTGGCTTGTATAATGAGGTTGGGCTGAAGTTTTGAGATGTTTTTAAACTGATTTTTAGAAGATCTAACTGCTAAATGTGGAGTCACTCTGGTTGCGGTTCATAGATATCAGGAAGTGTGTTATTAGGTTATCCCATTAGTAACTATGAAGTTGGTGGTGTGACACCCAAATGTCTCGGAAAGCACGGTCGTTAAGCCGTTGGTCCTGCCCTTGATCTCTCCCCGATCGCGTCATATTACCGTCCTGTCGGACCTTGAGAGTGAGGGAAGAGGGAGTGCACCTGTGTTTGCGCACACACTCGTGCACTATAATATATTCTGCCTGCTTGAGTAGTCTCCATTAAAATTTTAGCTGCCGTAACCGAAATTCGGTCGACAGAATAATACATGTTATTATTACGTGTCCGATCATATCATATTAGCTATGATTAATTATAATTACGATATCCATCATAAGAGTTCAGTTCAGTGAAAATTAGACCGCAATAAATTAAGTTCAACAGTTTTGGTGATGAGGCATGAAAATATAGTTTTACTTATTGCATAATGTGAAGATGACTATGTATGTGTGGGTTGTTTATAACTTTGATTAAAATCATAATTACTATATTTCAATCAAGATCAGCCCACTTTAGCGTTATATAAAGCTAGGCGTTCTATCGAGGAATGTTTTAGTTATGAAACATCACGCTATGACACACAGGAGCGAAGCAGTAACCAGAGATGTAACGTAAAGCAGGTGAAACCAATGGGTGTAGCTAGCAATTTTATAAAAACTTGTTGTTAAAGCGGCAACAGAAATACATCAATTGTCAAAATTTCAACTGCACGACAGCGAAATCTTAGTAATAAGGGCCCGTTTAACTCTTTGATACGGAATCCTAAAAATGATACAAATAAGGGTCATCTCACAGTGAGAAGCGATGCGATGTCGCTAGAAAAAGCCTCGCTGTGTCACTACTCAACCGCAAGGTGCATTGTGAAGCCGAGTATAATGTAGCTTAGCTTTTGCGCGGCGCCGCAAAACTTATTCGAATTCTCTCATTGAAATGTGTTCCTTCTACTGTAGAGAATAAAGATCTATATTGTTCTGTATTATGTCTAAAAAAGTGCACGTCTCATCGCAACGCGTTGTGAGCTAATTCTAACACATCGTGTAATACCGTTCGATCACTTATCCAGTTCACAAAGATCGCAAGCGCCACAACAGTTAAAGATTAATTTGCCGTTATTAAAATTGCAACACACTTTCAAACAAGCATACTTTTTGCGTACTCAAAACTCCGCATCACTACGAATTTCAACTCTATTCCCTTAGGAATAATGATATCTTCACTTGCGAATTTAATTGTTAAAGTGTATTATTAAGTTAGCAACAATAGAAAGTCACGTGGGGGGCACATGTGATTTAATTGAGCATTCGTGATATATAGTAATAATAATTGCGCCATATATGTAACGGAAAATGTCTAACATTAAATGTATTGGCTTTTTAAACTGATTTCTTGTGGAGAAAATAAAGAAATGCGGTTTTTAAAAGCAGGTGAAATTCATTTATGTCCCTGTTTATTCAGATTCAATGGGACTAGCTAAACTATTTTTAATTAAACAAGATATTTAACACATAATTGCTACTTTACTGTGCAAAGGCTGTTATCCGTACTAATTTCCGTACTAATCCTTACTAATATTATAAATGCGAAAGTAACTCTGTCTGTCTGTCTGTCTGTCTGTCTCTTCTTCACGCCTAAACCACTGAACCGATTTCAATGAAATTTGGTACAGATATAGTCTGGGACCCGAGAAAGGACATAGGATAGTTTTCATCCCGGAAATCCCCCGGGAACGGGAACTATTAATCCACGCGGACGAAGTCGCGGGCAAAAGGTAGTTTTACATATTTTTATTTCCTTATTATTTGAAATACTAATCACTATCGCAGTTTTATCTCATTACCAGATGTCGAACATGTAAACATGTAGAAACCATTTTTTTTTTAAATAAATTATAGCCTACATTTAGAGGCAGACTTAAAGTATTTTGAACTTGTAATACCCCTTAAACACAGATCAATATTGCTACTTCCTTACATACTTACTTAGATAATACTAGAGCCAACTATAATAATTATAACCTATAATATATTAACATAGCATTTTTAAAACGTATTCCACATTATATTATTCTTAAGATTAGAATTTATAGGCCACCTGTGCAGAATTCCGTATTTTTTCCACACAAGAACCATTTGAACCGACATATTTATCTTATGAATAAACGTATGCGACCATTTAAGGCTTCCAGATGCAATTATTACCATAAATACAGGCAGATGTAACCCTTAAAAGAGCTCGGTTTAGCATATAAATTGGCGGCATTTTAACCGCCATATTCGTCCGCCATTTTCTATTATATTCAAATTAAGATCGCAAGGCGCGTTCGTTGTAGAAATGTCATATTTGAATTGGTTTGAATCGTTTGTCTGTTCTATTTGGTGCTGAATATTTAGTGCTAACATTTTGATAATTTCAGGGCTCAGAAATGAATGGTTACATTCAGTACCAATCTTAACTGACAGTGTATTTAAAGCTTAATCTTTGTAGTACCTAATCATACCTTACGCCATTGGTTTAACTCGAAAATATTAAATGAAAAATGCGCTACAATACGATCAAAATAAATGGAATAGCAGATTCTTTCAAATTTTTGAGTCGGTCCTATTGTAAAAGTTATTTACTTCTTTTTTTGTTACTGAAAATGCCTATTGATGTTCCCCATCCCGGGGGGCTTAGGTGCCTGTCATACTCTTCATCATCACCACCATGTTAGCCGAAGGACGTCCACTGATGGACATCGGCCTCCCCTATAAAACAATAGGACCGGTTGAAAGTGGCCTGTATCCAGCGTCTTCCTACGGTCTTAATCAGACTCTTACTGACTAAAAAGCACCCGGTGTTTCCCCACACTTACACCAAGGTTCCCGGGAGCGAACGCGTCTTCCGCGATCCCTAGTAATTATTAAACCTAACCTAACAATTACAGGAAACTGGCTATATACATCGATCTACTAAGTTTTCTCAGATCTGCATGGAAATTACTCTATTCTATTTTATTACCACCATTACGGGGTTAAGCGCCATAATTAAATATTAATATGACATTTTAATTAACAGTTAAGACTAGCCCATAGGTATGGTTTATACTCCCATAGATTTTACGTAGTATTAGATATCATTAACCGGGAATGATGTATTAAAAGCGCTGCTTGCGCAAGCGCACGGGTCCACTGCGTAGGGAAGTACAGAGGGCTCACATACAACTTGATCATGTAGAGAGTCTATCCAGAGACTGATGAAATTCTGAAATTAGGCATCATCAAAACACTATAATATCCTACTACTATTATAAAGGCGAAAGTTTGTATGTATGGATGTATGGATGTATGTATGGATGTTTGTTACTCTTTCACGCTTAAACGGCTGAATGGATCTGGATGAAATTTGGCACAAAGATAGATTATAGTCTGGAATAACACATAGGCTACTTTTTATCCCGGGAAAATGTACGGTACCCGTAGGATAACACATCAACTGTGACGCGGACGAAGTCGCGGGCAGAAGCTAGTATGAAAATAAGACTTCTAGCTAGTCTATAGGTACTGTAAAAATCTCTCTTTGTATATTTGTGAATACTAGGGACTGAAAGTTCACCAAAGGATTTTTTTAATAAAATAGAGTATACTAAGCAGATTTTATTACCTAAAAAAAAATTGAAATCCGTATGAAAATTTAAGCGGACGAATGCAGGCAAAAGCTAGTTTAAAGTAACATTAAAAAGAGGAACGATTTATTTGTAATAGATTAACCCAAAAACTACTTAACCGATTTTCGAAATTCTTTCACCTATGGAAAGCTACATTATCAGCAAATAACATAGGATATATTTTATTTAAAAAATGCTAGGTATTCGTGAAGAAAATCCGAAATGATCCGGGTGATCCTCTTTGTCGCAGGCAAAAGCTTGGTAATTATAAATGTCCAGTTTTTCTCATACTGCCTTTAAAAGAGTTACCCTTTTGTTTTTAAACCTGTCTTTTAACATGCGATAGGAAACCATCATAAAATGTAGTTATCGATAATATTCAAGTAGTTTATTGATACTAAAACTAGGTCTAGAACTCCAGACCATAGTTTAACGCGCGGTCATTATTATGAAAAGCTTCCTTCGTGCTTCCATTATTGTTTCATAGAATTTTGAGCAATATGGAGGCAAATATTTTAAAGTGGTAGGTATTTATTTAGTAGTAGAAAGAGCTTTTAACTTAACTTTTCCTCTGAGTAGTCGATACTTAATCTTGTTTGGTGCATATCTATAAGTTTTGTACATTTTATGTAAAAAATATACAAATTGTTTTTCTAAAATATCCGTTAGTCTGAGTTTGCTCTAGTAATATAAACTATCGGTCAGTAAAAGCTGCGTCAAAATCAGTCAAGCCGTTTCAGAGATTAGCCAGACAAACAGACAAACAACAATTATTTTTATGTAAGTAGTTTGTATACGTTTATTTTTATGTTTCAAAAACGCTGTTAGTTTGCCATTACATTCAGACACTTAAATTGTATGTATTTATATAAACGTCTATCACAAACTCCACGATAAAGCTGTTAAATTTAATTGGCTAGATTTTAAACAAATATGGCTTTAACACAGATCCGATAAAATTACCAACATACTAATAGTTATGGATTATCATCATTATAAAATATAAATTTTACGGCCATTCTGAAGTCTATCATCGCGCCTTAGGAAAACTCTATCGATAACGACTTTACCGTAATATGCATCCTTACATTAATTACTAGAGACAGTTTACCGGCTCTACTTTGCTCTACATAGAGGCAGGCCAATATTTTATACATGGTGGGAGATATGTTAACGAAGCCGTTTCCCATGGATTTAGTAAATCAGTACAGCAAACTGCTCTATTATTTTTCGTCAGTGAAAAAAAAAAACAGCTGTTCCAAACAAAAGTGCAACACTTAAAAGGTTTAAAACAAATGGTTTATGGTTGGCTGTGCGATTGGCTGCTGCGCGGCGTGTCGCGGGTTCGATTCCTGCACCTACTTGTATTGTCTACAGATAGATGTTCCGGGTCTGGCTTTTTGTGAATGTAAGTTTATGTTTGTAAACGCACCCACGAATAAGAAGAAATCACTAGTTTTATTTAAAAAAAAAGGTCAAAATGTATGTAAGAGCTGAATGATGACGGAGACTGAGCTGAGAGGTCTAAAATCATGTAGGTACTGAATTCATACATACCATTAACCATTATGCCGCATTTGGTAGGTTACCCACTAGGGGTAGGGTATTAAAAACCATTACCTAAAAGCTGCTTAATGAAATATTGATTTAAAATTCAATTTTCTTAAATTTCGCGGTCTATATTATTCTACTGATTATAATTTACTAAAATTTTGAGCGGAAAATTGCTAAGATCATGCTTAAAAGCTTATTGTTATATTAGGAATTAAGTACGGTTACGTGGATAATAAAAAAACAACACTTACAAAATTTGTCGTCAAATTTTCATATTTTCTCAAACATCAACTGAGTTATATAAAGAAAAAAATAACATAACCTCTAATTAACGTTCTGGCAAAGTCCAATTAGGCTAAGCGTATTCTTGAAAACTGCCTGTAAATTAAACTATTGACAGGCATTTTCAAATTGTCAAGGAGTCGATTAGTTAATCAGAAAGTTGAAGCTACTTGCTCGTTCCAAGACATAAGTCATCATTAGGTCTCTATGGAGAAGAGCGAGCAAGAAACTTCACCCACAGAAACCTTTTTCAATTAAGTTTTTGCAAAATCCTGGTAACATAAACCAAAACTAACACCTTTTTTGTGGGGAAAGCCTCATGGAATGCCCCCGGTTCGGGGAAGGCGGAGGCTTATAATATTTCGGACTCCTACCGGCTAAAAACTCACGGTGTTCCTCGAACTACCATTAGCCAGATACGAGTGTCGCTCTAAGCATTCTTCCGCGCCCACCAGAACTCCTAAAACCCTCCGTTTTACTAAGTTCACTCACAGTAACCGCACCATTACCTCTGCTGATCCCACATTGAGTGAAAAGTCAACAATGATGGGAATCAAACGTCAATTTCTATAATTTCCATCAATTTCTTCGCTATTATTTCCGTGAAGTATTTTTCTAGCGGCGCATGCGCTGTGCCTGGTATGTGTGAGAGTACATTAATTATCTATAATGAAGATCACTATCGCGCTGCAAAAATATCTTCTAATATTGAGTCGGAATTCTTATATGGCCCGAAGGGTAGGGGGATTTGTTGAGACACATTTCAATTTGAATTCTAAAGTCTAAACGTTAGGGTCAACTTTTACTTTTGCAGAGGTCCATGGACGTGATTGCCCCTTTTTGGTCTCTTTCGTGACACTATTTGAAAAATGTATAAGTATTCCAATTTTAAATCGACCAGTGAAATAATTGCTCTCCCAATTTAACGACACCAGAAAGTGCAGGTACACGAATGTGTAATTTCCGGCTTCATTAGGTATATTTAACACATGTTTAAAGTCGTGACTGTAGGTAGATACTTAAACTAAATATCGGACCCAATAGATATTCTTTTAAAGTCGGGAAAGCTTTAAAAAATACTAGTACAACCCCTCACCACCACAATAGGCATTTCTCGTGTATTGTGGGTGCATACACAAACAGCCAGTCCTGGAACAACGACCAATAGGCCATAAAAATATTTGTTTCGTACGGGCATCTAACCCGCAACACGCAGCTCGGCAGCCAATCGCTTAGCCACTGCGCCAATAGTACCGTACGTGTCGTCAGTTTGTCAGTTGAAAAAAACCTACAACCAACGTGCAAATAGCACCGTTCCACTAACAGTTCATTCATTTAAACAACAATTTACCTTTAAAAGGAAATACCTACTAAGTCACTTGCAGAAAAACCAGTAAAGTCACTTAGAACAGAGCTTCCCAACCTGGCCGCGAGGCGCTTCTCTGACCTTCAATCAATTTAACAAACAAATTGTAAAAAAATTGTATTCTAAGGTAACGCACCATATTTTTCTCAAATTATTGATTAACATTATATTAAAATTCATGTTATTATTTATTTATTTATATTAACACATAAAATTATTTTAACAGTTATGACCCAAGATAACAAAAGTAGTCATAAACTGCTAATTGTTCAGTCCAGTAATGGATCCGAGTAGAAGTATTATAGAAGGGAAGTACGCGGATGGCGCGTTGTTTAGTCGTTTTTAGTCAGTAAGAGTCCGACAAACCCCCCGCCCCCTGGGCGCCATGACAAATTTCTAGCCGCTAACTGAAAAACGTTGGGAGCCCCTGACTTAGGACATTTTTGTCGTCTATTTAAGACAAGTGAGCATGTCCGACGGATGGCTAATTGCCGACGTCGCCTTTTACCGACTAAAGGAAGTATATGGCTTAGGTGCTTCTGTCTTACTTTCTTACTAATGAATTATATAATACTTTACATAGTTAGATTTTTAATATTATGTAAGGTCGTAAAACTAGTAAAAATATGCAAAACATTAGTCTTTTCGGAATTATTTTTACAAACTATAATATTTACTAGTTTGCTCGCGTTCCCTCCCTCTGTAAAGAACAGTGCTTCGTTTTAGATAAAAGGTACCCTATATCCTTTTCTGTATCCCTAAAAAAGTGAACACCAAAATTGACGATCGTATGACAGCGAAAAAAAAATGGATTTAGTCGTCACCTTCAAGAAGCTATTTAAGGGTTGAATAATAAAGTATCATCTACTTTTAGGACAAAAAGATTTTCAAAAAATTGGCTAACCTAACCTATTTTTAAAGACAGCTCTTTCGATAGGCCTGTAATAGGCAATTTTGTTTTATTAATATTATTGTTCTTATCAAATGTCCATATAACCAACAGAGAACATCATAAATTCCTTTATCTAATTTACAAACCTTCACCTACTGTAGTAGATACACACTTCCAGTGAATTATATATTCCTACCTTATATTTCGAATACAACAGAACCTTCAATCTTCAAATTTCAATCACATCACCAACAACACACCAACAAAAAATCCACCGTTAACCCTAAAAAAACCCGTGAACCATATCAAAACTATTTACCTCAAAGGTTTTCCTTCTATTTTTGCAAAAAAACACCCACAATGCAGGCCTCATACCTAATTGCCGTCGACATACGCAGCTACTGTGGGTTTATTTACCTCTCGACGGAACACCGGCGTCTGCGCAGTTGTTAAAACGGTACCCATTGGCTACCGTGGACCGCTGGACTAGCCTACATATTTTGCGTCGGCAAAGTGAGGGTTAAAAATTATACGTCAGTAGTTTTTTAAGATGTTTGTGTGTCTATACTTAATATTATAAAGAGTTTGTGAGATTATGGGGGGTAATCTCTGGATCTACTGAACTGGTTTTGAAAATTATTTTACCGATAGAAAACCACGTTATTTGTGAGTGTCATAGGCTATATAACATAACGCTACGATGCACGGGAGCGGAGCAGTAATCAAAGACGTAACGTAAGGCAGGTGAAATAATCGCGGGCAGTTGGCTAGTATTTAATGATTTAAAAAAGTAGATATTCACTGTAATATAATGCATATTTTTGCAGATGCCAAATAAAAAAATATTTTATTTTAATAAATAAACTAAAAAAAAACTGGTTTTAATTTTAAAGGAATGGTGACATACTTTTCCTTTATTATTTAACAAGACAGACATTTATATCTATATATTTTTATTCAATTTTCATGTTCATTGCTTGTATGACCATTATGTATCAACCTGTTCGAGGTAACGATTGTAACAGGTGGCGTTTTGTGAAAAGGCGTGAGCTGAAATATGTGTGTAGGTATGTAATACAATCTATTAATTAACTTTTGACCAACTAACACACACTATAGAAAGTCCAAACACTATTCAAATATCAAACTTCACAACAATTCTTTTATTCACAAACTAACATCCAACACATCGCGTGAATCTGTCTTAAGACACACTCAAAAGACAATAACATTTGAACAATCCATTAATTCACAATCGTGTACAAAAACATACATTTTTACGTCAGTTCGCTAAAATTAATGAACACTTTTATCCGAATTATGCCAAACAGAGAAAGTCGCTGTCTCTTTTAAAAAGCGAAGAATTTTTATTTGAAGTCGATCTTTGTGGATTTTGCTTGAATGTGTGTAATTGGAAGAGTGCTAAAATGCTGCTTCGGATAATTTAGTTCTAGGTTAATAATGTAGAGACTGAATAGTTTAGCGATGTCACGCTTAAGCGGCTGAAAGGAATTAGCTAAAATTTTACACAATATTGATTGAGAAATTGATCTACATAATTATCTACATACGATCACGCCTGTATTCCCCGAAAGGTTAGGCAGAGGTATATCCATGTACACCTACAGTTCAACGGTATGTTTAGGCCCCGTGTAATATGGGGCACAAATACTTACTCCGAGCTGATATTGAGAATTTCATAGAAAAACCCCATAACACTTTTTGCTCAACCTGACAATCGAACGCAAGAGAGGTCTTGGGTTCGATTCTCAGGTAGAGCAAAGTATTATTGGGTTTTTCTATGAAATTTTCAGTAGCGGAGTAAGGATTTGTGCCGTCTATTACATGGGACCTAAACATACCGGCGAACAGTGGGTGTACATTTGTACCGCTCTGCCTAACCCTTCGGGGAATACAGGCGTGATGGTATGTTGTGGATTGCTCCGTTTAGATACAACTAGGTAAGCTCAAATTTGAATTAAATATTCTCCCCAGGAAAATCTATCTCCATTTTAAAGTTAAACAAGCAGTCACGTTGATGCATGACCCCACTTACCAAGTTATTATCATAAAAATGCATTTCCCAGAAATATTTAGAACACTTCTATTCGTGTCACGTGCTCACTATGCTACCAGTTGCCAAAGCACGAGGTCTGCTTATTAAATGAATAAGAATGGCTTCTATTACCTGTTGATATGTTTTGTGAATAAGCTACGAACATTATTATGATTATATTGACCTATTTAGAAAAGATTTAAATGGTTTGATGGGATTCTACAAATAAATAGTATTGGTGGTTCCTTCATGTGCCCTTTGCGTTCCGGGGGCGCGGTATCTCTTTCGAACAACCCGAAGCCCCAGCAGGCGTGGCCCTTAGTGGCTCCTCCGAATGTTTGCAGACATCTCTCTGAAGCGAGCGTGGAACACAAACGCGCCGTCGACACGGTCTGTCGTTAAGTTAACGTACGCACGGTGAGCTATGTATTGGTGGTAGTAGAGCTCTTTGTAAAGGAGCTCGTCCGGGGAAGTACTACCACCTTCCTTATTTCTGACGCAAAGCAGCCATGATACATTTCAAGTCTCTGGGATGGTAACGCATTTGCAAGGCTTCTGGTATTGCAGCTGTCTATAGACAGAGGTGACCACTTAATATCAGGTGGGCTGTCGGCTTATTTGTCCAATAATGATATTTAAAAAAAACGGTTTGGTGGGAGATATTCTACAAGTAGAAAACTCTGTTTAGCCTTTTCCTTAATGACTTTTAATTTGTTAACATCCGTCAGGAGGTGAAAGTACTTAAAGAATATGAACAACTTTATTTATAAACATCCTTAGAGGCAGGTGTTCCCTTTACTTCCCATGCCTTAACTACAAGTAAAGGTTTTTTTCCTAACAACGATAAATAGCATTTTCTGGAATGATTTTGTTGTGCAAAAATGAACGTAAAAACTTCCTAGCTTTGAGCTCCATTTTACTTGTACAAACGGTATCAACGTCAACTAGTTATCAGCGAATGTAAGTAAACGTAACTTCTTTATCTTGGATGCAAGCAAGCTTGAATTACATTAAGTCACTAGCTTTGGCCCATGACTTCACCTGTGTGGAAGTCAAAGATCTCCTTTATTAAGCCTTGTTGCAAAATTCGTTCTTAAAGTTAATGTCTCCTACCTACTTATAAACTACATTTTAATTTCTTAGGTCAACTAGTTTTTGAGATTTCGCGTTTTTTCACCCCCACTCAGTAAGATACATCTTTGATTACTGCTCTGCCCCTGTAGATCGTAGTGTAATGTTAAAACCTAAACGGTTACTCAATAAGCGGGGTATAAAACGCAAAATCCTTTTTTTCAAATGAGACCAGAAGTTACGAATGTAAGCGCGTTTAAACAATATAAATATACCATCACGCCTGTATTAGGTAATAGGGGGCGAGCCTATTGCCATTAACCGGGCACAAATCCAAACTCCGAGCTGCTACTGAGAATTTCATAGAAAAACCCAATAACACTTTTTGCTCGACCCGGGAATCGAACCCAGGACCTCAAGCGTAGCAGTCGCGCTCAGGACCACTAGGCCAACGAGGCAGTTAAAACAGTCAAACAAAAAAGCTTATTAGCTTTATTATATTAGTAAGTATATCCGAGTAGATTGATTTTAAATAAGAAGTCAGTCCACAACAAGGGTTTGTGAAACAGCGGTTAACACAAATATCTCTTTGCTATCTTACTAAAACAAATGGCGATTCAAGTGAATGTCCGCGGAAGTGTCTCGCATCTAACCATTTCCACATTCACAACGGAAATTACATAAATAACATATATTTCTACTAAACAAATATATAATAATCGTAAAAAAGCTAACTGTTATTGTTTCATTATGTTTTAAGACAATTTGTTTAAAACAAATAACGAGACAAATTACTTACTTTGTTTAATTGTTAAAGATTATTTTACTTTCACACGAGATCCATTTCGTGATAATAATTAATAATTATTAATATCATAATGATCTTGATGGGTACTTGATGATTATTTAGAAACATGAGATTCTGGGAATAAGAAGAAATTGGTAGGATTTTAGAGTTCCGTGTCCAAACAGTGCTAAACAAAGTTCTATCTGAGACTAAGTCTTCTCAATCTGTCCATTTGCTGTTTGTTACAGGCGGTATCTTTTGAATCGTAATAGTAAGACACTTTCATAGTGTTTAATTTATGTATTATTAGCCTTTGTCCGCTTCAAAGTTAATATATTATCCCACTGGCACCGTTCTTTTTTCCGGGATACAAATTATTATATGTGTTATACCACACTACAATCTAAGTCAGTGCCAATGTAGTCCAGATCCATTCAGCCGTTTAAGCGTGAAAGACCAGCAAACATCCATCCATCCTCACAAACTTTCGCATTTATAATATTAGTAGGAAGTAGGAAAGTATAGTATAACTATGGCCGCTATTTCATAAAAAAATAAGAATACCACAGAATTCCAAATAAAAGAATTTACTTAATTTTAAATTACTAAAAAAACGTGCTTATTATACACAAACATACATATCATCACGCCTGTATTCCCCGAAGGGTTTGGCAGAGGTGTATCAATGTACACCCACAGTTCGCCGGTATTTATTTATTTATTTATTTTTACTTTAACATAAAAACGGCCATTGGCCAATTACATCAGTTAAAGATTAAATGTGTACAATTTTCTTTTAACACTAATAAAAAGTTATATTATATACAATAATAAATACATACATATAACATAAATTAGGTATGTATGTAATTAGGTATGTTTTTTTTAGGTCCCTTGTAATAGGGGGCGAGCCTATTGCCACTAACAGGGCACAAATCCAAACTCCGAGCTGCTACTGCTGTGCTTATTATGTAGTGTTAAATTTAATACTCTCTAACCTTTGTCCTGGACTGAGAAAATAATAGGCTCTTGCTTTAAATGTATGAGACGAGGCCTTTGCCCTGCAGTGAGACAATAACAGCCTAGTACTATTATTAAATAAAACTATTAAAACATACTCTAAACTAGTTTGAACTCTGCCCCCCCTAGAGAAATGAGCGTGAAGAGAGAAGACAGTAGTTACAAACGGTTATTGTTTTTCTGCATATCACGATTCCCACAGCCCACTTTACACAACACTAGAATGTGAAGATGAGTCGTTACAATTAGCAACATTAAAACGATGACCTGACACTTTGAGAATAATTTTAGTGAGTTTTTGTTAAAAAAAATGGATGATAACAATATTCTCTTGACTGAATTCCGGTCACGGCGGCCAATTTCAATGGAGACTAGCCAAGTACGCAGGAGATACTATAGTGTATAGGTGTGTGTGTTACTCACAAACACAGACACAGATTGTTTATAGTGCAAGGGAAAAAAATATTTACCGATCTATGCTAATAATATTTTAATTAAGCTGAAGAGTTACTTTTGTTAATTTTTTGAAAAAATATTTGATTGTTTAATGACAGCCAGATTCATGGCAAATAGTATAGGCAATATTATTATAACATCACGCTACAACTCACGGGAGCTAACCAAAGACGTAACTAACCGTGGATAAAAGAAACACGCCAACGAAGTCACAAGCAAAACCTAGTTTATAACGAAGGTTTAATGTAGGTATATTTACAAAAGGAGATTGCATGGAAATAACAAATTTTACAGCGCACCAGTAACTGTTACATATCCATAAGTTACGACTAAATAACTGTAGTTGGCGCTGCATCCAACGGGAGACGATACTTTCACCTGACATCACATTACGAGCGAACCAATCAATCATGGCCATACAACATATTACCGACAGCTCGCTTCGTACAAAATACTATGGACATGGTATTTTTAAATCGCTTGTTAATGTGTACCTCCAGACCGATTCCGGCCACGGCGGCTAATCTTAATGTAGGCTAGCCACGTACGCAGGAGACATTATAGTGCACAAGTGTGTGCGCAAACACAGGTGCACTCCCTCTTCCCTCACTCTCATAGCCCGATGGGATGGCAATCCGACACGACCGGAGAGAGGAGTGCTTTCCGGGTGTCACAACACCAACTTCCAAACTCCGGTCTGCTACTGAGAAATTCCTAATGGAAAAAACCCAATAACACTTTTTGCCCGACCTGGGAATCGAACCCGGGAGCTCAGCAGTCGCGCTTGCAACCACGAGACCAACGGTTAGTTTATAGATAGGCTAAAGGCAATAAGTAGATTTTCAGTTGTGTATCACACACACAAATTCGAGCTTGTATTCTCCGAAGGGTTAGGCAGAAGTGTATCAAATGTATGTGTGTGTATGTACGTACTTGGCTATAGTCTGCATTAAGATTAGCCGCCGTGACCGGAATCGGTCTTTTTTTTAGGGATGGGAAATCATCAAATGACCCCCCCGCCCTGGGCGGGACGGGAGGGAGTGTCAGACTTTTACTGACTAAAAACCATCTATGTTCCTTCGTGTGCCCTTTGTGTTCCGGGGGCGCGGTATCGGAGAATACATTTTTGTTTTCATGCGGTGTTCTGCCGGTGAAGTCACAAGTCAGTCAAATGTTCCTACAACACTATCTGTTTACAAACTATTCAAGGACAGAAACATCAGTCAATAGTCATCAATAGACCAATTATTTACAATCAATCAATCGTTAAAATGATGTAACCGTAACGTTTACTGTATTTAACGGTATTTAAGCTGACGAAATGCGATGCAATCACAAGTTAATTTGAGAGTAATTTGAGTTATGTCAACAGTACTGTGCTGGCTTGTTGAAATTATTTGTAAATATTTAATTAAAATTATAAATAAAAGTTTAATTTTGGATACTGTGTTTGCATAATTTTAATTAGCTCTTTTATTTCTTTCGTCAGTTGTCATGTTGGTCTCTTGCTCACGACTGTTGAGCGTGATGTCAATTCCTAGGTCAGGCAAAAAGTTATTGGTATGTTCTATTGGAAATTTCTCAGTAGCAGCACGGAGCTTGAAGGTTGGTAGTGTGAAACCCCCGTGTCTCGGACAGCACGTAGTAACGTTGTTGGTTGTGACAGTCGTTACGGGTAGTCAGAAGCCCGAAAGTCTGAAGGGGTATTGTGTTACCCAGTTACTGAGTTGTGGAGGTTACACACTGGTATTCAGCTGAATCTTGTGAAACTGAGAGCCGACAAACAATTAGACCCGGAACAACTACCTACTTGTAAGCCATATTAATATTTGTTCCGTGCGGAATAGAACCCGCGACACGAAGTACCTACTTCCAATCGCTCAGCCATTGCTAACTGTGTCAAAGTTCTAAAGAAGCATAAATAATTTTGGACAATTGACTTGTCTGACCATTTTAATACATAAACTCACATCTTTTCGCATGGGGGTAAGCAGAAATCACAGAACACCACCTGCTACGATCCTTACACACTCCTTTCACCTCGTCTACGGTCATACAAGCACGCCGGTTACGAGTACTGCGCATTCTACCTTTCTGAAGAACCAAACCAATAAGGTTAGGGTAGGTCTTTCTAAGACGTCCCCTCCCGGGGCGTTGCCACTCATATTTGCCATATAAATTCCTCCTGTCAGTCGCCTTTCACTCATCCTCTCAAAATTATACCACCATTTAAATATACATAATATATTTAATTCTAGAAATGACTTACACCCAATACCTTTCATACACATAGATATTCTCCTCGATAATCGTAAGCTAGGTGCATGATAGCCACAGAAAATACCATAAGAAACAGTTATAGTCCATTCTGAATAGAATCACGTCCCTTCCAGTCATCATATATTAGAATTCTCTGGACGCCTGACGGTGCCAGCGAAATCATAGTTATAAACTGCAACGTGATATAACATATAGTCAATTTTTATATAACTACTAGTAGCACACTAGTAGGTTCTGCAAGTGACTTCGTTCACGTGTCTTTAAGTTACGTTTTTGGTTATCTACTGCTCTGCTCTCGTGAGTCGTAGCGTGATGTTATAAAGCCAATACTATTTCTCCATGAATCTGGCTATCATATACAATAAGAATTTTGTAGTCCTACTAGTCGTACAAGAAATAAGCGCATTTAAACATACAAAAAAAGAAATATAGTATACTATCATCTAACACCTAACATAAACGTGTAGACATAAAATCATTGACGTCAAATTAATATGCCAAAAGTGTAACTTTCCTATTCAGCAATAACAGTTTAAAGTACTTCCCAAAAGGTAAGGATTTCTTAAAAAAAAAAACATTGTTTACATTAGTATTTTCTCCTGTATCGTGGGCGCGTTTACAATCATATAAACTCACCTACACCAACAGCCAGACCCGGAACAATTATCTGTTCAATTATCTGGAAATCGAACCCGCAACACGTAGCACAGCACTATCGCTCGGCCACTATGCCAACCGTGTTGTCACAAAAATAGATCAGACAAAATAGAATCAGTGTTATCTGATAGGAAACTGAGATAGGGCGGTGGAAATGTGAATGGATTGTAGAATTACCATCCACGGCTTTAAGTGTGTCATGACTGGACGTAAACGAACAGACCAGGTTAATCTAGTATTAACCTTACTGATATATGGTCGCCCTAATGCTATTAAGCTACAGGGTTTCCGCTAACCCTAAGATTAAAAACACTGTCCATCTATACGAGATGTAACTGAATTAATTGGAAACCTGAAAAATGTCTTTGATCGTGGTAGGTACGGTTGGCGCAGTGGTTGAGCAATTGACTGCTGGTCTGCGTGTCGCGGGTTCGATTCCCGCATAGAACAAATATATTTTTGTTACTATGGCACTAACCCTGAAATCGGGAATTGAAAATCTAAATATTTTCAAATCAAATCAAATCAAATCAAAATGTTCATTTGCTAGAACATGGTACAAAGGATGTTACTGTGCATTTTGTTTCAGCATGTCCTGCTATATATGGCGTGCAAATTTTTTGTCAGATTTTTTTCTTACTGCCTCATTAGCCTAGTGGTCCTAAGCACGACTGCTACGCTAGAGGTCTTGGGTTCGATTCCCGGGTCGAGCAAAAAGTGTTATTGGGTTTTTCTATGAAATTCTCAGTAGCAGCTCGGAGTTTGGATTTGTGCCCGGTTAATGGCAATAGGCTCGCCCCCTATTACATGGGACCTAAATATACCGGCGAACTGTGGGTGTACATTGGAACACCTCTGCCTAACCCTTCGGGGAATACAGGCGTGATGGTATATATATATTTTCTTAAGCTATGTGAACATAAAGTGATCTATTTATTAGTTGTTTTTACAAGCTTTTTTATAGCACCTTGTTTAAGTATATTTATAGCAAAATTTCACTCATTGACTTATCTTGAAATCCGCTAGACCAATGAACCTGACAGACGGGATGAGAGGATATAGGCAGGAGATGTCAGCTACTTCGACTTTTACGCGAACGAAGTCACAGGCAGAACTAATACTTAAAACTCTAAAGCCATTAATTATCAAGCAATTAAAATGCGACATTACAACCTGAGTTTTAAGAGCGGAAGTCGTTTGAATTTTCAAATAAAATTAATTAGTGTGCCTGGAAATTATAGAAACGTTGCGTTACGCAACTTGAAATAGATTAATTATGTATTTATTCATGGTCGGCAGTTTGAGTTTTCGAGATAGTGCTAAATCTTACACTAATTGATGTGTTCTTTTTTAATTCCGTGAATTTAATAATTTAATAGTTCTTACAAAACCAATTTGTTGACATCTGTTTTTTGTGGTTTTCTAAAGGCAGGTTTTTTAATCATCAAATAAATATTATCTGAAGAATAAGTATGGTGGTTTGATCTACATAATACAAAACTGCCTCGTTAGCCTAGTGGTCTTAAGCACGACTGCTGCGCTAGAGGTCCTGGGTTCAATTCCCAGGTCGAGCAAAAACTGTAATTGGGTTTTTCTATGCAATTCTCAGTAGCAAGTCGGAGTTTGGATTTGTGCCCGGTTAATAGTAAGAGGTTCGCCCCCTATTACATGGGACCTAAATTGCCTAACCCTTCGGGGAATACAGGCGTGATGGTATATATATGACCTACATAACTCCTAAAGTATTTAACAAAAATGTAGGGTAACTAGAATTCAGCCATAGTTGCGGAAATTATTCGAAAGAGTAACCCTGGAATGTAAAGACCATTAGAAGGAACAGAGTGGGTTTTAGTCAGTAAGAGTCTGACACTGCCTTCTTGTAGAAGAAGTCATGTGATGATTTTCAATCATAAAAAAGGTGTCTAGAATTATGTACTGATACACAATGTTAATTACAATGTCCCATCCAACTCATAGGACAGAATGTAATTGGGTAGTTGACATCACTAACCAATAACACCAAGATATAACTTCTCTAAAGAAACACTTGATTTTAGCCCTAAAAAGCAATTAATTTTCAATTACGCGTAAAAATAGATTTTCACTTGTTTCAAAATCAATAAATAGTAAGACAATTGAGTAGGCCGAGAAGTGACGTCACAGTTCGATATTGCCATACAAAATCTATGGGAGAATCATGTTTTGACAGTTCATAAAAAGTATGTAAAAGTATTCAATTACTGGTGTATTGCCTATTGCCCTACCAATTACCAATTACACAAAAGGAAAAGCGTGAACAATAGGTGTATCGCCGTTTAAATTTCTAACCTATTACCAATTACAAACCAAGGTTGAACGCGTAACCTATGGCTAACGTTTACTTGCACGTTAGCCCTATAAAGGTTTATTGGCATTGTTTGGTAACGAACATGAATTTGTTATGCTAGTACCTTTCTGCTGTGGCGTAAAGTTTTGTTAGTACATAATACGAGTTTGAATTAACTAGCAGTACAGGGCTACTCAAGTAGGTACTTAGTAATAGAAGGGCTCTTTGTGAAGGAGCTCGTCCGAGGATACTACCACCATTCCTATTTCTGCCGCAAAGTAGCGTTGCTGTGTTCCAGTTTAAAGGGTTTGTGTGTCTGTAAAATTACAGGCTGAGACATTTCAGCTTTGTGTCTCAGATGGCAACGCGATGGCAAGGCCGCAGGTATTGCAAATGTCTATAGATAGAGTCGTCGGCTTGTTTGCCATCCAATGATGTTTTAAAAAAACTTAGGGCAGCATTCACACACACCATCTCGCCTGTATTCCCCGAAGGGTTAGGCAGAGCCAGAGGTGTACCAATGGACACCCACAGTTCGTCGTTATGTGTAGGTCCCATGTCAAAGGGGACTAGCCAATTTTTTTTTTAGCCCCTACTGTCCCACTGCTGGGCAAAGGCCTCCCCCAATTCCTTCCATTTGTTCTTTTCCTGCCTAGCCTATTACTTGTATGCACAATAAGATATTCGCAGCCAAAGAGACAAGCATAAAAAAAAAGAAATTCGAGGCAGTGAGATAGTTTCTAGATTTTATATAAATATTAGAAAGATAATAAATTGCCGTCTGACTACGGAAACTTAGTGCTAAATGGCTAATAGGCTCATAAATAATTCCGGTACGAATTTACTTCCATTTTTTATTAAATATCTAACTGACCTACATTATTAGATATTAATATAACATAACGAACACGTAATAATCTGCTAATAAAGTAATAAAATATTATTAACATAACTCGGAAATTATGAGAATTCCGATCAATTTATTAGTTTTGTAGTTAACAAATTATGTAATTAACTACCAATACATAAGAAATTAGATTTATGTAAAAAATCTAATTTTGTGATTTGATTTATGTATAGCTTTCTCTTGTAGTGTGAATATTATTCAGGCTTATATTAATTATTATGAATGATGTGAAAACCCGCCGTATATCTTGAGATTTATAACCTACATGCTACTATGTTATAAGATAGATTGTAGGAAAAACATGGTAGAGCATTTACATACAAATCATAGGAAAGGAACTATCGTTTAGTTCTTGCACATAGTCTTAATTTAGCGACGAGTAGGGTTACCAGATCTAACCCAGTTAAGCCTTACTTTTGAGTAAAAATGAGGACTTTATGTCTGAATTTTAAAATGATTTAATTATTGTTTTTATTATTTTTTATTTATTTGTTATGTAATCACATGAACTTCTAATTTATTAAATGAAGAAAGCCTATAAAAAGCCGACAAGCCGGATACTAGAAGAAGTCGAATATAAAATAAAACATAATTATCTTATGTATGACGACCACTCGGTAAAATAATTCTCGTTTATTTTTGTAATCGGACTATAGAATTTCTGTAATCGGAATAGTACTTCCAAAGATTACTTCTAACAACAAACTTTACCTTTTTTATAATATTAGACGGACACTTTTAAATTGTAAAGGACTCGGTCAGACAGAAAATAGAAGCTATGTTTTCTTGCAGAAAAAATATATGCAATTTATGTCAATGTTAGATAGAGAGTCTACACTTCATCTAAAATAATATTATGTTAGATAAATAGGTTAGTTAGTCCTGGGAAGTACTACCATCATACCTATTTCTACCGTAAAGCAGCGTTGCTGTGTTCCGGTTTGAGGGATATGGGTGCTGGTATGGAGACATTTCAACTTTGTCACTGTGGTTTGCAAGACCTCTGTTATTGCAGACGCCTAAATAGGTGACCACTTACAACTACAACTATTTATGTCAATAGGGGCATGTACGCAATTCAAGGAAGTACCGTAAGCAAGAAAAAAAGGAATAATTGGATCTAGTTTTTTTTCGTACGTAACTAAGCGTTTAAAAGTGGGCTTCGCGTGCTATAAGCTTTAGCAATAAGCAATAAAAGAACTCGATACAGGCGTTAAAAGTGTTCAGTCATTAAGTCGCTCTTTATCACTTTGGACATGAACTTCTTAATTGGCAAACCTCACTGGGTAAGCAACAAGTTGTGTGGATGTTAATCTTGAGGTGACTGGGTTCGTAATTGTGATGACCATAATTATAATTTCATAATTTACAAATAGTTATGACAAAATAAATTGTAATCAATTAAAATAAACAACACAAGAATCAATTACGCATCATTATAATTTTCACGACGTCAATTTAAATTGAATCGATACCTTTATGTTACAACAACATACCATCATGCCTGTATTCCCTGAAATGTCAGGCAGAGGTGTACCAATATACACCCACAGTTCGCCGGTATGTTTAGGTCCTATGTAATAGGGGGCGAGCCTATTGCCTTTACTCGGGCACAAATCCTCTATACCTTTATATTAAAGATTAAAAAACCTATCAGAAAACACAGACTACCAACAGACGAAACAGTACAGCAAAAAAAAGTATACCTACAGGTTAAACTCGACACTGTTGGGGCAGTAGCACTATTGGCTGCTGTGCTGCATGTCACGTGTTTGGTTCCCACACGGGTCAAATGTTTGTATGTACTCGTATGTAAACGCACTCAAACCACAGGACAAAACATAGTGTGGCGCAACATATTAAAACAAAAACAAAATAAATAAATAAGATACTCTTCCTTTTATGAAGTCGGTTAAAAAAATTGTCTCTCAAACGTTCCGACAAAATTTATGAATAAACAAATTATATGCATACCCATACATAACAAGATAGATGAACAAAGAAAGTAATTAAAACTCATTTACATAATTCTCATATTATCGTAAAGAGTGTACAGATGATTGCGGAGCAATTTATGGCGTCCCACAGTTGGGCAACAGTTCCCGTTATCAATAAAGTGAGGTCAATGACCCCGGCTGTTGATTTAGGTTACAAGTATGCATTCGGTTTTATTTACTATTACCAAACTGCCCGCAACTTCGCCCGCGTGGCTTGTTTTACCCGCGCTAAGTTACGTCTTTGGTTACTGCTACGCTCCTGTAGGTTGTAGCGTGATGTTATATGCCTATGACACTCACAAATAACGTGGCTTTTTATGGGTGAAAGAATTTTCCAAATCGGTTCAGTAGATCCAGAGATTACCCCCTACAACCTCACAAACTTTGCCTAGTTGTAATATTAGTATAGACACAGCTTCTGCCCGCGACTTCATTGGCGTGTTTTTTTTTTTTGGTTACTGCTCCGGTTCCGTGTATCGTAGCATGATGTTATATAGCTTACTAACTTCTGCCTGTGCCGTCGTTTGCGTCAAATTTAAAAAATTATCCTACCGTACTTTATTTCGGGATAAAAAGTATCCATGTGTTATTCCACATTACAATCTATCTCTGTTCCAAACATCCAGAATCGTTCAGCCGTTTAAGCGCGAAAGAGTAACAAACATCCATCACTCCATCCATTCATCCTCAAACACTTTCGCATTTATAATATGAAGTAGGATACTAGGTATTCCCGCATGAATCTGGCTATCATACAGGTACATAAAGATTTTCTTAATCCGACTGGCAGGTTCAGAAATTAGCACGCTTAAACAAACACACTCTTCAGCTTTATTATATTAGTCAAGATTTACATCGGGTGTAAATGTTTGTGGTTTTACTAGACTTAATAATAGTAAACGGAAAGATGTAACTGATTCGTTGATTCTGCAACGGGATACAGCAGAAAATTCAATTTGAATGAGAAAAAGTATGAAAGCTTCTTTTAAAATATCTTGCAAAAACTAGCTGGTAGGCTGCAATAAGATTTTAAAAAATATAGCTGCTAATTTGGTTGCCCAGGGCAACCGTGTAAAGGTAACTTGGACTTATAATTTAATAAATCTGAAATCGCTAATCTACCATAAGCAAGCGTGGTCATCAATGCTCATGCTTTCTATGTACCTACGAAAAGGGTCCTTTGCACTGCAGTAGAATTAAAATAGGCTGGTATTCAATTTAATTATTTATTGCGCATAGCACTTGTGTAGCGACTTTTACATTGCGTGCAAGATTTTAAAATATCGTATCATTATGAAATCAATTTATTTGACAGGAAACTGACTAACCAAGCCTACACATTAGTATCAGCCTATCTTCAAAATGTTATAAAATTTAATTGTTTTTTCTCTGTAATATAACTAGACTACTTTTCTAGGGAGCAAGCTATCAGTATGAACCTCTTAATACCAGGAAAAACTTAGTCCTAAGCTGTTTGAAACTTATTAACCACAGAGCTACTTCCATGCTAAATATTCTCTCGAAAATACAACAAACAAAACACATTCAAATTGAAACCAAACCTGAAATAAATAAAAAAGAAGATGTACAGAATTCAATTCGCAACATACCGAATCATGAATCACGATTTTCTCCTCCACAGTAAGTGGAGCTTAGAAAATAGTTTTATTACCGACTTCAGTAACTGTTAATAACACGCACATGCCATGCCAACAGTTCTGAAGTAAAACAAAAGCTGAATGAACATAATATGGGAATCTTAGAACAAGACTCCAATAGATGACACTAAGTATAGGAAAAAAAACCTTTTTTTTCAAAAAGGACAAATGCCTTAAAAACTTCAATGTGAAAAATTCGTTTTTATTTTAGAAGTGGCTGGTTGTACAAAGCAACAAACATAACCCAACCCGCGACTAAAATCAAGCTACTTATCTGATTTTGATATCTATACGATTAGTATGAAAATATTTAAGCTTTTAAATAAAAAAATAATTTTCCAAATTGGTTGATAAATTACGAAATCCAGGGGTAACAAAAAAAAACCAGAATTAAGAACCTCCTCGTTATTTGAAGTTGTTTGAAAAAGAAGAATAATAAAAAAAAACCTATTGAAAGAAAAATAAATAAATCCTATTCCTACAACCGCAGGTTCTAATAAATAAATCCTTTTTACTTTAACCGCAGTAGAAAACGTCAGTGATAAAGCCTTAGCCGCTTTTCTTTTAACCTAAGATGTCACTGCCACTTCAAACGACCGGCCAACCGTCTAAACAGCATTCGAAATTCAAATTCAAAAAAAGAACTTCGAAAAAGTAAACTCACCTTTTCAAAAATCACCCAAAAGCAGATTAGAAAATATCCCAATACACTAAAACACTTTATTCACAGCACAAACACGCACACCATCTTTTAACCGACCTTAAAACGTGCGACAGACGTGCGCCCGCGCGCGTTGCGACTTTGCGACTACTTCGATGTCAAGTTTACGAAGCTATTCAAGTTATGTCGCTTCTGTGTCGTCGGTACATATTATGTTGGAGTGTTATGTCAGGGAATATAATACTAGAATGCAAAGCACATCATGATTTTGTTTATAAACATTTCGTTTCTGGAAATTATGTTATTGTAGTTAGATGAGTAAACTGGGATTGTTGTCAGAGACGGTGTTACAAAACAACTAGCGGATTTGGATTTACAAGAAAACAATCAATCCGTTAGCAGAAATATTTAGACGAAGATGACAATGGAAAAATCGTGAGCAAAGGGAGAAGACAATTTAAAGTTTATAAAATGCAATAGTAAGACTATGAAAGTCAACACTCTATAATAATATAATAAACCTGAAGAGATTTTTGTTTATTTGTTTAAACGCCACTTATCTCTGAAACTCTCAGTCGGATTGGAACAATATTTTTGCAAATGAAAGCCAGACTCATGAGGAATAAATAGTAAAGGCTACACTATATATCTAACATCACGGTACGACACACGGGAGAGAATCAGTAACGAAATACATCTTATTGTGGGTGAAAAAAACCATGCGGACGAAGGCACATATTTTGTAACTTGGTTGCACATGAAAAAGCAAAACTAATAAGATTTTAGTAAAGCAGGTTTTTAGTAACATTCTTACAATCCCAAAGAACTAGATTAAACAAAGAATTCTACTACAACAGATATATTTATAAAGGCAATGTTGAAGATATATTTTCTTTACCAGACGATACAAAGATGAACTTCGACGTTGAACTAGCTTCTGCTCCCATTGATTACACGCACTGTTGGGTACCAGAAATGTACAGGCGGTTACCATCTCTCTGCACTTCTCATTAAAGGTGCCTTTTGCTTGTTGTGTTTGACGAGGGAGACGAACTCATAAGCATAGCCGAAGAAGGTATTTGTATTAATTCTCATCTATACTTCTATACTAATATTATAAAGCTAAAGAGTTTGTTTGTTTGAACGCGCTAATCTCAAGGACTACTGGTTGGAATTGAAAAATTCTTTTAGTGTTGGATAGTCCATTTCTTGAGGAAGGCTATAGGCTATGTAACATCACGCTACGACCAACAGGTGCTGAGCAGCGAGGGTGAAACCGCGGGGAACAGCTAGTTATGTATATAAAAAACACTGAGGCTAAAATTGTGATCCAAAATTTTATAATAATACGAGCCTATTATTGTCTTACTACAGAGCAAAGGCTTCTTCTTAAAAGAAAAAGCAGAAAAGGGATTAATGCTCATGCCTCTTTGATTAATCGCCACGCTTGCTCAAGGCGGATTAGCGATTTCAGATTTATATTAATTATAAGTGCAGGTTTCCTTACGATGTTTTCTTTCACCAATGTCAATGATGTCCAAGATAAAATTAGAAAGTACATACAAATTGAAAAAGTCACATTGATACTTTAGAACCTGCAACCTCATGCATGCAAGAGCGGGGGTCGAAACCAATGGGCCGTCATGACAGTCAACCAAAATTGAATGAATTTTCATTATAAAACAGACTAAAATGAAGTAAAAACATTAAGTAAATGAACCATTTTATTTCTGGTTCAGTAATTAATTGAACCTGATGAACCTTAAAGCCGGAATAACGTAACGCACCGATGCACCTTTGACCCTGACTAATGTTTTTAATGATTTAGGAAGCCGACCCTCCTTATGACCGGTAGATTTGACCTCGACAGGAGGGTCAATGTTACATCATTATTTTTGTAATTTTATGGAGTAAGAATGATTACAAGTTTTTAGGTTTATCTCTTCAATTTATTACTATAGTCAAGTCACAAATCCTCATTTACCGAAGATTTACGCGAACCCAGTTACTGGGTTACACAAAACCCCTTGTTAAGGCTGGTGGTCTACCTTCAGGCTTCTGACTACCCGTAACGACTGTCAAAGATCTAAGAATAATGTAGCCGGGACCAACGGGTTTATGTGAAATCCGCGGGTTCACACCAGCAACTTCCGAGCTTTTTTTTTTTTTTTATAGACGGGAAATCATCAAATAACTTCCCCCGCCCTGGGTGGAGCGGGAGGGAGTGTCAGACTTTTACTGACTAAAACCCGTCTATGTTCCTTCATGTGCCCTTTGCGTTCCGGGGGCGCGGTATCTCTTTCGAACAACCCGCAGCCCCGGCAGGGGGGAACTTCCGAGCTTAACGCTGATACAATAAAATACAAATAAATAAATTTTAACTTTATTGCATAGTATAAAACAAAAACGGTTCCCCCGTCAGTCTGTACGCTTCTTTCAAACTACGTAACAGATTGTACATAATGCTAAAATATAAAGTGATTCAAGGAAGGTTTATACTTATAGAACATGACGCTACAACAAACGGGAGCGACGCAGTAAACAAAGACGTAACTGAACGCTTGTGATACTGCTAGCAATACTACTAGCGAGCTACTACTAGCCAATAAAAACACTAACACTTTTTTCATCATGTTTTGTAACTCTGAAGTAATGAACTCCAAACTAGGTCTAGCAAACACGTTGCGTGTTCGCTAATGCCGTTACATACGGAATGACAAACAGTTTGACATAATTTTCGCAAATTCATAGAACTAACGACTAACAGCATTAATGTAATAACATTCTTGGGACAGAAATACCATTAAAATAAAACCGGCCAAGTGCGAGACGGACACGCGCACCGAGGGTTCCGTACAAACCTGTAGGTATAAGTAAAAGTGTTTAAAAATTATTAAAAATATTTTTATTATAACTAAATAGGTCAGATAGGCAGTCGCTCCATGTAAAACATTGGTATTCAGCTGCATCCGGTTAGACTGGAAGCCGACCCCGACATAGTTGGGGAAAGGCTAAGGAGATGATGATGATTTTTTAAAAACTAAAAATTTACGGTTTTCGCAAATTTTCCTTTATCTGTGCTATAAGACGTTGCTTAGTACCAAATTTCAAGATTCTGAGTTCACGGGAAGTAGGTACCCTGTAGGTTTTGATTCCCATGCGAGTGTCGAAAATTTGCGGAATTTTGCGGCATAAACGGCTGTATCTTTTGATTGCGTTGGTTTAGAAGTTTGATATTTTCACAGCTCCAAGGGACAGTAGACCTGAGTATTTGATATAAATTCCAGCTTGATACCTCTACGCGTTCCTGACAAAAAGATTCTTGACAGACAGACAGACAGACAGACGGACGGACGGACAACAATGTGATCCTATAATGTTCCGCATTTTCCTTTCGAGGTACGGAACCCTAAAAAAGATGAAAATTTTATCACGCGTGCTCTGCTACGGTTAGGTAATGCCAAGTTTTGAACTAGCCTATAATAATAATAATGTCACCCTATTATTGTCCCACTGCAGGGCAAATGCCTCTCATACAGAGAATGCACGAGCATTGATCATCACGCTTGCTCAAGGCGGATTGGCGATTTTAGACCCATATTAATATTCATTTATTTGCATACCATAATGTGTATAAAGATAATAATTACTAGCTCATATCCCGCGGTGTCACGCACGTCCAGTTACGTCATTAATTACTGCTCCGCCCTCACTGGCTATAGCGTGATGTTCTATACGTATAATTCTTCCTCTAGAATTACTCTTTCTATTGAAGAAAATTGAATTTAAATGCGTTTAAACGATCTAAGCGTACAGACGGACAGACGGCTGGAAGAGACTTTATGACTTCATGTGTCTGTTGTGTTGTGTTGTTGTGTGTGTTGTCTTTATGACTTTATGTGGAGATGTGTCCAAGTTTCCTCACGATATTTTCCTTCACTAGTATCCGTGGCCTGTCTTGCTAGCCTAGTGGTTCTAAGCACGACTGCTATGCTAGAGGTCCCGGGTTAGATTCCCAGGCCGAGCAAAAAGTGTTATTGAAAGGGGTATTGGGTTTTTCTATGAAATTCTCAGTAGCAGCTCGGAGTTTGGATTTGTGCTCGGTTAATGGCAATAGGCTCGCCCCCTATTACATGGGACCTAAATATACCTGCGAACTGTGGGTGTACATTGGTACACCTCTGTCTAACCCATCGGGGAATACAGGCGTGATGGTTGGTGTCCGTAGTGTCCAAGATAAAATAAAGTACATAATAATATCGAACCCGCAACCTAATGCATGAGAGGGCCTAACCACTGGGCCATTACGACGATTAGAACCAGTTATTTAACGTTTTTCTTTTTGTTTCTAAAGAACAACGTGGTTTTTGGCAATTTAGATTAGGAATGCGTATATCTGATGGAAGAATTCTAGGTACATAGCTGTTTTTGCCAGAATTTCTGACATATCTATTACATCATCTGCTTAACCTCAACTGGGGTTAACTTCTAGACCAGCTAGATTCAGATAACTGTCTTATCACCGGTCTGTTATCAGTTTCTAGGTATATAATGGCAATGACCGGAAAATGGCAATAGGCTCGCCCCCTATTACATAGGACCCAAACATACCGGCTAACTGTGGGTGTACATTGGCACACCTCTGCCTAGCCCTTCGGGGAACACTGGCGTGATGGTATGTTATGTAATAAAAATAAAATTGATGACACAGTGACTGCTGCGCTGCGTGCCGTGGGATTGATTTCCGCACAGGCCTCATATTTGTATGGTCTACAGATAGTTATTTCGGGTCTGGCTGTTAAGGAGTATAATTGAAAAGCACATTCACGATACACTTAAAAAAAAGCGTTACACCACACGCTTTTTTTAAAGAAAGAAAACATAAATAAAATATATTATATTGTTCCAAAGTCGTTAGTAAGGAATTAGTCATAGATTGTGCTTATCTTTGGCAATACAACGAAAAAGAAGTTTTATGGAAGTGAAGTTATTTATTTACTAATCAGTATTCCATGCTTTTTATGATAGTGGTAATGCCAAACATGTCAAAGAAAGTGTAGTAGTAGTAAAGCTCTATCTGTAGGAGTTCGTTCGGGGAAGTATTACCACCATACCTATTTCTACCGCAAAGCAGCGTTGCTGTGTTCTGGTTTGAAAGGTTTGAGTACGGTGAAAATACAGTCATATCAGACATTTCAATTTTGTCTCTGGGATGGCAACGCATTTGCAAGGGCTCTAGTATTGCAAAAGTTTATGGGCAGAGGCGACCGCTTAACATCAAGTGGGCCGTCGGTTTGTTTGCGATCCAAGAAAATTAAAAAAAAACATAATAGACTTGGTTGATTGTTATAGAATGCCTAAGGCAGTCCGCCTTTGTAGTTTTTGTTGCATGAAGTATAAATAAATAATAAACATAATTTGTAATACGGCTTTCTTGTGTGTTTATGTCACTAAGTAACACTCCACATGTCGAAAGCTGGTAAACACGAATCATCGGCTCGCCGGGGGCTAGACATGACGGTAGTATGCGGTCGAGGCGAGAATGTGCGCGGAAGCGATAGTGGCTTAGAAATTGGTGGATTTGAAATGCCTCAGCTTTTAAAAGCAAAAATAAATCCTATAGGTATAATACTTATAACTCATCTATGCTTATAAAATATAGCTGAAGAGACTGTTTGTTTGTTTAAACGCGCTATATAATCTTTTAAAATGGATTACTAAAAAATATAAAGGATAGTATAGGCTTTTTTTTATATGGGACAAGTTCACCACACTGTTCCCAAACCACTGCAATTCCTGTACGCCAGAGTCAACAGTAGCGACCATAAGAAAAGCGCCGAGGCAATGAAGCTCGACGAGTCCCGGAGAAACGATTTAACTGTCTTGGATCCCGCAACGAAATTAATCAGAAAAGATTAGGGAAGGAGTAAGAAAAATGTAATTAATAGTATATGCATCATCATTATCTCATGCAAAATCCCCACGCTAGAGGGGAGTACAGAAAGAAAAAAGTTTATTGACACAAACCATGTGCACACAGATATACCTACTAACAAAAAGGCAATAGAAAACAAAATAGAAAACAACATAACTGTCAGAAACTACCTTACTAAAAACTGCCCTGGTGTGTTCCCTTCCTACACTTACTCCTTTGAGCTTACGCGCCCTGCAAATTGTTCTTTGTCCTCTTTACCCGCTCAGCTAGCTTTCGCACCTTGGCTCATTCAACCAATCATTATAAAACCAATAGACACTAGACAGCGGCTTCCAATCACGCCATACAGTTACGTTTATCTGTACCATCGCTACCTCCAGCTGGAATTTTAACAATCTCATGTAATTTAACGCGTTTTATTGATAACTTATCTGGTACCTAGATAAGTTGTGGATAGCGGGAAAGGTGTTCAGCTGTAAATGTTTATCTTGACTGTTGATTTCGTGGTTACAGTTGCGATTCCAAGGTCGTTGGTTCGATTCCTAGGTAGGGTAAATTTGTTATTGGGTTTTTCTATTTGGAATTTCTTTGTATTCACCATTGTATGGCAAACAAGCCGGTGCATCGGTGGCCCACCTGATTTTAGGTGGTCACCGCTACCTATGGACATCTGTAATACCAGAGCCATACCCTTGCAAAGGCGTTGTCATCCCAGAGGCAAAGTTAAAATATCTCATGTGCCTGTAATTACACCGGCACCCATACCCTTCAAACCGGAACACAGCAACGCTGCTTTGCGGCAGAAATAGGTATGGTGGTAGTACTTTCCTGGACAAGCTCCTTCACAAAGAGCTTTCTGAGCAGCTCGGGGTTGGTAGATTAGTTTTTTGACACAACCAATGCTTGGAAAACATGTCGAATATACACTGTTAGATTTTTAGCATTGATTATTTACAGGGTAGGTAGCTTATGACGCGAATAGTGCATGGAATGGTAGTGCGAAAGTGGTACTTAACTTCTCTATTTACAAAACAAATTGAACCACAGAGCCTATTCAGGTCTTCGTTCAAAAAAGCAATATGGCTTCACAGAATAACCTGCAAGTCGACAATAACAGTTTCAGGGAAAGTTTACCACAATGTGCCGTTCAAGAAATAGCTTCATTTCGCTGAATACTGGTTTAATGATGCCTTGTTGTTATGGAAACTTTCAAGGCGAAGATTTCATGTTTTCTTGGTTCATTTTCTATGAAACTAAAGATACCCTGCGGTTTACGCGGTTACGTTTTTGGTCATTGCTGTACTCCAGTGTGTTATAGCGTGATGTTCAATATGTATAAACCTCCCTCTTGAATTACTCTGTTTATTGATAAAAATCGCATTAAAATCCGTTGGGATGTTTGAAAGTTCTAAGCGTACAGGCGGCGGGAAGCGACTTTGTTTTAAACTATGTAATGAAGATATCCCGTTCTCAACCGCGTTTAGTGACGTTTTTGGTTACAGCGCCGCCCTGTATGTTGAAGCGTGATGTTATATCGTCCCCGTAGAGCGAAAAGTCATTAACTCGAAAAACCATGTTTTGAGATAATGAGAGTTAAAGTTTTTGAAAATATAAATCGTCATAACTTTCATTTGCCATTACACATCTTAACCGTTTTAGCTTTATTTTGAAGATAATAAAATTAAGTTTATAGTATAAGATCTACAATACTTTAAAAACTTCAAATAATTGAGAAAAGTAGAAAAAAACAAGTTAATTAATTTTTCCCTACAAAATCCTTGACTTATTTGGAAATTAGTTAAAGATCGACCGTAGTTAGTGATTTTTCACTCAGTTCTAAATTACTATGAAGAAAAATAACTAGAGTTAAGTAAAGTGAAACTAACTGTAAGATGTACGAAATGTGTATTGTAAATACTACCTAACTGAATAATCGAAGCTGGTGTGGTAAGTTTTGTTTTAAGTATGACATGAATAACTAATTAAACTACTTTAATAAATTAAGTAAAGTTGTATTCTAATAATTACAAGACATAAATCAATCAAAATACTAATAAATAGTTGGTACAAGACAAAAGAGAGTGCAACAATCAAAAAAGCTTGCGGGTGGGGCTGTATCGGGGCACACAGCCGTTGGTTAAACGTAAAGCATCTTTTAAACCTAGGTAACGTTTAGGTGTTGTGTCGCGCGAATACGATTACTTAGAAGTTGTATGTAGTGCTAAACTATGAGAGCGACAGGGTCACCTGCAAACCATGCACACTGGTACATTTGCGCTTATGGTTGGTATGGTTTTCTAAAGTACTGTCTAATCATGACGGAGATGTCTCACTTATGCAGTACTGCACCGATCTGGGGATTGTCTATAAGAAAGCAGGGTCCCTCTCAATTAGCTGCTCGAAGAACTCTCATGATCGTTGATCAGCTTTCGGGTAATGTTTTCTGCATGTCGCGAAAATTGGAAAGTATTGTTAATCCCCACCATCACCTGTAGTCGTAACATCTTCATTGCCATATACAACACACACTGAGGGGTTACACCACATTGTCTTCACTCTTTCCACAATCAGACTAGCGTCGCCGAGATCTATCGCAGGGAAGCTTAATTGTTCAGCTTGGCGACCGTATGTGATGTTGAGTGGGCACTCTGTCCAGGTGCCATGCCCAGGTATTTAGCATCGTCGTGTTGATGGGCATAATTATTCTCAGTCTCTGATACGCAATGACAATCCTATGGTTCGATAGCTGTATTTTTGTTCATTCCTCGTTCGCTCTGCACGGACCTTTAACTGGACCGGCCTAGCCACGCTCCTCCTAGCCCAGTAGACTGTGATATTGTTTGCGCCTTATTGTCAAATATCGCAGCCATTGCATTGTGCATTTCCTTAATAACTCACGACTTTTGCATTATTATGCGATGTGCGATATCGTCATCCAACTGGCGCGGCAGGGTCTGCACCATATCATTGACATCGTAGGGTATGTTAATAACGTGTCCGTCGATTTCATACTGTCCTGCGCATCGCATCGCATCGGCCTATTTGCATGTCTCGGTGACACCAGACTCTCCTTATTATTAAGCTTAGTTTGGGTAGATGAGTAGGGTATGGCGGGTAGCTGTATCTATTATTCCTGCTTTCGTTTCTGTCAGCAATCGTTGAATAAGATCCGGCAGAGCATAAGGCGAACCGTATCTTCACCGGGGAACGCATTCTTCAAGAATTGGGATGTGCACAGATGCGCTCACAGCCTTCAAGTCGTGCTCCACAGTCGGTCACATACGTCACACTTGTGGCAGTACTCATTGCTCATAAACACATTACTAAACTTTTCTGCGGCCAACTCACAATGTAAGAGTTGTCTCATGAGTTGAGTTGTCGATTTTTTTGTTTTTCTGCACCGGCCGTGAGCTGCCGTGTTATATTTTCACCTAGTTTGATTGACTGGTAGAGAATGTCTAAGGCATTAAGTCCGTCTTTGTACTCTTTGTTACATAAAGTTTAAATAAAAACATAATTAAATTAACTCCCGTCGCCTAGAGTACTCCGCCGCACGTTCAAATTGTTTCGGTTGAGGTGAAGAGTTCAAACAGTTGGGCCTAACCTGGCAACCCAGGATGTGTCCTGATGGGCTGGAACTGTCATGTACCTCTACTGCGGGTACGACTCGGCTGGCTCAATCTTGAGACGCAACAATCGGCTTGATTCAGTAGCTTTAACTAGCTTTAGCTGAATCTAGCGAGCTTCCTTCGTTTTTGGGACCCTTTAGCAGATGTGGCTGGTCATGGTCATGGTTCTACATCCTTCGGAGGCACCATAACCGATGTATTCTCATTTTTTTATGAAATTGAAGTTAATTCCAAAGTAACTATCTATGGGCAATTGTTATTAATTATCATGGGTAAAATCATTCAAATGGGTTAATTACTTTTCGCTTTTGAAGTATTGTGCAAATCATTTAAAAATAAAGAATGAGAAGTCACTATGTTAAGTTAGTTAATTTTCGCTATCGTCTGTTTTAACAAACTATTGATTTCAAAAACTCACTAAATCGATTTAGTGATTTTTAGGCTAACTAAACGCATATGTTTGCTTTGATAATTTCAGAGAAAAGTAATTAAGTCGTTTTAAGTGCAAGTTATGTAAATTTTATATTAATGTTATAATCATTAACTAATTTAGTTATTTCTCGCATTACGCTGTGGGGTCCAAAATATAGACTTACTTACTTTTCACACTTCGTAAAACAAAAACCAACGCAGCTTCAGGAATGACGGTTAGGCAGATATTTAGAGAAAAAAATGGTGATCTTAGTGACATTGATAACTCATTTTGGCTATTTTCGGACTTAATGACTTTTCGCTCTACGGGGACGATATGTATGTTCTACAGTTTATAACCTTCCTATATTTAACGGGCTGTATAAGGCAAAAGGGTTTTTTTTATGGCGGTGATTGTAATAGCACGTAATAGTTATCCCTTAAATATATCTAAATTTACATATCTTTTAAGACAGAGAAAAATAACTAAAACTGTGAAAATATATGAAAAATTAATACGCAACTAAGCGCGCACTTACAATCCTGAAACACGTAAAGACGTGTAGCGCCATCTGTGTAAGCAACTTAGAACTACAGACGTACGCGCTGCTTAGCTTTGGACAAGTTGAATAAAGTGAAAGTTAAGTGTAAGGTTATATTGCGTGATGCTGTTAAACTTAGTTTACCTGGTAACCAATAGATGGCGTTTGTTTTGCTAAAGTTGAAAAAATCACCCATTGTGTGATTTTTTTCCCATACATACTTAGATTTTTATTATATATAGGTATACCATCACGCCTCTGTTCCCCGAATTTAAATATTTAACTATTTAGATGTAGATAATGAAAATTGAAGAAGATGATGATGATATTTCTACTAGGTACACGAAATATGAAAAGAAAAACAATTGCTGTAGTAAATGGTTGCATTTTAAAAAATTGGCCCCGCAAAATTATAGTAAATTAAAAAATTAAATTATTAAGTAACATTAATATTGAATTATTAAATCGTCATGAAGGCTCAGTGGTTAAGGCTCCCACCTCTGATGCACGAGGTCGTGGGTTCGCAACCGGGCACGGGCAATACCAATGTGACTTTTTCTAACTCATATGTACTTTCTAAGTTTACCTTGGACATAACTAAATATGTCAGAGGCTCTTGAGGCGGTTTAAAAACTCTGACACTAGGGTGTATGGGATCGTTAGACCTTACTACCCACAGGATAAAGAAAAAAGACCTAATGTTTGATATTAACATAGAAACAGCTGGTATTTTTCATATTTCAAAGTTAATCCGTACTAATATTATAAATGCGAAAGTAACTCTGTCTGTCTATCTGTCTGTCTCTTCTTCACGCCTAAACCACTGAACCGATTTCAATGTTTGGTACAGATATAGTCTGGGACCCGAGAAAGGACATAGGATAGTTTTCATCCCGGAAATCCCCCGGGAACGGGAACTATTAATCCACGCGGACGAAGTCGCGGGCAAAAGCTAGTTTCATAATAAAAGTTATTCATATTCATGAGTACTTTCAACCCGTGAAAGATGGCTACTAAATCAGACGTCAGCCTGTATAATATCATGCTCGTGACATATCGCTAACTTCAGAAACAGGCCGATAAACTTCTTAATATTGAAAACGCCTACGGGCAACGATAACGACTTATCATAACTTAGACCCATACATTAAACCCGGTCAAATGTTAGTCGGAGTTGTACTCGGAGGGTTCCGCACTACTGTACAATATTTAAGTATATTTTTCTTAACTATCTCGTTAGCCTAATGGTCCTAAGCGCGACTGCTGCGCTAGAGGTCTTGGGTAGAATGCCCAGATCGAGCAAGAAGTGTTAAGTGTTGGGTTTTTATGAAATTGTGAGTAGCAGCTCGGAGTTAGGCTTTGTGCCCGGTTAATGAGAATAGGCTCGCCCCCTATTACATGCGACTTAAACATACCAGCGAACTGTGGTACATTGGTACACGTCTGCCTAACCCCTCGGGGGACACAGGCGTGATGATCGTATGTGTTATTTTTATTTTTTCGTTTTGTCACCATGTCATCTTGCAGTTCAATCTAGGAAGTTGTCTACTGCCACCTTACTAGGTTGAACTGCAAGGTGACATGGTGACATTCCTGTAAAGACATACAAGAAATCACGTTTGTTATTCATATAGGAATCTACTTTTTTTTTAATTAATCATTTTTATTTTTATTATTTTCTAGTTTCTCCCCGGGACTTTGTCCGAGTTAAAGTTAATATATCCTACAGGAACATTATTCCTTTTCCAGTATTTTTCCGGAATAAAAACTAATCTATGTGCTATTCCAGACTGCAATATCATCATATCTCTGTGCCAAATTTTATCCAGATCCGTTCAGCCGTGATTGAGTGACAAACATCAATCCATCCTAATTTTTGCATGTCTAATATCTAATAGTAAGATTGTTATTTCACCCACATTCTATGAAAATAACAAGTACCTATCTACCTATTACGGTTCAAAAGATAGAAAGAGAAGGCAGACAGTCTTAGTACTCGTAATAGGGTACCGTTTGGCACATTAGAGTACGGTACTACGCGGAACCCTTGAAAAGCTTTTCACGAATCAAACTCGATTTCGAAGTTCGGGACCCGAATATTTTATCAAAAGCCGAAAGTTCTTAACCTTGACCATTCAACGTGCCGTCTCACACAATGGTAATACATTACTTTTGCGAAAACACGTTTTCATAATGCTTTTTAATCAAAAAAAATCCCTCAACTTTAACAATTCCTTTTGAACGAAAGGGATTTTTTTTAAATAATGCGAGTGCCTCTTACGTTACGTATTTGGTAATATTTGTTAGAATATGATCTGAGATCCTATTGTCGCCAGAGCTACGTCATTTTAGAATATAATAATAGCGAAGAGGCCGCGACTTCGTCCGCGTGGCTTAATTCTTCCACGTTAAGTTACGACTTTGGTTACTGCTCCGCTCTCGTGGGTCGTAGCGTGATGTTAAAAAGCCTATGTTACTGAAAAAAATGGTTAAAATCGGTTCAGTAGTTTCGACATCTATTCGGTACAAACGAACAAAAAAGTAATTCCTCTTTATAATAATAGTAATAATTTATCTTTATTTGCTAAGAAAGTCAGTATACAAGATAATAAATACCTATAGTAATGTTATATCGTGGGCCGTGGCGTACCTACAAATTGGTTACAAGAGATGGTACATAAACCGCGACATAATATAACAAAATTACGTTATAGAATTACCAATTAAATCATAATTATTATTTATATATCATGAACAATAATCGTAATGACTGTAATTGCTGTATAATCATTGTAATCAATGAATCTGTTCGTAGTGTCAAAATACCATCATGCCTGTGTTATATATTATGGCTTTTAATGATGATAATCATTAAAAGTTATAATATATGTACTGTATTTTTAATTGCTAAAGTTGTATTTTGTGATTTGTTGATACCGGAAGTTGGTTCGGTTATGATTCAAATCATAAAATCATAGCTAAGACCAGTTTTACGTTATTTATATTTTATTATTTATGTCGTTACATAATTATAGCTTTTTATACACATAAATATAATTTCTAGACACATTTGTACAAGTCTCTGTACTAACGACTCGATGACTCACTTGTTTGTCACTGTCTATAAAGGCGAGAGCCCAACGCTTTGAGTGTCATTCTTATCTGAGCTGTCGGACCGAGCAGATCGCTAGTTAAGTATATTTCCTCTTTTATTAGATATTATAATTATAACTATATGTTCCTTAATACTTTTGTATTACTGGTGGCAATATTGGTTATTTACTTTATTTGGTTATATACCTGACATGGTAGCTAAATAATGTTACCAGTAAGCAATGATGTTGTATAAATGCTACGTACGTATGTATATATACATTTATATGTATATATACGTATAAGTATGTGTATAAAGGTACTTTTCTATAAGTGTTACTATATATATACTTTTGTACTGCTGATAGCAGTGTTGGTTATATACTTGATGTAGTAACTAAATGATGTTACTATTGAGTAATGATGTTGTGTACATAGGTATATGTGTAAAAGTATTTTTGTATAAATGTTGGTGTGTATACATGATGATATAGAATCAATTGTTTAATAAAGATGTAATAAATGAAATGAGTAATAATGATAAATGACTTTCATTGATACATAAGGTTAGTTTCAATATTGAGCAACTTTAATAAATCGGATAATTGCCATATATTAAATAAATAAATATATTTGATTCAAATTTATTTTAACTATTTTACCTTCTTTACCTATTTCTAACATCAGAAGTGGGATCACCAGGTGCCATACCAATATTTATAATAATTATGTTTTTATTTTAATATTAAAATGTAAATAAAATGAGGATTTATTAAGTGAATGAGAATATATTTCCAGGATTTTTGTCACTACCCGAATGGAGACAGAGATTATCCAGAAGCTGCTTACTGCTGACAAAGAAGCGTTATCCAGCTAGAATCGGCAGGATGACGTGAATCTCTCAATATTTGATCCAACCGCCACCGACAGCAGCGGCATGTTTTGCGGATATTGAAAAACTGAGAAAGAATTTGATTGGAGCGACTTAACTAGAATCGCAAAGGCAGGTAAGGCCCTCGAGGGCTCTGTATTATCATGGTACGAGCCCTGGCAACACCAGGAAGGATCATAGGAACATTTAGGTGCTGTATTAATTTCATTATACAACGATTATAACACTACGCAAGAGAGGTTTCAAAGAATACTAAAATTGTATTTTCAATAAAATTTAGTCTAATAAAAATAACTAGTTTGCGGAGGTATTCGAAACAATAATGTGAAAATGGCATCTTTTAACAGTAGTGTAAATACGTCTGAATTAATAGCTTTATAAAAGCCTAAAAAGTTACCATTAGATCAATCTTCCCACAATTTACACGGGCCAAGTAAACATTACAAGCCAATGCTAAAAACCGACAAAAAAAAAACACATAAAAAAAAATCGTTACGTGAGGTGAAAAAGAACATTTCTGTACACAGTGCACATAAACTAGTGAAACAAAAGGACAAAAAATGTACAATCGTAAATTCGAAAAAAAAAAAACAATTGAACTCTGAGAAAAATCAATGGGTATGCTCAAGTCACCTTAAATAACGTTTAAAAATTTAAGCTAATCAATGTCACCATTTGTAACATGTCTATTGTTTCTATTATCGATACAGAAGCAAGTTGTAGCATTATACGGGAATCTATTACCAGACTACAAAATTATAATGTATGGTACCTACCATGCTCTAATGGAATAGAAATACTTGACTTGCAATTACCACAGTGCCAGTTAAATTTGAAAACGTCTGTACCTATAGAACTAGATTTAGATACCCGTGACCAAGATATTCTATATGGTCTCCTTATTGGTAGGAATGTAGTTCGTCATCCTGATATTCAAATTATAGTACTTAGATTCTGAAGGTTGTAAGGCCTACATGGAAAGATCTATCTCCTGTTGCCACTGTATATCTAGTTAATCAGTGTGATGCTTATGTTAAGCTTCAATTCTCAATACAGAATTTGAACACAAACTTAAAAGAAAATACAAAAAAAAAACAGGCCAATTGATTTGTTTGATTGAAAATAATAAAGTAGTAAATTACAGACCATGTAGGTTAGCCCCCGTTGAAAGACAAAAAGTAAGCATAATAGTTACATATTTGGTTGATAAAGTCAAAGTCAAAACATTTATTCCAATTCGACTATGAAAGGCACTTTTAGAAACGTCAATTAATTTAACTATTAAATCTAGTTGCCCATTCCAAAAAGTAGTTTAGTATGGAGAAGAACATGTAAGAAATACCATTACATTATGTTGTACAGTTCTATAAATATACTAATGTCAAAAACAATAAAAGTCACTCAAAGTACTACAATACGCACTAAGTGCTACGAATTAAGAAATGAAAGCTAAACCAATTCAAAATAACCAAGATAAAGATAAGACAAAGATACATTATTGCATAATTGTGTACATTAAGATCTTATTAATAAACATTACATTTTTAGTATCAACAATCCACCCAGGTCGGATATTTTTTGAGAATTAGGTATTTGAAAACTCACAAATATTATTTTTATCAAAATACTCATTACATAATTATCATATAAATATTATTTTGAATTAAGATATTCATTTAAATTATAAAATACTTTTTAAATTGAAAAAAAATACCAATTTATATTTGAACATATTTCCAATTAATTGCTTGATGGCTGGTGGTAGGTGGTTGTACACAAGAATAGCAGTAACATAAGTACTTTTATAATACATCATATTGTTGACAGCCGGTAGATTAATGTCATATTATACTGTTTCCGTATGTTTATTTTAGAATCCGATTCCAATTAAATATTTGATACGAATTACCAATGTTGTAATCGTAGATGATCACTTCTAAAATTTCAAAAGACAACGAATCAGTGTGAGCCATATTAACCATAAAATAATAATAATGAAATAAAAATAATAAAATAAAAAATGAAGCATTACAGTTTTAGAGGAAAAAAATAGTAATAATAATCAAAACAAATAACTTATATACGTATAATTAAATTAGCAAACAGTTGATAAATAAATAATTCGCGAAAGTCACTCCCCATTCGCTAGATCGATTTTGTTAGGTAAGAAAGAAAAAAAAGGGGGCAATGACCATTCATGTATCGATCATCGTTCACCAAATAAAATATAGAAAAGGACAGGTACTCATTAATAGAGTTGTAGTTCTAGAAACCATTAATCAAAGACCAATTTTTGGTTCCCATTAATGGCAGCATTTGTGAACAGGTATTTGTACCATTGCTTCATTTATGTAGAGCGAAAATTCCATTCTGGCCCAAAAGACGGACACATCCAATATATAAGTCACCATACTATTCACTCGGTTTGTGCAGGGCCTTTTCCCACAATCCACAGACGGTTATAAGCATGTGTTCCTAATTATTGACGACTAAGCCAAAGACCTTCGGGGCAGCTGAGCTAGTATCTATGATCAGAGACACAATTACTCTATTTGGTACCCCATCATTAATAGTCACCGACCGTGGCACAAATTTTAGTTCCAATTTAGTTTGTTCTTTATATCGAGACTTAGAAATAGAACACCACATGATAGTCAACGGAACACCGCGGTAATATGTCAGACTGGCCGAACGAACTATGGAAATGGCAGTAATCCATAAATACCACAGTGCCAAATCTACGGGTTTTTCCCCTATACGACTACTAATTGGTAGTAATGCGAATATACTTTGTGTTCAGCCTCGCTTGAACGAAATTTATGGTAAATAATAATCATGTTAATATAATATAATAATCATGTTGCGAAATGTGATTTTAACATTCAAGCAGGTCGCGAACTCGCTCACAATCGTCTCATGGCTCAAAAATTTAAAGAACGTTCGATGCAGTACCCCCTTAAATATATATAATAATAATATATTATTTAATTCAGGTAACAAAGACCCATAAAAATAAAAAATAAAACACATATAAATATATACCACGTAGGGAATATAGTTTACGTTTATCAAGACCATAGATGTCATAAAAAGCTTTAGCTAAAATTTAGGGGCTTGTATTGAAATTCACGATTAGACAGGCTACGATTTTGGCCAGATGAAATTATTTATGAGAATGCTATTGTTGAAGATGCTATTTGTCCCCAAATATTGATAAATTATAAGTTATTATTATATTTGTTAAATAAATGGCTGTGCCTATGGCTGTGCCTATTATAAAAATAAATAATGTGGCTGTGCCCATGGCTGTGCCCATGGCTGTGCCTATAATAAAAATAAATAATGTGGCTGTGCCCATGGCTGTGCCTATAATAAAAATAAATAATGTGGCTGTGCCCATGGCTGTGCCTATAATAAAAATAAATAGTGTGGGTACCTGTGGCTGTGCCTATAATAATAATAATGCCACTTCAAAATAAATTATGTGGCTGTGCCTATAAAAATAATAAATGTATTAATATAAAAAAAAGGCTGTGCCTGTGGCTGTACCTATAACAACAATAAATGTACTACTTAAAAAGATATAAAAAATATATCATGATTGTACTTCGAGAACGAAGTACTTATCAGAATGGCCGTGTTATATATTATGGCTTTTAATGATGATAATCATTAAAAGTTATAATATATGTACTGTATTTTTAATTGCTAAAGTTGTATTTTGTGATTTGTTGATACCGGAAGTTGGTTCGGTTATGATTCAAATCATAAAATCATAGCTAAGACCAGTTTTACGTTATTTATATTTTATTATTTATGTCGTTACATAATTATAGCTTTTTATACACATAAATATAATTTCTAGACACATTTGTACAAGTCTCTGTACTAACGACTCGATGACTCACTTGTTTGTCACTGTCTATAAAGGCGAGAGCCCAACGCTTTGAGTGTCATTCTTATCTGAGCTGTCGGACCGAGCAGATCGCTAGTTAAGTATATTTCCTCTTTTATTAGATATTATAATTATAACTATATGTTCCTTAATACTTTTGTATTACTGGTGGCAATATTGGTTATTTACTTTATTTGGTTATATACCTGACATGGTAGCTAAATAATGTTACCAGTAAGCAATGATGTTGTATAAATGCTACGTACGTATGTATATATACATTTATATGTATATATACGTATAAGTATGTGTATAAAGGTACTTTTCTATAAGTGTTACTATATATATACTTTTGTACTGCTGATAGCAGTGTTGGTTATATACTTGATGTAGTAACTAAATGATGTTACTATTGAGTAATGATGTTGTGTACATAGGTATATGTGTAAAAGTATTTTTGTATAAATGTTGGTGTGTATACATGATGATATAGAATCAATTGTTTAATAAAGATGTAATAAATGAAATGAGTAATAATGATAAATGACTTTCATTGATACATAAGGTTAGTTTCAATATTGAGCAACTTTAATAAATCGGATAATTGCCATATATTAAATAAATAAATATATTTGATTCAAATTTATTTTAACTATTTTACCTTCTTTACCTATTTCTGTTTTATATTTCACTAGCTTTTGCCCGCGACTTCGTCCGCGTGAATTAATAGTTCCCGTTCCCGAGGGATTTCCGGGATAAAAACTATCCTATGTCCTTTCTCGGGTCCCAGACTATATCTCTACCAAATTTAATTGAAATCGGTTCAGTGGTTTAGGCGTGAAGAAGAGACAGACAGACAGACAGACAGACAGACAGACAGAGTTACTTTCGCATTTATAATATTAGTACGGATTTCTTAAATTGTCTTGGACATGACTGACATCGCTAACCATGTCAGAGGCCCTTGAGGTGGTTTAAAAACTCTGACACTAGGGTGTGTGGGGTAGTTAGACCTTACTGCCCACACGATAAAGAAAGAAGACCTAATGTTTGATATTAACATAGAGACAGCTGGTATTTTTCATATTTCAAAGTTAATCCGTACTAATATTATAAATGCGAAAGTAACTCTGTCTGTCTGTCTGTCTCTTCTTCACGCCTAAACCACTAAACCGATTTCAAAGAAATTTGGTACAGATACAGTCTGGGATCCGAGAAAGGACATAGGATAGTTTTCATCCCGGAAACCCCCCGGGAACGGGAACTATTAATCCACGCGGACGAAGTCGCGGGCAAAAGCTAGTTTCATAATAAAAGTTATTCATATTCATGAGTACTTTCAACCCGTGAAAGATGGCTACTAAATCAGACGTCAGCCTGTATAATATTATGCTCGTGACATATCGCTAACTTCAGAAACAGGCCGATAAACTTCTTAATATTGAAAACGCCTACGGGCAACGATAACGACTTATCATAACTTAGACCCATACATTAAACCCGGTCAAATGTTAGTCGGAGTTGTACTCGGAGGGTTCCGCACTACTGTACAATATTTAAGTATATTTTTCTTAACTATCTCGTTAGCCTAATGGTCCTAAGCGCGACTGCTGCGCTAGAGGTCTTGGGTAGAATGCCCAGATCGAGCAAGAAGTGTTAAGTGTTGGGTTTTTATGAAATTGTGAGTAGCAGCTCGGAGTTAGGCTTTGTGCCCGGTTAATGAGAATAGGCTCGCCCCCTATTACATGCGACTTAAACATACCAGCGAACTGTGGTACATTGGTACACGTCTGCCTAACCCCTCGGGGGACACAGGCGTGATGATCGTATGTGTTATTTTTATTTTTTCGTTTTGTCACCATGTCATCTTGCAGTTCAATCTAGGAAGTTGTCTACTGCCACCTTACTAGGTTGAACTGCAAGGTGACATGGTGACATTCCTGTAAAGACATACAAGAAATCACGTTTGTTATTCATATAGGAATCTACTTTTTTTTTAATTAATCATTTTTATTTTTATTATTTTCTAGTTTCTCCCCGGGACTTTGTCCGAGTTAAAGTTAATATATCCTACAGGAACATTATTCCTTTTCCAGTATTTTTCCGGAATAAAAACTAATCTATGTGCTATTCCAGACTGCAATATCATCATATCTCTGTGCCAAATTTTATCCAGATCCGTTCAGCCGTGATTGAGTGACAAACATCAATCCATCCTAATTTTTGCATGTCTAATATCTAATAGTAAGATTGTTATTTCACCCACATTCTATGAAAATAACAAGTACCTATCTACCTATTACGGTTCAAAAGATAGAAAGAGAAGGCAGACAGTCTTAGTACTCGTAATAGGGTACCGTTTGGCACATTAGAGTACGGTACTACGCGGAACCCTTGAAAAGCTTTTCACGAATCAAACTCGATTTCGAAGTTCGGGACCCGAATATTTTATCAAAAGCCGAAAGTTCTTAACCTTGACCATTCAACGTGCCGTCTCACACAATGGTAATACATTACTTTTGCGAAAACACGTTTTCATAATGCTTTTTAATCAAAAAAAATCCCTCAACTTTAACAATTCCTTTTGAACGAAAGGGATTTTTTTTAAATAATGCGAGTGCCTCTTACGTTACGTATTTGGTAATATTTGTTAGAATATGATCTGAGATCCTATTGTCGCCAGAGCTACGTCATTTTAGAATATAATAATAGCGAAGAGGCCGCGACTTCGTCCGCGTGGCTTAATTCTTCCACGTTAAGTTACGACTTTGGTTACTGCTCCGCTCTCGTGGGTCGTAGCGTGATGTTAAAAAGCCTATGTTACTGAAAAAAATGGTTAAAATCGGTTCAGTAGTTTCGACATCTATTCGGTACAAACGAACAAAAAAGTAATTCCTCTTTATAATAATAGTAATAATTTATCTTTATTTGCTAAGAAAGTCAGTATACAAGATAATAAATACCTATAGTAATGTTATATCGTGGGCCGTGGCGTACCTACAAATTGGTTACAAGAGATGGTACATAAACCGCGACATAATATAACAAAATTACGTTATAGAATTACCAATTAAATCATAATTATTATTTATATATCATGAACAATAATCGTAATGACTGTAATTGCTGTATAATCATTGTAATCAATGAATCTGTTCGTAGTGTCAAAATACCATCATGCCTGTATTCTCTGAAGGGTTGGGCAGAGGCGTACACCCAGAAAAAGAAACTAAATAAGTGTCAAAATAAATATTAAAATTAAGAATGTTTAAATAACATATAAAAAAGTCTCTCTCTGCGTTAGTTTTGACTAATTTCCAAAACGGCTGGAGCAATTTTAGTGGTAGATAGCTGTTGTTTTCTGATAATACCTTAGGCTACTATTATTTCAGAAAAAGAATTTGGGTTACCGCGCAAAAAGAATAAAAACCACGTGATAGCCAACATGCATGCAGACGAGGTCGGCAACGACATATATAAGCTAGTAAAATAAAAATAAATAAATGACGTAGATACGTTGGCCCTGGGATCTTACACCACAACGTTTCGAGCTAAGAATCCCTTTGAAGTTTAAACATCTTCCATTACAGAACGTGGTTTTATCTTTGAAGCCATAAAATGCTTTCTCCTAAGATATTATTAAAACAGTTTGCTTTGTGTCTGAGATTTGTAGGAAAATATAGGTTTAGCATTTTTAGGGTCGGTTTCACTACCATAATCTGACAATTATTGTTATTTACAATTCAGTAAACTATCTCGGGACCCTAGGGTCCCGGACCTTTGAAAGGCATACGAGGAGCCAAAGCCAACTCGCAGAGGCCCCTATGTCTTTACAATGAAATGGAACACCAACCGACAATTATCCCTGTTTGCACTATGCAAATGCACCCAAGGACAATCCCCGGCTGGTGCAGGACTATTGCAGAATATGGAAACGAATTATTTACAATTATTGTTACCCTGCTCAATAATAACATTCGCATTGTAAGGTCAATTTGACAAAAAATCCTTTATTTACGCATTTTCGACAAGATTTTGACATTGATAAACACTGAAATAAGATGAGATTGCGACTTGATTTTTACCTGGAAGGCAAATTGAAAAAATTTAAAACGTTCAAAATTTAATCGCAGTATCATCTAAGAAACAATAAATATGCAAACTACATAGGTAAAATATAGGCATTTTTTGACAGATTGAGATTAAGATTAGAATGCGATTGTTCTAAAGAATCGAACAGAATTTGTATAAAATAATTGTGCCAAGTAATATTGAAAGGTAGTGAAACAGAACCTTAATCTTTTATGTTGTTTTGTATGAAATTCGGGCAGTTGTCAAACAATTTTGAATATTTATTTGAGCTGCCTTCAAATTGAAATAAACGAGAGAGAAAAAAAATATAAGAACTGCCTTGTTAGCTTACTGGTGCTAAACGTGATTACTATGGCAGAGGTTTTAGGTTCGATTCCCGGTCTAGCCAAAAGTATTATTTGGTTCTTCAATGAAATTCTCAGTTAGGATTTGTGCCCGGGTAATATGGCAATAGGCTCGCCCCTATTACATGGGACCTAAACATACCAGTGAACTATGGGTATACATCGGCACACCTCTGCCTAACCCTTCTGATAATACAGGCGAGATAACCTGTTAAAAAATAAATAAAAAAAAACAGTGATTCAATTTGGATAACATTTTGCTATTATTATTTTAGACAAATGATGTTTCAAATACCAGAATTCAGACTTCAATCATCTAACCTAGCCTAACAATCACCCTAACTCTAAACTCGGTTATGGAAACGATTATTAGACCGATTTTTGTCAGAATTTTTGACTTAAGTTCTTCGTCGGAAGAAACTGTCAAAAATCGGCCCGATAATCGATCCGATTGTTGGTCGTGTGCGAAAACACTAACTCAGATTGAATTATATAAAGCTAACATCAACGATACCAACACGGATTGTAACTAACAACGTTTGGAAGGAATTAAAACCAAAGAAAGCAATCCAGTGACAGGCGAGTGTGCAGATAACCGCCATTGTACTTCAACGGCACTCAACGCTGGAATTTAATTGGTTTGTGTTCAGAAAGGGTGTGGCTGCAGTCATGACGGAAACTAGTTTGTTTTGTGACGAAGGATGGAGGGCATTCATTATTAAAGGCAGGAAGATTGGGTAGTTGAGACCATTAACTAATAATTCCAAGGCATCTTCTTTTAATATGCAATTTATTTTAGCCTTGAAAGCAATTAATTTTCAATTTACAGTAATGCTTGTTTTTAGCTGCTTTTAAAACAATATAAGTGGCAAATAAGTAATGTCACAGTTAACTATTGCCATATAAAAATAAAGACAGAATCGCGTTTTGACAGGTCCCTCAATTTGACAAAAAAACAATGGAATTTGACAGACAATAGCAAAATGTGTTGTCACTTGTTTGACAATTTAATTTACTTAGGTACTATTATCATCTTAAAACCTATAGTTTATTGAAAATGAATCGGGATTTATTAACATATTAAACTGTTCATTTTACACTTTTGTTGTGTTTTATTTAAAATCAGTATAGCTTTATCTTAATAATTTCAACTTATGCTATGGCCGTAAATTCTACATTGGGTATTACGCGTGCCCATATCCGTACCAATATTATAAATGCGAAAGTAACTCTGTCTGTCTGTCTGTCTCTTCTTCACGCCTAAACCACTGAACCGATTTTAATGAAATTTGGTACAGATATAGTCTGAGACCCGAGAAAGGACATAGGATAGTTTTCATCCCGGAAATCCCTCGGGAACGGGAATTATTAATCCACGCGGACGAAGTCGCGGGAAAAAGCTAGTATTTAAATATTTCTTTTTAACCAGAATGTTTTCGTAAATCTCAAAAAATACAAGCAAGAAATATGAAAATAACTACAATATATTTTGCTCCTAAAATCCTTTCTTACATACAACCATAAATATGTTTTAGCCTCTATAAATAACACTGAAATATTCGGAGTCAACCACACCCCATTACTAGGAAACTAGCGAAGGATAGAAGCAGAAAATAAAGAGTTTTTAGGGTTCCGTGTCCTAAAGGTACCAACCGAACCCTTGCGAATTCTTCTCTGACGAATGGGTAACCACTTTAGCTATGCCTTGATAAGATATGTGGTCATGTTTCCGCAAATCAAGTATGTACCGAACGCAATTATGTAGTTACCCTAATCAGAGTATCTGTCAAGCTTTCTGTCAGTGGCCTATATCTCATTAACTGTAGGTAATAGTAATGGAATAGTATGGTATACTCTGGTATAGGTACTATGGAATTTTCATACATACATCACGCCTGTATTCCCCGAAGGGTTAGGCAGAGGTGTACCAATGCACACCCACAGTTTGCCGGTATGTTTAGGTCCCATGTAATAGGGGGCGAGCCCATTGCCATTAACCGGGCACAAAACCTAACTCCGAGCTGCTACTGAGAATTTTATAGAAAAACCCAATAACACGTTTTGCTCGACCTGGGAATCGAACCCAAGACCTCTAGCCTAGCAGTTGCGCTTAGGACCACTAGGCCAACAAGCCAGCCATGGAATTTTCACAGGGTATAAATATTTCTACCGCCGCTAAAATAGCAAATAATAAAAATAGAATAATGTACAAAATTATAAGGGGTCACTATACAAGAAACGTATTTATCAGTGCTTTTTGGTTGACTTAGTTTTTTTTTTTGTATATTGTACGATGGCACGGAACCCTCCATGCCCTACTCGCACTTACCCGGTTTTTCTAACATTGTGGAATACGAGCGTTCATTACGTAATAGCTCTAATAGTAAGCTCTGACTCCGGGAAAAGGGATTTTTGGGTTTAACAAAAGCGTTTGATATCGTAGGTGAGGTTAACTTGGGAGCTATCTTATGTTTTAAAAAGAAGTGAAGTTTTCTTTCTTTGTTCAAATGGGGTTAGAGGGATTTTTGTTTCGCCAAAAGCTTTTGAAACAGATTTTTATACTGTTTTGTATGAAGTTTAAAAAGATGGTCTTACTTTCTACATTTAAACTGGAAAATGTTTGGTGTAGAATTTTTTTAAACGTTTTTAAAACCACGTACGGGTATCAAGACAGAAAAGCGGAATGTTTTAATATTTAACACTAAAAGCGACTTGCTGACATAGACGTTTCACGTGTGCCCCACAGTCCCACCCAATTTGTTTTATCATTGAATGGTAAACAAGCCGATTCGGCCACGGCCCATCTAATGTTAAGTTATCCTATAAGTGGTCCTTAACATTAGGTGGGCCGTGGCCGCATTGCCAAAGTCAACTCCAACATACTTGGGAAAAGGCTAAGTAAAGGCTAAGATGATTGGATGGCAAACAACCCTACGGGCCACCTGATGTTAAATGGTCACCGATGCCTATAGACATCTGCAATACCAAAGGCCACTCAACTGCGTTGCCATCCTAGAGACAAAGTTGAAATGTCTCAAGTGCTTGTAATTACACTGGCACCCAAACTCTTCAAACCTGAACACAGCAACACTGCTTTGCAACAGAAATAGGTAATATGTAGTGATAGTGCGATCCTTCACAAAGAGCTCTACTACTAGAATGCATCAGTTAGTCTTTCCTCGTATGTTTTTATAAGAGAAATGGGTTACTATAAAGCTTCCAGGCTTTGCATCACTTAAACCCGAGGGTTTCTAACATTATTTCCCTCTTTCTGAAGATTTATCTTACTAGATCATGCATGCTTTAAGTAAAACATATTAGATGCTTTTACTCGCTTCCTTTCTTGAGTATTTAGATTATGAATAACATTAAAGTTTTTTTTTAGATTACTTTTACTTTCACAATTTATTTATGATTACATACGCCTTTCACATATGAGGTTGTGGGTTCATAACCGGGCATTGACAAGTACCATGCAATGTGACTTTTTCAATTTCAAATGTAATCTCTAAGTTTTTAATGCATATCGGTGAAAGAAAACATAGAGGGGAACCAGGGCTTCTGAAATTACCAATCAACCTTGAGAAAATGTGGTAATGGATGCCTTTTCTGCATGAAAAGTACCTGCTATGCAGGTACCTTTGGGTAGTGCTGGCAGATGCTGAAATTATTGACTTACCTGAAATTAAAGAGAAAAATAAAGGTTATTAGTTGCAGTAGATACTTAAGTTAAAAGCTAGTCATAGGTACTTCGGAATTGAATCAATCAAACAAGTAAATTGTCGATCACTTTGCAAAGCACAAAGCATTTGAAAAAGAAACTATTTTACTATCATTTTTAACTTACAATTTTACTATTTTAGTCAATTGTCAACCGGGCACTAATCCAGACTTGAAGCTTTTACCTCACAGAGCAGTTTTTTTTTACCATTAAAATTTTTGAACGTCAATTACACGATAAAAAATAATTTGTTTTAAATCTATTTGTCTATTGATTTTATAACAAGACTTTGTAAGATACAGGCTACCTATCAAAATTGCAGAATAAATATTAAGCTCACCTGACACAATCATGGGCGCACTCCCTCAGCCTGCAGTAGCTGCAACTGCAGGTGGAGTAACAGGAACCCAGGTCTGAGTCAGCCAGGCTGACAGAATCGAACCTCTGTGCTAGACCCTCGCCAGAACTCGGCACGGTGTGGGAGCCTCGCCATCTGGAAACATTGAAGAATAGCTTTTAACACAAGCACATAAGGACCATTGGAAAATAATCATTACGAATTAGTTAATTAGGTATACATTTCTTAATTATCGTAGAGATTAGGAAAGAACGTGTATGGGTTCAAAATGGAGTTTTTATCCAAAGTAGATTTAACGTGAATTAAGGTGTCTACCTACTACACTGTTTTATACCATGCTAGGAACGTGTTAGCCGAAAAATATTTTACGCATTGAAAACTAGCTTCTGCCAGCGACTTCGCCTGCGCCGATATTTTCAGCCCCGTGGGTTAAAATCCCGCATGGAACAAATATTTATACAAGCTGTTGATTTGCATCCTCGTCAAATTTTAGGAGCTTGTCATAAAAAAATAGAAGTAATCAAATATTATTACGATACCTGGCCATTAACTAATAAATACTTGTTTGTTTAGTTGCAACACTTGCAACTATCAAATAACAGTATTCCAGAATACTCCTCTTGCAAAATTCAGAATCGCCCAGTTGCGTATGCGGTAGGCAGAGTTGTAGCGCGGCTATATCCATGTCTACATAAACCCTCTGGCGAGATGGCTACCTCGAATTTGAAAATAAGAGAAATTCCTAGTGTGGTGAAACGCTTTTTGTTAAAAAAAGGAAAATAAAAAAAAACTATTTCATAGTCCCTTTCTTAATAATATTCCAGCTCTAGACGTATTAAATTATTAGTTGCTAATAATGATAATAGTATCATAATTACGCGTGTCTCTTTAAGAAAACAAGATTATCTCGGAGCAGACATTATACTGGCAGCTAATGACATGACACACATAACTTACTGTTTGTTCATTACTGTATAATAATACAATGTATTCCAACCGCTAACACCAGACAAGGCACAAATTGAAACTAGTGTATTTGTGGTTCCCTTCAAAGGAACACAATTATTGTCATACATATTTAGAGAGCCTCATTAGCCTCTGCCTCGTTAACCTAGTGACACTAAGCGCAACTGCTACACTAGAGGTCTTGGGTTCAATTCCCAGGTCGAGCTCGGAGCCAGGAGAGTATATTTCCTGAAGGGTTAGGCAGAGGTATACCAACTGTTTACATTGGTACACCTAGGTAATAGGGGCAAGCCCATTGGCATTAACCGGGCACAAATCTCAAGTCCGAATTGCTACTGAAAATTTCATAGAAAACCCAATAACATTTTTTGCTCGAACTAGGAATCGAACCGAAGACCTGTAGCGTAGCGGTTGCACTTAGGACCTTTGTTACCCACTTAGGTTGTGACCCACTTAGGTCCCATGTAATAGGGAGCGAACCGTATTACATGCGACCTAAATATACCGGCGAACTGTCGGTGTAACCTGGTACACCTCTGCCTAACCCTTCGAGGAATACAGGCGTGATGGTATATTTTATATTGATGGCATATCTACATCTGCCTAGCCTTTTCCCAACTATGTTGGGGTCGGCTTCTAGTCGAACCGGATGCTGCTGAATATCAGTATTTTACATGGAGCGACTGCCTATCAGACCTTCACAACCCAGTAATGGGTAATACGATACTCTTGGTAAGACTGGTTGTCAGACTTTCTGGCTTCTGACTAACAGTAACGACTGTCAAAGATCTACAAATGACAGCCGGGACCAACGGCTTTACGTGCTTTCCGAGGCACGGAGGAAACTCGCTATGGTAAATGGTCACCCATCCACAGCCCAACCTCGGCAAGCGTGGCTTAACCCGTAAGATCGGTCTATGCGGCTGTAATTATTTAGCCACGAGCTGATGATTGATTGATGGCATATATCAATAAATAAGTCAATATACCTGGCACTCTTCCCATCAACATGTTCCACGACCACGTTCCAAGTCCTGTGTATCAGGTACAGGAGGAACAGTACTCTTGAGGACTCAGCGTGCGGCGGAGGGGGTGGCAGCTCTCGCTTGCGACCGGGCCACTTGCGGCTAGTAGCTGTACTGGCTCCACTGCCCATGTTGAGATTGAAGGTCACTTCATTTTTTGTCGATCATCCGTTGAGTGTTCATGTGTTCTGGAATTTTGAAAAAGTTTTTTGTTAATCTAAATACTCGTATATAAAATTCTCGTGTTGCGGTTTTTGTTGCCGAACTCATCTGAAATAGCTGGACCGATTTCAATAAAATTTTGTGTGCATGTCGGGTAGGTCTGAGAATCGGCCAACATCTATTTTTCATAGCCCTAAAAAAAAAGTTAAGCTAAAGTTATTTTTGATATAGATTTTTAAAACGCTAATTAATTTTAAATCTATTCTAAGCAATATTTTGAAGCCTGCATTAAATTACTATTGCCGGATAGTAATGTTTTTTTTTGGCTTATCAAATTACTTACGCACTTATAATTGACATAAAATCTGAAATCACCAAGCCGCCTGTGGTGCTCAAAGCCTGTGCTTTCTGCATACCATTACGCCTGCATTCCCCAATGGGTTAGGAAGAGGTGCACCAATATACACTCACAGTTCGCCGGTATGTTTAGGTCCCATGTGATAGGGGGCGAGTCTATTGCCATTAACCTGAGAATTTCAAAGAAAAACCCAAGGACTCTTTGGAACCATTAGGCTAACGGGGAAGATGAGGCCTGCTTACTCTCTACAAGAAAAGCCTATGGCCTGCAGTGGGACAATAATAGACCAATATTATTATTTAACTAACTTATTCCTCAAATGTCAATAGACATTATTCTTCTTCTCTATCTTACTTACTTCACAGACATCAAACGGATCTCCAAATAAAATCGAATAAAGAAATATCCTAGCACATAATTCTTCAATATTATTCTCCATATCAAGTGGTCAAGAGAAATATCTCAGACAAATGTGATTTATTCGCGCGTAAAGATTCCAGGGTCATCAATCATGGTATCATTTCCTTTGAAATGTATAAGAGTATCCACCTACGGCATCTTTTTATTATATTTGGTAAATGATGTGAAATATATAATATTTTCAAGATATAGATAATAATATTGGAAATGTTCTGTAGTGACGGTAAGTACCTATCTATTTATTTACTCACGCCAAGAGTACATATGAAAGACTAGTTTAAGTCTGCGACTTTGTTTGCGTAAACTTCAGTTATCACGCGGTTTTTTTGTGCGTAACTCTAGCCTAAATTACTTCTAACATCAGCTTTTTCACAGTGAAAGACCCGTCATAATTAGTCTAGCCTTTTGGAGATAAGCTGTATAAAATAGACACACAGACAGACAGCTAGACAGATAGCTAGGCTGACCGGCAGACGGACTGACAGACAAAAATGGAAAACTCAAAAAACTCAAAACTCAAAGCATTTATTTCAATTAGACCATTTACAGGCACTTTTGAATTGTCAAGAAGTTACAGTTTAATATTGAAGCTAGTTTCACGGAAAAAAATGGTGGTAGGTATATGTATTGTGTACACATTATTAACAGTTATTTTATATCATTACAAAGAGACACTTCAATTTTATTTATTTCTAGGTTTAAATGAGAACTTGAATTTAATTTATACAGCTCATGCAATGATCGTAACAAAATTTATTTCACTGGTAGATAGTTGATATTACAAGAAGTAACGTGGCTACTTTTACTATTATTAAGCTGTCTGCACATGTCAGATAATCGTTGACCGATTTTGTTGTCGGAGAGAATGGAACATATAAATTTTTAATATACCAACGAACATGTCCTGCAAAAAGTTGGACCCATGAAACTATGGATGTATTGAACAGTCCGATAATCGGTTTTGCAAAAAGTCAAACGTTGTGGAGGCCCTAATTAGAAGAAGAATTAGGGTTTCGAGCAAAAATTAAACCCTGCAGTAAACCGACATTTAGGCGGACGAAATCACGGGCATAAGCTAGTTCAACATACATACCATCACGCCTGTATTCCCCGAAGGGTTAGGTAGAGGTGTTCACAGTTCGCCAGCATGTAATAGGGGGCGAACCTAAACATACACACACACATTCTACATTAACCGGGTACAAATCCTAACTTCGAGCTACTGAGAATCTCATAGAAAGACCCAATAACACTTTTTGCTCGACTTAGGAATCGAACCCAAGACCTAAACATCTCCCCCACCTCTCTCTGTTGACCTCTATAGTTCAACATACATGCCCACTAAAAACTAAATCCAACAGACATGAATTATCTCAACGTAACTTTAAAAACAACTATCTAAACTTGTTTAAAGGCTTGAAAACTTTACAATTTGTTCGAGGAATTTCATTATAAAGGAGATAAAGCGATCTGTATGTTCCTCCTTTATGAAAAATGTTTATAACTAGCAAACTCGTTTATTTATACGGGATTGTAATAAACTGGAATTTATCTGCACCCGTTTGTATAATCTGGATTTTTATTACTCTGTGGTCACAGTGACGTTGTTGACGGTAATGCAAGTGCGTTTTGAATTTGGAATTGGGTAGATGACACCACTGTCAATTGACGTATTTTTTATGGGCTGTCAAAACGCTATTTCCCCATTTTGTACGGCGATACTAAACTATGACGTAACTTTTTTGACATCTACTATTTATTGATTTAAAAGCAACTAAAAATCTAATTTTATAGTTATTTAAAAATCAAGTGGATTTTCAGGGCATTTTTTTTTCTTTTTATTACTCGCTTGAAGTTATCTTACTTGCTTTTTCTTTTTTGTGTTCATTACTGACATACTGTTCTGAAGGATAACATCGTGAGGAAATCTGAAAGCCAATTCTACCTACTAATAGAAAACATTCAAATCTAGCTGCGATTTCATCTCAGCGACAATCAATGCCATGGAATGTAGGTATTTGTCGCATTTCTCTCAAATTGAAATTAGATTGTGAAAGTTATATTATTATTGTTTGAATGCGCTTATTCTGGCCCTATTCTAAAATATCTTTAGCTAGGAAGCAACGCCATTCTTAAGTGATAGTGGCAATATTTTATTATAAAAGAAATTGGTAAGAAAATTCATTCGGGCAAAGTCGTGGGAATTTTGCTAGTAATTAATACAAGGTTTTTTGGTGATTATTTGTTTTTACCGGCACAATGAAAAGAAAAAAGCATAAACGTTCAGGGTAGGTCATTGATATCAACATCATCATCATATCAGCCACAGGACGTCCACTGCTGGACATAGGCCTCCTCCATAGATTTCCGAAGAGACCGGTTATTGGCATCACATAGCATAATCCTTATCCTTACTAATATTATAAATGCGAAAGTAACTCTGTCTGTCTGTCTCTTCTTCACGCCTAAACCACTCAACCGATTTCAATGAAATTTGGTACAGATATAGTCTGGGACCCGAGAAAGGACATAGGATAGTTTTCATCCCGGAAATCCCCCGGGAACGGGGACTATTAATCCACGCAGACTAAGTCGCGGGTAAAAGCTAGTATAATATACTTATGACAAAAACATCTGCCATATTATCTCTTCATCAACTTCGTCTGTCTGGTGCAGAATTCAGGCATTAATTTCGCCTTTGGACCTCAAATTCCTAGGTACCGCTTCGGTTTTCATAAGCCAATCAAACCAATAGCAAATAGTTTCATCTGAATTCGCAGTACCATTTTACTCGAAGCCTGCACTTTGACGCTCGAATTGAAATTGATTTCGCAGAACCTTGCGATGAGACTTTGATAGACTTAACGGAATTGGTTCACTTCAAACATTGCAATCTAAGCGCTTGAATATGTTTCCACGTTCAACATACGGTTCAATTTGCATGATTTTAATTAGGTAATAGAACGGTTTCCTTTGTTATAAAGCAACGTATTAAGATTCTACAGACTAAGCGTCGGAGGTAAGGCGAGAAGAAACTGTCAAAAATCGGCCCGATAATCGGTCCGATTATTGGCCGTGTGGGGAGACGCTTAGGCCCGTTTACACCAACATTATACTGTTTAAATATTATTGTTGAAAAATTTTCACTGTCCAAATTGTCCCAAAATGTTGTTCCTTTCTTTCAATGTGAAAATGGTTTCTACTCAAGATTATAAACAACATTTTTATTGGAACATGTTTTAATAAAAACAGCTGTTTTATACATTTTGCCAAGCTATGCTGACATATATTAATGTATGGAGCAGCAGATATTGTTTCTTTTAATAAAAATTAAGATTGTATATTTTAAATCAACTTTCGAGTCATTATTATTCTATCTATAAACTAACTATTAATTATCAGTTTAACTTACTGCAGAACCCTCAACTATGTCCACATGTCGTGAACGCACACCACATTAATTATGTTCCATTGCAAAAAAAAATGCGCAGAAGTTTTTGTTAATGCAACTCCACGGATGCCAGTTCCATTTTAAATCGCTTTTATTTCACAATTTGTTTTTCATTAAAATGTCAGTGAAAATGCTATTTTAGTGAACTGATATTGCTTTTTCATGAAAATGTCAGTTCGATGCGGTTTTCATTGATGAATTGGTAACTTTTTAATGGATCGGCGTGCAATAGTGTTTTTGTGTTAAATTGACGGATTTAATATGGGTTTTGGCTTGTTTGTTGTAGGTTTAAGTATTACGTTAGTGAGGTAAGACAAATGACTGACGGCACGGTTGGTGCAATGGCTAAGCGAATGGCTGCTGTGCTAACTGTTTCAGGTTTGATAGCACGAAACAAAATATATCTGTAAGACCTACAGGTAGCTTTTCCGGGTGTCTCTTTTTTCTAGCAAGGATACCTATTATATTAATGAGCTAAGCCAAATGAAGGTACGATTGGGGCAGTGGTTTGATGATTGGGTGCAGTGCCGAGTGTTTCGGCTTTGATTCCCACACGGTATAAACGTTAGTAAGGCCTACAGGTAACAACTAGTTATTCCCGGGTCTGACTGTTTCTGTGTGTGATTTTATATGAGTATGTTTTTAAAATACACCCACGACATATACGAGTATGTATGAGAAAATCATAGTGTAGGTAAGGTGCTTTCTTATTTTTTTACCCGACTACGGCAAAGCAAAAAGGAAGGTTATGAGTTTGACCGGTATGTATGTATGTATGTATGGATGTTCATCTGTTCCCTCATAACTTGTAAACCATCTATTGCAAATTGACAAATGAGGTGTCATTGGAAGCGTCTAAATTTTACACTGGTTATAGGCTACGTTATGTTGCAATAAATTGTATGTGACCACGGCTTTCAGATGATAATGTTTTCTTGTTTCATACTTTTTAGAACGTGATTTTTTGATATGAGTCTTGATCGTATGTTCTTACTCTTTGACATACTGCTATCATTTCTACTGCGTAAGAGTATCATAAATAATGCTTATATCGTGAGTTATACCTGTTTCGTCTTAATAATCTCGTTAAACTAGCTCTTATATGCAGTAATAGTTAGATGCCTGTATGCCATAAACAATGTAATGTACTGGGCTTCTCAACTATGTATCATGGCTTCTAAATCCTATTTGTTTTGTTGTTAACTATTTTAAGCCTTATACTAAGGCATTTTTTTTAATTTTAATAGTCTTCCGACTGGATTTCGGCCAATTTTAGTTGATATTAATCAAGCTTCTGTGCGGAAACACAGTTGCGCTGCTTCTTCCCTCACTCTCATAGTCCGATAGAACAACAATCAGACACGACCGGGGAGAAATTAGGCGCAAGACTAACGGCTTTACGTGCTTTCCGAGGTAAGATGTGTCACACCACTAGCTTCCAAACTCCGGGCTGCGACTGAGAAATTAATTTTGCCCAACCTGGGAATCGAACCAAGGTCTAAGCAGTACTCGCACTTGCAACCACGAGACCAAAGGTGCAGGAAAATCGTATCATTAGCTGCAGTATAATATACATTTAACGTAACCGTAGTTTATCAACAGCTCGGCTCTCTATTGACTTAGCAATTGAAGTCATGTCAATTTGAAACCGTTACAGTGCTACTAGTATAATTTTCTAGGAAGAATGTCACTTAGCAATATAGGTTACTAGCTTTTGCTCGCGACTTCGTCCGCGTTAAATTTAATATATAATCCCACGGGAAGCGTACATTTTTCCGGGATGAAAAAGCATCCTGTGTGTTATTTCACACTACAATCTATCTCAGTGCCAAATTTCATTCAGATATATTCAGCCGTTTAAGTGTGAAAGAGTAGGTAACAAACATCCATCCTCACAAACTTTCGCATTCATAATATTAAGTAAGAAATTAGGTAGTGAGAAGATATAATTTAGTAAAGGCTTTTGTATGTAATGTATAAAATAAAAATGTATATATAGACAGTTCTATGTGTCTCGCTCCTCGAGTTTCTGGCAGTTTCCACTGTTGAAACTGGCTTTCAGGAGTTGCAGTGATTGGAAATAGTGTGGCGTGTTTGTAGCAATAGAAAAGAGGCGTGCCTCCCTAAATGGGACTTCCTAAACATTATCCGAAGTTTACTTACCCAAAAACGTTTGCCCGAGTGGTCGTTGACTGAAAAACGTCTGCCCGCAAGAACGTTTGTCTGAAGAACTTTTGCCCGAACGATAGTTGGATCGAAGAACGTTTACCCAAATTATCGTTTAACCAAAGAACGTTTGCCTGAAAGAACCTTTGCCCAAAACATGTTCTCTCAAATAACTGGTAAATATGGGTAATGTTTACAGTAATATCTGTCTATTCTTTGCAAGAATACAGTTGTAATGCTATGTGATTTTTCAGTCTGTCTGTAAGAATATTTGCTTTGTTCGCCTGTTTGGGAGTGTGCCAATTGGGGCAAGCTGCTTCATTTAAAGGATGTGCTTCTGTCTTGGATTTTGGATTACAAAGGCATGTGGTTTAAGATGTGGTTTCTTATATTTTTGTTCCCATTTTACCAAAATAAGCTATTTGGCAGTACAATTGTATTATTTGGATCCCAAACCCGAGCGGGTTTAGAACTATTTCTTCAATTTTTCGAAATAATTCTTCTTCTTTCTTTATCGTGCGGGCAGTAAGGTCTAACGACCCCACACACACACACCCTAGTGTCAGAGTTTCTAAACCACCTCCAGGGCCTCTGGCATGGTAACCGATGTCAGTGATGTCCAAGATAAACTTAGAAAGTACATATGAATTAGAAAAAGTCACATTTGTACTTACCCGTGCCCGGTAGCGAGCCCACAACCTCGTGCATGAGAGGAATTGATTTTAGATATTAATATAACATGTTTGGTATATTGAATTAGTTTAACGTAAGTAATTAATTTAATTATTTAAGATTGCGGGTGAAAGGTTTGGCAGAATTAAGCTCAAACATGTTTCATGCTGTTACATAATTGTTCGTTTGAATGTAATATACGTCATTACCATCATTGGGACAACTTTTATTTATCGAGTACACAAGAGATGACAATCCAAAAATGTTCTGAGGACGTACATTTATATAGGCGTTGCTTTTATTTATCAGATGAAGATTAGGTATTGAAATAAATAGTGTTATTGGCCAGTCTTTGCAGAGAAGATATGTAGGTAATAGTCGATTAATTCAACACTCGACTCCCCCTTTTCTGCCTCGTTAGCCTAGTGGTCCTAAGCGCAAATGCTAAGCTAAAGGTCGGCCAAAAAGGTTTATTGGGCTTTTCTGTGAAATTCTCAGAAGTAGCTTGGAGTTAGGATCTGTGCCCGGTTAATGACAATAGGCGCGCCCTCTATTACAATATGGGATCTAACCATACTGGCGAACTGTGGGTGGACTCTGCATAACCAACCCTTTTTTAAAGACGGCGAGTAACTTTCCTCGCCGTCAAGGGTCTGTTACCACCTTTTATCCCTTTTTTATGATTTGTCAAAGCAACAGCTTCAAGGCAGACTAACCCAAGCACATAAACTAGTTAAGCTACTGGATCGTAAGCTCGGGGAAAGTGCGGACAGTTACCGGGGAAGTAACCTGTTAGAAAGTACAAATACCTCGAGTGATGCGTTATTAAGCGGTAATGAGGTGGGCAGAGCTGCAGGTGGCAATGTTTACTTTAGGAGTCTGTGTAATGGTGGTAATTATTGGTAGTTATTATCATTTGACGACACGATCGGCGTAGTAACTGACCGATCTCCTGCTGCGATGCGTGTCGTGGGTTAAATTCCTGCACGCTACAAATTTATGCTTGGCCTACAGATAGTTGTTCTGGGTGTGGCTGTTTAACGCATCTAGTATGATTCAGGAAAAATTCATAGTGTGGGACAAAGTTTATAAAAAAACAGCAATTGGCTTAAACCAAGACTTTTCTTATAAGAAGGACTGAGTATTAATGGTAAATATTCCGTATAATTATAAAGCTAGTAATCTTGCAAGTATTCTGACATCGTGTATACAGAACAGAGTATACATTTTAGACCTAGTAAGTAATTATGTGTTAGTCAAACAACATATACAAGACAAAGCCAAGACAAGTCAAGTAAAGAAAAATGTCAAGACTGTAAAGCCAAGTTATAGGGCAACTAGTAGTCTACTGTTTTGATCGGGCATAACAGCCCGGAGTTCATACCGTAATGTGCGGAAAAGAACGGTGGTTCAATTTATTCACTTTCTAAGTTAATTACTGTCACTGGTAAAGGAAAATATCTTAAGGAAACCTCAATATTCAGCTTTCCTCAAGATGTTTTCCTTGCGATTTCAGACTTATGTCCATTATAATAAGTATGTATAATGAATATACGTCTGAAATCACTAACCCGCCTTGAGCAAACGTGGTGATCAATACTCGTAGCTTCTCTGTCTGAAAAGAGGCATAATACTACACGGGTATTATTTTTTTTATTTTAAACTATCACGCTTGTATCCCTCGAAAGGTTAGGCAGAGATGTACCAATGTAACCTGGGTTCGATTCCCAGGTCGAGCAAAAAGTTTTATTGGGTTTTTCTATGAAATTCTCAGTAGCAGCTCGGAGTTTGGATTTGTGCCCGGTTAATGGCAATAGGCTCGCCCCCTATTACATGGGACTTAAATATACCGGCGAACTGTGGGTGTACATTGGTACACCTCTGCCTAACCCTTCGGGGAATACAGGCGTGATGGTAACATATAATTATAGCTAGTAGCTAATGTTTGTGTGAATGTCAGTTATCACGGTGTTTTATTTACTTGCACAAAACCCCTTATTCTTCTCTCTTTCGCTATCACTAAGCCCTCGCTATCCATCTGTCTGTCAGCGGACCAGATCTCTCTGAACCATAATAAGCCTTGAAATTTTCACAGAGCTTATTTCTATTGTCGGTGTAACAACAAATAATAAAAACCGAATAAACCAAAAAATACCGGGTGTACAATACTAATCGTTTAATGTGCTATTAAACGATTAGTATTGTTAAATATTGTACATCTTCGTGTGCTAATCCAACTCGCACTATTCCCGTTTTTTATTTTTCATGAACTACAACTAAGATTGATCAATCGGATTTTTCATGTAGCACGAGCACCTCTATTCTTCCGCGCCCTATTTACAGCCTATGGGGTGTACACGCACCATATATTAGTGGGCTGTTTCGCCCTCGCTAATTTCCGCTTCGACATGCTAATACCATTCAATTGACGATTTATCGCGCATTGTTGGCCAAAGATTTACACCCGGCATTGTTCGGAGGTTTCGTATTAATTTATTAACATTACAACCAACCTACAAGCCATATTACATCGTATTTTGTTAAAGGTTAAAGTAGGTTTTTGTGTGATAGGTTTTTGGAGTTAAGTTCTTTGGTGATGGCAAAGTATTATTGTTATAGATTTTCATTATTTTAATTTGTTCTGTCCGCATTTTTGGTTACTATATAAAGGTCGGTACGTTTACTCTATTGGAAGTTTTTTTATGAATTTCTTTTTCTTTCTCGACCTTTGTGCTTGGTATCCCTGAAGGCATACGCAGAAATATTATTAATAGATGCTTTGAATCCGATGTAAAGACAATATTGGTTATTATTTTTTTCAATTACGGTTTTATGTCTTCTTTCTTTCTTATGGATGATTCATGTTTAATAATTTGAACTGTTTGGGCCCTGTAGGTACAGTAAACACCTCTAACACTGCTGCGTCAGAGGCGTTGTACAGATCGTCAAGGATTCTTCAGGTTTTCTTCTTTATCGTGTCGGCAGTAAGGTCTTACGACCCCACACACCCTAGGGAACACTGGGAGGTTAGGGGGGGGGGGGAGGGGGTATTCTTCAGGTGAAATAACTTTTGGGAAACTTTAGCATATGTGGCATAATCAGATCAGAAGCTCGGCTCTGGGTATCAGAAAGGGGTTTATGATGCGCCATTTTGCCAAATTATGTTATTACCACTTGATTAAAATTAGCTGTGTTATTTTGGGACAAGCCTGCCACTCTATACCCAACCACTGCAACTCCTGACAGTCGACGTGTCTCGGAGAAACGATATTACTGACATCTGTGATGTAAAACATCGTGAGGAAACCTGGACTTAAAATAAATATAGGTAAGTATGAAACCGTCAATCCATCTCGAGCAAGCGTGGTGATCAATGCTCGTGTATGAGAAGTGGATTCTGCCCTTGGCGGGACAGTTATAGACTAGTATTTGAAGGCTTTATTCCTGTCATTTGGTGACAAGATTATATAAAATCAAAATAGAATGGAATATTTCCAAATTAAAAATCGATTTAAGTCGATTGCTTTTATGTTACCGCACTTAAACTAGTCTTACCATAATATTATGCTATTTGAGAGTGTGAGTGAGTGAAAGGGAAATAGAGTACATCAACCACATGTCATCAAATAGTAAAAGTCATGAATAGTAGGGTCATTCTTAGACGGCTTAAATAGGCGTGTCCTGGTCGAAATCCAGTACGAAATGGATGACTAACAATTTGATTTTTTTTTCCATAACAGATACGCTCATAACATTAGGAGGGGCCTGTGTTATTTTTAAAATAAATTAAATATTAATTGGTTTAAAAAAATAAAAACCTTGAAAAAATTGACCTCGGTGCCGCGTCCGGCTCCGTATTGCGGCGGAAATTATTTTTTATCTTTTTTTCTCCTATAAATGGCGCTATTTTGCATGTTCTCACAAACAACTATATAGTTATTAACTAAATATATAATATTATCAAACAATAATAGGCCTGAGTAAAGAAGTTACAACTGGTTGTCTTCACGTCCGACGTTTAGCATTGATATCAGTGGCGCGCACCGATCCGTTCATATATCCTGTACTCTAGTGACTGCGAGAATATTTCTTTGAGTAATACAAACTGTCAGTCGCGCCGCATCGGTGGTAAGGTCAACACGCCCGTGTGTCTCCGCGCCACTCTTTTATTAAGTTAAGTAATCGTTTTCGGTGGCTTGGTATACCTCTAAAGTTGATTTCGGTGAATTCATTTTAGCCACAACTATTTGAATTAATGTTTTTAAATTATAATAAAAGTATGTCTTATGTGTATTAGATTTCAATAAAAGAGATTAATATTAAAAATTCGGGGTACTTTTGAAAATATCTAGGATTTTGCTAATTATTTTGATTTCAGTGGCACTGATTTCGGTGTTTTCGGTGGAAATAGGTGCACTGAAATCAATTTTTAAATCACCGAAATCAATCAATAGTTATTTATTTACATTTTAACGCAAAAACTTATTCATCAGTTCTTTTTTGAAGTAAAAACTTCTTTAGCATCGTTGTAATTTGAAACACGGTGAAATGAAACAGACTGAATGAACCGGCTCCTGAGGTACCTAGAAGAGCACGATCTGATCAGTGACCGTCAATACGGCTTTCGCCACGGTCGATCGACTGGTGATCTTCTAGTGTATCTCACACACCGATGGGCCTCAGCCATAGAAAGTCAAGGTGAGGCATTGGCTGTTAGCCTAGACATAGCGAAGGCGTTCGACAGGGTCTGGCACCGGTGTCTTCTATCGAAGTTACCAGCGTACGGACTTCCCGAGGGATTATGCAAATGGGTCGCCAGCTTCTTGTCCAGCAGAAGCATAAGAACCGTTGTTGACGGCAGCTGCTCTGATTGCATGGACATCAACGCCGGCGTCCCGCAAGGCTCCGTGCTGTCTCCAACGCTGTTCTTGCTGCATATCAATGATATGCTGTCTATAGACGGCGTACATTGCTATGCAGACGACAACACCGGGGACACTTATTACACGGGTCGTGCTAACATTCCTCGTTCCAGTGTAGAGGAAAGTCGTAGACAACTTGTGTCTGAAGTCGAGAGCACCCTTGCTAGGGTCTCCGACTGGGGACGACTAAATTTAGTCCAATTTAACCCTACCAAGACACAAGTTTGCGCGTTCACCGCTAAGAAAACCCCATTTGCTGTAGCTCCACAATTCCAGGACATAGCCCTTTCCATCTCCGATAGCATTGGGATCCTTGGTGTTGATATCTCCAGCGACGTCCAGTTCCGACGTCATTTGGAAGGTAAGGCCAAGCTGGCATCGAAAAAGCTCGGTGTGCTCAATAGAGCAAAGCAGCATTTCACACCAGGGCAAAGACTTGTGCTGTATAAAGCGCAAGTTCGGCCCCATATGGAGTACTGCTGCCACCTTTGGGCGGGAGCTCCGGGATACCAGCTTGGGCCTTTTGACTCGGTCCAAAGACGCGCTGTGAGAATTATTGACGATCCCATGCTCACAGGCGGTATTGAACCTTTAAGTCTGAGGAGGGACTTTGCCTCCCTGTGTGTGTTCTACCGCCTGTACAATGGGCTGTGTTCCGAGGAATTATTTGGAATTATGCCAACGGCCACTTTTTACCATCGCACCTCTCGCCATCGGCAGGGGGCCCATCCTCACACCTTGGAACCCAAGTGGTCCCGTACGGTAAGGTTTCAGAGGAACTTCCTCCCTCGTACGCTTAAGTTGTGGAATGCGCTCCCTGCTAAGGTTTTCCCAAGAGACTACAGCATGGGGTTCTTCAAGAAAGGAGTTTTGAGGTTTTTACGAGGTCGGCAGGTCGGCACGTCGGTTGCAGGTGTCCATAGGCAGCGGTGACCGCTTAACATCAGGCGGGCCGTTAGCTTGTTTGCCACCTACAGTGGTATAAAAAAAAAAAAAAAAAATGGAAAAGCGACATCATACGTTCTGGAATATTCGTACTAAAACTACTATAAACTGAGGCGCGCAGCCGGTAGGCAATTCAATCCAATTCTGAACTGGCTACCGGCCGCGCGCCCAAATTTATAGTAGTTTTAAAATATTTATTAAAAAATTACAAAGCTAATCACACGAAAATTTTGAATTGTAAGTTTTAAAAGAGATGTTCTTCTATTAGAATATGCTATTATTATAATGATAAATGCAAGTTAAAACGTTGAAAAAGATCATTTTATCTACGCGTAATTTCTTAATAATTAGACATTGTTTTGATTTTATTTTCCGTAGTAAGTAACCTAAATCAGAAAATCTGTCTTGACAAAAAAATTATTAAGGATATTAGTAATTAGCAAATATTTTTGTTTATTGATTCTATCAGCAATTTTTGGAGATTAACGGCTTCGAAATTGACTCTGAACGTAAAATACGCAAATCTCACTTTAGTTATCTTAATATAATTTACAAGCATGCTATTTAATTTTAAAAAAACCTCTCACGTCCTCTAGAATACAAAATGTTCTAATATTATTCGCAAATTGCATGTTTGTACGATAAGTTATTAATGGGTATTAACAGGTTTGAAAATCATTGATTTTGAGGCAAATAGCGCGTGGACGGCGCGCCGCCGGCGTAAACCCTCTTAAGCTAGATCTCAAACAAGACTTTTATTATGTTAGTTTATAGTGATTTTTATAGTTCCTATATTAGTAGTTTAAGACTATCTACTATTTATAATTAGTTTAATTAAAACGATAATAAACGCTTCCAATCAAAGTTGATTTTTGTAATTTTTCATAATACTTAATAAATCGTACATAAGTCTTGATAAAATAAAATGTTTTATTGTAAAATTAACCTGCAATTCCTTACAGACCATAATTATTTACAGATTATTAGTACTTAGGCAGTTAATATACAAAAAATATCTGAAATATTAATTATTTTATATATTTGATTTCGGTGATAAGAATATTGATTTCGGTGGACACTATTTTTTTAAAATTAAATCCCTTCATAACGATTCGGTCTATACGATTCCCTCTTTTACTAATATGTTTTATATTAAGTCTAGATTTGATATTTCATGTAAGTAAAGCGGAAATTAAAAAAAAAAAATTGCCACCGAAATCAACCAAATAATAAGTCACCTGATAATGACCCAGTAATGAAATGGAAGTGTAAATAACAAACATAATGTCTTTCTTTGATCTTGACGATTACTAGATAAACAGTCATTTGTCATCATAGCAACGATTTCAAACAAGAAAATGACACATTATTATCACGCCTATACACCCGAGGGTACGGAAGAAGAGTACCTAAAGTACATCCTCATTTCGGGTTTGTTATGAAAGCCTTTTGCCATCAAAAGGGCACAAGTGGGATTTCCGGATTGCTACGGAGCAATTGATGAAAAAACCCAATAACACTTTTGCCTTTGCTTTTTTTTTGTCTTTTAAAACTGTGAATTGAACCCAGGATCCAGCCAAGCCAAGCCTTGTGAGCCAATCCAAGTCTTGCACTTGTAGTCACGAGACCAAAGAGGCAGTACGGTATTTATACTTATTCCATACAATTATAATTGATAGTTTTAGCCAAAACGTATTTGGCTAAAACCACGGTGAAGTTCAAGGTAAAACTAATTTGACATCTCTAACTTAATTTTTAGCTATCACTGCCCTTTTCTGTAGCTGTTTGTTTCTTTAGCTTTCTATCTAAAAGAGAGATAAATAGACTAATTTTAGTTAAGCTTGCCAACGCACCATCATACAACATTCTAACAGACAACTATCCATAAAGTAATTCCATTACATGAATACCAACCAAATAAAACTAAAACATCACCTGCAATATAAAAACATTTCAACTGCAGTGCTACCAATCTAAGTAATGAAGGTGTATGCTTTGGCAATGTTCCCGAATCTGGATCACCGCTCGAGTTGCACCTAGATTGAAAAGCGCAGTGCATGTCTGACTGGGGCTGTGTGTTTAAGCCTAGATTAGATAGATAAGTGCATTAGGTAGTATTGCTACTGTGTGCTTTTAGAACTAACTGTTTAATTTGAACTTAAAAGCGTTGAAGACTTAACTGCGACTTAACATTCGAGTGTTCAAGACTTAAGAGCGCGCATCCAGAAAGTTGGGTTGGTTAATAATGAATTGCAATTAAAACACTGAATTTGATGTTGTACCCGTTTTAGGTGTAAAAAAGGCATTTGTAAAGTTTCCAAATACTTTTTTTACATCTAAAACTAAATATTCGGTGTTACGATATTAATTATTGCATTTCATAATGAATATTCTAGTGCATTAGTAAGCCATATTTCTTATTTTCATACAGTAATATTGACAAATTAATCAAAACAGGGAAATATTTGACAGCTGTTTGCGACGTTGCCAACTTTCTGGATGCACGCTCTTAACATAGGTGCGTTGTTAAAGACGGTTAAATTTTAGGGCCTTACTAAAGGAAGCGTTGCTTGTAATGTAACAGTTTAGATTCTAGCGTTATATAAGATACTTAAAAGAACTAAGCATACATACGGGCGGTACGAAGGAGAAATTTAAATTTATCAATAGAATTTAATAGTTACCCATTTGAATAAAGGTTCTTTTTTTAAAAATACATCAAATGACTTCCCCCTCCCCTTGGCGGGGCGGGAGGGAGTGTCAGACTTTTACTGACTAAAATCCATCCATATTCCTTCTTGTGCCCTTTGCGTTGTGTTGCTCTTTCGAAGAACCCGCAGTGAATTAAGGTACATATTGCAATACTTGTTTTATTTTTTAAAATTCGATATGGGTAAGCTCTTGACTCTAGTCTTGGTCAGAGGTGACATAGACAAAGTCTACGATGGGTGGAGTGAGCTTACCCAGAAGAAGCCTGTTCACTTTAACTTTGAAGAGATTGGGGTTGAGTGCTTTCGCAAATAAAGACACAGAGAGAACGAGAAAACGAATGAAATGTATTGTGGATGCGTTCATAAACACATAAAACTCACACACACAAAAAGCCAGACCTGGAACCACTATCTGATGGCCATGCAAATATTTGTTCCGTGCGGGAATCGAACCCGCGACACGCAGTGCAGCAGCCAATTGCTCAGCCAAGCGCCAACCATGTCATCAAAATCTTCGTCTTTATAAATAACAAGCTCACTTTTGCATTTAAAATATTAGTATAGTCTACACTACACCCGTATTATCTTGACTCAATCCCTCGCCAACTTTAAACAAATCTATCCATGATAATGGGTGCTCTTTCACTAGGAAATAAGCAATTTATTAGTTAGCTATTACGCTTCTCAATAAAGTTAACCGGTGCTTATAGTTTAAACTGCAGTTATTTGTCGGTTCATCGGTTATAATCGATCGTTGTGGTTGCGCAACCCGTTACGTTAATTGCTCATGCATACCATTGATACATCAGTATTGATAGGGTGATAACATGGTTCTTGAAGTGCATGGAATTTTTTGAATAAATTATTGAAAATGGAAGATAGAAATGAAATAAAATTCGGCCAGTATTGTTTTTTGTATGAAATTGAAATCTTTTTAAGGTACCTACAGACACCTTTAAACATTTTTTTTTAAATATTATATTTTACTTATTCTTTCTCAACTTACGCAACTAAACTTTTAAATAGCAAACGAATAAAACTAAAAATGTAAAAGAATAATAATAAATAATTTATTAGATCCTGTTTCTGTTACCGTTGGGCTACCTACTAATATTAATATATGTTATTATCTATTTTTAAATGCTACATGCCGTCATATTAAAAATGTAAGTTAATATGTATTCTGGTTTCTGGATGAACAAATGGGAATAATAATTAATTATGATAACTTTGACCGGTTTTATAAGTATTCCAAATAACAAAGCTGACCCCTCATAAACATTTTAGCATTTTATTATCTTATACCGATACAACTGTAAACTATTGATAGTCAAACGGTAACGGTAATTAGTATTCATTATGTACCAAGACTGGCTTGTGCCCAAGACTTCGTTTACTTGGTATTATTCAACCGTTTTTAACCCCCGACGCAAAAAGAGGGGTGTTATAAGTTTGACGTGTCTGTCTGTGTGTGTGTCTGTCTGTCTGTGGCATCATAGCTGCCGAACGGATGAAGCGATTTCAATTTAGTTTTTTTTTTTATTAAAGGTGACTTATGTGCGAGTGTTCTTAGACATGTTTGATGAAAATCGGTTGAGCCGTTTAAAAGTTGTGCGGGTGAAAGTGGGGAAAAAAATCCGAATGTCTGTAAATATACTCGAGTGGGGTCTCAAACTTAACAAAATCGACATTATAATAAGTAGGTACCTATAAAAAGTATAAAATAAAAAATTAAATTAAAAAATTTTAATTACGTTTTTGGTTACTGCTCCGCTCCCGTAGGTAGTAACGTGGTGTTATTTAGCTTTTGCTATTCCTCATGAATCTAGCTATCACATCATCATCATCTTCCTGCCCTTATCCCATGTTACTTGGGGTCGGCGCAACACGTTTTCTTCTTCCATACCATCCTGTCAGCCGTCATGCTATCACTCACTCCTTTCTCTTTCATATCATTCTTCACACAGTCCATCCATCTTTTCTTTGGCCTACCTCTTCCTCTCCATCCATCCACATTTATATTCATCACTCTTTTGGTCGCATGTGTGTCATCCCTCTTCTTCAGATGCCCATACCAAAACAAATCTAGCTATCACATACCATACGATTTTTCCAATGCGACTGGTAGTTCCAAAGATTAGTGCGTTTAAACAAACAAACAACAAAGCTCTTAAGCTTTATTATATTAGTATTGATATACTAAGAATATCATAAAATTATCATTTTTAAGATGGCAATGCAATAAGTCGGGCTATTTTTAAATTGTAACTTTTTTTTTATTGCTTGATTAATAATAATGTGATCTACTAAACTTGGGTTTATTCATTAATTTAACTAGCATTTGCCATCAGCTACTCTTGCGTTGAAGTCAAAAATTATCTAAAGGGACGTACTATCAGATTGCAGAATTTGTTCGAAAGAGTCGCCGCGGCCATGGAACGTAAAAGGTATTAGGATACGAAAATGGGTTGATTGATGTCAGTAAGAGTCTGACACTCCTTTACTCTCAGCCCAGAAAATCCTTAAAAAAAGGGACGATGAAGAAGTTTCGAAGAATAGTTTTAAAAGAGAAGGTCAATTATTCTTCTTATTAAAAACTTTCAAAATATTGTTACAATCGCATCTCAGCGACAGCAATAAAAGTCAAAAATGTAGGTTAATTAAAGGCATTTTTGACACACTGCTCGAGACAGGGATTAAATTAAAATCCGTTCTAAAAGTTTGTAGAATTGTTCAGTCGTTGAGATGTGACCCTTTATCGGGCCGATTTCGACAGTTTCTTCTCGCCGACGAAGAAATCTGTGAAAAACCGGGCCGATAAACGGTCTCTTCTACTTGTACCCTTCACAATACTTGTTTAACTATACATCTACAGCGGCTAAAGTTATCAACAAAAGTTGATGTTTCCACCAGATACCTAACTTTACACCATAGAGAACACAGAAATTCTGACTTATTCGACCTCAGAAATAAGGAAGGCCTTCGCAAAGTCCGACCCCATTGCGTCACCCTTCATTCCCGGAGAATAATATTTAGTTTAGTGCTAAAAGGTCACAAAGGTTAAAATAACTCAGTGTACCTCGATTACAATTGTATAGGAGTTATCATTTTTACAATTATTTTATTGTTATTTAATCATTAAGAATGTTATTATGAAAATTAAATGAATGCTATTTAATATTATAAATGTTATTACGAAAGTTTGTGAGGATGGATGGATGAATGCTTGTTTCTCATTCACGCTTAAACGACTGTATGGATCTGGATGAAATTTGCCACTGAGATAGATTGTAGTGTGGAATAACACATAGGATACTTTTTATCCCGGAAAATTTTTCGGTTTCCGTGAGATAATATATCAAATTTTATGCGGCAGAAGTGGATGGCAGAAGCTAGTAAATTAATTAGCAGTTATAGGTTACGTTGAGTTTACTGCTGAACTTAATAAAAAAACCTTTTTTGTATTTTTTTAACTTAGGTACCAGTTCTATAATTTACAACTGCCGCTTCAAATCAATGCCTTTGTATTAGTAGCCATACAAAAACAAATGATAAAGAAAGTAATTTGTATACCGTGGGAAGAATAACAATCGTGTTTTAATTTAAACAAAGTCAAATAAAACAATTCATGTCGTGAGAATTATTATAATTGTCTACGACACGTTTCCAATAGCATTTTTTTTTCTTTTATCTATAAAGCTAAATTGGGTTGTACTGGTGACTGCATGCCCCTTTGGTTTTGATTGCAGGCGCGACTGCTGACCATGGGATCCTGGGTTCGATTTCCAGGTCGGAGAAAATGTGTTTCTAGGTATTCCCGTTGTAAATTTCTTAGTAGCCCGGAGCTTTTGCTCTCACTTGCATTGAGTTGGTATAAAACATACCGGTGAACTGTGGGTGTACATTAATACACCTCTGCCTAACCCTTCGGAGAATACAGGCGTGATGGTATAAGTAAGATATAACAGCCCTCTAAACAACAGACGAACGGACAGCGGAGACTTAAAAATAGGGCCTTGATGGCAACTTTGGAGTAGAACTCTAAAAAAATGACCTATAATAATGGGTCACTTCATTTGCATCTAAACCTATACAAACATATAGAAAGCAAGACGAACAGACAGCGTGAGAAATAAAAAATCTCCGTGATCGTTAAGTAAACAGTTGAAATAACAGACTATTTGATATAATTGTTTTTGTCGTGAGAGAAATACTATTGTCTTCAAGGCGTTTGATATTTAGGGAAAGTTTTTCATGATGGAAAAAACAAAGAATAGGCTCGCAAATAAAGTGCGATCAGAAGTAACTATTTATTACGAGAAACCACTGTCGTGTCGTGATGTGCCAGTGGTTAAGGCGCCTGTGTCTGATGCATGAAGCATATGAGGAAGACAGCATTGACATCGATGAAAGAAAACTTGGATATCTCTGCAAAGTTAGAGTGAATATGCTCCTTCTGGGTAAGCTCACTCCATCGTAGACTTTGTCTATGTCACCTCTGACCAAGACTAGAGTCAATAACTAACCCATATATCGAATTAAAAAAAATTAAAAAACTGGAATCGTTTTTTTCGTCTTTTTTTTTGTATGGAATACCGTCAAATGACTTCTTCCGATCTGGGCGGAGCTGATGTTGTAGCTCAAATAAATATTATGAGTGTCAATTCTACTACTATTATAAACTCGAAAGTTTGTAAAGTTGAATGGATGCTGCATGGATGGATGTTTGTTACTCTTTGTCGCATAAACGACTGAACAGAATTTGCTAAAATTCGCTACACATACCTATAGAAATCGATCTGGTTCAACACATAGGGCATTATTTATTTCCGTGGGATAGTTTAGTACTTTGAAATAATCTAAAGGCGTCGCGCGTCGGTGGTTTTTACATATTAATGGCAGGCACACACAACAAGCAAAAAAAAAAGAAAACATTAATTGAACTGTCAAAATGACAGCTAACCAAACACATATTTACCAAAGGCACGATGTATATGTACATTTCTACCCACTCTAGAGAAACGTATACATTTATAGAAACTAAGCAATTACAAGTGATCTATTATGAACGGTACATTAGTGCGCTCTCTCTCAAACACACGGACATGCAAATTATCCTATATAACCACTGTACCTTGGTTTACCAAGTGATAACATAATAAATTATGTAAATGTTTTATTGCAAGGCAAGAACATGTGCTGATGGGTTTAGAAAAACCACCACTTCATCACGCTTTTATTCCCCAAAGGGTTAGGCAGAGGTTTACCAATATACACCCACAGTTCGCCTGTATGTTTACGTCCCATGTAATAGGGGCGAGCCTATTGCCATTAACCAGGCACAAATCCAAACTCCGAGCTGCTGCTGAGAATTTAATAAAAAAAAACCTAATAACACTTTTTGCTCGACTTGGGAATCAAACCTAAGACCTCTAGCGTAGCAGTCGCGCTTATGACCACTAGGCTAGCGAGGCAGTTACAGAGTAATAACATAATAAATTATGTAAATGTTTTGGTTGCAAGCCAATAACATGTGTTGATAAGTTGAGAAAACGAGTACGATATCTTCAATCTCAATAATCATATCTCAATTATTGCAGGGCAAATAACATCTAAAGGGCGAATTTAATTGTCTAATTAATTAAGTTTGAAATCTCCAATCTGCCTTCAGCAAGCATGGCGATTAATTCTCGTGCTTTTTCATATGTATTATGCGTGCTTTTTTTAATTATTATTCTTTGCAATAGGCTCGCCCCCTGTTACATGGGACCTAAATATACCGGCGAACTGTGGGTGGACATTGGTAAACCTCTGCCTAACCTTTCGAGGAAGACAGGCGTGATGGTATTTTATTTATATATTTTTATTGATTATAAGACCAGGTTTCTTCACAATGATTTCTTTCAACGATGTTAATAATGTCAATGTAGAATCTCCAAATATGGTAAACAAGCTTCTGCCCTCGACTTCCGCCGCGCCAAGTTATTTTATATTATCCCACGGGAACTGTATATTTTCCTGAGCTAAAAAGTAGCCTATCTGCTATTCCAGACTACAATCTAGCTCTGTGCCTTTCATCCAGATCCGTTCAGACGTTCTGGCGTAAATGAGTAACACATATCTATCCATCCAAACTTTATTTATTTATTTAAGGACTTTGGAAGACTTACAGCTAAATACAATGGTGATAAATAACAACATGATTATCTGACAGCCAATTACAAGTCTTCACGTCTAGAGTTTGTGTAGTATAAAGTACTGTGGAACAAAGTATACACACCGCCAAATAAGGCTAAAAAATAAAATAAAAGTAAAATATGAAGGTAGATCATCACCTAAAAATTAGAAATTACGACAGGTTGTCAACATTAGAAACAGAATATTAGCTACTATAATAGCAGTAACATTAGATTTTGTATGAAGATTACTTTAGATAAATACTTATTTTGTTAAATCATTAAGTTTTACGAACTAACATAAACCAATCAGAATACTAATATTACAAATTTTGAACTAAATACAGTTCTTTTAATTAGAATTGTTTTGTTCCAGTAGACTAGATATACTTCGCGGTAGCGTTATTTATTGATGCAAATCATAAACGTTACCTACTACAGTAAAAAGGAAAATCCATATTACTCAATATTTAAATGAGAAAGTAACGCTGTCTGTCTGTCTGTTACGCTTTCAAGACTAAACCACTAAACCGATTTTGATGAAATTTTCTGCACAATAAGTTTGAACCTCAAGGAAGGACATATGCTATTTTTTATTTCGCGACTTAAAAGCGAAAGCTAGTCCAATCCTATCCTATAAATCCTACTAATATTTTAAATGCGAAAGTTTTTGAGGATACATGTATGGAAGGATGGATGTTTGGTACACTTTCACGCTTAAACGGCTAAACGGCTCTGGATGAAATTTGGCACTGAAATAGATTGTAGTGTGAAGTAACACATAGGATACTTCATTACACTACCATCCCGGAAAAAAATATTTATTATTTATTTATTTATTTAACTAACACACACTATCTTACAGGTGGAACCCAAAACAATAGAGTGGTTCCAAAAACAATTATTAAAAAAAATATATATATATTAACTTTGACGTAGACGAAGACGCAGGCAAAAGCTAGTTACGCTAAGCTAGTTTTCCTGACATAGTGTGTAATACTAGAAGCAATAAAACACGTAGGTCTCTAAGTACCAATTTATGTTTTCTTACCCAAAAATGTCGTAAAACCAATACTCTGTTAGCAAAATCACAAGCATGTTCAATATTAGAAACGGTGCTAATACCACACAACACACTAACTCTTGACCGGATTTTTATTGAACACACATTAGTTCCTTCCGTAGTTTGTAACCTGTGACAGATGTGTATACACTTTATGTGCTGAGGGATAAGGTATGAGCGGTTAGCGGAATTCAGATGAATTATTTGAGAGGTTCAAGTATAGGCATGTGTGGAGTAGGGGTGAAATGCATCATCATCTGCTTAGCCTTTTCCCAACTGTGTTGGGGTCGGCTTCCAGTCGAACCGGATGCAGCTGAACACCAGTGTTTTACATGGAGCTACTGCCTATCTGACTTCCACAACCCAGTAACTGGGCAACACGATACCTCTTGGTTAGACTGGTTGTCAGACTTCTTGGCTTCTGACTATCCGTCACGACTGTCAAAGATCTACAAATGACAGCCGGGACCAACAGCTTTACGTGCTTTCCGAGGTACGGAGGTATCACACCACCAACAGGGGTGAAATGCATGTGTCCAAATATTTGCATGGTCTACAGATAGTTTTTCCGGGTCTGTACTTATGTGAGTTTATATGTTAGTAAAACGCACATATGATACAGGAGTCTACGAGTAATTCTAAGTATAGTGCAATGTTATTTAAAAAAATATATTTTAACATGCCTGTTTCTATCATATAAAAAACAGCAAAAAAAGAACCTAATGAATGTTAGCAATAAATTTTAAATATTTATATGGTTGCCTAATGCAATGTTATAAGTCTTTTATTTTTCTTCTTATGATTTTTATCTTATGGTATTACTAGCTTTTGCCCGCGACTTCGTCCGCGTGGATTAATAGTTCCCGTTCCCGGGGGATTTCCGGGATAAAAACTATCCTATGTCCTTTCTCGGGTCCAAGACTATATCTTTACCAAATTGCATTGAAATCGGTTCAGTGGTTTAGGCGTGAAGAAGAGACAGACAGACAGAGTTACTTTCGCATTTATAATATTAGTACGGATTATCATGTAATAATTATTAATTCATTCTAATAAGATTCTAATGCTCATTTAGTGACACTCATTACCATATTGATAATGTGTGTGTGGCCACAATAAAGTTAATATTATTTTTAGCGTCATATTTATATTTCAGCTGTTTATTAACCCTCAATAAATAAAAAAAATAAAAAAAAAAAGATTCCTTGGACCGATCACCAACTAGTAACCTACCCACCATACTAGGAAAGTCAATGGATATTCACAGCGGTGCGCGAGCGCATCCGCGAGCGATCGATAACGGGCTGCGCCGCGCATGCGCCAACCGATATGTTTGATAACCTCAATATTGATGAGTGTAATTACTTTTATTCAGTTTTTGTTTACGTTACGAAGACACGAAGTGCAACGAAGCTGACTGACTGAAAAATAAACTATAGGTAATATTCTCTACACTGATTTCAGTCTCGGCAGCTAACCTCAATGGTAACTAGCTAAGTACGTAAAATATATTATAGTGCATAAGTGTGTGCGCAAACACGGGTGCACTCCCTCTTCCCTAACTCTCATAGTTCGATAGACTATACATATTAGTGAGGGAGGACGGCAATCCGACACAACAAGGAAAAAATCAGGCGCAAGAGCTTACATGGCAGATGCAAATTATTGTACGAGAGTTAAACAACAAAATTAGAGATTACAAGAGAACTCAAAGAAATCACATAAATAAATTGAAATGTAGGTACACCACAAGTATAAAATAATTTTAAATAAAAATCGTATTGTACGCCCTATAAGGGTAGGACATAGCTGGTCCTAATTGTTTAATTGACACCACCTGTATTGTATGCAGCAACCTATGGTCCACAATAAAGAATATTTGATTTGATTTGATTTGTATTAATAATATATGAACAATTTACTATATCAAATCCCATTTATATGAACATAGACATATAAACATATAAAATACATATCTCATGAATATAATAGAAAACAGGATTATGAGATAACGCTTACTATTTGTTCTGAAAAAAAAACCGCTTGAAAGCATACCGGCTGGTGGAATTATAAGTCTATAGATACCCATTACAATCTAATCGGTACTAATAAGGCACTGTGAAATCTATACTCATTATAATAGTGTTCATATTATAACCGCAACAAAGTCATGGGATTACCTTCAAGCATTTCCGTAGCTCTCTGTAAAAAAAGTTCCGCGTTTCACTGGTTTGTGAACATCTTTATATTTTGCACTCTTTCAGTCTTTCTGAACGCTGCGCACCCACGTCAGATAATTTACGACCGATTTTTTTATCGGTGACAATGGAACATAATGAATTCTAATATACCAACGCACACGTCCTGCAAAACGGTCCTCGAAACTAGGGATTTATTGAATGGTCAATTGTCGACCGATTTGTTTGTCGGTGAGAATGAAACATATGGATTGATAGTCATAACATTGTAACCAACGCACACATCCTACAAAAAGGTGGTCCTCAAGACAATTGAACGGTCCGATAATCGGTCCTACAACATGTCGGACGTAGGTGGAGGCTTTAAACGTTTCCCGGGAATCAAAAAGCAAAGATAACAAATTTTACTTTCGTGTCAATCGTACTTGTAGAATGGATAAGGTCAGGAATGAGTCTAATTTTTAGAGAAGGTTTGAAAGTAGCGCCAGTGACAGAAAAGTTGAAAGGGAACCGTTTGTCTTGAAACACATGGTATCAAAAGAGTTATGAATATAAATGAAGAAGGACAGAGAGGAAGAAGGCAGTCAAAAAAAGATGGGATGGATTGCGCTGAATATCTAATATGAAAGAGAAGGTAGACAGTGACAGAATGACTGCTGACAGGACGGAATGGAAGAAGAGAACATGTTGCGAGCCCCAAGTAACATAGGATAAAAGCAGGAAGATGATATTATTGAACACAAAAATACGGAAAATATAGCCGGAACCAACAGTTTCACGTGGTTTCCGAGCCACGGGGGTGTCACACAACCATCTTCCAAACTCCGGGTTGCTATTGAGTTTGTAATGAAAAAAAAACTACTAACACTTGTTGCGAATCGTACCCAGGACTTAAAATCATCAGTTGTGCTTCAGGTCTGTTAAAAAATATAGCTTTGTAATTTAATGTAATTTCTTTAGAGAATTAAATGCCTTTCTAGTTCTCGGTGTTTTTTTATGTACCTAACAGACGTGCTCAAGCAGAATGACAATCTCCCGTCGTGAAATAACATCCGATGAAACGCTACCTAACGGAGTCAAAGTTAATTGATCTAATATATTAATTTGTTAATTTAAATGCATATAGAATAATAGAATAATAATAGAATAATAATTTTATTTGCATAAACATGTGTGTACATACAATTGCATGCAGGGTGTTAACATAAAAATAAATTCGAACATGTTTGTCATGAACAATGACGTGCAAATCAATTGCGAAATTAATCGTGCTTAAAAATTATTGAAATTTAAATTAAAAATTGAATATAATAAAAATTGAAATATAATGAGAATTGATGATTATCTATAAATAATCCATCCATCCATCCATGCATATCCTCAGATCTGTGTCTAATCCAATTAAGTTGAAGAGTTTTTTGTTTGTTTGTATGTGTGTTTGTTTAGACACGTTAATCTTTAAAGCTGCCAATCGGATTAGATAAATATTTTTGTGTATGATAGCCAGATTCATGAGGTATACACAATATACCATTACGCCAGTATTTTCCAAAGGGTTAGGCAGAAGTATCCCAATGTACACGCCCAGTTCGCCGTTACGTTTAGGTCCCATGTAATAGGGGGCGAGCCTATTGCCATTAACCAGGCACAAATCCTAACTCCGAGCTGCTACTTAGATTTTCATAGAAAAACCCAATAACACTTTCTAGCGTAGCAGTCGAGCTAAAGACCACTAGGTAAACGAGGCAGAAGTATAGTATAGAGGTTATATACTATCACGCTACGACACACGAGAGCGGAGCAGTAACCAAAGACGTAACTTAAAACGGGTAAAAAACCACGCGAGCAAAATCGTCGGCAGAACCTAGTATACCTATTATAAAACTATAACGTCTCATCGCGATATAACGGAAACACATCCGTAATACGCTCGTAAATTAAGAATCAATTATACGTTTTATTTTCGTGATTCTAATTTAAATTAATAGATTAATTAATCGATTATTAACACCAGTTGACTAGACATAATCGTATCAACCTCGTTAATTTATTGAAATCACTTTCCTAATATTGAACCTAGTTTTTTTGTTGAAAAAAAAAACGGCTTATACAATCTGTTGAGTTACAAAAACATAAATGTATGTATTTTCTTTTTATGATTTCAGAGTTGGTTCCGCATTAAAAGTTCATCGTAATAATCCTTTTTCAGGTTTATCGTAAAACTAGCTTCTGCCCGTAACTTTATTGGCGTGGTTTTGCTCCGTAATGTTATATAGCCTATAGTCATCATGAATCTAGCTGCTATAGTACCTATACAGTTTTTTTTTCCATACTTTGCCCAGAAATTAGTGCAATTATACAATCAAGCAAACAAAAATCTCTTCAACTTTATTATGTTAGTGTAGATATAAAATTAACTTGCAGAGACAAAATTAAAACTGTCATTTAAGTACCTTAATCATGATTCGACAATATAGTACCTACATCCTTTAATTTTCAACATAATGCACTTAGTATACGCCTTGACACAAACACAAAATGTCAAATTATTAAAATGTCGAATACCGTATCCGTTCTCGTTTGGAGTGGTACAGACACGAGCATAAACATGTATGTAAACGCTTAGGAACATTCTAAAGCAAATTCCTCCCATACGATTGATTAAAATGTAATGGTTTTACGAATATTATATTTTGAATCACATACAATACGTCATATCTCAACATTGTAATCGTTCCTTAACGAGAAAATCGCTTTTAAATTTCCAAGTGTATCAATGTTTATGTTCGTGGCTGTACACCACAATATACGATGCAATAAATAAAATGAGTATTGTTGAGGAGAAGCAAATGTCATAAAGAAACACAAAGTTAACTTACTTACTAAACAAGGTGCAAGTTTTGACCAACATTGTGAAAGTGTCAACTTGCGGAAGCCAACTTGTGCAATAAAACAAGTTACGAAGAGGAAATCCTATTAAAACTAAACCTCAAAAATAATTGATTTATTCATTCAATTGTTTTTTTGCAATTCGTCTTGGAGTTTCAGTGTTATTGTTTCTTTAAAACCCAGAGAGGGATCTGCAGCCGTTGGCCCCGAAAAAAATAATATATAAAAATTATTAGATATTATCGCTACCCTCTCATTCTTTCTTTCCTCATTGCACTCTCGCCCTCGGCTCGGCATGCGCTGCAGCCTCGACTGCAATAACAAACTTAGCTCACTCGTATTATAATGGACTATTATTATCCTAATTTGTTCCCTAACACGGTACACAACATTATACACACATTTTCTTGACAAAATGCCAATTAGTTTGATTAATTAGGTAGGGCCCCCAAGTAGTGTTAGCACAGGGCCTCACAGGGGCCCACAAAATTCACAGTCCGGCCCTGTTTAAGCCAGTACAACGTCAACAAATCATTTAAAAGGCCTCCTTTTTTGCACCAATCTTGTTTAGTGATGCGTTTCAGTTCAAGGTTTAATACACTACTTGAACTTTTTGTTACCACTCTAAAATCTACGATGAATCGCTGTTAAATATACGATGATACTAATTGTCTAAGTTTAATTAGAATTGCTGTTAATTTAAAGTGGTAGAAGTTAGTTTTAATTAAAGTTGGAGTACCTATACAAAGTTAGGTTTATGTTCGGTTTAAGTTATGAACTTCAGGAATGTTAAGTTATTAAGTGGTAGCCATGACTTCGGTGAATCTAGGTCATGAACTCGTTGCTGACGTTGTGAAGTAAATGAGTTTAATCTTAAGACAGCAGCCCACTCCATACAAAATTAATCTAGTACAATTTTGGTGAATAAGTAATTAGGTTCGAAATAGTTTTGTGGAAACTAAAATGCTATGAGATAATCGAATTTTCAATTAAAACCTATTGATTTTACTTTACGTGAACTCGGCATGATCACTAATAAAATCCAATATTCATGCTTAATTTAATAACCTAATATTCATTGCACATCTTCAATCGTACATAACTAACTGCTAACCCAGTCATCCTATCCTACTAATATCATAAATGCGTACGTTTGTGAGGATTGATGGATGTTTGTTACTCCATCACACCAAAACAGCTGAACGGATCTAGATGAAATTTGGCACTGGGATAGATTGTAATATGGAATAACACATAATGATACTTTTTATCCCGGAAAAATGTATGTTCCCCGTGGGATATTATATATCAAATTTGACGCGGAAAAAGTCGCGGACCAAAACCATAAAAATAACTTCAATTTCTGATAAATTCACATAGCTCTCTAAAAACATAAATCAGAATCACAATCAATCAATACCAACCACTGAACACATTTCGACATTCAATTCCACATTCAAAAAAGGAATATCTTTGATCCTTTCTACCCATCCGGCCGCCATCTTTAACCGTCCTTTCGAACATGTCCATACGAAATTTGAATTTCAAATCGTGTTCGCCCAACGGTTGTTGACATTTGACAGCCGACCCGTGCGGTCGTTGTCTGGTCACGATGCGATTGCAACTACGATTCTGAAGAGCTAGTGGACTTTATTGACAGCTGGTTTATCAATTAGACTGAGCAGTTTTTCTGAATTGTATTTTAAGTGTAGGTTTGTAAAGTGCTTTTTAAATTGATCAGAAACGAATATAATGTATGTTCAATGCACACAGTGATCCTCTGATTTGTTAGGTTGGTTGCCTGGTAGGATTAGGGGGGCAATTTCATTAACTTGGATCTTAATAATTCCATCTCATGTAATAATATTGTGTTCTTTTAGTACAATCACCGGATGGGCTAAGCAAAGGATATCGTATCCATAATCATAATACCTACTTCGTTTGTATGGATCGGCTGTTAACATTTCCGCACGAACAATTATTGTATAGTGTTTAACCAGTGACCGAGATGATTGATTCAATAAGTATTACTTTATCATCATTACAATAAGACACTATTTTCCGTAACAAAAAATTAATGCTTTTTCTAAAAAGCTTAACCACAAAATCGAGCTTTTGCTTATTCGTTTTTTGAATAAAACGAAGATCACCAAAATACGCGTGAGCACGATACCAAACATTCTAAATTTGAACTCCACCAATTAAAAAGCGTGATTTATTATTATTTATCGAAACTGGTAGTGATAATACATTTTATTAGAGTTTCTGGGCCATAGCTTGGTCCACTTTTTTGGTCAAATAACAAACAAGACTTGTTTTTATTTTTATGACGTCGTGAGAAATGAATAATCTAATGTCTGGGGCACGAAAATACCGCATAGGGCATTTTCCCGCTACATACAGCAAAAACTGTTATTTCACATTTCACAAATATCAACGTTAACGTCGTGTTAACAAAGTTGATTTTGTCTTGTCTTTTAGAGTATATAGCGATACGCTATGAGCGGGTCATGGCCCACGGGATGCAATAAAACTAAAAACCAGTCAAGTACGAGTTGAACTCGCAATCTTCAAAGATGACATAAAAATAAACACGTTTGTTGTATTGACAGTTAACCCTATCGGGCTGCCAGTGTTGCGGAATTTGTTTGAAACGGTCACCGTGGCCCAGGAACGCAAAAGGCATGGAACAAAACGGATGAGTTTTAGTCAGTAAGAGTCTGACATTCCCTTTCGCTCCTCCGAAAGCGGAAGGAGTCATTTGATGATTTTCCATTTTAAAAAAAACCCTATCAGGGAACTTTTTAATTTTATAGTTTGTTATCATAGCAGCCATAGTTATACTTACTTTGTAAAAATTTCAAGTGCCTTACTATTACGATTCAAAAGATACAGCCCTGTGATAGACCGATGGACAGACAGACAGTGGAGTCTTAATAATAGGGTTCTGTTTGATAACTAAACACCACTGTCCCACAATATTTGTCTCCTCACAGTTAGAATATATTTGACTATCTGTGTAATCAAAATATTGCATTATTCATTGACATTTAATTTTGCAAGTTTGTTGTGTGTATTCTGCACACTATGTAGTTGCTAGAATTTGGTTACCTCAGAACTTGGAATTCAGAAATCTAAAATTTTGACTGACCATTCAAACATTCTTTAACTTGTACAGTGCATACAAGTTATAAAATACTACCTCGATAGCCTAGTGGTCCTAAGCACGAATGCTACGCTAAAGGTCCTGAGTTCGATTCTCAGGTCGAGCAAAAAGTGTTATTGGGTTTTTCTATGAAAATCTCGGTAGCAGCTCGGAGTTTGGATTTGTGCCCCAATAGGCTCGCTCCCTATTACATTACATGGGACCTAAATATACCGGCGAACTGTGAGTGTACATTGGTACACCTCTGCCTAACCCTTCGGGGAATACAGGCGTGATGGTGATGGTAAGTTATAGAATGTTTTTCTAAGATTAAAGTTGAGTAAAATATTGATGAAAGAAATTCTGGCTATTTTGTAGACCTCACGATATAGGGCTTCCTAACGTTTAGGTTTCTACTTACTGAAACTATGGCCCATTTACTAACAGTGCCTAAAATGTCCCTATACCTGCTTTTTAGAGGACATTATCAAAGCAACCGATATCGCAATGAACTTGGCCACCTACTGGGGACAAAAATATAAGACTATCATCGATTCGAAGAGAAGAAGAAGACTTGATTTATGAAATAATGTTAATGTTTAAAAAAATACTTTACTCACTTACCTACTACTTACTTTATAAATACTTTTTTTTATTAGATTTATTTACAATCGTCGATTTACCGGCCAAGCTTGGTGATAATTACATACTTGGCCAGTCCAAGTTATGTGCAAGTTGTGTGTGTTATGTGTTTAAATTTATATGGGTTAAAGACCAGAAATAAATGAATTATTATTATGTAACGTATCTCGGTACCCTAGGGTCCCGGACCTTTGGAAGGCGTACGAGGAGCCGAAGCCAACTCGCAGATGCCCCTTACATGGCTTTACAATGAAATGGGACACCAGCCGACAATTAGCCCTGTTTGCACTATGCAAATGCACCTATGGCGCAGCACTATTGCAGAAAATGGAAACAAAAAATAGGGCTATGGGTTTGGGTGACTTGAATGGAAAGGTTTTCTGACACTATGGAAGGCCTATGGCCCCTGCCAATCAATGTTTTTATGACACAGATAAAATGGCAGGGGGTGACTAGCACACTCGATAAATGGGCCCCCTAAAACGGCCGCTAGCACGTAGTGACGTAGCGACAAGAGGGCAACACAGACTGAGGTGCTTGAGGAGTGGAGAGGTATTTCAAGGCTATCAGGACAATCCCGGAAGTACGGTCAAGATCCCTACCAGCACCATAGTGAAATACTTCCTTCCCCCGAACACGAATTATTATTATTATTATATTCGCGTTCTATAGGCAAGTTAAGCAATGGTCATTACTATGTTGATTATGATGATGAACAGCCATATTCCTTCCCTCCTTCCTTAATGATGTCACAAGTCAATGATTGATAGAGTTGTTACCCGACCGCGACGAAGCGCAACGGTTACGTGTTACTTCCTATGTATGTACGTGAGGTTTTTGTGACGTTCTCGTAAATTCCTGCATTGATTTCAACAATGTTGTGTAGTGTTGGTCAGGAAGTGTGTGTTGTGTGGGTTGTGTTTACGATGGGTAAGAGTTGGTTTATTATTTAGAAATCTCACTGGGTTTATTTAGGTGATGTGAGCTTGAAGGTGAGCTGTCAATCCATTAGCTTTGCCGGTTTGTTTTTTTCTTTTCGAGGGGCCATTCTCATGTACTGCCTTCGCTTGGCAGGCGAGTGTCAAAGTAATATCTTACATTGTTACTCCCAACGACCATTCGCCAAGCCACGGGTGCTGCTCTGAGCATTCTTCCGCACCTCGGCAGGTGATAGCCCGTCACCAAAAGGAAGACCATTACTAGGTGCGGCGGATGACAGAACTCACCTCAAGGGGAGCACTGAAAAAAGTTTTCGATTCAACTGTATGTCGTTGTTTTATTATGCTCCATCATGGATTTGGTTCACAAGAAATAAATACTAAAAAGCAAAAAAAAAAATACTTTGATTCTGTTTGGCGGCTTTGGTTCTCTATGCTGTTTTGTATTGCCACTGACTTTCAGAACTATAGTTATTTTTCACTTTTTAGATTCTGAAGGAGGTGGTGTTTTTTTGTATAAAAGTTATCAATTTTTATATTAATTCAATATAAACAATAGAACTTATATGAACTAACCAGCCATTTATAATCTCCGTCGCTGCGAATCTCTTAGGGAACTATTTAAAAAGATTAATATTATGACAGTGCCTTGTCAATACATTTACGAAAATATTATGTATGTAAGAAAAAATTTACATCTTTTTGATAAAATAAGTGATAGACATAATTTTAATACTAGAAATAAGGACAAATTAGCTCAACCATTTTTTAGATTGTCCAAAGTGCACTTATCTTTCATGGGGTACTGTGTTAAATGTTACAATAAAATACCTAGTGATATATTAAAATTAAATGAAAGAAAATTTAAAAATTGTATTAAAAGCACACTTTGTAAACAAGCATACTACAAGTTAGAGGATTATATTCAAGATAATAATGCTTGGAAACATGCTGGTCTTGCTCCATAGGACAATTTCAAGTCTTGACAAAATCAACTGGTTGCTTATTTAATCATAAAACTAATTTGTTTTGACCAATAATTGTTTTTCTCCTCGACATTAATTCTACATTTGAGTTTGACTCACACACTGATTCGTTGTCTTTGAAATGTTAGAAGTAATCATCTACGATCACAATATTGGCGTTAAATATTATAATTAATTTAGCTTTCATCTCTAATTTGTAGCACTGAGTACGTATTGTAGTACTTTGAGTGACTTTTTATTTTTGATAGATCGTTTTGACATTTATATATCTTTTTATGGAATGAATGTAACTATACAACTTATTGTAATACATTGTTATTTAAAAGAGTATGTATGGAGTTTCTTGCCCGTTCTTCTCCATACGAAACTACCTTTTGGAATGGGCAACTAGATTCAATATTAATGATTTTTTTATGTAATGACGTTCAAAAGTGCCTTTTAATGGCCTAATTGAAATAAATGATTTGACTTTGACTTTGACTTTGAACACAAATCCTAACAATATATTTAAAGATTATCCTTTTAATTATAATAGTTATTTAAACATAATGAAATTTCAGTAACCACGGCGGCATAATGTCTAGGCCTCGGCCGTAGAAAGTGTTAATAACGCGGGTATAAATCATTGCCATCGGTCGGTTAATGTCACTTAGGCTAGCATTAATAAATCACACTCAACGTAGCACTTAGGCTGTGCACAGAATGAGCCAACACTCACAACACTGTAATTATAACGAGCCATATATTCTACCCATTATAGCGTTTTTTTTGTACTAAACTATGCAAGGTGTAGTTTTATATTCTCGCCTTTAGAAGTAAGTATATCACTGCCTGCCTGGGTTGCAGAATTTGTTCGAAAGAATCACCGCTTAAATAACTCTTATTTTTCTGTTTCTATAGTTCGGATTCCTCTACACTGTCTCACACTCAAAACCGCCTTGCTAAGCCCTCGCCTTTTTGTCATTTAACATTAATATCACCTGAATACCAAACATGTTTCTAAGCGGTTTGACACTTAGTTTAAATCTTACTGCAAAACCGGTCAGCAGGTCAGTTGTGGTGCCACCGTGTGTATGCAAGTATCTATGCATCTGCATAAATTATAATAATTTTAATAGTTACTGTTATAAACGCGAAAGTTTGTATGTGTGGATGTTTGTTCCTAAATCACGCCAGAATGGATCTGGATGAAAGGCACAGAGCTAGATTGTAGTCTGAAATAGCACACAGGCTACTTTTTATCCAAGGGAAAATGCACGATTTCTGTGAGATATATTTTCAATCTTGACGCGGACAAAGTCGCGGGTAGGCGCTTGTTTTAGCACATATGTACGACATCTCCCCGTTGGTCTCGTGGTCGCAAGTACGACTGCTGTGCAAGGGGTCCCGGGTTCGATTCCCAGGTCGAGCAAAAAGTGTTATTGGGTTTTTCTATGAAATTCTCAGTAGCAGCTCGGAGTTTGGATTTGTGCCCGGTTAATGGCAATAGGCTCGCCCCCTATTACATGGGACCTAAATATACTGGCGAACTGTGGGTGTACATTGGTACACCTCTGCCTAACCCTTCGGGGAATACAGGCGTGATGGTATATTTATATTTATATGTACGACATAAAAGTAACATTTTCGGTCAATTTCGAACCATGCTTAATCACGACACGGTTGGCGCAGTGGCTCAGTGGCTGATTGGCTTTGTCGCGGGTTTGAATCCTACATAGAACAAATATTTTTTAACCTACCGGTAGTTGTTTCGGGTCTATTTGGGAGTTTAAGTGAGTTTATAAGTTTTGAAACGCACCTACTAAATAAGAGAAATTAATAGAGTGGGGCAAAGTTTATAAAAATAAAAACATTATTTCTTTCATATTTACTTCGGTTTTCGGCTTTTTTGTTTAGTTAGGGTTACTAACAATTTAATACAAAAACACTTCAAGCTATAAATACTTCCTAACTAACCAGCTAGGCTAACTGCCTCGTTAGCCTAGTGGTCCTAATCGTGACTGCTACACTAGAGGACTTGTGTTCGATTCCTAGGTCGAACAAAGTGTTATTGGGTTTTTTATCGTGGAGAAACTAAATTTTATAATTCTCAGTAGCAGCTCCGAGTTAGAATTTATACCTACTTAATGATAATAGGCAACAGGGGCCCACCTATTAGGTACATGGGACCTAAAACATTCCGGCGAACTGTGGGTGTACATTGGTTCGCCTCTGCCTAACTCTTCGACGAATACAGGCGTCATGGTATGTATGTATGTATGAATCAATCCCGTGCATTTCTAGGAATAGACATAAAGAGAATTTTACAACAAGAAGTGTGTGATCGCTGTAAATGGATATATCTCAAACATAAATGGTTGGAACATTTATTTCTTAGAAGACGTGGTTGTATAAATGTCTGCACCCAATAAAATGCTACATTAATCTTCTCTGTGTTCGCAATTTTCTTTTATGGTGTTAAGCAGAAATATGATTGAAGTATCTTTGAAAACTACTTACCGATTGTAAGTCAAAGTCAAATCCTTTCTTAGCAGATATATATAAAAAAAAATATCCACCACGTCTGTATTCCCCGAAGGGTTAGGCAGAGGTGTACCAGTGTACACAAACAGTTCGCCGGTATATTTAGGTCCCATGTAACAGGGGGCGAGCTTATTGCCACTAACCGGACTCAAATCCAAACTCCGAGATGCTACTGAGAATTTCATAGAAAAACCCAATAAAACTTTTTGCTCGACCTGTGAATGGAACCCAGGACCTCTAGCGTAGCAGTCGTGCTTAGGACCACTAGGCTAACGAGGCAGTTTTATCGGTTATAATATAAGACAAAATAATATCGTTTAATGCTATCGTTATTTCAATGTTAGCTTGTAATTAGCTTCGTTACTTCACGATAAAAACAAAGCAATGCAATTTGCAATTTATATTAAAGTAGTCTAAAATGCGGATATTTTAGCGAAGTAGGTAACTTAAACTAGCTTCTTTGTGCGACTTCGACAGGAACTCTTATTCCTGGCCTGATGCTGTGGAGTGGAAGCGTTGATAAGGAATCAGCCAACTCCATAGTACAATGTAGGACTAAAGGTGAGGTCTTACGAACGGTATTATTTGTGCATATTTAGCCTTGTAATTTACGTTGTATACCTAAAAAACAATCAATGTCGTGGTGGCCCAGCGGTTAAGGCACCCGTCTCTCATACATAAAGTTGTGGGTTCAAATCCGAGTAAGTTCCAATGTGACGTTTTTAACCCAATTTTTGTACGGAGGATCTACCATAAAATATTTTCAAAATGATTATATAGCGGAAATTTGTTTCCGACTTCCAAAATAAGAACGGATACGACTATTCGACATTTCAATAACACGACATTTTATCTCTGTGTGAAAGCATACTAAGCGCATTGATTTCGGTACCTATTTAAAGGATTTACATTCCATTTATTTATTTACAATACGTATTGAGCACATATTTAAATATTATTATAAAGAAAATTAATATAAAAAAAATAAAAACATTTAAACATATAAAAAATAGTAGCCCACCGGCGTCGGGTCGACAGGGTCCAAGCCACCGGTGGTCAGGGCTCCTGAGGAAGGAATCTCCTAACAATACGCGCCGTGTCTAGGAGTACCGCTTTCTGAATCAAGCCCTTGATCCAGCCGCACAACGAGAGCCTCCTAAGGTGTTGGTCGAGGCTCTTGGCAATTAAGCCTTTGGCTGTAACGACAATCGGCACAATGATTGCTGAGTCCACATCCCACATTATTATAATTGTTTATTATTACCTACAAAACTCCCGTTTGTGCATGGAGATGCAAAATGAGTTCTCAGTTCCAGTAGAAAGTAAACAACGTGATTAAAAAAAACACGACTCGTAACACTCATAAAAGTTCGATTGGCCTTACATAACAAGTGGAAATGTGATCAGCATTCAGAATGTTAATCCCCTTAATTAAAATTGTTCAGACTCTTGTAAGCAACGCGTCTCAACGACGAAAAATACCGATATAAGATTAGAATTCGAACGATCTAATGTACAACAATTAATATGTACCCCCACATAGATTCAATGTTATTTAGTCTTTCTTACATATAAATGACTTTCAAAAGTGCCTTTTCAGTAGGTACTTATAGGTCTAATTGAAATAAATGATTTCATTTTGACATAAAATAATGCTCAATTGGATACATCTACCGACAGTCACCTTTTTTTAATAATATCGACTGTAGTGGAAATTTTGAATATCTTATTCATATTACACTCTTATCCGGGGCTGCGGGTTGTTCGAAAGAGATACCGCGCCCCCGGAACGCAAAGGGCACATGAAGGAACAGAGATGGTTTTTTAGTCAGTAAAAGTCTGACACTCCCTCCCGTCCCGCCCAGGGCGGAGGGGGGGGGGGGGGGTCATTGGATGATTTTACCATCTTAAAAAAAAAAAAAATACACTCTTATGTCTTTACTATTTATATCCTTTAATAAAAATCCTATGAAGTAAGATAAAAGATATTTACCGACATATAAACAAAATATTAGCGTGAAATACTGCTCGGTACGATAATAATTTACAAGTCGAAACCAATGGGGGACGTTTCTCAAAGCATCATCAAATATTTGAACAATAAGGTCTAATTCCATTTTAATTGTTATTGCGAATGTTTAGTTGAAATAAACAACATCGTTATTAATTGACTTTAAATACGACAATCATTATCACCAACATCATATCGGCCGAACGACGTCCACTGCTGGACATAGGCCTTCCCTAACGATAATCACAATTACCGGCACTGTTGCACGGCAATTACCCGCAATAAAAATAACGAATTTAAAATGGCTTTTAAATACAGGGAATAATTTGGGGTTCGTTCTATCAAAATGATCTAACCTACTTACATTTTTTTTTCATTTTTGGAAGTAGGTAGTTGTAAAAATTTTGGATATTTCACGTTGACTAATTGTAATACCTATTTTAAATGCAAGTTATGCAAATCGAATTGTTTTAGCTGGATAGTAATGTTTATATTTGGAATGATAGTTTAACATTTAATTTTATTGTTAAGAGATTATGGGTTGGCTTATAGAGCAAACGATAGAAAAAGTGTCACCATACCTTCTAAACAGTAAAAAGTTTCATCCACATAAATGTCAATGTGACACCAACATAAATCACTGCACAAAACACAAAAATAAATAAAGTACAAAAAAAAATCACATCACTTTTCCCAATACGATTATTTTCATTAAATTTTTTGCGACACAAAACCTCAACGATGTTAAGTTCCGAATTTTAAATCGATTGTTTTCGTTGTCACTTCGTTCATTCACGATTGAGTGAAAGACGAGCTACCGCGAGTGACCTAGAGATACTGATACGAGCGAGTGGTGCGCAAGCGGCGCTCAGTATTTGAAAACACGGTTTGTAGTTGGATCGAGAGGTCTTGATAGTTCGACGTTTTTGCGGTCATGGCAGCTGCAGATGAATGGCCAAGAATATTTTTTTATTTAAATATTAGATTATTTATCAATAAAAGTTATCATTATTTTTTAATAATGATAACTTTTATTGATAAATAATCTGAATTAGTGAATTTTTGAATTATTATTATTCCGTTTTTTAAGTTAAATGACATAATTTATTAATTTCTAATCTTTTTTTTTATATAGGTAACTATGATCTGTTTTTGACATAGTAAAAGTCAAAATTAAAAATGAATTAATATTTAAAAAGGAAAAAAAAAACCATTAGTGCAAACTATAAAAAAATCATTGATAATTTGTTATTTTTGGAATCATATCATATCGACTAGAAAGTGAAATATAGTGAAACCTCTTTACAGTGAAATTATAAAAAAAATAATTTCCGTAAAAAATATTTTACTTTTACCAAATACAATGCACGTATAATCTGCCAAATCAAGCATTCATTCGTACTCTATAATCATAAACTTATTTTTTCTACCATGATCACGGAATCAATTACAAATCCGGCGTGCAAGTGGAGAAATTACATTCAAGTATCAAGTACCATTGATCGTCGTACAATTTTCCTCTAACCGCTAAACAGAAGACTGCGCACGAGTTTCTACCGGCCACACGCCGATGTAAACAATTAACACATTGTAATTGATTTATTTCATAAAACTACTGCTTTATTCATAACTGTAGTATTTGAAATTCAAATTAGTTGTTCTTTTTTACGTGTCACAGATTTTTTATTGTGTTAATGATCGGGTTTATGGGTGGAGATCACGAAGATTGTTCTTACACCTTTTTGTATAGCCAGAAGTTTTTTTGGAACTACTAGCTTCTGCCCGCGACTTCGTCTGTCAAAGGCAGTCAGCTAAATGATCCAACAGAAACATAATAAATCAAGTAAAAATTATCATAGGTATATGTTAAGGTAAATCAATAGCTAATGTAAACCCAACTAGTTCCTTCCAACAGTTTAAGCGTGAAAGAGTAATAAACATCCATGCATACATCCATCCATCCATGGATTCATAATATTTCACCCACTTCCTAACGTTCGTGGTTTTGATAGTAGTAGAAAATTTTATGTTGAATCGAAGTCATCATCATCATCATAATATCAGCCGCAGGACATCTACTGCTGGACATAGACTTCCCCCATAGATTAACCAAAAGTATTGTTATTCTGCCTCGGAATTGTAGGTAATGTCTTACTTATAGTTCCGAGACAGTGATACGACGCCGGCTTACGCTGAAAACCAGCGCTGTGGTTCCGTGCCTAGTGCACGGGCCACGGCTTTATGCTGAGCGTCAGCCGTTTCGCGTGGTTGTGGCGCATATTTAGACAAAGACATTATTATTTTTTATTTAAGCTTTTGTTTTTTGTATTTAAGTAGGCTAAGTAAGTCTATGTTATTTGCGTCACATTTCATGCGAATAAATGGTTTTTCTTTCTTTTCTTTCTAAAAGGACCGGTTGGAGGCGCCCTGAATCCGGCGTCTTCCTGAATCGAAGGTAGATGGATAAAATTAGACTTTTGTGAATGGAATAATAAAGCAGAAAATACAACAAAATTGGTTCAGGTCGTCGTTATGGGAAGTATGCAGTACGATATTCTACCACCGAAAGCGGAGACAACGAGTAACAAGAAGATCTAAAAACATTTATCGATCTTACGACCAATGTTATTAAATCCACTTGACAGTATTGCAAGAAACCGCAGCAAGTAGCGCAGAAAACAATAGCTTGGCCGCGATGCCAATCAAGCAGTTTTTTCATGGTCCAACATGTACGTACGTCATTTTCACTTTGCTGATTTTAGGATAGATAGAGTAATTAAGAAGTTAAGAGGAAATGCGGGTGGCCTTTTCTTAACAGAAAACCATTATTATATTACCACTAGCTTCTGCCCGCGACTTCGTCCGCGTCACAGTTGATGTGTTATCCTACGGGTACCGTACATTTTCCCGGGATAAAAAGTAGCCTATGTGTTATTCCAGACTATAATCTATCTTTGTGCCAAATTTCATCCAGATCCATTCAGCCGTTTAAGCGTGAAAGAGTAACAAACATCCATACATCCATACATCCATACATACAAACTTTCGCCTTTATAATAGTAGTAGGATATATTACTATAATGGCAATAGACTCGCCACTATTACATGGGATATAAAATTACCGGCAAACTGTGGGTATTGCATTGGTACACCTCTGTCTAACCCTTCGAGGAATACAGGCGGGATGGTATATAGGTGTAAAAATAACGAAGGCTGCCCAAACCAACTATTCCTCGCGGTGAAGCCGCTGGCAAAAGCTAGTTATATCTTTCACTTGTCTTTAATTACCGACTTATCATCAGAACCTTTAATTCCCCTGATACTTTATCAACGCCTTGCCAACAAGAACAAGTATGTTTGTAACAAACATAGATAAATCCGAGACACAGTAATGGCGTTGGTCCAGTGCCCTCGAAGATTGTGCCAGCACCCTGGCGGATCCTTGTTAACTAACGGTAATTAGCGTACTATGTGTGGGGTGTAAGTGATAGGAGATAGCGTTTTAGTTTAAGAGCTTTTATTTTTGCAGTTGAAAGTTAAAGGTCTCTTTCCCTTTTTTACCGTTTAGTGCTATTAGGAAATAGCACTAAAATGCGGAAACTGAAAGTAAACACAAATTTCAAAATCGATACTTAGGGTGTTTTTAATATCGTGCAGATTTTATCACGCCCCGTGTCCCGCGTGCGTATTCCATGCATTACAATAAATACTTGTATTAAAAATTCATTTGCGGGGGAAACGCATGCGTGGCAATCCGGATGGCATGGTGGCAATGCGTGATGAAATCCGCACGATATTAAAAACACCCTAATAGCTAAAGAGTTTTTTTTTTTTGGATTGGAAAAAAAACTGTTGCGCATGATACCCATATTGAAGAGGAATAGCAGAAGGTACAACACAAGGGAACGAGCAGAAACTAAGGACTTAACTTACGCGGGTGAAAAAAAAAAACACGCGTACGAAGTAGCAGGCAGAAGCAATTGCTGCGGGTTGTTCGAAAGAGATACCGCGCCCCCGGAACGCAAAGGGCACATGAAGGAACATAGACGGGTTTTAGTCAGTAAAAGTCTGACACTCCCTCCCGCCCCGCCCAGGGCGGGGGAAGTTATTTGATGATTCCCCGTCTATAAAAAAAAAAAAAAAAAAGGCAGAAGCAATTAATTAAATATGTTTGTATTACGCGTAGCAAATTACGGGATAATAATTGAAATGAGAAGCTGGCTTAAAATAAATCTCTTCCTCAATTCTTTACGAACTAAAATGATTTTACCTAATACATTTAAAATTTATTTTTATTATTTTATATAAATGCTGTCGATGCTCATGCTTTGAAAGCTTCGGTTGAAAAACGCTATACCTTTATGCCTTGTACTGCAGCAAAACTAGTAGCAACTAATAAGTACTAATATAAACCTCCACAAGTTGTTTCTTTACTTACAAAGTATGTGACCACGTTTGTGCTGATGTTTTATTTTGTAAGATTTAGGTCCGAGAAAGTTTGCTATTATAATGTTTTATTTATTGATAATGATGCTTATTTACGTAAATAAATGATTAATGTTTATGCTCATATCGTAAAGTTAATTTTGTCATCTTGTAAGTATTAGTATCATAGATAGACTTTATGCACGTGCAACGGTTTTTTTTTTTTATTATAGCGTGTGGAAGGATGGTACCTGATTCCCCAGCGAAATATACAACACCGCAACATCTACACAGGCAAATAGTATGGTGCAGCCAACGAGGGTGCAGCTGTTTTTTTTTTAAATGTACGATAGATGTTACTTCTGGGGCGTCATCTCTTCTGGAACGACAAACGTGTGAGACTGTTTCTTTTTAATGACCTCTATTATGCAACAGTTTCATAAACTATTTAATTACTATAAATATATTAAACTACTATTTAATTTTTTAATCCATGCTAGTCAGTGTCTCCTTGCAAAGAATTATAGGCAACGACATTCACTAAAGAATCTTAGATGCATTTTATCTGCTGTTATCAAAGAAAAGTTGGCCAGTGTCCAGCATTTAAACTAGAAGTAAAATTTTAATTTGAAGGCATGGTTGTCGCAACGCTTGAGCGATGTGTTCCTGCACTATGTGTTGCGGGTTCGATTTCACCCGCAACAATATATGTGTGTTTTATTAAAAAGGTACCCTAATGCAATCGGGAAAAAGCCAAAGACTTGACGTGAAGGTAACTAAAGAAATAATGCAACTAAATGTTAAATGTTTCGCTTTCGCTATAACGGGTGTAAAAAGACACTGAAACTTAATCAACAATAACGGGAAATATGCGTATTTCCCTTTATTGTGATCATTTTTTATTTATACCTGGAAACCTTATGATTATATTTTTCATCATTTGATAATGATGAAAAATATAATCATATATAAAAATATATTAAAAAATAAAAGCATATTTTGTGTGTTTTTTGTGTGGCCAGTGCGTGTGTTGTTCACACCATCTCTGCCAGTCTGTTTTTTATAAGTGAAGACTTGTAATTGGCTTTCAGTTTCACCTACTATTTTATATTCCGTTTTGTTTAGCTGTAAGTCTTCCATAACTCATAAATCTATATATATAAAAGAAAGTCGTGTTTGTTACAACACTTATAACTCGAGAACGGCTGGACCGATTGCCATGGTTTTTGATTTGTTGGATTTGTTTCCGTCCCGAATAGCAGAATACATCTTAAAAACAATGAAAACTCGATATGTGTAATAAATAATTAATCATTTCAATAGATGCTGATTTGTTTATTACATGTCAAACATTTGTTGTCCAATCCTGTCAAATACTGTAACAACTATTTTTTTTTTTTGGAGCTTATGGCCTGGTTGCTGAGCCCTTTAAGCCACAACTTTATTTTTTTCTGAAGACATCATATGTGCGTTTTTGTGCATATTTGTTTGTTTTTTAGACATTAATTTTCGAAAATTATTTATTAATTATTTAATTTTTAATTCCCGAAAATAATACCTAAGATTTATTCTACAGTAAAAACATAAAATCATCGGAAAGGAACGGAATTTGGGGAATAAAAAATCAGTTGGTAAAGATTATAAGATTAAGGAAAAAAAATCTACAGGTTAACAAAAGTGTAAAATGTGTAAATGTCTTTTTATAGGTTGTCTATGATTTTTCTTGATAAGCTATTCATACGTAGTGGTTATATACTCTTTGAGCTATTGTCTATGTCTCGAAAGTTCAGGCACTGGATACTTTTTATCCCGTAGGTAGGTAGGTAGGCAAGTAGGGTAGGTATGTAGGGGTAGGGTAGGTATGTAGGGGTAGGGTAGGTAGGTAAGTAGGTAGGTAGGGTAGGGGTAGGGTAGGTAGGTAGGTAGGGTAGGGTAGGTATGTAGGGGTAGGATAGGAAGGTAAGTAGGTAGGTATGTAGGGGTAGGGTAGGTAGGTAGGTAGGGTAGGGTAGGTATGTAGGGGTAGGGTAGGAAGGTAAGTAGGGGTAGGGTAGGAAGGTAAGTAGGTAGGTATGTAGGGGTAGGGTAAGTAGGTGGGTAGGTAGGTAAGTAGGGTAGGTATGTAGGGGTAGGGTAGGAAGGTAAGTAGGTATGTAGGGGTAGGGTAGGTAGATAGGTAGGTAGATAGGTAGGTAGAGTAAGTATGTGGTTAGGTAGGTTGATGGAGTAGTTAGGTGGGGTAGGGTAGGCAAGAACTGGACTTTCAGGGCAGCACAACGTCTGCCGGGCCCGCTAGTAAATTAAATAAAATAAATAAATAAAAGCCGAACGACATCCACTGCTAGACATAGGCCTCACCCCCAATAACATTTTTTGCTCGACCTGGGAATCGACCCCAAGACCTTTAGCGTAGCAGTCGCGCTTAGGACCACTAGGCTAACGAGGCAGTCATAATTAATAGTAATCGTTATTTTTAACACAGAATTATTAAAATTTAATCAAAACGACGAGGTATAAAGTCCACTTTATTACTTAAGCCAAGCAGAAGTCAGTCTTAACAAATTGCTGTTTATTTCACACAGGGCTTGCAATGAAGAACTATGTTTATCGTCCGGGCTTAGGTCGGGTGCAGACGAACGACAATATTGCTAGACAATATGTTGCCGGCAAAAGTAATATGCTTTGGGGATTTGGGAAAGAATTAGGTTACCTTTGTATCTCTGGGTAATTGGTACTAAAGGATTTAAAGTGTTGGTCAATTCTTACAGTGCTGTTGTCTGCTTAATAAGTTTGATTAATTAAATATCTGTGTTTCTTTTTAAAATGCTTTGTGGTATTTTTCATTAAATGCTTTTTCTTGGTTCTATAGAACCATCAAAAGAGGAACTAATATCTATCACTTAACATTAAATCATAATGTTAAGCCATCTATCTGCCGGGCCTGCTGGTTGTTCAAAAGAGATACCGGAACGCAAAGTGCACATGAAGGAACATTCATGGGTTTTAGTCAGTAAAATTCTGACACTCCCCGCCCCGCCCAAGGCAGGGGAAATCATTTGATGAGTCATTTTCAAACACGGAAATTGGCCTTTAGATCCCTAAACACTCGGTGCCAAATATAAAGGGTCATTATAATTAATATAAAGAAATGCATTATCGACAACTACAGGGTTACAAAAAGTTGCTCGTCTGTAGCCCCCTAAGTAAACTGAAACCAGTTTACTTAATACTGATGGATTCAGAGCTATCAGGCTAGTCATTATTTATGGAATGTTTGCTCGCTTTTTCCACTTCATCTCAGTGGCCGGTCTGACTCAGGAAGCTCTGCGATAGCAACGGAAAGACTTAATGGAAGTTCGTGTAATAGACGGTTTTTTTTTAAATATATAATGATAGTTATAATGGTGTTAGTGCCTGCCCGAGGTCGCCTGCGTAGATTTCAGAATTAGGTCTGAAATTATCTCACATAAATATAAAAAGGGGATAGAAATGGTCATCTATACTAATATTATAAAGAGGTAAGATTTGTTTGTTTGCAACGAATAGGCTCCGAAACAACTGGACCGATTTTAACCATTTTTTCACCAAAAAATAGCTACATTATTCCTGAGTAACATAGGCTATATAACATCACGCTACGACCCACGAGAGCGAAGCATTAACCACGCGAACGAAGTCGCGGGTGGTTCGCTAGTAGGTAATAAGCTAGATAAATATATCTATATTCTGTTAGTAATATAGTTAGTAATTCTGTTCAGCCGTGTCAAAGAGCCATTATCGTCCATCCATCCATCCATTCTCACAAACGTTTGCATTTCTAACAGTGTAGTCGATTGGTTTGGTTTTTTGGTGATCTATGTTATCTATACTTAATTATAATTAAGCTGAAGAGTTTTTTTAAATGCGCTAATCTCAGGAACTACCACTCAAATTAGAAATGTTTAGAACATTATTTTGTATAAAATACCCAGATTCATGAGCAATAGTTTAAGCGATATAGCACACGAGGGCGGAGCAGTAATTAAAGAAGTAAGTTAACGCAGGTGAAAAAATACTGGTAATACTCTTCATCATCATCATATCAGCCGCAGGATGTCCACTGCTGGACATAGGCCTCCTCCATAGATTTCCAAAAGGGCCGGTTGGAAGCGACCTGCATCCAGCGGTAGCTCGTATCTTCAGAATGACGTCCGAATCGCATACAATTTGTAGAGAACATTAATTTCTGGAATTAATTTATTAAATTTCAGCCATATTAAAATGAAATAGGTCTGGCGTCTTTGCCATTTTAGTCCATTAAAAGCACCTAATCAAAAAACATAAGAGGCAATCATTTTCACAAAACGTTTTCTTCAACCATACAATAAAGAACATGCAAGCACTTCCTCCATCCATACACAATTCTAATACCACCCATAAACATGGCTCCATAAAATTACAGTCATAAAACATAACCTATAAAATATGATACAATTCAGCACTATCCATACAATACAAGAATTTACATTTAATGATCTCCATACATCTGTTTGCAATCATATTTAAACTGGTAATAGAAATCTTGGTTGAGACATGCATCCTTTGTTTCCTCCCCATTGAAAATCCACCTTGATTCGTGATATTTAGGGTTCAATTTTCAGTAGTGGTGGAGTTCATTGAAAATTCATTGCAGGATGAGATTCTAGTACGCAGTATTTTGTAGATTAAATGCAAGATTACAGATGTGCATATGGATTTATTCCTAAAGGTATAAATTTTAGTCTATGTGTGTCTTAGAGATTTCAATATAAAAGGCTAAAGTTTATTGGTATTTTAAGGTTATTTATTGAATGGGCTATCAGGAATGTTAGTATAGCTTATTATTATAATGGCCTAATCTATGCTATCATTATAAAGAATTATTATCTATAAATTATAACTTTGACCTTTGATATCTTCTTAACTAGAAGGTCCCCAGGTATGGTCCAGAAGATGAAAATGAGAAGAACAACATGTTGAGAAGAACGTTTAACTTTGTTTTGCCTTTTTTTCATATCTAAACTACACTAGAGTCAAGAGCTTCCCCATCTCGAATAAATAAATAAAAAATATATAAATGTACTGCGATTTTCTCCACGTAAATGTTGGTTATCATGAAGTCAGACAAAGTCACGAAATAAAAAGTGTAGCTTCTTGGAGTTCTGACTTACCCTGTACCAAATTTCATCAAAATCGGCTCAGAGGTTTAGGCGTAAAAGCGTAACAGGCATACAGAGTAACTTACCTTTTTATAATAGTTTATATTTTATTTTGTAATATGTATTTTGTTTTGTAATAGTATATATTTGACGGCCCCGTTGGTCTCGTGGTCGCAAGCGCGACTGCTGAGCAAGGGGTCCCGGGTTTGATTCCCAGATCGGGCAAAAAGTGTTATTGGGTTTTTCCATTAGGAATTTCTCAGTAGCAGCCCGGAGTTTGGAAGTTGGTGGTGTGACACCCCCGTGCCTCGGAAAGCACGTAAAGCCGTTGGTCCTGCGCCTGATCTCTCTCCGGTCGTGTCGGATTGCCGTCCCATCGGGCTATGAGAGTTAGGGAAAAGGGAGTGCACCTGTGTTTGCGCACAAACTTGTGCGCTATAATATCTCCTGCGTACGTGGCTAGTCTGCATTAAGGTTAGCCGCTGTGGCCGGAATCGGCCTGTAGAATTACATATTTTATTTAGTGGGCAGCTCTTTTCAATTTTTAAGGTGATGTTTGCCTACCTGGGGACCCTACAACCTATCCATCTATTCGTTACCACAGACCAAACTAAAACTCCACATTCCAGTTCAATTCTAACAAATAAAACTTGCTCCGTGTTACATAAACTACTAAATCTATTTTGAAAGTTCATTCTCTTTGCGAATGGTGCGAAGTTTCCAATAAAAAGTTTCGCCGAGCACTTTGAGATCGGTAGCCACTTTACACGAAGTTATCTGATGATTCAGAGTACCTAGGCAGATGGTTCTGATAGCAGTCTATTCCGTGTCTAGATTTTAAATAGGACCTTCAGGGATGATCCGTACACATAAATCAAATTGAAGGGTATGCTTGTAAAGCAAAAATACCAGCTTCTCAGTAGCAGCTCGGAGTTTGGATTTGTGCCCGGTTAATGGCAATAGGCTCGCCCCCTATTTCATAGGACCTAAATATACCGGCGAACTGTGGGTGTACATTGCTACACCTCTGCCTAACCCTTCGGGGAATACAGGCGTGATGGTATATGGTACCAACTTTTTACAAAATAAATATGGCTTTACACGGTACTTATAAAAAAAACATTTATTTTTAATTTTGTTTGACTGTCTGACTGTTTGTTCCGGCTAATCTCTGAAAAGATTGGACCGATTTTGATGGGACTTCACTGGCAGATAGCTGCTGACGTTACGAGAAGTTTGGGTTCCGTGCAAAATAAACACCAGACATTAGCGCAATCAAAATCGTGCATAATAGTAAGAAAATAATTATACCAGTTCATTATTGTCCTACTGAAGACCACAGACCACTTCTCACAGACAAGGCACAAGCATTGATCGCCGACCTTGCTCAAGGCCGATAAGCGATTTCAGACTTAAACTAATTATAAGTTCAAGTTTCTTCCCAACGTTTTCCTTCACCGATGCCAGAGATGTCCAAGATAAACTTAAAAAGTAGGTACCTACATAATATTAAATAGTAACATTAGTATACTGTACGTCGATTCTGTAAAATTCAGACATGAACTCGCATCTCACGTCGCTATTCACCCTCACTTCGCTTAAGGTTCAAAATGACATTAATTTATTAGACACTTTGAAGTGCGAAGTGAGCGTCGAAGTGACGGTGGATTTACCTTATAGAATGCCACTTCTTACGTGATCTCATACTTTATCTGTTAAAATTTTCCCGTCAATTTAGTTCAACTCGCTGACACGCTCGCAAGAGTGGCGCTAGTGAAAATTCGAATTATCAACCGAGTTTTTAGAATGCCAATCAAGAAAGTCACAGCGGATTCAGATTCGAAGTTTAGAACGAGGTCAGAACATACAGCTGACCCGGTATTGATCCTGCAAGCTCATACATAAACATGAGCATACGATTGCAAGTCACACCAAAATACAGACGGATTCACCCGATCTCATTAAATTTGGAAACAGATGCACTCTCGGCTCAACAGACGGGAATGATGAATTTTGTATTGAAACAAAATGGATGTCTGATTCGTACTGCTATTTTAATTATAACCTGTTTTAATGGAAATAATTTTATTGATGTTTAAGTATCGGGAAAGAGCTGCGATTGAAAGTTTATTCTTAATATAATTAAGCGGAAGAGGTTTTTGTTTGTTGGTTACACGTTAATCGCTGCCAGTAGGTACCAATCGAATTGGAATGATTCTATTTGTATATGATAGGCGGATTCACTAGGAATGGTATATGCTTATATATCATTACGATACGACATATGGGAGCGAAGCGTTAACCAAAGATGTAAAAAAAACCACGTGAACGAAGTCGTGGGCAGAATAAATGCACTGTAGATATTTTTAAAAGGACATATTTTTAGTTTGTTTATCCTACTACTATTATAAAGGCGAAAGTTTGTATGTATGGATGTATGGATAGATGTTTGTTACTCTTTCACGCTTAAACGGCTGAATGGATCTGGATGAAATTTGGCACAAAGATAGATTATAGTCTGGAATAACACATAGGCTACTTTTTATCCCGGGAAAATGTACGGTACCCGTAGGATAACACATCAACTGTGACGCGGACGAAGTCGCGGGCAGAAGCTAGTTATATTATAATATGAATGTATTATAATATTATCATCATTTTCCAAAAGACTTTAAAATAATTTTTACGACTTTCAAATATAAATTATGAAAATCAAACATAATTTCAATATCGTAACTTCTTACAAAAACAAAATATATTTATTTTTCTTTTAAAAGCGCAGCATCAGTGAAACAAGATGCTGTTTACAACTCGCATCTGCGTCGGATACGTACAGCCACGGCCAACAATGTTACAAAAATTCAAAAGCGATTTTCTCATGAAAAAAAACCAAACAATACACTTTGGACGGAAACTGGACAAATTGGGCTCGAAAAAAACTAAACTCGTAACACTTTTCAATCAGGAACAAAAAATAACTTTTGAATTTTTGCTGGATGCTCGTGACTGTACCTGACGTTGTATTGGCTTCGCACATGATCTGAATATTAACCAGCTCGGTTGGTATTGGTACTTCATATTGGATCACGTGTTCCCTTGTGAAAATGCAACGGAGTAGCGACGTTGTTTGAATTCGACTCAAAAATTTGGCCCTTTGTAGTCAAAGGACCAATTTTTGGGGGGGATGAGTGAGAGATTTTTATTGAACACGTGACTGTCATAAAAGTGTCTCGTGGTTGCAAGTGTGATTGCTGATGGGTTCAACTCCTAGGTCGGAAAAAGTATGACTGGGTTTTTCTATTAAGTTCTTAGTTCTTAGAAGTTCTTAGTGGTGGTAAGTTTGAAAGTTACTGATTTTGACATCCCCATGCTTCGGAAAGCTATTGGCCTCTTCCTGGTCGTATCAGATTGCCATCCCACCAGAGTGAATATAGGCTAAATTCTCACTCCTGTTCTTGGCTTGAAAAGAGAAAGTATTGCTCACACATTTGTGCACTATAATATTTCCTACGTACTTGGCTAGTCTTTATTGATCTTTTTTTCTGAGCAACAACTAGTGAATTTGACAAATGAATTACAATTAATTAATAATTAATTAATAAACTGTAGACAGCAAGTGAAAAATTTCAAGGTTTACTTATCTACAAACAAATCCTGAAACTGAACAAAATTATAAATAACACAAAAGAAATCTTTAAAAAATGTATAATAATACTCTTACATCTCTTTTTGTATCTAAATACAATATTTACAAGCTTAATCACTTAACTAACTACAATAATTATAATAAACTCACGAACTATCCCAATTTTGTCACTGATTTACTCCGTCAGTGTGTTTGAGGCCTATGTACTATGGGCTGGCAGTGTCGCAGGCAGTGTAACAGCTGTAGTTGAGTATTTCGTTAAAAGTACAAAAAGCTTCGGTTTGCTACTTAACATAATTATTATGATGATACGGTCCCAAAGATACATGATTTTGGCTTGTTTTAAAATCTTTCTCAGAACAATAAATTGTATTGTAAAGCTGTTGGTCCCGGCTGTCATTCGGAGATCTTTGACAGTCGTTACGGATAGTCAAAAGCCAGGAAGTCTGACAACTGGTCTAACCATGAGGTATCGTGTTGCCCAGTAACTGGGTTGTGGAAGTCAGAGAGGCAGTCGCTCCATGTAAAAAACAGGTTTTAAACTGCATTCGTTTAGGCTGGAAGCCAACCCCAACATAGTTGGGAAAAGGCTAAGCAGATGATGATAAATAATAAATTGTAAATTTTAATTTTCGATAATGAAGACTTTCTAGGCAGTGATATTTCTTCAGATTGAAAGGTGGGTTGTTGTTGAAAGAACTAGTGTACTCAAAAAAATGCTTTATCGCTTAAGAGAGAAGGATATTTTTTGTATAGTTGCATGATCTAGAAAAAACAAAAGCAAATCTGAAGAGCAGTTTCGTCTTCATAGAAATTGTTCGTAATTATGTACCTTTGGGAGAGTAAATTACTTAGCCTAAGAAATATAATTTAACAATAGATACAGCTAAGAAGTTTCAATAATAATGTTAAAGAAATTTACATTTGTTTATCACACAATTCCTTTCATCCACTATCCATGAAGCCAACTAACGCCAATAAATAATAATACAATAAGTAACTTAAATATTGGTGGTCTTCCATGTTTTTCTTGAAGTTAGAAAATCATTCTATGAAGATTCTTGTATCATTTTTTACCTTATGAAAGAAAATATAATGTTCCTAAATGATTGTATTCTTCATAGAATGCTATCTTTCTGTAAGCAGTGATTTGTCCAATTTGGTAGGAATTTAAGCTTTTCAAGTGCACTAACTGTGGTTGGCATTCTGAATTCAGAGTTTAATGACCTTTCTATATCGTACCTAATGATTGATGATTTTTCACGACCACTATCTCCTATTAACGTTTTTGTTTGAAGTCACAGTGGCACTTTCTAAAATGGCGCGTATACCTTCCTAAATAAACTCCAATTTCAATATAAAAATATAAAAAAGAACAATCTTACACACCCATTGAAGTTTGCAAAAGTTTACGAATATATCTCAGAGAAATCAATACATCATCTAGATAAACCTAATTTTGAACACTATGTATTTATAATTAATGCGATTTACATAGCTACAACAGGACCTAAAGACACCGAATATTACCTAACAAATGATTTAAAACATGTTATTTTTTAAGCAAACGTGAATTTTATAGTTTACAGTTGTTTATTTCTATTTGATGTTAAGCTAATCTATCGTTTCGCGGCGGGAGCTTGGGTGTGGTGAGTACATCCTTCTACATTTTCTGGCCAATCACATACATTTTCGTTGTAGTTGAAGACCAGGTTCTGTGGACAGGGCATGTGGTGTTTCCTTTCTCCCTCGCACATGTAGTACATGGTACAATCAGCTTTGTCAGGGTGGTAGGAAATGTGACCATCTTCTTCTTCGCAGATCACTTCGTTGGCTGGAAAATAAAATTGTGACGTTAGAATTTGGGAGGGATAAAAGACATGTGACTGAAAGAGTTAATGGTTGGCGGGGGAGAAAAGCTATAGGAAAGAAGAATGGCTTGTGCGAAGAATGATATAAAAGAAAAGTGAGTCTGTGATAGCATCTCGCCGACCCCAAGTAACATAGGACAAGGGCAGAAAGATGATGAATGATAATCCAAATATCAAATCTTGAAACCGCTTTCAACCGGTTCTTTTGAAAATCTATGGGGGAGGCCTATGTCCGGCAGTAGAAGTCCTGCTGATATGATGAAGATGAATATTGAAACACATCAAAAACTATACTCACGATCTTTAGTAGTGTACTGTCCATTGGGGCTAGCTGATTCGTAAGGCCCGTCGTACTCCAAGCTGACTTTGTAGTCTCCAAGCTCCTGCTTCATAGCTGTGATGAGAGGGTATTTTCCAGTACCGCAGGATCCTCTGAAGTCGTCCATGTCCACAGACCAGACCATGATACCACCGAAACCTTCTTCCTTCAACCAGGCCATCTGAAATGTTAATAAGATTTAGTTAGTTTTGTTTGAAAGTTCTGAAAACGGTCATGATGTTTGTGACACGTTTTCTTTGAAATATTTTTCCTAACTGGTTTGGTATATATCCAACAAAATGACTAATATTAATAATACCAGTCTATTCTTCTATCAATGCAGGGAAAAATTCCATCTGAAGTTTAATATATCGATACCAGAAGTATCAATTAATGTAAGGGACAAAACACGGTTTTTCAGGAGAGCCAAAAAACGATTTTATTTTTTTAAATCTGGGTATAACTTTTTACTGTCTGCTCCAATTTTAATTGTGTCTAGAGCAAAGTTTCTTAGAATTTCCTCTTCTTTCATGCTCTAAACGAAAGATTTAGGAATACCCAGCGGAATAAAATTTAGCATGTCCTTTACATTAAAAAAATATGTTTAGTTGTGCCTTACGTTACTAATATTTTATGTGTAAACCGTCAAGCATAGTGTAAGCAGCAAGAGAAATAGAAAATTATACGTAATCCTATTGTAAAGGACTTTTACAGTGTTGCAATTTGATGTAACTATAGATTATCTACTAAAATTATGGTATTTTAACACCATGGAAATAGGTTCTTTGCATGATTAATGTTAGTTTCAGCTTAGCTATCACAGATTTAAATGAAAGGAGATGGCTAAATAGAAGTATAGACCACTGCCCCATGTGCCAGGTACCATGTATAAAATATGGTACTAGGTACAATGTAATGCTGAATGGCTAAATATTAGTATTTCATGTAAAAAAGATTCAGATACTTTTTGGGAATAATATAATATAACTGACAAAAAATAAAACGAAAAAGAATAAAGCTAAAAACGAAAATGAGGTTGTATTGTATATTTATAAGCGAATGTTTGTGATGAAAAAGTTTTTTTTTTAGATACTTTATTATGTTTAATAGTTCACGAAAGTGCTAGGAAAATATTAAACGCTACATAATTCATGAATGATTTTGTAAATATTATGAGGCTATGTAAGATTCATATACATTCCAGAATGTATCTGGCCCGGGGGCAGTCATTTAGCCATCACCTTTAGAAATAATTCTTAAAAAACTCTAATCATGAATTAAAGTAAGGGATATGCTATTTAAATCGACTGAGGTTGTAAATTATTAACAATATGACTTACTTTATTTTTCAGAGAAAAAAAAATGTAAACGTCCGTTACATCATTTTTTTTTTCATAAATCGTTTTACGCAAGCCAAATTTTTTTAACGTAAGGGATTTTTTTTTAACGATAGAATTTTTTTAATAATACCAATCGATAGAGCAGAAAATTCTGAATCCAATGATGTATATAACTCATTTTCGCCAAAATGTCCCTTACGTTAATTGATACTTCTGGTATCGATATTTTTGCATAAATTCTTACCTTGGTCTTCAGCGATCTCTCATCATCGAATCCAACCCACTGGTCGTCTCTATACGCGAAGGGCACCATCTGCTCGTTGTCCCAGACCAAAGTGGTGTTATCTTCACGAAGGAACTCGCAGATTTCATAGTATGACATGAAACCGGCTTCATTGGTGAAGCGTCCAGCGGCACCTGTGATATCAAGATTAATAAGAGATGTTTCTTGTGTAACCTGCTGAAATAATCTTATTCAGAAGAAGGAGTGTGTCAAGATAACCGACCTTATTTTCGAAAATGTTAGGTTCCAATTACTATGGACCCAGGTATATGGTATTACGTCTGTTCATCATCATCATCATAGCAGTCCATTACTCATTACTGGCAATGTACTTACTATATTCACATATTACCAGGAATAATAAACTTACCACCACCAGACGCTGGGGCTCCAATATCAAACTGCGTATCGTTGATCAAGGTGAAAGATCTACCGTATGTTGGCATACCGATCATAAGCTTCTCTTTAGGAGCGCCTTGGCGGACCCATTCACGAGCAGAGTAATCCTGAAAGATAAGCTCATTTTAATTGGAACAATATTTTTTTTGGTCTTTAGGTACAATAAAAGGACCAACAAAATTAATTAGCTGGGCATATTGTGGAAGATAATAACTTTACAAAGTTTATATAATCCTATACAAATATTAATTTCCATTATAACAGTACTTATCATATTCTTTGTATTATATTTTGTAGATAGAATATTTTGGCCCGGCAATAAATATTTTAGCAGGAATAATGTTTTGAATATTATAATACGAGTACTTACCACAGTGAGTTTTTTCTGGTAGCTGGTGGCACTTTCGAGAGGGAAGAGAGGGCTGTTGTGTCCGACTTGACGCTCCCATTGGCCGTGGAAGTCATATGTCATTACGTTGATGAAGTCCTGTGAAAGGTAAAAAGATGTTTGAGAAGGTGGAATACATTAAAATGTCTCACAAGATAAGAGACGATTATATTAATTTGATTATGGTGGGCGAAGGTATGGAATAGCTTGATTTATTTGGTTGGGTGCTAAATGCTGTCCGCTACGTCCAACGAGCAGAAACATGCTCTGTGGCTACGTCATTCCCGGGTCTTTCACGTTTTTTTTTATCTTCTGCGCAATTTTACGCATCAAAGTTTTATCACAATCAGATCAATGGTTTAGGAACGTATAGAGGACACGTATACAAACATTTATTTTTATTAATATAGATCATTTGCTAGATAAAAGGTGTCTCAATAATGGAAATCATGTATGTAAAAATACACATTTATTCCGGTATTGCCTACAGTTTTGTAGCAGGCGCTGCGTTACAAAGACCAAACATAGGGCAAGATAATATTATTAGCTTACCAAGTATTTGGAAATCTCAGGCACGTCGTATCCAGCAGCTATCGCTTCGAAAGACGCTGGTACGGCAGCTGACAACAGAAGTCTTGGCTGACCCGATGTCTTGGCTTCACCTTCAAATGCTAGACGAAGCTCCTTGAGCAGGGACACGAAAGCTGCACGGTCATCAGCACCTCTGAAAAGTAAAATCAATAATGTATTCTTTTGTATTTGTCTTGGATTCGAGTCCCTGGTCCAGCAAAAAGTGTTATTGGGGTTTTCTATGAAATTCTTAGTAGTAGCTCGGAGTTAGGATTTGTGCCCGGTTAATAGCAATAGATTCGCTCCCCATTACATGGGACCTAAATATACCGGCAAACTGTGGTGAACATTGGTACACCTCTGCCTAACCCTTCGGGGAATGCAGGCGTATGGTATAGCCTAAGCCTGATGGTTTGACGGCTGCTTAAGCAGACTTTCCATGTGGTGTCTTAAAAATTAAAGCCTCCAGCAAGGGTATAAAACTTATACGCTATGTCACTATACGCTTAGGGCAGCCCCCGAGGGGTACGGACCTCGGGACGATCGCTATCGGAAGACAACAAGAGGGAATGCTGGATCGTACCTCATTAATATTGGTAAGCTTGCCTATGGAGATTAGATATAAAACAAACACAGTGCCTAAATATTGTAAGCCTACGCCTTCAGGTATTTTTAAAAGGTAGTTTAATTATTAATAAACGACAAGCTTTTGCGCAATATTCCACTACTTATATTGTTTTTTAGGGTTAAAGGAGTCCTTTTATTCAAAAGGTGCCAAACGGAATCTCATTACTAAGACATCGTGGTCTGTCTTGAATGATGACAGCAAATAAAGTCAAAAATGTAAGGGGGTTCCCATACAAATAACGTGCTTTTATTGTATGTAGTGCTAACTGTTTTACAGTGATACGCGACCCTTCGTGTGTAAATCCAAATTACATGTGGGTTGTTTAATAAGAATTTTGTTGTTTAGCAATCAATAACTTTGTTATTCGGGTTAACTCAACATGGTGGGTTCTAATGACAAGTCGGCTTTAAGATTGCGATATTCCATCACAGTTCACAAACATTGACACACACGTATTTACAAACATTGGCCAAACGACCTTGACTAAAACGGACAATTTCTTAATTTGTTCTTAATTTCCTTAATATTTTGACGAAATGTATGGTAATTTAGCTGACAAATCTAATATAACATAATAACATAAGTATTAATTTTACATTTTTTTATGGACAAAAGTTTCTTACTCAATCATGCCAGTACGACCGAATGGATCTGAATAAAATTTGGCATTTATATAGATTATAGTCTAAAATAGCAGATAGGTACATTTTTATGTGTTACAATTTAGAACGTTGGCTTAATTTCGAAATCTACACACACGGAGTCGCGGACCAAAGCTAGTATATGTAGCTAGTATATGGCATAGTTTATAATAATAATAATACCAGCCTTTTGTTGTCCCACTGCAGAGCAAAGACCTTTTCTCATACAAAGAAAGAATGAATATTGATCACAAACAACGTATAAGGCGGACTCGCCATTTCAGACTTAGGTATAATAAGTTCAAATTTCCTCATGTTGTTTTCCGTGACCGATATCAGTGATGTCCAAGATACAAAGCACATTGGTCCTTGCTTGGATTTGAACCCACTGCCGCATGTATGAGGGCGTACTCCTTAACTAATTGCTTATTGTACAATAAGCTTATCTAAATGCTTACCAGTGAAAACTTGTAATTGGCCTTTTTAATGGTATCTAAACCCGAACTATTGTATATGACTAGCTGTAAGTTTTCCTAAAATTATTAAAATAAAATAATAAACTATGTCTTGATAAAGCTTTAACTGACGACATTATACAATACTTGTCGAGTTTCTGCTGATGCAACATTTGTGTTAAACTTAAGTGAAAAGTAAAATTAAGTAACAATGAAGTTGGTGAAGCAATCAAAACTTCATTAATTATAAAATGTATTACGTAAGGCTTACAATTTACACTTTTGTTTGTGTATGCGAGCTTTTTTCACGTAAGTTCTTAAAATCATTTATTATCTTTGACGCTAACCAGCATGAGCAATAATAGGACTTTGAAACTCAAAACATCTTACTATTGGTATAGAAGTTGATTAAGAATGCTTCGCAATGTCTTGTTTAATAGTTTTGTCAGCGGGTTTGGCAGGTTGAAGGTCGAAAATTATCCTACAAAGTCCAAGGCATTTCATTAAATTAAATCATTTACAGAAACTTTTGAATTGTCAAGAAGCTGATAGTCAAAATGAAGTCGATAGTGGAGTGATTAGTCAAAAATTTTAGGCTAGTGTGGAGCTTTATGGAGAAGACCGGGAAATAAACTGCACGGACACTCCGTGTAGTTATTGAGGCGTGATCGATTAACAAACATCCTATCATACAAAGTTTTACAATAAGTTTGTTTCAAATAATGTTGTCTTTTCTTACCTAGGATACTCCCAGTCTACATCCAAGCCGTTGAACTGGTAGTCTCTGAGGAACTCGATAGCTTCGTACACGAACTGGTTCATACGGAAGACGTTGGAGGTCAGCTCTTTGAAGGGGGTGGAGCCGAAGGCCCAGCCACCGATGGCGAGGAGGATCTAGTGGTAGAAATAAAGAATGCGATTAATACAAAACTTGAAACAGTAGATTAAATTAAAGGACAAGAAACGCAAAGTTACACAATTAAGGTTATTACACTGCCCGATGTCCTTGAGAATTTGACATCTGTACTATTACTTTTTAAATTTAGCGCCATCTACCGATATCCACTATGCTACGATAAAAGGAACTTAACATTAAGCAAGAACACAGATGTGTCGCAGAGTTGTCATTGTTTTTGCCTATTTTATTCGCTCTCTGAGAGATTTAATACCTACATTTTGTTCTTATATTATGTTTTATTTGGTAGATCGTAATTTATATTTATTTTACTATACACGCTTACTTTTACATCGTTCTGGAACAAAAAGCCATAAACTCTGTCATAGTAACAGAAACTATTGGCTATATTATTTTCAATAAATAACATAAAAATTTAATTTGAACTGCCTCGTTAGCCTAGTGGTCCTAAGCACGACTGCTACTCTAGACGTCCTGGGTTCGATTCCTAGGTTGAGCAAAAGGTGTTATTGGTATTTTCTACGAAATTCTCAGTAGCAGCCCGGAGTTTGGATTTGTGCCCGATAAATGGCAATAGGCTCGCCCCCTTTTACATGGGACCTAAATGTACCGCCGAACTGTGGGTGTACATTGCTGCACCTCTGCCTAACCCTTCGGGGAATACAGGTGTGATGATGATTGTTTAATTTGTGAAATAGTGAGAACTCGAAGTATACGCTTCTTTGCAGTCCATCATATTTGTGTGTAAACCTTATCGACTACACAAATGCGAACGGTAGCCTTTGAAAAATCCATTCATCGATCAGGCAGAAACGCACTAACATCTCGAATGACAAAAACTTTGACTTTGACTCTGACTTTGACTTTTGACAAAAAAAGTCACAAATTTTCAAATTCTTTGAGACGTGTTAAAATAATAACGCCAATAGTAATTATTACTTTACTGGAGTTCCTGTGTTTCGGCTCCCGAATGATGTAAAAGTAACCGTGTAAATAAAATATTTACTTAATCGGTTGTCGGAAACGAAAATAGTTAGGATGACCTAGCTTTCAATATTTATCTAACTAAGCACGGGTGCTACTATGTGGTACATTCTAAAGGTGATGACCAAGTAAGTGCTTATCGGATTTCAGTAACGGAAATAGTTGTGCTCATACATGATACATTCTGAAAGTTTGGTAAGCAAATAATTAAAAAAGAAACACCTAAATCTATGTTCTCCGTGAAACGAAATTCTTAAGGGTAAAAACAATAAAAAAAAAAAATACCAAAGAAATAATGTATCTACTAAAAGAGTAGGTATGTATTATAGATATCCGTGGTATTTTCCAATAATTTTGGAGAGCTCGGTCAAGCATTTGTTTTTATACATAGGCATAGTAGTCAGGCTTACTCTATGATAGATTCAAAAACTAAACGAAATTACAAATTTGTTTTTATTTATTTACGAACTTAATTTCAATTCTTTTTTTACGAAATATTTACATTTGTACTATTTACAATATTGCTTCATTCATAAATTATTCAAAAACTAAACTTTTCGTTTTTATTTTGGAAAAAATAACATGCGTATAGTCCACCCTTGACAAGAGCCATCAAGGCACTGAAGTTTGGCGTCTCAGGCATAGCGGGGGTGCCTCGTGGGGGGAATTGATAAAATTTCGAGTTTTTAGTTATTATTATAAAAACTTAACAGAAACAAGAAAAAGTAAACAATGCGAATTGTTTGATATGTCATTACATATTTTTAGGTATAAAATTCATGTCGAACTATTCAGCCGTTTTACCAACAATTTGCAATTTAGATTGAAAAATGACCTGCTTAAAATATTTTTTTCCGAAATTTGGGCAAGTTTATTACAATTCTAATCAATGCGAACTGTTGAGGATGACTTTAAGTATAACATATATTTTTTATATGGAAATCGTACGGAAGGATTCCTCAACAAATTTCTTTAAACATAAGGTGTTTTTAGGACTTGAGCGATGTAATACCCTTAATGAAACTTCTTTATTCATGACTAATTATTATTGATCTGAAATAAAACATGACACACAAGAGAAGATTAATGTATACATATAAGAGGTTCGGCTTAAAGAAAAACTATCCATCAAAAGAAGGTAAGAATAAAAAAAGGTTTATCTGAAATCAAAATACCAACATAACACTTAACAGATAAGTAAATAAACATGGCCACGTGCACTGAGCTCAAGAAGAATAAACGATGTATCAACGATACGAAAATAACAAAAAGAAAACTTATAAGAAGAAACATAAGGTACAATTTTATATCAAACATATTTAGTAGCTAGAAAGGAAATCAATGTAGTTGAAAATATAAGCGTACCTTCAAATTCGGGTTCTTCTCTCTCAAAGCAACCACTTTGTCGTACATTTCAGCGTCTTTCTCGTCTCCTTCAGCCAGTTTGTGGTCCTTGAGGGTTGCGAAGGCGTAGATGATGTGGGTGCAGAGGGTGGGGTCAACGCTCTCGGGCAGGAAGCGTCCAGCTGATGGCCTCTTGGAAGACCAGGAGGTCAGGTAGCAAAGGATTTGTGGGTCACGTTCTGTTAAAGAAATGTTAAACGTTTTGTTATTAAAGTATTGATAAAATATAATAATAATCTTTCAATTTTCTCAAGGAATAAACAAACAAATAATTGCATAAAATCTGAAGAGATTAGCATTTCGTTATAAAGTTAAGCTTATTGCATACACAATTAAAAAAAAACTTTGCTCGAATAAATATGTACGTTATAATTGACACCGCCAACTTTCTTTTTGTAATATTTTTATTTATACATCAGTAATGTAATAATAAAAGTTAAGCTTCTTTTTTAGATTTACATATAATTTTAGCATCAGTTCACAAATTGAATCATTAGTTTGAAATCCATTATCACTATTATAATACAATTTGGAATTTTTCAATAAACGTCAGATTTATCAATCGCGGGGCAGCAATCAAACTGTGATCAAGTTTGGAATGATTTTAAAGAGCAAAATCACTTTTTGATTTTTGTCTAGCTGTTATTTTTGTTGTTTTTTTAATAGAACCAGCTTTACCGCAATATTTACTATAAATTAAGAAATATATAGTTATGAATCTACCTCTTAAGTTTTTCATTAAACCATTAAACTATTCACCAGCAGAAAAAAAGGGAACATGAATATTCTTCTCACCAAGAAATTGTATTCTAAAATCGCTCCGAACCACCGTTTCGTGTCCCAAATAAAAAGTTTCCTTCCACAAGAATACTTAGGGAAGTATAACATAATGCTTTACATTGAAAATATGTTATTTATTACAACTTCCCCACTTGAGAGGCCGTAAAACTCCTACCTACTTGTTAAGATGTCGGTTGGCAATGTCATAAACTTGACGGCATTAAATCACAAACCCCATTTGGGCCACCTCACCAATCCAAGCAGACCTACCCCTACCCTCCCAAGAACCCAAAAATGTATCACCAAAGTGACTGCGAACTCATTTTCACAGATCTTTAGATACTGGTCCTTAATACCACTTGAACGTAAAAGCACTCGATGTTTCAAACTTTTAGCAACTATGTCACGAATTGTCAACTTTCCTAAGCCATTCTTGGCAACAACAGAGGGCCTAGGAGTGACCCTTGCGGTACTCCATGGAATGTCGAGCTTTTAGTGTCAAATACACTTACTGTTGTTTTTGTTCCATCTGTTACGAGATTTCAACAAAGAATGTTTGGTAATGGAACTTTATAGGCGCGAAGTCTTTGTTCGATGTGGCCTTAATTTTTTGGGTGTTACTGAATGGACTTCTGAAGTTGTTTGTATTGGTATTACTTGGGGGCTTTTTCCTGTCTCAGTATAAAGTGTATATTTTATGCCCTACAGCGCTGCTAACAAGCTTGGCTTTCGGCTTTGAACATCAGAATTGTTCATAAGTAGTTATAAGTTTTCGCCGCCCAACCCTCACAATTTCGGTTAGGTGTCACGAAGCTGGTGCTAAAATGTGTACCGTCTACTAAAATTCTTAACATATTACTTGGGTAACTGTCGATACAGGTGCCAAGTGAAGCGTTACAGACTCAAAAATATCTGCCATTTGCTTTTCGACATTGTTTATTTTTCCTGATGTTAGAAAATGGAATTTCCCAAACATGTTTACATCGGAGCTTTGCGCTTGACGTGCCCGAAAGAGTTTTGCTAAACGAAACCGTAACTTTATACGCTTTGAAGTTTTTGAAGATAATCCTTCTGTTTTAGGCTTATTTCCTTTCTGATTTCAGCGTTCTAATGTCTCTTTCTTGAATAAAAAAATGTGTTTTAAGAGAAGTTGCAAAATTGATTGGAAATTCTTGGAAACTTTGCGCTCGCTGAGCGTATCTTTCAGAGTAATTATTTTTACATAATATAGAAGCAACAAGAATAATTTAACCAGGATTGTGTAAAAACTTGATTGAAAAGTGGAGTTTCTTGCTCGTTCTTCTCAATAGATACCTACCTACGTTTGGGACGAGCAACTAGCTTTAATTTTCTGACTGACTAACCGACTCCTAGACAAAAGAAGTGCCTGTAAATGATGCAATTGATGATTACTTAAGATTGTTTGGTATTCTAATAGTCTAAGCTACAATTTGGTAGATGACTGGCAAAAAATAATTTCATATTCTCTTTTCCTTATAAGTATATATGGTACCTACCATAATCTACGGTTGACACAATCAAAATTTTCGGCGTTAGATAAAAACATCATTTAGGAATTTTAGAAAGTTAAACTGTTTAAGCTTAAATTATAGATAGCCATTTTGGATTCGGTAAATGGCGCCAATTAACAAACATGTAGTGAAAGTGTTTTAAGACGTTATTAAATAAGAATTTAATAAAATAATTTGACGACAAATTACATAGTTGATGACGATGTTGATAATAGGATAATAGGAAGTTCCGGTATAAAAAAACCTACCTAGTTATGCAATATTTTGCTGTAATTAAGTAATTATTTTGACATTCTCAAATAAAACTTGTGAGGTAGGTATTAAATGATAGATATAATTATGAACTATTGGTAAAGAAAGACCGGGTTATAAATTCACTGTTCATTATTAAATGAAAAAAAGACAGACCAATGTATTCATTATTAAGTATAAATTGAAAACGAAAGTCTATAAAACAATTATAAGGCACTAAATGAAAGAAAAACAGTCCTATAAATTAACTATTACGTTTTAAATGAAAGATAGAAATACGAGTGGACTTACTATTCTTATCAAAAGCAGAATTGTTGTTCTTGATGAGGACGGTCTTGGTTGGTTTCTTGACTCTCTTCATGACGTCAGAGAGGCTGATCTTGATCGGTTCAGGTTTCTCGGGAATCTCAACGAGGGCGGCGGTGGCAACTTTAGCCCAATCCACGTCTTTAGCGTCCTTACCACGGGAGATACCGCGGAGTTCCTCTCTGAAATAGATGGATGATGATAAAAAAAGATAGGCGTGGGTTTATGTTTGTATAAACAACTTATTTGTTTTTAAAATTCCGTATATCAAATTGAGAAAAAAACAGAACGCTTATACGTTAACTTTTTTATCTACTGTTATATGCAACGTAGAAATTTGAATTTTAGGACATTATTGGACTAATCTTAATTTCGCACACAATTATTTAAGTACACATAATTATCTAAAGCAAAAATAAATATAGTGTATATTTTATTCAGTAGCTGAGCCCGCGGCTTCACTCACGTGATCGTAAGAGTAATTTATGCTGTCAAAATATGTTACACAAGTACGCCGTATCTTGGTTACTTGTCAAACATAAAATATACCATCTTTGATTACCGTCTCTTATGGTGGGTCCACACGATACAGACTTTTGTTTATACAGATATCTGCACAGACTATAAAGTCTGAGTAAAAATTTTTACTCAGAGGTCTTTACCAAATGTCTGTGCAGACTTTTCTGATGAAAAGTCTTACAATCGAAAAATCAATCAATCAATCGATCAATCTTAAAATCAATTAATTAATAAATTAAGTAATTCAATAATCATGAATTTTGCTCCGACAATCGTACAGACATGTACGCAGACTTCCGACTTTTCTGGTACACCGACATTTGTCTGTACTAATTTGTTGTACAGAAAAAAATCAATAGAAGTCTGTGTTAAGTCTGTATCGTGTAGACCCACCATTAGTCAGCTAAACTTTGCATAAACTTTGATTACCTCATAGCTCCAATCAGAGGGTATTTGACGTCACCGCCGCACACGCTTCCGCTGAAATCATCCATGTCAACTGTCCACACCATGGCACCACCGAAACCGTTGTCCTTGATCCATCTGCAGACAAAGATTATGTTATAAACTTTTTTCATGTTGGTGTAGCCATTTTCCTAAAGGAAAAATTATTTGACTTTGTTTAGGAATGAAGAGAACGTAATAAAAATAGATATTATGGCTGACTGTTCACAGGAAAGGCAGACTTAGGGCGTATTTAATTCGGCGGCCTTTTACTATGAATAAGTATAATGAAATTTAAAAAAGTATGTAACCCCCGACAAAAGAATGAAGACCGCAGCTAACAAAAGAGCTGGCGACCTTGAAACGACTGAACCGATTTTGATAAAATATATCTGAGAATCATCGCTAAGAAACATGATTTTAAATAAGAAAAAATCGCATTGGAATCGGTTCACCTGTTTAAGAGCTACGGTGCCAAAGACAGACACACAGACACATCGAACTTACAACACCCCTCTTTTTGAGTCGGGGATAAAAAAGCAAAGTAAATGGCTAGGTCATCATCAACCGGCAACAGTCCACAGCTGGACATAATTCTCCTTCTCCAATCACACGCCATTTAGCTCGATTTTCCTCAAAAATGCCCAATATAGACAATAGCTACGCACAGTCAGCAACAAAAGTAGATTAACTTTTCAGTTTTTTTTTTATCATTGAGCACAACATCAAAGGATAAATGAAATGGATCAAAATTTAAGATAAAATTAACTCTTAAGTATTGCCCAAAATTTAGAATAGCAGTGAATAGTGTTATTTCGTGTATATTTAAATGATATGTGAAAGTAACATTGTTGTTAATCGGCTTTTGTTGCTGACCATACTACTCTCAATTTGTCGGTGCCCTCAAGAAAAGAAAGGACGAAAAGTTGTGAGAAACCTGATAATGGCTACTTTAGAAATTAAAGCTGATAATATAATTAATTACGACAGCTAATTATGATAGGAAATAATTAAGGCTGATTTCAATTTTGAATAGGCCGTGAGAACGATAATGAAAATGATATTAATTTGACTGTGACAGAAGCATGACAATTATAATTCTCATCTGAATACACTCTGCGGTAGAATTTACATTCATAAAATAAATAATGAATGGCCTCGTTAGCCTGGCGGTCCTAAGAGCGACTGCTACCCTAGAAGTCTTGGGTTCAATTCCCAGGTCGAGCAAAGTGTTATTGGGTTTTTCTATATAATTCTAGGGAGCAACTCGGAGTTTGGATTTGTGCTCAGTTAATGTCAATAGGCTCACCCCCTATGGTGCCTAAACTGTGGGTGTATATTGGTACACCTCTGCCTAACCCTTCGGGTATACAGGCGTAATTGTACGCGCGAAAATAAATATTTTTTATAGCCATAGACTTCACGTTTATTTTTATACAAACATCACGATATACTTGGAATTTGTATGACCAATCTTTATACATACATAAAGCCGAAAGGTCACTCATTCACTGCGTAAACATGAAACCTTTAACACTACTTGATCAGTTGACTTACGAAGCAGAAATTAGCAGGTAGTTTATATGTAAGAGACGTCAGGGGTTTACGACAGGCCCAAATTAACTGGAACTTTGACTGCCATGCGGATGAAGTTGCAGGCAAACGGTAGTCTACTTTTTTTAATTATATGGGTAGTAGCTTTGATCCTCTACTTCGTCAAGGATCCCAATTTTCTTTTTAAATAATATATTCTTAGCTTATGTTACTTGCTGATAATGTAGCTTTTTGTAGGTGAAATATTTTTTAAATCGGTTTAGCAGCTTTTGAGTTTATCCATTATTATACAAATATAAATCTTTTCTCTTTTTAAAAGTAATAATTTTGAAAAATATCCATAATTTTCTATAATTCTCTTATGAAGCTACCGTGTAATAACTTCAGAATCTTACCTCATTTTGTTTCTGATAGATTTCTCGTCGTCAAAACCGACCCATTGGTCTCCATTGATAGCGTAAGGCACCTTCATTTCATCATCCCAAATGTAGGTTCCACCATTCCGCAGTAAGTCGCATACCTGTGGAATTTTTCTATTAAGTTAATAGGAACATACATCCAGTTTTCTTTTTCTATCGGAGTGTTTTCATTTCATTTCTCTCTACCTCATACTTTGTCATCTTCAAAAGCTTACAATAATTATTTCCGTTCTTTATTTCAAAAACAAAACGTTGCCCCACAATAGGAATTTCTGCTGTATCCGTGGGTCATCAAAAATATAAATTCACATTAATAAACAGTCAGACCTGGATCAACTACCTGTAGGCCATGCAAATATTTCGATACGTTTCATACGGGACTCACACTCGTGCCATGCAGCCCCAATCGCTCAGCCAAAAGTATAGCCGAAAATTAGCCACAATTCGTATCATAAATATCTCTTTCAGTAAAAATTCGTCCAGACAAACCTTTCACTCAATGTCATTAGAAAATGAAACAATAATTAACATTACCTACCGAACCTTGTTCTACAATGACACTTTAATCGACCTCATCAACCAAATAAATCTCTCCACTTTGTAACTCTGAAAATACGACCTCATAAACACGATCTAAACAGACATAAATCACGTGATTCTTGGGGCAATATTTTTTAATTATAATAACCTCGTAATAGGCGAGGAACCCTCCCTCCTTTGTGTACTCGCCGGCTTTCCCTCCCCCACTGGCTGGAGAATTCACTTTGTAGTTATTAGTGTTTGAGAGGGTGAATGTTCTTCCGTATGTTGGCATACCTGCAAATTATGTGCGTTATCAAAATGCTGCTCGAGAATTCTTGGAGATTCTGGTTCATTTGGAGACATGTGGGGTGCTTTGAGATTAGGTTTAAGAGTAATGTTGTTTTAAGGAAAAGTTTAAGAAGAAATAATATCAGTTGTGGAGAAAATGGTGACGAAAAGTTGGGGTTTTAAATAATATCATGCAGGTTTAAGACATTATTAACTTGTCTCTGTTTTGTCGTTCTTTACAATGTCTGATAGTTTAACTTTTATTTATGTACCTCGGAATAAATATTCTTTCGGTACACGTATCAAAAGACCGTTTTTTGTGTTCACCTTTCTGCAATTGAGTCACACAATAAAAACTCACCAATGATAAGTTTTTCCTTGGGAGCTCCCAGTTTCACCCACAGATGGGCAGCATGGTCTACAGATAGTTGCTTCCTCCACTCAGAGTCAGAAGAGGGCGAGTACAGAGGAGCGTTGTGGCCGGTCTCCCTCTCCCACTTGCCGTGGAAATCGTACGCCATGACGTTGATGAAGTCCAGATAGCTAAGGAAAAGAAAAAATATTTGAGTTGAGGATACGGAAAAGAAACAAGAGTGGTAAAATTAAAATCTTAAATCATATTAATTCTGCAAAATAGATTATAGGTGGTTTTTATAAGCTAGTTGAGGTCGGTGCTTTCTACCTAAGTACTCTGAGGAGAAATGCAGAGTCAGAGTCCAAAGTCTCTTTTAAAGTTAACTTTATTTCTTGGCTTTAGACTTGTACTTATAAAGTCAATCTAAGTGTTAATTACCATACATAAATTGACAAGTACTCCACCAAGACGACGGTTTTGACGGGCCTGTTGGTCTAGTGGTTAGTGGCCCTGACTGCTAAGCCGGAGGTCGTGGGTTCGATTCCCACCCAGGACAAGCTTTGTGTGATGAGCATGATTGTTTGTTCTGTGTCTGGGTGTGATTTATCTATAATATGTATGTATTTATAAATTATATAAGTATGTATATCAGTTGTCTGGTTACCATAACACAAGCTCTGCTTAGCTTGGGATCAGATAGCCGTGTGTGAGTTGTCCCAAGATATTTATTTTTTATTTAAGACTGACGTTAACGTCAAAACATTGCATCAACAAATTAAAATTTAATACAAAGAACTTCAGAAGTGACAGCGTATCTTCGTTACAGGCAAAATTTAAATGTTTCTGATATGTCAAATTCTGATATGACATGTCAAAAGAGCGATAAGAACACATCAAAATATAATGTGCTTAATGTGGCAAACATATTTATTCAGTTTCCGAACATTAGGACCAGATTTTGTGGTCCTTATTCTAGAGCTAGAGAGCTTATTTTTGAAAAGCATATTCTTAATCAATGTTTTTGGTAAAGTTGTAACCCACACAATAATGTATTCGAATGTGGGAAAACGCATGGAGTGTGTTGAACATTAAACAATGTCAGAAATTTATTAATAAGAGAGAAAATTTCGCAACGCTCGTGCGACACTGGTTTTTCTACCCAATAAAAATTATTTGGGCCAGTAATTAAATACAATAATGGACTTGGAAGTTTAATATCTGAGGTTCGGGGTAGAAAATCTTTTTTGTAAATTATAAGGGCAGCAGAAAATGGATGTTTAGTGTAATTAAATCCTACGATCCTTACAAAAAATAAAATGTACCATCACGCCTGTATTCCCCGAAGGGTTAGGCAGAGGTGTACGGTCCTTACAGTGAATGGCATAAGGGTCAATTCACACTAGAACGAACGAGGCGCGCTACACGATTAGCTATACCTTTGCAGTCACTCACTACACAGCACGACACGGTTTCGTACGTATACCTTATCGTGAAGACAATAAGGTTGATATTAAATCGCTATCGTAATAAGTGCACGTCTCGTCGCGTCGCATTTTGTTTCAATGTGAGCTGACCCTAAACTCATCTGAATTAATGGCAGCATTTATGTTCAGGTTTTTCGGTTCTGTAGTTTATAGAACACATTAGTTTTGGTTGAATGTATTATTGCCAGCAAGAAAAGGTTCATTGGAACGAAAGAAATCGCCATTTTGTTGAAGAGCTACTAAAAGCAACAATTTTGTTGTAATCACTTCGCTTCGTTGTATTACTATTTACGTTTTTGCTTTGTTTATTTCAACTTTATGCAACCAAAAGTACAAAGGACTTAATGCCTTAGGTATTTTCTACTGTCAACCGAAGGTGGTGAAGAGATAACGTGACAAGAGTAAAAGAACAAAGTTTGATACTTACTTAAAAAAAAGAACTCAATGCAATTATATGTGTAAATAAATTAAATTGTACACAAGTACAGAATAACATTACATCATAAATTTTGTTGTTTTATATTAATCATTATTGAGAGAATTGAGTTTATGTACAATAATTTGCACCTGTCAGGCTTGCCATGTTCTTCACCACCTTTGGTTAACTGGTAGAAAATGCCTAAGACATAAAGTCCGCCTGTTTGTTGCATAACGTTTAAATAAATAAATAAACTCATCATCTGCCTAGCCTTTACCCAACTATGTTGGGGTCGGCTTCCAGTCAAACCGGATGCAGCTGAATATCAGTATTTTACATGGAGCGACTGCCTATCAGACCTCCACAACCCAGTAATGGGTAATACGATACTCTTGGTAAGACTGGTTGTCAGACTTTCTGGCTTCTGACTAACAGTAACTACTGAAAAACAATAAATAAACTATTTACGGGCCTGTTGGTCTAGTGGTTAGTGGCCCTGACTGCTAAGCCGGAGGTCGTGGGTTCGATTCCCACCCAGGACAAACTTTGTGTGATGAGCATGATTGTTTGTTCTGTGTCTGGGTGTGATTTATCTATAATATGTATGTATTTATAAATTATATAAGTATGTATATCAGTTGTCTGGTTACCATAACACAAGCCCTGCTTAGCTTGGGATCAGATAGCCGTGTGCGAGTTGTCCCAAGATATTTATTTATTTGGCGTAAAGAATTAGGTACCAACCTAGCCACAGCAGGTACATCATATCCTCCCTTGATGTTGTCAGGACCGACTGGCACAGCGGCAGTGAGGAGCAGGCGAGGTTTCTTCACTTCTTGCGCTTCAGCCTCAAAGGCCTCGCGTAACTCTGTAACAAGAGAGATTTTAATCAGATTTTGTATTTGACTGTGATGTTGATGTTTTTTTAAATTTAACATAGCACCCACTAGGAGCAATGATTAAACGGTATTGCAAAAAAATATATCCATTAAATAATTTAATGTTAAGTTTTGTCAATGTTTATACAGTTTTCAGAATTATTGTATACTAATACATAAAATAATGTTTGGTAATAGATAACAAACATTATTAATATAGTCGCGGGTTTGTGACAAAATGTGGTGTTTGGTCAAGAACCGGAAGAAGACAAAATTGTATTTTATTTTATCATAAACCTGAGAAAATTCAGTTTTTTTTATCAAAATCCTGAACTTAGTTAGGTCTAAATATCTTCAATTTATTTTAATTTTGTATTATAGTGTAATATTTCGAAACAAAAAATTTCTAATGAAATAAATAAATCCAAATCAGAACAATAAACTTTATAATCGTAAGGTCTAATAAGACCATAGCTCAACAGTTTTAGCAAAGATCGTGCGTGTTTCTCAGCATCCCATAAACCATCACAAATATAGCTAACTTTAACTAGATTCCAAATATGACTGACATTTGATTATCTTCCCAAGTAATTCTCATACTAATGCAAAATTTAACTTATGGTTCAAGATCCTATATTCTTCAAACCTACGTCACTCAACATAGCTGACATTTTGAAAATATGTTTAAAGGAATAAGTAGTTACGTATGTGTATTATTGTGTATGTGACCATTTTCCAGGCATTACGTACAAAAGATTCCAGGTTATCGCATACGTCAAAGTATTTATTTCAATTAACCCATTTAAAAGTACTTTTGAATGATTAAGGAGTTGATCAAATAGGCAGAAAGTTGAAACAAGTTGCTCGCTTCCAAGCGTAAATAGGTACTTAAGAAGAACAACGAGCAAGATATATGCGAAACATATAATAACTTAATAAAGAAATGGTTCAATGGTAGGTTCAAGTAGAACGACTGGTTTTTATATAATGTAGGTACTACAGGATAAAATATGACGTAGATCTAGTAACGCTAAGATCTTACATTATTAAAGGTTACAACACAAAAAGTGTTTAAACAGACAGCTGATACTATTAAGATAGCCTAGCGTTAATATGGCTAGGAATTTTCGAAAGGGTTCCTCTCTAAATGTAGCAAGGACAATGAGTGATGTGGTACAGTCTACTACTGCTAGATGGTAACCGAGAACTAAGCACAAGTTCGCGTAGCAAACATAAAGGCGCCGCGCAGGGAGCATTATACAGTGTAACGAAAAATAAGAAGCGCTTTTTGTTCCTCGAATATAAATCATTTATTTTAGAATACTTCATTAATACCAATGGATAACATTGATTTTACTTGTCGCATAAAATAAAAACAACTTGCATAGATTTTCAATTCTAAAATTGTTTTATGATAACGTAGGTACTTGTGCAAGGAAACATTTTTTACTTTAATATCGAGGCAGTAGGATTGCTGTCGTTGTATAAGTGTTACCAAAGAAAGCTAATTCTATTAATTAAAAACCTTCAAAATCCAGACGCAATCTCATCTCAACGACAATGACTGTTAAAAATGTGGGTAAATAAGCGGCATTCTGTTTTTCAGTGACAGTTCAATCAGTCTGATCTGTCAATAACCTCCTTTTTTTTGAAGTCGGTTAAAAATGACGGTGGTCGTGCCTAAAACTTAGTAGAATTGTAACTCTGTTACGCCGTCGACTGTACCTAAGTACATACTTGTCTATTAAGTGTCGATTGCTTATTGTTTTATTGGAAGTACGAGATTCAATTGTTTTCGATCGAGGAATGTTTTCAATGAAATAATCGTGAATGATCCCTCTTACTTATACCACAGCTTATGCTCTATGTATTTACGTCGTTTCAGGGTTGTATTGCATAATAAACTGAAGTTTAGATAGTGTTTTAAATCTGACTAGATGTCTTCTTTAAGTAATGATCTACATTCGAAGTCTTCTATACCGTTATTGGGTTTAAGTTGGTCCTTCTGGGCAGAAGCTAGGAATAGATTTTCTAACTACTTCCCGCGACTACGTCCACGTGGAAGACAAATATTACCTAACATAAAACATTTAACGTCACTTTTATTAATAGTGTAGATTTCTATCAGTGAAACATTTTTTTACAATGAACTACTACAATGAAAAAAAGGTACAAAAAAGTGGAAAAAATAATTTTTAAAATGAATCATTACATTGTGCCCCGTGTCTCAACGTACCCCCCACTCCCTACACTATTATTTGTTTTACGAGATGGGAACACAAAGTAAATCAAACCTAAAGAGGTCCAAAGAGGTATACAATACCAATAAATACTTATCAACCAGTCGAGAACTTCAAATGAATCACTAAACCCAAGTCTAGACATTTAACATTTACGGTATATACAAAATAGTTTGACAATATCGCACGAAGGCTTTATAGACCATGATTGTGAAAGGATTCACAGTGAACGTCCGATGAACTTGTTAACCTCGATTCTGTTCTGTCTGATTTAGACACGGTTTGAGGGGTGAGCAGGATTTGTGGTCCTTTGAGTGAACACTAGCAATACCTACCCCGCATTTGGTTAAGTCTTTGATTACCACTTTTTGCTTAATTAAAGCGGGTTGGCGATTTTAGACTTACAGTATTAATTCTGCCCCGTTGGTCTCGTGGTCGCAAGTGCGACTGCTGTGCAAGGGGTCCCGGGTTCGATTCCCAGGTCGAGCAAAAAGTGTTATTGGGTTTTTCTATGAAATTCTCAGTAGCAGCTCGGAGTTTGGATTTGTGCCCGGTTAATGGCAATAGGCTCGCCCACTATTACATGGGACCTAAATATACCGGCGAACTGTGGGTGTACATTGGTACACCTCTGCCTAACTCTTCGGGGAATACAGGCGTGATGGTATATTTAGTATTAATTCAGGTTTTCTCACTATATTTTCCTTCACTGATATTAGTGTTATCCAAGATAAACTCGGTAAAATAAGCTTAGAAAATACCTACATATGAAATAGAAAATGTCACATTGGAATTTCCCCGTGCCCGTTTCAATTTTCAACCTCGGGCAAGAAAAGCTGGCTTTGGACCATCACGTCATATAACACACGTTGGTCTAAATTTTAAATTTCGAAAAAATTCTAATTACTTACCGAAAACAGATTATAAAAATACGGACTGCAAAACAAGTTCACACATTTCAAATTTGGAATCCTAGAACATGCCAACAACGTAGTGTAACGGTTTTAAATCTCATTTGAATATAGAATCTATATGCATACTGGCTTAGTGCCACAGTAACACTATCAATTGGAACTTGCGTCTTTAGAACTCACTAGCTTCTGACCGCGACTTTGTCCGCATCAAAGTTTACATATTATCCCACGGGAACCGTACATTTTTTCAGGATAAAAAGTAGCCTATGTGTTATTCCGCACTATTATCTATATATACCATCACGCCTGTATTCCCCGAAGGGTTAGGCAGAGGTGTACCAATGTACACCCACAGTTCGCCGATATATTTAGGTCCCATGTAATAGGGGGCGAGCCTATTGCCATTAAGCGGGCACAAATCCAAACTCCGAGGTGCTACTGAGAATTTCATAGAAAAACCCAATAACACTTTTTGCTCGACCTGGGAATCGAACCCAGGACTTCTAGCGTAGCAGTCACGCTCAGGACCACTAGGCCCACGAGGCAGTTATCTATCTCAGTGCCAAATTTCATTCAGATCCGTTCAGCCGTTTAAGCGTGAAGAAGAGACAAACACACACACCCACAAACTTTTGCCTGTATAATATAAGTGTCATATTTCACTTTATTTTGGCACTAAATTTTTATACTCGGAACAGTGTTTTCTCAAGTTTGGTTGTAAAATTTTACTAGACTAGGTCATGTATGAATCATAACTTGGCATTTTGAAATTTGATTAGATTTTTATCGATAACGCCGGAGAGGCGCCATGAAAATGTAGGTATGCATTGTGAAGTGTCAATTGCTAAGAACGTAATTTTTTATGGCTTTTGGCAAAGTGACTGAGTGATTAGGTGCTGTGCTGCGTGTCGGGGGTTTAATTCCTGTACAGAGCAAATAATTGTATGGCTTTAAGGATATTTTTTGAAGTGAAAACTTCTTTAGCTGCTTTGTGCACTTTTTTTGGAATGGGTAAAAAATGTTAAACTCGCGTCAGGACACGTGACCCTGATCGAAAATGCGTAAGAGGCGTTGTGCACTTGTTTTGGAATGGGTAAAAAAATTTAAACTCGCGTCAGGACACGTGCGTGACCTGATCGAAAATCTTACGAATTTATCGTACACAAATACGACAATTCGCATCAGCGAATCGTCATATTTGTGTACGTCTTTAGCGTTATCACTTCTGCCAGCACTCCCGGAGTGCAACCCGCCGTTTTTTTTATACCTCTGGAGGTGGCAAACAAGCTAACAGCCCGCCTGATGTTAAGCGGTTAATTGTTCGAAATCTAGTACGTGTATGTAATACGTTGCTACGAATCAATGTCGTCTTATGTATCTACTTGTTTACCTGATTTTTATATATTTTGTGAAATATCATGTAATTTTTTTCTGTTTTCCCGATTTTATAATGCACCTGCCATTTTTCACCACCCTTATAGAGAATGTCTGAGACATTCGTTTCTGCTATTGTTGCTTTTAATTTCTTCAGGAATTAAGTTTAATTAATGAAAACACTATAATATTATTCTTGTTGTTTTACTCATGTTTAATCGTAATTACCATTTCTTAACCCACCTACTTTATTTTGTTATCTATCAGTCCCGAATATAAGGACCAATAATAATTATGCATCATAAACTCCGTACAAAAAGACCATTTTATTTTTACACGTATTGTTTCTAATAATTCCCAAAATCACCAAACAATATATCAGATAGGACACCAATATCGCTTAACACTATAATTTATGTTACCAATAAATAAAGTCGTAACATAATATTTTTTCGGTATTGCGAATATTTTTTATTTATTTATTTACCCGGAAAAGGAACCCTTTTTACGTGATATTATGTCTTTACTGGGTTAATATAGAGACTTAACTTATTTGCTGTTGATGCAGATTTTTTTGTTTTTTATCTCTCAAACTATTAATCAATACTCTCTAATTATTCTATGAGTAATGAGAATTAAATACATAAAAAGTATAAAATGGTTGCCTACAAATACCGACTTTATTAAATTTAACGAATTAATTCAATAAAATTAAAAAAATATATTTACCAGAATCTATTTATTATATTTTATTAAATTAAAAAGATTCGTGTTGAGAATCACTAGTCTCCTTGAATTTGACGAGGATGGAAAACGGCACCTTATATCTATAAATTGAGCTTACTATAAGCACTTTAGCTTCTGCTTACCTCACAACAACAACAGCAAATTAACAACCATAACACCACCCATATACCGTCAACAAAAAAAAAAGAGAAAATTACATAAACGCCATACCAGTAGGGTCAGCAGAAACATGATAAGTGGCTATGTCGCAATTGATAAAGTTTTTTTTTCACATCTACAATTCACACTGGGTCGACCGTGGCACACATTAAGTGGCCCCTAGTGGTCATGTCGTGAACTTTGTGGGCACAGTTAGCATGTGATGGAAACAACATACTAGGTAGGTATGTTGATACAATTTAGTATGTACTACGAAGATAGTTTACTATGGTAAAAAGACTGACCAGTGTACCTACAACGCATATTGGAAGTCACTGTTTACAATTTAATGTCAAAATAACAGTTTTTGACTAAATATACCCGTATGAATGTTTATACGGCGCTTATATCAAAACACTTTTTTTATCTATCTGTTTGTTTATTCAGGCTAATCTGCGAAACGGCTCGGCCGATTTTAACGAGAGTTTTACTAGAAGATAGCTGATGGTATACGTAATAATTTAAGCTCTACCTTTATTTTTGAAAAAGAATTATGGTTCCACGCAAATAATTAAATCCCAGCAAATAACTAAAATTCACGAACGAAGCCGCGAGCATAAGGTAGTAGTTGAAAAATAAATCGGAAGTAACTTTCCGATTCAATAAATGGAGGTTCATACTTGTCTTAGTACATATAACCGGAACTAAGAGGTCATACATGTTGTTGCATGTCCGAAATCACCCGGCAATATCGTGTAATTACAATTTTAACTCTAAGGTCAAAAGCCTTAAGGTCAAATTCGTTAAACTTGCGGTTTGGTTCGAGTGTTGTAAAGAAGGATGTAAAGCACTACCTATGAGTTTATGATATATATTTATATAATACTATCTGTATTGCGAAGTGTTATCCATGTTCAGTTATGTTTTTGGTTACTGTTCCGCACCTGTTAGTCGTAGCGTGATGTTTTATACGTACAAACGTTCCTCTTGAATCACTTTATCTCATAACCATGCCAGAGGCCCTTGAGGCGGTTTAGAAACTCTGACACTAGGGTGTGTGAGGTCGTTTGACCTTACTGCCCACACGATAAAGAGGAAGAAGGCTTTATCTCATATTTAAAACTACATTAAAATCCATTGCATCAAAAGATCTAAGCGTACAGACGGTGGGAAGCGACATTGTCTATATTATGAAAGAAAGATGATTATGATATATTCACGACCGATAACTATCACGAGGAAAGCGAAGTGAGAGTGACATCAATATCCGTTTTAAGGGTTCCGTACCCGAAGGGTGCTACGTGTACGTAACTAACTTTTCAATGACGGATAAGGAACTTTCCACCCTTTTCCTCACACCACTTTAACGACACAGTTGGTGGCGCAGTGGCCGAGCGATAGCCTGCTGCTCTGCGAGTCGCGGGTTCGATTCCCGTACAAAACAAATATTTGTATGACCTAGCGATAATTGTTTCGTGTCTGGCTGTTTGTGTATGTGAGTTTATATGTTTGTAAATGCGCCCACGATACAGGAGAAATTACTAGTATTTTTTTTTTTTAAGGCGGGAAATCATCAAATAACTTCCCCCGCCCTGGGCAAGGCGGGAAGGAGTGTCAGACTTTTACTGACTAAAACCCGTCTATGTTCCTTTCATGTGCCCTTTGCGTTCCGGGGGCGCGGTATCTCTTTCGAACAACCCGCAGCCCCGGCAGGCAAAAATTAATAGTGTGAGGCGATGTTTTTAAAAAAAAAATCTACCACAAACCATGAATCTTAACTACGCTTCGAACCATTGAACCGAATGAAATGGTTACGATTTCGTATTGGCAATTTTAAATATACATTTCAAGTAAAATGGCGTGATTACGAAAATTAAACGCATTTATGGCTAATAGGACGGTTGCACAAGAGTACAGTGCGCCACGCTATGCAAGTATTTAGTCAAGTTTTTGTATGGCGCCCGCACGCGATTGTACTCAATCAATCATCATTTTTGTACATTGCAACAAGATAATAATATGTACAATAAACAATTCATAGGTTAAGGCTGTTTTGTTCATTTTGTATCTAATGTAAGAAATAAAATATTTTTAGACTAGAAAATAACATCACAATCGGTTAAGAAATGCCGTAGATATGAAGTAACGAACATAAAAAAGTAATCAAGAATATCTTTCTTTGTAAAACAACGGTTAAAAATAAAATGAAAAACATCACGGTCACAAGTTAATATCAGAACACGCTAGTAAGCCTTTAAAACCTAGCTATAAATTTAACCATCAGTTTCTTGAACAAAAAGTAATCATCATCTGCCTAGCCTTTTCCCAACTATGTTGGGGTCGGCTTCCAGTCGAACCGGATGCAGCTGAATATCAGTATTTTACATGGAGCGACTGCCTATCAGACCTCCACAACCCAGTAATGGGTAATACGATACTCTTGGTAAGACTGGTTGTCAGACTTTCTGGCTTCTGACTAACAGTAACGACTGTCAAAGATCTACAAATGACAGCCGGGACCAACGGCTTTACGTGCTTTCCGAGGCACGGAGGAAACTCGCTATGGTAAATGGTCATCCATCCACAGGCCAACCTCGGCAAGCGTGGCTTAACCTGGAAGATCGGTCTATGCGGCTGTAATTATTTAGCCACGAGCTCCTCCTTTAACAAAAAAGTAATACGATAAATTATTAAGTGTGTGTAAGTTGCTGATTGGTTATTTATTTCTATTTCAGTCAACTAGTCAGGACCAAAACGTGGAGGCTGGTCCCAGGTGGCGCCACAAAAGAATACTGGGAACCTCTAATGCCCAGTAGTGGGACATTTTAAGCTCTTTCTAATATAAGCTTCAATCAACAGTTGACAAATTGTAGGTAGGTAATTATTTACAATTAAATTAAACGATTACTTGAAACTACAACTATGCTTCAAAAACAACCACAATAATTTAGAGAAAGCCAATAATTCTGTTATGTACGAAAGTGGACACTCGAGTTTCAAGATAAATATCTGCCATCAGTGTAAAAAATTGACAACCAGTATTACGTCATACATAGCCATATTTAATTGTTACATACATACAGTACACTCTAGATCAGAGGTTCCCAACCTGGGCGCCGCAGAAAAGTATATAGGGCGTCGCGAAGCGCTCTTCTTCAAAAAATTTAACAAAAACATGCCTATTCAAATTATATACGTAGATTAACATTGTATTATTATTTTATACCACTGGAGGTTGCAAACGAGCTAACGGCCCGCCTGATGTTAAGCGGTCACCGCTGCCTATGGACACTTGCAACACCAGAGGCATCACTCGTGCGTTGCCGACCCCGTAAAAACCTCAACACTCCTTTCTTGAAGAACCCCATGTTGTAGTCTCTTGCTATTACAAAAGGGAAGTACGCGGAAGGCGCGTTATTTGGTTGTTTTTGTTCAGTAAGAGTCCGACAGACCCCCGCCCCCCCGGGGGCGCCAAGACAAAATTTCTAAACTTCTAAGGGCGCCGCGGACTGAAGAAGGTTGAGAACGCTTGCTCTAGACGTAACCTGATTTCCTCATATACCACTGTTTCCGTGCGGAACTTCCTCTGTTTTTCTTGGGAAGCCTCTTACTCAATACGTAATTATTCCGTTGGTTAAACGTTAATTGGCTTAACGATTAAAATTTAAACAGAGAGAGATAATTAACTGGATGGTATATTAATGTATTCTGGGATAATTGTTGTGTAATCATAAATAACATTTAATGGTTGGAGCGACTTTGTTTCGAATTTAAATATAGAATACCCTTTTCTTTTCATAATTATTATTGTGACAGATTAATCGATTGATTTAACATCTTTTATTACTGGTCCAGTCCCGTTGATCGTAGCGTGATGTCCTATACGTATATTTAACCTTCTCTTGAATAGGGTAACTTAGCCGGTTTTCGGCCACTTAAGCGAACGTGTGACTTTGTGACGATTTTTCTCCATGACATTAAAGTCGCAGACTAGTTTCTTAAATATTTTTGAACTCGAAATATAATGTAGTTTTGATATTTGTAGACCTTTTACTCGTCAGCGTTAAATTAAAATTACTGAAAATTAAAATGTCTGAAAATAGCGATTTCACCGGTTTTCGGCCACCTGTTTCAGTTTCCGGCCATTATTTTGCTAGTTCTCGGCCACTAATCTGCTATTTGAAAAATGATCTATATTTGCTAACTAGTAGGTTCTATAATGAATTAAAAGCAAAAAATACGTATGAATCAACGATTTTAATTAAAAAATTAAACATATAGAAACATTTTAGACATAATAGTAGGAACATTGGTCAAAAAGGAAAAAGGATAATATGGCATAGCAAAAATAATTGAGATTATGGAAAAAATCTGCTTTTTGACTGGCCGAAAATACGATTTTTTAAACTGATTTTCGACCATCCCTTCAAACACGGCCGAAAAACAAATTTAAATTAATTAGTTTCCGGCCGTTGATCAACTTGCTTAATTTTCTAACTAGCTAATAAGATAAATTTTGGGGAAGTCCCTTTATGTCTGTATTGTTCGTGTGAGTGATGATTTCGATTCAGTTAGTTGATTTATTATCGTTAGCTTTTATTGGCCGAGAATCAGTTAGTTAATTATTAGTTTTCGACCCTATCGATTAGCTTAGGCCGAAAGGTAAATATTAAAATTCTAATTTTCGGCCGTCAAATATTCAATTACTATTAAGTGTTATTACCACATAATTAGCTCAAAACATGCGGCCGACATCTGACTACACAAATGAAAAGCGGTTCTACTTTGTGTATAAAGCATTTCTTTTTAAAGAATTCCTTATTTAATAATCAAAAGAATCAATTAAATATAAACGGTCTTCTTCTAGTTTTCGGCCGGCCGGCCGAGAAGTAAATAGTCCCCCAAATCATTATCTAGTTTACCGGCCATCAAATTTAAATGTAAATAACATTATCTTTCTTCCATTTTAATTAAAATAACACTAATTAAACTTCTCTCCCGTGCACAGAACAATAATTATGTTTATAAAACCGATAAACAACTTTGTAACTTAGCTTGCAAAAATTATGCGCGCACTATTTTTTTCACTAATTTCGACACACGCGTGCACTGTAAGACTTTCGGAGGGTCACAGACGACACAGTTAGATCATTAAAATTCTACAAAATTCAAAAGTTGTAGGGTTTATACCAATACATTAAGTAGGCGTTGTTTTTTTAAATGGGTAGGTTAAAGTGTCCTTATTATATTAATATAACAACGTACTGGCCGAAAACCAGAGGTGGCCGGCAAACCGGCTAAACTACCCTATGTCGATGAAAAACCGCATTAAAATCCGATGCGTACAAGCGACACAACACGAGTGGAACACAGCTGCACTCCCTTTTCCCTAACTCTCATCGGACGGCAACCCGACACGACCGGGGAGAGATCAGGCGCAGGACCAACGGCTTTCATAATTTCGAGGCACGGGGATGTCACACCACCAACTTGCAAACTCCGGTCTGTTACTGAGAAATTCCCAATAGCAAATCCCAATAATGCCCGACCTATATACTTCAGCAATCTTAAATGTAAGATTGATTTCCTCATAAAGGTAAAGGCATACAATACATGAATGTGTATCCAATTTAAAATTGTCATTCTCGCTTAAAAGCTAAAACGTTCACTTGGAACATGTTCCCCCTCGGAACATGTCTAAAGAACTGAAAACTGCGTGAAATTGACCTGACATCGGGTTCCCAATCTCTCCGTGTTCACTTGCGAGTAATTCCACATAGTAATCAATGTAAAAGCTAAAGGTATGGTGTGATTGTAAGCGAGATTTTGTGTAGCCAATTATATACATTTACAAAAAGAAAGAACGGAAAAAAACTTACAAGAGTAAGGCTATTATTTCTAAAGAAAAAACTGAAAAAAGAAAATAATTCTGAGAAGAAACTCGGTGTCTTTTCTTAAAATAGCTTTTATTGTTTGGCAACCTGTGCGAGATCCTTTTAATGCATTTCTTTGTTTCTTTCTTTCTTTCTTTTCTTCCTTAGGTACTTTTGTTCTGTGTATAAATATATTTTTAATTGTTAACTTAAAGAAATCCTAGCCTAGAATAGCAGGCTTATTTACAATTTTACGCCAAGATTTAAACAATTCATGCAGTATTTGCCATAATGAATTCAGACGTTAGAAAACTTTAACAGAGCAAATAACAAAAAAGAGACAGTTAAATAATATAATCGGCTACTTGTCTACTTCCTAAATAAAATAATAGCCATTAAAATATAGCCTTTCAAAGTCTCTACCCTCTAACACAGCGCCCACACCCCATTCTCCGTCAATGTTTGAGCGCGCTCCTGATTGAAGTCTGCGCAATTGTTCAGCGTGTCGACGAGCTACGTTTGATCACACACCTTTATTGGCTTGTCTACAAGGCTTTACATTCCTTAATTGGACTGAAGAATGAAGATATAAGCCTATTTAAAAGCAGCAATGAAACGCAAAAAAAAATGTGAATTGTAAATTGATTTTGCATTCTCTTGAAATGGTGGGACACGAAACACTGTGCATTATGAATACCTTTGTAAGCATACTATGTTTCTAGCATTAATATTCTATCTTAGAAGGTTGTGGATTCCAAAGTGGGCAAATACTTGATGAAGGAATTCATCGTGTGGAAACCTGTTTTTTTTTTATAAGTCGCTAATCCGCCAGAATCGCTAACCCGCCTTCAGAAAGCATGATAAATGCCTTTTCAGTATGAGAAGAGACCTTTGCCCTGCAGTGAAATAATAGACGGTATTATTACTAACATACTCTATCGACTTTCAAAGCTATGAATTACTCATATCGTCATAGCATTAATCGAGACGTTCGCTCTATCAAATTTCAATAAAAACAACGCAAAGCGGAAAAAACAAAAGAAAGAAGAAAAAATAGAACAGAAACGATGCATAATTAAACAGAACCTTTGAACTTTTAAGCGCACAATGAAACACTAAAAAACACAAAATGCGGCGTCAAAGACTAAAATAAGGAACACATAATGATATCATTTACATAGAAAACGACACTATAATGTGACCTTAACTAAATGTCGAGGTCAGGATGCAGCTTATGAGTCAGAATCCTTTATATAGTAAATAGAATATAGCTAGCTTCTGCCCACAAATTCGTCCGTGTAGTTTTTTCACCCGTTTTATGTTACGTTTTTGGATACTGCTCCGTCCCTGTAGGTCGTAGCGTTATGTTATATAGCCTGTACTATTCCTGATGAATCTAGCTATGATATACAAAAAGTTTTTTTCCAATACGACCGGTATTTCCAGAGATTAGCGCGTTAAAACAAACACACAAACAAAAAATCTTCAGGTTTATTAGTATACTCGTAGATATATAAGCCTGGCTATCTCAGACGATTTATTATGACCAAGAACGGAATTTTGGAACTAAATAAAAACTAAAATAGGATGTTGAATAAATTAGGAATTGATTTTGGAACCTATAAAGCTTAATTACGTGGTTGAATTTAGATTTATTCATTTGTTTTTTAAGACTAACTATAACAATACATATTTAGTTATTGCTCCGCTCCTGTAGGTCGTAGCGTAATGTTTTATACTATAGATAGCCTAAAACCTACCTTGATGAACGGGCCAAATAAAGCAAGAAAATTTCAATTCGAAATAGGTCTAGTAGTTTCTAAGATTAGCGCGACAGATAAATTATTCAATTTTTTATAATATTAGCTTAGATAGTGTTTTTGAAGTTTGTTGATGTAAATCATTACATAGGTTTAATAAAAGATCCGTTCTATTTTATTTTGTTGTTATTAGGTGAGACTGTCAGTCTTATTAAAATTTGCTAATAATGTTTTAATTAATGTGATCGTTTACCAGAACTTTGAAGTCTTTTCCTGTCTATTTTAATTCTATTAAGTATCTATTTATAGTGATATCATCATTATGTTCTCACAAAAGCATTATTTTGTTTGTTTTAATATATTATGTTGGTTTTTACTTTTTACTATTTTATTGCAGGATTACCTACTACTCGTGTTATTTGACCTTACTTTGAAAGTGACTACACAAAACACGTGCTTTTATTTTCATAAAAAAATTAAGTCAATAAATTATTATTCGAGAAACCGCAAAAAATTGTGCGCATTTTTCCAAAGCAATTAATTGGTGAACAAAACTATGATAAATAAAAGAAAAATAAAGGTTCGATGATAACATAATTATATGGTTTTATAAAAGGCTAAGAGTTATGGTTTAATTTATGCAAACAGAGTTATAAACTAGAGAATGCCCTGCGACTTTGTTTGCTATAAAAGTTCGCCGGTTGACCGCCTGTTTTTTTATGTTCCCGTGGGAGTTTCCAAAATGGCTGCCGACCGCTTACGTCATCAAAGGAATTTTTGTATTTCGAATTTCACGTTGCTATGGCTATAATGGAATTTTTATTTCGTGTTTTTTGTTACAATTATAAAGGTTGGAGTGATTAAAAAACTAAAAAGCTTTTTAAAACATGTTCTAATGTATTTTATGCCTAACTTAGCATAAGATTTTAATTGAGAAAACCAACGATTTTCCTTAATAATGTACAATATCTATACCAACTTCCTTTTATAAAAATAGGTACTAGGTAGGATTTTGCAATAGGCACATACCTACGTATGTGCCTATTGCAAAATGATAATAGAAGTAATCAAAATACAATGTCAAAATAAATAATCATACTGCGAAAATTTAGTTACCATTATTATGTCAAAAACCTTTTACTTTATATAATATTCGGGTAGATATTAAATTATTTGACCTAGGTATAGAATTAACAAAATTTGAAGTGTTTTTATTCGCAATAGCTACCGCGACTTGCCTGGGCTCTAAATCAAATATACTAAAAAGCAAAGCCTATGACACCTGGCAATACTGTAGCTTTCTATCAGATAAATATTTTTTGTAATCAGACCAATACTTCCAGAGATTATCTCTTATAAACAAACAAACTTTATCTCTTAATAATATGATTAGGTAATATAAAATATAAGTTTCAGAATATCTACAATGAACCTGAATAAATAACGTCGCATAAGTATGTACATATTACTGATATGCGACGCTATTTAGCATTTGCTAATAATAGGTATGGAAGTTCAGAAGTACCTACTCCCAACCTCCCAAAACCTATGTGTTAAAAGAGGCAACTAGATTCAATTCTTTTTTACTTTTTAAGACGTTCCAAAGTGCCTTTTAATGGTCTAATTCAAATAAATAATCTGACTTTGACATTGACTTTGAACTAGACTAATTTCTTAATTATTTTTACGACCCCTGCCGTATTTCCACGTAGAAAACATAAAATTAAACAATCTATCTTCACATTTTAATTTAATTAAACTAATGGCCTAGTTCTAACCTCATTTAGTAAGGCAAGGCAAACATTACCAACTGAAAGTTACCCTTACTATTTGTCATTGGGGGTGTAATTAAGACCCCCTAATGTTTCTTGTTAATGAGCCGTAGTGTATGTCGGAATCATGGGTACGCATTTATTTATGCGGTGAAGTATACTTTTCTGTTTTCTTTATTTTGGTAGTGGAAATTTCAGTCTTGTGTTTATGCTTCAAGATTGATAATCAAATGTAAAAAAACGGCTGAAAGATTTTAGATTTAAAATCTCAAGAAATTTGGGAAAAAAATTGAATTCATATTTTTTTCCCCCGATTATACAAACAAACAAACGGTTTGATATAATTAATGTAAGATACCTAACATATAATTTTGATTACACAATTATTTATCAACTTTTCAAATTATACCACGAATAAGGAAGCTTAAATAGCTTTCAATAAAAATAGTAAAGTTATGCTGTTGATATTAAAATTAAGTATTATAATTATTTCGTTTATTTTATTACGTTGAAACGGTATATCATGAGTTATATAAGCAATAATATCGTTGTTACCAATTAATAAAACAATGTCAGATATTAATTAAATAATAATTATACATTTATACAATTCTTTCGGCGCTTTGACGTCCAAAAATGTTTATTAGAAACATAAAATAAAAATAAGACGATTTTGAATAACATGAAAACCTAGATATGTTTAAGACATTTACTTACTTACTTATTATAAAATATATTATAAAGAGGTAAAGATTGGTCACAAACTTTGAATTTACTGAACCGATTTTAACAATTCTTTTACCCGTAGGAAGCCATGTTATTTGTAAGTGTCATAGACTATATTATCACGCTAGAACACACGGGAGCGGAGCAGTAACCAAAGACGGTACTTATCATGAGTTTAAAATATCCACGCAGACGAAGTCCCGGGCCGAAGCTAGTTTTTTATAATTCGCTTCATCGCTTCGTCCTCTCCCAAATCGCTCCGCTCATGTCCATGTCAGGACTCCCCTAATGACGTACGCCTAAGTGAGTTCTTCCGCACCTCGTAATCAAAGTACTAAACTTGAGACTTACTTAGTTACGGGGTTCATACAAACAATCTATGTAGCCTGATGTTTAGTATTAGTGTAATGAGGTGATGCTTACAAGGGTCTGTGGATTAGGATGGAGGTAATGACGATAATTTGTGTATGTATGGTTATATTTTAGGGTTGTTGTGGTATTGCGTTGCAAAGGGGTATTGTATGTCAGTAGTTTCAAGTTTTGGTTGGCATAAGAAGTTTCGTTGTAGGAGGTTGCTAAATCAGCTGGTTCTTGCTCGTTCTTCTCTACAGAGACCTACGTTTTGGAATGAGCACTTAGCTTCAACTTTCTTACTTCTTGACAATTCTAAAGCGCTTGTGGTTTAATTGAAATAAATGCTTTGAGTTTGATGCTAGAATTAAGTCTACAGCAGTAGATACTGGTTACTACTACAAGAAAAAGCAATACTACTTCTTACTTTTATTTAAGTCTACACGAATATTATAGCACCTCTACAACTGTTGCATTAGGCTTGATTCTAGCCACACAGAAAAATCCACTTTGATAATAATAATGATGGCTTAAGTATTGTCCCACTACAGAAGCAGTCCACTGCAGAAGCTCTGGAGTAAAGACTTATATTAATTTTATAAAGGCCAGGTTTTCTGATGATGTTTTCCTTCACCGCTGTCTGTGATGTCTACAATTATCTTAGAAAGTAGATGCATATGAAAGGAAAAAGTAACATTAACCACAGTTAATCATAAATGCACGACTTTTGGGCCTTCCAAGCGATACAAAACTCGTTAGACTTAGAATAAGGCAAAAAAACATCTCAATTTGCAAACGACATTGTTATTAGCCATTTACAACCGTAACAACTTGTCTCAAGATTCAAAATCTTCGTGATCTTTCAACAGTTTACCCTAATTTTAGTTCTGAAGTCTTCTTTTGTTCATCTTTAGCATTTCGAAAGGCTAATAATTTAGTTCTAAGCTGTTGGTTATGACTGAGACACGACTAAAGTGTTGTCGTGACAGAGCTGTGACGAAACGTGCCGCGAGTTCCGATGGTACAAAGGATTTTAGGGATGGGAAAATTAAGCAGGATTATATCGATAATGAGGTTGGTGGTCGATGTTTTGATTTGAAATTTTTAACTGATGATTCTGTTGAGAAACTAGCTTTTTATACTTGTTTAATGAATTTAAGATAAACGGAAAAATTAGTGGCATTAATAGAAAAAAAGAAGAAAAAATGTTTATGTGATAGGACAAAGTATTTAGAAAAATAATAAAATGTATAAAGAATATTTGAATATAAAATTAAAGTACAAAAAATCTGTCTAGTGTCTAGGTGCAAATTTATTAGTGTTTCGCGTTGTCAAGCCACGAGAATGTAGGTATTTTCAGTGTAAAACAAGACTTGCATTGGTGATTCTAGAACAGGTAAATTTTGAATTTATAAGTACCTAGTATTCAAAATAAACTAGTTTAATTTATGACTTTCAGATTTATCTACTTATTTATTTTTATGACCATCAAAAACACTTCTAAATTCTCTTGTATCTATATATCACACATAGACACACACAGACGTATGCAATACCAGAGGCCTTACAAATGAGTTGCCATCCCAGAGACAAAATTTTAATGTCTCATGAGTCTGTAATTACACCGGCACTCGTAGCTTTCAAACCTGCTTTGCGGCAGAAATAGGTATGGTAGTAGCACATCCCCGGACTAGCTGATTCACAAAGAACTGTACTACCTATTTACAAAAGAAATGGCTAAACATAAAACATTCAACAGGGTCGGTCACTAGGCTGATTGCTTACTTTACGACATCATTGGGTCTTTTAAGTATTGTTCAGTTGCGGTTATATTACGTACTTACTCATCCAACTAGAGTGTCTGCTTGTGTCCAATAAAAGGTTATACCAATACGCTATTGACCTTTGTTTACTGCGATCTTTGTGGTTTAAAATTTAAGTACAGGGCTATCGAATATCTCATCGTCGCAGGTGGCATTCTGTGGGTTCTGCCCACCCCCATGGAAAAAAGGCGTGAGTTTATGTATGCATATTACAACATTTGCATAATCTACTACGTCGTCAATTCATCGAAGGTTTATTTTTGTCATTCATAAGTCAATTCTTCGAGTTGCCTTGAAGAAAATAACAAAATTGTTTACATTTTTAATATAAAGTATGACAACAATCGATTTGTCTATAATTTATTATGTTTCTGGCCTTGTTTCGTAAATTGATTGACATAGTAATAAAGTTCTAGTATTCTAATACCGTTTTTAGTATAATTTGGTAGTTTTTAATCGTGTAGGATAAATTGGGTAATATAAAATGATGATTAGGTATCGGTTTCGATCTTTTTGATTATTTACATGACAAATGCATTGAACGTTGACTAAATAAACATATTTACAATTAATTAAAACTTGTTTCAGTGTTTGAGTTTGGAATACCTAATAATTGAAATAAATATGCAACTTATAGCAGAACAATTAAACAAAAAAAAATAGTTTAAAAATATCTACAAAATGTATACCTATATATTTAAATAAAACCCAATTACGCTTCACACTAGATAGCTAATAAATATCAGTTATAAAAACGCCGAAAATTTTGTCGATAAACTCTTTTTATGGTACTACACTGCCGTTGCCGGCGACAGGTGCAGCCGAGCAGCGGTAGCGACATGGTCTATCGATATATCGATAAATTGTGTTTTGATAGCGCACAGCCCTACGACTGAAAGTAGACGCGGCTTTTTTTGTTATTTTGATGGGAACTTTGTAATCAGATTATTTGTTGTACTTTGTTAGTCTTGGGATTCAAATGATTAAAAAAAGTATTTTTTATATTTTATATGTCAAAATAAAGATTATGGATTTGGTCCCGGCCGTTTTTAGAAATATTTTATTTACATGAAACATTTTTATTTTTTACGTGGATCCCCCATATCTGTACTAATATTATACAGTGCTAAGTTTTTTTTGTTTGTTTAACCATTTTTGCACCAATAGATAGCTACATTATCCTTGAGTAACATAGGCTATATAACATCACGCTACAACCAACGGAAGCGAAGCATTAACCGAAGATGTCACTTATGGCGGGTGAAATAGTCCACGCGAATGAAGTCGCGGGCAACAGCTAGTCCGAAATACAATGATATATAATATTGATTCTATTTTAAATATTTTACACAAACAAGTCGACCCTCTCCGGTATCCCTAGGGCATCCCTTATGAATGACTCATAGGACGCAATGGGTTGGACCATCGTTAAATATTTAACTTAATTGATATCACACCTTTACGCTTTCAAGTTAATTTTCCTTAGTCTTTGAAGATTCAACTTTATTTAGTTGGGTTAAAGTTAATTTTTCTTGTTATTAGTGCATGTAACGTAACTACATTAATTGTAAAATTACCGCTTCCTTTGTTTAATTTTCTGTTTATCAGATGTATTACTACAGGTTTTAGTTATAAATCAAATCATTTATTTCAGATAAAAATCCATCAGAATGAAATTTACATTCAAACAGACACAGGCATAAAATTCGTAGACGATAAAATTAAATTTCAAAAAATGAAACCTAATAAAAATATTATACGAAATTACGCCAATATGTTTTTGCAGTAAAATGACCAAGTCAGAAAAACGGAAAGCAACGAAATACATTTTAATCTTACACATATGACATAGACTTTTCATATTAAACTAACGGTGCCTCGATATAGGTGGCCAATATTTTTTTAACAATTCAGATTAACTTGTTTTATTTTTTAAGATGTGTCCTCTAAACCATTCATGGGTCTACGATAACAGCCACCTGAGTGCACCGACCACAGTCCGATATTTGCCAATATTTAGAAGATCCACAGCGCGAACACAGATATTGCAATCCCGGTCAGATTACATTTAAAATGAATCCCGGTACATCGGTAAAATACCGGAAAACTACGGCTTTCAGTTACAGTGAAATGTGGAATACAATGTTTGGAAAATATCGGTTTTTTGGGTCTCATTTTTTTTTTAAACGGGTTAAAATATTGCCCTGTGTAGATAGCGTGGCTTATACATATTTGCAATACATGATGGTTGATCATTTTGACACCTGGTTTTGGGTTTTTCCTATACCACGGTGATGGATGCCTGCAACACCAGAGGCATCACACGCGCGTTGTTTGGCCCTTACAAAACCTATTCACTCCCATCTTAAAGAACCCCATACCATTATTAAGAAGGGTACTTAAATCATATTTTAGTATCCAGCAGAGTTTAGTAACCATGTGTGGAAACAGTGCTATCGTATAATCCCTTTTGATGCCACGGGCGGTGTCATGTTAAAGCATAGCAATTTATGTCGTATTTCTATATACAGGCGTTTGAAGGTCCATTGGTAAAAAAAATAATTCCTTGCCATGCCCTCCCGGTCTGCCTTTAGTAACTTAATATAAAAAGCTCCATCTTTCCTCGAATCGGTAAACTCCTACAGTGCTGTTAAAGGCGAAAATCCTTTGCCATTTCGTCCTTCCTTTGTTTAAGGGCACATCGCAAAAGTTCTTAGCAAGTTCTTACCTTTCAACAGCAGCACGAAGTTCTTCTTGTCCTCTCCACCTTTAGGGTACTCCCAGTCCACGTCAAGACCGTCGAAGTTCCTGTCGCGAAGGTACGGGATCGCGGAGTAGATGAACGTCTGACGGGCGTACCGGGTCGCTGACATCTCCTTGAACTTCTGGGTACCGAAAGACCAGCCACCTGGGGAAGATTTGCGTTTTAGAATTAGCTGATTAATTCAAGTTGCAGACACAAAAATTGACGTAAATGAGTAACTTTTTGATTTTTTTAAGAGTTTAATACTATTTATTACTTATTTACGGCCTCCGCACATGTCCGACCTTTTGTAGGACCGACTAATTATCGGACCGTTCAATAAATCCGTCGTTTCGTGGGACCAACTTTTTATAGGACGCGTGCGTTGGTATATTAGAATGTATAAATGTTACATTCTCTCCGACAAAAAAATATCGGTCACCGATTGTCGGACGTGTGTGGACAGTTTTATGATATTATTCTTTGTTGGGTAATGTACAGTACTATTACTATTCAGTTAACATCTCCCTTGACGAATTGAGTTGAAATGAATATGAAGTGAGTTATCAATGTTTTAGGAAGACAACTCACTTTAAGCTTCTCACTTCATCTAAATTTATCGAAAGAGGTTTTTTAAGAATACGCGAATTGGACTGGTTTTAAATTACGAATTACCTTGTAAATTATAAAAAAAATACGAAAGTTTTTTGCTACAAAAATTAGGTAATAAAATATCTAGGTAGGTCTTACACTGTGTATCAAAAACTTGTTTCCGCTGTTTCTTACATTAAATGTTTGCTTGGGGAGTCATTTATAAAGCTAGGCAATAGCTAAAGTTTTGCTCGTAAATGTCTTAAAATAAAGATAAAGTAAATAGGATAAGTAGGCTTTATAGCACTTGTGGTTTAAAACTAAAATCATTTCATCAAAAATGACGGTGTAACAAAAAAACATCATTCAGCCGTTAACTAAGCATACTCCCCATCAAACTATGTGACAATGAGCAAAAATGTTTAAAGAAAAAAAAACACTTTTGTTTACGCAAAGCACTGTGCTTACAAATGTATACATGTATTTATAGTTTAGTTATAACGATTAAAACTCATTTTCATCGAAAGAAAAATCGGTACTTTGATCTTCAAGAAGACTGCAATGATAAGAATATTTAACATTTTGTAACTTTTGACTTCGCCAAGTGCCTTAGCCCCAGAAAACATAACCAATTAATTTTTCACATTATTATACCAAACTACACACAAGCCAATGTTCAATTCATAATATACCAATCAGAATTATCTCACACAGATCTATAAAAATCACACTAATTACCAGTTAACACGAGCGAATTTTCGCAACTGAATAGTGAGGTGAAACGGCAAAAAAATGGCGTGTCGATTTCTTTAAGCGCTCATAATGCATTGCACCACAACCAACACGTAGCTCTCATGAAAATAGGCGCGGTTTTTTGTAGACATTCCCGTGAAAATAGGTGAAAATGTCGCGCGAATGCGCTTTGTACCGTGGGAAAGGCGCCGCGGTGTGTTCGCATGTAGTGAGGGGGCAGGTTTATCGATATTAATTTCTTTGTGTTCTTTTTTAGACACACACACATACCACAGCGCCTGTATTCTCCAAAGGGTAAGGCGGCTGCTACGCTAGAGGTTTTGGGTCGAGCAAAGCGTTATTGGGTTTTTCTACGAAGTTGTCAGGAGCAGCTCGGAGTTAGGATTTGGCAATAGGCTTGCCCCCTATTAGCACCGAAACATACCGGCCGGCAAACTGTGGGTGTACATTATTGCACCTCTTCCTAACCATGTAGGGAATCAGTCTTTTAAAAAAAGAATCATTTAAATAGGATTTTTTTTGTGTTCTCCTTTGCTTAAAGCTTACAAAAATAGAAGATAATTTTTGGATATAGAAATCATATCCCATACCTCAATATACTTAAAAAATAAAACTCATTATGTTTAGACATTTCAATTCGCCATTATAACACGTACGAACCATAAACATTTAGTTATTAGAAAGTTGTGTTACCATAAAAACCTGAGTCATAATATTTATAATAATATTGATTGCTTCAACTGGTTGATTGAACGGCTAATGATTGATTGAACCAATCGTTATATAAGCCATCGAGTGAGTATGAAAGTGTGATGTGTTATTGTTGTTTTTGCAACGTTATAAACGTGTGCGTATCTAAAAAGTTTCTTTTGTATGATAGATAAATAAATATCTTTATAAACGGTTTCCTTTGTGATATGAACTTGGTATTGATCTCTAAACAACTAGCTTCTGTCCATGACTTCGTTCGCATCATAGTTATAGTGTGTTTTTTAATCTCGAAGACTAAATTGACAGTTTCATACGTCAAATATAAAAATAATGTGCTTTCGGCTCATAGACATAAAGCACACTATTTTCAAGTTTGACGTAAGAAGCCGTCAAATCAGTCTCTGAGATTAAAAAACACACTATAGTATATTATCCCTCGGGAATCGTACATTTTTACAGGATGAATAGTGTTGTAGGTCACAATTATTGCTATTTTAGACAATAATCTAAATGTCATCTAAAACCGTTTAGCCGTTTTGGCGTGATTAAGTAACCAAACTTTCGCATTTATAATAGTAGGTAAGACTTTCATTATTATGACTTACTGAAAAGCAACAGCAACTAATTAAATAGACGGTTGGTTGGATTTCAATCTAAAATTAGCCAAAAGCAATTAATTATAAATTATTCATCAATACCATCAGATAATTGGATCAAATTTAAAATTGTTAAAAAAATATTAATCGAAATAATCTATCATCGAAAATGTCAAACTGATTTATAGATGATATTTTAAACAATATAATTATATTTTTTATCGATATTTCATTGGACATCCCTAATATCGATTTAAAACTGTCTGTCGAATTCGATATCTCGTGTATTTTGAATCGTCTGTTTATTCAGTTGGGTAATCAAAGTGTGATCAAAATATGAAAGCTTTAGGCTGCCCGCCCACGCTAGACAATCGGTGACCGATTTTCTTGTCGGAGAGAACGGAACATTATGAATTATTTTAATATACCAACGCACACGACGACTGCGACGACTGAACGACTGCTACGCTAGAGGTCTTGGGTTCGATTCCCAGTTCGAGCAAAAAGTGTTATTGGGTTTTTGTATATTTTTTTATTAATAGCTCGAAGTTTGGATTTGTGCCCGGTTAATGGCAATTAATAGGCTCGCCCCCTATTGCATGGGACCTAAAAACATACGGGCGTACTGTGGGTGTTATTGGTACAACACTGCCTAACCCTTCGGGGAATACAGGCGTGATGGTATGTACTAACGCACACGTCCTACAAAATGTCGATCCCTGAAAGTGTAAATGTAAATGTAATTCTCCAGACCGATTCCGGCCACGGCGGCTAATCTTAATGCAGACTAGCCACGTACGCAGGAGATATTATAGTGCACAAGTGTGTGCGCAAACACAGGTGCACTCCCTCTTCCCTAACTCTCATAACCCGATGGGACGGCAATCCGACACGACCGGAGAGAGATCAGGCGCAGGACCAACAGCTTTACGTGCTTTCCGAGGCACGGGGGTGTCTTACCACCAACTTCCAAACTCCGGGCTGCTACTGAGAAATTCCTAATGGAAAAACCCAATAACACTTTTTGCCCGACCTGGGAATCGAACCCGGGACCCCTTGCTCAGCAGTCGCGCTTCCGACCACGAGACCAACGGGGTAGTCGAAAGTAAGTCGCCCTGAAAGTATGGATCTGTTGAACAGTCCGATAATCTGTCCTATAAAAAGTTGGTTGGAAGTCGGGTAGAAGGACCTACCCTGATCTTATTGGTGAGGTTCTTCGGAAAGGTTGGGTGCGCAGTACTAGTAACAAGCTTGCTTGTACGATCAGATGTAGGAACGTGAACGAGGCAAATAAGGTATGTAAGGATCGTAACAGATTTCTGCCTAGCCTCATGGGAAAAAAGCCTGAGTTTATGTATGTATGTATGAAAAAAATCGGACGTGGGCGAAGGCCCTTATACATATTTATTTACTTATCCTATTTTTCTTTGTGATTTTCATATTAAACTAAATGAGCCGTAAACATATTAATGTGTTTCGAGAAATGGATGTTCAATTGTATGTCTTTTTTGGCTTTGAGCGTTTACTTTCTTATTTTATACTAGCTTTTGACCGCGCCTTCTTTCGCTTGTTTTATTTTCACTCACGTCTTTTGTTACTGTTCCACGTTTATAATTCGTAGCGTAATGTTATATAGGCTATACTATTTATTCTTTCTTATTGCGAGTTAAAAGAAGATGTAGTGACAAAGGTTCAAAAGGGTATGCTTAGATGGTTCGGTCATATTGAGAGGATGAGTGAAAGGCGACTAACAAAAGGTATTTATGTGGCAGATGTGAGTGGCAACGCCGGGAGGGGACGCCCTAGAAAGACCTACCCTGACCTTATTGGTGAGGTTCTTCAGAAAGGTCGGGTGTGCAGTACTCGTAACCGGCGTGCTTGTATGACCAGACGTATGAACGTGAACGAGGCGAAAGTAGTATGTAAGGATCGTAGCAGGTGGCGTTCTGTGGTTTCTGCCTACCCTCATGGGAAAAAGGCGTGAGTTTATCTATGTATGTATTTATTCTTCATGAACCTGGCTTCCATAGACAAAGATTTAATCCGACTGGGAGTTCCAGAAAATAATAGATATTATAACTATTATCTTACTGCAGGGCAAACGCCTCGTCTCATGTAGAAAAGGCACGAGCATTGATCACCACGCTTGCTCAAAGCAGATTGGCAATTACAGACTAGGTAATAATCATTATTAAGTCTAGATTTTCTCACGATGTTTTCTTTTACCGATTTTAAAGACAAACTTTAAAACAAGTACTTAAGAATTGAAAATTTCGCATTACTTGCTCGGTTTCGAACCTACACCCTCATGCATGAGAGGTGAGTATGTTAACCACTAGGCCATCACGATTAATACGCTAAAATAATAAACGTTATTGTGAACTGTTGAACTTACATAAATACTTTAATTTAACCTATTGTGTTTGGGCCAATAGGTCAAAATAATAAAGTTGTAATATTACATAATTTATTTATTTTATTGCTTATTTCCGCAATAAAAGCAACGACTCTAAGAAAACTTGATGTATTTAGTGTCATAGTTTGCATATATTAATGCATGCATAATTTACATCTAGACTAAATAATTTAATAAAGCTAAAGAGATCTTTGTGTGTCTGCTAATCTCTGAAACTAACCTTCGGATTGAAAAAAATACTATTTGTATATGATAGCCAGATTCATGAGACAAAGTTTAAGCTATATATCATCACGCTACGACCCACGGGAGCGGAGCAGTAGCCAAAGACGCGAAACTTAACGCGGGTGAAAAATCGCGCGCAAGAAATCGCGGGCAGAAGCTAGTTATAGATATGCTAGACTATTAATTGTGATTTAACTTAATTTGTATTGTAATGTGTAAACATGATCATAAAGTAATGTAGTTAATTATTGTAATTATAGAAACTTGATATGAAAAACCATAATCATGTTCAAAACTTGCCCTAGGTATTCTAAAAGCTTGATTAAGACGTTAATCAGTAAGTAAACAGTAGTTCATGAAAATTAAAAAAATGCGTAAAATTTAGGGGGCGAGCCTATTGCCATTAACCGGGCACAAAGCCTAACTCCGAGCTGCTACTGAGAATTTCTTAGAAAAACCCAATATCACTTTATGCTCGACCTGAGAATCGAACCCAAGACCTCTAGCATAGCAGTCGCGCTTAGGACCACTAGGCCAACGAGGCAGTCAACTATAACATTACATTATCTGTCTTAAATGTACATACCAATAGCCAATAGAGTCTTCAATTTCGGGTTAGCCTTCTTCAGCGCATTGATTCTGTCATACAATCCGGTCTTGCCATCCTTGGTCTCGTCGTTGGACTCGAAGGAGCTGAGCTTGCCTTTCTTCAGCCAGCCGAAAGCGAAGATGATGTGGGTGCAGAGATCAGGCTGGATGTCCTCGGGAGTGAACTTGCCGATCTTCGTGCGGTATTGAGACCAGTTGGTGTAGTAGCAGACGATCTGGTGGAAGAAAGGAAATGTGGGTTAAGTGGTGTTAGGCTTTTCATTAGAATTTTGGTAATAATCTGCAGTCTGGATTTGTACTCGGTTGATGACAAAAGGTTCAAAAGGTTGGGTCAAGAGGTTTGGCCGTATGGCCAAATGTAAATATGAGAGACAACTTTTCTCAACATCTGGAGAATACATGTTGATGATTTAATAAGTTATACAGCGTGAAAAGGACAGACCCTCCAACGTTGATGTTTTCTGTTAGTTATTAAGAATAAGATCGGCTGTTTCAAACATTTTGATTATATAGATGATGCTTTTTTTTAAATTCTATGTCAAATCATTTGTTTCAATTAGACCATTAAAAGGCACTTTTGAACGTCAATTACAAGAAAAAAACCAATTAATAATATTTAATCTAGTTATAGTAATAGTAATTACCAATGACATACTTCTCTGGGATGTCTAGAATGTTCAGAATCCATGATCAAAATTTGTATCTCTGAGTCCCTTGCGTCGTGTATGTGTATATTATGGCGTTTAGGGGTATCTATGTATTAAATGTTTGCATAGAATTCTAAACCTTAAGGTGAAGACTTTGAAAGCACTTTGTCATGGCAAGAAAATTCAAATCTTTTACCGCATTTTTAAAGCACACAATTATCTCAAGGATTTAGGATCCTTTCGCCAACAATATTAAGCGTGTATTTCTAGATTCATATTCTTTTGTAAAGTTTGCGTTCAGGCACTCAGGTTTACTACCCGCTCCCGTCTAGTGCTTAAAAATATCAGCTCATTTAACATGAATACTGTCCTGAATTTCACATTCAACTTTAAACCCTACACTTTCAAAAATAGAGTTCTATTCAGAAGTCTTCTTAAATTTTCAAATTCAAAAATCTGTCTTGAAGATATTCGGGAAACATTAAACATTTGAAACGAGTAAAAACTATGTATTATGAACGTTAAAAGTGAAGGAATAAAGTCCATTTTATTAAATAAGAATGTACAAGGAGACAAATACTTATTTTGAAGGCTAACAACTTCACTTTTACGTTCGAAATGTTTACTCACATCCGTGTTGTGCTATTCTTTTACAAAAATACATTTACATGTCGGAAACTAATACTAACGCTTCTATTTCAAGGGGTTAGGAACTAAAATTGTTTATGTAGTGATTATTTTAAGTGATTTTCTAAGTTAGTAAGTGGGTTCCCGCAAGGCTCTCTACTAGGCCCGGTGTTTTTTCCTGTCATTTTTATTACATGGAAATAATACCTTTTCTTATCGGTAATTATATTTTTATTGATTGATATTACATTTTAATAGACTTAGGGGAAATTTGACTTTCTAAATCATTTTTAATTACATTTTAAAAGGCTAACAGATAAATGAATACCAAATCAACATCTATTAATACTTTTATAACTGTTTTATTCTGACGAGCGCATTTTTGTATGCATGTCGCAATGAAATCAATCAAAATGTCAAGATTCTAGAATGACTCACACTAAATTGAAATATACTTGAATTAAATTATGTTTTATTATACCTAAGTATATTAAAATTGATAATGATTAAGTTAATATTCATAATTCGAAGAACGGACACTACTTAGAAGGAAATAATACGATTATTAAGTATTCGGAAACCACTGTTCCAACAAAATGTATTGATGTTTATTTTGTTTTTTCCGTAGCCTATGCGGTCTTATTGCTAGGCAAAGGTCTCCCCCGAGTCATCCCAAAAAGTCTTATCCAACGCCGCCTCTAACATATTTTTTTTTAGAGATAGTAAGTTTGTAAATTCTGTGTATTTACTATTACTGCAAAATTGTTGTACTATTTACTATTATAATATTGATTCATAGTATGTTGAGCTGTGGTATTCCATTCGCAGTAGTACCGTATTTTCTCTGAGTTGTTTTATTTGCATCTTTTTTAGGGTGACATTTCACTGAGGCGTAGATAAGTGAAGTGGAGACGCCAATACCAATAACATTGATTGAACTGTATGTCGTGTCTTCACTTCGCGTATATTTTTGGTCGATTCGGTGAACTGTCATCCTAATATTCGTATCGAAAGCAACGACTCATGCCATCTCATTTCATGAATTGAAAAACATATAACAGAAAGAGAAAAGAAATATTCTAATATTAAACTAATAAGACCTACCTTATATCCATCTTTATCTTTATGATGGTCTGTACCAACAGAATTGTCAAGAACTGCAGATGACTTTCTGCTGGCAATGGTCGGGCGTCCACGTATCTTAGGCCTGTTGACACTAGCTGATATGATCTGGTCTGAAGATCTAGATACGCTGGATGTAACCGAGGTGGACACTTTGCTTGGCTTGCGGAGTCTTCTGCGAACGGCTGTGGAAGAGAGAGGATAGATTTAAGACATTGATTCAACGAATGAAGAATTTTATACTAATGACGTCACCTAATGTAGATTAATTTATACATCAATATGCAAAAACCAAATGCAATTTTTTGCCCGACCTGGAAATCGAACAATGGCGCTTGCGACCATTAGACCAACGGGGCAGTCTATTAGAAACGTAAACAACAAGCTGTCGTTGCAAAAGATCTAAGAGGAATAATGCTAGACTGAATTAAATCGTCTTGCAATATGTCTAGAAGAAATAATTACAATTTTAATTGAACCAATTGGGTTCGTTACACAGCAATTTTGCTTCATGCTCTATAAAGTTAGTTTCGGAAGTGATATTTAGTTTTTCAATAACACAAACCTATTATTCGATGTTTAAACTATAAAAGGTTTTTAAGAGACTAGCTTCGGATCGCGGTTTCGTTCAGGTAAACGTCGGTTATCTCGGTGTGTTATTTTTTTTGCACGGGACCTATTTTTTTTTTTTAATATAACATTAGCTATCTGTCAGTGAAAGTTCCATTAAAACTGGTCGACAGACAAACCAAAATATTCCAAAAAATATTTTTTTTCTTATAGGTATTATGCTGATATCGCTTAAATATTGACATACCTTTATTAAAAACCTGTTATTTTGATAAATAGACACATAAATTTTTCTTTTTGTTTATTTTCTGAAGTATTTCTTTTCAAAAAAATGCTTTAGTTACAAAACTCATCCCAACATTATGTATCTCAAACCTTTTCTAGGCACTTTTCATTTTGTTTTTTAAGTTCAACTAAAAGGCTTCAATCTTGACATCAAAGACTTTGTGCTCACACCTAATTTTTCCGTTCAATTTAACTTCAAAGGTAGCCGCGTTGCGTTAAGTTGGCTTAGTGATGTATTGAGCGTTCACAGGGTGGGTTAAGTTGAAGTTGCGTAATGTTCATGGTTGTTTTACCGTTGTAGAATTGAAAAGTGATGAGGTGATGATTTTGGGGTATTAACTTTTATAACTTGCCAGGAGGTACTTGTTTGAAATTTGGTGTCAAATATTTTATGGCAAGCGTGTACCTAGTAGCCAAGTTTAATACGTATTATAATTTAAATTTTGGAAAAATATTATCATATATTGCAGTATTTTTATGTTCAAACTAGCCGACCCGCCCCGTGCAAATTACTGACTTTTCCGTTAGTATAATATTCAAAAGAAATCTTATACACAACCCTTCACTGACAATCAGAAAAACAAATCTGCCAAATCCGTTGAGCTTGTCTCAAGTAAATCTTGCATACATGCAGCAATTTATTTTTATTTATATATTACCGGTATAACTAATGATAAATTGATAATATTATTATTATAACAATAACGCCCTCCATTTGCATTTAAATTCAGAACTACTAAAAATTGTTGTAACAAAACGATCATATATCTCTTTCATGTGTAATGCATTTAAACGACAAATAAGTATTTTAAAACAAATAGAATTTCTCGGAACTAAAGGTGTCTTACAAACATTTTTACGGAACAATTCCTCCAATGTGTTCCGAGTAATAAACTTGCTCCACACTTTGAATTCCGAACGCCCTTATGGGACACCCTGTAACTGATGGCTGGAAATACTACACTGGAATTTCTACCTTAAGCATTGAGATTTAAAGTTGAATATTGTGTGGTTAGTAAATATATTTTTCCCACAAAAGAAACTGTTTTCATGTATGAGTTTAGCCAGGGTGTTTGTTTTGGAAACGCTAGCTTTGTCCAGGGACAGATGGAAGTTTATTTTGTATGATGTATGTATAGAGATGGGTTGGATGAGTGAAAGGGGCATTATTTTCAGGTTGAATGTATGGATGTTACGGTTTTAGTTTTATTTTTTTAATTGTGAGCTTGTGTGGATGAGATGGAATATTTTCATTTATTTAAGTAACTGAGTGTTTCGTTTTCCTCGCATACTTCGTTTGGGATATTAAAATTTGGTAAGTAAACAAATAGTGCATTTTTGTGGAATGCAGGTTTGATGGTATGTATATGGTGAATCAAAATTATAAGTTTTAGTCCAGTTTAATTTTCTAGAGGTTTACGTAGGTTATACAGGTCACCATCATCTGCCTAGCCTTTTCCCAACTATGTTGGGGTCGGCTTCCAGTCGAACCGGATGCAGCTGAATATCAGTATTTTACATGGAGCGACTGCCTATCCGACCTCCACAACCCAGTAATGGGTAATACGATACTCTTGGTGAGACTGGTTGTCAGACTTTCGGGCTTCTCACTAACAGTAACGACTGTCAAAGATCTACAAATGACAGCCGGGACCAACGGCTTTACGTGCTTTCCGAGACACGGAAGAAACTCGCTATAGTAAATGGTCACCCATCCACAGACCAACCTCGGCAAGTGTGGCTTAACCCGGAAGATCGGTCTATGCGGCTGTAATTATTTAGCCACGAGCTCCTCCAGGTTATACAGGTAGGTAGCTATTAAAAATCGATTAGTAGGTATGTAACTTTAACTTGTTATTAAACAAGCTGACCCTGTTTATTGCTTTATCATATTGATATGACTTCTCATTTGAAGTGACGTGGCGTGTTACAAGACGCAAAAATAACAAAAAATAACCTTGCTACTTATTTACGTAATACCATATCGCCTGTATTCCCCAAAGGATTAGGCAGAGCTATACCAATGTATACCCACAGTTCGCTGGTATGTCTAGGTCCTATGTCTAAGCCTATTGCCATACCGGGCACAAATCTTGACTCCTAGCTGCTGCTGAGAAACTTATAGAAAAACTCAAACACTTTGCTCGACCTGGGAATCGAACCTAAGACCTCCAGCGTAGCAGTCGCTTAGTAGTCGTACTTAGGACCCCTAGGCTAACGAGGCAGTTAGCAATATGCAATTTCAATAAATCCTTCACTTAACCCTAAAACAGACGGTACGCCGACGCGATTCAATTAATAAGCTCAGCAGCTGTCTACCCCACAGTAAACACGAAAGGATTTGCATAAAAAAACAGCATCAGAATGAATTCCGCCCGCGTCCACGTTTTGGAAGCTATCTAGCGGACATTTTAGACAAATCAGACGGTAAATACGTCTGCTCTTTCATGGTAAACATAAATCTTAAGAAAGAAATGTAAGGATTAGACACTAATTTCAAGAAAGACTTTTAGTTTCAAATGCGGTAGATGATTTTTGGGGTTCCAAATGGAGTCCTGCCCCTCTAGCCAAGTCGCAAACGATAATAGTAAACGCTCGGTAGGTACCAATAGATTTTAAACTTACACCCCAGAGCCTTGAGTTACAAATCTATCAACGATTTCTAAGCGTTAGCGACTGGAACGAACGAAAACGCTATGCAATCTTCATTAGATCTTCAACTTAAAACCAAGCACATAAAGTTGAAGATCTATTAAAGCCTACTCAGCGTTTGCGTTTATCGTTTGTTACATGGCTACAGGTGCTGTTATAAAGACTCCGCTGTCTATCTGTCCGTCCATTCGCTTGCTTTGTCAGAGCTATAGGCATTTTTTTAACCGTAGTAGGTAGACGCTACACATATTCACAGAGTATATTTCTATGGCCGCTAATATAACAAAAGATCATTCCCCGAAGGCTTATGCAGAGGTGTACGTTTTAGGTCCATGTAATAAGGGGCGAGCCTATTGCCACTCACTGGGTACAAATCCTTACTTCAAGATTAGACTAAGAATTTTAAAGAAAACGCCAATAACACTTTGCTCGACCTGGGAATCGAACCCAAGACCTCTAACAGCAGTTGTAGTCGTTCTTAGGACCATAAGGCTAACGAATCAGGCTTTTAAGTACATGTTTCTCGATCTATCCTCAAAATTGTTAGCCATGCTAAAATGATATTTAGCGACTATCGGTACCCTAGACTAAAATGCAAATATCCTAAAACAAACCATTTAGAATGTAAACGAGTAAAAGCCAGTGGCGTAACAGATATGTTTAACTAACTAATAACTCACTTACGATCATTAACGCACTGTCTCCTTACTCGTCTATTTTCAAGGCGCACGAGAGTAATCAAATCAGTTTGCGCTAGTAATTAATATGGCCTGAAGTAATATTTTATTATAATAAAGTTAGTTTTATGAGTCGCTTTTCAGGGTTAATGTTTATTAATGGCCATTAAAAATGGAGAAAGGTTTTGTGCGATTTGGATGAGAATACTGACAGACTAGGCCACGTTGAAAATAAATAAATAAGAATACCAGCCCATTATTGCCTTACTAGAAGGCAAAGACTTCTTCCCATATAGAGAAGGCAGGAGCATTGATGACCAGGCTTGCTCAAGGCGTTGACAGATTTATATATTGTAAGTCCAGATATCCTCACGATCCACAGGAACCCACAACGTTATCACCTTAACCACTGGGCCATCATGACATTTCCTCGACCCACCACTTCATAATAATATGAAAAGTCACGCCAAATATACAATGTACAAATATAAATATACGATTTGCAATTACTAACAACAGTGAGCTCACGCCTGGTTTCAAAAAATTTAAAAATTGACGTTTTCATGAAAAAAGCAATCGAAACAGAACCATCATTTGGCACAGTAACGACACACATCAACGATAACAATCTTTACCAAAACATCGAGTCATCGGTAAGGTCCACCCTAAAACAGTCTGCCGGTAAAAAACGTATGTTTTTAGGTAAATAAATTGCGGGATTATCAGCCATATATCTTCAGCCGTGTCCAGTCAGGATATGTCAGGACATGCCCGCATAACCATAACTTTACGCTGCAAAAAAGTCGCCTGCAGGACATGTGTGCCGGGCAATAAATTGTTGAATATCTGGTAGAATCTATGGTTGGAGTTTTTGATAGGAGAACGGTAAACAATGATGGTCGGTGTAAAAACTTTTTTCTACTTTTGAACTGACATAAAAAAAGGAGGTTGTCAATACGATTGCATTTTTTTTTTCTATGTTCGTTACCTCTGAACTGCGTCATTTATCAATGATTTGGAAAAATCTTTTTTTTAAACGATGGTAAATCCTTTCAGATTGGCCTCATAATTTTTTTTAATCAAAATCGGCTTCTTAATTATTATTTTTTTAACGAATTGGCGTATTTATTTTGATTGTGACTATCTTTACTTTCATACTTTACTGACCTATTAATTTTTCATTCTAACAAAGTAATGATAACTTACTCAGTGAGATGTCGCGAGTTTGAACTCTAACCTGTTGTATTAAGAGCAATCTATTTCAAACGGTTACTAAGAGACAGGGTGGCTTACGGAGCTCATGTTTATAACATTAGTCTCACTTAGGGACATCTAGTTTAAGAGCTAGAAAATAAATACTTATTACAATGTAACGTAATGTTTTTAGACGTTGAATAAATGTTATGTAATTGCTAAAGAGGTAAAAAAACAGTATAATTTTAATTTAAAACATAAACGATGTATTAAACTAAATTAATAAAACTAAAGAGTTTTTAAAGATTCATAAGGAATAGGCTATATAACATCACGCTACGACACACGGGAACGGAGCAGTAACCAAAGACGAGACTTAACGCGGACGACAAACACCACACGAACGAAGTTGCAAGCTAGCTGTTATAAATAAAATGCAATTAATTTCTCCATTCGACTCTGTGGCGTCGGCGACCGCAGTTTTCTATTTTCATAATGTCAGTTTGACCAAACAATTCCGTTCTGTTATAAAACGCGGATGGCACACTGTCAATCAAAGTTATTTCGAAAAAAATTGGACAGAATGTTCGGAAACCTTTGCACAATATTTTTTGGCTTTTCCCTCGTCTGTTTTGAAAAAATATGTCGGAAAAGTATGTGGTGTGAGCATCGTTTTTGAAAAATATCCAAGTAGATTATAGTGAAGTTTTTATATAGTGTTTTATTTTATAACTAGCTATAAGTAACTATATCCCGCGGCGTTATTCGCGTTCAGTTATGTCTTTGGTTACTAAGGTAAGTCCTAGCGTGATATTCTATACGTATAAACCTTCCTCTGGAATCACTCTATCTATAAAAAAAGTAGTGTGTTTTTGATGCAAACCGCGTTTCATATTATATTTTATATTATATTGCGACTTTGTTTTATGTAGAGAAAATTCATTAATTCATTTTGTATGGGTAGGAAATAAATACATATTATGGATCAAAGGAATTTCAGAAATAATCCACTCTTTAACAATTATCCTGCTAATTATTTGCAACAACAAAAAATTATTTCATAATTTTCACATGTTTTAAATCAAACTAAATCGATTTACAATGAAATAAAAACTCATAAAATACACCTGCTTTTCTTTCTAGGTAAACTAAAACTAGTCACTACCTAGCCAAAAGTTACTTATTCTAGGAGTAAACCTCCTTAGAGGACTGCTTATCATTCAACTCAGGTAGTGGTTCCGTAAGGGGTAAAATGAAACGCTTGCAAATTGACAGTACGTGCAACTACGAAATGGGCCGGCACGAGAGCTGATATACTGTATTCTATGCCAAATTAAATTAGAAATAAGACTTAACGTTACTTTTGAAGATATGTTACATTATCTGCTTAGCCTTTTGCCAACAAAGTTTTTTTTTTACGAATAGGGAATCATCAAATGCCTTCTGGCGGGAAGGTGTGTCTTTTACTGACTAAAACCCATCTATGTTCCTTCTTGTGCCCTTTGCGTTTCAGGAGCGCGGTATATCTTTCGAACAACCCGCTGCCCCGGCGGGCTTCGCAACTATGTTGGGGTGTGCTTCCAGTCTAAATGGATGCAGCTGAATACCAGTGTTTTACATGGAGCGACTGCCTATCTGACATTCCACAATCCAGTTACTGAGCTACACGATACCTCTTGGTTAGACTGGTTGTCAGACTTTTTGGCGTATGCCTATCCGTAACGACTGTCAAAGATTTACGAATGACAGCCGGGACCAAAGGCTTTACGTGCTTTCCGAGGCACATACATACATAAACTCACGCCTTTTTCCAATAGGGGGTAGGCAGAAACCACAGAACCTACTACGATCTTTACATACTACTTTCGCCTCGTCCACATTCATACATCTGGTCATACAAGCACGCCGGTTGCGACCACTGCGCACCCGAACCATTTGAAGAGCCTCATCAATAAGGTCAAACTAGGTTCTCATAGGCAGGAAACTATAAATAATAATATGATAAATATTCTTTATTTTAATAATACAATAAATTTGCATATAAGCTAAGGTTCTACGTGTTTACATGCGCTCGTATTAATCAAAATTGAATTCCTAAGATACATAAATTTGATTCGATTCCTTATACTCACATTATTTCGTCAAATAAATTTATTAAAATGAATAATCGATGTAAAATACTAAACCTAACCTTTGACATTAACAGCCGGACTTCCAACCGGTAAACACATTCAGATAAATGAACATTTGCATATATTTGACCACATTAGTGAACAGTTTTGATACTTGATTTGCATATGATGTGGCCTAGTATGCTAAACGCGAGATGGGAGGTCATACAAAGACGATTCTAGAATCATTTTGGGTACTAAGTCCCAATTTTAATGTTCAAATAAGTTTGTATGTTTATATAAGGCTTCATGATTAAGATTTTTGTTTAAGTTTGATTGATGGGCTTCGAAACTCCTGCGCATACTATATTTGTCATCTTGTTGGTCGATTGCCTCACGGTATAAATATTCGTATGGCTCAGGTAGTTGTTCCGGGCCTGATGGTTTTTGTATGGGAGTTTGTATGATTGTTACCGCAGCCATATTATAGGAATAAAATACTAGTGAGTGGTAATATTTTTTATAATAAAAATTACTTCACCTGCTTAATATTGTTTAACATGCTTGCTCTCGTTAGGTTGGCGATTTTAAGTATATACTTACTTAAGTATTCTAGCGGAATAATTTTAGTAACTTTTAGGAACAGTTGCATTCTAATCTCAGTCTCAACTTACCGAAAATTATAAAAAGAAAATTTAGACAAATTTTTGACATTGATTGTGAGATAAGATTGCGCCTAGATTTTAGTTTTATTACGAGACTTAGGATTCAGGATTTCCTCACAATGTTTTCCTTCACCAATAATATTTCAGAATTATTCATAGATACTTACTGGTAGAATCTGATGTAGGTGCGATGACAGCCACTATCAACACGATTGTAACCGCCCACCGAAGCAATCTTGGTGGCCACTGCAACAAAAGATAAATTGGTTATGAATATTTTACTATTCAATTAATTTTATACTCTAATACCAATATTCATGATCGAATTTGGTTTATGATGAGCCTTTGAATAATAAATTGGTTGAAATTTATGGTTATTTAATTAATCTTTGATGAGAAACAGATTTTCAGGCTTGATGAGCTACCAGGAGAATATAAAATAGGGCTTGGTAGGTAAGTAAATTAGTTTACTTGTTCATGAGACTTATATAATAATAGTAGGCACTAGCTTTACCCCGCAGTTTCACACGGTTTTAGGTTCGCGTCTTTGGTTACTGGTCCACGCCCGTGTGTCGTAGCGTGATGTTATAATATAACCTACATATGCCTTATGAATTCGGCTATTATTTACAAAAGGAATATTCCCAATCCAACTTGCCATTCCATCGAACTATGAATAATAGGGAAAAGGGAGTCCACCTGTATTTGCGTACACACTTGTGCACTATAATATCTCCTGCGTACTTAGTTAGTCTGTGTTGAGATTAGCCGCCGTGGCTGAAAACGGTCTGGAGAATACATACATTATGTGATAAATAAATATAGGTACGACAGTAAAATACAAATATTTTAAATAAATAAATATAATCTAGTACAAAGAGTAAAAAAAAAATGTTTATTTTTAATACCTATGGCTAGTACCGCTAAAGCTCTTTTAATGAATTTATTTAGGTACCATAATATTTTCACAAATATTTTAAACACCACAATTCAGAAAAAGAATTACGTAAATATTTGATTCTGAAGGTCAATGTTTTTCAGAATTTTTGTAATATATTCCCCGTGACGTAGGCGTGTGTAGACACGGTTGTGACAAAAATATATAATATTTTTACCATATCTTGTCACACTCCCCCCCGCTTTAATATTTTCGTAAGTGGTTCGTGGTACAGGACCTTTAGGATCGGTGCTACTGTTAGCGATTTATTTATTTTGATTTTCGTTCTAAATTAGCGCTTGTCTTTTGTTTTCGATATAGAAGAATTTGATGATATTGAAACAAATCAGATGTGAACTACGAGATCAAAAGATGGTAATGCTGATCAAAAGTCAATCCCGCAACGAAGTTCATCAGAAAAGAACAGTGGAGGAAAAACTAATTTCCACTTCCTTGCAAACAAGCAGGAGACCGAACAGAACTAGGCCGATAGGCACAAAGGGACGTTAACAACTGGGAAAAGCCAAAATTGCCAAGTACCATGGATTGCAATTAACATTAATTAATAGGTCCTTACAGGGAGATTATTACAGAACTAACTTTTGCCCTTGATTTCACCCGAGTTTTATTTTAACCCGCTTTCAATTACGTCTTTGGTTACTCAACACAACGCTCCAATGTGTCTTAGAGTGATGTTATGTAGCTTATACTATTCGTCAAGGATTTAGCTATTATAAACAAAAAGATTTTTCCAATTTTACAAGCAGTTCCAAATCTTAGCGCGTTTAAAAATAACTCTTCAGCTTTAGTACAGACAGTACTGCAGTTTTATATCCTGTCTTTCCCCACTCCCCGCCCACACTACGACCTACCCTTACACTTCAAGATTACTGTTTCAGTTGGCCGTCAACACGTCACGGGTATGAATAATGCAGCAGCAAGACGCGACCCCAGTATTGAGATTATACAAGCTTGTACTACGTAGGGCAGACTTGTAATAGTAGTTAAATGAAATATGCAAGGGGTGTCAGGTGTCATAGCTAGTCTGGAGTGTTTTTCGTTGTAAGGACTTGAGAATTTGCATCTAGGTTTATTGGAAACTAGCTTCTGCAACGTAGAAGTCAAGTAGGTATAATAAAAAACATATTGGCTCTCGGCAATGGTGCAAGTTTATTTTTATCACATATTCACTTTCAGAGGTAACCACAAATAAACACTGCCTTGTTTGCTTAGTAGTCCTAAGCGTGCCTGATACACTAGAGGTCTTGAGTTCGAATTCTAGATCGAGTACAGTGTTACTGGGTTTTTCTATGAAATTCCCAGTAGCAGCTCGGAGTTACGAGTTGTGCCAGGTTAATGGCAATAGGCTAAGATAAACATACCGGCGAACTTTGGGTGTTCATTTGAACACCTCTGCCTAACTTTTCAGGGATTACAGGCGTGATGGTATCTTTTTTCGCAACATATTTTTTTATAAATAATAGGTTCGGGGATTAATACGTTCCAACAAAATAGAAACTCTTTAGCTTGTTATTATTTGTATAGTTGAGAATTAGTAGGTATCCGTGTATCCGTACTTAATATTATAAATGCGAAAGTAACTCTGTCTGTCTGTCTCTTCTTCACGCCTAAACCACTGAACCGATTTCAATGAAATTTGGTACAGATTTGGTAGCATTGCAGTGGCGCTTAGGACCTCTAGGCTAACGAGGCAGTTAGAACAGTTAGAACGTTTTTACTGAGAGTTGTGATAAATGGTGGTTTATATAAAAAAGTTATGTTCGATCCTTGGTTCTTACCCGGCTTTTCATCGCTGTAACGGAAGAAAATATGGTTGATGATTTATGAAAGAATTTAATGGATATTATGTAATTTGGCAATAATTTATATTCATATTCTTTTTCATCCACGTTTTGTTACGTTACTATGGTTACTGCTCCGCTCCTGTAAGTCATTGCGTGAAGATACGCTATTCCCCATGAAACCGACTATTATGTGCAAAAAAAAAATAACCTGATTGGTAGTTCCAGCGGTTAGCGAGTTTATACAAACAAACCGCTTTTCAACTTTATAATCCGTACTATCCGTACTAATATTATAAATGCGAAAGTAACTCTGTCTGTCTGTCTGTCTCTTCTTCACAGTTAAACCACTGAACCGATTTCAATGAAATTTGGTAAAGATATAGTCTGGGACCCGAGAAAGGACATAGGATAGTTTTCATCCCGGAAATCTCCCGGGAACGGGAACTATTAATCCACGCGGACGAACTCGCGGGCAAAAGCTAGTATTATTATAAGTAGGTATCTACTGATTAGCTTAGATAATTATAATTACAAACGTAAGTCTCTAAAGCAGCAATCATTGATAATTTCAGAAGTTTACAGCGACCCTGAACCCAAGATATACCAAAATAATTAACATAAGTCAAACAAGTTATTATAAATTCTTTTAATGAAAGACTTGAAGTTCAAAACAAGTTCTCAATGACTCTCAAGAACTTTCTTTCATTCAATTATACATGTTAAAGGAACTTCGGGACAGGATAAAAAGCATTTTTAATAGATTCAGCAAATAATGAACGAACTTAGTTTGGACTTTGGGTCTCCATGCACCCTTATTAGGGCCTACGTAGACCGGGAGGCAAGGGATTACATTTTTTACCAATGGACATTCAAACGTATCGCTTTAGAAATACGACATAAATTGCTTTGCTTTAAAATGATGCCGCGGCATCGACAAATCCCTTTCGAAAAAATAACATAAGTAACATAACATAACATACCATCACGCCTGTATTCCCCGAAGGGTTAGGCAGAGGTGTACCATGTACACCCACAGGTCGCCGATATGCTTTAGGTCCCATGTAATAGAGGGCGAGCCTATTGCCATTAACAGGGCACAAATCCAAACTCCGAGCTGATACTGAGAATTTCATAGAAAAACCCACTAACACTTTGCTCGACCTGGGAATCGAACTCAAGACCTATAGCAGAGCAGTCGCGCTTAGGACCACTACGACAACGAGGCAGTTATTATATTCGAAAAAATCCATTGGTTGGATTTTTCTGTTTTTTTTTTTGTGCAAGCACAGCCGTCCCGGTCTGCGTAGGGCACAATATTCCCAAACAACTGCAACTCCTGTATGCCAGAATCAACAGTGACGACCACAAGAAAAGCGTCGAGGTAATGACGCTCAACGAGTCCCAGAGAAACGATTCAACTGTCTTGTACTCCGCAACGAAATTAATCAGAAAAGATTAACGGAGGAGTAAGACTGCGCAGGCCCTCACGTTTTTTTTTTAATGAAGGTTACTTTTGAGAAGTTTGTTCTTATGTTGTTTTTTATTTGAATTGTTTAGATTTGTTTCGGGTGCCACACAGATGGGCATCTTGAAGTTGTGGTTTTCATTGAGTTGGATAAGTGGAGTTTGTTACCAGAAGTTGGATTTGAGTTAGACTTAGGTATAATAGATAAATAAGTATTACCTACACAGAAATTATTACGCCGTAATTATACTTATAGCTCAAGAGACGACTCCCGGCCACCGTAGATGCGGGTCTGTGGACGGTGAGCAATGGGTAGCTCACCGTCCGTACGTTCACTAAATAACGACAGACCGTGTCGACGGCGCGTTCGTGTTCCACGCGCGCCTCAAAGAGATGTCAGCAATTTTGGATGGGGCCACTGAGGGCCGATGCCAGCCGGGGCTGCGGGTTGTTCGAAAGAGATACCGCGCCCCCGGAACGCAAAGGGCACATAAAGGAACATAGACGGGTTTTAGTCAGTAAAAGTCTGACACTCCCTCCCGCCCCGCCCAGGGCGGGGGAAGTTATTTGATGATTTCCCGTCTGTAAAAAAAAAAAATACTTATAGCTATATACCCCGGGGTGTCACCCACGTTCAGTGGTCCGCTCCCGTTGTAGGGTATAGAACATCACGCTTCGTATTAAGTACAAACGTTCCTCTGGAATCACCTCAATCTATTGATATAAACCGAATTAAAATCCGTGGTGGAGTTTAAAAGGTCTAAGCTTACGGAAGGAAAGCCGGCGGGAAGCGACTTTGTTCTATAGTAGAGACACTATAACGCGGTAAAGGTAGTTTTCAAGAGGTAGAAAATTTCTAAATAAGCTACATTATTGTTGAGTACCAAAGGATATGTCTTATGATATCACTAGCTTTTGCCCGCGGCTTCGCTCGCGTTAAGAAGTATTATCTTTCATCCCCTATTTTATCCCCTTAGGGGGGGAATTTATCAATATCCTTTCTTAGCGGATGCCTACGTCATAACATCTACCTGCATGCCAAATTTCGGCCCGATCCGTCCAATGGTTTCGGCTGTGCGTTGATAGATCACTATGTCAGTCAGTCAGTCAGTCACGTTTGAGTTATATATATTTAGATAGATAACAGTGGCTCTTAAGTACTTGACTTTGTCATACTAGTATTAGGTATAAAGAGAAAAACTTTGTTTGTAAGAGGTAATCTCTGGAAGTACAAAAGCTCTTGCACGTACTGGTGTTAAGCTACACTATTTACAAGTACTGTGTGCTACGGTATTGGAGATTGACAATTGGGCGAAGTCGCGGGCAGAAGCTAGTAGATTTTTACTATAGAAAAGACAGATGTTAAAGTCAAACTCAAATCATTAAGTATTCTTACATGACTGGAAGTTCCAAAGATTTAAAAATATCTCATGAAACTGGCTACTAATTAACAATTTTTTTTTTTTTTCAAACCAACTAATTAATTCTAAAAACTAACAAAGGTAATTCCAGAGACTAGCGTATTTAAACAGACCAAGTAAAAAATAGCTCTTCAGTTTTATTACACAAAGAACGAGTAATATTCTCCAGTATTAATAACAGATAAAACAATGTTCCAGTAAACTAATATTATTATTTATTACATTTCTCAGAAATCCGATTCCCTCAAGCCAATATCATAATTGCTGTTTCCAATACAAATGTATTTACTTACCTACTCCGTTCAAGAGGAAAAATACGGTTTTAATACGAAGGAAAACACTATTGTTTCACATCGGAGCTTTTCTATTTACATTATACAAGGAATGTATTTCTGTTTAATGGATTGTATGAGTGTATTGGATGAATAATGGGGAAAGAATTCATGAATTTTTATGTAAATAAATCTTACAGTTTATTTTGTATTTTTTAATGTAGTTTTGGTAGCACGAATGTTTATGTGAGTGGATATAATTTTGCTGATTATCAGTAGTAAATAAAATTGGTTTTGCTTAGCCGAGTAATAACTTTATTAGACTATAGAAGAAGCCTTGAAAGTCAACTAAGTATGGTCCATTATAAGACCCTCAAGATACCTCAAAATGCTGATAATAAAGTACTATAAAGACTAGTTGGTTCAGTCATATTCAACCTTATTTTATATACATATTACAAAGCAATTTGGTCTCATAGTTAATAAATAATATATCCTGAAATCGCCAATCCGTCGTAACCAAGAGTAGTAATTAATGCTCGTGCCTTCTCTGTATGAGAAAAAATTACCCCACAGTAGGACAATAATAAGCTAGTATTATTAGGTAGACTTTCAACACATTTACAGTTAGTTTAACATGAATAAATAATGTTATATAAAGGTAAAATACGACGTATTCTAACGAGAAGATAAATAAGAAAAAGTAAATAGACACATTATTATATAGGCATTTATTTAACGGAGCTAAACTGGCAGAAAAATAAGGACAACGCCCACGGCACTTTTAATTTAAAATTCTCTCATTTTGGGAGGAGACTGAGTTTTGATTGCGTCAGTTTTTGTGATTAAGAAATATCTTAATAAACATACGATCACGCCTGTATTCCCCGAAGGGTTTAGCAGAGGTGTACCAACGACACCCACAGTTCGCCGGTATGTTTATGTCCCATGTAATGTGGGGGGCGAGCTTATTGTCATTAACCGGACACAAATCATAACTCCAAACTGCTACTGAGAATTTCATAGAAATAGTATTTTTAATAGAATTATTAATCAATTAATTAATATAATAGAAATGATATGGAGTCGAGAGACGTCTAGGTCATAATTTTTTGCCATGTATTCAGTAAATGATTCTAGACCCCCAAGAGTTAAGATTATTTGTCGGTTACTAAAAGAAAAAGCTGTTCAAGCTGTTCCGTATATTTTGACCGTGTAAGTGTAGCACTTTTATATGAAACAGCAACAGCAGATAAAATGGTCTAAATTAGGCTACTTCCAAAATAAGGACAATATTAAGAAAATTTTCAAGGACTTATAACAAGAAAAGCCGGTATTTCTCACTTCATTTTCCTCTATTTGGTCTCTTATTTCATGTCAAACACAGCTTTCTGAACTTGTACATTTCCACACAAACTCTTTTGTAATTTGTACATGTTCGAGAGCATATTGCAAAACGTTTGGGTTCGATGCTCTTAGCAAGGCTATCATTGGCTTCTTGTAATTAAATAAATACTTAAGAAAATATCAAATAATAACTGTGTAACCTTCTTTTAGCTTGCTGTAACCTTATCATTGACTTTTTTTTTTTTTTTATAGACGGGAAATCATCAAATAACTTCCCCCGCCCTGGGCGGGGCGGGAGGGAGTGTCAGACTTTTACTGACTAAAACCCGTCTATGTTCCTTCATGTGCCCTTTGCGTTCCGGGGGCGCGGGTATCTCTTTCGAACAACCCGCAGCAAATAATTACTGTGTAACCTTCTTTTAGCTTGCTGTATGTAACCTTATCATTGAGTGAGGTAAACTTTATGTTTACTTATATGACGCATTAAAGTCAATAAGTTATCATAGTGTCTTGTCCAAACGTTATGTAAAGGCATTTTCTTTGAATGGTAAATCATTAAATTACTTCTTCCGCCCTGAGCGGAGCGGAGTGTCAGACTCTTACTGACTAATAGCCATCCGTGTTCCTGTTTGCATACCAGAACCGCAGTGACTCTTTCAAACAAATTCCGCAACCCTGGCAGGAACTGGCCCTAGTTCTTTTATACTGACATCTCTTTGACGCGCGCTTAGAACACAATGCACCGTCGACCCGGGCTTGGTTCTAATCGGATGGCGAGCCATCTGACACTCGCCGTCCGCAGGCCTGCGTCTACGGTGGCCGGGAATCGCCGTGCGGCTCCCGACGCCCGGGGCGTTTGTGTGAGACTCCAAGTCGCAATTTATCAATCCAGAGTTTCTGTTTGTTATAAATGTATGGTAGATATTGAGCTTATTGCGATAAATTGTCCAAGTCTTTTCACCCCATTTGCAGCTGATATAAAAAAATATATTATAAAACTGAACAAAATTCAGTGAGCTCCCTTTTTTATTCCACAAAGCTGACGCTACAACATAACATGAACAAACAACTACTAGGTAATCTCTTGTACCCAGGTCATCACACATAGCTTCAACATGAAATTAATTACGAATTTATCTGCGCACCGTACGAGACAGAACAAATATTAGCACAAATCGTGCCCCGGCGCGTTGTAATTTATTAAATGCGTCAGACTATCTGTATGGTGTACACTCAACGGTCTGATATCACGGTAACAGTGAAAAATGGACCGAATTGCTTTATGTTCGGTTTGGATGGGTTTACGAGAGATATGCATCATTTTTTTTCGGTGAAATGATTCAGTGAGTTGGGGTTGCGGCAGGTCATGAAGGAGATGGCGGGGTGAACTGGATGGATTTTTCCGAAACTGGAGAAATGAAGCATGAAATGTGAAGTATGGAAGAAGTAGAAAGAGGCCTTTGCCCAGGAGTGGCACAGAATAGGGTAACAAAAAAAATAGAAAGCAGGACATTCTGTAAAAAAAAAGAATACAGGAGATACTCCTAATGTGGAGCAGTAAAAGATAACATTTAAGTAGGTTCTAGCTTTTTCCCATGATTCTATTGCGTCAATATTAGTTTCAGATAAAAAAGTCATTGTTAAACTTCCTCCCGTGCACGCCTAGGTTGTGAAATGCGCTCCCTGCTAAGATTTACAAGAGACTACAGCATGGGGTTTCTTCAAGAAAGGAGTTTTGATGTTTTTACGGAGTCGGCAACGCACGAATGATGCCTCTGGTGTTACAAGTGCCCATAGGCAGCGGTAACCGCTTAACATCGGGCTGGCCGTTAGCTTGTTTGCCACTTTTTGTGGTATAAAAATTAGCCTAAATCCTTCTCCAGATCCCAACCTACCATATTAAATTTCATTACGATAAGTTCAGCTCGGATATTTCAACTTTGTCTCTAGGATGGGAACGCAAAGCCTCTGGTATTGCAGATGTGTCTAAGCAAAGGTAACCACTTAACATCACACGGGCCGTCGGCTTATTTGTCATTCAACAAAACCTAAAAAAACGGACAAGAAAACGGTGTCTGTAAATAAACATCTTCTTCAATTTACTTCGCAAACTACACTTTTTATAGCAAAGTATATAGAATCTCGTATGAATACTGATGAGCTGCATCTAAGAAAAACATGTTGACTTCAAGAGGCTGGATGTACGGTCTTGTATTACCTTAGTTAGACCAATAAGGTCGAGATAACTAGTCAAGTACCGTGTTTGTTAGACATTAGTAAACAAATCAAATTAGTTTATACTAGTTTTGGCACGCGATTTCATCTGCCGTAAATTTTTCTGGGATAAAAAGTATCCTATGTATTAATACAGAAATTGGTCTATCTATGTGCCAATTTTCATCCATATCTGTTTAACGGTTTATGCGTACTTGAGTAATAAACAGCCAAATAACTTCACAAAATTTTACATTAATTGGTACTGCAGCGGTCTTAATAATACGAGTAGTATTTTTTTAATAGATCCATAATATTATCAACCGAATGACAACCACTAGATAGTTACATTGATTCATAATATTATTTAGTCATATTGTTAATTAGTCAATTGAATTAAAATTACATTATAATATATCTACTCTTGGCTTCTTCCGGCTAAGTTAGTCATCACAAAATTGAAAAAAGAAACATCACACAATTTTGGAATTATATCTCTTTCAAAATGCTGAGTTCGGAGTTATACAACTTCTAATATTTATCAGACGTACCTATCCTTTCATATAATATTCTAAGTCAAAGGTGGTCTTATAAAATAACAACACAGACTCAAGCCTATCATTGCAATGTATACCGTATAACAATGACTTTAGAGTCACGTGATGAGCGCTCTTGAATAGTAAGGAGTATGTTATTATTTTCATAAAGGTACAAAGGTCCACTTCTCCTGTTACGCCCACTACAGACCCTTAAAAGAACCCTACAACAAACTACTTATAGTCAATCTATACAAATAAATAAAATTGAATTGTCTGTTTGTCACGTCAAAATCACAGCTTTTTACAAAATAAATATGAATGTATACACGATAAAAACAATTTAGATTTTTTTTATTTGTGTGTCTGTTTATTCCATTTAATCCCCAAAACGACTTGACCGATTTTGATGATACTTTCACTAACAGATAGCTGATATTATAAGACGCTACTTAGCCTACTTTTATTTTAGAAAAAAAAAATAGGGTACTTACCACCTATAAAAATTAAATAAACATACCCTGTGTTAATAAACATACACGCGAAGAAAGTCACAAGCATTACCTAGTAAATAATAAAATCAAAACCTTTCCTCAAAGCTTCATAGTTGAGCCAATAACGTAACGAGATAAGCAGAAAGGGTGCCTAATGGAGTGTAAGTCAATTTAGTAAATACTTTAGCAAGTGATGTATCAATGTCGCCGGAATTCACTTAAAAGACTTGACAGATGGCGTTAGTGTCGATCTTAAGCGATATAACGCCTTGCAATCGGCGTGAGATTGATCGATTAGAAAATCGAATCATTTTAATCTGTGGAATAGGTTTGAGAGTTTTAAATGCGGTTCATTGTGGAAAAACTGTGAAGTCGTTAATTTAATAAACTGTAGCGCAAGCAAACGTTAATTTACTCGCAGAATTTGGAAACACAATACAAAGGTGACAAAAAATATTACAGAATGATTTTAAAGTTGTACGGTAAAAACAAAAAAATATAGACTACAGTGTATACTAGCTGTAACTTTGTTTATCAATCTAGTTACGAGTATGTATAGTCAATGACATAATATTTAGGTATAACACTGAAAGATACACCAAGAATTAACATCTTAAGATTTATTCTGTAAAAATCCCTCTCGGAAAATTTAAATAAAATGAGTTTGACGTGAGCTGTCAATCCACTTATTAGTAGAAATTGACAGATCACCTCTAACTTACTTTACTTAAATTTACAGCAGCAGATTTCTACAGAGCAGCACTACAAGTTACGAAATAAGGCTACAAAGCCACTACAGGCCAACAACCTCAACTACTACATTATTACCAGCGTTAACCTCCATAATTCAGCTGAAGAGTATTTCTGTACCACAAAAAATGCGTACAATCTTTACCGTAATGTTTAGGCAAACGGGCCCAAATGGTACTTTTGCGGTACTTGTCCCTCTATTTACCCTGTTCGGATAAAGATAATCGTTTTATGGAAGAGCCTCTTATGGGGCCTCCGAGAAGGCGATGGTAAATATAAATAGACCACAAGTAGTTTCGAGCGTGCTTTCAGTATGGGGGTATTGGAAAAATAGACACTATTTTCTTTATACTGCATAAAGAGTAGTCGTTCTGCATTTATAGGTGTTTCTTATATACTCGTATTCAGTTTCATTATATTAGTACTTTCCATGCTATCTATATCAACGTTATAAAGATGAAAGATTTTTTTGTTTGTTTGTACCGAATAAGTCCAAAATACGGAACTGATTTTAACCATTTTTTCACCAATATATAGCTACATTATTCCTGAGTACCATAGGCTATATAACATCACGCTAGAACTCACAGGAGCGGAGCAGTATCCAAAAACGTAACTTAACGTGGGTGAAATTAACCACGCCGTCGAAGTCGCGGGCAGTCGCGTTTTACGTTCGGAAATCCTACTACTATCCTACTACTATTATAAAGGCGAAAGTTTGTAAGTATGGATGTATGGATGGATGTTTGTTACTCTTTCACGCTTAAACGGCTGAATGGATCTGGATGAAATTTGGCACAAAGATAGATTATAGTCTGGAATAACACATAGGCTACTTTTTATCCCGGGAAAATGTACGGTACCCGTAGGATAACACATCAACTGTGACGCGGACGAAGTCGCGGGCAGAAGCTAGTCTCTTATATTTGTTTGTTTGGTTCAATATACGTACCATGACATTTAAGGCACTCATGCACTTTATTAGTTATCGTTTATTAATAGATCAATGAAATTATTAAGTATCTATGAGTACGGATGTAAGTCCTTTAGAATTACTCTGTATTTAAGTGCTTATATGTGGACTTTTGACGCATCTAAAGCAAAGATTACTAAGAATGAAGTATTTTTTAACCTTTATTTCTATGACACTAAAAATAATACCGATGATGTGATCAACTAATAGGTCAAGTTTGTTTTTACATAAATATGATGTAACATATACCTATTTTTTTTTACTACAGTAGCTTTTGTCCGTGAATTCTCTTGCGGTTTCCCTAATATTTTTATAGTAAAATATAGCTTATATGATTCAGGAATAACGTAGCTCCCTACTAGCGAAAGAATTTTCAGAATCGGACCAATAGTTTCAAAGATTATCGCGTTCAAAGATAAAAACATACTTATCTAATTTATAATATTGATATGAAATATGTCAGACTAGATCCTGTACACAATGTAAATAATATCTGGTTTTCTGAATACCAGTAGTAGGTACCTACCTATCAGGTTTCTGAGAATAGTTGCTTTGTTTAAGGATCTGTGATTTATTTTGAAGAGATCTTGATAGACAACTATTGCACCCTTGGTAACTTTAGGCTACTACTTTAAGGAAAAAGTTTGTAATCAAAAAGGATTGGATACCTAACGGCCAATTTCTGTAATCAAAAATGTTCAAAGTCTAGTCGCACTTTCGTCTTAGCGACAAACTATATAGAAAAAACGTGCTGGTACATTATTGACACTTACAGATTAATATTTGAATTCGAACGTTCGAAAAATATACAATTGGCCTCTATATCAGATACCAACTAAATTATTATTTGTTATTTATCATAATGTAGTGCATTACTAGAATGCCTTTTTGTCCAAATCCCACTTCGTAATAAAACAAAAAATAGCAAAAAGTGCCAAATACCTAATTCACGAGACCTAATTATGCCAAGAAATCCAGCCTAAATTATTCTTAATACATTTAACTCCACCCAAACTTCGAACAGCAACCAAAGGAAATACCAGACCAGTAACAAGTGCCCAGTAAATTAAAACAAGCCAACAATTAGCAAGCAGTTCGCACAGTGTATCAGCGTATTACTATTGTGGCACGCACGCAAGGTCGAATGAAAGGAAAAGGCGCTGCCTGCAAAAACTTTGTACAGAGTAGTTAGACGACAGAGGCGAAGAGCTATTTTTTTTGTAGTAAAAAATAAATGTTTTTTTTCGGTTGCTGGTATTCTATTTGGTTTTATGTCTTTTAAATAGTGTGTAAAATTTTGTTTTAACTAAGACACAGATTTTTTATTAATTAATCCGTTTTTTTAATAACTCCAAAAATGTATGTTACTTTTACTACTTTATAAATAATTATGTACAGCTTTTGTAATCATACACATATTTTAAAAAAATCTTGCTTTGTTTTGGAACAGTGTGCAAAATCCAGTCACACATATTTTTATTAATAAATTAAGTTTCGTTTATTTATAATTCCAAAATATTGATGTCACTTTTGCAACATCATGTAGTGTTTTTATAACTTATTAGTCAATTAAGTATTTTAATTAATACAATATTTTCACTGCAACAAATTAAAAGTCCAATGACCTGCAGTAGGTATTATTAAAAATAGACATTAAAAAAAAGTGATCCAACTTAAAATCATATGAAAATAATGATATGGGTATGCGGAAGTGTTGTACATTCAAGATTTACTGACAAATCGTTCTTATAATTCACGGAACGGACTGTTCTTTTAATACACGGAACTGGTAACTTACGTGCGTCATTTAAAAGGAACTTGCATAAGTTTTAATTTTAAACATCCATTTTGTTACTAACGAATAAAATTGCCCCCATCCTAGCCTCCTGCTTGTTTAAATAAAATAAATAAAATATCTTTATTTCAGACCCAAAGTGTCCATAACGTTGTTAGTGAGTTAATAACAGAATGTACTTAATATAATATGTTAGTGTTGTTGGTTGTGTGTGTTTGGAAGGAATTAGAAATTATGTTCTTTCTAGCTCCTTCGCTGGTCTTTTCAGAATAATTTCGTTGCGAGATCCAAGACAGTTGAATCGTTTCTCCGGGACTCGTACAGCTACATTGCCTTGGCGCATCAATATTGGCTTTCAGAAGTTTCAGAGGTAGGGAATAGAGGGGCGGGCTTGTCCCACAAAAAAAAAACAATTACTATCAATTCTCCTTCTAAATTGACTTATTACACTTGCATACTTGTTTAGACCTTGCAAAGAGGAATTGGTTATCTTAATAAGGTCGTAATCAATACATAATAAATTTATTCTCCCCCAATGTGCCAGAGAACAAAGATTTTTCCACTGAATTAAAATGACAACATCAACAAAATCAGAAGAATGACTAACTACCATGAACTCGAAACAAATCACTTTCCCCAGGAAGTGCGTACAATAGCTAATAAATCTGCGCCTCTCATCTTGTGGGCGTTTCCAGTTATTTACCAGATTACCTCTTTGATGCCTACAAACGGTTGTGTCATTTTATGAGCCCATTATGTAATGTTGAACTTTTGATTGTTAGGAGCTATTGTATAATTCCTTGCATGCTAATGAAGCTTTGGAAGATGCTGTGAATCGGTGATAAATAAAGATAGCTGTCTAAATGGCCGCGTTTAAATTGGGAATTAAGTTTAATTAAGTTTTATTTTTAAGGAGCCAGTCTCTTAAAAATGAGAGTTTTATATAAAATATTCATAGGATTGTTAACTGTGTATGCAATTTATTTGTCAATTTTTGCCATGCCAACGTCAAATGACGAAATGAGCCTTTGTAATAAATATTATAATGTACCATTTTCTGTACTGACATGAACTTGCTCTTTAAATACAACATTGTAGGCAAATAAAAGACTTTTTTTATTTTGACAAAAAATGGCAATAGGCTCGTCCCCTATTACATGGGACCTAAATATTCCGGCGAACTGTGGGTGTACATTGGTACACCTCTGTCTATCCCTTCGGAGAATACAGGCGTGATGGTGATGGTGACAAATAATAATAATAATGATCTAATTACCTTACTTATTAACACAAAAATATAAGTCAATTTTTGAACACATTTTTTTAGGTTCCATTCATATTTGACTGCAGCGTGTGGTAGTTTTATCGTGAAATCATATTAATATTTAAAAAATTACGTTTCTCAAGTCTGCTTATTCTGACATACCTATCTAACTTCTATATTTATATCTCTTGTGTATTTTAACAGCTCATAAACAAGTAGCAGCAAACTAATTCTTGTAGCCTCTGTCGTTCATTACTCTGTAATATATCGGCTAGTAAGGTCACAGCCAGTATCTTAGATAAGCCTTTTCATAAAAATTATAACAACTATTTTTTTGTGGCGTGCGATATGGTCATTTTTTATTGGTTAATAAACCTGTTGTTTTAGTAACTTCTAGATTTTTGTTACTGTTTTGTAAATGTTTCAGAATAAAAATAAATCACTCTCTGTAAGGACACCATGGATTTAGCTGTTCCATACATGTTGACCGTAAAGTTGTTACACTGTTGTATGGAACATTTTTTTTTTAATGACTGATGAATCCTTTCATTTTTTCGTGGGTAGAATCATGTACTCAATCATGGTACACGGTAAAAGTTTTCATTACAATATTCCTTCTTACCGTTATTATTTTTTTACCGTTTTAATTACTGACATATATTTTTAATCCAAGTTCCGAATACTTTTTTCAAATAACGAACCCTTTAAAAAGGTAAATGAAGGGTAACTTTTTAGGAAGGAGTTTACGTAATTTGTTAGCTACATACTCGTATTATTCCCATCTTTGATCCCGTATAACTTAAGTTACTGTTCGTGCTACTTACTACAAAATTGTGATTAATTTCTAAGCATTTAAACAATACCTAGCAGTTTAAATTGACCTTAAATCAGGAAACAGAGGTCGAAAACACAAGGTTTTTAAATGTCTACTAATTTGGTAAAATTTTGTTTAAAAATAATTCTTGTTTTACTCAAATTACTTTTACGGTAATCTTTATCTTTTATTGCAATAAAAATATTACAAATTGGAGATATTTTAGCAATTATTCATTTTTAAACTATATCAAGGGAGCAATGCGACAAACTTTTAGGAACGATCGCAATCTAATCTTAGTCCCAAACTGTCAAAAATGTTGTTTAAAAATGAATTTCCTATATTTTTTTTTATATTTGTTGTAGCCGAGACGAAATTGCTACTAGATTTTGAACATTTTTAATTAATAGAATTTTTTGGTTATGTAACAGAATTGTCGACATGTCAAACGATCTTATGTAGGTATGACATTGTAATTTCCGACCTCAAAACAAAATTGAAACGTTTCAAGAAATAATTATTTCACTGACACTTACTTATTTTTGGTATACAGAATAAATAATTATTTCACTGACACTTACTTATTTTTGGTATACAGAATATAGGAGGCAACTAAAGTTAAGGTACTATGATATAATAAAGAGCGAGCTTATAGCCATTAACTGGGCTAACTCCTAACTCCGCGCTGCTATTGAGAATTTCATAGAAAACCCCAATAACACTTTGCTCGACCTGGGAATTGAACCCAAGACCTCCAGCGTAGCAGTCGCGCTTTGGAACACTTGGCTAACGAGACAGTTCTATACAATTTGACAGTAATGTGGCCATAGGTGTATGAAACAGCTGTGATATGACGATTCGTGACTATTACAATTATTTTTATTCCACCACGACCTTCACATTTGTAACTACACTAGATTTATGTCTTAGAAAAGCTAAGGTCTTATTCATTACCCTATTTATATCTAAAGGTAATAATAATTACCGCATTATGGTCATTGACCTTGCTTTCCATATATTATGTACGTCTGTATGTGCGTTTATGTGAATGTAATTAATCATTATGTGCTAATGTTAGCTGTGAAGGAAAAATTACAGAGATTTGTGTTTTTATTAAAGAGAGTTGTTATTGTAATGTTTTTTTACGTTAAAGTTGAAGTTGGAGTTTACAACAATAGTTTTGTACTAGCTTCTATTCGCGACTTCGTCCGCGTCAAATTTGATATTATTATCCCACGGGAACCGTACATTTTACTGGGATAAAAAGTAGTCTATGTGTTATTCCACACTACAATCTATCTCAGTGCCAAATGTGAAAGAGTAAGAATCATCCATCCATCCTCAACTACTTTCTCAATTGTAATATAAGTAGTGGTAAGTATATAAGTCATAAGGAACATGCTTATTTCCAAAAATCGGACACTTATAAATCTAGACTCTAAGCTGCAACTAAATAAAAACGCTTAAAGAAAAACTCAATAACATTTTATCTTACTTGGGAATCGAACCCAGAACCAACTTTACTAAAATGTATTTTCATTATGTAGTAGCATTAAACAAAAAGGTTTTTTAAATATGTATATGTATGTATGTCTGTTTGAACGCTTATTTCTACAAAACGTATAGCATAGTAACTCCTTGAATTTGACACGCTTGCAAAACTGCAACTAGTTTATAAGTTACTTTTATCCATTTTTGTGTTGCCATGCGATAAAATATAAACTTTGACGCAAACAAAGTCGCGAGCGAAACCTAAAGACATACAACATATTCGTCACTTGTTTCACAGACTCTTTACAACATAATAACGTTCAAGAATACAAATGTCAGAATTAGCCTATTAGCAGATGGCAACAGACAGACAAGTTGATCTTTCTTCTAATATGCTTCTAATTACCATCGACATTATGACACACTTGCTATCAAACCTGTTTGTAATTACAACACTAGTTTCTATCGAGTTTGTCGCCACTGCGATTTAGTATTTTAGTGATGGGCAAATATGTTTTTAACATCGATGGTTTGTTGAATCCTTTTTTTTCTGTTTTTTTTTTGTTTTAGTACCTAAAAATGTTTTAATTATTTGGCCCTTTAATCAAAATTATGTGGTTCTATGGCACGTCATTTTAATTTTTATCGATAGTTATTTTTTCATATTTTATGTAAGACTTGCAAGTGATATTACGAGGCAATGTTGTAATGGCAACACTATCGAGTACAAAGATAGCACGTTTAGCAATTACAGGCGCTCCAGTTAGTAATTTTATTTATAGTTTTTATATTTATTTTATTTGAAACTAATATCTAGTTTTTATGCAATGTTGTTTAAAAAAAATATGATGATTTCAATTTTGTTACTTCCAATGTCACTTTTGGCGTTGCTCATATTAATTCTGTTTTTTAATAGGTCCAGTCAGTGATAAAACTCGAATAAAGCTGTTAATTTTACATGTTTTTTAAATAGAAAAGATATTTCAAAGTGTACCTACTGTCTTTCAGCATTATTGAAAATAGCAGAGTTTATTTTATTTTTATTGAATGTAAAATTTTGATTAACTTTTGTTACCGACTATGTGCTGTGATATTTTATTGCAATACTAAAACTATTGCAGTCCAAAAGAAAGACCCAGTTTTTTTCTTAATTCTAAAAGAAAACAAACCAATCTTCACCACCAACTTTAACCATCTCCAAGATTAACTTTCTTTAGCTAACAATGCGCAACCCGTTAAAACGAACCTCATTTTTCATTTTCAAATTCAGAACGGCAATCAAAAACACATTTTTAATTCCGTAAACTTTCGCCAGAAACGAAAAGAAATTTTCCAACATTTGGAATAATTTCGACTGGAAATTAAACACTGTGCGAAAAATATGGTCGTCGAAATTTCATCAGTGCAGAGCTTTCGCAGTGCAACAGCATTAGGTCGATGCCGAATGCCGCGACAGATAAATATCCAATGAGACTTTTTGCTGGACTCTGCAGCTTCAAATTGTCGTGAGCTAGTGATGGGGTATCGATTTTTGGATTTCTATCGATATTTATTTAATACTTTCAAAATATTCCGGTTACAAAAAGAATCGTAATATTATTTATTTTATAATCGTAAGTGTCTTAGTATTCCTAAAAACGGTTTTAATTATTTCAAGGTTTGTTTTTCATGTTAAATTAACTGTAGTGAACTAGATGTTAGATTAAATATATTAGGCACTAACAACGCCACCTTAATATAACTAATAGGCCATTGTGAATAATTTTATTAATATTTAGATATTTTTTTTTTAAATTCACGATTGACTATACCGGGATTTTATATTATTTATTGTAATAATCTCTAAATTTTGCAATGAAAGTCTCACAACACTTACAGAATTAAAAAAATAAAAGATGTTCATTCAATGATAGCTAAATTGTAGTGTTGGAGGCTAATCGTAGACAAATTAAAGAAATAAAGTGTTAAATTTCTTAACTATGCAATGTGATACACACAAAGTAATTGTTAAAACACTTATTGTAGTTTTTACTTAACATTTATAATAGCTTCTAATGTTGCTTTGTTACTAATAGTGCAATTAACGTTCTTGGCTAATTTGGGGCATGGGTTTTCATAAACTTATCACGCTGTTTTGTTTAAGATAATATGCTGGCTTTGGAAATAATTATTATGGGAGCAACTATGTTCATTATCAGATGGAGTTAGGTAGCTATAAAACATTAGCGTGTTAACGTGAACGATAGTCAAATCTTATTAACCGACTTAAAAAAATGAGGAGGTTTTATGATTTATAATAATTTCGTAAGGATCTGATGTAGACATTATTTTTCTTTTGACTTTGATACCTTCAGGAACAAGCAAAAACACCTTTTCCGACATTTCTAAAAACATCGAGATATTTTCGTATTTATCGATAATATTTGTCGTCCTTTAATCGACACTTCCACATCACTAACACCACATTTGGCCAAAAGGCATTGCGGAACACTGCAGTGTTGCTAATTCAAAATGTTCTGTCTATGAAACATTCAGTAGGGGGTCTAATGACTGCACTATTTTAGGTGGCCCACGATTTTCTGCTGCTAATTGAAATGGCTGTCGTAATTGCCCAGTGGTTAAGGCATGAGGTTATGATTTCGATACCGGGCAAGCACCAATGTTACTTTTTAAGTTTATCTTGGACATCACTGTCATCGGTGAAGGAAAATATCGTGAGGAAACCTTGATCTCCCGACGACCAAACATCGGCCCGATTTTCGGGTCGATTTTCGGTCGTCGGGGAGACGCAATGTAAGTACTTAAGAGGTAGTTAAATTGTTTTTTTTTTTATTAAGTAAGAGATAATCTTTGGACTTACAGGCCAGATTAAAAAAAATCTTTCACTGACATAAAGATATTTTATTTTTGAGTACAATCTATACATATAATAAAATCGTAGCGATGTCAAAACTGTACATTTAATATTTTTGGAAAAGAGTGATTGCAACGAGGTCGGGTAATGATACTAATGCCGAAAATACTTTTTTTAAAATTTTTGTCTGTTTGTCTGTTTGTTTGTGAAAGCATCACGCAAATACTGGCGAACAGATTCTGTTAAACTTTAGTATATATTATTCCACATGGGCCAAATTTTGCCGTAGGCTATAAATTATCACGCTATATGCTTTAGGGGATGAGTAATGTTGCATTATGTTGTATTCTCCTACAGATTACGACGGTTTTTTGTAAAAAGACGAGAAACAATATAAGAATGCTTTAGATAGCTGAGGATTAAACTGCTGAAATATTTATTATCACGCTATACCTTCAAGGAGCTAAACAGTCAATCATGGCAAAGTAGAACGGCTATTTGAGAGTACTTCCCATCGAAGCATGTAGTGTAATGGTTCGACAACCGCGTTCTGAGTCGCTAGGCTTGAGTTCGGTCCCCAATAAGTGTTTTACTTTTTGCGTTTTTTAAATGTTATCTTTGAATGATAGAGGATTTCCAAACAATAATAAAATAAAAGTAGGCATTTTTATACCATAACATTTACCTTGCTTATTTTTCCAAATCTTTTATTATTTAAAAAATAATGTCTATACATTAAAAAAAAATACCATCACGCCTGTATTCCCCGAAGGGTTAGGCAGAGGTGTACCAATGTACACCCACAGTTCGCCGGTATATTTAGACTACACATACATAGTTTCTATACATAGTTACAAATAAAACAGCATTGAAGTCAAAACTATTCATCGAAAGAAAAAAAAACGAATAGGCGTGGGAACGAGTTGAGCGGGAAATATACGTACTGTTAAAGAATTTCTGTCTGTTTGACTCTCCCAAATTAATTTTGTCAAGATAATCTTTATATGTTAGGCCAACACATGGCTGTCTATTATTACGCGAATTGAATTATTCTTTTCGCAATGAAAAGGATAGCTACATTTTTTCGAACCGTTTATTGTTGTTTATAAACCAAATAAATAATAAAAAATAAAAAATAATAATAACAAGTAGAGTTCTTTTGAGGTGGCTGTACACAATTGAGTACAACGGCGTATTGCAGGTGAAAATTTTCAAAACATTGTTTTTCCACAAACATTGTTTTAGGCAGTTTTACATTACCAGCGTACTCTTGCGTGACATAAATCGCATATTCATGTATTTAACAGCTTTTGTGAATAGCGTCCTACTCCATCCTCAGGCAAATCTGAGATCAACGAAGACGAAGGGCGAACCATAGGTAAGATTTGTCTGCGAAAAGGGCACCTTGCTACGGAACAGCTCAACAATAGTTGCTTCATGCTACGTCTGTGACTCATTATATGCAAACGCCGGGAATTTGCAAGAGCCATATCATACCATGTAGGTAAATAAGACCCACCACTACTTCTTTCCCCGTACATCCTGAAATATTTGTGGTTGCATGGCCCTTAATATAAAATCAACACCTACTTCTTCATCGAAAAATCTTCCAAATGTTTGTGAAGATCTCCAAGCTGTTCTTTTACCAGTTTCTGTCTGTCTAGCACATTAGTTTTATCTTCGATTGTAGAAGAGTATGTTGGAAAACAGTTACGCTGCACTGGCTGATCTGGCTGATGACGACTTCTTCTTACCTGATGAGCCAATGACTTATCATAGCTGCTGTTGTTACCGTCTCTTCCCCTCTATATTACCAGGCACATCCCGTAGCAAAGATGCGACAAATAAGGTTATCTTCAGTACTTTATCTGTCTTATCGCTCGGTTCTGGTGGTATGACTGCCAAGTCGCACTCACCGACCCTGTCAATATGTTTTAAACAGGTATGAAATGCTTCCTCTAGGCCATTGTAATGATTAGAAATGTTAAAACAGTTCGGAGTCATTATTACAGAAACCTGGCAAAAAGTGCGATTGTTGTACGGCCGTTGTACTCAAATAGGTACTGTTCCAAGAACGATTTCGAACAGATGAGAGACGCGGTGACGCTTTCGAACAGATTCCTTAACTCTGGCAGGCACTGGCCCTAGCGGAACCTATCTACAGTGCTGAAATCTCTTTGAGGTACACGTGGAACACAACGCGCCGTCGACCCAGGGTTACAAAAGTCACCACCCAAAGAGAGAAGTAGATTGTAGGAAGGAAAAAACCACCACCTCATAACTACTTGAAGCTGCGAGACTACCTGCTTCCCGGTAGTGAACTTCAGTGATGTATCTGGAAGGTAACGGATTGGTTGCGCACTCAAGTACGAGTGCCGTTGCAAACATAATTTAACGAAATGGGTCATCATAGACCACGTGTACCTCAAACAGATTTCAGCATAGCAGACGGGGCCCGCTAGGGCCAGTGCCTACCAGGGTTGTAGAATTTTTTCGAAAGAGTTACCGCGACCCTGGAACGCAAAGGGCACTAGGAGGAACATGGATGGGTTTTAGTCAGTAAGTGTCTGAATCTCCCTTCCGCCAGAGCGGCAGAAATCATTTGATGACTTATTAAGCTTAAAAAATAGGGCTCGCTGCACCGTGGGCCTACCAACCTCGACACTTCACTTCATACAAGTGTTGGACGATTTATCTGCAAACGTTTTGTGTGCAACATTTTACTTTCTGGGCTGAGTTACGCTACCAAAAAAGTGTACTTCTATTCCAATAGCTAAACAAAAATAAATAAGCAACTGCAGAAAGTGTACCAAGATCAATTTCACCCTTTTAAAAAATCTTTATAGTAATTTTTCTGCCGTTGCATGTCTCACAAACTTCAAGTTCTTAGGATACATGTAGAATCATGCATCAATTTTATGTATCATGCATTGCATATAGATTTTCTTCTAATAGGTAGGTACTGTAAACAGAAGAATTATTCTAGATGCTTAAATATTACTTCTAAATAGAAATACATTATTTAGATTACCGTCATTCTGCAAAAGCTGAAGGGTAATTTGAGAGGTAAAACTTTGCTTAGCGTTTTAATAAGTCTTGCTTATTATCCATACTTTCTCCAAAAACATTTGATTAATTTGGTTATAACACGAAGCTCAGATTATCTTGGCAGTTGTTCTGATAGCCAGATTCATTTCTAAGGTCTTGATACTAGACCGATCCAAGCTACAGTGTGAGGTTGTTAAAGCAGTACCTATTAAAGATGGTTTTAAATGGTTCGGGAAAGAAAAATTAGTAAATTTGACATCACATAGTATTTTCGAAAGCCTATACCCTCTTTACGCCAAATATGTTTTCGTCTCAGGTATGGCGTAAGCCCATTACCGACCGGGCACAAATCCAGACTCCGGGCGTCTACATACAAATTCCTAAAACTCACAGAAGTAACTATTAGCAGTCACCTTAGCGACCATTCGACATGCTTGGAAGATTATGATGACATAGTATTAAATACTTAATTAGCTAAGTATCACTTAGGTCCACGTGAGCGAAGCCGCGGGCAACAGCTAGTTATAAATATGTAGGTATGTTTGAAGTACAATACCTTCATAAATAAAATACAGGTCAGCACGTCATAAAACGTAGTTAATATCAGAGTCTATGATTACCGCAATAACTCAGTTTAACTCAGTAAACTTCAACGATTCCGCGCCATGATTCTTTTTATGTTTTTCTTCCATCAGCATGATTTAAACCATTTTAATTAACACTCCAGCAAATTGCCACAAGATAAACATCAACCATTTCTTTTTCGTTGCCATAAAACATAAAAATGGACAAAGCAATTAAAATTCGAGTTTCCAATTAAATGTAGAATTTTCCATTTTGCTAATAAACTTCTAAAAGGTAGGTATTTGAAATATTTACTTAGAAATTGACAAGTGTTACAATTGTAGTAACTAGAGCGTGGTGGATTCCGACACGCAGGGGAAGGCGCACTGTGGTCCAAATCGTGAGCGGATGTGGACAAAAACATTTTTTTCAACTGAATTATTTGTTGCCTCGTTTTTATTCAGAATCGATTTGTGTTGTGGTTGTTTTTTGTTAAGTCTGTTACGAGCTAACTGTAATGTTGGTCTTTTTACTTTTGTCTGAAAAGTGTGATCACTGTTATTTCGTTTTTAGTGCAGAAGCATGCCTGGTAAATTGTAAACTGCGTTGACTTTTATACCGTTGTTTATATGACACGATTACGGTAATATTTGCTGTCAGAAGAGGCTTTTATTTGAACTTTAAGTGTATACCGGGTTCCCGGCTTATATTCGTAGTGGTAGAATGAACCGATTTCCCTAGACAAAGAGTATCCATGAGGATATGAAAAAGAAATGAATTCCATAGTGCTAACAAATTTAAAATCTATCACAGCACCTATGTATTACGTATTTTAATATTTTTATAAATTGCGTCAATAACTGTATTTAGGTTTCATTAACTTTGGCGTTAATACGAGTATAATATCGCTGTTTCTTATAACTTGGACCAACTTATGTGCCGTCAAGTGTAGTTATTAACTTAATAGAATGTATGCAAGAGCATTCGTTTCCATATGTTCCGTTGTCTTACTTTTATTATTTTTTACACTGTACTTGTTATAATTGTACTGTCGTATTTTATTTCTGCCGTGGCGGCCCAGTAGTTAAGGCGCCTGCCTGTTCTGCGTAAGGTTGCGGATTCGAATCCAGAAAACAACTTATGTGTCTCTTTCAATACGTATGTACTTTCTAAGACATTCACTGACTGTGTTGGAAAACATCGGGCGGTAACTTGGACTTACAATAATATAAAATAAATATATAAATATACCAACACGCCTGTATTCCCCGAAGGGTTAGGCAGAGGTGTACCAAATGTACACCCACAGTTCGCCGGTATATTTAGGTCCCATGTAATAGGGGGCGAGCCTATTGCCATCAACCGGGCACAAATCCAAGCTCCAAGCTGCTACTGAGAATTTCATAGAAAAACCCATTAACACTTTTTGCTCTAGCTGGGAATCGAACCCAGGACCTCTAGCGTAACAGTCGCGCTTAGGACCACTAGGCCACCGAGGCAGTAGATGAGACAATAAATATACATCTGAAATCGCCAATCCGTCTTGGCGTGAATGATCGTGCCTTTTTCGTATGAAAGACGCCTTTATCCTGCAGTGATACAATTATAGCGATGCTTATTAAAATTTAAAGGTGCTCAGCTCAACCTCTTAAGAGACAAAACTCGTAAAACAAAATATAAAGAATTTACTAACGCATTCATTTACGTAAAACCTCCTTATTTTTTTATTATTTTTCCCGAGAAAATTCCTACATTGATCACCATACCGCGAATACCCGGCCATTATACTTTGTTTACGATTCGGAAATAAGACACAGGGGCTCACTGGCATCCCTCCTTCCCTCCTTCCAAACCGTTTGTATTACAATTTCATTACTCGGAAAAGTATCCGAATTTTGGTAATGTGCCCTTTTTGTCCTCATGTGTGCTATTTTTTGCGCACTGTGCTTTCGGGGCGTAGGTTGCGTAATTTGTTTTAAATGGTTTAGAGGAGATAAGGGACTGACTGATGTTATTTGGTTGTGTTTTAATTTAGCTATTTTTTAGTAGATACCTATAAGGCAGTTAGGGACCTAATAGAAAATTTAACAAAAGATAGGCTAAAATGATTGATGACTGTGCTTTTTAAACCGATTGATAAAGGAAAAAGTTATGTACGTATTTGGGATTTACCTTTTTTGTATAAATACAACATCAAAATCAGAACCAAAGCTACCAACTTTTTAAAGGCTTCTATTTTGTAAATACTACACTACTATGTATGTTGTTTTTTTGTATACTGTGGGTGTACATTGGTACACCTCTGCCTAACCCTTCGGGGAATACAGGCGTGATGGGTTTTTTGTAAATAATTGTGAATTGCTCAAAGAAAAAGAGCTGGATTAATATAAATAATGTTTTGATAGTCAATCAACCTATGTTAATAAGACTGAAATTCAGCCCTTAAAATATCAGCCTTCATAAAATTCCAGTCTTTCCTTTTAATACTGAATTATTCAACCCTCAAAACTCCCCAGGCAAAGTCACTCACATCAGCCTGGGCAGACTTGGGCAAAATTTTTACCTTTTTATTGCTTTGCTAGCGTAACCAAGGGAATTGAGAAACAGTCACTGAAAATACCCTTTTTAATAAATATTCTGGATTTCCACGGCCACGTCCAGAACATTAATCTGTACCGTTCAGTCGGGAGTTTTCAGGAGCCAATTTTTAGTACTCACTTTGGTGTATTTTGAGTAACTACATATAGGTATTTCTTTAAGAAATTACTTTTTTTATTCAATGGTTGTTGTGACAGGCGATTTGTTTGAAAGATTGTTTATTGGGCGATATTTTATTGTATGGGAAAAAGTTTGGTCGGAAATAATACTTTTAAGATTGATAGATGCGAATGGAATTGTTTTGTTCAAGTTTAGTTTTGTCTCAAAATGCGTGAGTGAAGAGAAAATCTATACACAGATAAAATCGTAATATATTTTACATGTTTGTTTGTATTGCGAAATCACTCCGTATTCTGTACAAATTTTGAATATTCCTTACTGGATTGGTCATCATCACGATATTTGCTAAGTTATATATCTAGGTCATACAAATGTTTGTTCAGTAAAAGAATAAAAACACAATAATCTTTAAAAAATATCTCTGTCTGCCCGTGTGTCTGCCTGTTTGTTGCGGCTAATCTTCAAAACGGCTGGCCCAATTTTAACAGGACGTTCACTGGCAGATAACTGATTTTACAAGGAATAACTTAAGCTAAACTTAGGCTTTTATTTTAGAAAATAAACAGTGGTGTCGCTCAGAACAACACCCCCGTGATAACCAAAGTCGGGGGCATAAGCTATTCATAAACACCTATATTTTATATTATAACACAGTTTCATGAAACAGAGTTTCACGTAACAGTACAGACTCGATTGCAGTCATGTTCCGGCATCAACCAGTGTCTACATTTGGCAATAAGTAAGTACCTAGGTATATTCGCAACGCCAATTATAGGTTGCAGTAAGCTACTGATTAGTTTTGAGCTCTTTTGCTACTGATATTTTATATTTTATGTAATAATGTACAAAAAGTCACATAACATACCATCACGCCAATGTTCCCCGAAGGGTTAGGCAGAGGTACACCAATGTATACCAACAGCTCGCCGGTATGTAAAGTCCTACACAATAGGGGGCGAGCCTATTGCCATTAACCGGGCACAAATCCTAACACCAAGCTGCTACTGAAAATTTCATAGAAAAACCCAATAACACTTTGTTCGAATTGGAAATCGAACCCAAGGCCTCTAACGTATCAGTCGCGCTTAGGACCACTAGGCCAACGAGGCAGTCATAAAGTACTTTATAACTGAGTCCACTTTCGAAATTATCCACTTTCACACTAATTATAAATGCGAAAGTAGCTCTGTCCGTTTGTTACCTTATCATGATAAAACCACTGAACTGAATGTAATGGAATTTGATAAAAAGGTAGCTTTTTAACACGATTTTATTAGGTCGACCTGTATGTATGTAACTATGTAATCAAATCTAAGAAAACTAATTTAACCATCCTCTAAAGATCGTAGCGTTATGAAAATTGGCAGTTGTATGTGATTTTGATGACAATACAATAACATGGTACTGTCGAGCTGATCTGATGATGGAGCCGGAAGATATGAACTGGAGCTTCATGATGGATGATCGTATCATAGGCTATGATACGATAGCCATGTTTGGACTTGTTAGAAAGGTCTTGTAATGAACGTTGACCATGATTAGGTTTCAAGGTCTGATGATGAAGCCGGAAGATAGGCACTAGTATTCCATGATGAAATATCGGCGTGTTTTTTAGTGGCTCTTAAACTATTAATTTATTTTTATTCGAGTTGGTTAAGCTCTTGACTCTAGTCTTGGTCAAAGGTGACATAGACAAAGTCTACGATGGAGTGAGCTTGCCCAGAAGAAGCCTGTTCACTCCAACCTTGAAGAAATTAGGGTTGAATGCTAATAGCTTGGAATCCGGATAAGAACAAGTTACTTTGAAGCCGTGAATTTTTAAGCGTCTTTGATAATGACAATCACGCGGACGAAGTCACAGGCAAAAGCTTGTCATACTATTATACAAGGTGTTGATTTGCATCCTCGTCAAATTTTAGGAGCTTGTCATAAAAAAATAAAAGTAATCAAATATAATTACGATACCTGGCCAATATCTAATAAATACTTGTTTTTTTAGTTGCAACTATCAAATAACAGTATTCCAGAATACTCCCCTTGCAAAATTCAGGATCGCCCAGTTGCGTATGCGGTAGGCAGAGTTGTCGCGCGGCTAAATCAATGTGTACATAGCCCCTAAACTCTCTGGCAAGATAGCTAGGCCTAATTTGAAAATCACGTCAAAAAAAAAATTTTTCAAAACCAATTTATTTTATTATTGATTCGTGTTAAGAATCACGGGCATAGTTAACTCCTTGAATTTGACGAGGATGCAAATCAACGCCTTGTATATTTCATCATTTGTATCCGAGTGTGTTTTACAAACATATAAACTCACATACACAAACAACCAGATCCCAAACTATTGTTTAGCAGCCAATAGCACTTGAACCACTACGCCAGCAGTGCCGTTAAAAAACATAAAAAATCATGAACAAAACAAACCAACAAACAGATTGAAATTTTACAACAGTCGCAGCTACCACCGCATACAAATTTCACATTAGCGAAACTACTTTAACACAACGTCGACTGCAGTCTTTCGAAGCAACTTGAAGGGAACGAGCAGAGACACAAAATGGCTGCTATTTCGGAGAAACGAAACAAACTTGACAAATAAATGTATTCTCCAGACCGATTCCGGCCACGGCGGCCAATCTTAATGCAGACTAGCCAAGTATCTACGCAGGAGATATCATAGTGCACAAGTGTGTGCGCAATCACAGATGCACTCCCTCTTCCCTAACTTTCATAGTCTGATGGGACGGCAATCTGACATAACTGGGAAGAACAGCAACGGCTTACGTGCTTTACAAGATACGGGGGTGGCACACCACCAACTTCCAAACTCCGGGCTGTTACTGACAAATTCCTAATGGAAAAACCCAATATAGTTAACAATTTTTGCCTGACCTGGGAATCAAACCCAGGACCCCACGCTCAACACTCCTACTTGCCACTGCGAGATCAACAGCGCAATTGCACACACAAACAGACAAACAAACGTACAATCGTCTTCAACATTAAACTATTTGCGGAAGAAATTTCAGAAGCGAGGCATTGTTTCTGCAAATTTTGCTATTCCCACACTGTTTACGTATTCCCAAGGTAATTTGGGGTCAGATTCAAAGCAATTTGGTACGTCAGAACTGTTATTTAACCTGTTACTCGGCCTGGTCTTTTTAAAAGTAAAAGTGGTACGAATAGACTTGTAGCTGTTGTGTAATGTTTTGTTGTCATTGTGGAGGTAACTATTAATAGTTTTGTGTTTTTGTTTAATTGCGAACGTGGTTCTACAGCTGAAGCTGTTTGTTAATAGAAAATACTTTTGGCACTAATACTTAATTTTGCTTAATATTTTATACAGATATATGGAAAAAGAAGAATCTGTTTGTAATGTCAAAATACCAGCTATGTACTAAATGCATTAATTCAAATATTTACACGGTACTCGTATCAAGTTTTCTTATTTATTTTTTTGTCATTCTTTGTACTGGCTAATCCCCGAAACGTCTGGATGGATCTTGACAGGATTTTCACTGCCAAATAGCTAATGTTATAGGAGCAACTTATCCTACAATTATTCTAAAACAAGAAATAGGGTTCCGAGTAAAAGAGAACCCATGAATTTTCGCATAAAATTTGTTTTAATGGCCACTTTTATCGAGATTTGGAATGAAGTCACAAGCTTATGCTAGTGCTAACATAAATAAAAAAATAAGTATATGTGTCATGCAATCGTCAGCAAAGTCCATTCCATTTTTATAGAGGTGCCAGGGATTATTCAAAACGAGTTCCAGTTGCTGGCCGATTAAAGTTTAGATTGTAATGTCAACTTGTAAATCTAGTTCGGTGACAATGTTAAGATGTCAAACAACGAAGTAAACACCCGTTATTCGACATTAAGATGAACTGGTGCAACCTTGAGACATACAGTCATAATAATATAGCTTGTGACCGCGACTTTCACTACGTGGAAGACTTTATTTTTTGCATGTAGTGAAAAATATTGAATGGTTGAACGAAATACGAATCGAAGTTGGCCAGTGCTTTTAAAATCTTTATTTAAATTTAATTATTTCCACATCAACCAATTTCATCGGCATTTAATCTTCTCTTACACCAAAAAGCACCAAACTTTGCATAACAAGCTCCGGACACGACTAAAATTAATACAATTTCAAAACATAACCCGCTAAGCAAACGGTTGAAATAGTTCCACATCTGTCACTAATTTACGCAACAAGCAATGCAGACACAGTGTAACAAAATGTCAGTAGCGGACCAGCAGTTGTCAAACCAGAAGTTCCGTTGCACACACAGCTTATGGTGCCAGTTTGACAGACTGTTTTGATCTTGTTTGAATCGTAATACTGTTATTTTTGCTATTGTTAGTCTGTGAAGTAGTGTTGGTACTTTCTTTTTTGATTAATAGTGTTTGAGATGACGATGGTTTCTCATTGCAAAATGGTTTGGGCTTCAAAAACTGAAGTATAAGAATTCAAACACAGCTATTCTATAAATTATCTAAATAAAACCAGCCTGTGTGCCGGCGAACTGTGGGTGTACATTGATACACCTCTGCCTAACCCTTCGGGGAATACAGGCGTGACGGTTTTTATTAATACTAGCCTGTTATTATGTCACTGCAGAGCAAAAGCCTCTTCCCATACACAGAAAACACGATCAATGATCACCATTGCAACCACACTTGCTCAAGGAGGATTGGCGATTTTAGATTTATATAAATTATACTCTTCACAATATTTTCCTTCACCGATGTCTGTGATATATCCAAAATCCACTTAAAAAGTACGAATTAAATAAATAGAAAAGGTCACATTGTTACTTGCCCGTGCTGGCTGCGAGCCCACAGCCACGAGGCTTTGGGCTCGCAACCGGCACGGGCTTTGACCATTGGGCTATCGCAAAACTACAGGTCCATTGGTGCAGACAAATGCATGATGGATTTTTGGTTACCTACAGAGTTTTTGAATTAAGATTATAAGCGGATATTTATGTAGATTTCGCTTATAATGTTTATTTAAACCTTAGGTACCTGTAAACCAACATTTTGACCATCCGAGCTTAATTTAACTAATAAAAAATCTTGTAAAAACGTCGCAAATACATGTATGTATAATCAGTCTATTAACACACCCTTTTCCGGTAACACTTTGTGGTCAAATTCCGACTCAATCCAACTTTAACTGGTTTGAAAGCCTACACCTACGTTATAAATTATTCTGCTTATCTAACTTCCGTGTTTTAATATTTATGACATACAACTATATCTAAATTTGCGGCTGATTAATTGGAATTCAAGTTTAATATGAAACTTGAAGGTTAAAAATTAAAATATCCTCCAGATCGAATTTTAGTCTAGGCGGGGCCAATTTCAATGGAGGCTACGCAAGTATGCAGGATATTATTATAGTGTACAAGTGTGTGCGTAAACACAGATGCACTCTCTCTTCCTTCAATCTCATTGTCCGATGGGACGGCAATCTGACATGACCGGAGAGAAATCAGGGGCGGCACCAACGGCTTTACGTGCTTTCTGAGTCACAGAGGTGTGACACTACAAATTTTCAAACCCTGGTCTGCTACTGAGAAATGTGAAAAAAACCTATAACTTTTTTTGCCTGATCTTGGAATCTACCCCAGAAGTTTACCATGGATTCAGAAGCACAGAGCAAACATTATTCACCGGTTTAAAAAAAAAAAAACATCTGTCTCATACATTTTGAACGTGGAACGTGCACTTTTATGTACATGAAACAGCTGTTTTTAGTAGGCTAGAATTATTGACTAAATCTATGTTATAAGTTGTCATTACGATACCTTCCACCCGTTATTAAAAGTAGCATCTGGACAACTGACATTTAGCCATTAATCCAAAACATAGTGTCAGTTAAATAGATACTCACAGATAAACTTTAACCTAAAACACTTAATTCGTCTCCAAGAAATACACTGCCGTCCACTAACTAAAAAGCCGTTAAGTCACAGTTTGTCGTTTTTCACTTTTTAATGTATTCTTATACAACTTTCGATGCTCTATCTTTTGGTCTAAGAATCATTTTTCTATGATTAGTAGTTTAAGAGATACAGAAAATTGCTGAGCAGTTAAACCACATAAATTTCGTTAGTTCCTTAATTAAAAAGCGGCTAAGCCACAATACTTCTCTAGAAAGACGTTAAAATACCTAAACTGTTGAATTTTTTCTAAATTTCCTTAACTAAAAGTACGTTATCTGGTCATGCTTGACTAAAAAGCAGCTAAGCGTCTCTAACTGCCTTGATGCATTGTGTCTTACAAATAACCATCTGAATATCGTACCTTAACTACAAAGCAGTTATAAAGAAAAACTACACTAGAAAGCAGTTATATGCTCACAACGGCTTTTAAGTTATGTATTGAAATTAGTATTAGCTAAATATCAATCGCTAGAAAGCAGCTAAACGACAATGCTACCCTAAAAAGCAGTTAAACGCTTGTGAATTTCGTTTGCGTTTGAGCAGCTCAGCAGTGTGATTCAAGAAGAAGCAAGAGAATTATATGATTTTTACAAAACTTTAGAACAGAATACTCAACAGATATATTTTAGTAGCGACTTAGAAAAAGTAATTATGTTACCACGATTAGATACATTTAAATCCGTAATTTTTTGTCCTAGACTTACAGTATATAACCAAACTTTTGCACCAGTAGGAAAAATCACTGCGATGTGAAACTTTAGCTGCCATATGGCATGATGGTATAGCAGGCCGTAAACAGGATGCTATCATGAGTGCTTATTACAGTTTTTTCATAAAATTTCGAGATATCCAATCAATTAATTTGTGGCTTGATAATTGTACATCTCAGAACAAAAACTGGTTATTGTTTTCCATGCTAATTGAGCTCATTAATAGTGACTTAATAGGCACAAAAACTATCACACTATTTTATTTTGAACCGGGTCACACTTTCATGAGTTGCGACCAATTTCACCATCAAGTCGAATTAGCGATGAAGCGGAAAAAGACTATATATGATTTCACAGACTTTGAAAATGCTGTGGGCTCAGCAAATAATGGTAAAGTTCTGGTTAAATCCATGCATCCTCAAGATTTTGTAAACTACGCAGGTAATGTAAAAGAAAAATTCAAGTCACAGCGTATCTAAAAAATATGTCTGAAGTATGCTTTAAACGAGGAAGTTTTGATCTCCATTATAAGGAAGCTTTTAATGAGGACTATGTGTCTCTTAAATTTTTAAATGATAACTATTTGAAAAACCCGCATTTTTCTTTAACATTTCGTACGCAACCGAAAGGAATATATGATGAGAGAAAGCTTAATCTATTAACAAAGTTATCGCCAATTATACCTAAACATAAGATGGTATTTTGGCAAAATTTACCTATCATTAAAGGACATAATAATAATATATCTGAATCGAACCAGAAGAAAAACAAAAGAAACATAACTTTATAAACACAAAGACACTTTTTCAGTTTTTGTGATTATATAGTTACGGTTTTTTTAAGCTACGGTTTATTAAACGGTTAAAATATAAAAGACAACATTATTTTGAAGGTAACTTTACCTTTAACATAATGTTGTTTTTTAAATTTTATTAAATACTAGCTTTTGCCCGCGACTTCGTCCGCGTGGATTAATAGTTGCCGTTCCCGGGGGATTTCCGGGATGAAAACTATCCTATGTCCTTTCTCGGGTCCCGACTATATCTGTACCAAATTTCATTGAAATCGGTTCAGTGGTTTAGGCGTGAAGAAGAGACAGACAGACAGAGTTACTTTCGCATTTATAATATTAGTAAGGATTTTTGTTTACAACATATTTTTGATAATACTATACGAGTGTTACTAGGTATAATTGCTTATTGCGTTAAAATTTTTAATTAGTATATAAGCATAAAAAATGGCCAAATTTGTATTTTTATATATTTGTATTTTTTGCTTTTGTTATTTGACGGGCCTGTTGGTCTAGTGGTTAGTGACCCTGACTGCTAAGCCGGAGGTCGTGGGTTCGATTCCCACCCAGGACATACTTTGTGTGATGAGCATGATTGTTTGTTCTGTGTCTGGGTGTGATTTATCTATAATATGTATGTATTTATAAATTATATAAGTATGTATATCAGTTGTCCGGTTACCATAACACAAGCTCTGCTTAGCTTGGGATCGGATAGCCGTGTGTGAGTTGTCCCAAGATATTTATTTATTTATTTTATTTATTTATTTATTTATATATAAAGTCTAATGTTTAATTGATTATGTTGATCTCTGATTGTGATAATTATTATTATTTTTTAAGAGCATAAGAATTTGAATCTGAAACGATTCTTCATGTAAGTATAGTTTTTGAAAGTTTTTGATTTATTAAAGATGTATGTGATTGTGATCTCATTACTGAATAAGATTTTAAAAGTTTGATTAAACTCGTTTTATTTTATATTGTTTAATTAATAAGAAGCTTAGTTCTGTTGGTCTATTCTTTTTTTAATAAATAATGTTGTGATTCTTATGAAATTGTTTTTAACTTTTCAACTTTTCCCCCGGACGTGCTTATTTAAAAGGCAGTTAATTGCGAGTGAGATATCGTTAACTGCTTTCTAGTTATGCAATAGAAGAACCAATATAAAAATATGTTTTACAATACCGAGCTTAAAGGCGTTTAAAACCCCATAACTGCTTTCTAAGTAAGCAAAGTTAATCTTCCAGGTGTGAGCTACCTAGGCTATAAGACCGTTAAAATACTTTAACTGCTCTTTAACTAATGACATTTCGATAACTTCTACTACAAGTACAAGACGTGGCGGCTACAAGAAATTACTTTGCTATAAAGCAGTTAAGGTATAGTTAACGGCCTTAAAGTGCAGTATATATGTAAAATTGAAAAAGAAATGCTTAGCTAAAAGTTAGAAAATGAATTTAAATAAAATATAATAAATATAAATAAACGAAATATATCACATATTGTACACAAAGACTATACCTACATATTTAACTTGCAACCTTGTTCCTAAGTAGCATACTTTTCAAGAGACATCAATTCCCACTTATTTTCGCGTTTTCTCGAAAAACACTTTTTGCACTTAGCCGCTTTTTAGTTAGTGGACGGCAGTACAGATAATTCTACATAATGTATCTTAATTGCTGACTAAACCGACACAGTATGAGTTAATCAAGAGATAAAATTCTGGATAAAATAGTTGACATTATCCGAATCAACGTCGCCATCACGACCTAAATTCATAGAGTGCCTGTAATTCTATGACTAATGTTGTTTCTGTGGTTCCATGTACTTATCTAACGGTGAGGCAGGTCTGCTTACCTGTAAAGAGAGATAATTAATCATTAATATGTGATTCATGTTATGTTTTGGCATTAAAATGGGGTTAGTTCTGTTAAAACGGAACCAAGATAAGTCAAAATTTCATTTTAGATATTTATACTATTCTAAGCTTATGGTTTGGTTGTACATTGGCCTGTTTTTTTGGATAGTAGGTATGTGACACATTTGGTGTATTTAGTAAGTTTTTGGCAAAGTTAATTTGTAGAGGGTATACGAAATACTAACGGGTTAGTAACTATCCTAGTGATGTGTTACGCTAGATCAAGATCTATATGTGTGCCAAATTTCAACTAAAAGCCGTTCAGCCGTTTACCTCAGCTTGAAAGAGTAGGTAACAAACAAACATCCATCCATCCAATAATAGTAAAATGTAGGAAGGATTATCAATTTTTTTGTCATTTGTACGATTCATATACAAAAAACAATGAGAGATACTCCACGGGCTTAAAAATAAATATTCTACCATCTTCTAGATAACCACGGAAGGTTCCTACACACATTTACACAAATAAAATTAACATTACCTACTCACATATCACCGTATCCAAAAAAAGGTCCACTTTGACATTAACTATGATATAATTTAAAATAGATAGACTTTGTAAATGGTAGAATGAATAAAGTTATGGTCACTACTGACTCACTCCCGACAACCTTGATCGTGAGGTATTTTGCAATATATCTAAATGACGTCAACCTATCTAATTTTATCGTTAATTTTGTCGCTAGTTAATAGTTTGTTTTGATTTGGGAGGAAGTTGTAACAAAAAACTATATTAAAAACACTTCAAGTTATACGCTGTATTATAATCTTTACGTCGTAAAAAGCGATATACTTCCACGCCAATTTTTCATATTTTGTGTTCGTACCGCAGCAGTACTTCTAGCAGTTCTGCTGTGTCATGATTGGTTTAAAGCTTGATTACAATCAGTTTGTTTAAATGGAGTGTGGGGGGTTTGATGATAGTCTGATAGAGGATAATGAAGTAAAACAACATCTTTCAACTGAAAATACTTTTTATTGATGTTAATGCTTTTAGCGAAAATCATACTGAAGACTTAACAATATTTTTTCGTATTATTTTTTTAGAGCATGGCACTGATAATAATCTTACACAAAATCATTACGGACGCTTAAATCATATGTTCATACTTACTCAAACCTACAAAAGAAGAAAGCATAGCTAATAAAATCACGAATTAAATAATCCCGTAAGAACCTAATTATTAGACTAATAAAGAAGTTAATAATTAATAATGTAACACTCAAATAATCTGGCTACCGACTCCCGCCATAACAGTTTGTACCTACATTAATTAATTAGAAATTCAATTAACATCATTCCGACAGAACATTGAAGCTTCAAAACATAAGAATCCCATTACCAAAGGCCAAAAATTACCAAATTAACATTTACAATCACAAAAACGACTATTACCTTCAAATCATTCTAGATTCCGCGAGATATGACGGCAAAATTAATTTGGTAATCTAAATTCATGTTCTTTTTTATCCCATTTAGTAATAACCTTTAAAGTTACTGCTATAGAACTGAATTTCAAACAGCACCATCCTAATACTTTCAAAGTATAAGCCAAATTAGTCTTGGAATCATGCCGTTGGAATTTCGTACTTAATTGCGGTAAGATAAAGTCCAAATAGACAGTAAAGTTAAAGTGGTTGATGTTTCCGGTAGGAACAATAGTGAAGGATATTGTCCAGCCCATAACGAAGATCGGAAGTGATATGATTATCTTCACGGCTCGTTGATTCGGATTTGTAAGGACATGTTTGATTTATTTCTTGAGAACTCTATTACGGAAATGGCAAAGGTATTTTCATGTTCATGTCTCAATTGGATTTGGTATTTACTGCTACAATATTGTGTAGCTAGCTTCTGCCCGTGATTTCATCTGCCAAAGTTATATGTATATAGGACAAAAAAATGGATTTAATTGTTTTTGACCTTGAGCTAATTCCGTGTAACTGTGAAAGAGTAACATCCTTCCTTCCATTCATCCATTTTCACAAATTTTCCATTTATTTATTGACGTTGCATGGCAAAGGCCATTTTCTCATCTTTTTCTCTGGATAAGATCTGATGAGCATTGATTACCACTCTTGCTCAAGGGGAATTGCAGACTTTGCGATAATTTTCTTCACCCATGTTAGTGATGTTTAAGACAAACTAAGAAAGTACATATGAATTGAAAAAGTTAAATTGGTAATTGCCCAATATCAAATCCGTAGTAACCTCATGCAAATGATGCTCCGCCTCCTTCACACGCGGTTAATCACTAGGACATCAAAATATTTTGATTTTCATTCCAGCTCAGGTATAACTTTCAACATAAACTAATTTCTTCACTATATTTATGATGCATACTAATAAGAATTACTCCACCGAATAACATCACCAACTTTCCTAAAGATAATCCAGCCAATCTCAAGTTTTCTAGAAAATCTTTAACAATAAAAACTACGGCATTAAACCCCAAACCCAATTCCGTAAAAATTTGAAAACTCAGTTCAAAACTAAAATTGCAAGGAAAACAAACCAATATTTTCCATTGAACTTTTATATGGATTCCTAAGTTGGATTTTTATCTGTCTTGAGACCACAATTTACTGGATCTTCATAAAGAAGGAAACATCTAACGGAGTAAGCATTACATCATGTGCTATTTACTTCTCTTTATTTACTACTATTACTTCAAACCGAGGTATTATCCTGCATTATCCGTTCCGGTCCACAGAAAAATAATCTCCGATGTTAAAAGAACCAATGTTAGCCCAAAGGGGTCGGGTCAATGAACTCTCGAAGGTCCCTTTAAGGTCTCGTTTGGAGCCTTTGAGCCTTCGGAACGGTTTTTGATTTGACGATTTTATGGATCGGAAGGTAGTCGTTCGGGTAAGAGGTCAAAGGAGTGTTTCTGAAGTAATGTTGATCTGAAAAGTTGTAGCTTTGGAAATCAGAGCGGTGATTGTGAAAGTTACAAGTTCGTTAATGTAAAACATTCCGTTTTCCCAGTACAGTCTTGCTCTTTGTAATTAACGCTTTTGGAGTTTCGTTCTACATTGCCTTCGGAACGTTTTTTAAAAAATATTTTCTACTGATAAAGAATATTTATCGTATAATGTGTCAAGTTTAATTAGCATCGCTTCATTAATTACCAGGATTTTGGACTGGAAAGGTTGTGTTGCAAAAACGCTCTTAATATGAGCAGCGTTTTCTTTAGAATCATTCCTTTCTATTTCAAGATCATCACCGTCTTTATTTTCAGGACTAGCAATATACATCGCAGTTCTACTCATCTTAAGTTAAGTTTTTTATTACTAGTCCGCTCCCGTCTGTCGTGGCGTGATGTTATATAGCTTATGATGATGTCGTGATGTTATATGTATACCTTTCTCAGGGAAAGGTTTTTTTCAAATCGAACCAGTAGTTCGCGAGATTATCGCGTTCAAACAAACACTTCAACTTATATTAGCATAGATTCTCAAGTATATTATCGTCAAATCGTGTAGCAGTCGTGTCGTGAGCAGAGAGCAAGCCATACTGCCCAGCATAACGCATAAGCTCGACGTTTTTATGTTCACTCCTTCTTAACTCACCGGAAAGAAATTGTATGAAGCGTTGTTTTTGTTGAGGAAATTTTAAAATTATGATCTGACACAGAGTGACTTGCTTTTGAATTGTAGTTTATTTTTGTTTTTGTCTCGTTAAGGCTTTTAACTTTATTGGATGTTCGAAGGTCTTATACCGGGATAAGCATTGATGAGTTTTCATTCCTGTTCATTTGTACAAGTGAATCAGTTCTTTTTGTTTTTATTTTGAGTAGTGATGCTTTTAGTAAAGGATATCTATGTAGGTATATCTTCTTTTACATTACTCATCCTAATACTATTTATTGTATTATACAATGTTTTAAGGTGTTCCAATAGCATACGATAGTTTTGGTTAACGTTGTACCTACCTAATTTACCGTATCCTCTGAAACTCAGTAATATTGCACCTATCTTAAAATTACCAATTTCTACTACACCATCACGCCTGTATTCCTCGAAAGGGTAAGGCAGAGGTGTACCAATGTAAACCCACAGTTCGCCGGTATATTTAGGTCCCATGTAATAGGGGGCGAGCCTATTGCCATTAACCGGGCACAAATCCAAATTCCGAGCTGCTACTGAGAATTTCATAGAAAAACCCAATAACACTTTGCTCGACCTGGGAATTTTCTACTAACAAATTGATTATACAAAAACTTAAAATGTAAATCTTTAATACCTAAATCAGTGGAAAATTAGAGCTGTACAGGTTGCTTAATACTGGTCGAACAAAATTTAATGAGTCAATTGACACAAAAAGAAAAAAAAGTCGAGTAAAATTTATACAAAAGCCAAAACTTCCAGAACACTAAACTTGCATAACTATTAACATGCTTTACCAATTCCTAATTTTTATGCAAAAGTGCGATAATTTAGATACCCGGATCTAAGAAAAAAAAGAAACATTTGATTTGCATAAACCTATTATATTTGTCATCAGAGTAGGCTATATTATAGCCGTACCTTAACCGTGGTCGACTCACCAACTGACATTAAAAAGAAAAAAAACCAGCCACGTGCGTGTCGAAATCTCATATGAAGGGATCCGTATCACATTTCAATATTTATTTAAAAAAAGAGCTGTTTGTTAAGGAGCTCGACCAGGGAACTACTACCACCATACCTATTTCTGCCGCAAAGCAGCGTTGCTGTGTTCTCGTTTGAAGGGTATGTGTGCCGGTGTAATTACAGGCACATGAGATATTTCAACTTTGTTTCTGGGATGGCAACGCATCTGCAAGAGCTCAGGTATTACAGATGTCTATAGGCAGCGGTGACCATTTAACATCAGGTGGGCCGTCGGCTTGTGTGCTAATTTCTAGTATCTACCTAAAACGGTTCCCTGAGATACAGCCCTCTAAAAAACGGTCGGACAGTGACAGTGAAGACTTAGTATTAGGGTCCCGTTGACACCCTTCAGGTACAGAACCCTAAAAAAGCCAATTAACTGTTACCATGAACGGAATGTCCTTGAAATCAACACCACTTTCTTTTTTATTCAAATCTTCAGTGTGTCAGTGTGTCAGCATATTTCTATAAATAGCTTGCCTGTTGAATAAATATTGTGTTTCCATGGAATACTAGCGTGTAAATATTAGCTGTTTATCAAACCTTGAATAACGTTTATCTCGCGACTTAAATTAATATCCGTTAGTTTAGAACCTTGTTTAGTTTAGTGCTTCCTCTTACAGTTCCTACCAAAGCTTTAAGTGTTAAATAAACTGGGTTTTATTTCGTAAAACATTATTTTGTTTTTAAGTATGTTTTGTTAACATTTTTATCTCTCAAGTCTCTTTGATTAAATGTCAGTAACTAATAAATAATGCTTAAGAGGTTTTTTGTTTAGTCTCTGGAACTAAAAGTCGGATTTGAAAAAAAATTGTGTATGTATATTTGGAAGGAAATGAGAGAGGCTCTTGCCCAATAGTAAGACATAATAAGCTAGACAAAAAAACAAGATAGCCCAATTATTTCAAAGTATGGGGTATACAACACCATACGACACACGAGAGCGGAACAATAAGCAAAGACGTTACTTAACACAAAAACGAAACTGCAGTAGGCATACTAGTATTTAATATAATATTATGTGGGTTTTGGTGCCAGCTTTTTTTTTTAATAACCTAAAAGAATTCTTATTTTATTAATCTTCCAATCATTACTAAACATAACATTAATAGTCTTCTCAAGAACGAAGACCTACGAAAAGACGAAGAACCTGAAATTAAAATCAAGTTTGAACATCTCAAAGGCTGTAGAAAACTCGGCTCCGGTTAATCAAATACTTAGAAAACGTTATTCTTTAGGATACCCGATATTTGATGGGCTCTTCATTAGCAAAATGTGAAAGTTAAAACAGAAGTTTTGATTAATAAAATTTGTTTTATCACTAGCAAACCACCCCGACTTCACACGAGTGAAAATTCTAGAATATCCAGTGGATTTTCCATTAAAAAAAATCTTAATGTGCGGAAAATTGTAAACAAAACAAAAAAGAATCAACCAAATCGGTTCCGATGTTCTCGATTTTTGCGCTTACACGTTTAACAATTCATTTTTAGTATATACAGAAAGATGGAGTAGCCTTACTTATTCGAAAACAAGGCCAAATCATCTATTACAATTAAATCATCGTCATATACGAGAAAAAGGAATTGAATCAGGTCGTAAAAAAAGTAAGTCTTATGAAAGGGGTTCATAAGACTCTTACTTTTTTTTACAATATTTTGTCTTGTATTTTTGTAAACCTTGTACTTATATATCATGCAGGATGAAAAACAGTCAGTAGTTTGCTTATTTTCTTTCGTGACTATGTTCTGTCCATTGCAGTGGCAAAAGCCCAATACACCACATATTTATGTAGGCAACTAAACAAACTTTTGCATAAGATTTTTAAGCAAACACCTACCAACCTTACCTACCAAAACTGTTAGTTCTAGCCAACAAAGGTCAATAAGACGTAACGTACACTGATTACGGCATAAACATTAAACCAACAGCATCCTCTACGGCAAACCTGTACTGTTTGCGAACAGCAAAGAACGCCATCACTTGAGCAACTTGCTCAACATCGTGACGTAAGTTAAACGGCATACTTAACCATGTCACTCACTTACATAAGTAGGGTCGGTACACTGTCAATATATAAATGACATACTTTTTTGTTTCAATTAGAGTATTAACTGTGCTTATGTAATGATGTTGGGTTCAGTGTACTGGTTAGTACTAGTTTAGACGCTCAAAATGGGGTCTGTTATTTAGAGCCTGTATGAGCCAGGAGCTTTCAGGATTCGAAATAGAGGTTGCTGTGCCAAGTTTCGGGTTTTAGTTAATTCACATGGTGAAGAGGGCAATACCAGTCGGGCAAATACTGATGTAATAATACCATGTTATTGTCGGTAAGAGGATGTCCCTCCGGACGGAGGGTATCTAAGATCAGGGAAGACTTCCAAATACGAAATATTTCCAGTTACTTAACGTTAGTCAGTTTTCCGTCAAATAACTTGACTTCAAAATATGTACCAGATTTTGAGTAACCCATAAGTGAGAAAGTCCATGAGTGTCTGAGGATACTAATGGATAGATAGGATAAGAAGTCCTATCCACAAAACATCTAGTTTAATTAAACTAAGTAATTACTTATGGACCAAAATATAAACTACTTTTGTAAATTCCGCAATACTAACCACTAACATTTACCACCCACTTCTAAATCAAGGATCAAGGAGCGCGTATGTTCAGCTCTGGATCAACGGCGTAAGTGTGGGTAAGGAACGCCGATTTGGTTTTCCGTCAGTAAGAGACCGACCTACCCCTCAGACTTCCAATGCGTTGACAGTGCGACCGACCAGCCCCAGGGCAAGAAACATTGATTTTTACCCGGGGCAAAAAAAGGTCGAAATCAAGATAAGCCCAGACTTTATCTTCTGCCCTTATCTCCCCAACGCCTAAAGGTAATTAAGTCAGCTGTTTAATCAAAAAGTCGGATGAAGTTTGTTTAATTATCCGTAATTTGAGGGTAAATTGGCCTTTTGATGTAACAACATAATTAATAGCAAGGGATGACGTCACAGGGCATGTTGAGCCTCTGAATGTACCAAAGAGGTTGTCCTTTTAATTTGAGACGATTCATCAAGCTTTTATTGAGTGTCGTTTTGGTTTTGGGTTCTAAGAAACTGTGTTAAGGCTTTTCTGAAAGCGAAGTGCTTTTTACGGTACCGTAATTGATTGGGAAAAACGGAATGTTTGTTTTAATAAATATAAATCATTATTGTTTATTATGTTTAACAATCATTGAATGCCATGCCATTTGTATTTTAGCCAAGAAGTCTGACAACTAGTCTAACCAAGACGTACCGTGTTGCCCAATAACTGTGTTGTGAAGGTCAGATAGGCAGTCGCTCCATGTAAAACATTGGTATTTAGCTGCACCCGGTTAGACTGGAAGCCGACCCCAACATAGTTGGGAAAAGGCTAAGCAGATGATGATGATAATGTTTGTTATGTTTATCATTTACTCAAACTGTTTACGATCTTGTCACAATATTTGTAGATGTGTGTGTGTCATATTGTAAGATAAGCGTCTGATTGACGGCACGGTTGGCATAGTGGCTGGGCGCTTGGCTGCTGCGCTGCGTCGCGGGTTCGATACCCGCACGAAACAAATATTTGTATGACCTGTAAATTTTTATATTCCGGGTCTGGCTGTTTGTAAGTATGCAAGTTTATATGTTTGTTAACTCACCCACGATACAGGAAAAATTGAGAAAGCCTAGTGTGGGGCAACGTTTTTTTTTTAATTTAAATAAGTATCTAATAAAAAATAATATTTAATATAATTGGCCACTAGCCGTTTTATGTAAAAGTAAAATAAACAGACATAAATCTACAAAAACTAAAAAGAAATAAAACGGGGTTACTCATCCATTCAAGTAGGACAAAAACGTTTTGAGAAAGGTGAAACCAAATCCTCAGTCTACAAGTGAAAGCATACCACTGACTCCACAGAACCAGGTCAACATTTGATATCTTTGTTTTCGTAAAATCAACCTTAATTTCATATTAATGAGTTTGCATATGCATTAATTGCTTGTTTTGGTATTTAAAATGCAAGAGGTCAGGTTACGGTGGTTTTTGATGACTCCTGTGGGTGATCCAGTGTAAAATGGCCGGTTACGAGAATTTTTATTGATTGTAGGTATGTGTGACTGCAATTTATGGGTGTAATACTTTTGGCGGACCTAAGTGAATGTGGTTTATGAGAAACTAGCTTATGTCCGCGGCTTCATACGTATATAGGGCGGTTATCGGCGGCTTTCAAAACCCTCCCCTTCTCTTTTAAAAAAAAAAAGAGTTTTTCAAATCGGTCCAGGCGTCGTTGAGCAAACGGGAAAAATATATTTAAAAAATATATATCCCGACAAATTGAGAACCACCTTCTTTTTTTGAAGTCGGTTAAAAATAAAAGTGACCTAAGTTACTCTTTATAATATCAATTTATCGGTATCATATACATGTTTTATGCAATACTTGACTTCTATACGGTCGGAATCGCAAGGGCAGAAGCTAGTTTATAATATTACATACAATAAAATAAAACACAGTCCTTTCACCATATCGCAAAAAAAGTCTACATTATGCATATCAAAAACTTTACATTATCATTACGTTATTTTTCTAACATTTAAAACTATTAGATAATCACCAACCATTGTGTGATGAACAAATTAACATTATGCAGTCAAAATCACAAATTTAACACCTTATCCCCTACGCAATAACAGCTAATATGGTAGCAAAATTAAAATTTTCACAACTTAGGTAAATGCGATGTCAAAAAAAAATTAAGCGAATTTGAACTTTATTGGCTGGTGTTAAGAGTGATATGTTACTTTCGGGGTAGCGTGTGTTCTGTTCGTGTATGGCAACCTATTGGTCAATGTTTCGGCTGCTATTTATGGGCGGCACACACAATATGCAATGTCCGTTGTGTGGTGCAATGTGCGCTCGCCTTTATAATTTTCTATTGTAAAATTACTGGGTATTAAAGGATTGTTGTGCCGGGATGTATTTTATTAGGAGTAGCTTTAAATATAATACCAGCTTATTAGTGTCACACTGCAAGATAAAGTGCTCTTCTCATACAGAGATTTTTGTACCACCACGCTTGTTTAAAGCGAATTGTCAATTCAAAACTAATGTTTGGGAAGAAGGTTCCTTCAACGATATCAATGATGTCCAAGAACTTAAAACTAAGTCATATTAATTTTTGCCCGTGATCGGGTGAGGACCCCACATTACGTGCATAAAACGAGGGCGACTTAACCGCTGGACCATCATGACATCATTGACAGGAATCTTTAGTAAAACGAAGGTAAACCTTCAAATAAAAAAAAAAGATTGGATTTCTCATCCAAAATCGTATTAGTTCCATCACTGTTAATCTGTAGTTTCATCTTACTTACCCAATCCATATTAGTATGTTAACCAGTAGATATTTTAACTCAACATACCTGAAAAGATACAGAAAAAAAACATTAGAAAACAGTTTATAATCCAAGCATATAAATAACAAAAATAAAATTATTTATGTAAAATCTTACAACGATAAAATTATTTTCCCAAAACTAAATTTTGGTTCGCAATCCGACAAGACCTGGGAGAGATCGGGCGCAAAACCGAGGAGAGATCGGGTGCAAGACATCGGTCTTGGCTTTACAATTTTTTCCGAAACATACTCCGCGTTGCTACGGGAGATTACTCATGCAAACGCCCAACACCACTTTTCCAGGCTTTGGAATCAAACCCTTCACATCGGCAGTTAATATTCTTCAGAATTACAAACCCTTAGTTTCATACATCAAACAACAATCAAATTATTTTAACCCAGTTCACCAACTCAGTTGTTTTTCTTGACCCTTGCCAACTGAACTATGAAATGTTTGCCAACCATTTGTTACAATTTGCTATCAGTTTAGTCACGATTATTTTTGTTATAAACTAGTCGATGACCATGATTTTGTCTGTGGTATAATAGTACGATTTATGGGTCATCGTTGCTTTAATAATGATTGTTGGAGTTGGATGTCCTGATGACCCTGTGGTTAAGATCCTTGCCAGATGAGGTAAATTGTGGATGTGTCTAAGATAAACTTAGTAAATATATTTGAAACAGAAAAAGACACATTAGTACTTGCCCAAGTTCTGCTGCGAATTAACAGCAGTTCTGCTGCGAATTAACAGCATGAGACGCGGGTGCCTTAAATACTGGGCCATTCCAATATTTTTTATATTCATGAGGTTGCAATTTCAATACCGAGAAAGTACCAATGCGACTTTTTAATTCATGTGTATTTTCTTAGTTTAACTATAATCTTGGATATCTCTGGCATTAGTGAAGGAAAACACCGTGAGTAAAACTTGGACTTAGAATTAATATAAGACTAAAATTGCCAATCCCCCTTGACCAAACGTGGTGATCAATTGCTCGTGCCCTCTCTGTCTTGTACAGGGAAGGCACGAAAAAGGCCTTTGGCTTGCAGTAGGACAAAATAGGCTAGTATTATTACTATTATTTTATTTCTTTTCCTCTTTCTATGTTTCTATCCATCTATTGCTTAGTGTATCTTGGTTCAAGCTCGAGGCTCGTGACCAACCATTATTACATTTGGAAATTTTGAAAGGTACACTGAGTGTCACAATAGACGGTCAACTCCTGCACGTATTTTGACCACACCAATCCATTTCCAGACCTAGCCGATGGTTGCTTAACCTCAGTATTATTCAAGACATGGACTGTAGTGATAATTGTTACTAAAGGCAGTGCGTAACGGCTCTATCAGTAACGGATGTGATGTAAATTTTGTAGTTGCAGAGGTCATTCTGTAAGCTCTTGAAGGTGATATAATTTATTATGTTACTAGAGCATGCTAGTGTCTCTACCTATAATAGGTATATGTAGAGTTAGTTATTTGTGTTGTTATTCTATATCGGTAGATTTTTTATTTTGTGACAAACTTGACCTTGCTACCAAGATTTTGCTGAATGTATGTCCATCCGTCTGTCACAAGTGTTATATCTATTGAATCGTAATTGGTAGATACTTGAAACGTTGACAGAGTCTTACTATGGTCGCTACAACAGCAAAATAATCGAACAAGAAAACATGTTTTTTGGATATTTCTTGCTCGATCTTATTATACGGTGTTTCGAAATCATTCGTTTGCGAATTTACTTGAACTTGCTTGGCTTTTTCTTTCAAATAGGTACGCGTGAAACTGCAATCCTTACTAATATTATAAATGCGAAAGTAACTCTGTCTGTCTGTCTCTTCTTCACGCCTAAACCACTGAACCGATTTCAATGAAATTTGGTACAGATATAGTCTTGGACCCGAGAAAGGACATAGGATAGTTTTCATCCCAGAAATTCCTCGGGAACGGGAACTATTAATCCACGCGGACGAAGTCGCGGGCAAAAGCTAGTGACTTATAAAACGAAAAAAAAAAATTACAAATCAGAAGGCCTATCCTACTAATTGAAAACGTCCAAAATCCAGACGCAATTTCATCGCAGCGACAATCGATATTAGAAAATGTAGAAAAATGAGAGCCAGTTTTTATTGAGACCGAGATTAGATTACGATAATTCCTAAAAGTTAGTACAATCGCTCCCTAGCTGTATGCTGGGAGGAAGGAATGTTCAAAAACTGATATAACTACGGAAATTAAACATACATTACTCATTTCAGTAGCAGTGCTTATCCTAGGGAAGTCCGCAAACAGTTAATGTATGTGAGAAATAGTAAAACTGGCAATAATTTCGAGTGTCAGCGGATATGGTGCAAGTAGGTGAGGTCGATGTATCGTGCCGAAGGTAAATTGTTATATGAAGGTGAAAATTATTACGTACTGCCTTTTACCCGTGATTTTACTACGGGTACACGAAAAGAAGATAATGCATTACATTCAATACTATCACGCCTGTATTCCCCGAAGGTTTAGGCAAAGGTGTACCATGTACACCGACAGTTTGCCGCTATGTTTAGGTCCCATGTAGTAGGGGGCGAGCCTATTGCCATTAACCGGGCACAGATCTTAACACTAAACAGCTACTGAAAATTAAAAACACTTAGTAACATTTTGCTCAACCTGGAAATCCAACCCAAGACCTCTAGCGTAGCAGTCGCGCTTAGGACCAACTAGGCTAATGAGGCAGTCAGTAGTAAACCTCATTATTATAACCTTCGCTTATAAAAGTCGATCTCACAATATCAAACTAGCACTTGTTTTCTAACTACCATGAATGTAAATATATATAACTCAAAGGTGACTGACTGACTGACTGACATAGTGATCTATCAACGCACAGCACAAACCACTGGACGGATCAGGCTGAAATTTGGCATGCAGGTAGATGTTATGACGTAGGCATCCGCTAAGAAAGGATTTTGATCAATTCTACCCCCAAGGGGATAAAATAGAGGATGAAAGATAATACTTCTTAACGCGAGCGAAGCCGCGGGCAAAAGCTAGTAAACCATATAAAAAGTCAGTGTTTTAAAAACGGATATATTACAAGGCTTCCAGATCTTGCGCAAACGCAACGCGTCAAAACGGTCGTCTTGCTTACAAATTACTGTTACGCCACACGCAAACAATCGGGTTTGTCGGACGCCGGCTCACTTGAGTCCTAGGTAATAAATTCTGCATACTTGATTGATATGTGTTATCCTGTTCGTCGGTAAACCCTGTGGGTCTAGCACGTGCGCGCTGCCTTGAAAGTATTCTATTTTTAAATTGGAAATATAATTATATCCTATAGTTTTTATTACTTATCTAACAACTAGCCTTTGCCCGTGACTTCGTCCGCGTAAATGTCGGATATATTGAAAATTCAATCAGAATTCGAAACACACGTGGCGCCATTTGTTATAAAAAATACAGAAAAGACACGAGGATTGATCATCACGCTTGCTCAAAGTGGATTGGTGATTTTAGACTTATTTATAAGTCCTCGAAGGGTTAGGCAGAGGCGTACAATGTACACCCGCAGTTCGCCGATATGTTTAGGTCTCATGTAATAGGGGGCGAGTCTATTGCCATTAACCGGGCAAAAATTCAAACTCCGTGCTGCTACAAAAAATGTCATAGAAAAACCCAATAAAACTTTGTTTGATTTGAGAATGGAACCCAAGACCAATTGTAGCTTCAGTTTTGCAATTTAAAAAACCTCTGCATCTGTACTTTTTCTTTTAGTCTTTAATTATAAAAAACAACATGTCACTGGAGAAAGCACACACACATATACAACACAGTCTTATCCAATGAAGTTACATAACTCACACTCTCACTGCCTAGAACTTGCTAAGTAAATAATATATTTATTGCATTTACTGACGATGTGATGACCTTAAGTATGAACTTTGGCCCAGCACTAAGACTGGACGGACGAGATTCAAGATGGCGACGTGAAAAGAGAAGGGAAATAACATGCAGATGGTAAGTTATTAAATGTTATAACACATTAATACTAACTACGGATTGATTACCTATAACATTGCCCTGTGGGTTTGATACCCAGGTCGGCCGAAATACATTTATTTCCATTGGACCATTTACAGACACTTTAACTGTCAAGAAGTTACGCAGATAGTTGCAGCTAGTTAAAAAAAAGAAGGAAGGTTGAATGTTGGTGGTGTGATACCCCCGTGCCTCTGGAAACACGTAAAGCCGTCGATCCTGCGCCTCTCCCCGATCGTATTCGGTAGCCGTACTATCGGATTATGAGAGTGATAGAAGAGGGAGTGCATCTATATTTGCGCTTACACTTGTGCACTATAACATTATGATCTCCTGCATACTTGGCTAGTCTGCATTGAGATTGCCCGTCGTAAACGATCCATCATCGATATGGTTTTATTTTATACAACAAGCACAATAAGTATCGACTATTGATATGGACAAAGCCTTCAACCTGTATAAATATTATGCGTAAAACGGGTATTTTCAATTAGAATACAGATTTAATAAAGTAAATGCAGCAAGTCAGCTAGGACAGCCCTCTTCTAATCAGATTTGGTCTTCTCTTTAACACACTTTTAAGTAGTAGTGAAGCTCTTTGTGAAGTAGCTCGACCGGGAAAGTACTACCACCATGCCTATTTCTGCCGCAAAGCAGCGTTGCTGTATTCCGGTTTGAAGGGTATAAATGTCGGTGTAACAACAGGCACATGAGATATTTCAAATTTGTCTCTGGGATGGCGACGTATTTGCAAGGCCTCTGGTATAGGCAGCGGTAACCACTTAACATCTGGTAGGCTGTCGGTTTGTTTGCCGTCCAAAGCCATAAAAAAGACCACAAAACGTCAACAAATATTTGTATGACATTAAAAATCGTAATACAAAGTGACGAACTAACATACAGTGTCCTTACTAAGACCAGGCGGCCTTGTACGCGCGTGCGCAAGCTTTCAACACCAAGTTACCCAAGAACCACCAGTTAACCAAGACCTCTTCAAGTGTTGTGTTTACTCTGTGGCTTGGTTCAATTCAAAATGGTGGTTGCAACCAGTGTAAGTTGAGCTTGGCTAGTAGTGAATTTGGAGCAATTGGACATAATAAAAATCATGGTTATGTTTCTTAATGGATTAGACGTAAAGAATTAACAATTGCTATGAAAAAATTTAGTGTTAAATGAAATTTCGTTTGGTATAAAGTATCAGCTTCTTATAATTTAGCGCTACGTTAAAGTAAGTCTGGGAAAAACAAGTGAACATCAGGTTTTTGAAGAGAAAACTTCTTCAGCCACGGTAAGCGATTTTGGTCGGCCATTTTGGGAATGGCTGCACGGGGAGGCGGGACCGGCTAGAAAACAGCGGCCTGTCGCACAGTGGGCTGAAAATCGGCTCTAGAAGACTTAGGGTTTTCAATTTCTAAGTGTCGGTTTTTTTGACAGATATCGCTTCTATTAGTTATTACCATACACAAAAATGTCACCCGAGTTAATTCTGCTCAAAAACGAAGGAATTATAATTTTTTTACGAAAAATTTGTATGGAGCCAGCATGAAAAATCGAATTATCTCTGAAACGGCAACGAAAACCGTAATATCCTCACAGGTGATTTTAGTACTAATTATTTATGATTTTTTGACATACTTTATATAAAGGTTCAAGATGCCGATTTTTTTTTAAAAATCGTCTAAGTATTTGTATTTATTTTTACATATAAAACGGTTCCAAATGGTGTTTAAATTACGGAACATAGACTTTTAACAACAACTAACACTCAATAGTATCACCCCTATATCCCCGAAGGAGTAGGCAGAGGTTTATAGTACACCCACGCTTAGACAACTATGTTCGAGCTAGATATTTTTCATCACAAAATGAGTTTTAAAACTTTTCATTCACTCATATCAGCCTAAAGCCGTCCACTGCTGAACTTAGGCCTCCCCCAATCATCCGCCGCTTGCTAGCTTCTTCAAATCGTCAGTCCACCGTTCAGCAGGGCGTCCCACACTATGTTTGCCAAAACGAGGTCTCAGCACCGTATTTAGCTTGTTGTGCGCCCTGTGCGAGCTTCTATAACGGCGTCCTGTGCGGGCTTCTATGAAGGCGCCCTTAAAATAAATCTGGTCCTGGTTTGGTCATTTCTGCGCCCCTCCAGGGTCTGCGCGCTGTGCCTGGGCACCGCTGGCACTGCCCTAGTTACGACACTGCGTGGTCTTCACTCTGACACGTATTTGCTCCGCTGACCGTCTCTACGTCTGCAGACCTGACCGGCCCACTTCCACTTCTGCGAGGAATGTCGGTGATTTTAGTTCTCTGGCGAATGACTTTATTGCGAAATTAATGCAACAGAGGAATCCCGAGCATTGCCTTCTCCTTCGGGTGTTTTACACCAAATTTCGCGCATTGTCCCGGATACCACCCAACAGTGGGTTTTGTGTTGGGTGGCATCCGGGAAGATGCGCAAAATTTTTGTATCGTTGATCCCACAATCCCTTAAAACCAGGGTGTTTAACCAGTGCTTCCTACCTGTGATAACCTATGGAGCCAAAAATTGGACACTCATCGTGAGGCTGGGGCACAAGTTCAAGGTCGCTCAGCTTGTCAATGAAAGGGCAATGCTCAGAGTTTCTCTGGTGAACAGATTTCGTATTGAAGTCATCCGACAGAGAACTAAAGTCACCGACAGTGCTCGGAGAATTAGTACGCTGAAATGGAAGTGGCCCGGTCATGTCTGCAGACGGACAGACGGTTGGCGGTGCAAACACGTATAAGAGTGATGACCACGTTTAGGCAAACGTAGTGTGGGACGCCCTGCTGAACGGTGGACTGACGATTTAAAGAAGCTAGCAAGCGGCGGATGGGTACGGGCTACCCAGGACTGGGATGGGTGGCGCTCTTTGGGGGAGGCCTAAGTTCAGCATTGGACGGCTTTAGGCTGATATGAGTGAATGAAAAGTTTTAAAACTCATTTTGTGATGAAAAATATCTAGCTCGAACATAGTTATCTAAGCGTGGGTGTACTATAAACCTCTGCCTACTCCTTCGGGGATATAGGGGTGATGATACTATTGAGTGTTAGTTGTTGTTAAAAGTCTATGTTCCGTAATTTAAACACCATTTGGAACCGTTTTATATGTAAAAATAAATACAAATACTTAGACGATTTTTAAAAAAAAATCGGCATCTTGAACCTTTATATAAAGTATGTCAAAAAATCATAAATAATTAGTACTAAAATCACCTGTGAGGATATTACGGTTTTCGTTGCCGTTTCAGAGATAATTCGATTTTTCATGCTGGCTCCATACAAATTTTTCGTAAAAAAATTATAATTCCTTCGTTTTTGAGCAGAATTAACTCGGGTGACATTTTTGTGTATGGTAATAACTAATAGAAGCGATATCTGGCAAAAAAACCGACACTTAGAAATTGAAAACCCTAAGTCTTCTAGAGCCGATTTTCAGCCCACTGTGTGTCGGGGGAGCGGTGAATGCTTATGCGAATCCCGCACCCCCGGCCATAGGCAAAGGTGGAACACCGCGGCGGTTTTAGCCGGTAAGAGTCCGGCATGCCCCTCCGTCACCCCCACGACGGAGGAGTTCTATTTCCACAGAAGTAATCAAAGACATAAATCTTTTAGTTAGTTTCAAATAAACCATTTACAGACACTTCCGAATTACCAGAAAGTTAATCATTCAATAAGTTGAAGCTAGTTGCTCGTTTCACACAATAAGTGTAAGGAACACAAAAACGGGATAAAAGTTATCCTTTGTATTAAGATAAAACAATAAATCTTTTTATGTGCCAAATTTCAGACAATACTGTTCAGCAGTTAAGGCGTGAAAAAGTAACAAAGATCTATCCGTCCATACTTCCAAACAAACTTTTGTTTTTGTAAAAATACCATTCTATCACATACCATCACGCTTGTATTCCCCATAAGATACTGCGCCCCCGGAACGCAAAGGGCACATGAAGGAACATAGATGGGTTTTAGTCAGTAAAAGTCTGACACTCCCTCCCGCCAGGGCGGGGGAAGTTGTTTGATGATTTCCCGTCCATAAAAAAAGAGGTTTACCAAATTCAATGTACACCAACAAACACTTATGCATTTATTTACTTTTTGTAAGAATAGGTCGACAATTTAAAAAAGTCTCTTAATATAACATTACATATTTCTATCGTACTTATGTAGTATAGACCCCAATTTTGACCCCAGCAGGGTCCTACCTGCACAGTACAATATTATGATTAAATCAAGCATTCTAGAACGTTGTCTTACTTCTGGAACATTACAAAATCAATAAATAAAATTGAAGGTCTGTTTGTAATGTCAAAATAACAGCTTTTTGCTCAATGCGTATGAATGTTTACAAGGTATTTACAAAATAAAACCAATTTTTAAAATGTATGTCAGTCTGTCTGTCGGTTTGTTTGTTCGGTCTCATCTCCAAAACAGCTGGACCGATTTTCACGAGTAGATAACTTATGTTATAAGAAGTAACTAAAGACGCTTTTACTGTCGCAAAAAACAACCGTCATAACCTCCACTTATGCTAACGAAGCTACGGGCAGAATCTAGAAGTTTGAAAATCAAACATTCTAGAACGTTCTTTTGCTTCTAGAACATAAACATGATTGGCTGGACATATTGACAGGTCTTAGTACAATGGACGTGATTGGCCAGTTTTGCTCGCAGCAAGAAGTTAGCTATTGTTACGTCGTACGTACGAGATCTTTCCAGAAAGCACGTGATTACAGTGTGTTTGGCTAAAGGCTTCGAGAAGCATTCCACTATTATTATTATTAGTTGAAAGTTAGTTGTCATTGTAATTTCGACCGTACGCCGAGGGCATAAGGTACCTATTTCTTTATTCGGTACAAGTAGACATTGCCGGAATGTTCGTGAACATTGGTGTGTTGTATAAAAGCACAAGCGCCGACAAACGAGAGTCAGTCTGATTCAGGCGATACAACGAAGCGAATCGAAGTGAACTTAGTGCGATATTTAAGCGAATAGTGATCAGTACTGTATTTGTGATTAAGTTTAAGTGTTTTTGTGTTTAATAAAGTTATTAAATTGTCTGAGTGGTAGTAATTAATTTATCCCATACCCAGCTCGTAACAATTTGGTGTCAGAAGTGAGGGATAAATTATGCCAATTCTACCAAAGGACGACACGGACGGGATCCGTACCAGGAGTCAGCGACAGCAGGACATGGACCAAAGGCGGTTTGGAGATTCTCCAACACAGAGACCGGGTGGTGTCCAGCCTACGTCAGTGCCAGTCGCTGGCCCATCCGCAGTTCCTACAGCATCAAGTGCGCCAGACTTGTCAGCATTAATGGCGCTGCTACAGGAGCAGTCTCGCCGTCAAGAGGAGCAGGCTCGCCGGTTGGAAGAGCAGTTGCAGCGAGACAAAGAGGAGCAGGCTCGCCGTCAAGAGGAGCAGGCTCGCCGGTTGGAAGAGCAGTGGCAGCGAGACAAAGAGGAGCAGGCTCGCCGTCAAGAGGAGCAGGCTCGCCGTCAAGAGGAGCAGGCTCGCCGGTTGGAAGAGCAGTTACAGCGAGACAAAGAGGAGCAGGTCCGCCGCCAAGACGAGCAGATGCTCCTCATAAAGGATCTTCATGCAACTTTTGGCAAAGACCTAAAGGTGATGAAGGATCAGGTACAGCAGCACGAGAATCGCCTCTCAGAAGCCGAAGTTCAGATCGCTGGGGTGAAGAAGGCTTTGGGGGAACTGAAGACTAGAGACGTGACTGTAGCTTCAGTAGTTGCTGCACCTTCAGCGCGGGGCTTTAAGGTGCCTCCATTCGATGGCACATCTTCGTGGTCGGCTTATAAGATTCAATTTGAGGCCGTTAGGAAGGCGAATGGATGGACAGAGCCGCAAGCTATGACCGCGCTCACCTTGGGCCTCCGAGACCAGGCCCTAAACATTCTTGAGGCGCTCGGCAAGAATGTGACCTACGAGCAGCTGCTGGAGGCGTTAGAGTCCAGATACGGTGACGCGCACCTGGAGCACGTATTTCGTGCTAAGTTAAAGGATCGTGTTCAACGTAGTGCCGAGAACCTACAGCAGTGGGCCCTCGAAGTTGAAAAGCTGGTTCGAAAAGCATACCAGTCTGCCCCTGCACTTATCGATGGGAATCTGGTACAAGCGTTCGTTGATGGAATACGCGACCTAGAAGTTAGAGCCGCTGTGAGACTTGGGCATCATGAGACGCTGAAAGACGCCTTGGCCCATGCCTTAGAAGTAGAGGCAGTGAGGCAGGACCACCGAACGCACCGCGTCAGGGAGGTTGTAGCATCACCTATACGCGACCGGCCGCAAGGGTACAGTCCTAGGTGCTACACGTGCGGAGAACGGGGTCATCTTCGGTCAAGCTGTCCTAAGCGCAGCAGCCCGAGAGAAGATCAGCAGGGAAGGAGGGCTGAAGTGACTGCCCAGCCACAGCAGGAAAACGAGGACTGGAGGACTGGGAGGCGGGTGCTGGCTGGCATTGGAAGAGCCCCGAGAATCTTGATGTCGCAAGCACATGATGGGAACAGCCTGACCATCAAAGGCGAAGTCAACGGAACACCATGCAAACTGACGTTGGATACTGGAGCTTCTCACACGGTCGTCAATTCTCACCTAGCAAGTCGGTTTCTTGGGGGCTACGTCGATAACCACGACCGTATACGATTACTAACAGCTACCGGTCAGCACATAATCGTCCGCGGCAAGAAGGAGGTGGAGTTAAGATTGGGTGATAGATCTTACCAGCACAATGTCATCGTGGCCGATATAGTGGACGATTGCATCTTGGGTTTGGACTTCATGCGGAAACATCGTTGCGAGATCGACGTTGATCAAGGAGTATTGAAATGTGGTTCAGATGAAGTCTTCATGGAAGGTGCACCATCAGGAAAAGTGTACTGCTTGAAAGAGTTTGACTTCATAACTGAACATCGCAGTAGGAGAACTCACGGTAACGCAGACGCCTTGTCAAGAAGACCTTGTCCTGAAGACTGTAAGCACTGTGCCAGGCAAGAGACTAAGGAAGTAGTGCCCGTGAGGATGCTTAGAACAGATCTCAGCAATGAATGGAAGGAAACCCTACAGCAGGCTCAGCAAAATGACTCGGACCTCAAACCGATCCTCGAGTGGGTCAAAGCTGGTGCTCCTAAACCTAAATGGAGTGATGTGGCTGCGATGAGTTCCATCACGAAGAGTTATTGGGCGCAATGGAACAGCTTGGTGATCCAGGATGGAGTCTTGTGCCGTAAATGGGAAAACGCTCGAGGGGACAGCTGTCATCTACAAATGGTTGTCCCTAAAGCTAAGGTACCGGATGTTCTACGGCTCTACCATGATGGATGTTCAGGAGGACATATGGGGGTAAAAAGGACCCTACTTAAAATTCGAGAACGCTTTTACTGGATCCACTGTCGAGATGATGTGGAGGACTGGTGTCGCAAACGTACCAGTTGTGCGGCCATGAAAGGACCCCACATACGCAGCCGAGGTGCATTAAAGGTGTACGATATTCGACAATCCGGCCAACAGATGTCTGAGAAGATGAAGACCCGTTATGACCGCAAGGTAAACAGTAGGGGTTTCGACAAGGGTTCACTGGTGTGGTTACATAACCCAGTGCGGAGCAAGGGGAAGTCCCCGAAATTACAAGCAAAATGGGATGGACCATACCGAGTCGTGACTAGGATCAACGATGTCACCTACCGAATACAGAAGGGTCTACGAGGTGCGCCTAAGATTGTCCATGTAGACCGATTGGCCCGATACTACGGGGCTAATGATGCTCGGGACGAGCATGTCTAAGGAGGGGGCAGTGTTACGTCGTACGTACGAGATCTTTCCAGAAAGCACGTGATTACAGTGTGTTTGGCTAAAGGCTTCGAGAAGCATTCCACTATTATTATTATTAGTTGAAAGTTAGTTGTCATTGTAATTTCGACCGTACGCCGAGGGCATAAGGTACCTATTTCTTTATTCGGTACAAGTAGACATTGCCGGAATGTTCGTGAACATTGGTGTGTTGTATAAAAGCACAAGCGCCGACAAACGAGAGTCAGTCTGATTCAGGCGATACAACGAAGCGAATCGAAGTGAACTTAGTGCGATATTTAAGCGAATAGTGATCAGTACTGTATTTGTGATTAAGTTTAAGTGTTTTTGTGTTTAATAAAGTTATTAAATTGTCTGAGTGGTAGTAATTAATTTATCCCATACCCAGCTCGTAACACTATTTTATTGGCCGAATAAATAAATCTTGTTGCCTCATTGTTCGGCCCGTTGAAGGAAATTATTAAGTAACTTAAGTTGCTATTATCGGAAAGATTGATTTATTGTGAATATTGTTTATAATGTTATTAAGCTAGTGGTCCTTGAAAGGTGTGGGGATACTTCAAATGGATTTGGTTCTGTGAAAACAATCATGTCAAAATTCATTATAAGCCCAGATTTCGTCACGAAGTTTTCCTTTAACCGATGAAGAGATATAAATATAAATAAATATACCATCACGCCTGTATTCCCCGAAGGGTTAGGCAGAGGTGTACCAATGTACACCCACAGTTCACCGGTATATTTAGGTCGAATGTAATAGGGGGCGAGCCTATTGCCATTAACCGGGCACAAATCCAAACTCCGAGCCGCTACTGAGAATTTCATAGAAAAACTCAATAACGATGAAGAGATGTCCAAGATAAACTTGGAAAGTACATATAAATTCTTCTTCTTAGCGTATCGATGGCAAATAATAGAACATAAATAATTAAATAAGTAAATAAGATATTTTTTAAATACTATGATTGACCCAAATTCGGCCACGGCAACACCATCCTCCGACGCATATAAATTGAAAAAGTCACATTGGTACTTGCCCGGTATCGATCCATTTGATTTAGGATTTGTGAACGATTAATGGCAATAAGCTCGCCCCCTTTTACTTGAGACCTGAACATATCGGTGAACTGTGGGTGTATTGGTAGGTACACCTCTGCCTAACTCTTCAGGGAATACAGGCACGATGTTATGTTATGTTTAAACAATTAATATGACAATTATCGAGACGATAATTTCTCAATACACCACAAAGTACAATCATTCACAATATATAAACCAGCATTTCTGCAAGAAAAGACAAGCCAGGGTCGTCTTAGATAGTCTTGATATCAAATCTATTCAATACTGAATCCATGCAATTATATATTTGGCAATAGGTACATAAGATCATTTAATGGCGAAATTACTTTGTTCTCTGATGCGAACGATATAATTATAAATCTATTGATAACCAATGTATAAAAATATTTATTGTCTTGTTCTTGAATTATGACATAATGTCCTATGGCCTAAGAGAAGGGAGTCATTGATATCATGGCGGTTGACAGGATGAAATGGAAGAAGAAAACGTGTTGCGCTGACCCCAAGTTATGTGGGATAAGGGCAGGAAGATGATGATCATGCAAGAAGAAACTTACTTGAATTAAGAAACCACAGTTTTTATATAAAAGAGGAGAGTACGCTTAGATGGTTCAGTCATATTGAGAGGACGAGTAAAAGGCGACTAACAAAAGGGATTTATATGGCAGATGTGAGTGGCAACGCCTTGAGGTCCTTCTAGGAGACGCCTAGAAGGACCTACTCTGACCTTATTGGTGAGGTTCTTCAGAAAAGTCGGGTGCGCAGCACTCGTAATCGGCGTGCTTGTATGACCAGATGTATGAACGTGGACGAACGAAAGCAATATGTAAGGATCGTAGCAGGTGGCGTTCTGTGATTCCTAACCTACCTCCATGGAAAAAAGGCGTGAGTTTATGTATGTATGTAGGAAACCACATACATACATAAACTCACGCCTTTTTTATATTTAAAAACAGGAACAAAAATTTAAAAATAGAAACTAGTACTGGCCGCTAACGTTATGCAGAAATGAGCCATTAGCGAGTACGCACGCTAGGCGCAGGCGCAACTAATGTTGACTAAACTTTCGCCAAGTTCAAGCGTTACTTTCTCGAGTTCAACGAGGTTAATATTGCGGACCGTACTGCTTTTTGTTGGTAATCTATAGTATCTAATGGTATTAAGCTAAAGCGTTTGTTTGTTAGTTTGTACCGAATAAGCTCCAAAACTACTAGACCGATTTATAAAATTGTTCACCATTAAATAGGTACTGCCTCGTTAGCCTAGAGTGGTCCTAAGCGCGACTGATACGCCAGAGGTCTTGGGTTCTATTCGAAGGTTGAACAGTGTTATTGGTTTATTTTTTATGAAATTCTCAGTAGCAGCTTGGAGTTAGGATTTGTGCCCGAGTAATGGCAATAAGCTCGGCCCCTATTACATGGGACCTAAAAATACCGACTAACTGTGAGTGTACATTGGTACGCTTCTGCCTAACTTTTCGGGAAATACAGGCGTGATAGTATGTAGATAACTACATTTTCCTGAGTAACATAAACCATATAACATCACGCAAAGACCTACAGGAGCGGAGCAGTAACCAAAGACGTAACTTAACGTGGATGAAATAAGGAACGCAAACGAAGTCGCGGGCGAAAGCTAGTTGTTTATGCTATCATTATTAAGTTTCACGGAGTTTGCTGTTGTTTAGAAGAGAAAATGTTGTTGTTCTGTTGTTGCTATTTTTCTTTAATTTCTAACAACAATTTACAAGATTTTGTTGCTAACGAGAATTTTGTTCGGTAACTCAAAGTTATTGGTAAGTGTCAATATTATGATAAATTATTATTTTGTTTTATAAAATAGCAATAATCTCTGTCCTAGCTAGCCCACTGGCTCGCTTGGGTGGGCCAGTGCTTGACAGGGTTGCGGAATTTGTTCGAAACAGTTACCGCTGCCCTGAAACGCAAAGGCATTAGGAGGAACACGGATGGGTTTTAGTCAGTTAGAGACTGACACTCCCTTCCGCTCCGCATGGGGCGGAAGAAGTCATTTGATGATTTCCCATACTTACTTAAAAAAAATATTTATTTTCATTATTAAAGAAACGTTACAAGGATTTTCTAATAATACATAAACATCCAGACCCGGTAAAACTACATGTAGTTCCCACAAATATTTTTTCCGTACGGCCCTCGAACCCACATATACAAGTAAAATGACTTTATTCCTAAGTAAATCTGACAGTTCGCTTTAGACGTTGGTTTATTTAAATGTAAAGGCTTGCTCAACGCTGAATACTCTACTGGTATCCTTTCACTACTTACGGATAATGATCTCTTCTGATCTTTTGAACAGGCAACTTGCAACTGCACCTAATCAAGACATACTGGAAATACTTAGATTTGACCTGCATTTATATTATTTACTAGATTCCGCCTGCAATTTCGACTGCGTGCCTTTTTTTGTCTCACGTTAAGTTGCGTCTTTGGTTACTGGTCCGTTCCCGTAGATTGTAGCGTGATGTTATATAGCCTATGTTACTCAGGAATAATGTAGCTATTGTATATATAAACGAAGTAATTTCGTCATCAAATGCTCTTATGTACTTACCTATTGCCAAATACATAATTGCATTTATCTCGTCTATCATTCAGTATTGAATAGATTTGATACCAAGACTATCTAAGACGACCCTGGCCTGACTTTTTCTTGCAGAAATGTATTGGTGTGAAATGTTTTAAATCGGTTCAGTAGTTTCAGAGGTAATTCGGTACAAACAAACAAACAAAAAAATCCTCTGTGTAATATGTGTATGTATTCGTAGGAGTATAGATTGCAGTGATTAGTATCACCTTAAATAGGGGCTTAAATAATATAGATATTTTTAGACACTCATTCGTGATACATGAGGTTGAAAGTACCAGTGTGACTTCCCCAATTCATTATAATATGTACTTTCTTATATAAACCTACCTATTAGTAAGCCAAACTTAAAGTTTTTAAAGACATGAAACATGTAAATTCTAAACCAATTATATAAAATTTTCGTTAATAAAAAACTTAATTAATCGCTTCCTCACCTCAGCAATCAATCACCCGACACTTACCAATCAACATAATTTACCAATTAACTTTTTTATAAAGCAACTAACCCACGATACTACCTTTTCAAAAAATTGCACTCGTTATAGAAATACGCTACCGTTCGTCCCAGTTCTTACTTTGCACAAGTTCTATCTAAAAACATTTTTTTTTACCTGGCTTTTGTATTGCATTGATATATAATGTGCATATAATCATGTCTAATATTCCAGCTCAATCGAACACCGGGAAGACTGGCTATTTAACGTGTAAGATATGATTGAGTTCCTATGGCCACTCTTTGGTTCCATCGTCAGACTAGCTCTGTCATATTTTTATATTGCATTGTCATGCGAATTGCACATTTACGCAAATTTTCAGCTCAATCTAAAATCGGGAAGTGGCTCAAATTTTACTTGTAACATTTGAGCACAGACACCAAGATAAGTTAATAAAAGTTTTATTTTTTAACCTCAGATCAAATGTATTTCTATAGATTTTTGTGATGGGTCAAATTGAGAACCTCTTTTTTTTTTAAGTCAATTAAAAACCAAAACTATAAAGCATCAAAAAATTCCTCCGCATCGCCGTCAACTGGAAAGGTGCCTGGCGCGTTGCAACGTTGAATGGTGATGCTAAATCTCTACCCAAGGTAAAAGTCAGCCTTTAGGTCACGAGAGATATCAATCAGTGTGTTCCCTAATAAAACCTTGTATAAAAAACAGCTAAGTCTACATCATACAGGCGTATAAGGAAGCCAGGTTATCAATGCGTGTCTGTGACTTTTACCACGGCACCCGCACATATTGTCATGTAATAATAAATACGTAATGAGTTACGCGACAGTTTTGTGGCGTAAAAAATCGGTGAGTGTCGTGGGAGGGGAGCGTAAGATAACAGGATGGTGTTATCTTTAGGATATGGACGCTAAATTATCCGGTACATGTTTTTTTTCTAATTGTTCCGCTGTTAAAAAGAAGGTCAAATCTATTAATTAGTCGCAATCTCATCTTAGCGACAAATAAATAATGTCGAAAAGTATGTTTAAATTAGAGACATTTTAGATAGATTGAGATTGCGATCATTTCTCAAAGTTGGTAGAAATGCTGAAACTTTTGATAGTGATTTTTTCTGCATTTAAGGAATTTATCTGCAAAATTCAAAAGCCTGATTTTGAGAACGATAACTGGCTAGAGCTTTACCTCGGTTCTTGTTACAATTTACTAAAAATGTTACTAATTGTTGTTAATTTACTAAAATTGCTTTTAAAAAAGCAAACCGATTATTATAATTAACAAACAAGATATTTCAAATCACTTTCCTCATGGCTCAAAACATTCTAGCCTATAGAGACAAACTCGATTCAATTCGAGTATAATATTTCTGCAAGACATCGTTGAGACACACTCGAGACAGATTCGATATCCTGCTCATCTGAAGACGTCACTTATTATATTTCTGTTGAACTGGTTGTTTGTTCAAGATCATTTTCTAGAGCTTTCGAAATGTTTCACAGGTCGTCTTTATTAGAGTAGAATATTGAGTTGTTTCTTGATATTTGGAAACACTCAAATATAGACTTTCATGGCATGATATAAGAGTATTTTTTTGGAAACCAAATTTTTAAAACTAAGGCCCAATTACGTCAGAAATTTAATTCAGAGTTAGTGGCTTATAAAAAAAGGTCTAGCTTGTTATTATCCCATTGCAGGGCAAAGGCCTCTTCTTATACAGAGAAGGCACGAGCATTGATTACCACGCTTGCTTAAAATTTCAGACTTATATTGGGGCAACCTGGATACATTATCTACTACCTGTACATCTACTTTTATCCCGGAAATCCGTACTAATATTATAAATGCGAAAGTAACTCTGTCTGTCTGTCTTCTTCATGCCTAGACCACTGAACCGATTTCAATGAAATTTGGTACAGATATAGTCTGGGACCCGAGAAAGGACATATAACAGTTTTCATCCCGGAAATCCCCCGGGAACGGGAACTATTAATCCACGCGGACGAAGTCGCGGGCAAAAGCTAGTATAATATAAAAATTTAACTTTGACGCGAACGAAGCAGCGGGCTCAAGCTAGTATTAAGAATATATTCATGATTTTATGTTTAATTAATTGATTTCTGTTCCATTTACAAATTAATGTGAAGCAATTACTTAATATTTTTCTACATCAACATTTGCATTTGCGGTTTCGAAAAACCCATAAAAATTAAATACTTCCACTAAAGATTTCATTATAATTATGTTCAATTTATTTGACATCAAATAGTAGTCACACAAGTTTACCTACTTTGGCAAGAGCGAGATGTTGGATGTAATGTTAGAAACAAAATAAACTAATTAGTGACCAGTTTCCTTTATTATTTTAATTAGCTTGCTTTTCCTGTCTCATGGAGCGATAATTAACTTGTATTGTGTCTTAATTAATAAAAAATATTACCAATAGTTATGATTTAATTCAGAAAAATATATTTCGACATCTTAATTACTATGCTTTTAATAAGGTTATTATTTTTTGATAAAACAAAGATAAGTTAACTAGACTGTTATATTCTATTCTACAGTCTTAAGCCCATTTACGGAGAAAACTTAATATCTGAACTAAAGACTTGATATAATCTTGGATAAACAATTCCTGTGGGTAATAATATTAATTTATATACAAAGCTGAAAAACTACAATTTGTTTGTTCATTATTTAGTTGGAAGCGATTATCTCTGGCAATGCTGGTCCGATTCTAGATGTTTTTTCGTTAACAAAACACAGAGTGCTATGGGTTACATTTAATTATCACTTTAACATCATATTTAAAAAACAGGGATCGGTAAGAAAAATTACGAAATCATACATTATCAATTTTAATATAACTCTGAATCAATGATACTTATATAATAATATCTATGAGACACTTATATTAATAGCAAACAAAAACATTAAATTATGACTGACAGATCTAAATCAAGCGTTATGTAAAATAAAACCAGTTACAATGACGTACGCAATAAACTATGTTGCACAGCAACGATAATCTGGTCCATTGCAAACAAGTTTTGAAAATTATCTGCCAGATAAAAAATCCTAACAAAATACCCGGTAGTCTTTTAAATTAATAGCTCACGATGAAAAACCAATGATTACTTAAATATTATAACAATTAAATCTTTACAATTAAAGAAAATAATAATTGTCAGAGGTATAATGGAACTGGTAATGCAATTATCAAAATTGAATCACGTTTTCAACGAGTTATTTGCAAATTGTTATTTTGTTATGTAACAGTTTAACTGTAGTTAACCGCAAAATGTTACTTAACTGGTGGTATTTTTAGTAGGCAAGAGTATTCTTATATATTTTTCTGTTTTTGTTTACTAAGCCATTATTTTTTGCAAAAACCTAAAATGATTTATTATTTTCGAGACAATTATTTTATAAAACGCAATTTAAACAAATAAATAAATTTAAAGTGTCTGGTAGTACTGTCAAAATACATAACAGATTTTACATACAAATTGAGTTTTTATCTGTCTGTCTTTTTGTTCCGGTTAATCACCAAAATGGCTGGACCGATTTCGATGGGATATTCACTGGAAGATAGCTGATGTTATAAGGAGTAACTTAGGCTACTTTTATGTTCAAAAAATTATTAGATTTCCGCGCAAAAAATAAAATCCCGCTGATAACCGACATTCACGTGGAAAAGATTTTAAAATAATAAGTTTAGTTGAAATTGTTATTTTTCTTGACAGGCGTAATTTATTTTAAAAGCTAATAAATGTTGCAAAAGATTATTTTTGGATGGAAAACTTGTTCTTAGGTAGGTGTCAAACACCTTTTCATACATTCATGATTCAAATGTTCTCTTGAATTTTGAATCTTTTTTATCATATAGGTAACTATCTAATTAATTAATTCGATTTTTAAAACAACCTGAGTATAATTATTTAATCACCGGGATCGAACTCTAATACCGACTTTATTGACATTGATTGTCGTTGAGATGAGATTGCGACTAGATTTGACCGCTTTTAATTACATCTATTTTGGTTAAAAGATTCTGCAGACAACAGAATCCCTTTATCTATTAAGTTTTACATTAAGGCGCTACCCTGACCAAATAACCTTGAGCATTTGTCCCTTTGGCGGCACACTAACGCGGCGCAAGAGATACGTAGGAAATGCGCTCAGATTTTAGAGTAAAATCTATATAAAATCAAATTTTCGTGTTTTGAAAAAAATAAAACTAGCATAATGTTCTTTATTAAATTGCCTAATTATTAGTTTAAGTCGCAAATCAAAATAATGTTCACTTTACGAGGAGATGCATGTCAAAAATTATTATTTCTCATTTCTGTAGTTTCGTTATGACCCTATAATTAAGCATTATGTTACTAAAAAGTTAAAAATAAATCTACCATTTTCGAGTCAAGAATGTATAGAAATTTAACGTATTTTTTATTAGTTGGTATTTCTATTTGATATAGAGAAGTGGGCTCCTAAAAACTGCCCTAAAAACGGCTGCCGCTGCGTTTTGCACGGCCACGCGCCTTAAGCTAAGACATTAAAATGTAAATGTCTGTTCATAAGGTGCATTTTACGATGGTCACTCTGACATTCTGCAATTATCAGTAGCCCTATGAGCAATTTGAATAAATTACCGATACAAAAATTATCTGACGAGCAAACAAACATTATTATTTGTTTTTAAAAGGTCAAACTAGTTAGATGACGTCATTGTGCTCTATTGATTTAAAAGTTTCACGAAAAGTTACGCCTAAATAAGACTGGTTGTCAGACTTAAGGGCATCTGACTACTAATAACTGTCATGCATAGATTTTTGCCTAGGTTAGGTAAGGTAGTGTCACACCACCAACTTCTAAACTTTGGTGCTACTAAGAAATTCCAAATGAAAAAACAGCCACCTTGTCCGACTTGGGAATCGAACCCAGGAACCCACACTCAGCAGTCGCCCGAGGTAACATACAATTATCATCAATTACATTACCCACCATCACGCCTGTATTCCCCGAAGGGTTAGGCAGAGGTGTACCAATGTACACCCACAGTTCATCATCAATTACATTGTCATTTCAAATACCTCATTAGGAGCTATAGAGATGGCAGTTGCGTCTTTAATTATAATAGAAATATGACATCCCAATTACGAGTAACGAGAATCAAGCTTGATAGAAATCAGATAAATACGAACATTTTGTAACCAACTGGGTAACCGTGACATTTGGCATACATGGACATTTATAATAATATCTGTCGAAAAACCACTAAACTTATCAACAATGGAAATCTAACTTTATTTTCATGGCGATAAAGTTGAAATTTCACGCTCAAGTCGACGGTTGGAAGCAAACGAGTTTCGATGAAATATATGTAGTAAGTATATGAAAATGTAGTGGGAGATTATTATGTCAAATTGGGTAAAAAATATTGGTAGCTAAGGAAAACTTCGCATTTTTTTCATAATACCTATTATTTATATGAAATTGTTATATAATATAAGAATGGTCTTTATTTTCGTTATCATTTAATTTGTCCTTGTTCTTCTTAGAAAACACATAATATTGTGGAAGCTCCTTGGATTTTTTTAAAATGTCCGTTTGTTCTTTTTCTGTATAGATTGTCATTTATTATGATTTATTTATTTTAAGCTTGCATTTTAAAAGCTTTAAATGTACGAAACGTGTATTAAGTAAATTTTACTCTTTTTTTACTTTAAAAAACATTGATTTAACAACTAGGATTTTTTCTGTGCCATGGGTCCATTTTGAAACATACAAAATACACACACACCACATTCGGTACAATTACAATATGTGTAGGCCATATAAATATTTGTTCCATACACGAATCAAACCTGTGTCAGACAGTACTGCATCCAAACGCCCACACAAAAAGTCGGCGTCGTTTTAAATCAATCTAACCTACCTAAGTACTTTTTGCCCAATTATTACAAACCAATTCATTCCGAAACCCAAGTATATTCACGGTGATTACTGTCAAGATTTAAATGTTAAAAAAATATTTATCTAAGAATTAACACACAGAAGGTGTAACCAATCATCTTTGAGGGTCGGAGCGATTATCCAAAAAACTGGTTATTAAAAAAGGTTTATTACCTAACTAAGCGTCTTTTTCCTGACGCGGTCTAATCTAACATGCATGAGTTAGATTACTTAATTATAATTGATTTATCTGATGTTGCTGGCATACTAATTATGTAACGAAGATTCGCATTCTTCTTCTTCTTTATCGTGTGGGCACTAAGGTCTAACGACCCCAAACACCCTAGTGTCAGAGTTTCTAAACCGCCTCAAGGACCTCTGACGTGGTTACCGATGTCAGTGATGTCCAAGATAAACTTAGATAGTACATATGAATTGGAAAAAGTCACATTGGTACTTGCCCGTGCCCGTTTGCGAACCCACAACCTCTAGCATGAGAGGCGGGCGCCTTAACCACTGGGCCATCACGACATTCACATTCGCATTCGGCTTTACAAAATTCATGCTAAAAAATACGACTATGAACGTCAAAAAACACTCGCTCTAACTTTACAATTAATTTGTTTCTATTTGCGATACAAACAGCGATCAATATTTTTCAGTAATTACCGGAATTAGATACAAACTATTATAAATGTATGCATACGATCCGAGCGGCAAGTCAACTGTCAAACTAGAGTCATAGACAAAATGGCGTCAGATTTAAACACCGAATATTCGCATTCGCATTCGTGAACAAGTATTCAATTTCAAATCCTTGTTCGTGAATACTTAAAAATTTATATTCGTTCCATCGTCAATGCATACCTACAACTGCATGAGTTAACCTTTACACCTTTATGAAAAAAGTAAAAATTACCACCACGCCTGTATTCCCCGAAGGGTTAGGCAGAGGTGTACCAATGAAAAAATAAAAAAAAGTAAAAATTAAAGTCAATTATCATTGATCAATCTTATTTTACATCCGTTATTTTTTTAAAGCCTGGAATAAACGAGAGGATGATTAATTTATTGTGCAAACGAACAATGACCGTACAAACTATTGTAGCACAGATATATACCAGAAGGTTTATTCTGCTCCACATGATAATAATATCAGACTATTGTTGTCTCTTTGCAGGGTAAAGGCTTCTTTTTAAACAGAAAAGGCACGAGCATTAATCATCAGGCGGATTGGCGATTCCGAACTTATTATTAACTAGCTTTTGCCCGCGACTTCGTCCGCGTGAATTAATAGTTCCCGTTCCCGGGGGATTTCCGGGATGAAAACTATCCTATGTCCTTTCTCGGGTCCCAGACTATATCTGTACCAAATTTCATTGAAATCGGTTCAGTGGTTTAGGCGTGAAGAAGAGACAGACAGACAGACAGACAGAGTTACTTTCGCATTTATAATATTAGTAAGGATTACTAATATTATAAATGCGTTAAAAATTCTCAAAAAAGGATAAGTTTGTTTGATTTGTTTTTGCGTGTAAGAGGTATTCTCTGGTAGGTTACTTCTGGCCCGATTACTAAACACCAATTCTTTCGAGCAACTTTTTCACCAACTGACCTTGACAATTCAAAAGTGTCTGTAAATGGTCTAATTGAAATAAATGCTTTGACTTTAAATACTTAAAAGCTATGCTTGCTATTTTGCTGAGTGTCTTCGGATATGTTACGAAGTCACAGATAAAAGCTAGTATGCAACATTTACGTCAGCACATTCGTGCTCAGGCCCTCCGGTACAAGTAGCAAGCCTATCGACGTTGCACACACTAATAACGCCTTTCCGTGTTCCGTATCAATAACATACGTACTGTCTGTTACGCAAGTACCTCCATCACACTGACAGCTGGACTGTACATCGTACACCGACTGCTATTTCCTTGATACTTTTACTGAATTGTTGCTTTTATAGTTTTTTAATTACACTTTGCGTTTTGATACTTGGTGTTGAACCATTGATGGGTTTAGCGTTTATCGTTTTTTGGATACGGTTATCTTTGTTTGACGAATAGGGATAGGTTTTATGGACTAAATATCACTGTTGATGAAACTGCCTCGTTAGCCTAGTGGTCCGAAGGTCACTGGAGGTCTTGGGTTCGATTGCCAGATCGAGCAAAAAGTGATATTGGGTTTTCTATAAAAATCTCAGTAGCAGGTCGGATAATGGTAATAGGCTCGCCCCCTATTTCATGGGACCTAAGTATTCCAGCGAACTGTGGATGTATATTAGTACACCTCTGCTTAACCCTTCGGGGAATACGGGCGTGATGGTATTTTTTTGTCCTAAGAAATAACGTAACTCAATCTTGTCCAATTTGCTCACTAATATAACTTAATCTATTTTTAATAAGTCTATTAGTATCCTAATGATACTTCTGTTTTATTCCTGTTATGTTACACGTCTCATTTGCATTTAACAATAAAATAACAGCTTAAAATTGAGCGTGACATTCCGTTAATCAGATTAACCGCACCAATGAACGCACCAATCAATGTTTTTTAAACAATAGGAATATTTTCATTTTTCATGCCTTTCGGGAATTTATGGAAAATGTGGTACCTATTGTACATCTGATCATACTTAATTGAATGTAGATGAAGAAATAATATGATTAAAGTCATATAAGTATGTGCTTTTAGATTCTGTTGAATTTTGAATTATCTCTTTTGCGTTTTTTCTACATAATTGATGTCGAGGGGGCCAATTACTAGCTTGCTTATTAAATACTATAGAATAGTAAAAACTACTCGAAATTAATCAAAAGTAACTAATACGATTTTGTAAGTAGGTATTGCATTGGAATTACGACTATCCGACCATAAAAATTAAACTATAATACTGTATTAATTTCATACGCCAAGCACAAATCTCCAAATCTTGTCATCGCCTCAATAATTGAAACTTTTTACAGACAATCTATGAATAAAGTGTCGCCCAAAATACTGTTTGTCTTAATTTCAGTCCTTGATCACAACGAAAGAAATAGAAAAGAAGAAGAAATACTTATCTTAAATTATTTTTAATACGCCGTCTAGAGCCTTTCGAAAAACAAAAGAAATGCCAACTTCAGCTGAACCGATCTACTAAATCCTAAAGGGATCATGGATTCCCCAAAATTCCACATAAGGGGGATTCAACTTGAAATTCATTGGTAACAATTCAAACTCCGCGAGAGTCCGCCATTCCCGGATAATCCCCGGAGAACGGGGAACGTGTTTTGATGGGGATCCCAATAAGTGGGGCAATGTTTTTAAAACGTCCTTCTTATCAAGTGGTTCGATCCTTTTTGGCACTACTGTCCATGGAAATAAATAAAATTTAACTGTCTGTTTGTAACGTTACAATGCTCTTTACTTTATGCATATATTAATGTTTACACAGTACTGTTCTAAACCACTTTTTTTTTTACTGTTTTCTGTCTGCTCCGGCATATCTCTGAAACTACTGGACCTATTTTGACGAGATAACTCTTTATGATATCAACAATCAGATAGTTGATGTTATAAGGAGTAAACTTAGGCTTACTTTTATTCTAGAAAAATAACTAAGATTTCGCCCAAAAAACCCGCTGAAATCCCGATATTTACGTGGATGAAGTCGAGGGCATAACCTAGTTAGTTATACATACGCCTAGAAAGACATAGACAATGGTTACGGGTTAAGCTTTAACAAAGTTCAAATTGATAAAGTTCTTTTAACTGCAGTAAAACATGAACTCTTCATATTTATTTAAGTTTCAAGGCCGCTATGATTTCAGTATTTTATGCAAATAAAGAGTAATGGGCATGTAGGTTTATATGTTAAATAGATGCGTGTGCGCCGTTACGGTCCTGATGGCTGTGCGAAAACAATATAAATATTATGTAGATATTAATTTTTTCTTTTCTCTTTTTACAAGTTAATGGCCTTGTTTTTGTATAGCTACTATTTAAGAGTAGAGCAAGATGGTTGAGTTGGTAGATCTTATGTGATCGTTGACCGTTGGATCACCCTTAGTATAATATACCACCATCACGCCTGTATTCCCCGAAGGGTTAGGCAGAGGTGTACCAATGTACACCCACAGTTCGCCGGTATATTTAGGTCCCATGTAATAGGGGGCGAGCCTATTGCCATTAACCGGGCACAAATCCAAACTCCGAGCTGCTACTGAGAATTTCATAGAAAAACCCAATAACACTTTTTGCTCGACCTGGGAATCGAACCCGGGACCCCTTGCACGGCAGTCGCACTTGCGACCACGAGACCAACGGGGCAGTTCACCCTTAGTAATAAAGTTTAAAAGACAACTGCCCTTGTCCTTGATATTACATAGGCGAATATTGGCAGTTGATCACCTCTCTACGTTATTACTAAAGACCACGGAGTAAGGAAACCTTACTCCGTGCTAAAGACTTTAACTGGTTTACCGCTAGCGATCGCGGTTGTGTTTCAGCCTACCCACCAACTACAACAGTTTGAACATACAGCAAGTATATGGCACATAATGATAAAGCAGGCTCGTTTTCACCGCGGTTCACGCTTGGCCAGGCAGGGCGACGGAGCGTAGTACTCATTTGTGACGTGTATTATTAGATAGTGTGCATTTATCAGGAATGGAGGTAGTTTTTATTGCAAGTTCCTATTAAACCTACTTTTCTACCTAAGCCTTGGTGCATTCCGTCTTTATCAGTATCCCTCCTTCTTCATCAAAAAGTGTAGGAACTGTAGAGCCTCTGGCTGAATGAGCTAAATGCACACTCTTTATGGAAGTTTATGCTGTGGGATAAACGCCACTGCATTATAAAAAAAAAGAAAGACAGACCGTGATTGCGCCTGTCACAGCACTTTAAACAGACAAAAAAATAGTTAGGTATTAGTTATCCAATAAACGATGAACGGCAATGCAGTAAACGGCAAGGTGGACGGGTGACCTGATCAAAACCGCGGGAAGACACTGGATGCATGCCGCTTCCAACCGGTATTTTTAGAACTCTATGGGGAAGGCCTATCTCCAGCAGAGGAGGTCCTGCGGCTGATATGATGATGATTAGTAGTAAGATCCTTCCGACTTAATTATTCAACGTATACACTTTCTATCTTGTACCAATGTCAAAATTGCAATATAAAAGCTATTCCACAACTTAATTTCACTGCTACAGTGAACGACAGTGCTACAAAGCGAATACGAAATTGGTTTCTGATAACATTGGAGTGACTTTTTTTGGGAGGATATCACGAATTTTTGAACACAATCCTGTGACTGTGGCAGGAAATTTCAAAAATCGCACACTGAAGCTTGCAGTTCATGCTAAAATTATTCATACCAAAAACAACAAGTTAAAAATGCGAGTTCTCTGTGTAGGATTGCAGAACTTTAGTTGGTTTCGGACACATATTAATCATAATTTCATTTGCTACTCCTATGTCTATCTATCTACCCTGTAATCCTGCTACTAAGCAAAGCTCTCCTCTTTTCTCCACACGTCTTTGTTCGTCTTGGGCCAATCCTTTCGATAGGAGTAAAGTTTGTCCCATCAATTTGTGATAAAACATTTGTCTCCTATTAACATACTGTAAGCAACAGAAAACCAACCTTATTACAAACAATACAAAATTCAAAACACCACATAACATTACTCATTGTCACTATACCAACAAATGTTTCTCCAAATACAATCGATACTTCAGATCATTCGAATAAACGAGCAGTAGGACACGATATCAATTGATACACACATCCTCGGTAGTACAATGAAGTTGGACGCAACTGTTGGCCAATAGTCGTTACGGTCTCGTTACGTAATCGTGTTGAAACTGTGCTGTAAGGACTGGGTGAAAGGGATGACGGGACTCGGAAGTGGGGAGGTATGGAGTGCCTAGTGGAAGATACTATATGGAACTATGGCAAGACAAAGGGCTTGGTTCAGAGTGTGGGTCATCCTTTAATGATTTGGAAGGTGCTAGAAGAAATTGTTGCTGCGTGAACAGATATTGGCGAAAAGAGCAAAACAAATGGATACATTGCAAAATAAGATTCAGTTGGAATCCAAGTTTCATCATCTTAGCCAACTAATTTGCTTACAAGAATCTTAAAAGGAATTAAATTGTCAAGGAGATGATCAAGTGAGTCAGAAATTTGATGCTAATTGCTCGTTTCTAAACGTAGGTGGCTCTCTATGGGGAAAATGTATACTTAGTCTAAAAGTATTCCTAGTATTGAGCAACGATTTATCAAAAAACGACGGGTCCTAGAGAAACAATTCATCCGTCTTAGATTTCGCAACAAAATAATCAGCTCAACCAAATCTTTCTCTGAAAAGCTTGGTTTTGTAAGTTATACCAACAACGATATTTTCACAACCGCACTTCACGATTCCCTTCCCAACATCAATAACGTTACAAAACTAACGATTATACCAAAAACATTCGACTCTGGTACAATTAAGCTAAGCTTTACAATAACCAAGCCTTTCTAAGCTGCCAACCTGATAGCCGTTGCACCATGTGGCGATGCCATAACTGTAATGCCATTGCGTAGACCACGACACGGCACAGTTTTAATGTAAATGTCACTGTAATCTTAGATGTGTGATGTGACAATTTTTGCTATTAATCTCAGGTAGATTAAAAGCTGCTGATTGATGGTTTTAAGTTGAGTTGGGCAACTGTTTTTGTTTTAGATGAGGTATATGGTCAATTACGAAGCTGCTATATAACTTATTTGAATTGTTTTATATTGTGATTCGCCTATATTGTTTTCATATTTGGAACAATACATTGTAAGCAGGATTTTGTAAAAACTTGATTAAACTGAACTGTGACGGACTCCCGGGTTTAAAATGTATGCTTTGACTTTTCTGAATGCATCTCTTGGGGGCAATTCTCGTAAATTAAAAACTATTGCATTCCAATCCCAAAGTGTCCTAATCTGTCACAAAGACCCTACATGCCTGAATTGCCTACATTTTGACATTGATTGTCCTTGACATCCCTTAGATGAGATTGCGATGCCATCTTGGACATTTTAGTTTCGGGAATTGCCTTTCTGGTCACGTCTATGTCTCTGGTTTGTATGATATGGTGGTATGTTCTGATTGACGGTAATGAGCGCCATTTACATGACATATGGCGTCCATACCAACGAAATCAAAGTATACCGTTCCTTACGACTTTTGACGAAAAAATCTATTAATGTCGCTTAATGAGCCGTCTTCTATTCTTATAAGATTTTTGACGAAAAAATCTAGTAATGTCGCTTTAGGAAAATTTTACATCGAAACAAATTATTAAAGCTTTTTCTCATAAGATTGTGGACATTAGACAGAATATTTTCATATAAACTCGAAATAAAAATCCAGATCCAGCGATATTAATGCCAAAATTTAAATAAAACGAACGACCGGTTACAACTTAAGGTGAAAAAGTTCAAACAGGTCACAAAAGTTCAAACACAACGTACAGAAAAGTGTGGAAACAAAGAAAGTTCGTTCTTGAACTAGTTATTATACTGAATATGCATTAGTTATGCAAAAATGATTCTTAATGCCTTCATTAAAAATTGTAATCAGTTTGCAAACCAAGTTACGTTGGTCGAGAGCTCGGAGTGCAATGCTTTTTATTACAAATGTCATATGGAATATTTTATAAACATTATTTTTATCTCTACACTGGTTTTCTCAAACGAGTTGGCTCTTGTTTTTGGTAGGTATGTCAATATCTTGCTATTATTATATACGCAACATTTTGTTCCTCACAAAATGGATATGAATGGATAGATCATCATCATTCTATCAGTCAAGAAAAGTCCACTGCTGGACATAGGCCTACCCTAAAGACTACCACAATAATGACCGGTCTTACGCTACCCGCATCTAGAGGTTCCAGCGGATGAATGGATGGATGAATGTTTGCTACTGTTTCCCGCTGCATTTGACACACAACTGGTATATACTGAGATACGTGATAGGGCATTTTCTTCAAAGTGGCAGATTGAGTGATCTTGTTTTTCGCTATAACTTTGTTAGTTCAGGTTCTACATTTTTTTTATTTTACCACTACGTTTCTACATTTTTTTGCAAACACATACCTTTTTTTTAAACTCATTGGATGAACTTTAAAAAAAGATCACATACATAAATATAGATTCTATATTGATCTAGCTTAACACATGCGATCATCTTTTATCTATTTATTGTGTTCCCGTGGAATAATTAAAGACTTTGGCTTAATTCTGAAGTCTGTGCAGTGTGCAGATGTAGTCGCGGTCATAAACTTAGCTTGTTGAAAAAGTACGAGTATATTAAAATATCAGATACGAAGTGATTTATTTAATTGAAATCTTTGTAAAAAGGTTAATCCGATTCGCTACCTTTAGAGTTAGGTACTTGCGTAGGTTCCTACTGCTTGTTGTAATGTCAAAGTCAAATCATTTATTATAATGAGACCATTAAGAGCTTCGATCAACAATGATCTATTAATAAATTAAAAGGCACTTTTGGACGTCATTCACTAGATAATAATTTAATCTAGCTGCTCCTTCCAAAAGGTATTCATTCTCTTATGAAGAAGACTAGGCAAGAAACTCCATCCATACTATTTAAAATAAAGGGTTTAACTTTAATTTGTACAGGTACCCATAACTATTATAATAATGACTAATATTCATTTGAAAAATACAAAAGTATCTGATTCGTACAAATAATTAGGTAGAAACAATTAGCAGTAATTTGGATATCGATGCGTGTATCAATTATTTAGATGTATGCAAATTCGTTATCAATTGCAGGAAATAATTAACAGTTTCATTGTAATTGAGGGTCATTATTTAAAGTGTACTAAGGTTTGTTTGTTTAAAAAATGTATGAAATCAAGCTTATGGGTCATTTTGAATTTTAACCTTATGGATTCCTTCTTCTTTAGATCATAATTTGTTTGGAATTCTTTTTCTGAAGTTTGTGAGAATGGATAGATAGATGGATGTTTGTCGGCTGCACGGATCTGGTTAAAATTCGGCACCTAGATAGATTGTACTAGTATACTTTACACACATAAGATACTTTTTATCGCGGAAAAGTGTTCGGTTCCCGTATGATAAATTTATATCAAATTCGGCGCGGACGAAGTCGGGAGCAGATGCTATAGTAACCTATATATCAGGGTCTAAGTCCCAAGTACCGTAACAACCCAATTCCTTCTATTCCGACCAACTCTAGCGCAGTAAGATTAATGTTACAATCGATCTTAGCTGCCTTCACATATCGACGAACGTCATAGAGATTACGTCCAATGCTGGAATTGAATGCAGTAGGTCGTTGAAAGTGGGTAGTGGAGCAGCAATGGACTTAGTGCATTAGCTAATATGCGAGGGAAATGTAACAGTTGATGCAGTAGAAATGTGTTTAGGTAGGTAGTGTATTCTGGTTAATGCATTACTTTGTAGGTCAAATAGAACTGGATGATGGAGATAAATATCTTAACTTATATTATTTTAAAGAGAAATGATTTGTATTTTTGTTTGTAATGGATTATCTCAAAAACTACTTAACCGATTTTCAAAATTGTTTTTCCTGTGGAAAGCTGCTTTATCGGCGAGTAATATAGGCTATATTTTATGTTTTTAAATTCTGGGATTTGTAAGAAAATTCACGCGAACGAGGTCGCATGCTAATAATTTTGTTCATGAATTAGTTAATTCTGAGGCGAGGTGACTTCAAAAGACTTTTTTGTTTTAAACCATCCTATTTTTTACCAATTTCAGTGGAAATCGTTTGTCTTTTCGAATCACCGCTAAAACAAAAAGCTGCGTACCAAAATTTCTCATTGTTTTTCCTTCTCCAACACGTGCTTTCTATCTTCTTAACACCGATCATAATAGCACGTACGGAAAAAACGGAATCAACGCTGCACACACGAGCGCGGCTGTGCGAATGCGCCGATTTCTACAGCACCACTGTTCACTTTCACTGGGAGAAACTGAGTCTTTTTGTTCATTGTCAGCGGCACAACGGTTACCGATTTCGAATAGCGAACCGCAAAGGATTTCGAATTCGAATTCAGAACAGAATATGGCGCAAAATTTGAATTAGGAACGGAATAAATTGTGTGAATTTTAAATTAGGAATGCTGTACGGTTTAAAATTGGAATGTCTTCGCTATTGATTTTGGAGAATTCCAATTTTAAATATGAAAGCTTTATTTTTTTTAATGTAAATAGATTTTTAGCATGCGTATATTTGGATTCCTTCATTTTGATACTTTCGAACAAAGAACGAAAGAAATAAATTGAGACGCAGATTGCGACATTTCGTGTTTTATGCAAAAAAGGTATTTACGAAAACAGGTCCAAAACTTCTCAGACCTTGTTATTTATTTTGGTAAAGTTTAAGGTGATTTAAAATAAAATGGATGTTGAAGGCGATAATAAAATACGAAGCAAAAAATATTAATCGGTGTTTTTTTGCTGCAAAAAACATGGAAAGTGTCGTTATTATAATTATACAATAGAACAACTTATTTTTAGGAGTAGACGGAATTTATGCAAATTATCCGTTTGGTATATAAAAACTTAAGTATAAAAAATACTTATAAAGGTAAGATAAATTATAGTTTTTAGTAACTTGGCAACCAGAAAACTTTCTAAGAACTTTCTATTTTCAAAAAAAAATATCAATTATATATCAATTTAATATTTATCTGTAATTTTTTTTTACTCACCATTTTTCCGGGTTCCCACGAAAACCACAATACAAGAAATAAATTAGAAAAACCAAATATCCGCACAACACAGTACCGCACTCAGTACAGTCGGTCACAAAAACACGTGAAAAATAATATAATATCACAAATTTTTTGTTCGTTCACTTCGCTATATAAACTAGATTCGTATAGACAAATTTATATAAAAATCGTTTGGTAATAAGACATGTCTGTCCTGTCGTCTGTCCGGTTTGAGAGACAGTCGTGGACTGACCGTGCGACGGAAAGCCTTGCGTTTCGTGGTTCTTGGTTATTCAAAGGTGCGCTCGCGCCGATATGCGGACCTAACTGTCTTGAAGCTTTGTCTTGAATTTTGATTGGTATAAAAACGAGAGTGCTTTTTCATTACATATTTTTATTACTCGTAGTTCGTTTTTTTTATTCTAGAGACAATTTCTATTTGTTTACAATTTAATTGTTTTCTCTTTTTGAGTATTTATTATTTTAAGCAATGACAACCTTTCTAAGTTTACTTGCAATACGAAATTATAAAGGTGTTCCCGAAAATGACGTAATATATTTAAAATTGTATTTATAGAAATTGCTACCCACATTTAGTGCTGACATCATTTTTCACAGTCAAATTACTAGGAAATACAAGTAATTAAATACCTACGCATTTTTTTTTTAAATTCCTGTGTCAACACAACAAAGACTATTTTATCAAATCGTAATAAAATATGATAATGTTACAAAAATAGTAGAAATATGTTAACGACAAGCAGTTCTGCAAGGCAGTCATTTGAAGGTCGGAGTGTCGAAATAGTGTGTAGGTATTATTAATTCAGGCTATAAAGTTACTAAGAAAACAAACGTGATAGACTTTTTGGAATTCAAAATAGTCTTAGTGATACAAAATAAAAACTACAGAACCACCACTACAACTGTAGTACCTCCTTCTTTATTTTTCAAAGTAAGTGGCAAGAAAATACATAGGTATCAGTAGTATTGCGCGCAAGCCCAAAAAGCTACTTAATTAGTGTACCTATAAGGCAAGTTTTAGCAAATACCATACCAAATGATTTTCTGACTTCTAAAATAATAAGTGATAATTTAAATGCAGTACAAACTTACAAACCTACTTACTTTAAATTCTTAGTCTACTTTCAAAGTATCAAGATCACTCACGCTCTGAATTCCACACGTTTTTGTCAAATTAAAAATCAGTTCGTTTCCTTTCACCCCTTACGTACGCGCTGTGAGTGCGAGAGAGATAAAAAATATCACATTCAAGACACGACCACAACACTTCATTAGTTCTGTCAATTTGCTTATTGACAATCGGCGTAAACATTTTAGTTGGGTACGCTTGAAGGGTCTCACTGCATTTGTTTATAGGCTACGGGCCGGTGGGTTTAGATGATTTTCATTACAAGTACTTGATAGTTCTGTGGTTTCTGCCTGCCCCCTGAGGGGGTGAGTTTATGTATTTATGTAGTACCTGATAGTCTCTTTAAAGTTAGAGATAACAGGCTTTTTCTAAGTAAGCTTATTACATAGTCGACTTTGTCTTTGTCATCTGTGACCTAGACTACAATCTAGAGCAAACCCATCTCATACATTTATATATAAACTCACGTTGTTTTCCCATCGAGGTAGGCAGAAACCACAGATCGCCACCTGCTACGATCCATACATACTACTTTCGCCTTGTCCACGTTCGTATATCTTATCATACAAGCACGCCGGTTACGAGTACTGCGCACCCGATCTTTCTGAAGAACCCCGCCAATAAGGTCAGGGTAAGTCTTTCCCGGCATTGCCACTCAAATAAAAGCACAACCATCTCATATAAAAAAAAAGTTTTTGTCAATAGCTTCAGCAGCAGCAAGGCGTGTACAGTGCTGCAAGGTGCAGTATGGTAGGACTCCCCAAGAGAAAGACCAACGATTTGGTAAAAGGCGTGGGAAATCGCTGGATATAGGCAACGCAAGACCGGGCATTGTGACGATCTTCAGGGGAGCCCTGTGTGTCCAACAGTGGACGTTGTTTGGCTTAATGATGATAAAGCTGTGTCAAATTAGAAATACGATTATCCTCTAGCATTGTGCACGATTAATTTTCCCTGTTGGTGCAAATAGAGGATTCAAATTAAAGGAAAAATATAAGTATGTGTTAAATGGATATCTTCAATTTGCATTACCTACTCATAGTGTAACTAAAATAATATAGGCAGGTAAAAAGGGCGTTAATAAAATAAAATTAGAGATTTAAAAATGTCAGTAATAAATAAATAAACAATAATAATGACATTCTTAAACCTAAGCTTAAAGCGGTAAGCATAGTTTATCTATCCTTTGAATTAAGCACTAAAGCTTACAGATTATAAAGCTTAAGGTAAAATGTTTAAGTACATAAAATTAAGTACTACTTAAGTTCAACGTTACAGTTTTACGATATCTGTTAATTTTACTTACTAACATGTGATAGAATAATAATTTTATTGTGTCAGCATTATTATTTTATTGTGTCAGCATTATTATTGTCTCACTGTAGAGCAAAAACCTCTTTTCCTACAAAGATGGCACGAGCATTCATCACCACGCTTTCAGCTGGATTAGCGATTTCTGTTTTTTTTCTATACTATAATAATAAAGCTGGACAAAATGTTTGTTTGTTTTAGGGGGCTAATCTCTGAAAGTTCCTTTCGGAATGGAAAAAAAAAGAATTACATTGCTTAGGAAGTATACGGTTGCTTGATATATGAGCGTGAATCAAGCTACCATATATTATATATAAATAAAAATAAATATACCATCACGCCTGTATTCCCCGAAGGGTTAGGCAGAGTTGTACCAATGTACACCCACAGTTCGCCGGTATATTTAGGTCCCATGTAATAGGGGGCGAGCCTATTGCCATTAACCGGGCACAAATCCAGACTCCGAGCTGCTACTGAGAATTTCGTAGAAAAACCCAATAACACTTTTTGCTCGACCTGGGAATCAAACCCAGGACCTCTAGCGTAGCAGTCGTGCTCAGGACCACTAGACCAACGAGGCAGTTACCATATACTCGCACGAATTGCGTGATTTTGTTTAGTATAGACTTAATAAAATCACGTTACAACTCATGGTGGCGGAGCTGTAAAAGATGTATAGCTGAGGTACAGCTAGTATTAATAATAAACTCCAAGTTTCCTTCTTAACAAAATAAATGCAACAATAAACACCACTAACCAGCGGTAAAATATAGGAATCCAGATTAAAATAATTATTCTCTAATCGTTCCAAGATCAAGAAGAAAGCAGTGATAAACTGCCAACACCTAGATTTTGTCAGATTGCCAGCAACGCCTACGAGACATACAATTACAAAGCGACACTTTCCAAGCAAAACTCATGGTAATAAGGGTTTTAATGCATTGGCAAACAACCAAAATGTTTCATGTGTTTTGCAACAAGACACAATCGATCAATAGAGGCATGAGTGAAAGTATTATTTCCGACAATAGGTACGTAGGTAATCACTCGCCTGATGCCAAATGTGGCTACCGGACATGGCTCTTGAAGACTAGTAATTACTTTGTGTGTATTGTGGTTTTAGGCATAAAATAGCCTAGGGCCTTTATTGCTGTAGGTGTCGTAAACACGAGTAACATGTAAAAATATAACAAATGAATATAACAAAAACTAGCCAAGTGCGTGTTAGACTCATTCAACACAAGCTTACAATATTTTAATTCTACATACGAAAAAGCAAGCAATGACTTCTCTTTTTTTACAAACACTCTTTGAAAATTTTAGGTGTCTTCCTATGACAGTTTCCTTAAGAAACTGTCTTGACAGAGTCTTAGAAATAAGGTCCCAATCTAGTTTGACTCTAAGAATACAAGAACAGGTCCACAAATTAGTAAACGCAGTGCAACAGAAAATTCCTTCAAGTTAAGGCAGATTGAAAATCTTGCTTATACGAGAGTCGTAGAGGTTATTCAATTACAATTAAAGGCATTTAGTAGGTTGACGTTGAAACTCAATTCTTTAAGATAGTTTATTATTTATGTCTAGTTTTTAGAAATCCTAGATTTTAACGAGGTATAGACACGCCCGTTTCACTTTTGATATTGTTGATTAACTAAAGGCACTCAAACATGTGATACTAATTAAAATGTTTACTGAAGAATTTAGAAAAGTAGGCAAAAAGAAAGATATAAGTTAGTATGGAAGTACATGCGGGCAATTACATACCAATAGCAATACTACCTTCTAACCGCGACTTATTCAAATTTTATATATTATTGTTATCCCATGGGAAAATAATCCTATGTGTTATTTCACACTACAATCTATCTCAGTGCCAAATTTCATCTTAATCCGTTCAGAAGAGTTCCAAACATCCATCCATTCATCCTCACAAAGTCGCCATTATATTAGTAGGATTATAAGATTTATCATCACTGCCTTTCAACAAGTACTCTTGACATTTCTACTAGCACGTGAAGGTACCTAAACATTGCAAATGGGGGACATAATGAGGTTGAAACGAAAGTTCGAGTCACGCTGATTAGTGTTGTTTTCTTAAGTACCTACAGCCTTATGGTCGGCGCTCATAAAGCATAGCACATAGAGTTTATTTGACTTCTTTCTTACTTACTTAACACAGCTTTTCTTTAAACATGTGCGAAAACTGAGCATTTTACGGTGCCCTGTATGCCTGCGACTACACTGGTATAATAAAGCTGAAGAGTTTTTTTGAAGTGAAAACTTCTTTAGCGGCATTGTGCACTTTTGTTGGAATGGGTAAAAAATGTTAAACTCAAAATCTTACGAATTTATCGTACACAAATATGACAATTCGCGTCAGCGAATTATCATATTTGTGTATAACGTCTTAGCGTTTTCACTTCTGCCGGCACTCCCGGAGTGCAACCCGTCGTTTTTTTTTTTTTGTTAAGAAGTCATCATCTACTTTTGCCCAATCTTTGGAATAATCTTAGGAAGTGCTAGTCCAATTTCAAAAATCTTGCGTTGCCTGTTTATCTAGTGTGGCTTATAAGCTATAACATTAAGTAGTAGCCTGATTCAGGCTACGACACACGGGATCTAAGTAGTATTCAAATGTAACTTAATGCGAGTGAAACCACGGAGTTCTATATACTCAGTTACAAATAAAGTCAAAAAATTGTCCTACGTGGCATTTATTACCTTGCACGCAATATCGCAATTTTCAACCTTATTACCGTACTGTTATAGATCACTATCAGGTAATCAATAAAAACGGCTAGAACACACTTGCTCTGTCTGCAGTGACGATGATGGTCTACTCACGATCTTGAGGTAATGAGAGTAACCTTTGGATGAACCGATCTGTCTTCAGCCTTATGCCATGGGAAAATGTCTCCGGAATTACCTTCACAAGTATTGTCTTAATACTATAATAAACTCGAAAGTATATGAGGATAGTGAGAGGAGGTGAACAGAATTTGCTGAAATTTGGCACACAACATACCATCACGCCTGTATTCCACGAAGGGTTAGGCAGAGGTGTGAATGTACACCCACAGTTCGCGGAATGTTTAAGTTCCATATAACAGGGGGCAAGATATTTGGGGGGCATATACACACATTATACATAATTATTACATATTGGCACACATAAATAGATATCGATCTAGCTTAAAATATAACATTATATTCCTTTTTGTGTTCCTGTGGGATAATTTAAGACTTTGGCTTAACGCTAAAGTCTACGCACACGAAGTCGCGGGAAAAAGCTAGTTTTTATAAAAGAAAGTGTCAATAATGCCTAATGCCTAAAGGAATACTTTCAAATTTAGTCATGCTAGGCGACAGCATTTGATGGTTATTATATACGTAATACATGTTACTATCCAACTAACGTATTTAGTTACTATGCAATAATACAGGCGTACTTTTTGTTTATCAAAAACCTGAAAACGGGTTATTGTGTTGTTGTGTTCTGATTATTATAAACAAATTTTACTATGAGCTCAATCCTGAAAGAAAAATCTGCTGATAAACGCTGCAAAACTCGACAAAATGTATGGGTCATCTGTTTTATTTCAACTGTTAAAGTGTGAGGGAATGAAGAATCACCTATCGATATCCATATCTATCTATCTATGCATAATCCATCCATCCACCCATCTATCCATCCTCTCGCTAACTTTCGCCTTTATGATAATAGTAGAAAATAGTACGATAGTCTTTTTTTTTTAAAAAAAACGTTGCCCCACTCCAGGAATTTCTCCTATATCGTGGGTGCGTTTACAAACATATACACTCACATACACAAACAGCCAGACCCGGAACAAATATCTGTAGGTAATACAAGTATTTGTTCCGTGCGGGAATCGAACCCGCGACACGCAGCGCAACAGTCGATCGCTCGGCCACTGCACCAACCGTGTCGTGTCTTTAAAAGTATTCACATCTGCCTAGCCTTTTCCCAACTATGTTGGGGTCGGCTTCCAGTCGAACCGGATGCAGCTGAATATCAGTATTTTACATGGAGCGACTGCCTATCAGACCTCCACAACCCAGTAATGGGTAATACGATACTCTTGGTAAGACTGGTTGTCAGACTTTCGGGCTTCTGACTAACAGTAACGACTGTCAAAGATCTACAAAAGTGTCTTTAAAAGTATTATAACACCAATATCCCTACATATGAATATCCTATTTTATCCTCACATAATCAGCATGTAATCCTACATGAATATTCCGTTACGCTATTCATCACAAACAAAATGGTAACATACCATTACTAATTGCAATCAATAACCGACCTTACGCAAGTGGGTCAGACCACAAAATATCATAGTCTTGAATACTGCCGGAACATATTAGGGTCAGGTAACAAAGTGTTTGGCGATCGAATATGCAGTTTTCTAGATGTCTTATGTAACCGGTAAATGCTGAGCTGGTTTGATTAGGTTTATGTATTGGTTGATATGCAAAAGTCGGGGATCGTAAAAAGGCAATTCCGGATTGGTTTTTAGTCAGTAAGAGCCTGACAGATTCCTCCGCTCCAGAAGGCGGGCTTTTTTTATAGATGGGAAATCATCAAATAACTTCCCCCGCCCTGGGCAGGATGGGAGTGTCAGACTTTTACTGACTAAAACCCATCTATGTTCCTGCATGTGCCCTTTGCGTTCCGGGGGCGCGGTATCTCTTTCGAACAACCCCCGAGAAGAGCCTCTGCCTCTGCTGGTTAGCCTAGTGGTCCTAAGTGCAACGCTATAGGTCTTGGTTTCGGTTCCCAGGTCAAGCAAAACAAAAAACAAAGAAATAATAATGAAAAATGACATTCTCAGCAGGAGCTCGCAACACAATCGTGTTATACAGTAACATGGTTGTGGAGGCCAGATTGGCAGTTGCCTCAATAAAAATACTAATATTCAGCTATATCCGGTTAGACTGGAAGCTGACACCAACATAGTTGGAAAAGGCTAAGCAGATGAATTAGACAAAATATTGATTTATTTTTTATCTTCTTAATTTCTTGTAAATACATAGATAGATTCTATTTAAACAAAAATAAATAGCCACATGACCGTGTTGCTAAGCGCAAAACTCGAGAACGGCTGGATCGATTTTACAAATTATTTTTATGTTGTTTATATGAAAGACTTTTTGGAAAATCCACCTTAAAATATCGGAATTTTGAACCGATTCGCTAGTAATTAATAATTATTATTACGTGCGCCAACAAAAAACCTCAAACAGTTAGTTATTGCAATATTACAAATTGCATTTGTGCACTAATATATAACATTAGCGAATATAAGCCGGTTCTGACAACATTGCTTCATTTAATATAACGGTAACGTGACCGAATGAGACAAGTTACGAGTATATTATTGAACATAACATTAGTGCAATTAGTGCAAGAGAATTGGTTTGCACTTCTGTTTAGTTAGTAGTTGCTAGTTGTTTAATTGTGTCATAATTTAAAAAAGCTGCCCCGTTGGTCTCGTGGCCGCAAGTGCGACTGCTGTGCAAGGGGTCCCGGGTTCGATTCCCAGGTCGAGCAAAAAGTGTTATTGGGTTTTTCTATGAAATTCTCAGTAGCAGCTCGGAGTTTGGGTTTGTGCCCGGTTAATGGCAATAGGCTCACCCCCTATTACATGGGACCAAAATATACCGGCGAACTGTGGGTGTACATTGGTACACCTCTGCCTAACCCTTTGGGGAATACAGGCGTGATGGTGGATGGTAATTTAAAAAGAACCGGTCAAGTGCAGTGTTGAAATTATGGATATCTTACCACCGTATAATAATAAGATCAAGCAGAAAAAGACTTGTTTGGGGGCGCAATTTAATTTTTACTTTTATTATTTTGTTGTTATAGCAGCTATAGTAACGCACACTCTGTGAGAATTTCAAGTGTCAACCTATTACGGTTCCAAAATATATCGGACCGACAGACGGACGGACGAACCGACAGAGTGACAGCTTATACTTAGTAAAAGGGTGTCCCTTTGGGTACAGAACGTATAACGGTTGAAAAGATACAGCCTTGTGATAGGGAAACTGATAAACGGATGGATGATTAAGAGCAATGGGGTTCTGATTGGACCCTTTGGTGTTTTAGTTAATAAATTAATGTGGAATACCTAGGTAAGTGTCGAAATTACGTAACTCGTTTCAGACGCAAACAGAACTGTCAATAGAGGTAATTGGAAGGTTACTTAACCGCATTCCTTATCTATTGAAAGCAACTTTGCCTATCACATTCCACGGCTGGAGTTAGGCCTCTCCCAAATTGCATCATGTCACCCAGTCCTTCAGAAAAATCCTTATGGATTTCCTAAGGAGTCTGTCAGACTCTTACTGACTAAAGACTAGCCCGGTGTTTCCATCCCCACACTTTCGCTGGGGATCCTAGATTTGTATCCAGTTTTGAATCAGCTACCGTTTATGCATGGTCGTTTATGTAACTTTATCGAACAGTCCTACGCTACGCTTGTATTATGAGTTCTCAAATGACCATTACCAACCCTTTTATGGAGCACTAGAAAAGCTGAAAAGGATGACAGAATTATGATGGTATTCCCTGGTAACTTAGACCCTGCCTACATTAGATACTGGTTATAAAAAAACGCTATTAACAAATTCTTTTGTTCGTGCCACTTAAAAATCTATTATTGCTTGCCGATCTCTTCTTCAAGGATTCATCACAATCTAGATTCTAGACAATTCTAAATTACATATCAAATTGCACTTCTAACGTAACATTACAGACACAATAATCTTTAAAATGACGAAACACTCAAAATAATGTCAAATTACCGATCATAAGATTATAATGATTAACGTATCATTCATCGAGACACAATCGTTAAACGAGAATCGAGTATTTGCCCAACTATGTTGCTCAGAAAAACCAGTCGAAAGACCTCCAGCTTCTGCTAAGTCTCTTTAGACCTGAACCACGTCGGGAGGTCTTATAAATTGGACGTCGTTAAACCAGTGCTAAGACCCGGCGTTTCTAAGGAAGTGTGAGGAATGAGGGGGCTTGGTAACTGGTGGTGTAAAACTACTTTCACTCAGTACATTTTGCAACTGACCTTATTGTGAAGTTACAGAGACGGTTGTGACAATTATATCAGTGCAACGCATGCAGGAAGCGAAGCTAAGTGTATCACATATTAAAATGCCAGCGATAATATTTGAATGAGGTGGAGGACAACCAATTTGGTCTGTGGGTTACTAAGGAGCCCATCTTTGTATCAAAAGTCGGCACGGTTGGCACAGTGACTGAGTGATCGGCTGCTGTGCTGCATGTCGCGGGTTTGATCCCAGTATGGAAAAACATTCGTATGCGCTACAGGTAGTAGTTCCGGGTCTGGCGAGCTGTGTTGTGGAGATTATGTGTTAGAAAACGCTCTTACAATACAGGAGAAATTAATAGTGTGGGGCCAAGTTTAAAAGCTAGAAAGAAAAAGCATCTTTCAGTGTTGTCAATGGAAAGTTTTCTTCGTTCATGGCAGATGTATTGGTAACTGTTAAGATTTAATAATAATATTCTCCCAACCGATTTTTGGTTATCGCGGTCAATCCCAATGGAGACTAGTCAAGTGGGCAGGACATATTGTGCAGACACAAGTGCACTTCCTTTTCTTTAACTCATAGTCTTTTTTTTTTATTCTATAAAAAACTAGGGGGTTTTTATTCACATGGATACGCCACTCATAAAGTCCGATACAGAATGTAACACGAGTGAGGAGAGATCTGGAAGGCAACTCTACAAACTTTAGGAACGATCAAACTAATCTCAGTATTAATCTGTCAAAACGTGTCTAATTCCTACTCATATGACCTTGATTGTTACTGAGATGATTGCGGCTCCCTCCCTCTAAGAATTTAAGTAAAGGAGTTTGGGGTGCGCTGTCATTCCACCTACTAGGGATTGACAGCCCATCTCAAGCTCATGACCGAAATTCGCCAAGGTAGAAATTTTATAGAAAGGCAGTGCTGATAATTGGAGCGGGCTGCTTCGAGTCTCTCAAAGAGATCGCATTCAGAACGAAGTAACCAGACCCAGAGTTGTAGCTCACAGAATAGTCGTAGAACCAATGTCAGTTGGAGTAGACGTGTTCTTGTACCGCGAATCGGCAAGCGTTTAGCCTCGTTGGACCGACGATCTTCACAGGGTAGCTGGTAGCAACTGGATGAGAGTTGCCGAGAATCGAGCTAGCGAATCGCGATTTTATGCCCAGCAGTGGACTGTTGCAGGCTGATGATGAGTGCTGGTAATTTGTGCATACAAAAGAAAATCAGAGCAGAGCATCTCTGTTTACTATTCCGTAAAAGTCTCTAAAGAGAAATGATGGTTTTGGAAGATTGCCAAAAAGCTTTGCTATGCCATGAATAGGATTATCATTTAAAATATGGTGGGTTTTAAGTTTACGGCTGATATAAATATTTTCTGCTCACTTTCAGCCTAGTGTAGGTTGTATTTGGGACACGTATTTTTTGCCTTCTTTGTGTTTTTTTTTTAGCTATTGGCTTAATGTCTGCAAGAACTGACAATATTGCATCAGCATTAAAAGATACTACTATATAATAAAATTTCTCAATATTTTTCTTATTAACTTATTTTTTTTAAAGTAGGTGTTTAAAAAAAGCTTTCCTTTACTTTAACATATTTTTAAAAGAATTAAATAAATTAATTTTTTCAACACATACCATCACGCTTGTATTCCCCGAAGTGTTAGGCAGACGAGTACCAATGTACACCCTCAGTTCAGGGCACAAATCTTATTGAGAATTGCATAGAAAAAACAAATAACACTTTGCTCGACCTGGCAATTGAACACTCTAGCGTAGCAGTCGAATTTAGGGCCACTAGGCTAACGAGGCAGGCTTTATTTATAATGTATAAATTAGCACTGTTTTCCTTTCAGCAACTTAGTCGCCAGTTTTATTCCAGTATCACGACAAAAACGTTGTATTGCAATAAGGGCGATTTTCGCATAACCTAACAGATTTACAGCACATATTTCGATGAAATCTTGCGCAGATACTTGTACATTGTACCATTATCGTTATCAAACAGTACCTAGGTCAGAAAGCAAGCGCCAGTGAAAGTGGGAACCACGTAAACAAGTGAGAGGTAGGTACCTTTAAACTTCCATGTTCGAGATGCCACAGGTGTAAACATCTTTGAACCAAAAACACACCTGTTTCTTAATAAACGTTTATGTAATAAGAAGATTTAAATGAGAACTTCAATGTATTTAAATACGTAATAATATTATATGTTATAAGAACGAAACTGTGTCACTAAACTCACGAACAAGATCTTTTTGCGATGTTTCTTTTGCGATTTTTTTTTTTGTGAATATTTTCTGAAGCTTATATCCTTACTAATATTATAAATGCGAAAGTAACTCTGTCTGTCTGTCTCTCTCTTCTTCACGCCTAAACCACTGAACCGATTTCAATGAAATTTGGTACAGATATAGTCTGGGACCCGAGAAAGGATATAGGATAGTTTTCAACCCGGAAATCCCTCGGGAACGGGAACTATTAATCCACGCGGACGAAGTCGCGGGCAAAAGCTAGTCTAAACATAAATATTAAAATGTTACTTGGTTCTGTCTAAATTAATACAACATTCTGGTGCAATGGATGTAAATATTTTAGTGGAACTTGGTTACGAATGCAACTTTCTGAGGGCGACTGCAATCTTTGTGCTTGTGGTATAAAATTAAACCAAAATTCTATAGGATAGTCGACTCACAATTAATAATTTACGTATTTGTGCTAAGCCTACTGTAGTTGTAGAAAAGGACAGAATATATTTTTATTTACTTATCACAAATTACAGTTTAAAGTTAAATTAGTCTACAGATACAATTATTTATAATAACTAATAATTACTTTTTTTTTTGAAGAATGATGAATAAATTCCGTACTTTATAAATCTGCAAGTCAGGTCATAAAACACAGTGTTATGCAAGGCTCTCGCATATTTTTATGCAAATACCAAGCCATCACGCCTGTATTTCCCGAAGGGTTAGGCAGAGGTGTACCAATGTACACCCACAGTTCGCTGGTATATTTAGGTCCCATGTAATAGGGGGCGAGCCTATTGCCATTAACCGGGCACAAAACCAAACTCCGAGCTGCTACTGAGAATTTCATAGAAAAACCCAATAACACTTTTTGCTCGACCTGGGAATCGAACCCGGGACCCCTTGCACAGCAGTCGCACTTGTGACCACGAGACCAACGGGGCAGGCGTGATGGTATATTTATATTTTATATAATTATATATTTTTATATTTATAAATACCAAGCTAGTGTATTCCCAGCTACTAAAAGTCTCACCTAGAATAAAAACTAAGCTTACCCACTCCATCATTCACCTTCATCCAACACCAGATGCACCGAAGACCAGTATATCGAGTGATTTAAATCATAACGATGAATGCAGTCGACATTTACAGCGTGGCTACAAGTTCACCTTGAGAAGTTAACGACATATAGGTAAAACCATTTCGATGAAGGCTAATAGATTATAATAGACGTAATTGGAGCATTTGCAGAGCAATGCATTGTAGATTTAAGGTTCAATTTTGTGTGGTTTATGTAGTGTTAGCAGGCCTCCGTCACTCTATGTACTTGCGCGCTATAATTGCCTACCGCCCGGCCGAGCGGTCTCGGGCCGTTTGCGAACCAAATTCAGTGCGGTTTTCGCAAGCGCATCACGCACGTTGTTCAATTTTAATAGTTTCATTCGTTACCTACGATGCCGTCTGGTGCCTTATGTGTTGTAGATGGGTGCAAATCAAGTAAAAGAAGGAATAATTATGTTTTATCTAGATGTATTGCTCAGTCAGCACCAATTTATAAAAAAAATATTTTATAAACATTTACGATACAATTTTAAACTGCCACATATAAGTCAGAACATATTCACAGTTCTCAATAACATAGACATAAAAAGTTATGTTAATTTAATTTTATCGAAAAGGCGGCCCTACGATTGTTGTGGGATCGCGCGGTGCGAAGCGATCACAACTGTACGCTTGAGCACTTAGGCACATTTTAGTTTGCAGTGGTTGCTGACGCGAGTTGACGCGACGGAGTAGGCTATTATAGCAGTAGGTATTGGAAATTTTCTACTGAGTGAAGTATCTGTACTTATTTAATCTGTGGTGTTAGTTTCAATTAACAAGACACATCACATAGCAGCTGCTTTAGGCAGGCTTTAAATATTGCTGGGAAATGTCTTTTAATTTATGTATGCAACAGTACAGGGGTCATGTGGGTATCACACGACCGATTATCGCACCGATTTTTGTCAGATTTCTCCGTCTTCGAAAAGAAACTCAAAAATCGGCCCGATTATCAGTCGACATAAAAAACGTTGTAACTTTGACCTTCAATAACGGAATTAAATGACAAGCCTGCCTGGCGCAAGCAGGTGTAAGAATAACTATAGTTACTATTATTACTTATAAAGTTGAACAGTTTGTTTGTTTCATTTCTTTTGTTGAACGCGCTTATCTCCTTAACTACTGATCAGATTTTGAATTTCGTCACTAATAAAGAAAAAGTCAAATCATTTATTTCAATTAGACCATTTACAGGCACTTTTGAATTGTCAAGAAGTTACAGTTTAAAATTGAAGCTAGTTGCTCGTTCCAAAACGTAGGTCTCTATGGAGAAGAACGAGCAAGAAACTCCATGGAAAAAAATATATATATAATATACCGTCACGCCTGTATTCCCCGAAGGGTTAGGCAGAGGTGTACCAATATACACCCACAGACGAACTCCATGGACACTCTCAATATAAAGCTACGTTATACCGTAAGTGCTAGTGATTAAATAAAATAAATAAATAAATAAATAAATTTTACCATCAAAACAATTAGGAATCCGTAAAAAAATCACGCAGTCAAAGCCACGGGCAAAACCTACTCACATATAATGCAAATTATAGGAAATGTCAATCTTTTAATAGTTAACAATAATTAATTGCTTCTGCTCACCCTGAAATCCTATCTCGAAAACTCAACCTTGCTCTAAAATATCCTGCAATTTATGACATTGACATGACAGCTTTGCATTCTGTCACCACGTCATGCGTCATAATGTCATCCACTAGTGCCGGGTATGCCACCAGTAGAAACCTGTTACCCACAAATTGAAAAATCCATCTATCAATCTATTTTTGAGGGATCTATTTTTGAATCATGCCAAAACCGAGGAACTGTGGTACAGTTGACCATGTGTCTAGAGGGAATGAGTTATGATGCATAGAATGGAACGTGTTGACAGGTGCGAATGAAAGGTGAATGAATGTGAAAGAGAGGGAAGAGCAATTTGAAAGATGGCAATTCGAATTGTAACGACTAAAGAGGATAGTTTTATAAATGTTTTTTTTTCTATTTTCTAATTTTAATATAGCAGCTCAGAGTTAGGATTAGTGCCCGGTTAATGGCAATAGGCTCGCCCCTTATTACATGGGACCTAAACATATCGACAAACTCTGGGTGTATATTTGTACAGCTCTGCCTAACCCTTCGGGGAATACAGGCGTAATGATATGTTATAATTTTTTTGTATTACCTAATTAATACTAACATTCTGATAATATAAATGCGATAGAAACTCTGTGTATTAGTTTGTTATGTTTCAACGACTATACCACTGAACCGATTTAGATTGAAGCCACGGGGTACGTTTGAACCACTAGAAAGGGCATAGTATTTTTTTTTTTAATCTGGCTGGTTATTGCTGTTATTAGCGCCTTTGAATATACACTTATACAGACAAAGAAACTCTTCGCTTACAATATAAAAATTAATGTAAGGAAAATTACTGGAAGATGAAATATAACAAAAAAATCATCTCAGTCATATGGAAAGGTCATCAGAGAAAAAAAAACGAAAAAAAAAATGCGCATATTATACTTTTATTAGTACAATTTATTTCTGTTTCGTGCAAAATTAATAAAAATATGCTATTATCAGTTCGTTTATTTGCATTTGCATTTATTATTTTTAAGTAAACTTGTTTTTGTAGGAGGTATATTTATTTATTTCAAGTTATTTCAAATAAAATATTAGATTAGACACGTGATCAAACACGTTCAGGGAAAATCCAAATTTTTATCTAAAGCCTATTATTATTAGGTAGGTTCTAGCTATTGCCTGCGACTCCGTCTGCTTGATATTTGAGGACATTCACATACAGGCATTCATTCGAACATTCGTCTTTATCACGGATACAAACAAAGTCGCTTATTAAAAAATACAGCCTATATCCTATCTTGGGACCAGTAGTAAACATCAAAATCGCTTCGGTGGTTTAGGCTGCGCCCACGTCCGATTAATCGGTGACCGATTTTTTTGACGGAGAATGCTCTCCGTCAAAAAAATCGGTAACACATATAAATTCTAATATACTAACGCACATATCCTACAAAAAATCGGTCTTGCAAAACTATGGATCTATTGGACGGTCCGATAATCGGTTCTACAAAAATTCGGACGTGGTTGGAGACATTTAGCCGTGAAAGCGTCCTTCCCGTGTGTCATAATTTATGCCCGACAGTAATGTCTAAGATAAACTTAGAAAGTAGGTACAAGCCGATGACTTATCTTGTGCTAAGTGGTCACCGCTGCCTACAGACATCTACAATACCAGAGGGCTTGCAGAAGCGTTAGGCAAGGCGCAAACGTGGACACTTTTGTGTCTTGTGTCGGATACCAGCTACCGATGAAAATTTAATACTATAGAACCAGTATGAAACCATCCACTCCCAGCGCATACGTAAACATTTTTTGTTTCCAGTTGCTTCCACTTAACACATACTCATGACGAACAAAAAGTGTTCGGTGTCGGTAACTGGAAACTAAAAGTGTCTACGTTTGCGCAGCGCCTTACCATCCCAGAAATAAAGAACATAAAAATTTAAATGCCTCATGTGCCAGTAATTACACCGGCAAACCCCTCAAAACGGAACATATCAACGCTGCTTTGCGGTAGAAATAGGTATGGTGGTAGTACTTCCCCGGACGAGCTCCTTCACAAAGAGCTCTACTACTACAGAAGTACATAACATAGTACATTGATATTTACACTACACTGGGCCATCACGTCATCTTTTTCGTATGATTTACTACCGGGGCTGTGGGTTGTTCGAAAGAGATACCGCGTCCCTGGAACGCAAAGGGCACAAGAAGGAACATGGATGGGTTTTAGTCAGTAAAAGTCTGACACTCCCTCACGCCCCGCCGTCTTTGGATTATTTCCTATAGGTAAAAAAAAAAATCGTATGATTCACCAAAAGAAATGAGCGCCAATCATATTTTAGTGTCATTTTATCGAAATTTTAGTGAAAGTACGTTCACCAGTGATTCATGATGGAGGTTACAAGTAACCTTTAAAACAAGTGCGTTTCCTTCCTGAATACTGCTTGCAAACTTGTTTATGTTGATTTTTATATTATGTGAGTAGAGAGGTAAGCAGTAGTAGGTACTTATAGTATGCAAGTATTTATATACTTTTTACATCCTAAGTACCTACTAATAGAAGAATGGATGGATGGATTGATAGGTGGATGGATATTTATTTCTCTTTCACGCTAAAACAGATGAAATTTTGCACAGATTGTACGTAGTGTGAAATAACACATAGGACGCATACTTTTTACCGGAAAAATACCGTTGCTGTGGGATAATATATAAAATTTAACGCGAACTAGCTAACTAACGAAGCTAGTTTTATAATGAAATAGTTTTAAAGCTAGGTACACCTTTATGATTCTGTAAACAAAATACTGTAACACATTAAAGGCTCCAGCAGACCGAATGCGTATGCGTAGACGTGCTAGTAGACGTGCAAGTTCCACTGAGTTGTAATGTATGGAACTGTATGTGACAGGACACGCCGCTTGCGTAACGTAGACGTGTACACGCATACGCAAGCGGTGTGTCCTGTCACATACAGTTCCATACATTACAACTCAGTGGTACGTGCACGTGTACGCATACGCATTCGGTCTGCACGAGCCTTTATTGTCTAACAGTAAAATATGGAGTGTCTTGCCCATTCTTCTCCATACGAAACTCCCTTTCGAAAGAGGGCAACTAGATGCAATTTTTTTTTCTTGTGGGTGGGTTTATTATGACTTTCAAAAGTGGTCTAATTAAAATAAATGCTTTGACTTGTTAATTTTGAATTTTGGCTATGTGAATACATGTCATATTGAATTTTAGGTAAGTAATATTTTTTCTTAGTCAAAATAATCAATAATAATAATCAGTAATATTTACACTATTAAAAAAATATCATGATAGGCCAGGGTTAAACGCACCAGTCATTCGTGCATGTGGTTGAAAACGGGCAAATACCAATGTGACTTTTTCAATTTATACATATTTTGTAAGAATGTAGAAACTTTGATCTCCAATATTTCCGTAACCAAACGATTCTCACGTATTAACTAGAACAACAAAATCACCACAATGATGTAAAATTAGGTTTTGTGTACTATCTTTTTGCATCGTTAAACATCTTAATAATTTCCCACATAAAATCGTCTAGCTTACCATTTGAATAGCGGCCGGTATTACCCACGCTGCCACTGTCGGAGGCTTTCACGGCGAACCGGTACTCTTAGCTGATTGGTTCACTTCCTGCACTAAATGCCGACCCATATCCGCCTACGATACAGCATTGGCATAAGTGGTCAAATTGTATTGGAAAAAAATGCTAGGCTATAATTGTCCCATTGGAAAACAAATGCCTCTTCCCGTACAGAGAAGGTACGAGCATTGATCACCACGTTTGCTGAAGGTGGATTGGCGATTGCAGATTTTCATATTATGAATTATAAGTCCAGGTTTCGTTTGCGCTACATAGCCCGTTTATCGAGGATGTTTATAGCAATAATCAAAGACGTAACTTACTGCTCTTCTACTAACAGAAATGTTCAAAATCTAGTGACAATCAATGCCAAAAAATCTCTGTAAATTAAGGCAGTTTTGACAAATCCAGCCTGAGATCGAATTTGCAATCGACTCTCAGAACGTACGATCGCTTTTTAAGAATTGCAAATATTTTTGGCAAGTTTCAAACATTAGTTGTAGCTGACCTAAGATTGCGAATCTTTATCATAATGCGCCCTGAATTGCGACTCTAAACAATCAATTGCAGCCATAAGGAACTTAACATCTATCAGTTAAAAGCTGCTGACATAATGCAACATATACAATGTACTAACATTCAAAGTCTTTGTGACTGTCCGTGACTAGATTTTTTGTGTGAGCGACCTTGCTTGTGTGTTCGGCCATAAGAATGTCATATCAAATCTGTCTTACAGTCGTCTTATTGTATACTTGCGAACTGCACGCGACTTCGATCACGTGTCTCATTCCACCCGCTTTACGACTTTGGTTACTGCTCTGCTCCAGTGGGTCGTAGCGTGGTGTTATATAGCCAATAGCCTTCCTCGTTAAATGGACTATTCAAAACAAAAATATTTTTTCAATTCGAACCAGTAGTTTCTGAGCACAAACTAACAAACTCTTCGGCTTTATAATATTATTAGTATAGACAGGTACTAATTAAGTATTTTATAAGGAGGCAAGCTCTGATTCTGCTTTCATTCATCAGCCATAGGTAGCCCACTGCTGAACATAGGCCTCCCCCATAGATTGCTAAAAGGACCTGTTGAAAGCGGCCTGCATCCAGAGTTTTCCTACGGTCTTTCAAGTCGTCCGTCCACCTTGTGAGTGGATGTCCTACGCTGCCGGTGCGTGATATCCATTCGAGAACTTTCCGGTCCCATCGGCCATCAGTTGCCCTTACCACTGCCACTTCAACTTGCTGATTCTCTGAGCTATGTAGGTAACTTTTGTTCGTCTGCGGATCTCCTCAGTTTCTTGCCACTTCTTGCTGCATACCATTTTGACTCGAAAATGCTCGAAATATCCGTAATGTTTTTATTTTAATGGTCTAATAAATTGAAATAAATGACTTGACTTGGACCGACCGATTTAAGCTTACGAAAATAGGTTCATATTCAACACATCGAAACGTTCTAGCCTAGCCATCGAGCATTTTGTGTTTTTTTTTACATTTCAAGCCATTTTGTGTTGTTTGACATTTCAATGTGAGTATTTTCAAAGGAGTTCTGCAATAAATAGTACTCGCCTTTTTTGTAAATATACCACCTATTTCATTGTTATCAATGCTGTAACGTCAAATTGACATTTCAATAAAATATTATTGTGTTATTTTTATAATATTTCATAGTAAATAGGCTAAATCGAAATGTCTCGGAAAACTGTTGCACAGGCGGAGGTGCCTACCCTCCTTACTGTGGATCCTCTGGAATGCCCTTTCAGGGAGTTCCGTGATAACGAACTGGCTGCAGAAACATGGGGTATGGTATGTCTTCATTGTTTATTTTTAACTATACCATGCGGTTTTGCCCTCGTTCAGTTTCTTCTTCACTACCTCGGAATGACACAATCTACATACACACATACCATCACGCCTGTATTCCCCGAAGGGTTAGGCGGAGGCGTACCAATGTACCTACACACACAGTTCACTGGTATGTTTTAACCACAGTTCGCCGATATATTTAGATCCCATGTAATAGGGGGCGACCCTATTAACCGGACACAAATCCAAACTGCTACTGCTGCTACTGAGAATTTCATTACACAACACTACATTACATTAACATTAACACACACATTAACTTTAATATTATCATTTAATATTTCAGAGTACAGCAGGCTATAAGACGTGGATAAATGCTGCAAACATGATGAAGGTGATGCCGAAATCTGCTGATTCCCAGCGCGCTGGGAGTCAGTCGCCGAAGGCCGCCAGCGCACCGATCAAAGGCGATAAGTCCAAGCAAGTCATTGGAGCAGCTTCACTTCTTTGGGTTGATGAGCAGACCCAACCACTACCACGGTCTGTGCGCCAGTACCTCCACGGCTGGATAAGAGCTGAGGATCTAGCAATGGATCGATGGGGTGCCGAAGTTGTTATTTTTGATGTGAGCTTACGAAGTTATCTTTGACTAGCGAACTGGGTTGGACTTCGTCAGCGTGGCTTTGGCTCGCGTTAAGTTACGTCTTTAGTTACTGGTCTGCTCCCGTGGGTTGTAGCGTGATGTTATATATTCTATATTACTTAGTGGTAATGTAGCTTTCTAACGGCAAAACAATTTTTCAAATCGGTCCCGTAGTTTTTGAGTTTATTAGTGACATACATAAATACAAATCTTTCTTGTTTATAATGTTAGTGTAGATGTAGACGGCTGCGGGTTGTTCGAAAGAGATACCGCGCTCCCGGAACGTAAAGGGCACATGAAGGAACATAGATGGTCAGTAAAAGTCTAACACTCCCTCCCGTCCCGCCCAGGGCGGGGGAAGTTATATGAGGATTACCCATCTATAAAAAAAAAGTGTAGATATAGATATGGATATATCGTCCCCGTAGAGCGAAAAGTCATTAACTCGAAAAACCATGTTTTGAGATAATGAGAGTTAAAGTTTTTGAAAATATAAATCGTCATAACTTTAATTTGCCATTACATATCTTAACCGTTTTAGCTTTATTTTGAAGGAAATAAAATTAAGTTTATAGTATAACATCTACAATACTTTAAAAACGTCGAATAATTGAGAAAAGTAGAAAAAACCAAATTAATTAATTTTTCCCTACAAAATTCTTGACTTATTTGAAAATTAGTTAGTTGTCGACCGTAGTTAGTGATTTTTCACTCAGTTCTAAATTACTATGAAGAAAAATAACTAGAGTTAAGTAAAGTGGAACTAACTGTAAGATGTACGAAATGTGTATTGTAAATACTACCTAACTGAATAATCGAAGCTGGTGTGGTAAGTTTTGTTTTAAGTATGACATGAATAACTAATTAAACTACTTTAATAAATTAAGTAAAGTTGTATTCTAATAATTACAAGACATAAATCAATCAAAATACTATTAAATAGTTGGTACAAAACAAAAGAGAGTGCAACAATCAAAAAAACTTGCGGGTGGGGCTGTATCGGGGCACACAGCCGTTGGTTGAACGTATAGCATCTTTTAAACCTAGGTAACATTTAGGTGTTGTGTCGCGCGAATACGATTACTTAGAAGTTGTATGGAGTGCTAAACTATGAGAGCGACAGGGTGACCTGCAAACCATGCACACTGGTACATTTGCGCTTATGGTTGGTATGGTTTTCTAAAGCTGTGGGCTTATACAACTGTCTAATCATGACGGAGATGTCTCACTATGCAGTACTGCACCCATCTGGGGATTGTCTATAAGAAAGCAGAGTCCATCTCAAGTAGCTGCTCGAAGAACGCTCATGATCGTTGATCAGCTTTCGGGTAATGTTTTCTGCATGTCGCGAAAATTGGAAAGTATTATTAATCCCCACCATCACCTGTAGTCGTAACATCTTCATTGCCATATACAACACACACTGAGGGGTTACACCACATTGTCCTCACTCCTTCCACAATCAGACTAGCGTCGCCGAGATCTATCGCAGGAAGGCTTAGTTGTTCAGCTTGGCGACCGTATGTAATGTTGAGTGGGCACTCTGTCCAGGTGCCATGCCCAGGTATTTAGCCTCGTCCCATAACACAGTGTGTTGATGGGCATAATTATTCTCAGTGTCTGATACGCAATGACAATCCTATGGCTCGATAGCTGTATTTTTGTTCATTCCTCGGTCGCTCTGCTCGGACCTTCAACTGGACCGGCCAAGCCACGCTCCAAAATAGCCCAGTAGACTGTGATATTGTTTGCGCCTTTGTCAAATATCGCAGCCACGCTTTCACTGTGCATTTCCTTAATAACTCACGACTTTTGCATTATTATACGATGTGCGATATCGTCATCCAACTGACGCGGCAGGGTCTGCACCATATCATTGACATCGTAGGGTATGTTAATAACGTGTCCGTCGATTTCATACTGTCCTGCGCAGCGCATCGCATCGGCCTATTTGCATGTCTCGGTGACACCAGACTCTCCTTATTATTTAGCTTAGTTTGGGTAGATGAGTAGGGTATGGCGGGTAGCTGTATCTATTATTCCTGCTTTCGTTTCTGTGTGCAATCGTTGAATAAGATCCGGCAGAGCATAAGCCGAACCGTATCTTCACCAGGGAACGCATTCTTCAAGAATTGGGATGTGCACAGATGCGCTCACAGCCTTCAAGTCGTGCTCCACAGTCGATCACATACGTCACTAAACTTTTCTGCGGCCAACTCACAATGTAAGAGTTGTCTCATGAGTTGAGTTGTCGATTTTTTTTGTTTTTCTGCACCTGCCGTGAGCTGCCGTGTTATATCTTCACCTAGTTTGATTGACTGGTAAAGAATGTCTAAGGCATTAAGTCCGTCTTTGTACTCTTTGTTACATAAAGTTTAAATAAAAACATAATTAAATTAACTCCCGTCGCCTGGAGTACTCCGCCGCACGTTCAAATTGTTTCGGTTGAGATGAAGAGTTTAAACAGTTGGGCCTAACCTGGCAACCCAGGATGTGTCCTGATGGGCTGGAACTGTCATGTACCTCTACTGCGGGTACGAATCGGCTGGCTCAATCTTGAGACGCAACAATCGGCTTGATTCAGTAGCTTTAACTAGCTTTAGCTGAATCTAGCGAGCTTCCTTCATTTTTGGAACCCTTTAGCAGATGTGGCTGGTCATGGTCATGGTTCTACATCCTTCGGAGGCACCGTAACCGATGTATTCTCATTTTTTTATGAAATTGAAGTTAATTCCAAAGTAACTATCTATAGGCAATTGTTATTAATTATCATGGGTCAAATCATTCAAATGGGTTAATTACTTTTCGCTTTTGAAGTATTGTGCAAATCATTTAAAAATAAAGAATGAGAAGTCACCATGTTAAGTTAGTTAATTTTCGCTATCGTCTGTTTTAACAAACTATTGATTTCAAAAACTCACTAAATCGATTTAGTGATTTTTAGGCTAACTAAACGCATATGTTTGCTTTGATAATTTCAGAGAAAAGAAATTAAGTCGTTTTAAGTGCAAATTATGTAAATTTTATATTAATGTTATAATCATTAACTAATTTAGTTATTTCTCGCATTACGCTTTGGGGTCCAAAATATAGACTTACTTACTTTTCACACTTCGTAAAACAAAAACCAAGGCAGCTACAGGAATGACGGTTAGGCAGATATTTAGAGAAAAAAATGGTGATCTTAGTGACATTGATAACTCATTTTGGCCATTTTCGGACTTAATGACTTTTCGCTCTACGGGGACGATATGAACAATAAGACAAATTGTCAATGTAATTGGTCGTTGTTAATTCGGTCAATACTTACTTAGCTTATGTTGGACAATTGGCCACATTAATTTTCGATCGAGTTACCGGGGGTAAATTGTAAGCTATTTTCAGGAGACCGATCCACAAAACAAGATGGCGATAGCAGACATTCAGCTGTGTCACGCTCAAGTCCTGTTCAGGTCCTCATTCTGTAGGAAGGTCTTGTCTGCATGTTTTGCTTTGGAGAGAGCGGAACACCTAACAGTAAGTACATCTTGGCAGATATTTTTGGCCTTCGTCATATGTGGAAGAGCTGTTTTATTTTAACAAATGCACATACCATCACGTCTGTATTCTCCGAAGGGTTAGGCAGAGGTGAACCAATGTACACCCACAGTTCGCCGGTATGATTTTAGATCACACGTGATGCTACGCTAGAGGTCTTGGGTTCGATTCCTAGGTCGCGCAAAGTGGCATTGGATTTTTCTATAAAGTTCTCAGTAGCAGCTCGGAGTTAGGTTTTGTGGCCGGTTGATGGCAATAGGCTCACCCCATATTACATGGGGCCTAAAGATACCGGTGAACTGTGGGTGTACATTGGTACACCTCTGCCCCTTCGAGGAATACTGGCGTGATTGTATGTTATTTAATCCTTTTGATATTAAGGCTGTATGATTGTTGTTATTCTTTCAGGTGGAACATCAGTGGGAATTTTTCACTTGTACCTATGGACCAGAAGGTTGGCGAGCAAAGTGCCATATATACTCTCCGGGCCTTAAGCCAGGGGGTGGAGCACAGCATAAGCCTATTTTGTCTAAAAATGGTATGATTTCATCTTGCCATTTCTTTCTTACCTTCTTATAACACGTAAGCTAGAGCTAGAAGTTCTTCTAGAGATGGAATTTCTCCTGTATCGTGGATGCTTACAAACATAATAAACTCATACACAACTAGCCAGACCTGGAACAACTATCTGTAGGCCATACAAATTTTGTGCCGGTGGGAATCGGACCCGCGACACGCACCGCAGTAGCCAATAGCTCAGCCACTGCGCCAACCGTACCGTCAATTTCATATTGTCTATATCTATACTGATATTATAAAGAGGTAAAATTTGTGAGGTTGAAGGGGGTAATCTCTAAAAGAATAATTAAAGAATTTATTATGAACAAGTTTGCTTCATAGTAAGTATGAAACCAAGATTGCATAAGAAAACCAAGATTGGATAAAACAAGTTTGTGTACAATTGAGTAACCCTAGACCCCACACTAGGATACCCTGTGTCGTGGGATCTAGTATCCTCGCAGTTGATGACACATATATAAGTGCACGTTGTAGTTCACAGTTGGGTTCTCTGGATTTTCTAAAATGATTTTGAAAATTCTTTTACCCATAGAAAGCCACGTTATTTATGAGTGTCTTTAGCTATATAACATCAAGCTATGACACACGGGACCGGAGCAGTAACCAAAGATGTAACTTAACGCTGGTGAAATAAGCCACACGGACGAAGTCCCGGGTCAGAATAAAACTTGTTCATTTGTCATCACGCTTAGCATTGAGAAAGGGATTCGTTGGAAAAGTGTTTCCTATTCGCTGAATATGGTATTTTTTGAAAGTAGGAAACGATTGCGTCGCACTGTGCTTGTGTGTTGCGAACACTCGTTAGTCATCACCAGGAAAAGATCTACATCCAGCGAGTAAATTGAAAAAATAATAATGATGCAGGGCATCATATTATTTATTATAATTATCATATTATTGTTATTTATTAACTGCCTCGTTGGTCTCGTGGTCAAGCGCGACTGCTGAGCAAGGGGTCTCGGGTTCGATTCTCAGGTCGGGTAAAAAGTGTTATTGGGTTTTTCCAATAGGAATTTCTAAGAAGCAGCCCGGTGTTAAAATTTTGGTGGTGTGTCTCGAAAAGTGCATAAAGCCGTTAGGCCTACGCTTAGTCTCTCCCCGGTCGTGTTTAGTCTCCAATGAAATTTACCATCGTGACCGAGTTTCAGTCTAGAGAATCTTAGTACTATTATAAATACGAAAGTTTGGATGGATGGATGGATGGATGTTTATTACTCAATCACGCCAAAACGCCTGAACGGATCTGGATGCAATTTGGCACAGAGATAGATAGCACATAGGCTACTTTTCATCCCGTGGGATAATAATATAAACTTCGACGCGGGGGAAGGCTAGTTTTAAATAAATTGTGATTCTAGCAAAAGAATGACGATGTTTCACATAGTTTTAACAGGTGACTAATTTGAAAAATGCTTGATTCAAAGTGAGTCAACATAATCATTGACTCATCGAAGAATATTTCCTGTCCACCATTTTAGTTTATTTTCACCCTTTTTACATACACACTATCACGCCTGCCCTGCATTCTCCAAAGGGAGGGCAGAGGTATACTAATGTACACACACAGTTCACCAGTATGTTTTAGGATCTATGTAATAGGGGGCGAGCCTATTGCCATTAACCGGGCACAAATCCTGACTCCAAACGCTACTACTGCGAAGTTCATAGAAAAACCCAATAACCCTTTGCTCGACCTGGGAATCGAGTCCAAGACCGCTAGCGTAGTAGTGGCGGTTAGGGCCACTAGGCTAACGAGGCAATTTCACCCTTTTGATGTAGGTAATAAGATCTTTTCTTGCAGGATGCTACCTAGTCCGCCTATTCCACCTGGGAGCCTGGCGCTGTGTGTGGGTGAACGATCAGATCCCTGTGGACACCTCTGGTGCGCCCCTGTTACCGTTCTCGCCCCTCCTCACTCACCCTCCTGCAAAACCTGGTTCGACGAGGGTACCACCAGCTGTTACAGCCGGTGTTGTTTACCTGTGGCCTTTACTGATCACCAAGGTAATACGCTTCTTTCTTTATCGTGTGGGCAGTAAGGTCTAACAACCCCACTCCCCCTAGTGTTAGAGTTTCTAAACCGCCTCAAGGGCCAATATGCTTTTAGGGGTAATATGCTTTTTTATGCGTTTTCATTAGGTTTTTTTGAGTAGCAGTTAGGAGTTTAGAAGTTAGTGGTGCAAAAAAATAATATTAGCTTTATTTATTTCAATGCGAGCCAATTACAAACACCTAGGCTCTGTAAATAACTGAATAGTAAAAGGACAACATATTATATCAAATTAGTCTATTGGCATGTTTTCTGCTTAGCCACTATAAACAGACAGAAAAGAAATCTTATATTCAGCTAACAATACTGTAATGCACTATTCTAAATAAAATAGAGCTATGTATCGGTTACCTTTGAAAATAAATTCACGGTAGGTAAACCCCGCACCCCGCACCCCGTATGTGTCCTAACTGTACCAAAGTCCTACAAAAATCAAAAAACAGTAGAATATCAACGTCAACAACATCAGCAAACATTTACTCTCCATCCTCGTTCATCTCCCAACGGTACCGTGCCCAGTAACCACTCGTTTATTGCAAAATAAATTGGAGATTTATACCCCGTTTACCACAACCGTTGGCAAAGTAATCGAGCTTCGTGGTTCCGTAGAATTCCTAATGAGAAAGTGTTCGGATGGTGACAGCACAGTCAAATTACTTGATGCTTGCAAATTGGGTTATTTTCCTAGTGGCATAACAAATTATGGTGAGTAAGCTCTGCTCGCGGATTCGTCTGCGTAACTTTTTTTCAGAGTTCTTTTCAGTCTCAGTTTTTACACATACAAAAAACTCACGCCTTTTTCCCATGGGAGTAGGCAGAAACCACAGAACGCCACCTGCTACGATCCTTACACACTCCTTTCGCCTCGTCCACATTCATACATCTGGTCATACAAGTTTTCAAGACTTTTCAAGTCTCAGTTGCCTGTTACAAATTTTAATTGCGTGCAATATACATTGATCTCTATAGTTATTGAAATTTAGTTAATTATCAATTAACTAGATAAGTGACCTTTTAGGTTACAGCTCCGCTCCCGTGTGAAGCAGCTTAATGTTAAGTAGTTCTTACTATTCCTCATAAATCTGGCTAACATATGAAAATACTTTTTTTTTTTATATCTGGCTAAGAATTACATAGATTGGCGCGTTTCAACATACACAAACAAGTCGATACTATTTCTTGTTAGTCTGGCTATAAAAACAAAAAGATGTTTTTTCAATCTGACTGGTAGGTCTTGAGATTAGAGCGTTTAAACAAACAAAACACCCTTCAGCTTTGATATATTAGTATAGATTTAGGACCTGGTTTGGTCTAAAATGATGTAATAGATTATATCTGCTAGTTGTTTGTGGTCACTGAAAGTAGGCCGAATCTAGGTAAATATTTGTGTTTTTGTAATTCTTTGCGACAAAGTAGTTTTAGTTTTTTTAAAGTGTGACTTAAGCATTGGTAACTTGAGCCCGTGTTCATGTTTATTTTGTAAAAAGCTGCGATTTTCTCTTTAAAAAAAGATAAATACCTACGTACACACGCCTGTATTCCCCGGAGGGCTAGGCAGAGGAGTGTCAATGCACACCTACAGTTCACTGGTATGTTCAGGTCTCATGTAATAGGGAGTGAGCCTATTTGTACTTAACCGGGCACAAATCCTTACTCCGAGCTGTTACTGAAAATTTCATAGAAAAACCCTATAAACTTTGCTCGACTTGGAAATCGAACCCAGGACCTCTACCGCAGCAGTCGCGCTCAGGACCACTCAGCTAACGAGGCAGTCAAACATATTTATTTGTACAGACGAATATTTTACGTAAACTTACCTTGCCTAGATAATCAACGAATTTATCAGTTAACCTAAAAATGCTCTTATAGCTACCTGGAATACACCTTATTACCCGACTGCGCCAGAAGGAGGGTTATGTTTTTCGAGAGTATGTATGTATGTATGTATGTATGTATAATTGTTTGGCACGCTCTACAGCCTGAACGGCTTGATGGATTTTAGCTTGAGAGGTGTCGTTAGATTCGTAATTACTGTGAGAGTGACACTGGGTATAACAAAATAAAAAAAAACAAAATGGCGGATTTTTGGCGCCAAATTCAAATGTTTGGATCGCTCTGCAGCCTGAACGGCTCGATTGATTTTAGCTTGAGAGGTGTCGTTAGATTCGTATTTACTGTGAGATTGACACTGGGTATATCAAAATAAAAAAAAATAAAAAACGGTAATTTGAAAAACTAAAAAACCCGACTGCTTTTCTAAGTATTTATGAAAAAGCCCTAAAACAAGAAAATCGTTGTACCCGATTGCACTTAAAATTGTAGCAGTCGGGACCCATTCGGGACCATCTGCAATGTAATATAGGTATGTGCTCACAATTCACTAAGCCTCCATTTCTAGAATGGGTCCCGACTGCTACAATTTTAAGTGCAATCGGGTTCAACGATTTTCTTGTTTTAGGGCTTTTTCATAAATACTTAGAAAAGCAGTCGGGTTTTTTAGTTTTTTAAATTACCGTTTTTTTCCCCTTTGTGTCTGTAGGTATTCCGTCCCATTTGCTTATAAACGAATTTATCAGTTAACCTAAAAATGCTCCTACATTTACCTGAAATACATCGTATTTCTCTTTGTCTGCGCACTACAAGATAAACTTTAAACGACAAAATTTTCCCCTAAACAAACTAGCGCCTAAAACTATTCCTATAAGCATTCGTGTCACGCGAGCAACTAATTGCTAATCAAAATCACACAGGCGCTCCTGAAGCTTGCGGCACCTGACATGAGTTCTGACGGAAATGCAGAACATGTGGAAGATGAAGAGATGCTGGATTTTGATATGTTACATGCTTTAGTTGGTAGTGTGAACATTCGTCATGTTGCACCCGAATGTAAGTAAAGAGAAAAAAAAACACTGAACAAAAATAGTAGGAATAAACATCGAGGTTAGTGTCAACATATTTATTATTCAGATAAAACTGACCATTGAAAAATATCTCTAAGGCCCATTTTCACCGAAATCACTGAACATATTTGGCGCTAAATGTGTTTAAATTATCATTCTGTCACTGTCATTTTCTAACAATGTGACAGGGATGCAATGATGTTCTAAAGGCACTACATGTATTTAGTGATTATGGTGGTTTACTATTCCATTCCCGAGCAAAGGCATCCCTCCATCTCTTCATTTCTCTCTGTATTACCTATACCTCCTCACTCCAGTTCCTGGGGAAGCCATCCAAGGCGAGACGTCGCCATGAAAATGAATTGTCAAATTAGTTGGCTACTTAAACAAATTTTTGATCACACTTTGTGCGCATCATGAAAGCAATATTAATACTTGAATCGGAAAATGACCAATGATCATCGCTGATTGAGCATTGTTTCTATACGAAAAGGGCACGGCCGACATAGTTTTGGAAAATTCAACCGTTAGCTGTGAGAGCGCCGCCTGCAATTCTTCCATTTTATTTTGTCGTTCTAAAAAATACTTAAACGCTCATGATTTAAAGCCCCCGCTCGAATAGCAATTAATTATTTACTATGTTGGAACCGAGGTTTTATAATGAACGATTAACCTAAACCTGGTCTATTAAAACCCCTTCTCAGCCCTAGAGGAACTTTGGTCGATTATGACCGTGGAAGTACCGCTTTTTGCCTGGGATATAGAAGAGGACGCAAGTACAGTCAAATCGAGAAGCACCAAGAAGCCTACAGCTAAGGAATTAGCCTCTGTAGTCAAAGTAAGCAATTGGAACATATTGATAACATACATGAATAAACTCACGCCTTTTTCCCATGGTGGTAGGGAGAAACCACGAATGCCCAAAACAACCTGCTACGATCCTTACATACTGCTATCGCCTCGTTCATATGTCGTCATACATAATATGGTCATACAACCACGTCAATATGACTTTTTCAATTCATATACGTAAGGTTAATCTTGAACATCATTGATATCGAGAAACATTTAAGTAAAAAATCAAATGTTTCCAATTGAATTCCACACATCACTACACCAAAAGTCAGGTGCCAATAAACTTCACACAAAGTAACAACTCCGTAAAAGATTTGTTTCTCCTGATACGTTTGTTATGATTTTGAACTTATTAAACTGCCGAAATAAAAACAAAAAAATTATGCATTTTCAAAGTTATTGCTTCTAAGCTGACATTTTATATAGATATTCAGTACTGGATACACTCTTCACCCCGTTTGTATGGATATGCCCTTTCTGTAATGCTATGTAACATTAAATATTGGTTGGTTTCAACAGAGAATTACTTTGACGTATGCCGTCATTGAGGATACAAAGGATTTACAACCTTATATACTGCCGGGGATAACGCCTGGCCACGAGATGTGCCTATACGTCATGATGGCAAGGGATGTACCGATAAAGAAGCCTTTACCAGAACCAGGTAACTTTCACATACATACATAAAGTCACGCCTTTATTCCATGGGGGTAGGCAGAAACCACAGAACGCCATCTGTTACGATACTACATACTACTTTCCCATCATCCACGTTCATACAAGCACGCCGGTTACGAGTACTGCGCACCCGATCATTCTGTGTGTGTTTCGATATTTTTCATTATATTTTATTCGGTATCTCGCAGTTCAGCCTAGGAGGTTCTCGATTGCTTAACCGGATTTTACTGTGGATACCTTAAAATCAATGCTTTCAGGGCTTCGATATATAAAGCTAAGTGACACACTAAGGGTACCCCCTGTAGGGTACGGACCTCGGCTTAGTGCTTAGATCAAAATAGACACACTTACATAAACTCACGCCTTTTTTCCGTGGGGGTAGGCAGAAACCACAGAACGCCACCTGCTACAATCCTTACATACTCCTGAACTCCTCATACTTCTCATTTCTATCAAAATACAAATTGCTTTTTTTAAACCCATCCGCTGGTCGATTAATTTCGCTGCAAGACCCAAGACAAACAAACAGAAGGAGTCACAGTTAAAGGCTCTGTTTGCGGTTCCCAGAGGTGGCTTTGTGGAAGTACTACCGCTGGGTAGACTGGGCCAGGAGTCACGGCCTCTATGCGGCCTACGAGTGCCCCCGAACCAAGTACATCAAAGTGAATGGCCTATTGAAGAGTTCCTATGCGCCCCATTTGCTGGATGTGCTGAGTACAGAATCGGTAGGTTTTGTTTCTTTTACCATCATACCATCACGCCTGTCTTCCCCGAAGGGTTAGGCAGAGGTGTACTAAAGTACACCTACAGTTCGCCGGTATGATTAGATCCCATGTAATAGGGGGCGAGCCTATTGCTATTAACCGGGCACAAATCCTAACTCCGAACTGCTACTGAGAATTTCATAGAAAAACCCAATAACACTTTTTGCTTGGCTTGGAAATCAAACCCCAAGACCTCTAGCGTAGCAGTCGCTACGTCTGTAGTCGTTTGTTTCTATTATAATTATATTTTAGTATACTACCATCTGCCCTGTCTTTCAGATATAGAAAAATAGTTCGGAATACCCAGGTATAGTACTGTAAATTAAAAATTCACTAATTACCTTAATTGCGATTACAGAAATAATTATTGTGAACTTTATGGCCCTATAAATATATGCGTAAGTTGCTTGATCTTTACTTTATGTTAGAACATTGTTTTATAATTTTCAATTGTTATTTACAGATTACAAAGGGATTTGTTGAGGAACAACTAGTTAGTACCCAAACGCAGGTTAGACCATTTGTATTTTGTTCTTTGGCTGCCAAATCTAATTTGACTTTTTTTTGAATGGCAAGCAAATATCCACAGTAAAATTCTACCACGGCAAACGTAAATTGAACTTTATTTATTTTATTTTAATGTCTAGATTAGATAGATTAGGTATTAGATATTAGAGTTAGGAATTAAGTATTAGGTAGGTTATTAGATTTGGTAGATTAATAGTAAGATGCTAAAAAGCATCTTTAGAAATTAGAGCTCTTACACAGGAGTAACAAAAAAAAAAGATGACTGCCTCAACGGATTTGAATATAACATCCAACTTTACACACATAAGCGATGACGCATTATTCCGACGCATCTTCCGTCAGATGTGCACATATCTTTTAACTATCCCTAATAGCACGGCTTTGATACAGCAAACAATTTGTCATTCAAGTTAGGACCTTAAACCGTGATCGTTAAAATATTTTTTGCAATGACAGTGACGTTGCACAGGCAGCGCGCTAGCTTGTCGAAGCGGTGCTGTTATAATCAGCGATGATTATTAACACAACAACAACAGCAACATTATCTTAATCTGTACCGCCTAACCAGTATATCCAAGAAGTACCGTGTTGCCCAGTTACTGGGTGTTGGAGGTCAGATAGGCAGTCGCTCCAAGTAAAACACTGGTATTCAGCTGCAACCGGTTAGACTGGAAGGCGACCCCAACATAGTTAGAAAAAGGCTAAGCAGATGATGATCTTGATCTTTACCATAACAGAAAGCAGCAGACGATGATGGGCCGAAGAAAAAGAAAGGGCAAAAAGCGGCACCACCACAATCTGCCGACCTATCGCTGCAAGCGAAGGCGGAACTCCGGGAATGGATACAAATGGATGCGGTATAATATTTTCCTTCCATATGCTTCTTTACTGAGTCCTCTCATTAAGTGCTAAGCCAATCAAGACAGACCAAGATGAAGGATTAATTTTTAGGGTTCCGTACCCAAAGGGCAAAACGGGACGCTATTACTCAGACTTCGCTGTCCGTCTGTCTGTCTGTTTGTCTGTCCGTCTGTCTGTTACCAGGCTGTATCTCATGAACCGTTATATTTAGACAGCTGAAATTTTCACAGGTGATATATTTCTGTTGCCGCTTTAACAACAAATTCTAAAACCAGAATAAAATAAATATTTAAGGATTTATACTCGATATTGATAACAGCAACAGGTAGACGCTTGAAATATTCGCAGAATATTTACACATATTTAAGGGGGGCTCTCATACATGTTTTTATTTTTTTGCTGTTTTTATAGACAATGGTACGGAACGCTTTGTGCGGGAATCCAACCCGCACATGTCCGGTTTTTTAAAAAATAACGTTGCTTCTGAATTTCTCCTGTATTCTGGGTGCGTTTACAAACGTAAATAGTTATTTCCTTATTCACAAGTTGATTTTCCAATTTATCATGTTTCAGTTTCATGCACTTCTGAAATACTTCCATGTGATATTTTACCCATCCCTGTACTCTTTCACATCGGCCGGGAGTAACCCGCCATTGAGGACCAACCTCAAGCCAACGAATTTACCAAAAGTGACAGACATATTAGCTCCGAAATATGCTCCCCTGTACTTACAAATAGATGGACCCGATGTAAATAAGTTAAAGATGTGCCTCTCTGTCTTGCACCCAAGAGTTCTGAGCAATAGTGGGTTTCATGTGGATGATTATATAGATCCAGCTCATGTGGTGCTGGAGAAATTTGAATGGTTTAAAGATACCCCTTTGCCAAACCAGAGGGCGTACGTGTCAGCTAAACGTTATGAGTCACTTGAAATTGATTTGGATCCGGGAAGACACTTTTTTAGGTGAGATGTAGATTTTTTATTGTTTAAAATTCGTTCCCCCCGAAGGGTTAGGCAGACGTGTAGCACACCCACAGTTCGCCAGTATGTTTAGGTCCCATGTAATAGAGGCGAACCTATTGCCAGTGTAGCCGGGCACAAATCCTAAGTCCGAGCTGCTACTGAGACTTTCATAGAAGAACACTTTTAGCTCGACCTGGGAATAGAACCCAAAACATTACATTATATTAATATTAACTGCCTCATTCGCCTAGTGGTCCTAAGCGCGACTGCTAGTGATGTTCACCTCCGCCAAACCCTTCGAGAAATACAGGCGTGATGGTACATATCCTATGATTATTGTTTTAAATACTAAACTTACTTTTTGTCCACAGAATCTGGACACATTATCGAATTAACTGGCATATTATGTTGATCAGTGAATCCTCACTACTTCTCAATACAAGAGACGTAGTACTGGCTGCTGCAGTTCACGAATGTGCCTGGTCATCAAAATTTCTCTTAAACCTTGGATTATGTTTCTCAAATTGGATCAAAATTGCCCGATCCACACCAACTACGATTTTTACCGATAGAGAGTTTTTCAGGTACCTTTCATCTGTTATCGCTAATGGCAGATTTCATTATACAGTATGGGTACATTAATTAACTTAAAGGCGCTTTGACGCCGCTTTGCTTTAAGATGATGGGGCGGGGCAGTCTTTTTGACCGCGAAGCAATAAAGACCGCGTCTGACCGTCGATGCCCGCGGCTGCTCTCACCGCGAATATACCTCACAGATATGTCGTGCCGTCAGTGCCCGAGCACCGACGGCGCGATCTTTTTCCCTCTTTGTGCGTTGTTAGTATAGGATTCCCTTTGCACTATCGTTCGCGGTGAAACTGACTGACCCGGACCGCCTCGCCGTGATTTTCGTGCCTAACCGGTAATAATAGAGCGTTTAAACATACAAAAAAACTTCTGTAAAAAAAATACTGTAATTATTTCAGCCCTGTAAACCGGATTCAATTAACTGTAAAAAATATAAAAAAAAATCTTATTTACTATTGCCGTTCAAAATCTATGGGAAATGAAGTTTTGATAGCTTATAAAAAGTATATATTGATTAGTGGTGTCTTAGTACCCGATTACAGTGGAGTGTTATTTCCTTTTTCAACAGTTCATATTTACCGGACTTGACATGGGATAAAGACGTGGTCGGCTATGACAGACATCTCCTCCACTGGATGTTTAGACAAGCTCTACAGTCCCATTTATCGAAGGTCATGAATGAGACAGAATTTAATTCAGTCACTTATGTCTTGAGAAAATATTTCTGCGACCCTGATTTTGGGCTCCCCGTTAGACCTAGTCCCACAAAGTCACTGCGAGAGATTACAAATGAGGAAATATGTGATTGCTTAATGCCAGCGGTTGAAGAAGTAGAAGGTTTGGAAGAGGAACAGCCACGAGAACAGGTCACTTTTGCAACCGAACCAGAGCAACAGGTATGTAGTATACACTTCAGCTGTACTAATATTATAAAGAGGAATCTTACCTTACCTTGGAGAGGTACATTTGTTTGTTTGTTCGTTTGTAATGTTTAGGTCCCGCGTTATTACGTGGGACCTAAACATACCGGAGAACTGTTAATCAGGCACAACTCCAAACTCCGAGTTGCTACTGAGAATTTCCTTGAAAAACCCAATAACACTACTCGACCTGGGAATCGAACCCAAGACCTCTAGGGCAGCAGCCGCCTTTAAGACCACTTGGCTAACCAGGCACTCAACAATTGTCGTACATTACAAAATTGCAGGTAGATGTAGAAGAAATACCTTTAGTGGCACCAGAAATTATGGAGAAATTGCTATTATCACCCGAACCACCAGTGACGTCACAAATTTGTGAAATGGCTACTGATGAGCTGCCTTGTGCAGTTTTGAAGGAGGAGAGAGAAAAAACTATCAAGAAACACGAAGCAGCTTCTATTCTTCAAGCTTATTGGAGAGGCACTTGGGCTCGGAAGGTCCTGAAGGCGAACATAGTCTTTACTCCTGAAACTACGAAATTAGTAAGTTATTGAATTATAAGAAAATACAGGGTGTAAGACATCTATCAGTAAACTTCGCTAGTGCATTTAGAACACTCTTTTGACTTCAGAACAAGTAAAATTTCTTGCAGGAAAATTTTGATATTTTCTCTGATCTGAATATTATAATAATAAAAAAATATACATATATATTAGTCCTAATTTTAATCCTAACTAATATTATAAATGCGAAAGTAAGTTTGTTTGTTACGTTTTCACGCATAATCCACTGCACCGATCATCCTGAAATTTTACATATACGTTGTCAGGTGTACAGAAACGGACATAGACTATCTTTCAACCCAAAAAAAAAAGTACTGTTCCTGAGCAAAACAATAATAACGTTCTTATGATAATAGATGGCGCCACGTGTCTTTTGAATCATGATTGAATTTTAAATATAACCGCCATCGACAGTTACGCGGATGAAGTCGTAGGCAACAGCTAGTTACCTAATAAAGCTAAAGAGTTTTCTGTTTGCTTTGTTTGTAGTATAGGTTATAATAACATCACGCTATGACCAATGGAAACTTAGCAGTAACCAAACACATAACCTAACTCAGGTGAAAAAAAAAAACACGCGGTCGCAATCGCAGACAGAAGCTAGTTCATAATAACGCGACGCGATTTTTAATACAATCCTTGTCTATTTAGATGAATGAGCGAGCATTCGGTACCCTGGAAGGATTGTCAAAGCTGATGAACGAATTCTTTTTTATGTGGCCTGGAGCAAAGTACGCTTACTCCGTAGCCTCCGCTTTGAGTGGTGACTGTGCTTTACAACAGCATTCGGGAGTAACACCAGTAACTGATAAATGCAAGTGGATTCCTCACTTCAAAGGAGTATTCTACTGTCATGCACCTGTCAAGGTCCATTTTGATATACAAAGCAGCGTTGCGCATAGCACAGTGGAGGTGTACAACAACGATACTGAAGAACATTTGCCTCAAGTTTATAATTCTCACGTCACTTTCGATTTTGCACCAAATAACCATGGGTAAGGACCTGTATGTCTATTTAGCGTTAATTCTAACAGTCCAATTGGCTTCGTGGTCATAAGCGCGAATGAGCGAAAGGTCCTGGGTTCGATTCCTAGGTCGGGCAAAAAGTGACTTGACCTTAAAAGTCAAGTCGAGCAAAAACTGTTATTGGGTTTTTCTATGAAACTCCCAGTAGCAGCTAGGAGTTTGGATTTGTGCCCGGTTAATGGCAATAGGCTCGCCCCCTATTACATGGGACCTAAATATACTGGTGAACTGTGGGTGTACATTGGCACACCTCTGCCTAACCCTTCGGGGAATACAGGCGTGATGGTATATTTATATTTTTTTTATTTATATAGGAAACCGACATTCATGGGTGTATATTGGTACACTTCTGCCTAACCCTTCGGGGAATACAGAAGTGATGATGGTATGTCATTCATCCACAGATACACGGTGATGGGGCACGGCACTCTCGGTGAAGTTTCCGGCATTAACTATGACGCAACGTGGCAGTTGACCATTATGTCCTGTCTCAGTGGTGCTTTCCACATTTGCGACAACGAGGAATATTGCAAGGAGCAGCCTTTGCCTCAAGCCAGTAAACTACACATAGACGAAGTCTTCATGCCAAATAGAAGGAATATTTTAGGAGGAATCAAGATTATGATACAGAAGCATGAGGCTGTGAGCTTCAGGGCTGCTGCCTCGTCACCTGATGTATGTTATAATGCCAGCTTGTTATTGCCTCACTGCATGTCAATGATCTCTTTCCATACAGAGAAGGCACGAGTCTTGATCCGTGCTAAGACAGATTGGCTATTTTAAACGTATAATTATTATAAGTCCTGACGTTTCCTTACGACATTTTTCCTTACTGATGTCTAAGATAAACTTAGAAAATCCTACTACTATTATAAAGGCGAAAGTTTGTAAGTATGGATGTATGGATGTATGGATGTTTGTTACTCTTTCACGCTTAAACGGCTGAATGGATCTGGATGAAATTTGGCACAAAGATAGATTATAGTCTGGAATAACACATAGGCTACTTTTTATCCCGGGAAAATGTACGGTACCCGTAGGATAACACATCAACTGTGACGCGGACGAAGTCGCGGGCAGAAGCTAGTATTATATAAAATAGAAAAAGACATATTGATTCTTGCCCGAGTCCGGCTGCGAACTTACATCTCCCACACACGTCTTGTATGACAGGCGGGTGCCTCAAATACTGGGTCTTTTCGACATTTTTATGTTCATGAGGTTGCATTTTCTATACCGGGCAAATACCAATGTGGCTTTTACAATTCATAATTATGTACTTGTAAGTTTATGTTGGACATCACTGACATCTGTGGAGGTATGCTTTGTGAGGAAACCTGAACTTATTAATGAGTTTTGTTACTGTTATACATCTGTTACAGCTGGAAATGGTAGCAACCCTACGTATGTTATTACCTGAAGGTGGATCTGAACAAGTAGCCACATGTTCTGGAAAAGGTGAAATTTATTGGCCCTATATACGACTGGATGCAACACCAATCAAAAGGGCGCAACCAAGTGCGGTTAGTTCTTCTTCTTATTGAATCGATTTTAAGTAAATCTTTTTATTTTTTTATCCCTAGTTGCTATCTGGCAATGCTGCCTTATAAACAGTTCTGCCTCTCCTACGGAGGATTTAAGAGTGATATTATGATCCTATTATGAAAGGTTCTACGTTTTAACAGGTTCTCACTGGAAGCCGTTCTGCGATAAAATCTCCGAAAGCCCTAAGAAGTCTACACGCTAAAGCTCGGTCTACTTCGAAGGTACTACACTCTTTTTTCCTAGCAACAGGCAAAATTAAGTTGTATTTACGTTACGAAAGTTGCATTTGTTTGGTTCCGTATCTTACATAGGGAAATTTTGATTTGGGAACATAGGATACTTTTTAGCTTGATAGTAAAAAAAACAATGAAAAATTATCTAATGAAACCAAATGGTATAATTGTTTCTTCGCGAGGTGTGGCACCGGCTGAATCAATTTAAGCCTGTATATATCGTCACTGATTTATCAACTCGGTACCAGAACTGGGTGCAGAGTGTGAATTTTTATAAAAAAGTTCTAACGCGCTCGCAATCGAACGTGAATGAAAAACTCACACTCGGCACCCTGCACCGCCTTGAGCGGTAGGTTTTGTTTATACGTCCATAAAAATTATTTCCTTACCCCCACCATTGTAGTATGGTGGGGGTGTACATGGTTGTGGTATTTTTTGTCAATCGGTACTTATTTTTTTAAACTTTGTCTTATTCTTTTAGTTGAAGCTGTGTATCCAAGACCCAAAGACGTTTTCAATTGAGTAAGTTTCTTTTATTAGTTACTAGCTGACCCGCCACGACTTCGTTCGCGTGGTATCCTACCCCTACCCTACCCCACCCCTACCCTACCCCTACCCTACCCTACCAAATATTTTACTACTATCTACTATTATAAATATGAAAGTTTAGGTGGATGGGTGTTTGTTACACAATCACGACAGAACGGCTGAATGGATCTCTATAAAATTTGGTACAGAAATAGATCATACTGTGGAATAGCACATTGGCTACTTTTTATTTCGGAAAAATTACCGGTTCTAGTGGGATACTAATTATATCACCATTAACACCGATAAAGTCGTGGGCTCAAGTTTGTAAATAATAAAATCTTGTTTTATTCTAGGGTCACATGTCCAACGGGCTGGCCAATTAGTTTAGACCAATGGCGAAGGGTGAACGAAGTACGTAATACACACGAACCACTTGACGCCGTACAAAGGAAGGCAACGGCTACTATCAAAGAGAAAGATAAGGTAATAGCAAAATTCTAGAGACACGAAACTAAACCGCCCAAACAGATGAAAATATTAAGTTTAATTATATCAAGCCAAATTAATTAAGAGAATAGCCATAATAAAATAATGGTAATCATTGTCGCGGAAAATGGCCGGATCGGGGCATATCCAGGATCGGTAATTGTGGCTATATTTAGGGGAGCACTATGTCTAGCAGTGGACATCGTTCGAGTGATAATAATGATGATGATTATGAAGAATAATTTTCGCATGTCAATTAATAAAACAGATATAGAAAAAAAATACAAAGAATAGAGTAAAATCAAAATTTTCTAGGTATCTTGGATTGGGAACTTTTTATAAGCCATCAAAACGCAATTACCCTATAGATTTTGTATGACAATACTAAACTATGTCGTCACTTGTCTTTTATCTCAGTTGACTAAATATTTTATTGATTCCAAAGTAGCTATATCTAATTTAATAGTTTTTTTAAATAGTTTTTTTAATAATCTGGTTTTCAAGGCTAAAAGAAAAGTTGAGTCTTGGAATTATTATTTAACTACTACCAAATTGGGTACACACTAGATAAAAAAAAACTTCATCCAACCATTCTGTCCTACTGCAGGGGAAACCAGGAACGGCAAAAGATAAATCTGATAAGACACAGCAAGTGCTACGCGCGGCACAACAGCCGCAGCCTGGAGATGCTTGCGTGGAACTAGAATGCGCTTTGGCAGTTGGAAGTGGATCAGTAGCCAGCAGAGATGATGAGAGAGATCTGGCGTTCTTGAATGCGAGGAGGATGTGGGCCACCTTGGATGGTCTAAGGAATCAGACAGGGGCACATCTCAGGTGAGTCACTTGCAAGCTTGAGGAAGGCACATCAGCACCTGTAGCCATGTAACAAACGATAAACGCAAACACTGAGTAGGCTTTAATAGATCTTTAACTTTATATGCTTGGTTTTAAGTTGGAGATCTAATGAAGATTGCATAGCGTTTTTGTTCTTTCCAGTCGCTAACGCTTGGAAATCTTTAATAGATTTTTAACTTAAGGCTCTGGGGTATAAAGTTTAAAATCTATTGGTACCTACCGAGCGTTTACGATTATCGTTTGCGACTTGGCTAGAGGGCCTGGCAGAAAATCACGCCTTTTTTCCTAGGGGTAGACAAAGACCACATAACGCCACCTGCTACGATCCTTACATACTCATTTCGCCTCGTCCACATTCAGAAAATAGAAATCAAAATTTTTGTTCTGGCTAAGGCAAGAAAAAATCTAAAACTCGTGGATCATGTTTCCAATAGTTAGAAGGCTTTGTTGTTACTTGGGATTGTAGATAGGGAAAGAAATTGTGTTCCTCAATTGCAAAGAAGAATTCTCTGGCCAACCAATTCTGATAGGCTTGCTACTCAACGGCGGTTGGTAATGGTGCAGTGATCCTAACACCCTTCTGCGAAGCAGTAGTGCTAGCGAAGGCGGAACGTGTGAGGGAGAGGCAATCTAATCTGACTGCGACAAAGCAACAAAGAGGGTTATGATTTTATTCTGTATGTATGTATGTATGTGTGTATGTATGTATGTTCATCTGTTTCCTCATAACTTCTGAACTACTTGTCATAATTGGTCAAATGAGGTATCGTTGGAAACGTCGTAATTGTCCGCTGGTTGTAGGCTAAGTGACGTCCTCTGATTAATTATGGAATGTTTATTTTTTTTAAGGAAGGAGTTCCGCGCTGAATTTTTGGTGGCCCCTCCGCTGCCTACGGGGTTGCTGGCTTCTAGTTTTGCTAGTGGGCAAACAGGAAGTTCACCGAATGTAAGTTTATGTCGACACGGTTGGCACAGTAGCTGAGCGGTTGGCTGCGCTGCGTGTCGCGGGTTCAATTCCCGCACGGAACAAATGCTTATGGCCTACTGATATTTGTTCCGGGTTTTTTTTGTGTGTTTGTGTATGTGGGTTTATATGTTTGTAAACTCTCCCACGATACCGGAGAAATTCCTAGTATGGGGCAACGTTTTTTTTTATTTATAATAAAGGAAGAAATGTTTTTTTTATTTTACAACTACCTGTTAATGTCGATTATCTGGGGTGATATTTTGCGCAGCTACTACTTGTTTTTCTACAATAAGTAGTAGCCTAAATAACGTCTCATGACATGACATTGGCAATCTACTTGCGAAAGTCCTGTCATAATTGGGTAGTTGACACCACCATCAATTGACATACTTTTTATGAACTGTCAAAACGCGATTCTCCCATAGATTTTGTATGGCAATAGCACGCTGTGACGTCACTTATCGGCCTACTCAATTGACTAAATATTTATTGATTTTAAAGTAAGTAAAAATTGAATAATACATTAAATAAAAAAAAAAAAAACGATTTTCATGGGTAAAATAAAGTGCTTTTTTAGAGAAGTTGTGACTTGAAATTAATGGTAGTCGTGTCAACTACCCAATTGCTCCAGAAATAGGTATGGTGGTAGTTCTTCCCCGGACGAGCTCCTCTACTACTTCTACTGTACAACGTACTTGATGAACAAGGTAATTATTATTACTTAATTTTAATTATTTTTCTAGGAGGCGGCGTTAGAGCAGGAACAGGAAGAAACTAAAGGTCAGATGCATTTCTTTTAATGAGAATATCAAAATACTCACTTCTACTTTAGTCTACTTTGCCTTAGTTTGAAATCCGATAATTTCTTATTTTAATTATACAACCTGTTTTTTTCATATCCCATAACTCTAGGGTATGAATGAGGCCATATCAAATAATCAACTGGCTAAAAACTGAAAATATATAAAAAAAAACAACTCTTTTTTTTATATTTTCATTTTCAATACAAAATAATTTAACAAAGTCAAGATGATTATTGTAAAACGCCATTACACAATGTATGACAACGCCGCATTTTCTTAGCTTTAAATTATGAATAATTAACATTATAACAATCCGTACTATTGCGCTATATACGCAAAAGTAAAGATTCTGACAATTTATGACCTAAATGAATTATTTGGATTGGTAATATCTTCGAAACGCTAATCCGTTGAGTTATGGGATATAAACAAAAAACAGTTAATATAATATAGGTATACTGGTTTACTTTTTATTATCTACAGAGGGGGACATTCCAAGACCAAGTCCTGTGACTGGAAGTGAGGGTAAGCTGACGCTGTTTTTTTTATATACAGGGTGACTTTAAATTGCTCGTTTTCCTCTTGGGAGAAGAAACTATAACTAATTTAGAATGATTTAACCCCTATCACTTGGGGATCGTAAATCCGCCATTTTCGAGAAAATATACGTTGTTTTCATTTTTAAAAATTAATAAAAAAAACTAATCACTTTTCAACTTTTTTTTTAAATTTATTAGAAGTTTTAACATACCTACAACATAAAATCTAACAGTTAATTACACAGTTTTTAGCTTTAGAGAGGTTGGTCAATTAGTAAGCTATCAGATCATAGAAAATTTCAAGCTAAAAAGTGATAAGTTTTTTTTTAAATTTTAATTACCAAAATTCGGATTTTTCTAAAAATAAAAACAAAGTAGATTTTCTTGAAAATGGCGGATTTTCGATCCCCAAGTGATAGGGGGGGGGGGGTTAAATCATTCTAAATTAGTCATAGTTTCTTCTCCCGAGAGGAATATGAGCAATTTCCAGTCACCCTGTATAAAGATTATAAATTATATTATCCTACTACTATTATAAAGGCGAAAGTTTGTATGTATGGATGTATGGATGTTTGTTACTCTTTCACGCTTAAACGGCTGAATGGATCTGGATGAAATTTGGCACAAAGATAGATTATAGTCTGGAATAACACATAAACTACTTTTTATCCCGGGAAAATGTACGGTACCCGTAGGATAACACATCAACTGTGACGTGGACGAAGTCGCGGGCAGAAGCTAGTATATTATAATTGTATTACATGTAAAATTAATATTCCCCAGACCGATTTCTTAATCTGTGTGCGTGTATTTTTTAATAACACTACATTCAAGTTTGACGTATGAAGCCATAAAATCTTTCTCTGAGATTAAAACACACACTTTAAATTAAATCTTTTTTGTTTTCGACGTTCAAAGTGTCTTGTCTATGGCTTATTGAACTAAATGATTTGACTTTGACATTGAACAACTTGTCAAAAAGGTTAATAAGGGATAATTTTGACACATTGAGTCAGATAAGAATAAGTGCATTATATAACAACATGGAAATTTCAACACTGGTTGAAGATCACCAAGATGAGATGAAAATCAAGCAGCAGACTCCTTTCAACCCAAGTATCCTGGAGAGAGGGTAATGATTTTCTAACATTTCTTTTATTTTTTTGATAGAGTTTGAAATGACGGTGGAGACTGAAGAAGAGACTCTCTATCTATTGATGCCAGATCTTCTGCGAGACAAATTCATACCTCTCGACTTCTTACCTTTCTGTACTAAAGAAAAGAATGAAGAAAAATGGTGAGATTATTTCATCATCATGAGGTAGTGAGACCACCAATTATACACCCACCAAATAGAATAGTACAACGTTTATGTAATTAATATCAATGGGGTGTTCCAAGATCTACTTTTTAAGTTTATCTTGGATATCACTGACATCAAGTTCTTTACTGTCGCATTGGGGTAACCCGTAATGATACTATAAGCTGATAAAAAAAAAAAAAAAATATAAGGCAATATATTATGCACCGTACAATGAAGGGCTAGACGCGCGTGACGCGATCCCATAGCTGTGATGGCCACAGAACATTATATACCCTACAGGACGGTGGTGTTGGCTCTGGCAAGGCAGCACGAGGTTCGCATTGCATAGGTTTCGCATTTCACGGGGTTCACTTTAGCATGAACATGATGTGTCTTTTACCCCCTATATAATAAAATATTAATTCTTTCCCCAGTATCCTCATTACTGCGGATATGGCAGAAGCGGCTAAGAATGAGAGACATGCACGTTTAGAAGCCGCATTGGAGCGAATGCGTGAGCTGCAGATCTTCAATGAGATTCATGTGCTAGGCAGACAGAAAACCCGGTGCAAGTTACTGGAGAATCTATTTGTGGGTAAGTAGACTGCAGATTTTATTGAAACCTAATGTGTCCTAGATGAGTCCTAAAAATTACAGAAATCGCCAAAAACTTTTCTTCGTACTTTAGCATCTTTTTCGCTCATTGTACATTTTTTTCCAAAATCTCTAAATCCAGTGCAGAATATCTTAAAAAGTTATGGATGGTCTCCTAAGACCGTTTTCCTGTTGCTAGAATGGTTAAGGTTCCACCCTAAGTGACTCGTCGCAAATATCCACCCTGGTGCCAAAAATAAATATTTGCATTTTTTTTTTTTACAACTCACACACGGCTATCTGATCCCAAGCTAAGCAGAGCTTGTGTTATGGTTACCAGATAACTGATATACATACTTATATAATTTATAAATACAAACATATTATAGATAAATCACACCCAGACAAAGAACTAACAATCATGCTCATCACACAAAGTTTATCCTGGGTGGGGACCCACGACCTCCGGCTTAGCAGTCAGGGCCGCTAACCACTAGACCAACAGGCCCGTCAATTTATCTCAACAAAGTTTCAGTCACGGCGGCCAATCTCAATAAAGACTAGCCATATACGTAGGTGTTATTACAGTGCTCAAGTGGGTGCGCAAACACATGTATACCTGCCCCCTCTGCCCTGTCTCTCATAGCCAGATCGGATGGTAATTCAACACGGCCGGGGCGAGGCCATGTGCACTTCCAAAAGTTTTAGTATTTTCTGAGGCTTGGGGGTTCTCATATCATCGACTGCTTGACTCCAAGCTGATACTATTTTTGATTATTTATATCTTTTGTAACAACCTCATGTTTAGCGAGCATGTAATGCAGAAAATTGTGGTTTCGGTAATCAGCTCAGTATATTATTATTCCTCCCGAGACTCTTATCATTTCGAGAAGAACATCTACTTCATAGATAATTTTCATTCTAGATGCCACTTTTTCGGATGATTTGATAGAAGTGATGGAGCAGAAAGAAGATGCTGTTGCTACAGAAGTTAACCTCAGAACTTTATCTGCGGCCAAGAAGAAGACGGAAACTAAAGGAAAGAAGTAATAGAGAAGAAGAAGATTATCGTAAGAGAAGATTATTTCGTTTTGTTTTAAGATATTCTGCATGCTGCGATCTCAGAAAGCGTACACAGCAAAGCGAAATAGACAACAAATAATAATGACTTGATAATGTAAAGAAGCGACACTTACACCCCGTGCTTACACTCGCAGCGTAGCAGTATGCCTAGCAGTAGTGCCGAGCCGTGATTGGCGTAGCTTAGCCTAAAGATGAAAGTAGGATTCGAGATCAAAAGTGTAAACTAAAGGTGTTGCCAATATTAATTAATAACCTCAATTGCGCAGTTTGCCAGAAAATACCATAACATAGTTCTAAAATTATATGCATATCTTTAACAGGTAAAATATAATATTGCACACAGTTTTCAACTTTAAAGTGGCGTAAATTACGATCCAAGAATACAATATAATTGTTTGAAATAAAATCGTGCAAATATTATTTATTCTACTGGCAATAAGGAAGTGGTCGTAAACACGTGAACTTCATTTAGTGTTTTCTATTAGCGAAGCGTAACTTTGTTAATATTAATTTAAATCTTTTATTTTCCTTTCGTTTACATTTCCTATAATAGTAGGACTTACCTTAAGCTATCATATTTTTAATTCAGAAATGCTGCTTTAGCGTTCTTCCAAAAACACAAAATTAAAAAAAAACAACTTCAATAATTTGCATTACTATAAAATGTTGACTACCCCTGAACTGTCACTTTGACAATGACATTTCTTTGTTGACATTTGTGATCTCGAATTCGATTTTTTATGATAGACGTGCGGTTACGCAAATGTAGCATTTTTATGCGTTTATTTAAAGTGTAGCTTGGTCGTGAGTAGCAATAATTTATGTTTGGTCATAAGTTATTTTTGTTCGATGATTATTTACACTTAATTGTATTTCTGATATTGAACATGTTTAAATAAAATGTCATCCATAATTTCAAAGATTTCTTTTATCTCCTCTCCCAAAAACACACTCATGAAGTCTAGGAGAAATTTTTCTTTAAAAAGAAAATGGTGCTTTACTCTAGGAATATCTCCTGTATCGTGGGTGCGTTTACAAATATAAACTTACATACACAAACAACCAGACTCCGAACAACTCCCGGTAGATCATACAAATAATTGTTTGGGTATCGAACCCGTGGCACGCAGCACAACAGCCAATCGCTCAGTTACTGCACCAACCGTGTCGTCATAATTATACAAGTTGGAATTTTTTAGGAATCGAACCGACTAAAATCCGAAAAATAGCATGCTGTAGGTACTTTTATGGCATCAATCGATAGGGTCAATCAGTATCAAATCTCTATTATTATCAATATCTATCTGCTATTTTTTGTCGAAGAAGTCGCAGGCAACAACTAGTATGACATAAATTTCAATAGACGCGCTCAATGCTAAACTATTTTAAAGTAAATTCAATATCGGAAGCGTTGTCTAAAATTCTTGAGTAGCAACACAAAATCGGCGACATGAACTGTAGTGCGATTCTCTAAAATGCAAACTCGAAAACGAGTCTCACTTAAGTGATCGCGCTCACTTCGATAACGAACCAACTTGTCATTGGTTTAGTATTCGTTCGCCGTGGTGACGTCACCGGCGTGATCGTGTTTAACAGAATACCATTTTGTTTTCTCACTGTGGATTCAGCTTTCGAATTACGAAGTGAGGCTTAGAGAATCACACTGCTGAACGCTTCAAGATATTGGATCACGGAGCGTTAGGTAATATATTCAGAGTCTATAGGTCACAGTTGGAAGGTAATATTGAACTCTGAATATTGGTTTACATGTTTTGGATTTGTAGTTATTTGAGGATCAATGGAATTCGTGTTTATTGGAAGTCTTGTTGTTGAACTGGGATCTATGTTATGAGAATGTTACAGTATTTTGTTACTATTTCATGCTTTAACAGCTCAACGAAAAGCTGCAATTTAACACAAATATACTTTCAAAGATACTGCCTGTCTAGAAGCACAGGTATACATCAGGCAAACATGCAACTGTGTGTTTTAAATAGGTAGTACGATATATTTTTTGTATGATATTCTCAGTAACAGCTCGGAGTTAGAATTTGTGCCCGGTTAATGGATTGCCATTAACCGGGCACAAATTCTAACTCCGAGCTGTTACTGACCAAGCCTATTGAGGCTTGCCCCCTAATATATGGGACCTAAATATATCGGTAAATTGTAGGTACACCTCTGTCTAACCCTTCGCGGAATACATACATATTGCTCGACCAGGGGATCGAACCCAAGACCTGTAGCGTATCAGTCGCGCTTAGAACACTAGGCTAATGAGGCAGACAAAATATTATTATCAGATTAAAATATCTAAAATTTCAAAGCAATCTATTAAAGCTGACGCCAGCTAAGATTTTCAGTGAACATACAAGACAAGAAGTGACATAACACGACTGAACAGTTTTCAGTAAAGCGTCTGAAATATTGGAGCGCTAAGTGGTAGTTGACGGCACTTAACTGAACTTGACGTCACTGATTTTGTTAATGTATAGATAGTGTAGAAGTATAGGACTTGTTCTGATCGACGAAAATTGCCTTATGATAAAACAGCGGTGGAAGAACATCCATCACTATCACTTCTTCTTATTTTCGTATCAATTATATCATCATATCAGCCGCAGGACGTCCACTGCTGGACATAGGCCTCCCCCATAGATTTCCAAAAAGACCGGTTGGAAGCGGCCTGCATCCAGCGTCTTCCTGCGGTCTTAATCAGGTCGTCCGTCCACCTTGTGGGTGGACGTCCTACGCTGCGCTTGCCGGTGCGTGGTCTCCATTCGAGAACTTTGCGGCCCCATCGGCCATCAGGTCTGCGTGCCATGTGCCCTGCCCACTGCCACTTCAACTTACTGATTCTCTGGGCTATGTCGGTAATTTTGGTTCATCTGCGGATCTCCTCATTTCTGATTCGATCTCGCAGAGAGACTCCGAGCATAGCCATCTCCATAGCTCGTTGGGCTACTTTGAGCTTGCAAATAAGGCCCATGGTAAGAGACCACTTTTCTGTGCCGTATGTCATCACTGGCAACACACACTGATCGAAGACTTTCGACAATCAATTATATATTTATAGTTATTTATATACTTATTTAACTATTTTTATATATACTTGGGCCACACGATTATGGTTTACTAGCGAACTACACGCGACTTCGTCCACGTAGCTTATTTCACCCGCCATAAGTTACGCCTTTGGTTACTGCTCCGCTCCCGTATGCTGTAGCGTGATGTTATATAGCCTATAACATTCACAAATAATGTGACTTTCTATAGGTAAAATAGAATTCCCTATAATCGTTATCTATGTTGCTTAGTTAGGTAATAGAGTATTTGTAATTTAATTGTTAGGTTTGGAGCGTTCCCCCTTTACGTATTTTTTTATTTATTTATTAATACGAGTTTAATATTGTGTTTTTTTTAAAGAGAACTTAAGATTTTGTATCGGGGCATTTTTAAATTTTGAAATTCATAATTATTTGAGAAATTGCTTCATTAAACTGTTTAGTAGGTAATCATGAGTGAGGATTTTTATAAAGAAACGTGCATATTTCCTATTCTTGAATTTTAATTAAAATTGTAGTAAGGTCTGTTAAAAATTCTATTCATCATAAAAGTAAAGGTATATAGGTAGTAGGTATCAGTGGTGGTTAATTAACGTTATAGCTGATAAATATAGCGTGTTATTTACTCGCAACGAACAGCGCATGCTATGAATCTATTCATACGATGCTATGTTATAACGAAATGCGCGGTCACTGACCGATCGCGGCGCTGTCAATCGCGCGCGGCCACGCGCTATTTGCTCGGATAAGTTATAACTTTATAACGATACCTACGCGTGCTCACTGATCTACCGCGCTGCGCTGTCGATCGCTCTCGCTCGCGCGCTATTTGTTCGGTTACCTTCGGTTGAAATCGGATGTTGTCGCACGCAATAGTCGGAACTTCGTTCACTGCGTTCGTTATAAATATTGAAATAATAAACATTTAGACGCTAGCTCAGTCTGTGAGTCGTGTTACGTAGGCGTTTTGAATAGAGACTTCGCGTGCATTTTGTATATATTTTTTTATGTAAAAAGTGTAAATAATGTTTGTTTATGTGTACTGACTGATGTGTAAATATAATTTTAGTTATTTTACGATTACGAACTCACGTTGGTGTTTTGTTTAGTGCCTAAGTACCTACAGTGATTAACCCACCACGTTAAAATATATCAATCAATATTATGATCATGTTATAAATTAGCAGAATATACATACGATTAAATATAACGCACCTAACTTGACAACGTCTCCGCAATCCTCGATGTCATTCATTATAACGTAGCATCAAAACTAACACGCTATAAAAATATAGCATATTCCATGTAGCATGTTGAGGAAATATAGCCGTTAAGAACACTACTAGTAGGTATAAGTACAAACACCTCTCACAGCTCACTTTAAAGCCCTTTTTACCAAAGTCATAATCAAAAATGTAACTCTCAATTTGTTGCAAATACATCAAGCAATACAATTTAACATTTTACTATCAAAGTAGAGAACGACTACGGAACCATTAGGGAAATTATTGGTTCCATTAAATATCACTTAGGTGACAATTTTGTTGGAGCCGTCACATCGCGTTGAATATTAAAAAGAAAAGAAAAATGTCATGTCAGTCCTTACTTAGAGCTGTTGAGTGGTGGGAAGAGATTGTTGAGAAAATTGGAGAAGACTGGAGAAACGATTGGCGTAAACTAACAACCTTTTGTTATCATGGATTCAGGACTTTATTCCGGCGCAGTTTTTTTTTGTAGCTTTAAAAAAAATATATATATAAAGATACCCAACTTCTGCAAACACTTTGCACTAGATAAATACAAGTTATTGGTTATTTAATACATACTAAATATAAAAAACATAAAATGTAAAAATTTAAAATTTGCACAATAAGCAAAATCTGCTCTTCCATTCATATTTACATACATCTGGACGTCTTCTATGACAAACCATATTGACACTCTGGTGCTTATAATGATGTAGGTACAGAATGATAAAAGTTTGCGCTTCGATATTCCAAAGGGTAGTTAAAAAATAACTTAAAAATATGTCATACTGAAACTTGGAAGAATGACGGCGCAGCGACTCCTAAGTTTCCATAAAGTTGGCGTTGCAGGTGTCATGGTTTTTTTTACACTATTCCTGTAAAAGCCAATATTTCAAGCCGACGAGCGTATAAGTCTATAAGTATTCTAATGAAGTAGATTTTATAATACTGCCTCGTTAGTCTAGTGGTCCTAAGCACGACTGTTACGCTAGAGGTCCTGGGTTGGATTCCCGAGCAAAAGTGTTATTGGGTTTTTTTATGAAATTCTCAGTACATAGCAGCTCGGAGTTAGGATTTGTGCCCGGTTAATGGCAATAGGCTCGCCCACTATTACATGGACCTAAATAATAAATGCCAAACTGTGGGTGTACATTGATACACCTCTGCTTAAGCCTTCTGGGAATACAGGAGTGATGGTATATTTATTATGGATTTTATAATAAGCTATGAGAGTACATATTAAATAGAAATAGCTACATTGGTACGTGCTCGGTTGCGAACCCAGAGCCATGTGCATTAGAGACGGGTGGCAATACGAATTGTACTATGTACAATGTACCTAAACTACATATATTTATTTATTTTACTTTAACAAAAAAACGGCCATTGGCCAAGTACATTAGTTAAAGATATAGAATTTTCATTGCACAATAATAAAATGATAATATACTACAATAAATACTGACGTATAACATAAATTACTAACAATAAATTAAATACTTATCATCATTGCCATCATTATCATATAATACTATTATTTTCACAAAAATTATAGGCACACCATTGACCACCAAATCAACATACTTATCTGCAAGTAAATCGCAGTCCAGGTTGGCTTCCACAAACTTATTTAGCGCGGTCAATAAGCGCGGTATATGTATAGATTTATATTAAAACTTATTATTTCAACAAAAGAAAAAGTAATAGGACTAATCATCCATCGCTGATTTGCTCATTACAATCAAGCAGGCGTTGGGCTCAAACAATCATGGAACACATCACCCAGTGAAACATAGATTCATTTACACAGATGGTCAACCGTCCATGGATTTCATTTCTAGTCCCAGCAAACTAATAAATTCCAGTGATCCGCGCGCTCGTGGCACACTATATGAAAGCCGCCTGCAATACCAGATATTGGTTCTCTATCTCTCGCAAAGAGTAGGCATATGAGTGATAGATGTGACACGCTGAATATCGAATGAAAGTTTTATCTTGATACCTATGTACCTGTTGGTATTGGATTTTTGGAAGTCGTGTGTATTGTGTCAAGTGCACTGTTGGTTTTACGCCTGCCGCATGTTTTATTTTAGGGTAATTGAGCTAAATTCGATCATTTTCCACGGAATTCTGATCCTTTTACTGAAATAAAAGTACATTTTATTTACTCCTTATAACATCTGCTGTCTGCCAGTGAAAGTCCTGTGAACATTGACCCAGCCATTTCAGAGATTAGCTGGAAGAAACATACAGATAGATAAAAAAAAAGTTTTTTTTTAAATATTAGTACCTATAAATAAATATAAAATATATATATGTCACCGGAAAATAACAAGATCCGTAAGTTTATCAATTTACTAGGAAGTTTATAAACTTTCGTAAGATTCTAAACGGGAGATAAATTGTAATATTTTACGTCCACATTTTCGTAAATTTATCAATTTCCGACGTCATACGGTAAATTTATAAACTAACGAATATCTATTCGTAAGATTTTATATGGTTCGACCAATCACAGAAACTCTTTTAAATATACGATCTTTGAAATACGTAAAATAACACACTGCTCTCTGATTGGTCAATGTTCATAGTGGCAATGCTTGTGTCCATAGGAGGAAGGAGAAGTGACACGTGACAGCCAACCAATCAGATCGCGCGTAGCGTTTGGTTACTGCTTACTTATTATTTTACGAGTGAGTTCAGTAAGTTTATCAATTTACGAAAATGTGGACGTAAAATATTACAATTTATCTCCCGTTTAGAATCTTACGAAAGTTTATAAACTTCCTAGTAAATTGATAAACTTACGGATCTTGTTATTTTCCGGTGACATATATATAAAATATATAAATATACCATCACGCCTGTATTCCCCGAAGGGTTAGGCAGAGGTGTACTAATAACACCCACTATTAGTACCTACTGTGTAAACATTTATATAGAGCATTTTACACTTTAATTTGGTATTTAAGGATATAAATTTTAATAAAAGCCATTTATAACAATTCGATCAACTACATAGATTTGCCAATTGGCGTGCCAAAATTATTTCATTGCGTGCTACTACTGGCACACACGTTAATCTTTCGCCACCTTTATACTAGGGTTTCTAGAACGCACTATGTATCGTGTGTTTTTTAATCTCAGACTGATTTGACGGCTTCTTACGTCAAACTTGAAAATAGTGTGCTTTATGTCTATGAGCCGAAAGCTCTTTATTTTTATATTTGACGTATGAAACTGTCAATTTGGTCTACGAGATTAAAAAACGCACTATAGATTAAAACCATACAAAAATTAACCCCATGAAAGCTCCGTCGCTTCTGCCCCCACCTACTCCCTCATAATCTTAGTTCTCACAAAATCTGCACGGATCACTAGCGTTATTGGATTCTATGACGCGATGTTCGTCAGTTCGCCGGACAGTGGCTGTTATCATAGCGGATGAACGAGATTTATACCAGTGTTTACTATGTAGGTGGAATCGTGGTGCGGATTGTTTGAAGGTGTGTGGGTGTGTGGGTGTTGCCTACAAAAGATAGGGAGTTAAATTAGTGACATACCATATCGTCACGCCTGTATTCCCCGAGGGGTTAGGCAGAGGTGTACCAATGTTTTATGACCCATTTAATAGGAGGCGAGGCTATTGCCATTAAACGGGCACAAATTCTAACGCCGAGCTTCAACTGAGAATTTCATTAAAAAAATTTGCTCGACCTGAAAATCGAACCCAAGACCTCTAGCATAGCAGTCGGTTTTAAGATCATCCATGCTGAAACGGTAACACTAGGTAAATTAACAAGCAAATCTGTTTCATCTTCCGCATGTTCCCCTTTTACTGTAAGTACCTATAAATAATGTTTATTGATGAGTTCTGTAGAGTATATTCGAAGAACTTGATTAGTTGACCAAGGATAAATAGAAGTGCTCTGGTCATGTGTGCCTCTGCATTACCCTTCGGGGAATACAGGCGTGATTGTATGTATCTACAAGTATATATGGTCATGTCGCCGCAAATACATGCCTAACAATACCTACAAAGAAACTTTCCAAAGACCATAACTAAACAAAGTTAAAAAATACTCAGTGCAAGCTGTAAACTACAACATAGTACATAATGTACAAAACATTGCACCTTTAAGTACTTGCGAATAGTTTACAAAACAGTACGTACTCGTTGAGACAGATGCTAAGTGGACTTTGATGGGCGGCCGCTAATGGCGGTAAGGACGCAAGTGATGAAGGAAACGCGAAGCTGTATGTTGACATATAAACACCTCACCCCCCCTTGGCCTGAGGTGGCCCGCAGTGGCCGGCACCATTTGGGGATCGCGGAAGGCGTTTCCGGGGTCCCCGACGTAAGTAAGAGAAGAGAACACCGGGGTGGTTTTTAGTCAGTAAGAGTCTGACAGTTCCCTCCGCCCCACCTAGGGCGGTAGACATCCATGAGGACTTTCCACCCCGGCAAAAAAAATAAGGGCTGTTCTGCCGATTGTCACTCCCCATTCAAGCGTACCCGAGGCGGTGGCTAGTAGGGATTCACGCAAGCACCTCTTTGACGTCGCGGGAGTCAAACACCTCATTATTTTGCTGACTTGAGGAAGCCCGCCGAGCGGGCCAGTCGGGGATCATGGAAGACGCGTATGTTCCCGGGATTCTCGTCGTAAGTGTGGGAAGGGAACACCGGGATGGTGTTAATTAAGAGCCTAACAGACGACTCCCTTCCAGGTTCCAGGGTGAGAGACATTCATTATTTTTAAATCCATTTTAAGCATACATTATGCATAAAACATGAATGAATCATGCAGCGGGAAATCGCTGGATGCAGTCAGTACAGGACCGGTCATTGTGGCTATCTTTAGGGGAGGCCTATGTTCAGCTGTGGATGTTATTCGACTGATATGATGATGATGATGCATACATTTTGGATGTGCATTGATCTGTTTTTGCTTAAGAGTAAGTAATGTATTGTGCATATTGGACGTTGGACACTAGTATGTAATGGAAATGAAGTGCCTTAGCTCGTTCTGGCAGAACTAAGCTCAATTGAAAATGCCTAATCATGCCAACCGCTATCTCGTCCCACTTGCACCGCAGCCGCCGCCATCGGCTGCCACTCATTATTACAGAACGCTACGAGGTCTGCACATCTTAAAGGAAATACTTAACAACCCGCCGACTCATCACATTAATTGTTACACTTAAATACTGCTAAGTTGTTGCAGAGCTTTGCAACACAGATTCATATGAGTATGCTGACTGATGGGCTTTTTAAGAGCTTTTGGAGTTAGCATATAGATTGAAGGGCTTTTTTTCTCCGGGATGGAATATCCACGTAGATATCTTGGGCCTAGGGCAAAGGGAATCATTGTTTGGATATTTTTTAACTAATTATCATCAACATCATCATGTCAACCGAAGGACGCCCACTGCTGGGCATAGGTCTCTGTCAAGACTCTCGAAACGAACTGACTCCAATTTGAATGTGGTTGCCATTTTGTAAAAAAACCCTTTGGTAAATTCTGGTGATCTGCACTAGGGGCAAGCTGTCAATCCTGAGCATCGATGGTATGACAACTCACCTCAAAGTCACTTCACAGATATTTTTAACAAAATAGATATGCTGGTCAGTTCTTACCTTGTAATTAATTTGGACGTGAGTATGTTTAATATAGTCGTTTTTCTACAAGGTACATTGCATCCACGTGTAATCCTGTACCTATGACCTTGTATACAAAATATTAATTTCAAAAGAGTAAGGATGGAGCTTTTTGGCCTTTCTTTTCCATAGAAACCACCCTTTGGAAAGAACAACTAGATTCAATTCTTCTCTCTTTTATAAGAAGCTCAAAGCTGCCTTTTAATAATCTTATAGAAATAAATGATTTGACTTTGAACCTATCTTCAGATTACCATTATTCATAAACTTCCCGAAACCAAAGATGGATAGGAACAAGTTTTTTCATTTTCAGATTTCTAATATAACTTGGTGTTCGCGCCATGTTTCGCTAAGCAAGTTAGGCACATCTTTTGTTCAAATTCATCGCGTGTCCTCTGAAAATTGAGTTTGCTTGGAAACGCATCAAACTTCGCCCGTCGCGTTGATGAGAGAGAGATGAAAGATGGTGTAGTTTTTGTGTACTTTTCCTTGAAAGATAGGTGAAGTTATGACCCTTGTGACGAGTGTTGATAGTGCCTTTTGTGTATTTTACAATACTCATTTTCAATGACCATTACAATCCCATCCTCGTCGCCACTGTTAAATAAGACATGGCCTTCGGTAATCAAGTCATTTATTGCACTGAACTGTGTCGCGTACGCGCTCGGCACAGCGGTCGCGCATCTATATCTATAACTATCTACTAACTAACCTAACAGTTCTCTTCTATGTTTTGTAGGTATCTGGGGACTACTTGTTTATCTGTCCATAGTAATATTATAAATGCGAAAGTAACTCTGTCTGTCTGTCTGTTACGCTTTCATAACTAAACCAATGTACTGATTTTGATGAAATTTGGTGCGTGGTAAGTTTGAATCCCAGTAAAAGATATGGAGTACTTTTTATTCTGCGACAGACGAAGGATCGGGCACAAGCTACTTAATGATGTGACAAACTTAGTTTTCAAAAATCAATCACAGCTATCTTGATTTTCGTTCACCTAACTGAGCAATTATAAACGTAGCGTATAAACACACATACACATACAGCCACACCCGGAACAACTATATATAGGCCTTAAAAATATTAGTTGCATACGGGAATCGAACCCGCTAATCGCTCAGCCACTGCGAATGCCAATGCCATCACCATTTTACTCCGTCACTATTACCATCTACACCACGAATAGTAGACACATAATAACTAACCCTGGGAAAAGCTACTAGGTTTCATACATGACACTAAATGGATTTGGTAACAGCACATACACCAGACGTGGCGGGCTCTTGATTAAAAACAGAACGTGTAAAACGAACCCAACCAAATTGTACCTTCTACAATGGGTATTATTTTTTGATTAGACTTCCTCGAATAAAGCTCGTACTAGCGTGGCTTGTTGCTAACTGCTGATCGATTAACGTTAAGCTGCAGTTCATGGTGTCATTTTTAGATGTTTTTGACACACGTTACTGCTAATAATCTGAAGCCCGAAAGCCACATAATTTTTAACCATTTACACATTGCTATTTAGAAGTACCAACTTACCCTTTTTTAATAAAATTGCCCCACACTACTACACTGTATATGGGTGCATTTAAAAATATATCAAGTCGCATAAATAGGATATCAAAAGAGTAGAGTATTTTCCTAGTTTTGTTCTACACGGTTGTCAATGATAGTCGCTTCTTTCTTCTTTATCGTGTGGGCAGTAAGGTCTTATGACCCCACATACCCTAGTGTCAGAGTTTCGAAACCGCCCCAAGGGTCTCTAAGATGGTTACCGATGTCAGTGATGTCCAAGATAAACTTAGAAAGTATATATGAATTAGAAAAAAGTCACATTGGTACTTGCCCGTGCCCGGTTGCGAACCTACAAACTCGTGCATAAGAGGAGCGCGCCTTAATCAATGGGCCATCACGACAATACGACAGTCAGTTATAGTCGCTTTATATCTTAGGTAATTGCTCTAGGTCTACTTGTTAGTGTATCTGAGCTTATATGTTTGTAAACATACCCACGATATAGGAGAAATGACTAGAGACATTTAAACTACGTCATTATAAAAAAAAACTAAGCGCATTTAGCACAAAATTGTCATGCACTGAATGATTGAACATTAAAATTGACAATGTAGTAGACATTAGAATATTTTTGACTGTATGCGAAAAAGCTTGTAAGATTGTACGGCCACTGTAGCACGCCCCAGTGTATGCAGAATGTCCTGTTATAATGAACACTCACCCCAGCGAGGTACAACCTTAATTGATTTCACAACTTACAGCGTCGGCACAGATTAGAATATAATATTGCTGCAATTTATTACAATTTATCACGGGATGCGCTGAATTAGGGTGGGGTGTACTGTATAGTAGATGCGCTGAAACCGTGTGGGTGTGTTGGGGCGTAAGGCGCTTTGTAATTAGGTTTAGGAAATACGCTGCTCTGTTTCCGACTGGTAATTACTACTTGTTTAAAACAATATTTCTATTATTATCATATTATTATCATATTATTATATATAGTTTATATTTCATTTCATGATTGCTAGCTCATTTTAAAAGAGGCTATTTTAGTCTTAGATAGCCACTTTTGCAAGACAGAATTTAGTTGGATTATTCTGGCGTTAAAAACTGAACTGAAATTTGTTGTTTTCTTCAACATTTCGTTTGAAAAAAGACACTTAATAGCGCCTTATAGTTTTTTAAGTTACTTGGAGCACCCATCGAGCATGCCTGGGTACCTTTTGGTTACGGAGATATTGAAGATCAAAGTTTTCCATAGAAAGATACATACATACATAAACTCACGCCTTTTTCCCATGGGGGTAGGCAGAAACCACATAACGCCACCTGCTACGATCCTTACACACTCTTTTCGCCTCATCCACAGATACGAGTTTAAATTTAATGTAATGTGTAATGTAATGACTGCCCCTGTAATGTAGCACCACGTGTCGTATGCATGTTAATAAATAGTGATTTTTTACACCCAATATAAGTTTATTGGACAGTATTCGTAATTAACGACTACGTGAGGTGTTTTATTACAAACTATAATTATAAAGTATTATGTTATTATAACAAACTTTCCGGTTGCTTAATCCAAAGTAAAAATGGCAGTACAGTACCCAAACAGATAGTTGTGATGTAAATGCTATGCACTCCCATGTTCTTCCGCTGCCCCTATAAATGTACAACTCTACTGTACACGTGTTTGTACTGTATATGTACCTACGTTATATTGTATAGGGGTACAAAACTGTGCTAAATCAATAGTCCAATGTGAGAACGCATTGTGTTGGACCCTTGTCTGTGCGACGGCACAACAATCATTGTCACACCAATTGTTCCATGTAGGGCTGGCATGTTGAGTAATATTAAGATATGTGTAGGCACAACTGAGATTTATAGGTAGGTATAACAATATTATGTGACAAAAGGGTAACTCTTTCAATTAATAAATAAATCTAAAATTTGATTTTTTTATTGGAAATATTTAATTCGTATTTAACAATTAGGTACTAGCTGCTGCGCGCGACTTTCTCCACTTCGACGTTGATATATTATCCGACGAGAAGCGAACTTTTTCCCGGGATAAATAGAAGCCTATGTGCTATTCCAGACTATAATCATTTTCTCTGTCAAATTTTATCTAGATACATTCTGCCGGCAGGAGATATTATATAATAACAGCTCTCGTGGCGGACCATCAAGTCTTTCTAATTACGAACACAATTTATGTCATAGGAATATTACTTCAAATAACATTAGGTATGACTAATCCAGCCAGTATCTCTACAACATTTTCCAGAAATCACACAAAAAACATAACATACCAAATAGACAGAGGTGTAACAATGTACACCCAGAGTCCGCTGGTATGTTTTAGGTCCCATGTAATAGGGGGCGAGCCTATTGCCATTAACCGGGCACAAATCCTAACTCCGAGCTACTGAGAATTTCATAGAACGCTCCTATAACACTTTGCCCGCTCTGGTAATCAAACCGAAGACCTCTAACGTAGCAGTCACGCTTAGAACCACTAGGCTAACGAGGCAGTCACACAAGAAACAACTTACCAAGAAAAATATATTTACTAGCACCTAACTTGCCGACCCTGTAAGTTCGAAGTCCAGAACTAGAAGTGGTACAATACACCATACAGATGCCATAAGTGTACGTAATACGATACTCTGTGGACCAAGTTTATATAGTTCAATACTAGTGGCGCTGTTTCATTTACACAGTGGCTCGCGTTAAGGACAATTGTATGGAAATAGGAACGGTGGGAATGAAATATTCAGTTTGTAAAGAAGGCTTTGGAGTAAGTTGTAAAGTTTTAATGACGCGGTTGACGCAGTGATGTGAGTTTGATTCCCGCATGGAGTAATATCTATTTGAAATGCAGATTAGGCAAGTATTCGGGAGAAATAAAAGTGCACAAGTATGTGCGCAAACACAGATGCATTCTGTTTTTACTCACTTACATAGTCCGACGTGATGGCAACAAGACCGGGTAGAGATCAGGCGTATGACTAACGCCTTTACCTGTTTCTAAGGCACGGAGTTGCCACCCTTGGAAATCCCAAACTCCTACGGCTACTGAGAAATTTCTAACATAAAAATACTTAACTCGACCTGGGAATCGAACCCACGACTCCACACTCGAAAACAACGATTGGGACTCTACCTTAATTATCTAAGAGCTCTGCAACAGCAAATGCTTAATGGATGCTTCAACCCCCACACTTAACGGTTTCAACCCCAATGACCCCCCGAAACAAATGTGGTGGCAGAGAATACGGGCCTCTACCCTACTCTTAACACGTTGCCGATACAAATAAATTAACCTACTGTTCTCTTATGGTAATCATTAACACTCCTTCTAATTCTGCTTACCTTACAACGGGGTGAATAGGCATGAAGGGTTGAAACGGGAAGAAACTTTACAAAGACTTTAATGTTATTGTTAACTGCCTCGTTAGCCTAGTCCCAAGCGCGACTGCTGCGCTAGAGGTCTTGGGTTCGATTCCCAGGTCGAGCAAAAATCGTTATTGGATTTTTCTATGCAATTCTCAGTAGCAGCTCGGGGTTAGGATTTGTGCCCGGTTAACGGCAATAGGCTGGCCCCCTATTACATGGTAGCTAAGCAAACTACGGGTGTAAATTGGTACATCTCTGTAAGACATGACTTCTTAAAAAAACACGCTTATACTAGTAAATTAGCCTTGGTTACCCGATTTTCAATCAACAGTAAAAATTAGATTTGAATCTACTTTAAAATCATTAAATAGTAAATTAATTGAGTTGGCAAATTAGTGACGTCACAGTTTATTATTGCCATACAAAAACTATTGGGGAATTGCATTTTATATCAGCTTATAAAAAGTATATCGATTGATTGGTGGTGGCAATTACCTAATTATAATTCAGTAAACACATTAGAATCCTTTTTGGCAACGTTAAAATCCCTTTGACAGTTTCATCTCGATTCACCCCCGCATCGCAATTCACCCCCTTATCGCAATTCACCCCTTCATCGCAATTCATCCCGTTTTACGGTAAAGAGTGCTTACAAGCGTGTTATTATGTATTTATGTAAGAACGGTTACATACGGGCTCCACTCATCCGAAACCCGACCTCAACGTGTTGCTTAACTGCAGATCGGAATGGCATAACAGCTAGGAAATTAGTATTTACTGTTATGTATAAAGAAAATGAAGTTTACTGTTATACTTAGTCTTCTTTAAAAAAATGTGGGAATGAGCACGCCTTATGAGGAATGATCTGTGGACTAGCAGTTATTAAGTTTCTTATCCATTCTTCTCCATTCTACAAATAAATGCGAGAGTTTGTGGTAGGATGCATTTGTAACTCTTTCATGCTTAAACAGCTGAACGGATCTTGACGGAATTTGGCATTTAAATAGATCGTAGTGTGGAATAACATATTAGGGAGACCTTTGCCTAACAGTTGTACAATAAAGGTTAAAAAGAAAGTTACCGTCAAAGTCTCTTCGTCCTCCCTCTCCCCTCTTCTCCCTCTTTTCCCGAACTGCCTCGTACCAGCACTCGTAGTAGTCATTTCGCTTCCTTAATCTTGGCCTGTTTCAGTGATACTTGCCGTGAATCTTCAGACACCTATGCCTAGAGACTCCTGCCCAGTGATCACAGCGCGCGTTACTAATAAATTAGCCAATCCGTATTCATGTAGGCAAATATGCACCCAAATACAACAACAATACAGATATTAATCGCACGATAATCGAACTTACGACCAGTAATGGCAAAGTGAATCGCTCGCCAATCAGCCCGTTACGGCAACAACGGTCGTAACACGCTACAAATAAATATTAAATTACTATGATATAAAAATCTACCGCCTCGGTAGCCTAGTGACCCTAAGCGCGACTGCTACGCTAGAGGTCTTGGGTTTGATTCCCAGGTCGAGCAAAAAGTGTTATTAGGGGTTTTCTATGAAATTCTCAGTAGCAGCTCGGAGTTTAGGTTTGTGCCCGGTTAATGGCAATAGGCTCGCCCTCTTTTAGATGGGACCTAAACATACCGGCGAACTGAGGGTTAGGATTAGGCAGAGGTGTACCAATATACGGTACACCTCTGCCTAATCCTTCGGGGAATATAGGCTTGATTGTATGTATGTATATAAAAATCTCTATTATGCATTTAGGTAACAATCAAGTTGGGTCAAAGATCAACAATTGTTCATAATTACAGAAGGGTCACTGGGGTAAGTGGCTTTATTACTTGCTTGGCTTGGAATCCTGACAGATGAAATTTTAATATTGTGAATAAAAGGAACGCTAAATGAAGAACTGAAGAATGGAGAATGAAAAACCGGCCAAATACGAGTCTGACAACCACACGACGAGTTCCATAAAAACGTTTCTTGTGTGAGGACCGCCTGTTAATTATCAATTTTATTGATTTTTTATTAATTTTATTTTTATTGCGGCAATAGTACAAACACTCTGTAAAAAATACATACAGCCCTGCGACAACGGCAATAAAATGTCAGTTAGCAACACTGAGAGCTACCACTAGACCCACAGATGTCATAAAACTGACTCAACCTCTTTAAAGATTAAACCAGTAGCAGTCAGGGGGGCAATCTACTAAAGTCAAGGAACGATCGCAACCTAATCTTAGTGTCAATCTGTCAAAGTCGCTCTAATTTACCTTCATTTTTTGACATTCACAGAGATGAGATAGCGACTAGTTTGTTTTTGAAGTAAAAACTTCTTTAGTGGCGTTGTGCACTTTTTTTTGTAATGGGTAAAAAATGTTAAACTCGCGTCAGGACACGTGACCTGATCGAAAATCTTGCGAATTTATCGTACACAAGTCATGTACGTCTTTAGCGTTTTCAGTTCTGCCCACAACCCGCGAGTGCAACCCGTCGTTTTTTTTTAAATAAGTATAATTGGCTTTCAACAAAAATCTAAACAGACTTAAAAAAACATAATTATCTCAAATTATTGTACAAGTAGATATAAAGACTTACCAACCACTAATAGTTAATTAACTTACCGATAACTGCTCGTTTCTTAATCACTACCTAGATAGAAATATAATGACATCCACGTTGATGCTGGCGCCTGTAAGGGTTAATAGTAAAATGTATGTATGTGTATGATAGCTTGCACCTGCAATACATAGATCCATGACACGAATCATTTACCTGATGCCTCTGTGAGAACAGTGTGCGTTTCCACTGTTTGATGAACGGGATTTGTGCTCTCACAGTTAGAGGTAAAAATTTGGAACAGTGTAAAACAGAAAAATTTGCTGAAGTGAATTTAACATCAATTTGAATAGTTCCATTTGATTTTTACGATTCGATTTTGGAAATTAAAAAAAAATATTACAAAAAACAAAATGTAACAGAATTATTGATTTGTAGCCAACCTTCTAACACAAATCAAATGATATCATTTATTTTGAATCATCAAATAATTTATTTGTTATAAAATCGTTTATTTAAAAAAAGAAACATTAACAGGCACTTTTGAATTGGCAATCAGAAAGATAGATTTTATATTAGGGTGGCCAGCTTTCAGCTTTTTTAATTATAAACTTCAATGACCTACATTGTAACAACAGATCCAACACTCCACGTCATTTTTAACCGCCTTTCTCACAAAACCTAACTGTCAGTTTGACAGTAGCAGCAAAATATCTAAAAGCAGAAACTGTATCATCCATCAAAAAAAAACCCGCGAGACAATGCAAACGCACACCACTAACCTAACTCATAATACTAAACGGTCAATATGCATCCACGTCGTCGATACACGTACACCTGTGTATGTGTGCGGGTCTATTAGCTGTGCATGTGTGCGGGCCCTTGTTCACAACGGTTGGTCGGCACAAGACTGTATGTGAGAATTTTTTAATTACTTTTTTAAATATTTTTGTTAAATTTCTACTTTGTAAGGAGTCTATTGGGTTTGGTAGTGGGGATTTGAAGCGGGTTGGTGATGCAGAGTGGTGATATTTTTTGTGGTTAATTAGGATACTTAGTCTGTTTTGTGGTTTAAATAAAGGTGGAAAGGTCGTACCCGAAATAGAAACAGAAAGTTTGCTCAGGTGTTAAACTTTGTTATTATTTTATTCTGTTTAAGCAATAAGTGACATTGTGTATTTTGAAATAGTGTATATATTTGCAGTAACCGTGACTAACTACATTTCAGTATAAAACTACTGTCAAATTTGAAGAGACAGGCATATTTATTGTGGAACAAAAACAAAATTCAAACAAAAAAAAACCTCTTCTACATGCAAAGTTGCATGAATTACAATGTAAAATTTCTAACACCGTACCGAATCACGCAATAATAGAATGCAAATTGACATCTCTTTATTTTTAGCACTACAAAGCTAGAATATCAGAAGTTGCATGATACATTCTTGGTCAATTAGAGCGTAGAGCGGTAGCGGCATACGAGGCCTGTGTATAGTGGCACTGGCACTCAAGACAGACGGTACGTTACTCATCACAGTACAGTGAAAAAAAAACAAACAAAAAAAAACACGATAATCGGAAAAACTATTTCCATATACATAAACCGATAAACGAAAAAAATAACAAAAAAAAAAGTTAAATTTTCGCGCTCACCCGTTTGACAGTAGTTCGTTCCTAATTCAAGTTTTGAAAATCGAATAGTTTTACACAAAAGGAGTTTCGAGTTTTCGAGGTTGGATGTCATTGTTTTTTGTGTATGTGTGCGAGTGTGTATGTGTGAGTGGAGGGCAGACAGAAGCTTATTGGGGTAATCGAATTAGTGATAATTAAATTAGTTTTGCGGCAAGCCCGGTAAGTCACGCAATGAAAAATATAGGTTGAATTTGACGGTGTAAAGTCTATTTCACTGTATTTAATTACTTGTTGAGTTTTCGTGGAAAATACGTTTTTGCCTACGCTTCACTTATGTAAGTATTTTTTTCTGTTTATTTTATTCGTCGTTTTTTGTTATTACTGGCGTTACGTCAGTAACAAAACAACGATAAAATCTTTTCTCTAATTATCTATGCGATTACCAGACTATTAATATAGCGTTAAAAATATTTATTCAAGTTAAATTCTCCACCTAAAATGACCAGTACCCATTTCAAATAAAGAATAGGCATTACTTTTTTTTTAAATAGACTAAGGTATACCTAGTTACCCAATTAATTCCTTTATTGTTTTACGAACGGTAACAATAAAGCTTTCTAAGCTTACAAAGATAATTAATTACGAGTACTTACTAAAACCTATTCGTAATTTAAACACGCTCTAACATAAATAGGTATTAATTAACATACTTAGCACATGTATTGTCTGAATGTATTGTCTTTCATGTGGTTTCAATTGTTTTATATCCAATTACAATGTATACAGAATGTCCTAGATAATTAACAGTAATTTATAGTACCCTGTCCTAGATTTTGAATACTGTTTAGTAGTATTAGAACTCTTTGTGAAGGAGCTCGTCCAGGGAAGTACTACCACCATACTTATTTCTGCCACAAAGCAGCGTTGCTGTGTTCCGGTTTGAAGGATACGGGTGCCGGTGTAATTACAGGCACATAAGACATTTCAACTTTGTCTCTGTGATGGCAACGCATTTGCAAGGCCTCTGGTATCGCAGCTGTCTATAGGCAGCAGTGACCACTTAATATCAGGTGGGCCGTTGGCTTGTTTGCCATCCAATAGTACCGTAAATTCGGGTTACATTAGCCTGCAGGAATACTTTGGTTCAAAACAGAAAAATAATCAAACTTCTCATTTCTTCAAAAAATACAAAAATAGTAATTTAATTGGAACTAAAAGGACTGTTACTAACAAGGTTTATTCTCATTCAAGACATGGGAAGTTCTTGTCATACGGTTTTTTCTTTTTCATTTTTGAACTAAAGTTTCCCTAAATGGCTAAAGCATTTACCATTTTTTTTAGGTAATAAAAAAAATACAATGCTCGATAGTACTGGCTATATGCAGGCAATAAAAGAGCTCACATAAGTGGCTATGGGGACAGTCAAATCCACCACCGCCTTGCTCACATTTTTACTGCAAACATGAGCTATTAAGTTCATACTGATAAAAGAAAAGGAAAAGGCAATATTTCTTTACAACCATGTCACTTTATGGTGTACCAGAAGACTATCTACATAATAATATAGTAAAGCTTAAGAAGTTTTTGTTTGTTTGTTTTGAACGGGCTCAAAGTTAAACCCGAACTACCGGTCAAATTGGAAAAAATATTTAGCCAGATTCATGAGGAATAGTATAAGAGTGTAGGCTATATAAGATCACGCTACGACACACGGGAGCGGAGAAGTAACTGAAGTAACTGCGGGCAAAGTCTAGGGCAGAAGCTAGTGTATTATAGCACGTTACTCAAAGTTAAAGATATACACACAAGGTAGGTGTTTCCACAAACAAAAAACTCTTCGGTTCAATTGTATATGTTGCAGTCAAAACTCTTAACCAGTCAAAAGTACTATTGACTAGCAAAATCAGTCAAAACTACTTTTGACTGAACAGGTTGGTCAAAAGTGGTTTTGACTGAAAAATATTGGTTATTAGTACTTTTGACTGCAAATTTGCGGTTAAAAGTACTTTTGACTAACGCTCTTTGTCAAAAGTAGTTTTAACTGCAATAAAGCATCAGTCAAAAGCACTATTAACTTGTCAGATGTGAATAATGCTTAAAAAGCATAGTCGAGGCGCCCCGCTTCGCGGGGCTCAAGGGTTTACAAAAAAAATAACCACGAAGGGGATGGCGGGGTCTGTTCGCTCGCTTCGCTCGCTCTCTAAACCCCGCCATCCCCTTCTAACCTAACCTGTCCGAGTCGGGGTGCCCCAAGTCCCGAGCTCGCTTCGCTCGCTCTTTCATCCTATAATTTACTTTTATAAAGAATAGATATTATTAATTATTATTGCAGATTAGTGACTGATTTTTAAGAGTTTTGACTGATTCGGGCAGTCAAAACCACTTTTGACGGAATCACTTAGTCAAAAGTACTTTTAACCAGCTCCATTGGGCAAAAGTACTTTTAACTGTTATTTTAGTCAAAAGTATTATTGACCAAAGCATACGGTCAAAAGTATTTTTGACTGATTTTGCTAGTCAATAGTACTTTTGACTGGTTAAGAGTTTTAACTGCAACATATATACCTTCTACCATACATTCTCAGTAGCACCTCGGAGTTATGATTTGTGCCCGGTTAATGACAATAGACTCGCCCCTATTACATGGGACCAAAACGTACCGGCAAACTGTGGGTGTTCAATGTGTTCACCTCTGTCTAACCCTTCTGGGAATACAGGCGTGATATTATCTGTGATGTGTCCTTAAGTGTCGATAGACACTCTTTCTCTCGTTGGTTTTGCTTAGCAACTGGTGTTCCTTGAACTAAATGTAGTTCAAGAACTCAACCAGTTACTTCACGCTTGACATAACCCAGTTAGTGGTTTGACGAGAGTCTATGACCTTCGACACTGGCACAAAGACCAGGTTTTTATACGAAGAGGACATCAGCTATCTGTTGTGCCAAAAAAGATGGAACTTTGATGTTCAATATCTTCATAACTAGACCTGGACATTATGTTTTTCCTTACTTCTCTGCTAATTTTTTCTGGTTAATTTCGTTGCGGGATCCAAGACAGTTGCATCGTTTCTCCGGGACTCATCGAGCTTCATTGTCTTAAAGCTATTCTGACAGCCTCCACTGTTGGCTTTCATAATCTGCAGTAGAAAGGCTCGTCCCAAAAAAATAACTCCATAAACAGAAGATTACAATAAAGTCAGACGACCTGATTAAGACCGCAGGAAGACACTGGATGCAAGCCGCTTCCAACCGGTTCTTTTGGAAATCTATGGGAGACGCTTATGTCCAGCAGTGGACGTCTTGTGGCTGATATGATGAACCAGAAGGTTTCAAGGCATTCTCCAGAAAATCAAAAGTAGCGCAACAGTAGAAAAAACATGTAATTTTCGACTTCTTCAAGACTCTTTTTACACCTAGTGTATAACATGTGTAAATAAAAATCATTTCAGCCGGCACATTGCTTATGAAAATTCATTTTATAGTTTTTACTTGATACCGAAAACATATGACTATCGAAAATGTTTTTGGGTCAAAAACGAATTGAAAGCAATCATACAGAAATGTGTCCAGTATTTTTGTTGTCCATTTTAAATCCTTGTGCGTCTGAATAGAGAACATTTTCAGGGAAAATAATTTCAATATCATGTAGGTATGTGAAAATGGAAAAGCTTTGTTGAGAGTACAGAAATAAAAATGTATGCAATGCATAATTAAAAATCTGTTTTAATAAAGAGATTTTTTTTTGTTGCCTTACTCAGTTTCTGATAAGCATTTTCCAAGTGTTTTGGTCTAAGATCTAGTCACATGCTTTGAAGTTTTGATCTACAAACTACTCGTAACACACGTTTTAAAATTTCGAACATAAAAGCTTCTAGATAAAGTTAACTACAACAACTAAAACTAATTTGTTTTGACCAATAATTGTTTTTCTCCTCGACATTAATTCTACATTTGAGTATGACTCACACACTGATTCGTTGTCTTTGAAATGTTAGAAGTAATCATCTACGATCACAATATTGGCGTTAAATAATATAATTAATTTAGCTTTCATTTCTAATTTGTAGCACTGAGTACGTATTGTAGTACTTTGAGTGACTTTTTATTTTTGATAGATCGTTTTGACATTTATATTTTTTTTTATGGAATGAATGTAACTATACAACTTATTGTAATACATTATTTTTTAAAAGAGTATGTATGGAGTTTCTTGCCCGTTCTTCTCCATACGAAACTACCTTGTGGAATGGGCAACTAGATTCAATATTAATGTTTTTTTTATGTAATAACGTTCAAAAGTGCCTTTTAATGGCCTAATTGAAATAAATGATTTGACTTTGACTTTGACTTTGAACTACAAGAAGTTTCTGGGAATAAAAACCAGACCTGGAATAATAACCTGTGGGCCATTCAGAATTTCAGATCTATCTCATTCAAATTCGAACTAGCGGAAAAGGACTTTTTCAAATCGGACCAGTAGTTTCTGACATTAGCGCGTTAAAACAAACAAACAGACTTTGGCAAACAAACACAAAAATATGCAAAAAATTGGGTTCTTGATATACGTTGAAATAGTAGTACAGGACTTAAACCCAGTACAACCTAGCAGACATCCATTTTCCAGGACCTACATCCAGTCCATTCGTTTATACATTCATTGCGTGCACGACGCTGCCAATGGGGGGTCATTAGTAATTTAAACGTAGTGACAACGCAGGCTTGCATTCAAGGTAAAAGGAACACTATCATACCTTGGGGACTGCAGCTTCCCATGGGAAATTAAACCTTATTTACTTACTGTTATTAGAGAAAGGCGTGGGTAGTCATATTATCGATTTTAATTACCTAACAGTTTAAAGTTTCTATTGTTGTGTGAGTTTGAATAAGGACTATATTTGAATAGGAGATACTAATTGCACGATATCTATACTGATCCTACTGTTCTATTATTAATATTATAAATGTGAAAGTTTGTGAGGATGGATAGATGGATGGATGGGTGTTACTCGTTCAGTTCACGCTTATACGGCTGAATGGATCTGGATGAAATTTGGCGCTGAGCTGGATTGTAGTGTGGAATAACACATAAGATACAAAATGTAAGGTTTTCGAGGGATGATAATATATCAAACGCACACGAAGCCGCGAGCTGAAGCTAGTATTTAGCATTTTTTTTAATAACGTTGCTTCATCAGGATTTTTTTTTGTATAATAGGAGAGTTTACAAACATATATAAACTCACGTACACAAACAGCCAGACCCGGAGCAACTATCTTTAGGCCATACAAATATTAGTTCCTTTCGGAAATCGAACATATGACTCGCAACGCAGCAGCCAATCACGTAACCACTGGGCCAATAGTGTCGTACAAACAAATAAACAAGCAGAAGATGTTTGTTTTGGAGCACTAATCTCCGGAACTCCTAATCCAATTCTGAATTCTTCCGCTGATAGGAAACTACGTTATCTCTGAGTGCTATTGGCAATATTTTATCTCTAATAATATTATGGAACTGTAAGAAAATTCACGCCTTAGGAAGTCGCGAGCAAAAGCTAATAATGAAAGACCACTAAACTTCAGGTGGGCCTTGACTCCTTGAGCTTGTTTGCCATCCAATGGCATAAAAGAAATCTTACCTTCTACACTCTACAGATTTTTATGTTACATAACTTTCTTGGAACAACGTTTTTTGATGGATGGTTGGATGGATGTTTGTTACTCTTTCATGCGTATATGGCTGAACGGATCTGGATGAAATTTTGCACTGAGATAATTTGTAGTGTGGAATAGCACATATTTTATGCTATTTTGTATCCCGGAAAAGGTAAAGATGCGGGCAGAAACTGGTTCACCATAATTTTAACGTATGTATTTTAAATGAATATACCATCACTGCCCCGTTGGTCTCGTGGTGGCAAGTGCGACTGCTGTGCAAGGGGTCCCGGGTTCGATTCCCAGGTCGAGCAAAAAGTGTTATTGGGTTTTTCTATGAAATTCTCAGTAGCAGCTCGGAGTTTGGATTTGTGCCCGGTTAATGGCAATAGGCTCGCCCCCTATTACATGGGACCTAAATATACCGGCGAACTGTGGGTGTACATTGGTACACCTCTGCCTAAACCTTCGGGAAATACAGGCGTGATGGTATTTTTTAAATGAATATTGGTCATAATAATACTTTATTTCAGACCAAGATAGTCCATAGAGTGTTAGTAATACACAGGCACTTAGCAGGTTAACTGCCTGCTTTATTTTTATTTTTTATAGACTGTCCCGTCAGGGAGTGTCAGACTTTTACTGACTAAAACCCGTCTATGTTCCTTTCATGTGCCCTTTGCGTTCCGGGGGCGCGGTATCTCTTTCGAACAACCCGCAGCCCCGGCAGGCATCGGCCCTCAGTGGCCCCATCCAAGTTTGCTGACATCTCTTTGAGGCGCGCGTGGAACACGAACGCGCCGTCGACACGGTCTGTCGCTAGTGAACCTGAGCAGACACAATAGTTAAACAATCGCTATGACCCATATGTGGCTCATGGGACAGGGAACGGGTTAAGAACTAAGTTAGTAACACATAAAAATACTATAACAAACTAAAATAACATTAAAATTATCCAGTATGTAACCGGCTCCAATGCCTCCATATAGGACTTTCCACATGCTCTGCAACCACCTTCAGGTAACTGTTAGGACTGTCCCTCACTCTTCGCATCAGCGATGCTGCTCTTTTCCTAATTATTGCATGATAACCATCCACTAGTGCTTCTTATACTATACACTCTTCATTCTTTATTATACTTATATTATTTGTGGATAAGTCGTTGGAGTACCTACCTTTCTATGAGTAAATAATTTTTTCATACAATTCTCAGGATATTTATCTCAAGTAACAATACAGGATAAGTTTTTAACCAGTGCGTAAATTTTTTTTGGTAGTTCAGTGTCAGTACTAGAACACATTTCCGTGTTTAGTTAAAAAAAAAAATTAAAAAAATTTCATCCTTATCCGAGTTTGAAATAAGCAAAACATGGACATAATCTATTCGCCATACTATCAATGACAACTCTTGGCCGCCGCCCGGGCGCATGGCTGGGGTGAGGGGGTGGGGAATGCGCTAGCGCCGAGTGACAATAAAATATGGTTTTTAAGTATACATGTTTCGTAAGCGATAACTTTTTTTTTTTAGTACTAAGACATATCAAAATAAAATATACGTGTTTAATAAAACGTGTTGAAGTTTATTATGGCAAAATTTACGCACTGGTTAAAAATTTTTCCTGTATAGAAAGATACTATTACAATCTTGAACGGTGGTCAATTACGCCATGTAATCCTGTGTGTCACGAATTCCGAAACCAGATAGGTGTCGCCTAATTCAACTTCAGTAATCCGATTAGTTACGATTGGCGCGAAGTTGAGATGGTGTAACACTTAAAAGTTGTGAGTTGGTAAGGCAATATCATTAGTCTTAAGTATATTTTTAACCGACTTCAAAAAAAGAAGGAGGTTCTCAATTCGTCGGGTTATATTTTTTCCCCCGACGTATTAGAAACCTCCTACTTTTTTTGAAGTTGGTTAAAAATGTATGTGAGTGTTTATGTTAAAACAAAAACTTTTTCTTTTTCAATTTTTGTGAGATTATTTTATGACATTATTGTATGGCAAATAAACCGGTAGCCTAACAGATATTAAGTAGACACCACTGCCAATAGACAACTGCAATACCAAACGCCTTCCAGATGCATTCCCATCTCATAAACAAAGTTGGAATGTCTCATGTGCCAGTAATTACACCAGCACTTATACCTGACATACCGGCAAACAGCAACGCTGCTTTGCGGTTGAAATAGGTATGGTGGTAGTATTTCCCAGGACGAGCTCCTTGATAAAGAGCTCTACTACTAAAGCTATTAGTGCTGTTATCCAATCTTCACAATATCTTTGAGTTTAATTACTTATTTACTAAAATATGACTACTTTTGTAGTGAACGTGCTACCCGGAAAGTCACCTTACGTAGAATGAATGTATGACACACCACACAAACCGCAATGAAATCAGTAATTTCATACGACTTTCCTACAAACCAATAATAATATCCTATACTAATATTATAAAAAGGAAAATATTTTTAGTTTGTTTGTACTGAATAAGCTCCGAAACAACAGGACCGATTTTAACAATTTCTACATCAATAGATAGCTACATTATCCTTGAGTAACATAGGGTATATAACATCACGCTACGACCCACAGGAACGGAGCGGTAACCAAAGACGTAACTAAACTCGGGTGAAATAAGCCACGCGGACGAAGTCGCGGTCATAAACTAGTATTTTTGACTAGAGATTTTTGGTTTCTTTTAACGTGCTAATCTCTAGAACTACAAGTCGGATTTAAAAAAATATTTTTGTATATAATTTAGCCATTTTAGCCAGATTTATGAGGAATAGAACAGCCTATGTAACATCACACTACGACACACAGAAGCTAAGCAGTAACCAAACACATAACAGCAAAAAAATCCACGCAAACAAAGTTGCGAGACAAAGCTAGTTACCTAACATTTACCTCATACAAATTAAATGAAAACAATCACCCAATCAGACACGAGAGTCAACCAGTTCATTTTCCTTCCCCTTTGACACTCGTAGTGTTCATTTAAAATATTAATTCCGACAATTATTTTGCAGACAGCTTCGTGAGACTAAGCTGGGAGGACTCTAAGCTTAAAGAGGGCGGAGGGACTTTAAGAAGCAAAGAGTAAAGAGGTAAGATGTTTAAACATGTCTCTTGTGTTTTATTTTGGTTGCGGTATTGTGAAGAATTTTTTGCGGTTTCTTAAGGAAGGAAATGTAATGTTGGGTGTGTTGTGTTGTGTTAAAAGTTGATAAATACTGGCACTATTTGGTTGTAATACAGTTTTTTTTTAAATTTTAAGTAGGTAAACCTTTAGTACAGTTCTATAGTATATGGATTTATGTGAAGTGTTCGTTGTAGATAATTTTGCCAAATTAATTACGAAAGACTTTTAAAAATGCGTTGTATTACTATCCAGCAATTAGTTCAATTTACATCGCTTTTATTTTAAAGTAACATATAAATCATAATAATTATTTAAAATAAATACCAATACAAACGTAAATGACATTGTTAATCAATACATATTAAACCTAAAACACACAACTTTTGAACAGATTTAAAATTAATTAGCGTTAAATATAAAAAATAATACCTATTACGAAATATGCAACAAATGAGTCAAGTAGAATCGTACCATCCTAGAAATTTTCCAATTAAATATCGTTAGACAGAATAGTGTATTTCATGAACCTACAAAATCAATAAAACAAAAACGAAACGATGTGAAATAATAAGATATTTAATTCTCTAGAGACGGGTAGTAAGGAGCTTTCTCTCTAGAGAAAGGGCTCAGTACCCACGACAGAATTCTATTTGACAAACCATTTATTTTGATCATGTTTCCTTATTGGCTTCGGGGTATCGGCTGTTTTATGCCATCGTCATTTGAAAATAGGGGTAGTAAGTGAGCATAATAATATTTATGACTAGCTTTTGCCTGCGAACTCGTTTGAAGACGAAACGAGTTGAGAAAATGAATGACGGTTATTACAGGGTTTTTTTTTTAAGTGGAACCAAACAAGGTTCCGCTTTTTCTAAAATACATACCTTTAAAATTCAAAGCGTTCTCCTGCACGTTTTCGGCCTATGTCCAGCAGTGGACGTCCTACGGCTGATAAGATGATGATGAAAATTCAGTAAAAGTATAAACTCGCTGTCTCGCAGCAGAGGGTATTATATGACAATAAAATTGAACAAAACTAATCTCAAATATAGAGGTTTATTTTATCTCACTAAGAAAGGTCAGTCAGTGCTAAAGATCAGGATGAGTTCCAGCTATAAAGGGATCTCACTTACCCAGGTTCTACTTAACTAAGTTTTACTCTAAAAAAATTATGAATCCGGTTAGACTGGAAGCCGATACCAACAGTCGAGAAAAATCTAGGCAGAAAATGAAACATGAGACAGAAAACCAAAAATAACCAGAAATGGAACTTAATACCTTCACACAGATGTGTTTTTCACACGCACATGATTCCCACGGCATTATTTACAGAGATTTCCACTGAAACTCGAAGAGGACACTTCTTACGTCGAACAGTAGCTGTAATATTTACTAAACAACTGTTTGTTTGTCAACACTTGCGTACTATGAGTTCCAGATGGCTCGCGTTGTCCTTTTGAAGTTTTATCTAAAAGAATACACTTATGATTGTGTTTTTTATTCGTTTATTTAACCATGAGCGAACTGCCCGTTACTTCAACCGCGTGAATATTTTCACCCGCATTAAGTTACGTGTATGGTTACTGCTCCGCTCCCGTGGGTCATAGCGTAATATGGTATAGCCTATGATACTCACAAATAACGTGGCTTTCTATGGGTAAAAGAATTTTCAAAATTAGTTCAGTAGATCCAGATATTACCCCCTACAACCCCACAAACTTTATCTCTTTTAGCATACATTTAAGAGTGGCGATAGGTTTAGTGTAGAATTAAAATATGTTACTAACATAGATGGAAGTAAATATTGTAACTAACCCATTATGAGTCTGACTTGAAATAAATATTTTATTATTATTTCCATTTATTTATATATAATACATATTATTTACATTTTTAAATATTAATATAAAAAAATATAAAACATTTAAAAATATAAAAAATATTATTATTATGATTTAGTCGGTCGTGATGATCCAGTGCGTAAGGCGCCAGGCTATCATGAACAAGGCTGTGGATTCGCCTATCAATGTAACTTTTTCTATTTCATAATTTACTTTCTATGTTTATTTTTCATTGACATCGGTGAAGGAAAACAGCTTGAGGAAACCCAGACTTATAATTAACTAGCTTCTGCCCGCGACTTCGTTCGCGTGGCTTTATTCATCCGCCTTAAGTTACGTTTTTGAATACTGCTTCACTCCCGTAAGTAGAAGCGTGATGTTATATAGCCTATAACCTTCCTCGATAAATGGGCTATCCAACAAAAAAAGAATTTTTCAAACCGGACCGGTAGTTCCTGAGATTAGCGCGAACAAACAAACAAACTCTTCAGCTTTATAATATTAGTATAGATATAAGTTCGAAATCGCCAATCCATATTGAGCAAAGAACCGACCGTACAGACAGAGAGCAAAGAAAACTAAAAGTTGATTCCTATTACCACTAAAGCCTCTATATCCCCAATTATTTTGAACGCTAAACTTCAAAACAATATTTCCAAGTTTATTTTGAACCCTATTTATATGAAAAGTTGTCTTTTTATAATACCAACTTTTGCTATAAAAAGTTTTCAGAGTCGCACATCGCTCCTTCGGGACTATAGAAATACAACAACAGACTTTATAATAATGTTGTATAAAGTTATTTTGCCTTGTTGGTCTCGGGGTTTTAAGTGCGACAGTTGAGCGTGAGGTGCTGGTTCGCTTCCCAGGCCGGGTAAAGTGTTATTGAGTTTTCCTTTAGAAAGTTCTATCATAACAAACTATCACACCTGTATTCCTAAGGGTTAGGCAGAGGTGTAACATTGTTCATCCACAGTTAGCCGATATGTTTAGGTCCCGTGTTGTAGGGGGCGAGCCTATTGCTATTAACAGGGCACAAATCCTAACTCCAAGCTGCTACTGAGAATTTCATAGAAGAACCTAATAAAACTTTTGGCTCGACCTGCGAATCGAACCCAAGACCTCTAGCGTAGCAGTCGTGCTTAGAACCAATAGGTTAGCGAGGCAGTTATGTAATACTAGCTTCTGCCCGCGACTTCGTCCGCGTCACAGTTGATGTGTTATCCTACGGGTACCGTACATTTTCCCGGGATAAAAAGTAGCCTATGTGTTATTCCAGACTATAATCTATCTTTGTGCCAAATTTCATCCAGATCCATTCAGCCGTTTAAGCGTGAAAGAGTAACAAACATCCATACATACATCCATACATCCATACATACAAACTTTCGCCTTTATAATAGTAGTAGGATAGTAGTAGGATTAAAATGGTCCCTAGATAACCCACGTACATTCTTACCCATTAGGTACTAGTTACAAATTCTTACAAACAAATAATATTCCACTAACGTAAATAATGTTATAATAAAAGTCAAGGCCTCAGGCAATTATTTAATTTGCGTACCATGTTTGTATTCTCATTTCTGCTGTTTTGGGCAAGGACATCTGTTGCTTAGAGATACCATCAAATTGGCCGTAGTACAGTTAAGGCCAAAAATATGGACACACTAATAGCGAAATTAAATTCGGGTTTCTTGTAGTTTAGATTCAAATTTAACGCAATAGAACTTATTTGAACTTTCGTCGAGGCAGCAACACTGCCCACTGTGCACACTGTGGGTGCCTGATGAGAAAAAAACAATCCTTGAAGCCTAAAAATATGTATGACAAAACGTCTCATACTTTAATCTGACTACTACTATAAATGTGAAACTTTGGATGGATGGATGGTTGTTTGTTACTCAAAGACGGCAAAACGATTGAACGGATCTGGATGTTTAGCACAGAGATACATAGATTATATAATTATAGTACATAGACTTTTTTTTTCCGGAAAAATGTATGGATCCCGTGGGATAATGAATCAACACGCGGGTTGAAACTAGTAGTAAATAGGTCTGGTATTTTAAGATTGTAGGTAGATATTTTTGCATGAGACTGTACTATTACGTTCCAAGGCTCATTAAGGCTCTTGTCTCTCAAAATGGAAAAGTTTTTATATACAAGCTTGTTCTAAATAAAAATAATAAGATTATCTAAGGTATATCTTGTAGGCTATGTTAGGTAGACCTCGGAATAATATCTAATCAGCGTTTGGAATAATAATACACCCTTGTTCTGTAGGTACACAGATAGCTCTGACAATAATAGGCTGGTTGCCTATTATTGTGCCTGTGCCTCAGAAAGCACGTAAAGCCGTTGTTCCTGCGCCTGATCTCTCCCCGGTTGTGTCTGATTGCCGTCCCATCGGACTATGAGAGTAAGAGAAGAGGGAGTGCACTCCTGAATTTGCGCATACACTTGTGCACTTTAACATCTACTGCGTTCTTGGCTGATCTATATTAATTTTAGCCGCCGTGGCCGTAATCGGCCTGGAAAATACATACATACATATTGTTTCACTGTAAGGCAAAGGCCTCTTCTCATACAGAGTAGGCACAAGATTCAGAAAGATCATCATGCTTGCTTAAGGCTGATTGGCTATTTCAGACTTTTGATAAGTCTGAAATAGCCAATCTAGGCCAAGTTTCCTTGTGAATCCTAATTAGTATGATAAATGCGAAAGTAAGTTTGTTTGTTACATTTTCACGCCTAAACCACTGAATCGATCATCCCGAAATACGTTGCCAGGTGCCTAAAACGGTCATAGGATACCAAAAGTACTGTTACTGATAAAAACAAAAATTACGTTATTATGTTAATAGATGGCGCCACGTGTCTTTCGAATCATGACTAAATTTTAAATATAACCGATATTAACGCGGACGAAGTCGAGGGCAACTGCCCCGTTGGTCTCATGGTCGCAAGTGCGATTGCTGTGCAAGGGGTCCCGGGTTGGATTCCCAGGTCGAGCAAAAAGTGTTATTGGGTTTTTCTAAGAAATTCTCAGTAGCAGCTCGGAGTTTGGATTTGTGCCCGGTTAATGGCAATAGGCTCGCCCCCTATTACATGGGGCCTAAATATACCGGCGAACTGTGGGTGTACATTGGTACACCTCTGTCTAACCCTTCGGGGAATACAGGCGTGATGGTATGATGGAAGTCGCGGGCAAAAGCTATCTAGTATTAATATAGATTGAAAATCCGTACGGATACAATAACCTTTCTGCCCCTTTCTTCTCCGCTAGCTAGCATAATTAAATTATGCTTAATTAAAAGCTAAACTAACCTATTGTTTGGTTATCTAAATAAAAATCTATATCTCCCATTGTATTGTACTTTTAATTAATAATTATCTCAAGATTTCTTGCTTTTAAAGCGCTCTGGTAATTAATTTACATAATTTACTAGCTTCCGAACGCGACTTCGTTCGCACCAACGTAAATAAATATATTATCTCACAAGAATCGTGTTTAAATAGTAGCCTATGTGGTTTTTCAGACTATAATCTATTTCTGTGCCAAATTTCATCTAGATCCGTTCAGCCGTTCTGACATGATTGAGTAACAAATATCTATCCAATCTAAACTTTCGCATTTATAAATAGTGCTAGCTTTCTCCCGCGACCTTGTCCGAGTCAAAGTGAATCTATTGAACATGGATGGGTTTTGGTCAGTAAAAGTCTGACACTCCCTCCCGCCCCGTCCAGGGCGGGGGAAGTCATTTGACGACTACCCATAGGTAAAAAAAAAAACACACGGTAGCCACCAATTTTTCCGGGGTAAAAGTCTATGTATTATTTCAAACTACAATCTATGTTTGTATCAAATTTCATCCAGATCTGTTCAGCCATTCAAGCGTGATTGACTAACAAACGTCCATCCATCCAAATTCTCGCATTTATAAAAGTAGGAAGATTGTCTCCTACCATTGTGTTAGAAAGAGATAGGTATAAAAACAGCTGTTTACTCTTTCTTTTTCCTTTTAAGATGTCCCAACTTCACACCGAATTTATTGCTTGATTAATTTGATTAACCCCTGAGGCCAGTGGGGCGTTATTTCAAGGTCACGAGAATCTCGTCTCAGTAGACATCAAAGCATATCTGATTAGCTACCTAATTACTTGTCACATAAGCTTCAAAATCTTTAAAATTTAAGTAGCTATTTATAGCTATAGCGGTTTTACTTGCGTTCAGTTACGTTTGTAGTTACTGCTCCGCTCCCGTAAGTCGTAGCGAGATGTAATATAGTCTATTTTATTCTTCATGAATCTGGCTATCGTAAATATGCAAAAAGATATTTTTCTAGTAGGTTTTTAGTAGTAGTTCCAGAGATCAGCGAGTTTAAACTAACAAAATAAAAAAACTCTTCGGTTGTATTATATTAGTATAGATAAAATAATAATACTGGCTTATTGTTGTCCCACTACATTGAACACCAAGCTTGCTCAAGGCGGATTTGCCATTTCAGAATTGTATTAATTATAAGTCCAAGTTTCCTCAAAATGTTTTCCTACAGTGATGTCCAAGATAAACTTAGAAATTAGGTGCATATGAATTGAAAGAGTCACGTGGTTTTAAATAACTTACGTCTAATAAATAATTATGACATAAGCCGACATATGCCCGTATAATGGCTGCGTGCAGCGCCCTCTATTATCGCCGAGCAAAAACAAAGAATTATGGTGTACAAAATGCCAAGAACTACCGGGCATTACGCTTTAATTCATTAATTTTACAACTGACGTAACAACTAGAACTCAACCATAAAATTACACAAGTAGAGTCTAAAATCAAATGATGGTTTGCTAACTAACTTTGCGCAAGCTAACTTCAGTGTTCCTAAAGGGGTTGTCATAGAAACTGAAGTTCTGCGCGCGCATCACCTACACATGTACGCCTACACACACATAGATAGGTTTCCCCTAACGAGTGAAAGAGACGGCAATATAGTACAGCGGGGAACAAAAGTGTTGAAATAATATAAATTGTTAGGCATTGTTTTAATTCGGTTAGGTGGTGAAAATTGAAATCGGAATGAAGTTTAGTAAAATTATTTAGAAATAGGAAATAGCTAAAATAATAACAATATCTTTGTCTCTAAGGACATTGTGTTTCACATAGATTTACAATTGAGTTTGCAAAGTGTTTTTATCAACTTTTACCTTAATAATTTTATTCTGATTTTAGTTTGTAGTAAGTGTTTTAAAAACATTTTTGGCTGATCATTTATTTAATTTTATAAGGTACTGGTAATCTAAAAAATATAATTTATTAATAAATAATTTACTTTATGCCGTGCTTCTAAAATATTATTTAGGTAATTATAATATTTACGTATGTAATACATATGTGCCATTCATGTCGTAATATTGTTACATTATTATAAAACAGGTGTAATATTTTTGTTGTACCAGTAGTTACTTTTTTATAAAGATAAAACAGTATTTTTTAGATTGCAAACAATACCGATCAAAATTAATGTCAACAACTCAATTTAGAAACCGTAGTACAAAGTACAATATTATTAATTCCGAGCGAGAGCACGCTCTACACAACTGTACTCGAGTCGTCCCTCTCTTACACAGACACAGTATACGCTAACTATGTGTGCGTGTTTTACACCACAGATTCTGCGCGATGGACCCTAGTATTCTTGCAGCCATGGACAAAGAAGCACTCAAAAAGCAGATTGAAAACATGAAGTACCAAGCGTCTATGGAACGCTGGCCGCTTTCAAAAAGCATTGCTGCGTGAGTAATTCTTTATTTAAAATTTAAAAATATTAGTATAGTGAGTGATGTCACGATGTGTAGTGCAAGGGAGCGGGAGTCGCCCTATGTGTGTGCAAGGGATAATAGTGCTTTTAACAACGGTTCAAAGGTATAAAATTGCGTGCAGGGCGTGCAGCGATTAAGGGATTATGTATGCTGGTTTTTTATTTAATCGATGTGATTAGATTCCCTGTGTCTTTCGTATTTTTTTCACGTATTTTTGTGTTACTATCTTTCTGTCAATTCGTCTATGTTTTCACTCAAATTTCGTCACAGTAGTGGATGATTCCGTACAATGATCCGTTTGCGCCAATTAAAATGTGTCATATTCGTCCTATTTTAGTTAATTCCTGTAGAGCTAAGTATTTCATCATGTTGTTCTGGGCTTGGCTTAACGTTCGCTTGAGCTCCAGTAATTTCAGTACTAGGAGCAACATTAATCAATAATTGTATACTTCATGTGTTTGAAGCAGCATACTTGGAAATCCTATTGTATTTATTATCAATTCCATAGCGCAATTCTGTGTAACACAAAACAGTTAAATCGATACGTATTCTCTATTGAAAACATTAAATTCACGTGCTATTTTGCACCTTGTCATTAGTGAAGCTTGGTATATTTTTGATTGTACAGTGTGTACCCTAATACATAGTATTTCCATGACAGGTGAAGTGACGTCAGTGTAGGGGGCTTTTTGTTACCAACATTTTGGTTCTATGTTTTAATTATTAATACTAGTGGTGCTGTGGCCTTGTACATTAGTGTGTCTACTTCATTATCTTTAATATAATCTAGCTCATTTATTATTTGTATTGAAGACCTAGTTTGACCTTTTACCTTACTCAAATCGTGGTACTCAATCAGTTTTATATTACTGATAAAACTCCTTCTTATTGTTTTTACTTTAACATAAAACGGCCATTGATAAATTTCATTTAATAAAAGACATATTACCCGTTTATTTAACAACATTCACACGCTCATCCCACAATACTCCAATCATACTGACAAGATCGTCTTACTGACCTCTAGTTGTTATAATCTAAGTGCACGATTTTAAAAGAAGACTTCCAATATTTTAATTTGATCTCCCAATAATAGGAGTATTTGTATCTTGGTCTAAGCCAAGCTTGAATTCTGATTAATAAACAACAATGGTTTGAGCAAAGTACTCGTAAATGAGGATATTCTTAGTAATATTGTGAATGAAGTTGGCAGTTTTGATTACCATTTTAAAATTAACAGGTGCAGTCAAATTCGAAGTCAAAGCATTACTTCAATTAGAGTATTTACAAACAGATTTGGGTCGTCTTTTAGTTATACAGTTGGAGCTAGTTGCTCGTTCTAAAACGTAGGTAGGTCTTCATAGAGAGAGGTTTAGTAGTTGCATCTAGTTTATATCTTACTTAGGAAAGAATTAAGATTTAGATCGAAAAAGTATTGCAAAAATTAACTATATTTTCATAAAACATTACTATCAAAAATTTGCAAATAACTTCGTCTTTCTGACTGACCAAAATTGCCTGTAAATAGTTTATTTGAATAAAATATTTTTTGAACCTTGATCGCCAGGCTCTTCTTTCCTATATACGGTTGAAATCAACATGTTTATTTCATCTTCTCTATGTTTTAATATTGATATCCACTGCATCTTCATATTACATTTCTTTGCTACAATAATTTTGATCGTTGCAACTTTATATTCGACCACAACTAAAGTATCTGGTTAGTTTGTTTTAACGCGCTAATGTCTAAAACTACCAGTCGATTTGGAATGAAATATATTTGTATATAATAACCAGATTTATATGCCATCCATCACGCCTGTATTCCCCGAAGGGTTAGGCAGAGGTGTACCAATGTACACCCACAGTTCGCCGGTATATTTAGGTCCCATGTAATAGGGGGCGAGCCTATTGCCATTAACCGGCCACAAATCCAAACCAGATAACCAGATTTATGAGAAATAGTATTGATAGCCAATATAACATCACGCCACACGGGAGCGGAGCAGTAACCAAAGATGTAATTGAACGCGTATGCAATCGCGTGGTATTAGCTAGTGTTGTATTAAATATAGGATTAGGTTCATAGACATTTATTTCTCAAAAAATATACAAAGTTAATAACTTGAGAAATAAAATTTGCCTTATTTTAATTAAGTTCGCCATTGCGTTATATTCTTTCATTTGATGCATTCGGTTTTTCAGTTACTTACTTAAAATATTTCAAATATTTTGTATGTATTCTACTACTAGTTTAAAAGAAAATTAATTATTAATACTTGCATTCATATTGGGACGTGTCGAAGTAGTCATTAACTTGTTACTATATTTTATTACTACATATTTCCTTATTATGACGTAATCCCTAACTACTGATAATATTGTATGGGTTTTGAGTTCAATAGCGTTTGTTAAGTTGTTTACCTTTATTAAACACACCACCTATATCGAATTGTTTAAAAATATCTTGAAAAATATCATTCTGCAAGTATTAAGTCATCATCTATCGTTTTCGGTTTTTGGTCTATTGTCTACAATCATAATAAATAATTGATATGTTTAATTTTTCATCAAGAATTGTTTTAAGAAAAAGCCAAAAAAAGGCCCAGTTACGCCACAAACTTAACTCAGAGTAAGTTTCTAAGTCAAATGATATTATGTCATACACATGGGCCCGTGTTAGTAACTAACTCGGAGTCAATAAGAGGTTACTTTAGCGGGTGCAAGCCGGCCTTTAAATAATAACGCAGTAGATGAAGTATCTACCTATTCTAATTATTAAAAGCCAAGAACAAGAAAAGATTTTGCTAAAGAATAATTCAAGTAGGTACTAACCTTTCGCCAGCGTTTTCATTCGCGACAAAGTTAATGTAGTATCCCACGGGGACCGTAGATTTTTTCGGGATAAAAAGGAGCATAATATGCCACTTTTTGTCTTGGAAAAATGTATTAATGCACATATGATGTGCTATTCTAGGCTATAATCCTTACTAATATTATAAATGCGAAAGTAACTCTGTCTGTCTGTCTGTCTCTTCTTCACGCCTAAACCACTGAACCGATTTCAATGAAAGTTGGTACAGATATAGTCTGGGACACGAGAAAGGACATAGGATAGTTTTCATCCCGGAAATCCCCGGGAACGGGAACTATTAATCCACGCGGACGAAGTCGCGGGCAAAAGCTAGTCTATTTCTATGCCAAATTTCATCGTAATTGAGTAACATACGTTCATCCATCCAAACTTTCATATTCATAATAGTGCTAAAATCTGTTTAGCCACTCAATAAAATCATTGTTTCAGTAAAATCGTTATTGAAAACTGAACCTTGTGTGTTCGTATTAATGTTATTTCTACTTTCATTTTATTCATGAGATCCCAAGCAGCTTAACTTTTGTATAACACCCTGCTTACAAAACAGTGTGAACACTGAGTTTATGGCATCATTGCTTTTTACTGTTGTTACTAATTGTCTAACATGCCTGTTTCTCAGAACAATACTATGACGTGTCTCTGTCTCATTTATCGTAGCTACGCTAGGATCATTAAAACATACATAAAGTCTATCATTATTTATAAAATCTTCATTAATTATGACTTTGTAGTTCACATAGTAAAACTGATTTACGTGGTAGACGCCTGTTATTTTTAAAAGCGAAGCAAAAAGGGAGGGTTATGAGGTTGTTAAAGTTGAGTCTTGGAGTTGGTGGCGTTAAGATCATCGTCATCTTCCTGCCCTTATCCCATGTTACTCAAGGTCGGCTCAACATGTTTTCTTCTCCCATGCCGTTCTGTCAACCATCATGCTATCACTTCTTTCTCTTCCATATCACTCTTCATACAATCCATCCATTTTTTCTTTGGCCTCCTCCTTCCTGTCTATCCACATATATATTCATAACTCTTCTGGTCACTTGCGTTTGACTTTAAGATAAGCATCAAATTCAAAGTTTGAATTTGAATTCCGTCCAACTAAACGATCAATTTCTTTTAGTTGATCTATCAGAGGTTTTATCAGATTTCACTTAGCTCAAAGCAATTTTGTCGTTTGGATTTTTCGTGTGGTTTTGACCATTGGGAGTTTTGACTATTACTTTTTGGTTTTTAATTATATCTGTCTTTTGTTGTAAGGGAATATGTTTCTCATTTACAATTTTAAATTTGTACAATATATAATAATTGTTGTGTCATATAACTATTTAGATATTTTTATATTCGTACTAGCTATATACCCCGCGGTTTCACTCGCGTTCAATTACGTCTTTGGTTACTGCTCCGCTCTCGTTAGACGTAGCGTGATGTTCTTCAGCATAAAAACCTTCCTTTTGAAAGACTCTATCCAACGATTAAAAACCGCATTTAAATTCATTGCTTAGTTTAAAAGATCTAAGCGTACAGACAGCGGGAAGTGATTTTGTTTTATACTTTGTAGAGATATACACCTTGATATGATTCCCACCTTATGGGCTCACTTGCGTCAAAAACTTAACTCAGAGATAATTGAGTGAAAAATATATTATGTCAAACACACGGGCCTGTGTTATCAACTAACTCGAAGTCAATAAGAAATAACTCTAGCAGGTGCAAGCAGGCCATACAATAACAACGAAATAGTAGAGATACCTATTCTAATATTAGCTTCAATCACACAGCTTCCAATTTCAAATGGAAATATCCCGCATCACCTGACCAGTATATCAATAATAATCTCAGATCTAAAAGAGTTTTCTTTCTTTCATTCATGCTTCCGTTATTTGAAATATTTTTATGAAAGCATGCGGTAAGGAGCGGCGCGCGAATCGACGGTTACCACACTCAAAACAGATTGACTAGTACAAACAAATGCCGCTGCCCACGCGCTTTTCGTGTTGCCAGATTTAGATCTAAATCTCCGAAATGGGAAAATAATGTTACTAGATTTTTTTGTTCGATACCTATTGTATATATTTTATAGTTTATTACAAGTTGAACTTTTTGAACGACGGTAACTACAATTTTATATCGTGAAAACTACATTATGATGCCCGACTTTGTCTGCGTATATGTCGGTTATCTGCGGAGTATTGATTTATATACGGGAAATCCTAATTATTTTCCTGAAATAAACTTAGTTTCTCTCTATAATATTAAGTTTTAGCCAGTGACGGTCCAGTCAATATCAGTCCAGCCGTTTCGGAGATTAACCGCAACAAACAGACAATCACACAACATTTTAAACATTGTTTCTTATTATATTGTGCACCGTATAAGCATTCATAATATGCATTTAATAGAAAACTGTTATTTTAACATAATGTAACAAACAAACAGTTCAATGTATCTTACTAGAGCAATACCTATCGTCACTTCTTATTAAATACTTGAAAGGTTGTGAAAAGGATTATTGAAAACTCACATATTCAAATCCATGAAACTCATTTTATTAGTTTTGTGGATAGTTCAAAATAAATTGTCGATAAAAACCAATATATTTTCTAACAAGATTCTCTGTGCAATGAAATATTTGGGCGGAATAGTGGCGATATTGCCCTGATATTAAAAAAAGGTAATATATTGAAAACGGGGCGCTACAGACGATTGAATAGATACTTAAGTTCAGTCAAACGTGGGCCGTTACCTTAATTTGAGTTACAGTGTGCTTAGTATAGCAAGGTTTTATTCCCTTTTAATGGTTTTTTGACTATTATTTTTATCTACGATTTTATGATGAATAATTTCCATCAGTTACTGCTAAGTATTCCACCAATTATATATACCATCACGCCTGTATTCCCCGAAGGGTTAGGCAAAGGTGTACCAATGTACACCCACAGTTCGCCGGTATATTTAGGTCCCATGTAATAGGGGGCGAGCCTATTGCCATTAACCGGGCACAAATCCAAACTCCGAGCTGCTACTGAGAATTTCATAGAAAAACCCAATAACACTTTTTGCTCGACCTGGGAATCAAACCCGGGACCCCTTGCACAGCAGTCGCACTTGCGACCACGAGATCAACGGGGCAGTTAAGACCAATAATAATATCAATTATAAAGTTTTAAAACTATCTAGAGACTTCTGCGGCTTCTGTTTCCTTCGGCTCCTCTTACGCCTTTCCGAGGTCCGGGATCCTAGGGTCCCGAATTACATAAAATAATAGAACCAGTTTTTTATTGTTCCACTGCGAGGCAAAATTCTCTTTTCATACGGAGAAGACGAGCATTGATCACCACGCTTGTATAAGGCGGTTTGGCGATTTCAGACTTATCATTAATAAATCTAGGTTTTCTCACTATGTTTTTCTTCACCGATATGAGACCAATAGATTATTTTATTATAAATTTATTTTAACTTATTGAATCTGGCAGATAATAACACACTCAAGCCTTTATTTTTTTTGCCCACAATTTTCCCCATTTCCACATATCAGGGTAAATGCACAGTGGCAACACAGCTCCAATCAAAACAGCTGTCAATACACGATTGAGTGCGCTTGCGACTGCGCATAAGGAGTCGTTCTATAAATGAATGTGCCTGTGTTTTATTTGCAGTACACTGATTATTATGCAAAGATAGAATTATGTTCTGTAGTGCGATTCTCTAAAATGCAAACTCGTAAACGAGTCTCACTAAAGTGACCGCGCTCACTTCGGTAACGAACCCATTTGACTTTGGTTGTTTTCGCATGCCGAGGTGACGTCACCGGCGTGATCGTGTCTTAACAGAATACCATTTTGTTATCTCACTGCGGATTCAGCTTTCGAATTACGAAGTGAGGCTTAGAGAATCGCAGTGCTGATAGTACACATGTGTTTATGGTATGTCACGCAGTGGTGTTCCGTCTCATACCACCTTTAGGTTGTCGTATAGCGCTGTCTCTGTTGTTTTGATTGCAATCGATTGCTAGATTGTCATTTGTTTGTTTAGTTGATTACTATGGTGATCTTTGGACTTGCAGTTTTGAATAAGTGGAAGGTGTTTCTCAAAGCTTTGATTGTTGATGATATGAAGTTTTGAATTGATTTGGTGTTGTTCAATTCCCCTACATAACGCATTGCTGTATGGCGTAATAGATAGTTGTTTCTGGTCCCATGGAGAGAGAGAGAGAAATTATTAATACGGAGCAATGTTTAAAAAAATTAGGTCGAGGCGAAAGGAGTGTGTAAGGATCGTAGCAGGTGGCGGTCCGTGGTTTCTGCCTACCCCCATGGGAAAAAGGCGTGAGTTTATGTATTTATTTATGTATGTTTAAAAAAAATGCTTTAAAAAGTCAATGTAAATTCACTAATCATTTTATTAATTACTCTGCATTCCATTATTAGTTATTACAAGAGTTAAACAAAAATAACCTTTCAAATTACTATTTTTGTCACTATTAGACGAAAGAGTCGGCAAATCAGAACGTATTGTAGCTTCAAAGCGTTCGTATTGCAGCTCCAAATTCAAACAAGAACGGACAAGGAACTCCAATCGATACATTCCACGTGTAAGAACAAAAAAAAAAACGAATTCGAACCAGATTTATTTAGACAGTACATCATTCAAAACCCAACACACTCAATCAACACTAATTCAAAAATAGAACTTTATCACGAGTCACACCTAAAAGTTTCTCCAACTGTTTCTGGTAAAATAAACAATGCGAGTTCAACCGAAACGATTTCGCACGATGATAACGGAGTGTGCTTCTCATCGTACCGGATTATACGGAATAGGTATGTGAACAAACGTACGTAAATGTTGGAATCTCAATAATAATAAAGGTAATTAAAAAAAAATTACACTGTAAAATTAACAAAGTGGTGAAACTAGAAGAAAGCAAAATATAATTGCATAGAAATATCCAGGGGGCCAGGGCCAAATAAATTAGGGCTTAGTAAGTTGCAGATGACTCCACCTATCCACCATTTTCGTATGTTCAATGTTCTGCCAAACACTCTGTAAACATACCATCACGCCTGTTTTCCCCGAAGGGTTAAGCAAAGGTGTACTAATGCACACCTACAGTTCGCCGGTATGTTAGTCAGTAGCAGCTCGGAGTTAGGATTTGTGCTCGGTTGCAATAGGCTCGCCCCCTAATACATGGGACCTAAACATACCGGCGAACTGTGGGTGTACAGCGGTACACCTCTAACAACCCTTCGGGAAATACAGGCGTGATGGTACGTATGAAATATCTCCCGCGTAGTTGGCTAGTCTCTATTGAAATTGACCGCCATTGTCGAAATGCGTTCAAGAGAATATTATAAGTTCGGCTTAAACCATAAAGTTACAGCCTAAGTTAAACAAACTTTATACCATCATAATTTGCGGTTATATAATCACAAGTTATTGTTTAAGTTAACCAATTATTATATTTTAATAACTAACATTATATCCTGTTTACTGTGTTTCTTGTAATTGTGTAGTATCTGTCCTAAATTGTGGTGACGTCATCAAACGCACATGTGTCATATTCATGATGTTTTAACACACAGAACATTGAACATGGTTTTTTTTAAATAATCTTGTTGAAATTATTTAAAATACCATTCTTTGATACATATTAGCGATTTTTTTACGATCCCGTAAAGTAATCGTATTACTACCATACCCCGCCTCAAAGACTTATTTTAACGCTACGATGATGTTAATATAATTGTAGCCTAACACTTTTTAACAGATAAACGGGCTAAATACATACCATCACGCCTGTATTCCCCGAAGGGTTAGGCAAAGGTGTACCAGTGTACACCCACAGTTCGCCGGTATATTTAGGTCCCATGTTATAAGAGCCCCCGCAGACCACAGACTATTTAGTCTACCGATAGTTTGATCGGGTTGGGCTGCTAGCGCGCACACTGGGCCAACTAAACAGTCGGGTTGGCGATGAGCGCGCAGACTAGACAACGGTCGGCCAACTGCTCTCGAACGATTTTCAAGATGTTTTTGAAGTGAACGGTCGCATAATGAAAGTTAATACAATATTGTCCGGAAATGTTATTATTGCTCTTAATACTGATTGAGAGCCCGACCAAACTGTCGGCCGATGGAAAGTCTGTGGTCTGCGGGGGCTCTAAGGGGCGAGCCTATTACGTCCTATAAGGGGCGAGCCTATTGCCATTAATTGGGCACAAATCCAAACTCCGAGCTGCTACTGAGAATTTCATAGAAAAACCCAATAAAACATTTTGCTCGATCTGGAAATCGAACCCAGGACCTCTAGCGTAGCAGTCGTGCTTAGGACCACTAGGCTAACGAGGCAGTTAAATACATATTTTGAAATATTATTTCCAAACGGGACCAGTAGTTCTTAAAGGAAATAAACAAACAAACTTTTCAGATTTAAAATATTATAGAAATTATAATTGTAATAAATAAAAAAACGCTAATGAATTACGACATATTATTCCATGAGCATGTACATAATGTATAAACATTTTTGAAGCGATTTTCTTGTAAAATATTAATTGTAATGTAATTGTGCTCATAGTATTTTGAATCCTATGCGCCTATAAAATAGGTCTTATCTCAAAATAGTAATCGTTATTTCTCCAGAAAAACAAGTATACATAATAGAAACTCCTTTTAATAAAATATAAGTACTAAGGAAGCATAAAAACGCGCACATAAACGAAGAAAGAAAAAGAACAGAAATGCAGTAGAGATGCCATTAAAAAAAATGCATCCGAAAAGATTTTATTTTGTCTGTGCGCTCGGTCTGTCTGCCATGAGCTTATTATCGGGATTTTATTCAGTATTCATTTTGTAACGAAAAATACTGGTGCATGAAAGAAAATGCTGTAGACAGAATCTTTCGTCTCTTTATTTAGCCATGTGTTAGAAAGGGAAAGCTTTATCTTCGACTAGATTCTGCAAGAGAATTTGTCCGCGCAAAATCTATTAAGCCAATACCTACAACATGGTTTTCTTTCACCGATGTCAATGATGTCCAAGATAAACTTAGAAAGTACATAATGAATTGAAAAAGTCTCATTGGTACTAGAACCCGCAACCTCATACACAAAAGGCAGGTGCCTAACCCTCTGGGCAGGCCATCATGACAATAAATAAAAACTGCCATTTTTTTCTGAATCTTTCATAACCCAGGCTGTCATCAGTGTTTATCCTATCCCATCTGTTCGCCTTTCTTTACACTCTACAGTAAACATTAATATACTAAGTAGATAATAATTTATTCAAAAAATATTCATCTGAGTATTTTCAGCTCTACAGCTATTTGAAATCTCCAAAATATTCCATGAATAAATATGTAAGTAGCTTCTCCATTTACATTCGGGCTTTGATTGTTAATCCAAGCAAGTTAAACCAATGAAGCATTAGCAAGCAAGATTACTTACCCCAAACCACACCCTGACCTTTATTTCCCCCTCAACATTGAACAAAGCCAATACAAAAGCTCATAGATTTCCAATCACATGGGAATATTTCCCATTACTTATACTCCCATAATAAGCCTCTCTTCCCGTCGGTTATATTTCATCTGTAGTTGATTTATAGCCAGCGTTATTCAGAAACTGAAAGGGTTTTCTAATATTCGTTGTGTTTCTTCCATATAGCTTGGCGACCTTTTTTTGGGAACAGTAAAAATAGTGGAAGGGAATATAGGCTTTCTGTAGGTTGTCATAAAAAGGTATCGATTGGATGATGTAACAGTGTAGCAAAAAAGCGTCGCTGAAATGGATGAATGGGTCAGTGAAATGAAAGTAAAAGGCTCGGCAAGTTGGCCATTCATTAGCTACAGGGCGGGTAACCTTTTCATATTTTAATGTCTATTTCACACCGGCTGGCTTTGAATTATGTTGCTTTTATGCCCATATACCATCACGCCTGTATTCCCTGAAGGCAGAGGGCAGAGGTGTATCAATGTTCGCCGGTATGTTTAGATACCGGGCACAAATCCTAACTCCGAGCTACTACTGAGAATTACGCTTTTATGCCTACTTACGCTTAAAAAATTGACACAGAGTTAGTTGCTAACTCGAGGTAAAACGACATATCATTAAGATCAGCGATGATAAACCATTATTGGTAAACGTACCATTTTTTTAATGAAAAATAATAATAATGTGGCAATGATGAATCGTGGCGTGGCGTGGCGTGCCCGAATCGTTTAGTCGCGTGCCACCCCTGCCACGTGTGTCATCGGTTCGCAATCCCTGTCATAATAAATAAAATATAATGGCCCACAACTAATTTGGAGGCAAGTGAGTCTTAGATAATATCTGGTTCATTGATTTTAATTAACTCTTTTAATCAGGATAAGTAAATCCTTGTTTCATTACATAAATAAACACACCATTCTGTCTAAGTGCTTCTCCTACCATCTTTAAATAAGTTTCAAATGAATTACTAAGACAGGTCATTTCGCAAAATTATGTTTATTTTCGAATATAAATCATTCTGCCGGTATTACTGACAGGTCACCTCAAGCTCACTACACCCAAATTCTCCGAGGCACATTTTAACAGAATAACGCTGCAACGTATAATGCTGCTAGTGAATATATCTATTCCGAGATGAAACAGGCCATTAGTCTTGCCCTTATGTTTCTACACATTGTGCAAATTAATTCCCGCACACTATTCCTCTTCATTCTGTATTCCGTTTCCATGCTCATCTACCGGGATCTCCTCTTCTATTTTTATTACATTACTTCGCTCTTTAGTCTTTCTATTTTTAGCAACCACATTTACTTCACACACTCCATTATTCCATTCTCAACCACCAGAAAAATGTGCTTCGTGAAAAGTAAATACAATTATCTTATAATAATCTTATATGATTTCTTCTTTAGGTAGGACACATAAACCTAATTCCTTTTCTGTCTTCATTCTATTATATTTGTTTTCGTTGACTAGCCATTTTTGCGTGCAAACATTTCTGTCTTGTCAAATATAATACATTTTTGCCGGAGGTTCGCGCAAGGAATGGTAATGATGAAAACGTTTTGCTGCTTTGTTGTGCGTTTGGCTTGGTGCGTAGGGAAACGTTTAGTTTGTTGTCAATCATTCTGTCTTCATCTTCGTGTTTGCTAGAGTATTTTTGCTGATAAAGCGTACTTTGTGTCATTTAGTTTAGTTCGTTACGTGCTGTTTGTTGGCTTACTCATACGACAGCTTTGAAGTGTTCTTCGAATATGTTAACCTCGCAAGGTATTGGTTATTCTGAGCATAAATCACCTAAAGAGCGTAGTAAATTGTAGGAAGAGCCTAAAAGCACTTGACTTTTGCCTCCTCCCTGTGTCATGAAAGCACTGAATCGACTGCATAATCCAAGTGGGCCGTTTCTAACATAACTTGGCATAATGGGGTTTTTTAGACTTGTCTGACGCCCAGTGCAAGTGCGAAGCTCCTGATCAAATTATGTCGTATCCGCTGGAGTGTCCGAAATATCCGTTCACCTGCACTCATGCAAAGTGGTCACCTTTTGATCCCAATGGTATCGAAATTAGTATAGATGAATTACCGATACAGATAGAAGAAGAGAACAGAAGTTGCTGATATATCTCTTGGTTGTAGAGACTGGCTTCTTAGCTGCATCGTTAAAAATATAAAAAAAAAAAAAATATACCATCACGCCTGTATTCCCCGAAGGGTTAGGCAGAGGTGTACCGTCGTTAAACATTAAAGGTCAAATAACAATATCAGTCATCCAAGGGGTATCATTTTCTATAATGACTGTTTACCGTCAGTTGATGATGATAATGATGACAATCATTTCGATATTCACACGCATTAAGCATGATGTTTTAAAATTTTCGTATTTTTATCTCAAAACATCATCTCTTGATGGCCCAGTGGTTAAGGCGATACCGCGCAAGTACCTACTAAATATGACTTTTTAAATGCATCTATGTACTTTTTAACTTTATCTTGGTCATCATTGACGTCAGTGAAGGACACATGAGGAATTTTAGACTTATTTTAATAAGCCTGAAATCATCAAGCTTTGGGCAGGCGTAGTGACCAAATAGTGGTGCCTTATCTGTACTAAAAAAGGCCGTAAAGCCTATTATTACTATCATCTCTATTTTTTCTCCGATTTGTGTTTTATCTTCCTAAATACTGATTTTCTAAGCAACGTTATTTGACTATAATTAATAATATATTATTATATTATTTCTTTGACTGACATGACGATGTGTGTATTTTCCTTATTTATATTACCTACGTAGTAGCAAAAACTGAAGGTCGTTTTGAACAATGAATAGTTAAATTAGTTGACTTTGATAGCGGTTATGGAAAACAAACGTGTAATAATTTAATTTAGTATTCGTTTAAATATTTTGTGTCTCTTTTAAGGTAAATTATATTTATTATTATACTCTTATTTATTTATTTATTTACTATTTAGTTCTGCTAAAATAACCAATACTCAGATTATAAATCCACAAATATATCATTTTTCATCGGTTATTTAAAAATGTCTGCTGATCCATATATTTTCACCGCATAAGTGTCACGCTTTTGTAGTATGTCATATTTCAGAAAAATAAATTTCAAGGGATAGTTTCTTTCCTTGTGGTACCAAGAACTACGATAAACATTTTTGCCACAATGTCCCTTCCACTTGCCATAACCATAGCCATAGCCTACTAATGGAAACCAGCGGGTGATCTATCAACAACGTTTTACTAAGAACAAGCCACGCCACGGCATCCACTATAACTAGACACATCACAGTTACGTTGATCGTAGTAGTATGGACTAGGATCTCGAAGTCTCCGAACTCACGTCATTTGCATAGCTGAAATTTTTAGAGTAGATAGAGAAATACGTTTTTAACAAGGTATGCGTTATTGCTGATTCCAATTCTGAGCTCATTTTTAGGTATCAGAAGACCAATTTCCTTAAATAAAACGTTCAAAATTTAGTCGCAATCTCATCTCAATGTGCACAATAACAATCTAAACTAGAGGCATTTTTGACAGATTGAGACTAAGTTAAGAATGCGACCGTTCCTAAAAGAAGCTAGAATTGCCTCCTTAGTGCCTCATATGTCAGCGCTGGTTTTTATATTTTACAGCACATTGTTAATAACAACATGCCTACATTATTGCCAGACACTTTCCGTGCGCCATAACAAATAATGGTATCATATAAAACAAGCCTCATTTGAACGTAAGTGATTAAAGTACCTTTTATACTGTTACCGGAAAAGGGGCCCAGCATTGATATTAGTACGTATTTCTTCAACGACATAAATTTATTTCTCTATCTATCCTTAAAACTTCAGCCATGCTAAAATGACGAGTATCTGGTGACCCTCGGATCTCGGATCAGTAAAAAGGAAAAATAGTCAAATTCAGGAATTTCAAATTTCAGTTCCTTATTTCATCATATACCAAGATATATTGGGCACTTTGCACTCATAAACATAGATAAGAAAAAACTTCGCAGTATAAACGTTTCCCCTAAAATTTTACGAGCGGCATCAGGTGGTCTTTCATGTTCCGCTCTTGTTCTATAAAAACGACAAAATGCTTTGGAAACAGTACTTGAACACGTACGATGAAAGTAAGCCGTCATCGTACTTATACACAGATATAAATACGAAGATATTTTTATATAGTGTACGCTACATGTTAGATATTGGTACCAGCTGTCTGCGTAAAAATTTATCTTATTTCTGCGGCAAAATTTGAGAATGCATTGTGTTTCGATCTTAACAAAATGTTTCTGCCTATAACAATCAGTAATCTGTTTACTCTGCGTATCGTGGGTTTTTAAGGACCACAACCATTGTAATAAATAAAAAAAAGGCTGTCACAACCGCAACAATTGACAATGTAGAGTAAAAGGACTCTGCTTATATAAAAGAATCTATTCCGAGAATATTCAAACATACAATAAAATAAACGTAATTATACACGCGCAGACATATACATATAGTATACTTATGTAGATTGTAATACGACTCATAGACGTCCTCCACCAAACATGGGTCTTGGGTCTCCCAACACAGCTACATACAACATAATATACATAACGACATAGTTACATGTTTCAACTGACCCAAAATTCCTCTGTCCTTGTGAGTGAGGTTTCACTCACATTTATTGCAAGCATTTGTCTTTTCATAAATATTTCGTTTGTGAAGACATCATTGTCCTGTTTTTTGCTGAAATGTTGGGCCAAGCATATTGCCTTAGGGAACACCAAACTTTTGATGCTGCTCCCAGTTATTAAACTTGGTGATTCTCACATTAATTTAACCTACTTAGCTAGCCTTGAAAGATCTTTAAAATGTGACCCCGAATACCAAAAGCTTCCGTTTTATCAAGAAGAATTTGAATAGGAACGAAATCAAAAGCCTTCAAAACACACCTACGCAGTAACATACATACATGTATAGCCAAAAATTCTATCGTCCTTTTGACGAATGTTTTGTTCACGTCTATTGGAAAATTCATCAGAGTTTTCCTGAATTGGAGATCTTCTTTCTTTTATACTTATTTTTTCGAAGGTATTTGGAACCCCATGGAAAAGCAGAGTTAATCAAGTATTTATTTACCTAAGGTCTTGTACTCCGTAAATTTTGCTCAGGAAATATGCTTCGACAATTCACAAACGAAAACAATCCTTAAAATGGACATGTTAGAGACGTATTTTCAACAAATAAAAGACATTTACTCAAAACCTCCACTTACACACGTTCTCCGTCAAATAAGAACGTCATCAACATATCGCCATTTTACTCAGAATAACTGACCTAAAAACCGATTTACATTGGCAGTGATAGGGGAGGAATTTGGGTACTCCAGTACCCCGCTCTGCTACCCATGATGTAACGGCCCTAATTTTTTAAAAAGGTTGTGTGTAACGAACTTCAAAAAGATGTTCTTAATTTGATGCGTTTTTATGTGTCGGTAAGCAAAAGCTGTTCAATAGGGAATTTGGTGAAATTGTTGAATGGGGGTAATGCTTTGAAGCTTTCCACACCATTACACTAACACGAAAATACTTTTTTAACGGTTTTACTAAAAGGAAATTTCTTTAGGAAACAATGACAAAACGTAGTCAGCACAATTTTTAGTACAATCATTCACAAATTCCACTAACATCGTATTTGTAAGAAAACTAACAAATTATGAAGACTTGCGGATCCAAATACTTGAAAGCATCGTCACACATAGAAGTAGCACTTCACCTAACGATCCAGAAATTGCCGCGACAATGAACACCGCTATAAAGAAGTCGGGTAGACTTCTTTCAAAAAAAGGAATTCATGACAACAAAACATGCGACATTTCATGTCATGATCATGAAATGATCACCCGTGTCTAAGTGATGATTATATTATTCTAAATACATAAACACATTGCTTCACTCAAAACGTTTGACCCAAAAACGGAGTGGTCTCATTCTGTAAATGTGACAGGGGAGGATTTTGGCGGCCCCTCCTTCGATAGGGCTGTTTGCGGTTTGCGAAAAGAAAAGCCGCCCGTATTCGAGATTTGGCCTGAATGATTTTCCGTGATTTCGGCACCGTGAAACTCATTCCTTTTATAGTCTTAGCTTTGAGCAGTACTTACGTTGATTTGATTCTATTGCTAGATTGCTGACCTAACTTATTATTGTATTATGAATTTGAGATATAAATCTATCTACCTTTTCAGCCTACGCTTCTTATTAATTGACTTTTTTACTATTTGTTATCCACTGTGTTAGGTTTTAGCTACAATTTTGTTGAAGGCTTATACTCTACATTATTTTTGTTAAATTCAAAATAATATACTTCAGTGCGCTTACATCAACAAAAGGGTCAAAGTCATGTCTATCCAGTCGATTTTTTATTAAAGTCTTAAAAGCTTTTAAGTTACCCTAAAGGTCTAACGCAGCCCTTATACCCATTGGATCGCAAACGTGCCTTCTAAGGCAGAAGAGGGATTACTTTCGTTACTTGTAGGTAAAGATAAAAGAATCATGGTTACCCTTTGTAGACCAGATATTTATAGTTAGTCAGTGAAGCGGTATCTTTGACTTGATTTAGGCTTTAATGTGTTATATGAAAGTCTACAAAATTTAGATCATACATGTTGAGATCTTTGGCTGTTCATGATTCATCACCAACGACATTCCTTCCCTTGTCCCATATTACTCAGATGCAGCGCAACCACGTTTTCTTCTGCTATTTCGTCCTGTCAACCGTCATGCTATCATTGAATCTCTTTTTTTTCGTAGTTATTCTTCGCAGAATCCATTCATCTTTTCTTTAGCCTTACTCTCCCTCTTCATCCGTACACATTATGTACATGATTTTCAATCTTCTAACAATCTTTATCTGAAAATTTAATATACAAATTTTACAGCTTTCCTATAGAAAATATGTCAAACGGCCAGATTGTTAAGACTGATGCTGTTAAACACGTATTTATGATAATTCAAGTGTGCACATTGGGGTCCTTTCAAGTTTCTCTCTTTTATATCCCAGTCCTGCAATTAAAATTTTAATTAGTTTATCTATATTATCAACTGCTTTTCGAAAGTATTCATTTTTACCAAAATTAGGGTCCACGACTAATAAAATAATTTCTTTTTCTCTTTACATAAAAAACAACCTCTCTACAGTACCTATTTCTTTGAAAATAATTCAATGATAACATTATTTCGCCAGCCCTACTACTGTCCCGTATGAAGTGGTCATTAGTTTTTATGTACATGATTGTATTGTCTGGACCCACTCTTATGGGCCAAGTACATTATACTCCATCTGTGTCTGAGGATAAAAAGGCCGGAATAATGGCACGTGCTTCAACTTTATTTTCGGTTACAGCTCTCGTTTGACCTTGACGACGTAACGAGAATAAAGGGTGATAAACTTTTTACTTGCTAAGTAAAGTTTGTGGTTAATTTTCTTGGGTTTGTTGGTCAGATAATAGAAAGTTCTTAAAACATTCCTAATTATGTGCCAAAGGGGTACCTATGTTTTTTTTGTGTTTAGATGTCTGTTAGTAATTTATGGCCATTTTTTTATTGGTCTGCCTAATTAATAACAACAGGGCCATTGTTATATAAACTGACTTTTAATTTACTGACCCATTTTCAAGGGGTGAACGAATTCCTAACTACGATCATCTTATTATGGGACCGACACTGAAATATGTTAATATCAAAATGAACTCATGTACTAAAACGTACAGCTGATTTTTTTTCTCATATATTTTCGTAGCTAGTCCCATTGGAAAAGGTCGCATTACATTAAAGTCAGCTTGTATATTATACTAAAGATTTGTAGGAATAGTAGAGCTCGTGAAGGATCTAATGCGGGGAAGTATTACCCCTGTAGGTACCTATTTCTGCCGCAAAGCAGCATTGCTGTTTTCTGGTTTGCAGGGTATGAGTGCCGGTGTAATTATGATGGATTGTAACACTTTTGCAAGGCCTCTGTTACTATAGATGTCTATAGACAACGGTGATTATAATTGAATAGTGTACTACCATCAATTGACATACTTTTTATGAACTGTCAAAATGCGTTTCTCCCATACATTTTATGTCATGTATGTATGGCAATAGCACGCTGTAACATCACTACGTAGCCTACTCAACTGACTAACTATTTATTGATTTTGAAGTAAGTAAAAACCTAATTTTACAATAAACTGAAAATTAATCGGTTTTCATGGGTAAAATAAAGTGCTATTTTAGAGGAGTTGTGACTTCAAATTATTGGTTAGAGGTGTCAACAAACCAATTATTTTACATCAGGTGGGCCATCCAAAAATATAAAAGAGGAAATAGTTAGATCCCTACCTACCCAATGAAATACAGGCGTGATATTGTTATTAATTAATCTTATCTTATAACACAAGCAGCTGACACCGAATGAGCCCTATAATAACGAAACGAGGCTTCAAAGAATAATATCTTTATTACACTACACGTGGTCTTCTGATAATAGTGTTACGTAGTTATTACCGCATAAAAGGATGCCCATCTCCTTACGTAAGCCCTCTTGATATAATAGGAAGGGAGGTATGCTTTCTTTACTAGATAGATGAGAGATATTTATGTAACTACCATTGTAGCTGTTATAAAGTGATCGTCACTTTTTGTAGTCAATAGACTTTTGGAGGTATGAGAAGCAGGGTGTACAGTTTCTCATTCTCTATTCAAAAGGGAGGATCCTCCGACCAGACGGGTGTTGTGTCTGGTGGGCCACTGCCCGTCGGTTGTTGTCGAGATTTTGTATATATGCTAATGTCGCGGAGAATTTTGATAGCGCGATCTAGGCAACGTCAGTTTTACCGTAGTAGATCAAATGCTGAGCGATAGATGTCGCTACAGACTGCTAGTTTCTGTCCATGACTTTTTCTGCATGGAAGTTGAGTATGCAGCTTTCTAAAAGTGTTTTATTTTTAATCTTGGTTGGTCTGGAATTACTATTCCAGAGATAACATGATACATGAAATGCGGGTATCTTAACTGAGCCATCACTTGACACTGGATCTATTTATTGAAGTCTGTAAATACCAATTCGCCTTAAGCAAGCATGGTGATCAGTACTCGTGCCTTCTCTGTATGAGGAGAGGCTTTTGTCCTGCAATAAGATAAGACAACAATAGACTAGAATTAAAGACACGCCCTAGAAAGACCTACCCTGACCTTATTGGTGTGGTTCTTCAGAAAGGTCAGGTGCGCAGTACTCGTAAGCAGCGTGCTTGTATGACCTGATGTATGAATGTGGACGAGGCGAAAGGAGTATAATGGATCATAGCAGGTGGCTTTCCGAGGTTTCTGCCTACCCCAATGGGAAAAAGGCGTGAGTTTATGTATGTATGTATTAAAGACACTTATCCACACTGGATAGACTGATAATATACCCTAATCAAATGTTCGTCAAGTAATCAATTTCTATTTTTTAATTCATCTGTACTGGCAACCCTACAGAACCATTAGTTTTTATGAATAGCTCACAATTGTAGATACTCTCTGGTCAGATCTCAACCGATACTGTAGTAACAGTAAAGGGAATGGAGCTATGTTAATATAATTACTTTTATTGGTTAGATGATACTGTTAGACTATTTGGTAAGTCTAGTGGTTGCACGTGAGGTAGCCCCATTGATGCCAAAAGGCGAAATACTACACCGTCCATCTCCATTATACTGTTTTAACCATCTTGGTATTCACCAATTAATCGAACGTTTTTTTTTTTTGGCCTTCTCCAACTTTTATATGTCCAATTAATATATCAAACAATCAATCATTTTGTCTTCCAGTGTATTATAACGAAAAATTTGACAATACACGGCATACAATAAGGGTCAGTACACACCGATACGCGACGCGACGCTGCGCACACATTTTAATATAGCTACTCAAAATATAACTTTATTTACCACACAAAAAGATACACATTTCATTGTAAGATGGTGCAACGTATTCTGAATTCAAACAACGAAATGTGTCTCGGTGTGAACTGCAAATAAAATTAAAAGCAAAACAACAAAATATAAAACTTTGAATATTCTAAGAAAAGAACAATGTAGTGTAAAATAACGTTCATAACAGTAAACGAGTACTATTTATATCTACAAGTTACGAATAAAACAATGAGCTATTCATACCATTTTACTGTTTTCTTTTTATAACTGGCATGCTTGATAAAAATAACGTTTACGTTTCTTTCATAAAAGAAAAAGGTATTCTTATTTTAAAACAAACATTGTGCTTTATACTTTATCATAATATTTACCTACTTGGTTATTATGTACTAGTGAACTGCCAGTGACTTCGTCCGCGTAGCTTATTAAACCCGCCATTATTTACTCGTTCGTGTAGCTTATTTCAACTGCGTTATGTCTTAGGTTACTGCTCCGCCCCCGTGTGGCGTAGCGTGATGTTATATAGCCTATGTTACTCAGGAATAATGTAGCTATCGACTGGTGAAAAATTTCAACCAACTTTTTGTACTCAAATATTCGAATAATATTTCACTATTCAGAACTTCTATCTTTTGCCACACCCCGCTTACATAATATTGATTTACTATCAATTCTCTAACATGACTGACAACGCAATTAAAAGTTCACCTTAGCAAGGAACGAAGCTGTCAAACGAACAATTTTACTAGATAAACTATACCGTAAACACTTTAATTTGACGTAGAAAATAAATATAAAAATGTAAATAAAGTCGATATAGTACAAACTGCCTTGTTAGCCTAGTGGTCTTTAACGCGACTGCTACGCTATAGGTCTTGGGTGGAACCCAGGTCAAGCAAAGCGTTATTGGGTATTTCTATAAAATTCTCAGTAGCAGCTCGGAGTTGGGATTTGTGTCCGGGTAATAGCAATAGTCTTGACCCCTATTACATAGGACCTAAATGTACCCGCGAACTATGAGTGTACATAGTTAGGTAGTGTACATAGTACATAGTGTACATTCCCCGTCGGGGAATACAGGCGTGATGGTATGTTTTTTATGTCGATATAGTCGCCGTGAAAACAATCGTCAAAGTCAGTCTGTTACATGAACTAATTTGCTAGGATGGTCATAAAACTCCCCCGCGTCCCCCCGTCAGTGGGGCTGTCAGTGAATTCTGACAGTAATTGAGACAATCTCAGCTTTAACAAAATTATATGACGCTATAAAAGTAAGTTGATGTTTGAATAAACTGACCTTTTTATCTTTACTTATATTATGATGGTTTTTGCTGTTTCGTGAGACCAAAGTTTAGATAGTTTTTGGCCGTGACTTCGTCCGCTATGTAGTGAAGTTCTACCATCCTAACTATATCCTATCATATTTAACTATTAATATTTTAAACGTGAAAATTTGTGAGGGTGGATGGAGGTTTGTTACTCTTTCACGCTTAAACTGCTGAACGGATCTGGATGAAAATTGACACTGAGATAAATTGTAGTGTGGAATAACACACAAGATACTTTTTATCCCGGAAAAATGTACGGTTCCCGTGGGGTATTATGTATACTAAAGACGCGGACGAAGTCACTTGCAGAAATTAGTCCCAAGTATATTATAACCTCCTACAAGCAAAATAACTAATTTTACCTTTTAGTAATTTTATTTTAAATTACTAATGTTTAACAGACATTAAAACATACATTCTTTCTTAAATGTCTGCTTTTCAACAAATAGTACTTTAAATCAGTTCTAGATCCGAAAGTAACATTAAACTACGGTAATTAAACCTGTATAGTCTGACTACAGTAAAACAATCATCAAAGTTAACGCGTAACATGTACTAATTCCAGTCTGCTCGTAAAACTCCCCTGTCTCCTCCTCTCTCTAGGGCTGTCTGTCACTTGAAATGTCTTTACTAGCAGGTGTATTCTGTCAAAATTTCTCTTAGTGAATTTAGGTATTAAGTGAAATTTAAATGAGCTATCCCCACCTATATTTTGCAATAATTTTGCTCGTTCACTTTGATCTCACTTTTCCTATATTCGTTGAGGAAGACTTTTACAGAATACCATTGCAAGTCTGAACTTAGGCTGTATTAGGTATTTCTCACCATTGGCCGAGTCTTTTCCCAACTATGTTGGGATCAGCTTACAGTCTAAACAGACGCGGCTGAATGCCAGTGTTTTACATGGAGCGACTGTCTATCTGACCTCCACAACCCGGTTTTTGGTAGCACCCCTTGGTAAGACTGGTTGTCAGGTTTTCGGGCGTCTGACTGTCTGTAGCGGATGATCTATGACAGTCGGAACCAACAGCTTTACGTACTTTCCAAGGCATAAGGAGGTATCACACCTCTCGCTTTCAAAATTCGGAAAGCTACTGAGAAAACCCCTAATAACATAATAATTGCCTAATTAGGAGCCAGGACCAATGAGAAAGACGGGTCATTGTTTTTTTTAAAGTCATTGGATGACAAGCAAGCGTTAGGCGCACCTGATATTAAGTGGTCTTCTTCTTCTTCTTCCACTACTACATACAATATTATAGAAGTTTATAGAAAAAAAAACACAGTTCATGAATACTTTGGCACCATCTGCCACCCCTGTCTGTCAGTACCACCACCACCCCCACAGATACGTGACTTCATTGGAGAATTACGCAAATTAACTTGATGCTGAACATAAAAAATAACGTTACTCTGAACAGAACGTGCTTCGTGTTCCGCTAAATTAAATTATGAGATGAGACTTAAAAGTTTATGACAGCGAACGGAGAATAGTGTGTTGATGTTGTGTTTGTTGTTATATACAGGGTGGTTCAGGTGTTTGCTATTGTTATATACAGGGGAGGTGGAAACGAATGTATTTTTTTATTTTGTTTTAACAATGCGTTTGTTTAGCCTGGCTGTTATAAATATAATGGGAAAGTTATTGTCTTTAAAAAAAAATAGGAGCTTCAAAATTTATGTATCGGATGTGTGTGTTCCTTCATATTAAAATATGGAACGTTTGTCTTTGCTTACTAGAAACCGAAATAGGAGTTACAAAAAAAGTCGACAAGACGTATGAATGAGCTGATTATTTCGCAATTTCCGAGTTGGTCGCAAAGTAAAAGGTTTTCTTAATAATGAGTACAATAACCTTTCTTCAGGGTTCAGGTTGAAAACATTGATTATATAGCATCCTAAATATAATAACAATTAATTGAAATCCAGTTAGTAAAGTTATTGGTTCTAAAAAGAATATTCCACTTGATAATCTGTCTGCAAAATGAAAGTGGCCAGGATTGCTCCTTATGTACAGACAGCTTAACACATTCCGCCAATAGAAATGTCAATGCACCTCGCATTCGTATTGATCGTCCCAACTTACCTCTTCAATAAGAGTACGTGATAAAACATACCCATATAACACACGTGTAGTTACAGGCAATTCATGCAATAGTGTTGATAACGACGCGATATCGATAAGATTTTATATCGATAGTGTGCTCCATCAATTTGAATTGTATCGATATTACTGCCATATGTGTAAGTCGGAGCACAGCTGGTAGATGTAAGTTAATAATTTATTGCTCAGGCAATGTGTAGTGGTCTTCGTTGGAAGAAGTTTTCTTTATCATTGTAGTGCTAAAATGAATGGGTAGCTATGTATTTAATAGATAAACATTAATTAATAATTTATAAACATGAATTGACACACCTAATTTTATTTGTATGACTTTGAAACGGGAGATACTTAACAGTAGGTAATAGTATTTACAAGATAATTAGTGTTTTTTTAAATGTTCCAACCTCTCAATGTTTAATCTCTCAATAATTAAATGAATTACGTCAAACCAATTTAATATGTAACATTATCATATAATTTATATACAATAACATTACGATGTGTATTTAAAACTTATAAATTTTAAATCTATTTTAATAAAAAAAATGTCGTTCATGTTAAACCCAAATACTAAAGTTACTTGGACTTCATTCCTTATTAGACACAACGTTTTTATAGAAAAAAATATAGAAATCTAATAACGCAAAAAATTAAAAACTGTTTTATCTTTTTATGATCTTTATTTAATTAGTTGAATTTTTATCCATATGAATACACGTACCTCTCATGCTTTATTCACACAACAACAAACAAATGCTTGCCGGCGTCTTAAATTAAAAGAGGAATTTTAATCAATAAAGTACACCCACTCACAAAATCTTTTTGCAACCTCTAAGTATCATTGTCATCAATAACATCATCGACACACAATCCCAACATCATCAAACGTCAAAACTCGACCACTATCGATTCGAATTCATCGATAACATAATCAAATCCAACCCTAATCTGTAGTCGGCATTCAGTGTAACAAAGTTGCGGCCGCTCTAGTGTCGGCTTAGTCTCTGTGTAACTTGCACAATCCAATTAGTCAGGCTCGGTACTCTGACCTAATACTTGGGGCTTCGGATACCTGTTACGACTGTTAATTATATTAGTGGGGCATAATAATTAGTACTGTTTTTTGAGGATTTAGGCACTAGAATATCGAGCCATTAGCCCGGCACTTAGCGTAACCGACAAAAACCAAATTTCACAGGTTTTTTTTTTAAATATTTTTGCTAATAATTGTGCTATTAATGTGAATTAGCATTTGCTATAACTTAAATAACTGATTTATTTTGGCGGGAAGGTCGACGAGGCATGGTCCGTTATAGTTTAAAATGTCGTTTGCGATGAAAAACGCAGTTTAGGTAAAAATGTCGCTTACGCTAAGTCGGCGGTAATGGCTCGATATATAATATGTTAATGCTTTATTTAGATTGGGCACCAAAAAAATTGTCCGTATGTCAATGGGGCAAGTGCGCAAAAGGGGATTCTTGGGCCAAGAAAAGCCCTTGATTTGAACACTTGTTATAAGGGACAATATTTTTATTGGTATACATTAAAAATAAGACAGATTGTTGTTTTATTTGGTCCGGTGTCGAAAATTCTCGTGGATGTCCACTGCCCTAGAGCGAAGGGGTGTGTCAGAATCTTACTGACTAAAAACCACTCCGGAGTTTCGTTCTCACATTTACGCCGGGGAATTTTATCGTGAGGTATCAAACAGACAAACTACCTTTTGCATTTATAATATTCTAGTGCGTGTAATGGCACAATATCGATAACTGTTATACTCGAATACTATAAAAATAATAATTTATGCCATATTTTGACATACCATCACGCCTGTATTTCCTGAAGTGTTAGGCAGAGATGTACCAATGGACACCCACAGTTCGTCGGTATGTTTAGGTCGTATGAAATGGGGGGTGAGCCTATTGCCATTTACCGGGCACAAATCCTAACTCCGAGCTGCTACTGAGCATTTCATAAAGACACCCAAAAACACTTTTTGCTCGACCTGGGAATCGACACCTAGACCTTTAGCGTAGCAGTTGCGCTTAGCACCACTAGGCTAACGACGCAATGCCATATTTTATCTTAATACATTAACTTTCACACCAATTGACCTGTTTTACAGGCTGAAATAGATTTTTCCGCTAATATATATACCACCATCACGCCTGTATTTCCCGGAGGTTTAGGCAGAGGTGTACCAACGTACACCCACAGTTCGCCGGAATATTTAGGTCCAATGTAATAGGGGGCGAGCCTATTGCCATTAACCGGGCACAAATCCAAACTCCGAGCTGCTACTGAGCATTTCATAAGAAAAACCCAAAAACACTTTTTCTCGACCTGGGAATTGACACCAAGACCTTTAGCGCAGTATACGCGCTTAGGACCACTAGGCTAACGACGCAATGCCATATTTTATCTTAATACATTAACTTGCACGCCAATTGACCTGTTTTACAGGCGGATATCGATTTTTCCGCTAATGTAATACTTTTATCGGGCGCGAGATACTCAAAGTTATATTATTGGATATTATCTGATAACGCTATGCAGCATTTATATTTAAAGTGCAATAAGTTACCCGGGGTTCGGTATCGGGCAAGTAACAATGTGGCTATTCCAGTACACAATACAATATACTTTTTAAGTTTAACTTGAACATCATTGATATTTGCGAAGAAACATATCGCGAAGAAACCTGGATATAAATAAATAATAATAAAAAAAAACCATCACGCCTGTATTACCCGGAGAGTTAGGTAAAGATGTACCAATGTACACCCACAGTTTGCTGGTAAGTTAAGGCCCTATGTAATAGGGGGCGAGCCACACATAAGCTTTTCATTTTTCTGTTCTATCTGAACAGAAGTTTTTTTTAATAATTTATTTTTTTAATATTCAAATAAAAATAATTTAACCTCCACCGCAGCATAAAAATACTGTCACCCTGTGTACCCACAATATTGGATTACAGCGACAAAACATTAATAATAAATTACCTCGTAATAAATCTTCATTTAAATTTAAAATTTGAACCTTCACCAACATTGGCCAGCTCATTTACATGTATGTACACAATGGCCGCCAAATTGAGCTTTAATTAAGTGCCATAGTAAAATGTGGGATGAATTTCAGGAAAAACAAAATGGCGACTGTGTTTTATTGGCTTAGGATACACTGTTTAATTTGCATTCGTAATTTTATGTCGACATTTCATACAGAAGTTCTGTTTGATATCGCGTTAAATATTAAAAGAGATATGGATGTATTTTTATCAAACTAAATTCAGTCTTAAATATTAATAATTATTGTTATTTTATTTCTTATTGTTAAAGTTTCATCAATTTTACAATGTATTTATATTATATGTTTAATATTAAAAGCAAAAAATATCCAAAAGAAAATTGCAGGCAAAAGCTCGACCCGTATGTCGATTGATTAAGATCAAGCAAATTTTTCGAACCTCTCAATTTACAATAATAAAATCACACACCTACATTGTAGGCAACTAATAAAAAGCCTACAACCTACCCCATCTCAAAAAGAAAATATCAGAAAGATAAGACCGAAAAATGTCATCCCTCGGGGTGGACATTGATAAATTATTCACCATCCCGTCCCGAGGATAGCTCTTCAAACATTGATATTACACGTTTTGTCCACCAAACGAAATTATTGTTTTTCACAAATATCATTTTTGTATATTTTATGTAGATATATTCAAATTGTTGGATATTGGATAGGAATAAGATGTATCAGTGTTTGAAGTAATATTGAATTTTTTGTTATTTTCCCATGTTGGTTTTAATATCAGCTGGTTTTGTTACCGTGATGATAAAATTCTTCGTAAGGTATATAAGGAATTTTTGTATTAAATATGTATTATTTATCCAATAAGCCCACGTTTACTTACAAATAAATAAAAATAAAGGCTTTATAGGTACATAAGTTACAATATTTTGGTTGGTATAGTAATCTTTTTAAGGTTGAAATGGAGCCTATTCTTCTCGCTTGTTCGTGCATCAGTTTGTGACAAGGCTGTGCTTTTTAACACGTATAACGTAGCCACTTGAAATTTTTACAGAGTATGTATTATAATAGCTGTTGTTACACCAAATATCATCATCATCATCATCTACCTAGCCTTTTCCCCAACTATGTTGGGGTCGGCTTCCAGTCGTTGTTGTTACACCAAATAGTAAAAATAAATTAAAGCAAAAAATTAACAAAGGGGACGCACCCTCATACAAGACACTTGATTTTTTCTCGGCTCTGTTTTCGATCTTAATGTTATGCATATTATATTATAACCTTTCACGTGAAGTTGCAGTTGCAGTTGTTGTTATCGCAATTTCGAGTCACACTTTAGTTTGCTACTATACAATGCAAACAAACTATTCCAATCCCAAACTACCAAATCCACAACGAACTGAAAAACAATAAAACTAAAAAAATCCCTTACAACAACCGGAAAACATCGCGTAAATTGCCAATTAAGGGTAGCAACAATTTTCTCCCACAAATGAAAATTATAGTACAGGGTGTTCCGTCCGTCCGGGTTTACGGTAGAAAATCGAATCACACTGTACACCGAAGGATTAACCCTGCTCCGCCATTCAAGAATAATCGAATCTTGTGGAAACGATTTAAAATTTATGGGATATTCCGAATTTTAAATAGATATTGGCATAAAGGAAGTTGTTTTGTATTATTGGTAGATTATGCTGATTACAGATTAACGGGAATAATTGATGTGGTTAATTTTGTTATTTGATTGGATTTTAATTTAATTATTGTTAAGGAAATTAGGTTACCGTTTGGGCTTATTAGCATTTTAAGCTTAAGTTTTTTCGTATTCGTGATTTCTGTTTGTCTGCTTTACCGTATGACAATCTTAATAGGCAGTTAACACTTTAAATATTTACAAAGTGTAATGAACGTGTTACTATGGCAGATATAACAACAAATTAAATTAAAGACACACACTTTTTTTTTGTATTTAGTATTAAATATATCACCGTGATAGATACGGAATCCGTCATGTGCGTGTCCTACTCGTACTTAGTCGTTTTTAAACGATGATGAATTTAAAGTTTACGTGTCTAAAATCATGGCCATCATCATCATCATCTTCAATCTATGGTCAAAATTGGTATACGTGTTCTAGCATAAGATATGGGCGAATGTTCTCTAAAAATAAAGGTTTCCTAATTCTATCCTACACACAAATACTAATTAATACCTTATGCCAACTGAAAATCTTACCATCACCATCACGCCTGTATTCCTCGAAGGGTTAGGCAGAACTATACCAATGTACACCCACAGTTCGCCGGTGTATTTCTTCTAAAAATCTATAATATTATATTTTTATTTTTACATTTTATTTTTATTTTTGTTTATATTTTTTCTGAAAATCTTAGTTACCAAATAAACCCAAACCAAAATGAAAGACACGAAGACAAAGCAAATGTTTTTATGCTCGCAAAAATTAAATCATTTCGTGTCTATAAATTGTCTAAACGAAGGCGTTACTACCGCATAAAATTTAATGCTGAGTAAATGAATAAATCATAATTTGGTTTATTCAGTAGTCTATTATTTGATTATAAAATTTTCTATATTCTTTGTTCTTATCGCTTGGAAGTAAAATGTGTTACTTTTATTGACATCTTGGGGGAAAAAATATCGGGATTTTTTCTTTTGGTTGACAGTTGTAGGCATTTTTGATGGATTTCAATTATCATGGCTTTTCTGTATTTTGTTACCTTCGCATGTTGTTAAATAATTCGTTCATTTATTTTTACATTTATTTCTTTCTTTCTTTTTTCTTAAATGACACGTGTTAAAGCATCACTTCAATTCTGCACCACTAGTTTACGTCGGCAATTAGTAGATTATAATTATGTTTTAGCTATATGATTTTTATCAGGCGTTTAACTTTTTTTGACCTCCATAATATAATTGTGAATGTCATGACTGGCAAATTAAACTGGTACACTGCAATCTACCATCCTGATTTTTTTATTCTACAAATTCCTGAGAACTTCCTACAATTTTATACAACACGTCTATCATTTTGGGAACCCTCTGGTTTTGGGGATATTGAATGGCAAACTTCCAACTTTGTTTTTTCGGTATTTTATAAAAACAAGTTTTCAATGTTTTAACTAAGCTTCCCTACCCCTATAATGTTGCATTCACACGTAAGTGACACATTGCGTGCTACCACAAACACTGATTTTTTACACCAAGAACTCGCAGCACGACTGCTACGCTAGAGGTTCTGGGTTCGATTCCCAGGTTGAGCAAAAAGTGATATTGGGTTTTTCTATGAAATTCTCAGTAGCAGCTCGGAGTTTGAATTTGTGCCCGATTAATGGTAATAGGCTCGCCCCCTATTACATGGGACCTAAATATACCGGTATACCCAGTACATTGGTACACCTCTGCCTAACCCTTCGGGGAATACAGGCGTGATGGTATATTTTGTATTTATATTTAGTATGATGATGAGTATGCGTAGTTATCTGATATGTGAAGTCTTTTTACAAATCCCAAAAATACCACCACCATAAAAACTTCCAAACAAACAAAACATTTTAAATCATTCGTTATAAATAACAACTATTCAAATACCACAAGTTCTTCCTCTCCAAATGTAATCAAAGTGTATTCTCCATTGAAAACTTCGCAGACACCGTTCATTTAATTAAAGTTTTAGTATTAATTGATTCCGTTGAAGAGTTCGCTCCGTTATGGAACTAAAATTGAACTCAAGTGGATAAAGGTGCAGACGGGGAGATAGAAGCGATCCGATGGTTATTTAAATTGGAATAATTCAAAGTGCTTCCATATTGTTATTCGTTTTATACGCCATGGTTGCGCAAACTTTGGCTAAAATTATCTTTGGAATCTCAAGTTTAGAGCTTTGATGTTTGATAACATTGAAATGCTATATGAAATGATGTCTTTATTATTATAGCTAAAACTGTTTGCATTTTTTAGTCAAGGCAGTTAGTATAAGCATCTTTTTAAACTTTACATTTTGAAAGGCGAAAGTAGTATGTAAGGATCGTAGCAGGTGGCGTTCTGGGGTTTCTGTCTGCCCCCATGGGAAAAAGACGTGAGTTGATGTATGTATGTATTTACATCTGTAACTTGTATCTACTTTCCGTGCAAATAAAGGTGTATTCTATTTTGAAAAAACTTTTTTGATGAATTCAGTTAAAGTGAGGCTGAGGTGGCCGGCCAATTTGCTTGTGTATCTCAAGTTCATTATATGTAGGAGGGAGATTTTCACGAAGAAAATCAGCTGATCTGCTAATACTAATCTTGCTGTATATCCCGCGGTGTCGCCCGCGTTCACTTACGTCTTTTGTTATTGCTCCAGTCCCGTTAGTTGTAGCGTGATGTTTTATACGTATAAAATTTATCTTTAATCACCATGTCTCTTGATGAAACAACTTCAAAATCCGTTGCGCACAAAGGGTCAGCAGTGTGATTCTTTAAGCCTCACTTCGTAATTCGAAAGCTGATTCCGCAGTGTGATTACAAAATGGTATTCAGTAAAACACGATCACGCTGGTGACGTCACCAGGGCGAACGAATACTAAACCAATGACGAGTTGGTTCGTTATCGAAGTGAGCGCGATCACTTTAGTGAGACTCGTTTTCGAGTTTGCATTTTAGAGAATCGCACTACAGAAGGCGAGAAGCGATTTTTTTTTTATACTATGTAGGACTTTGATCTGTAAAGATGTAAGATTTAAATAAATAGTCACTTATATTATTATACTAGCTGATTATATCGTGGTGTGTGGGTAATGAGGGGGTTAGATAAATGTAAGGAAGAATGCGCAGTACTCGTAACCGGCGTGCTTGTATGACCAGCACCTGTAGCCATGTAACAAACGATAAACGCAAACGCTGAGTAGGCTTTAATAGATCTTCAACTTTATGTGCTTGGTTTACAGTTGAAGATCTAATGAAGATTGCATAGCGTTTTCGTTCGTTCCAGTCGCTAACGTTTAGAAATCTTTAATAGATTTTCAACTTATGACTCTTGGGTATTAATTTGAAAATCTATTGGTACCTACCGAGCGTTTACGATTATCATTTGTGACTTGGCTAGGGGGGCAGATGTATGAACGTGCACGACGCGAAAGAAGTATGTAAAGCTTGTAGCAGGTAGTGTTATGTTTTTTTTGCCTACCTCCATGGGACAAAGGCGTGAGTTTATGTATGTCAGGAAGAGACACATCAAAGATGAGATGAATGTATTCTGTAATAAATGATTTACGCCTTGAATAAACGTGAACACTTAAATAAAAACATAGCTGATAGATGTATATTTAAAACGGGACACAGCTGTGTAAATAAGAAAACGTTTGTGTAGTCAACAAGGACACGTACTACAGTCAAAGTATACGATTCGAGACGATTTTTTAATTGGAAATATGATTCTGCTATAGCATTTTTAAGCAGTTTAATTTTTTATAACAAGCACAAGTAGCTATCCACTTAATGATATAAATGAAACCTTTAAAAAAAATGTGCAATTATGTACGATCTGTTTTTCTTCACCTTTACTCTTGTTTCCCTGGATACGATTCGAACCACCATGCAATTTTAAAATACCACAAGAAATCCTTTAACTTTAGGAAATCTATTATAGCGGATGGATGGTCAGCTTTTATCTTGTCAGCCATGATTTATCGCCATGACGCGAATGTATAACCTCTCTTGCATTTTGCATTTTTTTGTTTTTTTTTTTCAAGTTACATTGCGTGATTGCTTGTTTATAATGTTGTAAAAGGCTAGTGAAAAAATCACGGTAAAATACAAGCCATTTTATGGAAAAAACACAATAGTCACTCATCGCTCACTAATAGAGAAAAATCGGTTTATTTTCCAAACAAACGCCCCCAGATCTTAATAAAAAATAATATCAGAATAGAAAAACAATTCAACCCAAAGTAAAACCCCTATTAACATGCCCAAACGGAAACCCGCATAAATCGCCAAAAAACCAAATATTGCAAAAAAAATATTCCAAGTTTTCCTTCATTGCTAATAATCCGACTTTTTTGTTACAGAATGCGGGAGTATGTGGAAGAAAATGAAAAGAACGACCCACTCATACACGCTCCCGATAAGAAAAATAACCCTTGGGCCGAGAAAGGAAAGTGCATCATTATGTAATCATAATAATACATAAGTAAAAATATCACCAAAATTCTAAAATATTCAGTTTAAGAGAATGGAACGGAGTCTGGTACATTCTGACCGGCAAGGAGATCAACATGAACATGCAGACGGTAAACGCATTGCCAGACAATATAAAGATGTAGAATAACCACCAAACTTAGAGCAGGACGTCGAATGTTACTATAATTTCATTATTATTTTGTTTATGTAGTTTTTGTTCCCAAATGAATCTAGTCCCCTTTAATTCTAATGTAAAGAATGTACATTTAGACTGTGCGCGAAGCAAGGATGTACTTATGAATGTTTTTGTTAAAAAAAAATGAAGTTTAAAAAATGGTTGTAAATACGTTAAATTTTGTATTTCTAGTAATAGAATGTTTGGACCTGATAATATCGGTAGAGATTAATGAAAAAGTTAAAATGAATGAGATAAAGAAATTGTAATGTGGAAAGTGTAAGCTAATCTTAATTGAACGTTGAACAACCGAATATAATTTATTTGAAGTAAAACTTGACGAGTATTACCTTGAAAATTGTTTAGAATATATGTTCTAAAGAACCCATGCAGTTCCATACGAATATAAGCAACTTCCTTTTTCATCTGTTTGTATGGATTTGGGATGGATTCTATTACAATCAGGCAAAGTGTCCATTGTCACTTCGTCTGGTTTCCCGACAGACTTTGCCACAACTTTAGAGGTTAAAATAAAAAGTTAAATGTGAAGATTCTCTGAGCTCACGAATCTTTGTATTTAATAAAATATAATGTTAAACTATAGGGATAATCGCAAATCACAACTTAATACATATTCGCTGAATCACGGATTAGAAAATGTTAAAAATATTGGCAATAAAGGGAATGTAGGATGAATAAAGTTAAACGATTAAAAAAAAGGTAGAGAAGATGAAAAAAAAAAATGTAAATTTAAGAGTAATGCAACATAATCTTGTTTGAAACTTAATTGTTAAGCTGTTTAGGTTACTTTTTTATAAACACGGTACATTCCACAGTGCCATTGATCTAGTTGCTTCTAGCTGTTAGCTATCTTCTATCTCCTGTTCTTAATATAATCGCTACTAAGCAAGTACTATCTATTATTTACCGCTCTTCTACATCTATGATTTCATCCCGACCTTATGACATATTAAAACTAAGTATTTAAAATCCAGCTATCAAGATACAATTTAAAAGATCTAGCACTCATTTAGCTTAGTGTAATTCCAAATTAACCCGACGACATTCTACCTAAGTCATTGAAAGTTTACTTATAAAGCGATACGTAGTTTCCATATAAAATTCTTCTAAATTCGTATTCTAAGATTTCTGCGACTGTTCCCCAAAATTGTTTGGTGAACAATTCCAATTTGATCTGAACAATTTTGGCGCCACCCAGTCCGTGTAGTGCTACTAATCTAACATTCCAATTAAACGGATTGAATTAAATCCTAATTTTTGATTAAAATAGAAAAATTTAAACTTACGCACTGTAGATAATTATAGATTAAAAAAAAATTAAATCTAACTTTAAACTTAAAAAAAAAAACTCTTTTAAAATTTAAAAACTTTCCTCTACCATATCTAGACACGGTGTATGGAAAATCATTCGGGCTGTGAAGTGATTCTTGATTTATTTAGATGATTCGTCGCTAGTCATCCGACCACCTCACACTACACCACAGACAATAAAATCATGCGGATTTTTTTCTCCAAACGTCACAGCTTCCTCTACAGCGTCATTGTCTATGGAACCTATGTCAATTCTTTATACGTACTTTTCTATTTCTCATCTACACTGCTTCCCGTGGTATTAATTTGTTAAATCTTCTACACACATAAGTTTAACTATCCTTTAGGCATAAAACTTAGTTATTAAAAAGTTAGAATCTTTAGCAAGTAAAGGTAGTGTTAGTTAAGTAACGAGAAAATCAACAGTTGTTTGTTAATCGATATAATAAAAATGCAATTCAGAGATTTTAACCTTAGATTAATAATATAAACTGTTTAAATTAAATTTAGAGGATTGTAAGGGAACTTATATAAACGTAGTGGCAAATTCTGTCATCGATTTCTATGTTAGCGTGTCGGCGAATTTTCAAGGGAGTACTTTTATATTTATTTTATGTTTTTTGTAATAATTTTATTTTATTGTTATTACTGTGTTATTGAACCAAAGATTTTCATGGGCCGAGGCCCGAATGACTATCACGCTTTCAACTGTCATAATAAAATTTTAACATCGACTGTGTTAGTCGTTAAAGCGTCTAAATGTTTCACTTGATTACCTTCATTTAATTTATTAAATTTAAGAAGTATTAAACTGTAATTTTTATTAATGGATTTATCCGTTATTAACTAGTTAAGGGTGATATTGGAAATGATTTTTTTAGAATCAATAGCTGTAAGGTATCGTATGTTATTATTAATTATGTAATCAGTAATCACTGAAATAAATGAAAATCTGTAAGGTGTGTTGTTTTACTTGAACTCCTTTTTAGGCTTACATTCAGAAACGAAACCAAGCGTCAACTTATACTTCCAACGCCCAACGCAACCTGTACCTGTATGCAACCTGTCAAAAACAGTACATTTTAATAGACTGAACTGAGAGTTTACGTTAAGACATAATATGTCTGTGAGTCTCGGCGTCATAATTAAAAATAATCTAACAGTCAGAAAACGACGTAAAAGTTTGTGAAGATGGATGAATGTTTGTTAATCTTTCACGCTTAAACGGCTGAACGGATCTAGATGAAATTCGGCACTGAGGTAGATTGTTGTATGGAATAACACATAGGCTACTTTTTATGTCGGAAAAATTAACAATTCCCACAGGATAATATATCAACATTGACGCAGAGGAAGTCGCGGGTAGAAGCTAGTATTATTACCCCGAAAGTTTGTGAGGATGAATGGAGAATGAATGTTAATCTTTCACGCTTAAACGGCTGAACGGATCTGCATGAAATTTGGCACTGAAAAATATTACAGTCAGGAATACCCCATAGGCTACTTTTTATCTCGGAAAAATGAACAATTCCCGCAGGATAATATATCAACATTGACGCGGACGAACTCGCGGGCATAAGCGAATACTCACATCCTTTTAAAAACAAAGAAACTCATATCATGCGATTATATCAACTGCACATCAACACCCTTAAAGCAGAAATAGGACACTCCGAGATAACAGACATCGTTATAGTAATAGCAATTTTTCCGAGGAATTCTTTCACAAAGATACAAAGAGCTTTATTATTATGCTCCAAGATCCCAGTGTATGAAATGCCTCGTTAGCCTAGTGGTACTAAGCGCGACTGCTACGCTAGAGGTCTTGGTTTCGATTCCAAGGTCGACCAAAGTGTTTTTGGATTTTTTTATGAAATTCTCAGTAGCAGCTCGGAGTTAGGATTTGTGCCTGATTAATGGTAACAGGGTCGCCAATAGGACCTAAAAACATACCGACGAACTGTGTGTTTACATTGGTACACCTCTGCCTAACCCTTCGGGGAATATTTATTTATTTATTTATTTATCATGAACTATTTTTTTGTACTTATTGTAATGAATAAATAAATAAATAAATAATGTAGGTTGGTTGTGTTGGTTGCTGTGGTTGGTTGGCTTGTGTGTAAACATACCGGCGCACTATGGATGTACATGTTGGTTTTTAACAGTATCCCATAATCCATAACGGGTGTAAAAATACACTTAATATTTTCTTCCTATTAATGCGATCATTGTTTTCTTCTAAGCCATTTCCTAGCAATCATTTTTGCTTAATCTAACTTAGTTTGATGAACAGTATGCGTAGTTAACAGCTTCGAGATGTCTTTTTACACCCGGTTTATGAAAACCAGGGAACCTATCACAATCTCTTAAAACAATACCATTAAAATATTACTTTACAATTTCAGTTGTTGAATTTTCAACTCTAAGCACCGAAACCGAGTATTGAAAATCCAACAAAGCGAAAGGCCCTCGGCCCCCAGAGGTCATACTTTAACTTTAGTAAATAAAGTGCTTTTTAAACTTGATACCCTTAAAATGGTCCAGTATTGCACATAGTAAGTACCTATATCTTCTTAACTACATATTTCTCTACCTATCCTCAAACTCACGATTCCCGGGTCGAGCAAAAAGTGTTATTATTGGGTTTTTCTATGAAATTCTCAGTAGCACTTCGGAGTTTGGATTTGTGGCCGGTTAATAGGCAATAGGCTGGCCCCCTATTACATGGGACCTAAATATACCGGCGAACTGTGGGTGTACATTGGTACACCTCTGCCTAACCCTTCTGGGAATACAGGCGTGATGGTATATATTTTTTTTCTATCCTCAAAAGCCATGGTAAAGTGACGTAGGTCAGGCGACGATGGACTCTCAGACTATTACTTGTTACCGGCATTATTGATTTTGACATATGAGTGAGTTCCCACCAACCCCTAATGATAGACCATTGATTGAAGTGATTTCAGTTCTATGAATATACTTTTTTGATAGAGTATTTAGCTACGTAATAGAATAATATATGTAGCTGAACAGTGTAATCATGGATCTACACACGCTATAGATGGTAATAATTAATTAAATCTACAAAACAAATGCTACTAGGATTGCTGTTGACTGTTTTGATGGAAAAACCTAATATTAACCTTGCTGCGGGTTGTTCAAAAAACATACCGCGGCCAGGGAACTACGATGGTATTCTGTTTAACACGACCACGCCGGTGACGTCACCACGGCGAACGAATACTAAACCAATGACAAGTTGGTTCGTTATCGAAGTAAGCGCGATCACTTTAGTGAGACCCGTTTTCGAGTTTGCATTTTAGAGAATCGCACTACTGGTCACAAATCCATCATCCATACTAAAACGCACATCATCATCACATCAGCTGCAGAACGTCCACCACTGGACATAGGCCTTCCCCATAGATTTCTAAAACCCACAGTCGACCATTGGACCCGCTTGGAAGTTTATTATGACAAAGTATTCAATACCTCATTATTTAAGTAGCACTTAAGTCCACGTGAGCGAAGCCGTGAGCAGAGCTAGTAACCAATAAAGTCAGATAATAATTAACATTGACACCCTTCAAAACGGTATTTTCGTTTAGTACGTGAAAAATAACCTGAAATAAATATGTTTTCCACCATTTCCGAGTCGAAATGAAAACAATAAGTATTCGGCAGGCGGAAACGGCGAACAATTCAATATTCTTGGAAACAAACAATGAAGCGTAAGTTTCTTTTTATCCTGTTTTCAGCGATGGCTTTTAAAACTGATTCCTTTTATTGTATTCAATCTTTAATTAGGAATACCTTTTTGTAGTGTGTAAGTATATTGGGACAGGTAATCTCTTTCGGATTTCTTACAATAACATACAATCACGCCTGTATTCCCCGAAGGGTTAGGCAGAAGTGTAAAAATGTACACCCACAGTTCGCTGGTCTGTTTTAGTTCCCTTGTAATAGGGGGCGAGCGTATTGCTATCAACCGGGCACAGATCCTAACTCTGAGCTACTACTGAGAATTTCATAGATAAACCGGATTTCTTATATAGGTAACAATAAATAATTTGGCATGTGTGGTTTTGAGTTATCGTTGATTGAACTGCCAGTATTGCCCAAGCTACGGCACTTCATATTATATAGTAGCTTCTGCCTGCGACTTCGTCCACGTTAATTATTCTAACTTTCGCATTTATAATAGTACCATCTTCTGCCCGTGACTTCATCCGCGTTATAAGTTTTCTGGGATAAAGAGTAGGTACCTATAGAGGACCTATGCGTTATTTCACACTACAATCTATCTCAATGCTAAACTTCATCCAAATCCGTTCAGCCGTTTTGGCGTGATTGAGTAAAAGACATCTATCCATCCAAACTTTCATATTTATAATAGTAAAAGTATACAAGCTGTTGATTTGCATTCTCGTCAAATTCAAGGAGTTAACTATGCACGTGATTCTTAACACGAATCAATAATAAAATAAATTTGTTTTAAAATTTATATTTTGACGTGATATTCCAATTCGAACTAGCCACGGGAACTAGCCATCTCGCCAGAGGGTTTAGGCGCTATGCACGCATTGATATAGCCGCGCGACAACTCTGCCTACCACATACGCTACTGGGCGATGCTGATTTTTGCAAGAGGAGTATTCTGAAATACTGTTTTTTGATAGTTGCAACTAAAAAAACAAGCATTTATTAAATATTGGCCAGGTATCGTAATTATATTTGATTACTTCTTTTTTTCTATGACAAGCTCCTAAAATTTGACGAGGATGCAAATCAACAGCTTGTATCAGGTAAGTTTTGACAATTCACATAAGAACATTTTAGTTAATTCAAAGTCTGTAAATAAAAGACAAGACATACTCAATGTAAATACATATTTTAACCAAAAGTCAAACAATACAGCAAAGCAAGTTAAGCAACTTTCTCACACACGTGAGCCATGGTTTAATGTAATTTGTATGTTTCAGTAAATTATGAATAATGTTCATTTTCCGACGTGTTCTGTTAACTACAGTTTATGTTGTTACGTGGGCTTTTGCTGGCAATTTGTGATGTAAAGGGAAGTTCTTGTAGATGTTAGGAAATGAATAATTTATTACCTACTGGTAAATGAAGTCTTTGTCTAAAATATTTTGTGGTGTAAAATAATGATACAAGTACATTTTTATCTTACTGTAGGGTAAAGGAAAGAAAGAAGGAAAGAAAGAAAAAGTTTATTGACACAAACCATGAGCACACAGATATACTAACAAAAAGGTTATTCAATATAAAACAAAAAAGAAAACAACGTAACTATGTGCCTCAGGGCTGCGCCAAACAGGCCCAGTTCAGCATAAATGCCAGACCACCAAGAAAAGGACTCTTCTCATGCGAAGAAGGCATAAGGATTTCTCATACAGAGAAGAAGTTTTATACGCATTAATCACCGCGCTTAGTCATGCGAATTCAGACAAAGCAACAATTTTTATTACATACATACATACATAAACTCACGCCTTTTTCCCATGGGGGTAGGCAAAAACCACGGAATGCCACCATTATTTTTATTACGAAATCAATTCTGCTGTTGTTACTAATCTCACCAGCCTATATTGTTTTCGTCCTGTAGAGTAAAGGCCTCTTCTCATACAGAGAAGGCATGAGCATTGATCACCACGCTGCTTTTTGCGGAATAGCGATTTCGGACAGATCCAACTTTTTTTTATATAAAATCTTTGAGACGTTACAGCTTGATTTAAAATTTCCCCCACGGTGGTTCTTTCTTTATTTCTTTCTTTTTATTTTACACCCTACATGTCACCCATCCTCTTATCACCAATGCGGTAATCCAAATATAGAGTAAATAAATAAATAAATAAAATAAATAAATAAATATCTTGGGACAACTCACACACGGCTATCTGATCCCAAGCTAAGCAGAGCTTGTGTTATGGTAACCAGACAACTGATATACATACTTATATAATTTATAAATACATACATATTATAGATAAATCACACCCAGACACAGAACAAACTATCATGCTCATCACACAAAGTTTGTCCTGGGTGGGAATCGAACCCACGACCTCCGGCACCGGCTCCGGTAACCCAAATATAGAGTAAATATAATTTCCTTTCCTCTTTTCTACGGAACTTCAAAGTCCTTCGGCATAATTTGTTTACAGGTTCACAGCACCCGATAAGATTTTTTTCTTCAAAGGTTATTTACAAATCGGTTTACATCCAAAGCAAAAAAAAAAAAAAAAGCTGATGATGTTATGCCATGTAAAGGAATTTAAAAATATTATCGGTATATTTCTTACGAACCGCCTCGATAGCCTAGTGGTCCTAAGCGCGACTGCTACGCCAGAAGTCTTGGGTTCTATTTCCAGGTCGAGCAAAAGGTGTTATTGGGTTTTTCTATAGAATTGTCAATAGCAGCTCGGAGTTAGGATTTGGGTCCGGTTAATGGCGATTGGCTCGCCTCTTATTACATGAGACCTAAACATACCGGCGACCCGTGGGTACAACTCTGCTCAGCCCTTCGGAGAATACGGGCGCGATGGTCGTATGTATGTACAGAAAAAAAATCTAATGAATTCAAAAAATCGTATCATAAGAAAATCACTTTTGTATTTTAGGAAACATTGATAAGACCTACTTTTATAACAAGATGGTTTCAAACATCGTCCGATGTTAATTTTATGGTGTTCCGAACAATTTCTGTAAAATCTTTAAGCGAAAACCGCTTTTGAATTTTAAATGACACAAACTCCATGGTTATCTAACGCTGTGGGATCAAAAAACGTCCTATCAAGCCTTCCAACAAGGTTAACAAGGTGACAACGCTTTTGTGTGTCAGCATGTCACATCGCAACTCCAAAACGGATCTTCTTCTTTATCGTGTGGGCAGTAAGGTCTTACGACCCCACACACCCTAGTGTCAGAGTTTCTAAACTGCTTCAAGGGCCTCTGACATGGTTACCGATGTCAGTGATATCCAAGATAAACTTAGAAAGTACATATGAATTAGGAAAAGTCACATTGGTACTTGCCCGTTCACGGTAGCGAACCCACAACCTAGTGCATGAGCAACCAATGGGCCATCACGACACTTTTCCAAAATGGATGAACCGATTTGAATTCAATATTTGTGTGTCGCTGATATGATTTTACGATACAGGCTATGATATTTTTCAAGGGAGTAAATATGTTAACTAGTAATATCAATACTATAAAAACAAAAATATCAAAATTACTTTCTTTAATGTATTTTTAATGTCAATGTACGCAATAGTAGGTACTTTGCAGATAGTAAAATTTTATTACTGTGCCTTATGTACCTTTAGCTTTACTCGCGACTTCATCCAGATATTATTTCACGGGAATCGTACATTTATCCAGGGTAAAAAGTAGCCTACTCGTGTGTGCTAATCTAGACTATAATCTATCTCTGTGCTAAATTCTATCTAGATCCGTTCAACTAATCTGCCCCCCTAGCCAAGTCACAAACGATAATCGTAAACGCTCGGTAGGTACCAATAGATTTTCAACTTAATACCCAAGAGCCTTAAGTTGAAAATCTATTAAAGATTTCTAAGCGTTAGCGACTGGAACGAACGAAAACGCTATGCAATCTTCATTAAATCTTCAACTTAAAACCAAGCACATAAAGTTGAAGATCTATTAAAGCCTACTCAGCGTTTGCGTTTATTGTTTGTGACTTGGCTAGGGGGGCTGTTATGATTTAGAAACTACTACGTACTAGCGAACTGCCTGCGACTTCGTCCGCGTGGCTTATGTCATCCGCCATAATTTGCGTCTTTGGTTAATGCTCCACTCCCGTGGCTCGTAGTGTGATGTTATGTAGCCTATGTTACTCAGGAATAATGTAGCTATCTATTGGTGAAAAAACTGTTAAAATGGGTCCAGTAGTTTCGGAGCCTATTCGTTACAAATAAACAAACAAAAGAACTTTTTATAATATTATTATAGAAATAGGAGGATTAATTACTTTACATTTTAAATTCACGGTTTTAAAATAAATCTTTAGGCAGAAGCTTAGTGATAAAGTCATTAAAGTAAGCAACGTTAATCATTAAAACTGTTACGAGCGCACTCACAGACGTCGATTAACGTTAATCTTACAATAACTTAAGAGGATCATAATAATACTGAAGAATTTAAATATTTGATTATATTGGGGATTTTATAAGATAAACTAACTTTTGTCCACGACTTTGTCCGTGTGGTTTGTTTCTCCCACGTTAAGTCTTTAGTTACTGCTTCACTCCCGTGAGTCGTAGCGTGATGTTATAAAGTCTATAGTATTCCTTACGAATCTGGCTATCATATACTAAAATAAGCTGAAGAGTATTTTTGTTTGTTTGTTACCAGTCGTATTGTAATTTTTTTTTTTGTAGGTAGGTAGATTCATGAGAAATAGTTTAGGTTATATAACATCACGCTAATACCCACCGGGGCGGAGGAGTACCCAAAGACGTAACTCGAAAGAAGCCGCGGACAGAAGCTACTTTTTAATTAATAAAGCCGTACCATAAATAGTGCAACGTCCAAACCACTACCATAAAAAACTTCCAGTCCAAACACGAAACATTGAAATAAATTCATTCCCAAATTACCCGAAAAAGGCGAGCTTGTAAAATTTATAACCCTATCACCGCCGCTTTAAAAAATCCACGTCAACCTGGCCAGTGGCCAAACCGTGACCGCTATACCTTCCATAATAACTTTAATATAAAGTGAACTGCATATTTATCCAAGCTGCAGGCCATTTATTAACATTATGTACACGGGAGGTCACATAATGATCTCCCGAAGCCGCCATTACACGACCATTTGCCGGTTATAACTGGATATATCGGCTTTCATTAACTTTTAGAGGGTGACGGCCGTTTGGGGTTGAGGCGGTCAAATATGGAGAGCGTATAGTTACTTAATTTTAGGGAGGATTTTTGAATGGCATTTAAAACGAGAGAGGGCTGTTTTCATAAATAAAAGGTACCTAGTGAAAATAATTATTATTCAGATGACAAAAATAGTTTATAATTTTTGCCTATCTAATTAAATGTCTGTCTGTTTATTGCGGTTAATCTACAAAACGACTGGAGCAATTTCGACGCGACTTTCACTGGCAGATACCTGATGTTATAATAAGTAAAATAGGCTTCGATTTTCACATTACAAAAATACTTAGTGGCCCGCCCAAAAAACTGAAAACTCCTAAAAAAAACAACATTTACACGAACGAAGTCACAGCCATAACCTAGTTACATAAAATAACTTATTATCTCCGTAATGCCAAAACAGTTCATTTCTAAGTACGGTCAACAAAAGAGATAAGTAACCATGCCATCACATATAATTGAAATTTTTTGAGACGCTGAAGGATGGTTTCAATTAAATTTTCTTTTAATGATTAGAAAACAACAGATCATTAATTAAAATTAAATTAAATTCGCAGACATCCATCGGTTTGGTCGGAAATTTCAACTGTATCTGACACCGTGATTGCTTATCTCTTTTGCTGTCTGTACACGAACAGAGTGCGGCGTCAAAGATTCTGGGTTGGGCGACTTGGCTGCTAACCAAGTGTGTGTTCAGCGTTATATATTGCGCTAAAACAATACCTCAGGTATATATGAAATACTTGTGTCTTTGCTGTAGTTCTGGGACGTAAATAATGGGAATGTTTGGCGGTTGAAATGCAGGGGCGTTTGGATTCTTGTCAAATTCTGGGTATGTTATGCTAGTGATTGTCGACACGAATTATTAAGGAAATAAAAAGGACCTTTTTTTAGGAGTTCATGACTGTCTATTTTACAACCTCCTAACCTGGTCAATTTAATAATAAATATTATTGTTTCTTTAGTTTTTTTTATTCTTGATGATATTTCAGAATACACCTCTTTCAAGGAACAGAATCGCCCCGTAGCGTATGCGGTAGGCAGCGCCACGCATCTTATTACTATTGCGTGTGCAGTTTCACCGGCTCGAATGCCACACCCACCCAGCGGTATAAAATGGCTAGTTCCAATTCGAAAATCACCTACTAAAAGAAAAGTTCTTATTTAATTATTGATTTATGTTAAGAACCACTAGCATATACGTAGGTACCTCCTAGAATTTGAAGAGTATGCAAAATTACACCTTATGTGCAAAAGTAGAATAGATAAGTCTACATTCAAATTTAAGTCTTATTTAGTTGTCTTTGATTTACTTATCCTTGTCAGATTTAACAACAAAGTAAATAACTCAAAGTACCTACCTACCTATCACCTTTATGTACTTTATACAGTCTTTTACCACAAAATAATCCCTTCTTATTCGCTCAAACAAGTTTCAATCTATTTTCGGACAAAATCCGACAAAGACCTGGCGAGATACTTTTGTCGGATAAAATGCATGTCGTCGCCCGGTGCAATACCCACCCGGGTGTCTCGTAAAACCGGATGAATCCGGATTTCACGGGTAGTAACCGGAGCTGTGGGATCACTGGTGTCTTTGAACAGTCTATATTTTTGGTTAGGTGAGTCGGAAATGGTTCGTATGGATCAAGAAATGTACTTATGTGTTGTAAAGGTGATGAAGGGATAAGGTCAAGCCAGGGCCGGATTTAATATTAAGCAGTATTGGTAATTATAGGGGCCCCGCATCTGTAAGGGGCCAAAAAAATTAAAAAAAAATCTTTGAGAGAAATTGAAATGTGAAGATTTGTAAGTAACAATTTCTCATTGGAAAAATAATCAGGAAAATATATTTTTAAGTGTTACATTACTTTAATTTTATTTATTTATTTAATAGGGTATTCCTTCTTAATATAGTAAAAATTCAGTGTGATTATGGATTAAATTGAGTTAAGGTAAAAAAAAAATACTTTTTTTTAACTTTGAAATGGGTTGACTGCCGCGTGCATCACCTAGAGGTCCTGGCATGACTAGTTCGGCCCTGGGTACAGCACATGAGTTTTTTTGGGTTAATTTTGAAGTCTACACAGACTAAGGCGAGGGCAGTAGCTAGTAACTAACTATGTAAATTCACACTTTGCAACTAAAAATTTAAATGAAGTTCACTTCAGTTTTAATTACGAGCACTCGTCTTTTGATAATTTGCTCTCTTTGATAGTTTATCTCTTTCATTTTATAAACAAAGCTAGCTTCTACCCTTAACTTTGTCTGCGTTTTTTACCAGTTTGTCAGTGTTTTTTACCCAGTAGCTAGTTACGTTTTTGGTTACTGCTCCGCTCCCGTGGATACTAGCGTAATGTTATATAATCTATACTGTTCCTCATGAATCTGGCTATCATAGACAAAACATTTTTTTCAAATTCTACTAGTAATTTCGGAGATTATCGCGTTTAAACAAACACACAAACAAAAAACTATTCAGCTTAGTATATTATTAGTATAGAGATATGAGTACATGCAATTAGAATAATGGTTTTAATGCCTAGTTTGTTTCAATTGCCTGCAAATTAACACAATTATTTTCCACTTTAAAACTGTTTTGTAAAACAATTACGTAATTTATGTTCTGGTATAGTTTTGCTAATGAAGTTGGAATGAGCTTTTATTTGTTTGTTGTTATGGTTTCTACTATTACATTGGTATATTATTGGTTTTTCCTATTAATGATTATACTATTTATTATGTAACATTTTATTTATGCGGACGGACGACCTGATTAAGACCGCAGGAAAACGCTGGATGCAGGCTGCTTCCAAGCGGTCTTTTTTGGAAATCTATAGGAGAGTCCTATGTCCAGCAGTGGACGTCCTGCGGCTGGTGATAATGATGATGATTTTCTTCACACTGCAGATCAAGACCTCTTTTTAAGCAGAGAAAAAAAAGCATATTGGCAACCACGCTTCATAGAATTTATATCATATAGATAATATGAAAAAAAAAAATGCCTAAGGCATTAAGTCCGCCTTTGTACGGTGTATTTTATACATTTTGTGCATAAAGTTTTAATAAATAAATAATATATATCTATATCTTTCGGGGATAATTTAACATTTACTTTAATTTTAAAAAGCTCTTCCGTAAGTTACCTAAACGGATAAACGACCTACACTGGCTTCGAAAGGGTGCAAATTTTCGACACTTTCGGTAGACTTTCCAAAAAAATATTGTATTAAAAACCTTGTCCTAACAATTACGAACACAACAGAAAAATACACTGCCAAATCAGTCGAGTCTTTCTCAAGTATCTTTCATACATGTGGCAATTTATTTTCACCCGCGTTCAGTTACATCTTTGATTACTGCTCCGCCCTCGTTGGTCATAGCGTGATGTTCTAAACATGTAAAATGTCTTTCCTCTTGAATCACCCCATCGATTGATGAAAATCGCATTAAAATCTGTTGCGTAGTTTAAAAGATCTAAGCGTAAAGAGGGACAAACGACAGCAAGCGACTTAGTTTTATACTAAGTAGAGATTCAATATAGATATTTCTCTCGAAGCTTAAAATAACTGAAGCCAACAATGTTCACTTAAAAGCTAACTTATTCAAGACCTGATAAAATCAACGTTCTTTTTTTATATTTAAAAAAAAAACTGTCAGTAATTATTAAGTGGAATCGACTGTACAAATTTACACAGGCGTCTAATTAACGAAGAGGACTCGGGTCCTCCGAGTTGTCGATCTAGGGGTGCGGTGGAGGTCATAAGCGGTAGCGAGTAGCAATATAGTAAAATGAGAGAAAAATGTCCGCGTCGTGTGACGTCATCTATTGCAGGTTTGACAGTGGATAGATGGTGGAAAGCTGAGGAAAACCTAAAATATCTGCGATATTGAATATGCAGATAAAAACATTGGAGGATAAAACAATAGTTTCCTCTGAAGTGTCTATTTGATCAGTGTACACAGATTTTGTGCAGATTTTTGATAGTTCTCGGTTCTTGGGATTATATATCTAAAGTCTTGTCGATAGAGCACAAGGTTCACAATTATTGACGCCTGAAGTTCGGTAAAATAGGAACTTTAAAGCGTTTGAATCGAGTTGTGTGTTACGAAAAATGTTTAGCAATATCGTGTTTGTTATATAAAAACTATAATAATTTTTAATAATAACCTAAACCAGCTGTCTTCCTTGATCGAAAGTGAGTAAGGTATATTTTCTACTTGATACTTTAAAAGGACGTTCATATACAAAATAAAGATACGCATAACTTTTTTACGACAAACTCGTCTGTGTATCCTCAAAGTTTCAGTCGTGCTAAAATGACATAGTATCTTGGAGGAAGATATTTTATTTTGTTATCAACGTTTTCCGTTTTAATGAACTTCAAGAGAAATGACTGATGATGATTGAAGTGCCCACGAGAAATCCTACACTTTATTGTCATTAAAAACATTCCTGTAGATTTCATATATCAATGTTTGTTATCTGCCAAATCGCTTCTAACTTACACCGCCCGTTGCCCTGGTAACTCAAATGGTACACTTCACAGATGAGTTTGCGAGGGAATTTCCAGTGAGACCACAAACACGGTCGGGAGTTTATTGCACAGTTCAAACTGCCCATACACCGTAGATATGCTATTAATTTGTTTATCAAACGGTTGCTGAGCTAAATTGTGAAAACGACTTCAATGGGCAAACATTTTAGGCATGTTTTACTCTGCGGTTCTTACGTTAGAGGGAGTTAAAATAACGCTGCCCGTTCTTGTCCGATAATTGGTGACCGATTTTTTTGTCGGCTAGACCGGAACAGTTGAATTCTAATATACCAACGCACACGTCCAACATAAAGCTAGTCCCACGAAACTATGGATTTGTTGAATTGGTCCGATAATTAATCGGTCCTACATAAAGTCGGTCACAGTTTTTTTTTCCCCTTTTTGTGGCGTTAATATTAATCATACAAATTTACATACCATCACGCCTGTATTCCCCGAAGGGTTAGGCAGAGGTGTACCAATGTACACCCACAGTTCGCCGGTATATTTAGGTCCCATGTAATAGGGGGCGAGCCTATTGCCATTAATCGATGCACAAATCCAAACTCCGAGCTGCTACTGAGAATTTCATAGAAAAACCCAATAACACTTTTTGCTCGACCTGGGAATCGAACCCGGGACCCCTTGCACAGCAGTCGCACTTGCGACCACGAGACCCACGGGGCAGTTCTTTTTTGCATACAAATTTTGTAGGCAAAAAAGGAAAATTAACTATGTAGGTACATAAGTTTATTGACAAAGATTACGGGTATTACCGTGTTATGAGTCATGGTTATACTAAAGTTTCCGAGCCTCGGAAAGTACGTGAAGCCGGCGGTATTGCGCCTGATCTCTCCTCGGTCGTATCGAGCATGTATCGGACTATGAGAGTGAGGCAAGAGGAAGTGCATCTGAATAGTCTCTGGTGAGATTGATAGAGCGTAATTCAGTCTGAAGAATATTATTTAAAGCAACTGGTTATATAAGTATTATGTTACGTCTTTCATTGCTGCTCTGCTTCCGTGGGTTTTAGCGTGTTGTTATATAGCCTATACTATTCTTCATGAGTCTGACCAGCAATTTTTTTTTTAAAATCTGACTCAATCAGTTATAAAGATTAGCGACTTAAAAGAACAAACACAAAAACTCTTTAGCTTTATCATATTATTATAGATTACTACATCCATACACATACATAAACTCACACGTTTTCCCTATGGGGGGAGACAGAAACCACAGAACGCCATCTGGTATGATCCTTACATACTTCTTTCGCCTCGTTCACGTAATACATCTGGTCATACAAGCACCCTGGTTACCAGTACTATGTGTGTATGTACAGTGAGTATAGTATGTGCAACAAATCCGCTGTGTGAATCGAGCGTGCATCCATACAAATGCAGTGGGAATATTTATTTCCAATCCGCTTTAAAACTTTGCATAGCGTCTATTTGATAGGAACCCTGAATTTTGGTACACTTCTGCGTAACCCTTCGAGGAATACAGGCGTTATAGTATGATGTACGTAATTCCTAATAATATTCTCCAGACCGATTTCAGTCACGGCGGCCAATCTTAATGGAGACTACCTAAATACGCAGAGTATTACAGTGCACGACTGCTACGCTAGAGGTCCTGGGTTCGATTCCCAGGTCGAGCAAATAGTGTTATTGGGATTTTCTATAAAATTCTCAGTAGCAGCTCGGAGTTTGGATTTGTGCCCGGTTAATGGCAATAGGCTCGCCCCCTATTACATGGGACCTAAAGATACCGGCGACCTGTGGGTGTACATCGGTACACCTCTGCCTAACCCTTCGGGGAATACAGGCGTGATGGATGGTGATGAATGGTATAATAATAATTAATATATTATAATATATCAAAGGGTAGCTATGGCGTCTGCGGCGTCGCACCGCGGCGGCTGTGGTCTGCGGTGTGAGGCTGTAATGCCAGTTATGCTGATATTAACGACCAACCAATTAGTCACGGTAATTAGCTTAATCTCTTTATTATTTTACCATTATACTTGTTGTTTTTATTACGAACTAAATGGTAGAAGTATGTGTGAAAACTTTTGCACGGTAAGAACGTTATATTACCTACACGTAAATTCTTTTTCTCATTTGAGCTTTGATTTGTATTGTATAACTATTCGTAACTATAGCGACTGTTGTAACTTTGAACATCGCTTCGTTGCAAATATTGTTTATTTAAACTTTATACAACAAAAAGTAGGTACAAAAGCAGACTTAATACATTAGGTATTCTCTACCAGCCAACCAAAAGTGGTAACGAGGTAGCATAGCAGGTGCAAATTATTATACAAGAATATTATTATTTAGAATTTAGAATTTGAAACTTCGCAATATTGTAAAGAGGCATTTTTGACAAGTCGAGATTGAAAATAAATTGCGATCTATCCTAAAAGCTAGTAGAATTGACCACCTGGAACTCAAAACTGCCTTTATCTTCTATTATGGGGTGCATTTTTTAATAAATATATACGGTAACGGATATACCAAGCAAAAAACAAAAATTATTATTGGAAAACACATTGTGAGAAAACCACACTAAATAAAAATAAAATTAAATAATTGAGGTAACGCCACGCCAACTCTGAAGTCAAAACAACCAGAGACGTATGTTAGACGTCGCCTCTCCAACTCTTTTGTTTACAGTGCTAACAAAACAATGGGTAAGCAGAGTCTCAAATGGGGTAAAGGATTAGCAAGAATCACAAAGCTTTTGTTTTAACACAAAAGGTGAGATTTACAATGACAGTGAAGTTTAGTAAGTCGGTCAATGTGTCGTGTTGTGTCGGAGCGTAAGACCATTGTGTTTTTGTTCTTCAAGGAATAAAAAGTTTTGTAACAAAAGTTTGTAACCTTTTTGGTCTAGTTGTTGAGAGCTTAGCTGGTAGTTGTCAAACGTTCTAAATTCGAATTTCAAATCAGAGAAATTTGTTCTCAAAAAGAATCGATAATGAAATATTCTAAATTCAATTTATGTTACGCCTCAATTCTGAAATGTCAAATTGAAAGGACTCGAAAATTGACCTTGCGTAAATAGAGATTAGACTAAAAATTGTAGAACGAGATAAATGTGTATTGAATCGATTTTATTTTCCTTTTTTTTTGATTTGACAGCGATTTTATTGAGAGAAGTAGACACGAGTTCAAGAACGTTGCAGATAAATAAAAATGGCAATTTCGACTTGAGGGGTTGGAAATAACGTCTAGATACTAATGTGCTTAAGTTGATAATTATATTCGTTAAAGCTATCGTATTAGGGCCTGTATCTGTTATGGCTGCATGCTGTCGAAAAACACCAAAAGTTATAAAATCAAGAGTATCCTGCTGAAATTCATGAAATAATTAAAACCATTTTACAAAGTTCCAAAGTAACTATAATGTTTAATGTAAGAATAGATTATTCCCAACCCAACAGTGCCGTTGGTTTAATATCTCAACAGAAACTTGTCTCATCAGCGCCTACGTAAATATTAATAGCAATACGCCTTCCAGAGACTTCATGCTTAATAACTCTGACAGGTTAACCAGAACTTGACGTTTGTGGTATAGCTTTATTTACATTGCCTTTATTTCAGAGAGAGGTGAATAAAATATTTATATAATTTTTTTAGAAGTTTTTTCGTTGTAAGCCTATGTAGAGCGCTTTGTGAATGTGCTCGTCCGGGAAGTTAGATATTATTAATTTATTATTAACTTTTATTTTCAAAACAGTTAAACTAAACTTACAATTGTTTTTGCCATACACGCAAACCTCTCAGGGCGTATCTGTGTGCTACCGCACGAGCAAAGAAAATAAAGTGGGAAAGAAGTACTACTACTATACCTATTTCTATCGCAGAGCAGCATTCCTGTGTTTTTGTTTTACGGTAATGCCAATGTAATTACAAGCAAATGCAACATTTGAACTTTGTCTCTGGGATAGCAACGCATTTGCAAGGCCTCTGGTATTGCAGATGTCTTTTGACGTCGGCGTATTTGCGATCCAATGATGTAAAAAAGCCGACAGACTATGAGCGTAACGGGAAATGGGTACACCTAAGTTTACACACACACAATGTGCATTAAATATTTCCCGCGTACTTAGCTAGTCTCCAATGAGGTTGGCCACGAAATATCATTATTATGTAAATGATGATATTATATCATGATAAAGAACACAGCGATAACAAGACCCCAGCATCTCATTCCTTTAATTATCCCCAACGTTTTACCCAAAAAGATAATCCCAGCTTAAATAGATTCGAAAAATCAGCAAAAACTCTCAATTGAGACCCTTGGTTCTCGTTAAAAGCCAAAATGACATAGCGAAACAACTTTTTAACACGAGAACCAACCCTTTACGTCACAAGCTTGTCAAAGGTCCCGTTTTTTGACGAAAAAAAAAACCATTAGGCCCGCCCAACCGGTATCCGCCCAAATAATGTTGGGCGGATTGTGTATTGTGTAAAAAGTGACCCGTTTATTATGTCATGTAAGTATATTAAATGAATTTTGTTGGTTATGGAAATTTCTTGCGGTTCGGGTTATTTTCATATATTTTTTTTTTTTGTATTTATGGTCCCGGTTTGGTTCGGTCAGCCGGTTAATTGTATTACTTGGTTAGTTATTGTAGTATGGCTTCGTCCGAGAGGTCGGATAACGACAAAAACATTTTTTTAACTATCCCAAAGTATCATTTTACCGAAAAAAAACTAAGCAAAGCTATGTAGCTAGGGACTAACAACATACCGGCGAACTGTGGGTGTACATTGGTACACCTCTGCCTAACCCTTGGGGGAATACAGACTTCAGAACTACAGTTCACCGGTATGTTTAGGTCCCATGTAATAGGGGGCGAGCCTATTGCCATTAACCAGGCACAAATCCTAACTCTTAGCTGCTACTGAGAATTTCATAGAAAACCCAAAAAACACTTTGCTCCACCTGGGAATCGAACTCAAGACCTCTAGCGTAGCAGTCGCACTTAGGACCACTACGCTAACGAAACATTTCCATAATAACATAACAGATCAAAATTTGTGCATCATATGGGTAGTTTCACCGACATCGTTTTTTGAGGTTCTTCGCGTGAAATCACTATGTAAAATGTATATATAAGACCATTTTATATTTTTTCGTGTAATATGAAAACTAGCTCATATGAAGGCACTAGTATAAATAAAAATCTCTGAAATATAAATTAAAAAAAAAAAGAAATATGTCTGTTTCTCAATAACGGTGGTATGTCCGCGATTAACTTTTAAGCGCATTTACCTCATTAAATACGTTGTGAAGGAAATTTAGTACTTAAATTGCACATTATTATGTTGGTCTATGCATAAAGCAACCATATTTATTACTTCCTTTACTTCTGTTGTCATGAAGACATTAGAACCATTATGATAAGGAATGTCCACGCGAAAAGTGCAATATCGGTGTGTTTTGTTGAAATCGATCTATAACGTAAACAAGTCTATTCTAACGAACAATCTCCTTGCGCACACGTAGGCCCAGTCGTGCTCTTGCGTTCTCGCAGTAGTGAGATGTCCGATCCTGACGAGGTTTTGCGCCAATACCTAAGTACTTTTTTTTTCCAAGAGGGAATACGAAATTATGCAATCTCGGTGGGTTACTGTACGAATGAATGTTATTTTTTTACGGTAGGGTACGCGAGTATGTTATGTGTTAATGGGTACCCTTAGCGACCATATATTTTAAATACCTAAAGCATAATAGTTTTGTTTTTATTTAATTTTTTCTTCATGTTTCTCATTTCGGTGGTGCAATATCGGTGGTTTCGGTGGTAAGTTTATTGCCACCGATATAGCATCAATACTAAAATGGCTGTGGGTTCATGTGACTTTGGTAAGTTATTTTCTTCCAATTACCTAGGTAAATCGTAGTTACCTACCTAAAATGCCAGCAGTAAGCTCGTCACTGCTGCGTCGCTAAAACAGTGCAGTAAGTATGTATTTTCGCGATGCAGTAATGAAAATACATACTTACTGCACTGTTTTTTTCTTTAACCGATGTGAGGTTCTGTATTCGATGGATAGGATGGATGGGATCGATTAGAAAGAAAGAAAGAAAGAAAGAAAAACCATTTAGTTGTATCGGATGGATTTGATGCATCGGCTGGGTCTAATGCATGATGCATCTCGGACGAAACGGATTATCGAATGCATCTCGGACGGATCGGATGCATCCGATACATCCATAACGGATGTAACGGATGAATCGGATGAAACGAATGTACCGGATTAAACGGATGAAACAGATGTATCGGATGAAACGGATGTATCTCGGATGGATCAGATGCATAGGATGAAACGGATGAATCAGATGTATCTCGGATGGATCGGATGCACCGGATGAATCGGATGAAACAGATATATCGGATGCACCGGATGAATCGGATGAAATGGATGTATCGGATGCATCGCGGATGCATCGGATGCACCGGATTAATTGAATGAAAGAGATGTATCGTATGCATCTCGGATGGATCGGATAGATCTGATGCTCCGGATGCATCTCGAACGGATCAGTTGAATGATGAATGATTTTGTGTTGTAGTTGAAAGAAAAGCAGATTATGTACCTCGCTCGACGTGACCTCTTGTTGCATTCGTGTTATTAGAGCCCTCGCTGGCGCTCGGGCTCCAATCTCACACTCGTCGGAACAAGAAGTCACTTACTGCTCGGTACGGTATTCTACTATTACACCTGAGAGGTATTACAATTAATTGGATAAACTTTGGAGGGTAGTATTGTGAGAGGTAGTACATATTTTAAAAATACGTACATATTCTAAAGTTAATTTAGTAAACGTGTTAAATGTGGTCTATGATCCATGTCAAAAGATGCAGTATCGAATACAGACAAATAAACTTATTTTACACCTGCTATACACGCCTGTGCAGCCGCTACATAATGTTGTCAACGGCTAAGTTGTTCTTTGTTTAATAACTGTCATGGTACAATACGAAAATTCCATTTGGTGGGTGTTGCAATTTCGGTGAACAATTTTCAATTTCGGTGGGTTGGAAATTTCGGTGGAAGTCATATTTTCAAAACAACTACAGTTGTTTGTTTCTTACTAAAACATCTAGAATACTAATGTGTTCTAGAATAAAACAAGTTTATTTTTTCATCCGAAAACCTACAAATAAAAAAATCCACCGAAATTAGGAAAAAATTGAGCCTGCGTGAAATGACCCATATATCATATAATTAATTCGTTCATTTAGCAATGTATAATTATTACTGATATTAATTAGTATCAAAATCCTTGAAGAACGTCTATCATTCTGATTGATAGATACACTCTGTCACTATGATTGTACCGTGCCGACAATGAAATATGAGAACAAGCGACGGCGTAGCGCGTAGACCGGTCTACGAGCTACGAAATCTCGTAGCAGTATGGTATTTAAATCTGCGTCATTGGATTTTTATTTGTTGGATTCAATGTTTAAGTGGATATAAAAACATAGGTCATAACTATATGTAAGTTTTGGTTAAATTGGAGTTATTCTTGAAAATGTTCGAGCTTTTTGATCACTTACTTAATTATTTATTTTTAATTATCAGAATACAGTAGGTAAAAATAGCAGTTTAATTTTTAACACACGTATTTTTTTTTCAGATTCTATCCTAAGATAGAATATCATTAAACAACTTCATGAGGGCAAGAAGAACAGCTTAGATGTAGTTCATAACACTGCAGTCAAAATTATCTTAAAAATACGGGCCCGATATAAAATTACTCATTGTCCTTTAAAAAGGAATTATTCAACATCGATACGAAATAAAGAAGTCCTTAAAAAACACACACACGAAGACTCGAATTCAATGGAGAACCTGACTTTTAGAAGCAGATTATTCAATTAAAATAAATAAAATATACCTAATTTTCTTTCTTTTTAAATAAAATATGTAAGTACACAATCAAACAATAATAATACCATATCTTACATTTCCTACTAGAAGAACACTCGTAACTCGATATTAAAATGATTAATTAATGCGAAATATTAATGTTGTACTAAGGTTGTTGATCTATTGCTAATCTGTGTCTCTACTTATCTTAACGGTTATTATTATTTAACTAACACTAACCCTGTTATTTATTAATATAAATATTATTATTATTATTCTTACTTTCAAAAAGATGTGTCTCCAGGCAATGGGTAACTGAAGATGGACGGCATTGCCGAGCCAAGCCCCGAAGGAGGTGGCGAGATGATCTTAATCAAAGCATTTATTACAATTAAACTATTTACAGGTATTTTCAAACTGTCAAGAAGTCTGTCAGTTAAATATAAAGTTAAAGCTAGTTGCTTTTCCGAAACGTAGGTAGTCTTCTATGGCGAAGGACGAGCAAGAAACTCCACAGACAGTCTTTTCAATTTGCTTTTTACAAAATCCTAGGTGCAATATTCTTGTTGCTTTTTTTACCTGGACGCTTACTACGAGGTGGTGCGGGAAAAGAGTTCCTTGAAGGCCAGGCTTTTGCCCAGCAGTGGGACAGCCTAGGCTAAAAAAAAAACATAGTGCAATGCTTTGGTAACATAATGACCCAGTGGTTAGGTTGCCCGCTTCTCATTCACAAGACTGTGGGTTAGCAACCGGGCGAGTGCCAATATGACTGATTGTGTGCTTTCTAAATTTATCTTGGACAATACTGACATTGGTGTAAGAAAACACTGTGAGGAATCCTAGATTTATAAATAATAAGTATAATTAATACCAATACGCTCTGAGCAACTATTGTAATTAAAGCATAATTATTTCGTTTTCCACGAAACAAACACAGCAAAACACATCCTACAAACTATTATAAACAAACACGTCACCCAAAAACATTTCTAATTAAAATTTTATATAAACTCTAGTTTTAACTTAAAATTCCTAAAACGAGCCAATTTTCTTTGTGTTTCAGCGACAAGCGCTCTAGGGCTGTAATGAACGAACTTCAGCTATTTACTGCTAGAACTAAAACTGGGGACTTAGCATATTAATTAAACTGTCGTTACTCTTAAAATTCTTGTTGAATAGCTGTGACTGGCCATTTTAGAATTTTGGATGGAATTTTCGTGGACTAGGGTTTTCTTACTGGAGTTAATCTAAGGATCTTTGAAATGGTGGTTTTTTAAGTATTTGATTTAGGTTTTGATTGGTAGTTTGATTTCTCATATATATCAGTCTGTATCAATGTTAATGGAGTATGATGCAGTGTCCTAATCGTCTGTTTACCTGCACCCTTGACGATCTGAATAACACTTCGAACGCAGCAATAAACGTTGTCACCTACAAGGCATAACTCGTATAATTTTTTATAGATGTAATGATGTGATGTGTGTCATCGTCAGTCAAATCATTTACTTCAATTAGACCATTAAAAGACACTTTTGAAAGTCATACACAAGAAAAAAAAGAATCAAATCTAGTTGCTTTTCTAAAAGTTGGTTTTGTAAGGAAAAGAATAGGTAAGTAACTACATACTGACGCCTTAAAAATAAATGTATTGCAATATTTGTGTATACAGATCATACAGAGGTACACGTGAATGCGTAAAACTACTTTATCATAATTTATATGCAAAGTTTTACTACATTAGGAGTTTACTGATTGATTCGATTCCGATTCTTGGTTCATTTGGAATAAGGTTGACTATACTACACCGGTACCGTATTACCAAACTCTTGGTAATCTGTGAAGTTAAAAAATGACGACGATTTATAACATCAAAAGGTTGGCCACAATTACCAATCAGCTGCCCTCAATATTGAAAAGAAAATTGCCCATTCTGTGCCCATTTTAATTACTTTTTTGTACGCAATATATTACTAGAACGGTTTCATATTAAATGCACCTGCTCCCGACCCCAGTTTTAAAGGAACATTTTGAGGGCGTATTTTAAAAGCCGGCATAAATTAGTCTCAGCTTATAGTTATGGGGAAAACGTGACGATACACCGTCGGGGATGACGTCACATGGGGTTAATGAACTTGACATAACGTAGCATCAGCAGACAACGAAGATGACTTAGAATATTTGATTAGAATCTTTTAGAACATTGTTTTTTTTTTATTTAAATTGAATTTGCATTGTGACGAACATTGAAATCTGATTAATTATGCAGTAATTGCTGAAGGTATTGAATTTTGTAATAAAATCTTATTTCAAACTAGCTTATACCCGCGACTTCGCCCGCATATAAATCAATTATACAATAAAATATATAACGACGGGCCTATTGGTCTAGTGGTTAGTGGCCCTGACTGCTAAGCCGGAGGTCGTGGGTTCGATTCCCACCCAGGACAAACTTTGTGTGATGAGCATGATTGTTTGTTCTGTGTCTGGGTGTGATTTATCTATAATATGTATGTATTTACAAATTATATAAGTATATATATCAGTTGTCTGGTTACCATAACACAAGCTCTGCTTAGCTTGGGATCAGATAGCCGTGTGTGAGTTGTCCCAAGATATTTATTTATTTTTTATTTATATATTATACCATTTGGCAATAGTGTAAGCTTTCTATCAGTAAAATAATCTTTGTAATCGCACTAGTCCTTCTTAAGATTACCTGTGACAAACAAACAAAAAAAAACTATACCTCTTCATAACATAAGTTTGGATTCATCAAAAACAGTTTTAGTTTAACAATCTCTTTCACGAATTCGATCAGCCTATTTTCAGAAAAATGTTACCCAACTGCAAAACTTTTCCACTGTTAACTTTTATTTTGAACAAAATGGAATAAAACTGAAACAAACCTGAAACAGTTATGACATAAAACACAAATATTTGAGTTCTAAATCGGGAAACCAATAGCTTTTTTATATTTTTTATTTCCAATAGCTTTTGTACAAAAATGTTTGTGCGCTCAATTGAAATGAAACTACAAACTATTTTTGTGAAATATCTTTTCATGATAAATGGCTTTTTTTTCAGTGGGGTTTAGGGACGGTTTATAAAACGACTATAGCCGTGTTTTTCGTGGAAATGGTTTATTTAGAACTTCTGTTTGGCAAAATATGTATTGATATTAGGTAAAAAAATATATCACTTGGATTGAAAGTAGGTTGTATACAATTGTGTGGGTGATTGTATACAATTAGGCCGTAATTGAGAAGTCAACATTTTACAAAACCAAGATGTTATTGTTTATCACAGCAAGCCGAATATTATGAAGTCATAATAATATCTAGCAAGTTACGTTAGTTTCAAGTTATTTACGTTGATTTGCGTTATTTTTTTTAATCACTAAATTTGTTGTATTCTCACGTACATTAATTTGCACCTGGCTTGTTATCTCTTCACCACCTTTGGTTGACTGGTAGAGAATGCCTAAGGCATTCAATCCGCCTTTGTACTTTTTGTTGCTTATAGTTTAAATAAAAAATATTCTTCTAACTGAACTTCGGTCACAGAGGTCCATCTCAATAGAGACTAGCCAAGTACACAGCAGATATGATAGTGCATAGGTATGCGCAAACACATTTTGGGGTGGGACGGCTATCTGGCGTGACCGGGGAGAGATTGCCAGGTACAGGATCCTTCGCTTGATATGTGTCAAGCCCACCGATTTCGAATTTCCGGACTAACTGATTCACTGATTGAACAGCTTCAACTTTCTATGTAACTTTTTGACAATTCAAAAGTGCCTATAAGTAGTCTAGTTTAAATAAATACTTAAAATTTTGACTGAGAAATTCCTATTGGAAAAACCAAAAAACATTTTACTTGACCTTGAAACCAAACCCAAGACGTCGCACTTGCAACCACGAGACCAACAGGGCAATTTATGAATGTTCTCCCATAAGATAAAAAACCAACACATAAATCCATACAAATTGTTTCGTCCTTTCACTCCAACCATTTATTTTATCCCCATACACAATTCCCACGTCTGAAGCGAGTACGAAACTATTCAGAACACGTTATAAATCAGGCTTGCACATAAAAGTGCAGTTGTTCTGCTGTCGCTACGTCGTCTGGTGCATCAATAGCGTATAGGGCTGCTTTGTATGCTCATTTCGAGTCCCTGTGGGTTCTGGTGCACCGCACTTTTCAACCGCATACGGTGATGTGCAAGGGACAAGTGGAAAGCGATTTTTAAAGTTTTCCTTTGAATGTACATATTTTGTTTTGTTGAAATAATATAAAATAAGACGTAGAGTGTCGTCATAAGCGTATATTCATTGTGGTTTCTTTTTCTGACGCCGAGAGATATTTTTGTCTTTCTCATTTGTTTTGTAATCAAGAATAAATATCGTGTTTATAGAAATCTAATGTAAGTTTTATTGAATATTGGCGATTCCTTTGTTGTCACTAATAACTAACGAAACTGATGCTATGACAAACGTGGCCACAAACTTATCCTATGAACATTGATTTAACCCTAGAGTGGGCGCGCTATGAGCATTTTGCCGCCCTCGCCAAAAAAACGTTAATAATTCATAAAATAATCGTCCGATAAGTTCGCGCTTTCTAATAGCTGGCCCTTCTTTCGTTGGCAACTTGTACCGAAAAGCTGGACGCCATAAGTGCGCGGGGTGCCGAAAGAGAAGAAGATGTTTACCATCAGGTGTCGCCGGGCGGCATTTTGCTCACCGCGCGCCCACTCACGTAAGTAAAAATTGTGTCATATATTTTTTACAAAATTGAAATGTAGACTATATTTAATGGTACATTTATTGTAAAACTAAATTAAACGCTTTTAATTACAGGATTTAAAAGTTTAACGTGAATAAAACGAAAAATAATAAGATTATAATTATAATGTTTAAGCCGTTTAGAATTGAAACACTAGGGCCATGGGATCCGAGCGCTCATTTACTTTTTCGGGACATCGCCAAGCGACTGGACGACTCTCTACGTGACCAGTGGCTTCGGGTCTTGGGCCAAACAATCAGCCCCATGACAACAACATGGTACTTGCCCCATTGACAGCGTACGGACGAGTTTTTTGAAGCATAATTTTTTTATAAGTTGTACAAACTTTGTTATTTAATTATTATTTAAAAGTTTTGTATTACTGTATCTAAATAAATAAATAACAAGATGAAATCTCTGAAAATGAAAATTTTAACATTTGTTGCTACGCCGTATTTGAAACAGATTGCGATGGTCCTAGTAAAGCCATATACTGCCACAAGGTCTTATAATGAGACATTAAATATTTCTTCGAGGACCCACATTGCTCGCTTTGTATCTATAGAAGAACCATCATGTACAAATCAGGAGAGCAAATGCAGTAACTGTCTAACAAAAAAAAATGACGCACGAAAAAAGGACGTTGCAGATGCTCAAAATTGCTGTGCAACAGACATTGCACATACCTATGTGAAGATTGTTATGCCGGAGCATATTCTGTAGATGTAGAAAATATATAATTTTGTTATATTTTGCCATTTTTATGAGTATTACAAAGGATAATGTAAGATAAGTCAAAAAAAGCCTTTTAAAATTTTACGTTTTCTAATATCGTTTATAAACCAAAGTTCCTATAACTAAATTCAATAAACATGATGATTTCTTATTGCTTATTAGTGTTTAACTTAAACCCTAAAAAATCTTTGGATTTAATTGCTGTAATTCTACTTAAAATGGTCAATGAAAAGGAGCGGCAAAATGCTCCCCACGCGCCCACTGACGTTCGGCAAAAAGACGCGCCCACTCTAGGGTTAAAGATTATTTTATATTAAAAATCCACATTGTTATACTACAAAGTTCATCCTGAGAGGGGGGAGTTGGTCCAAAGAGAAGATTCTGTGAAAAATGTTGTCAAAAGAGTGAGTGATATCATGACGGTTTACAGAACGCAATGAAAGAACAAAAAGTATTACACCGACACCAAGTAACATAGAACAAGGTGCAGGAAAGATATGTTTTTCACTTTCTAGTCAAAGGTATTTTTGCCATGTACGGCCTGATCAAATGACGTTTCAAAGTTTTTTACTCGTATCAAATCCTGATTCATTAGATACCATTTGCGCCATCAAGCACAAAGACAAAATGACACGAATTAAAATAAAAACTTCAAGTCGCTTTCCGCTTATAACTTGTACCACAAAAGTAAGGCGCATAACGTGCGCGCATTATCCTAGTACACGGCACGGCAACACCAGCACACTTTGTGCTATAGTCACGACTTGCACCCCTGTGCCTCTGTGCTGATCAAAATACTAAGCTGAATATTACTCCCGGGGATTTTCTGCACCAGAGCTAGGATATTGAAAAAAGAAATTGTGGCTTTACTTGATGACAGATTATAGTTTATGGAATAAAAGGTAATGACCACTAATCTCACACCACCGCGCCTGTGCGCCAAGGGTTAGGCAGAGGTGTATCAATATACACCCATAGTTTGCAGGTATATTTAGGTCCCATGTAATAAGGGGCGACCCTATTGCCATTAAACAGGCACAAATCCTAACTCCGAGCTGCTTCTGAGAATTTCATAGAAAAGCCCACTATCACTTTTTGCTTGACCTTGGAATCGATAACAATACCTCTAGCGTAGTAGTCGACCTCTAATCACAATGACCAATAAGCCTTGTCATTTCAATAGATCACCACAAAAAGGACAACGATTAGGTCTGAATAGATTAATTAATCAAATCTGTACTAATATTATAAACAAAAAGTTTGTTTGCTTTGTTAGATAATTTCTGAAACTGTTGGTCCGATTCTATAAATTCATTTACTAATAGGAAGCTACGTTATCCCTGAGTGCTTTAGGTATTATTATATAGAGATTTGACAAAAAAATTACGGTTGATTGTGGATGAAGTCGCGAGCAAAAACTAGAATTTATAATGGCATTTTAAAAAAGGTAAAGTCTGTTTGTAAGCTGTTGTCTCTGAAAGTACTAGTCCAATTACAATTTATTTTTTCGCTGAAAGAAAATTACACTATTGCCAAGTGTCTTAAGCTATTTTGACTTCAACTCAGACGAAATTGCGGGCAGAACCTAGTATAAAAAATCAAATCATATTCCGCCCAATCCTAAGACACTTTGAAACAGTTTAACGACCAATTACCACAACCCTATTGACCACAGGTTACCGTTATATTTTTGCTATAAAATTTAACGGTACCGTAACTAAGATCGCCTACAATTCTGCTGAGCCAGTTATCTTTATAGACGCGTAAAGTTTATAGTGTGTGAGCCAGCCTTTACGATGTCACGTCTTGTTGCCACACGTGTGTTGAGGGTTTTATGAGATTATGGTACCTAGAAATTAGGCGTAGGTGTGAACAGGTTACTTAGATACAAAAGACAGAATGTATTAGAGAGACTACTACAGCCTTGGGTATCTTGTGCTAGAAATTGATTATTTATTTATTATGATTGTGTATTTAAAGTCTAAATAAAATAATTTATTTTAAAATAGGTAATTAAAAACTACTTTTAAAGTAATATACCATACACATACAAATACTTTTTCAGTTCATATTTACTTTTTAAGTTTTTCTTGAACTTTACTGACATTTGTAAAGGGAAACATTGCGAAGTCTGAAATCGCCAAGTCGCCTTAAGCAAGCGTGGTGATTAATGCTCGAGCCTTCTCTGTATGAAAAGCGGCCTTTGCCTTGCTGTGGGGTAATAAAAGGCTATTATTTTTATTATTGAGCATGTGTTGAGCTGTCATTCTACAAAGTTAGGATTCACAAGTTTACTTCACATAAATTCACCGTGAGATTGGTTTTTAGTTTAACCATCATTATTATGCTCCAGTATTTTACGTACTATCAATTTTTATTCTGCGTAATTTATATACACTGCTACTATTTTCGTAATCTTCTACATGTTTACGCCAATATTTTAACAAATTAAATTGCATCTCTTACTGTTTATTTCACGTAAATTTACTTGCTGACAAAATACTGTTTATTCCACACAATTTTACAAAATCATAAATTAAATTATTCCACTTTAATTTTCCCAAGACCAGCACGAAAACTTTCATCGCAAGATTCCTCTCGAAATACAAACAGCAAAATATAACATTAACTTAAGTTACGTATTGAAAGCGTCACAATATCGCAAGTTTCGGAGCAAAAACTAACAAAACGAGCTAATTAGCAGCGTTAAGTTTGAGAAAGTTCTCACTTCATTACTGAACGGCTTGCTACCAACTCCGGAGAAAACGGGCTGAAGATAATTTTATTATTTCTTATTTATTTATTCACTAGAACTGTTTCCACGGACTTGGTTATTTATGCTTTCAGAACAAGTCTGTATTCTCGGGAAGAGAACACAAGAAGAATTATGACGTCAGCGGTTTTTCATCCATCTTTACACACTGTAAAACTCGAAAGTGATTTTAAAACAATGAAATTCGCTTTTATATACATAGAAGAAAGCTTCGTCCGATTAAATGACACAGCAGACACAGACAAAGCAGCAGAATAAAAAGTAGCGTATGTCCTTCCTTGGGATTCAAAATTACTTCGTACCTAATTTCATAAATATCGGTTCAGCGGTTTAGGCGTGAAAGCGTGACAGACAGACTGACTTTCTTTCGCATATATTATATTAGTAGGAATAAGAAAAATCACTTTACGTATCTGTCTGATAAACCGCTTAATTCTCAAAAACTACTAAACACAACACAACACAACACAACACAACACAAAATAAATTCCAAAAACTTTATATAAACTTAAATTCGTCTCATAAACTACAAACTCACCATCACAACCTTTTAAACAAAAGCAAGTAAACAACAAGCCGAGAAAATTCTACTTAACACGAAGAAGTTGCTCTATTTTCCTTTAATTTACCTTTTGAATTTTCTTGGGGGAGCTGTGTACATTTCTGCTTACCCCACGGAGCAATTTACGCGCCATCACGTCTGTGTTTCGTTAGTCTTTCTGTTCAGCTAGTTAATCACGTCTTGTAAAGCGGCGGAGTTCAACTTAGAACAAACAAGAGGGTATTTTTAAGCCAATCTCATGAATATTTAGAGTGTTGTTGTATATAATTTGATGTGTGGTTAGTCAAGTATGTAAGGTCTCTTCACATGACACTAGTGTCGTGATGGCCTACCGGTTAAGGTGCCCGCCTCTCATGGACGAGGTTGTGGGTTCGCATCCGGGCACGGGCAAATACCAATGTGACTTTTTCTAATTCATATGTACTTTCTAAGTTTATCTTGGACATCACTGACATTGGTAACCATGCCAGAGGCTCTGAGGCGGTGTTAGAAACTCTGACTCTAGGGTGTGTGGGGTCGTTGGACCTTACTCCCCACACGATAAAGAAAGAAGACATGACACTACGTAAGCGAGCGTTTTAACGCGTCATGCTCGTGAACTGATGCTGTCACGTGTTTCAATGACGCTACGTGGGCGGGCGTCTAAGCGCGTCATGCACGAGAACGGATGCTGTTAATTGAGATTTGTCACCTCTTAAAGTTGTATATCTAATCATTATCAACCTGCAACAGTCCACAGCTGTACATAGGCCTGCCTGAACATGGGCACGGGCAAGTACGTATGTGACTTTTTCTATTTCATATGTATGTATTTCCTAAGTTTATCATGGACATCACTGACATCGGAGAAGAGAAACATCATGAGGAAACCTGGTCTTACTAATAAAATATATATATTATTATTATTATATATATATGTATTCCCCGAAGGGTTAGGCAGAGGTGTACCAATGTACACCCACAGTTCGCCGGTATATTTAGGTCCCATGTAATAGGGAGCGAGCCTATTGCCATTAACCGGGCACAAATCCAAACTCCGAGCTGCTACTGCGAATTTCATAGAAAAACCCAATAACACTTTTTGCTTGACCTGGGAATCGAACCCGAGACCCGTTGCACAGCAGTCGCACTTGCGACCAAGAGACCAACAGGGCAGTAAAGTTAGTTATTAATAAAACAAGCCTAAAATTCGCTAATTCACCTCGAGCAAGTTTGGTAATCAATGTTTGTGCCTTCTTAGTATGAGAAGAGGCCTTTGCCCTGCAGTGGAACAATAATAGGCTGGCATTATTTTTGATCATTTCAAGTAGAACTTTATGTACTAAAACCATATTCACACGGTACCACAATTCACAATTTTTTTGTCGCTGCGTAATGTCACGTATGGAAACGCTCTAAGATGGGGGATTTCACGAGGCGGTTCCCGAATGCTTAATATTATAATAACAAGAACTGACAACTAGAACAAGGCGGCAGTGATTTACCGAGTGACAAGAAACGAGCGAGAATGAAGGAAGGCAGTTGGTTGATTCTTATTATTTAAGCAGAAATAGTGCTGGTCGTTTTATTTTTGTTAATTTTTCAATGGGAATGTCAAAAGGATCAACAAAAAACCTAGGTAGTATTTTTCAGCCCAAAAGAAAGACCGAAACTCTTTTGTTTTTTGGTTCCGGGTATGGATGTCCCCCGCCCTGGGGAGATGGAGTGATGTGTCAGACTATTACTGACTAAAAACCTTCCTAGGTATTCCATTCCCACACTTACGTCAGGGATTTCGAGAGCGTGCGCGCCTTTTGCGGTCTCCAAGTGCATTAGGGTGGACAATGGATTAACTTTTACTTTTTAATATTTCTTGTACTATAATTTTTTTCCTTACCAAAAGCCATACAGTTTTCAGTCCGTTTTCAGAAAATGAGAAATTTATTATCTATTCTATTGTTTCCAGGGTTAAAAGATATTTAATAATTAACAGTTATTGGTAAACTTTAAATAATTATGCTATAACTCAAAAGTAACCTTAATTAAAAATGACCCCTATTTCCTTTTCAGGATTGTATCAAGTTGCCAATCACCCTGTAAAAGAATGTTATTGTTTAATTTCCGGAGGGAAATTGCTGAGTTATGCTGAAGACAGACCTCAGCCATGTGAGAAGCTTTGGAGTCTCCGGAATAATATTTTTTTTATTCATGACGTCAGGAGCTTAACGACAATAGGTGCATAATAATTATGTTTATTATTTATTAAATATTTTATAGTAAACCACTTAATACATAGGATAACCAAAAAAAATATAATATTGGCAAATTATAATCATTATAATACTGTCCGTCTGATTTTTACCTCATCAGCGTTATGAAATTTGACAAAGAGGTCTGGCTAAAGACATAGGTAACTTTTTAAACCCTGATTTCGTTATAGACGTCCACGATATCCGACATTCTTTCTTAATAATTTCAAAATATAGCAAATTCAAATTCAAATTCAAAGCATCTATTTCAATTAGACCATTTACAGGCCCTTTTGAATGTCAAGAAGTTACAGTTTAAAGTTGAAGCTAGTTGCTCGTTCCAAAGGGTAGATCTCTATGGAGAAGAACGAGCAAGAAACTCCATGGACACTCTTTTACTTCAATTTGGTTTTACTAAATCTTGGTTACAATATTCATGTTGCTTCTATATGTGAAAACAATGAAGATGAATATTAAACAATCGAAAAATACTAATAAAGATGTAGGCAGCAGACAACATGTTACTATCCAGATAAAAACACAGTTCGTCTGCACCCGCAATTACCGGCGCTCGAGAGGACAAAGTCGCAGGAAAAGCTTTATGATCATCATCATCATATATCAGCCAATCGACTTCCACTACTGGACATAGGCCTCCCCTATTGATAGAAGGTCCTGCGCTGCCTACATCCTGCAATTTCCCCGACCTGTACCAAAAAATATATCCTGGGATATCCCTGGGACAACTCACACACGGCTATCTGATCCCAAGCTAAGCAGAGCTTGTGTTATGGTAACCAGACAACTGATATACATACTTATATAATTTATAAATACATACATAATTATAGATAAATCACACCCAGACACAGAACAAACAATCATGCTCATCACACAAAGTTTGTCCTGGGTGGGAATCGAACCCACGACCTCCGGCTTAGCAGTCAGGGCCGCTAACCACTAGACCAGTCTTTCCCAAAGTGGACGATAACGCCCCCTTGTGGGCGCTGCAGGTCTAAAGGGGGGCGGTAAGAGACACAGAGAAATGGGGACGTTGTGTAGTGGCTTGTGGGGCGATTTGTAATTTTATCTAGCTAGGACGACTCTTAGACACCGACTGAGCTGCCGACTCTCTATTACAACTTGTGAATATAAACTAGTATTAATTAAGAAATTGTTCAAACTCGGTTCGACATTTCTCTCCGTGTAGTTCATATATATGTCCTGTTTTATTTATTTATTTAAACTTTATGCACAAAAAGTACAGCCAACCAAAGGTCGTGTAAAGATTATACGGCAGGTGCAAATTATTGTACGAGAGTAAATAAAATGAAATGTACAAAAGTACAGTAGAGAGACCCCCCCCCCCCCCCTCATGACAAATTTCTAAACGGGTACGGAAAAAAGGGGGCGCTAAAAATTATTTATTCTCAAAGTGGGCAGTAGACAAAATAAGTTTGGGAACCTCTGCACTAGACCAACAGGCCCGTCTATCAAAAAAATCGTCTATCTAAAAAATCTTAGTAATACAATAATTTAGCTTCACTAGTCCTTACTTCTAAATCGACCATTCCACTTCATAACAATCCTCTAAGTTGATCAGAGTCAGCTGTATAATATCACAGTCAGCAGCAATACAGCGGATAAGCAAAAACGAGTTGTTGTTTTGACAGAACAATAGATTTATTACTCCCTAAACTGCTTAGGATTGTGTTGGATAAGTATGTCGTCCAGTGTGATGCGAAGCGACAGCTTTCTGTTCTCTTATCTGTTGAAGCTATAGTCGGCCAAATCATGAAAGATAAGAGTGAATGATTTCGATTGGTCATCGTAACTACTGTTCTCGTTTTTTACTGCTTGGTCGACATTGCCTCTAACAAGCACATTGCTCGCGAGCTGACACCTCTTTTATCATGCCATTTTTTTAAGGTACACTATTTAAAGCCTTAATTTGAATGGCAAATTATTTGCTGTGTCTGATCCGTGCTCTTTATTCAGCGATGACTCATATTAACCATTTTTTACCGCATTTACAGCAATCATTTCACTATCAATGTTTATTTATTTATTTATTTATTTAAACTTTATGCAACCTAAAGTACAAACGCAGACTTAATGCCTTAGGCATTCTCTATCAATCTACCAAAGCGCGTATTAAAGTAGGTACGAGCATTATAGGACACTATTAGAAATTGAAAAGAAAAAAAAAGAAAAAAAATAATAATGTTGCCAATTGGCCTACCCTTTAACCATGGAAGAAGCTTACGACTTAAAGCTAAAATGCATTCATATTAACTGTTAGCATCGCTTCATCTACAACAAATCCTAACAGAACTAGTAACAAGAAACAGAGCAAGTTGCAGCAACGTGCAACACAACTTGGCTGTACGCCACCGAAGCTGTAGCAAACAGATTAGGAATGTTAATACCGTAGTTTGTCTTACGTGTAACGCGGTGGCGCTGTCGGTAGCATGATCTGTGAGCTATATATTAAGCTATATCAATGCTGCTACTGGAAGACTGGCTTTAGAATTTATGTCAATGTGTTTGTTAGCTTATTGGTGTAATTGTTGTGAGTAGTTGCGTGTGGGTAAGGTTTAGGATACAGTTGTCTAGCCTGGCAAATTAGTTTGAAAGTCTGTTGATATTTTGGAGTAAAAATATGTTGAACAACGTAGCAGGTGGTTTTTTGTGGTTTCTGCCATTGAAAAAGGCCGTGAGTTTATACACTCGTATGTATGTAAATGTAAAAGAGCTGTTTAGAGAATCGATAAATTGAAAGATACAAAACTCTCTTCATGATACCGGATCCAGCTAAATGTTTTACTTGGAGCGACTGTCTATCTGACCTTGAAAAATACAAAAGTATAACAATTATTATATTTAATTAATTTTGACTTACTTAAAAGTCACTCTACACATCAAATATACGAAGTTATGAGGACTGACGTCCCAGTCGCTAGACTAACGTTACATTTACTCGTAAAACAATAATAATTATTATAAAATAGATAGACGAATGTGAAGATTGTATGTGTGCTTACTAGTTTGTATACTTACCCACAAGGTGGACAGACGACATGGTTAGATAGACCGCAGGAAGACGCTCGATGCAGGCCTCTTCCAACCGGTCCTTTTGGAAATCTATGGGGTTGGCCTATGGCCAGCAGTGGACATCCTAAGGCTGATATGATGACGACTAGCTTAAACACGCAAACCTTTTCCTTTACCTTTTTTTCCAAACCTCTTCACTTTTCTCGATCCTGCAAAAATAATTACTGATTTTATTTTAATTAAAAATATTTCAGCCATAAAAAAGTACAGTCTACAAGCGCAAGTTTAAATCACTGGAAACTTTACTAATCTCGGGACAGAACTTGGGTCTGGTTCTGGGTTCAAATAAAAAAGTCTAAGTTTCAGTTACGACCATAAAGAGGATCAGCTGAAACGGGGTTCAGGGGTTAAGTCAAATTGTTTGTCGGTTTGTGTATAAAAGTGTTTTAGAAAGATTTAAAAGTATTTTTGGAACATTTAAAAAGATCTATTTTTAAATACAAGAGTTTTTGTGCAATTTGATGACGTAGATAATATTAATAAACATACATACATAAACTCACGCCTTTTTCCCATAGGGGTAGGCAGAAACCACGGACCGCCACCTGCTACGATCCTTACACACTCCTTTCGCCTCGTCCACATTCATACATCTGGTCATACAAGCACGCCGGTTACGAATACTGCGCACCTGACCTTTCTGAAGAAAAAAAGAACCCTTCTGACCCTTCTTCAGGTCCTTTCTGAATATTAATAAAGTTTATTTTTAATCAAGATACGTTTTTTTATGGCATTGGATGGCAAACAAGCCCACGTGATGTGAAGTGGTCACCGCTACACACATATGCAATACCAGAAGCATTGCAAATGCGTTGCCATTCCAGAACCAAAGTTGAAATGTCTACATACATACTACATACCCTTCAAACCGGAACACACCAACACTGCTTTTCTTATTAAGTTTGTATGCTTTATGTATATATTTTTTAATCAACCAAAGCTTATAAATTATAATGATATTATATACAATATTCATATAAAAATAACAGCAACACTAACGCTGTCTGATTCACAATACTTTCTAAAAATAAACTCTCTGAAGATTTTATTCAACACAGCTTTATTATATGCACTCATGCATTTTTTCCCAAATCTACTTTTTGTGCCATTTATTTTCACATCGTATTCCAAAAAAAAAGTCATTTTAAGTTCCAATTTCCATTTTAATTTCAAATTAATGTTTCTCAAAACCAAAGCAAATCCGCAGTACAAACGAAGTGTAGACAAAGTTTATAGTAGTGGTTGTTATTGGATATCCCCATCGCGCGGCGGCTGCATTCCTATAGAGTTATTACTGCTACGTACCATTGTCCTTTATTACATTTGAACCCAACATGTTACCCTTCCTTCTATAACTATGCCTTGAAGATACTGTATCATTTTTGGATATTAAAATGTTGAATGGTGTATTTTGAAAGCTTTCGAGCAAATCTTGGTTAGCGATAACCGGAGATAAGGTTGCTGATTATAAAAGTACCTTTTTGGTAAATTTCATCACAATTGGTTTAGTTGTTTTAACGTGTGACGTTATAAACAAACGGTGATAAACAGAGCTACTTTCGCATAAGCGTGAATTCGAAAAAAATGTGATGGGCCGTGGAGGCCACCCACCCTCATGCATGAGACGGGCAAGTTCCAATGCGATTTTTCAATACATACATACCATCACGCCTTTATTTCCTGAAGGGTTAGGCAGAGGTGTACAAACGGTAGGTGTGTAAAATTACCTGGTACGTATAAATTTCTCGTTTACCTTAGATATGACTTAATTTTAAAATGATAATATTTTTTATACATATCTCGAACATAATCATAAATAACGTTTTATTTTTATATTAAGTTCAACGATCTATATTATATTGATTCAGGACATTGGTTTTGGCTTCAATTTCGACAACACTGCTAAGTCAGGTGTATCCCCCACATAATATCAGGTAAGCTGTAATCCCACTTAAGCTTAACTTAGCTTAGGGTTTATAGTCGTACCTGAACGCAGATGTGACCTGAGCATAAGTTAACACCTGGTCTTATTGCAATTTGCATAGATATAATATTAGTTGGCAATACTATATAAACCACGCTGTCATTAATCAAAAGGGTTAAGTAAACGCAGGATAAAATTAAATGTAAATTTTGATCAGGGTATTACTGTATTATAATCTTATTCTGTAATAATCTTATTTGCTACCTAACATCGCAATTCCGAACCATCATTACTTGCTCCTATAATAATTTAGTTTTTGTAAATTTTTAAGCCCTATAATTTTATCTTTTCACTGTTGGCTATAATTAACACTTTTTTGTAATTATTTATATTTGAATAAATTATTATTATTCTCATTTATTCATTAAATTACATATAAATTACATTTTTAAATATTAGTATAAAAAAATAAAAACATTATTATTATTATTATTCTCAATCTGTTAAAAATAACTCAAATAATAATATACTTTTTTTTTATGTTTACCGGTTTGCTTTGCTCAAGGGTTAGAATCTATCTTAAATATTTTACCGTTAAGTCCAACGTTTATTTTTTACTCTTTATACTTCAGAAAAAAAATATACCATCACGCCTGTATTCCCCGAAGGGTTAGGCAGAGGTGTACCAATGTACACCCACATTTCGCCGGTATATTTAGGTCCCATGTAACAGGGGGCGAGCCTATTGCCACTAATTGGGCACAAATTCAAACTCCGAGCTGCTACTGAGAATTTCATAGAAAAACCCAGCAACACTTTTACTCTTTATTAATTGTTTAATTACGTATTCTAATTAATATCATGCCGAATATATTGCCAATAACCAAACTCATCTCTAGACCGTACTAAAATATTCCAGAAAATAAAATCTGACTCTTTTAAATCTGTGTCCAACCTAAATCCAAAAAAGTACCTTACTCAGGTATTTAGAGACACCCTAGTCCTTACCTGCCTTAGCCAATAGTCCCTGGACCACAATGATACCCGCATAAATTGCCCCGAAGCCGGGATGATATTTGACACGTTTATGGCACTGCCACAAATCTTCAGTTCGACGGAGAGGAATAATAGGACATACTGTAGAGATTCTGGATGGCTGAGCCATATACAACCTTATTTTAATTTTAGTACTAGGTAGGCTAAGTTTTACCCGGGTTCAGTTAGTCTTTGGTTACTGCTTCGCTCTCGTGGGTCATAGCGTGATGTTTTAAAGTCTATTCTACTCTCGCGATTACGACTCGTGGTAATGGAGTAGAATCAAAAGGCATAAGTTAAAAAAAACACGCCGGAACGAAGTCGCCGGCAGAACCTAGACAATACTAATTATTATTAGGAGGTATTTTTTTTTAATGTTTGTAACGGATAGGCTCCGAAACTACTGGACCGATTTCAACCATTTCTTCACCAATATATAGCTACATTATTTTTGAGTAACATACGTTATATAATATCACGCTACGACACACGGGAGCGGAGCCTTAACCAAAGAAGTAACTTAGGGCGGGTGATATAATCACTCATAAAAGGCTATAAAACCCCAATTATAAAACTTCTTTTTCCGTCTTCCAATTTCAAAATTAAATCGTCATAGAAGAGCGATATCCCATAATCCCCTTGAGGATATGAAAACAATGTCTCTGTGCTGCCATCACTTATGTATAGGATGACTTAATTCTGTGGAAACTCGTACGGGCGTGCTGGCGAAAATCCAAACCCCCTCTACATACCTATACCTTGTCATAATTTTTGTATGGTGCCAGTGAGGGCGATTTAAAAACTAAAATAAAAGTTAGTCAGGTATAAGATTCAAGTCAACGTATAAATCAAATGCTCCATAGTATACCATACCATAGAGTATCTAATTGTGTCCAGAGTACTATAAGGAGGAGCTGCAAAAGCAATAAGTATAAACAACCTACAGTGCTTTTCTATTATAAAAAGTCAAATCATTTATTTCATTAAAAGGAGAAAGGAAGGTACTTCAGAGCTTTGCTTAATTAGCTTAACCATAAAACTAGAACTATGTCATATTATCTTATTTATTGACACTTCTAGTACCTATGTTTTCTCTTTTATCTTTTTTTCTAATTTTTAATCTTTCGTTATAATTTCTGTACATTTTTCAAAAAGTAGCCTATATTCCACACTATATCTGTGCTAAACTTTATCCCGATTCGTTCATGCATTCTGGCGTGATTAAGTAACAAACATCCATCCATCCACTTTCACATTTATAGTACTAGCCCTACACTACTCCCCGCGGTGTCACCCGCGTTCAGTTACGTCTTTTGCTACTGCTCTGCTCCCGTTTGTCAAAACTTGATTGTTTATACTTATAAACCTTCCATTTGAATTACTCCATCTATTGATGAAACCGCATTAAAATCCATTGCATAATTTAAAAGGTCTTAGTGTACAAAAATTCAATATCGCTACAAGTGGAACCCCACCCGTTCCGCTGTACAGCTTACATTAATCTTTCTAGAGACAATTTTAAAATCACCTGAGGATAGCCCGGTGTTTCAGCAATGCGCTACCTTACAATTTGCCATAAATCATAACTTTATACCTCCGATTCTTGACTAACGCTGACTTTGACATCTCTGTGGGTGGAAATATAGGTTACTTTTGAAAAGTATACCTAGGTACTTTGAAAATAAGGTCCGAAACTTTGTTGGTAGGTATTTTATGATCTTCGTTTTTGCCAACACGATTGGCGCAGTGGCTGAGCCATTGTCTACTGCGCTGAGTGTCGTGGGTTCGATTCCTGCACGGAACAAGTATTTGCATGGTCTAAATATAGAAAGTATATATGTTTGTAAACGCATCCACCATACAGATGAAATTCCTAAAAGGGCAACGATTACTTTTTTTAAAACAAACAAGCAAACAAAAACTTCGTCCTCGCGATTTTTCTTACGGATCCTTATTTTTTTTGTTTTTGCTATAGTTGCCATAGAAACTCATCAGAAAGAAAATCAAGTGACCTCCTATTACGGTTCAAAAGATACGGGGCCCCTGTGATAGACGGACAAACAGTGGATTCATAGTAATAGCATATTTGTACGGAACCCTAAAAAGTAACTAAAACCTGCTCCTGTTCAAAATGTAAGACATTCAGGATAAGAAATTCATCTTTTGTATTATGCTAATTTCCAACTAAGTTGAAACAAAATTGACTATAACACTAAGGCTCACTTGCACCAAAAATGTAAGTCAAAGTTAATTGCTTGTTAATTTTGTTATTTAACCTCATGTTAGCAACTTACTCTGAGTTTAGTTTTTGATCCAAGATGACCTTAGAATTACAGTGAATAATGTATAACCTGGTTTTAAGTCAGTACTCAACACCAGGATTCAGGAGATTCAGTAATCTAGTTAAGTATTTGGTGCAAAGCGGCCTTAATTAATCAATCATTTATTTTATAAATGAGTGAGTGAGTAATGAGTGGTGGATTCACAGGTGCCTCTTAATGGTCTAATTGAAATAAATGATTTGACTTTGACAGGTAGGTATATCAGGTACTAAAATAAGAATTAAAAAAATATGTTTTGCCAATGGCACTTATAAAATTGAGGCAAATACAAGCAAATTACATACATAAATTACTATGAAGCATGAACCACCCTTACCACCGAACCCCCCTCCAACCAAGCTTCCATGACACCTCCCTCCCCCCCACACTTTGACATTCTAATGTTACAGCAAACTTTGTTTAATCTCATGTTAACAACTAAGTCTGAGTTTAAGTTTTTGATGCGAATGGGCCTAAATATTATAAACGCTACATTACACTTCGGGGCTTGTATTTCTTGTATTATAATACAAGCCAGGCTTGTCGTGGTCTTAAGGGCTTTTATGACTATAACGAGGCCGTTTGGGGACTTGCTCCACCACGCGGCTCCGCTCTCATGAAAGACTACCATTTTGTACTTAATTAGTGACGTCACTGTGAAATAGTTACTTATTTGCTTATGACGGTTTATGTACGTAGTTCCGTAGTTGTAATGTCGTTTTGAATTGAATTTGTCGATTTTTGCGTGTTTTATTTTATGTATAGCGAATAAACATCATAGTAATTACGGTAATATCGGTTATTTTTATGAAAAAATCGTAAGGTCCAGAAATACACAACTAACTATTGCCCGCGACTTTGTCTGTGTATACGTCAGAATTAAACCAAAACCCTTAATAATCCCACGAGAACTCAAATACGGAATTAAAACTGGTATGTGTGCCAAATTCCAACTAAAAAGTAATAAATATTCATCTATCCACACAAACTTTTGCCTGTAGCTATAACAATAGTTACTTATGATAGTAGGAAGTAGGATAAACAAGAAACAATTCTTCAGCTTTCGAAATTCGTTCAAATAGTGGCAACACAATAGCTTATAATTTTTTTAAGAATTTAATCAAAATCGGTTTATCATTTACGAAATGGTAAAACAACATGCATTCAAATAAAAGTTAAGTTCATGACCAAAAAACAAATTCTATAAAGATATATGGCTACAACCATTTCTAGAAGCGCTATAATTTTTTACTCGTAACTACAACCCAAAGGAAGCACGTACTACAATATCCTAAGAACGACCTAACCCACGATGGAGCGTTAGATCTGTAACCGATGAGCTATATAAATAAAATAAATGCTCCTGTCCCGGCTCTACCCCGGGACATTATTCAAGCTAAATCCCGGGATTTACAGGGACTCCCTGCGAATCTCTTAACATTACCGTTAAATTGTTTTATGGCGGGAAAAATTGCGGATGAAATTAAATTTCTGGATGTTATAGACATTTTTGTAATTAATTTTTAGATAAAGGATAGTTTTATGTGAACTTTTTTGAGTTACCGACATAATTATACTAGCCTAGAAAGAAAGAAAGAATGAAAGAAAAACTGTTTATTCACGAGAAAGTAACACACATAATGTACAAAAAAAGTTATTTACAAAATCCGAAAACAAAAACAAGGTCAGTTTATTACCTATCGTTTGTAAAGAAACAAACAAGGAAAGAAAAAAAAGAAAGAAAGAAAGAGAGAAAGTAAGAAAGAATGAATGACAGTAAGAAAGATAGAATGAAAGGAAGAAAAAAGTAGATGTGTCCATAATATGTGCCCAACGACTGCGCAAAAATAATAATAAATAAATATAATAAATATCTTAGGACAACTCACACACGGCTATCTGATCCCAAGCTAAGCAGAGCTTGTGTTATGGTAACCAGACAACTGATATACATACTTATATAATTTTATAAATACATAAATATTATAGATAAATCACACCCAGACACAGAACAAACAATCATGCTCATCACACAAAGTTTGTCCTGGGTGGGAATCGAACCCACGACCTCCGGCTTAGCAGTCAGGGCCACTAACCACTAGACCAACAGGCCCGTCATGGAAATAATGATGGAAATGGAAAATATCTCTTGTAATTGTCATTATAAAAATACATTTTAAAAAGACAATTAACAACTACATGCATAAGTATCGGTCACTAATCACCCCATACATCCCCACACACATGAACCCCAACAAAGTTACACAACTCCCATTTCATTCAGCACACACGAATCCGAACGTTCATTGAAAATTAACTACTTGGCCGAGCTCAAAGAAAACTTCTCCGGTAGAACTAACGCTGTGAACAGTTGCCGGTCGGAGTTACATCTACATGTAATCAGCTGTGCAAGTACTTGTGAACACCTACGGTTGAGACAAGTTGAGCAAAGGATTGAGTACCTAACTAAGTACCTAGGTAGTTAGTTGGATTGAATTTGAAAAAGGCTGTTTATTTATCTATACTGGCTTATATCTACACCTGTGAATTAGCATTGCCATCCAACGTGGCAATGCCGCCAGTCTTTTGGGCATTTTTCCAGTTGACGGCGTTTTTGATGCCATAAGGTTTTAATTTCTTTCTTCTTTTTTAATATTAATGCTTTTTATGTTATCTTATTTTAAGATTGTAAATAATTAATCATGTAAATCTATACCATCACGCCTGTACTCCCCGAAGGGTTAAGCAGAGGTGTACCAATGTACACCCACAGTTCGCCGGTATATTTAGGTCCCATGTAATAGGGGGCGAGCCTATTGCCTATTGCTTTCTATCTATAGAAATAAATAATTCTATCCTAATATAATAAAGCTGAAGAGTTTCTTTGATCGTTTAAATGAGCTGATCTCTGGAAGGACCAGTCGGATTGGAAGAATGTTTTTTGTATATAATAGCCAGATTCATGAAGAATAGTATAGGCTATATAACATCACACTACGACGCATGGAAGTGAAGCAGTAACCAAAGACGTGACTCAACGCGGGTCGCGGAAAAAAGTTAGTTCTTTTATATTAAAGGACTCCAACTAGATTCAATTGTATTTTTCTCTCGTAAATGACCGTCTAAAGTGCCTTCCAATGGTCTAATTAAAATAAATGCTTTGACCTTAAAATGCTACTTCAAAAGCTAGTCTAAGCGTAAAAACATTCAGCTGGTTGCCCTAAAAAAAAATGTACAACACAATTAAAATATATGCACCAGCCGATATTTTTTTCACATTTTAGAGTTCAAATTGGTTCCAGTTCCATAGTAAAGATTGTTTGTGTATGTGTGATGTTTGATGTTCTAACACTGAAATATAAGGTGTTACCAAAATATCTGCCACGGATTTAATGGGAGGTAGTATTGTGTTTAAAGATTACAATAGTGAAGAAATTTCATACCCCAGAATAGTTAATTCAATTTGAGAAAATAAAGTAATTTAATAAACATTGACTCTAGTCTGCATAACGCGGTTCACAAATAAAAAAAATATGACACATTATCAATAATTTATCTTTACTATTGTAATCTATAAACACAATACTACTTCCCATTATATCCGTGGCAGATATTTTGGTAACACCTTATATATACCTATACCTTCTTAACTAACTACGTATAATATAAGGACCTATAGCTGCTCCAAAATTGTATCCATGCTTACATGACGTAGATCGAACGCCACTGGGATCTCAGCCCACACCGTGACCTATTTAATCGGTCTACTCCCGCCATCTTTTTCTAAACATATCTCAACAAGTACTCACGCGTCCTTATGCCTCCTAAATTATAATAAGACGCAAAAAAACAGAAACATAAGTTAATCCAGCGGCCATATTTCTTGGAGTAATAACAAATATTTATTTGGCCTAAAAGGGCAAGTCTTGGAGCACCAGCTTGGCTGCCCGCCAGACTGTTTGCATTGGAAGACATTGGTATGCCAGAGGACCTGAGGTACTGTGTTCACACTTGGTGTAGTAAAATGTTGAGTAAAGATTTTATTGGATTTTGGTAGAACGAAAGAAAATACCGCTTCCAACCGGTATTTTTGGAAACGTATGGGGGAGGCCTATATCCAGCAGGGGGCGTTCTGCGTTTGATATGATGACGATGATTAAAAAAAAATAACATGAGTATAATAAACGAACTGCTGCGACTTCGTCCGCGTGGCTTATTTACACTTTTGGTTACTGCTCCGTTCCCTTAGGCCGTAGTGTGATGTGATGACTCAGTAATAATGTAGCTGAAAAGTGGGTAAAATCGGTCCAGTGGTTTCGGAGCCTGTTCGGTGCAAACAAACAAAAAAAAATATTTTCTCTTTATAATATTCAGTTACAAAATTCGGCATACGGGGTGTAACAAGACACATCACATAGCTGTTAACTCCGCATAGTGCCCATCAAACTAAGTAACTTTTTGCAAAAAAATATTGCAGAGAAAAATATCTATTACTTTTATATTTTAGTATGAAAAATCATTGTTTTTGATATGGTTGCATGTAAAAAGTATATGGTTACACGAGCCTGTTCTGTTTAGTTTAATTTAGATGTACTTTTCAAAATTGGTTTTCGGTGGTATTGGTCCTAGGTTCGATTCCCAGGTCGAGCAAAAAGTGTTATTGGGTTTTTCTATGAAATTCTCAGTAGCAGCTCGGGGTTTGGATTTGTGCCCGGTTAATGGCAATAGGCTCGCCCCCTATTACATGGGGCCCAAATATACCGGCGAACTGTGGGTGTACATTGGTACACCTCTGCCTAACCCTTCGGGGAATACAGGCGTGATGGTATATTATATATTTTTTTTGGTTTTCGTAAAAAATACATAAGGAAAAGTTGGAACTTTGACCTTCAATATATTTTCTCCGTAACCGGATGGGGATTTAGTTTTCTTTGTTATAGTGAACCTTTTATCCAATATTGTCGTCATTTACGCCCGAGCAATAGCGAAAGGGTTACCTTATTACCATTTACCGTTACATTAGAAAAATAACGTTACAACGCTATCGTTATTTTAACGTTAGCGTGACATAAGCTCGGTTATTTCTCGTTAAATATACCTAAAGCAATGTAGACAATCGACATTTATACAACAGTCATTTCGAGCTAACACAAAAACTGCCATTACACGATCAAAGTTTTTCTAATCTACATCTGCACTATCTACTGCATCTACACTAATATTTTAAAGAGAAAAGATGTGTACGTTTGTATATAACGAATAAACTTAAAAACTACTGGTCCGATTCCAAAAAATATTTTGCCTTTAGAAAGCTACAATTTCACTGAGTAACATCACGCTACGCCTCACGGGAGCAAAGCAGTAACCAAATGAGCGTGAAATAAACTATCATCCGCGTGGCTTATATCAGACGCGGGTAGTTCGCTTAAAAAAAATAAAAAATAAAAATATAGTCCAAGTACCTGGTACTGAGAAATTTAGCAACCCCTTTTTCAAACTAAAAACCTAACTCAGAACTTAAATCTATTGCAGAGAGACGGTTAAAAATTACGTAAAAAGTTAAGGCAAAGTTCCCACCGCGGCTGTCAGTCCGTATTTAAGGGGAATCAGCGCTGCTTGGGGGGGATTTTGGCACGATTCTCTAAGAAAACTTTACACTTTATTCCTTTAGGGTAAAACGAGTTAACTGTTGCTGTCAAGTACCTATCAGTGTAATTCAGTTAAATAATATAATAGAATTTTATTTTAGTTTTGGCAAAGATTCAGTACATATACGTGGTTGACTTGAATTAAAATTAAATTATCAAAAACTAGTACCTATATAAAACATCGCAAAATATTTATTACAACCTAGCGTACCGCCCCGGCTGCGCACAGGTACAAATTTTGAATTTGCAATATTTTTCTTTCATATAAACCTTGTCCGGAAAATGACGGACCCGACAATAAAATAATCATCCAAATCGGCCCAGCCGTTCTAGAGGTTTGCTCTTAGCGATTTGCTCTTAGCTTACTGATATACTGATAATGAATGTCACTGTAATCTAGAAAGCCTAGATCAGTAGTAAGCTAAGTAGGTGATGATAATTTCAGACTAATATTATAGTTTTAGCGTCTTGATAACGTTGACTATTTATTTAATACCATTTTAAACATAAAATACTAATAATTAACCTGAACACAAAACTTATAAAAAGGTTATAATGAAATTACAAAATTTGTAGGCAGGTAAAACTTAATAAAAAAAATGACAGTCTAAAAAAAATCACCTACGAACAAAAAAGGAAATTCAATTTTTAACACGTAATTTTTAAAAACCCTATTCAATTTTAGTTCACCCAAGGCTTCGGCCAAGTTGTAAAGATTAGCCAAGTTACGCCGCGACCAAGTTCCCTCCAGTAACTTGTGCAGTTTAAAAATGGAATAAAGGTTTACCTTGTGATGTAAAACCGAAGTTTTTTGTAGTATTAGCAATTCTATTGGTTGGCTATGGTGATTACTTTGATATCGGTTTTCAAGAGACTTTCAATGTTGTTTTGAATTTGAAAATTTGTCAAATTGACTGTAGATGATTTCAATTTGCATTTGTAAAAGTGAAATAAAGTATTGAGACTACAATATGAAGTGTTAAAAAACACATGAAATAGCCGTTAACTGCGCATGCTATCCATGAAACTTAGTAACATTTATCGTACCTACATTATTGCTGGGAAATAACTTTAATATTTGGTGTAAATAATCGCTTTTTTGCGTAAAGGCGAAATATTAAGCACGCAAAAAAAATGTTGACTGAAATTGGTTTATGCAATAGTGCAGGGATCGTGAGAGTGTTTAAAGCTTGGTAGGTAAAAGAGGTATTTTTAACAGATTGATACTCAGATTAAAATTCGAACGTTTCTAAAAATACGGGAATTACCAATGAGAAGGCCAATTCTACTAATTAAAAACATTCAAAATCTAGTCAATTTTACAAAAAAAATGGTATATTAGAAGCATTTTAAAATTCGATCATTCACACATGAATAGGTACGGTAATTGCTATTACGCCAACTGGCAGCTTATACACCGACTATACTGTAAGCCACACAGCTTTGAACCCTCGTTCCTCTCAAACGTCAATCCTCATCCAATTTTCAGATCCTGCAGCAGAACTCAACGTCATATCCTATCGACGCAGTAGGTTCCATTCAAACCTCGTCAAATATTCCCATTGTCTTTGCTAGCCATGTTCTCTGGCAGTCTGTTCGGGGTCTTAAATAACTAAGTGAACTTGGCTGTAATAAATTAAGGAGTTGAACTCTTGACGAGAATTTTGTCACTCATAGTTAGTGGTTGATTATACAGTTGGCATGGAACGCGGTCAGGGTAATTTTATAAGTGTTAGGGTTATCAAATGGTTGGACAGGTTACTGAGCGAAATTAGTGGTTTTTAACTAGAATAATGAAGGTTTTTAGATGAATTAAGGTGTTTTAGTGACACTTATAAAGCCTGAAATCGCCAATCCGCTTGGTGATTAATGCGTGGCTTTGCCCAGCAGTGGGACAATAGAAGGCTAGTATATTACTTACTATTATAAATGCAAAAATTTGGATAGATCGATGTTTGTTACTCAATCACGATTCTGACTCCTGAAATACAGATATTATATGTAATGAATGTTATGCAAATAAACAATTCTTATTCTTATTCTTATAATAGCTGATCGGATATGGATGAAATTGGGCACAGAAATAGATTATAGACTAGATTTTATCCCAGAAGGATGTGCGGTTGTAGTGGGATAATTATATCAACTATGACGAGGAAGGAGTTGCGAGCAGAATCCGGAAAAACGGAATCCGCTTTATTCTCACATTCATCTGATTCAGTCAATTTTTGTATGTCCTAAAATTGTTTTATTTAATCAATTTTTTGTTTTATCTAACTAATTATAGACTATAAAAATAAGCGTTTACATAATTGTTTAATTATTTTGTTTATTAGCGTTTATCTCAAACTCAATGAACTTGAATATCTCTAATCAGATAGAAGAAGATACTCTACTCTATTAGGATTAAATTCTCAAATGTAATATCGATAGTTGAATAGCGGGTATATTAATTAAATTAATTTAGTCGTAATACCAAGTGGGTTAGAATTCTAATTTGATTGGATTGCTGATCTTAGAATAGTGTATTCCCATCGGAATGCAGACATGGATACAGATATGTCTAATATTAGTTATACGTCAAATTCCATAAATTAATGTCATGTGAATCAGTTATATTCTATTATAGAGCTAATAAAGAAGGTTGTCTGATAGGAAGGTTGGTAGTAATAAAGGCTTTTTTTTTTTTTTATAGACGGGAATTCATCAAATAACTTCCCCCGCCCTGGGCGGGGCGGGAGGGAGAGTCAGACTTTTACTGACTAAAACCCGTCTATGTTCCTTCATGTGCCCTTTGCGTTCCGGGGGCGCGGTATCTCTTTCGAACAACCCGCAGAGTAATAAAGGCTAGCATATAGTTTAAAAAAGATGGCTAAGGGTGAGCCGAATTTACACTCAAAGTTTTCTGTATCACCGTACAAGATTTAACAAAATTAACTCGTTTCGTTTATTTGTTTTTGTTGCTAAAGCGGCCATACTAAAATACACTCTGTGAAAAAATTAAGTGCCTACTTATTACAAATACGCAAGGTACAGTTCTGTGACAGATACGGCCCGACCAACAACGGAGTCTTATCAAAAAGGTTCCATTTGGCACCCTTTGGATATAGAACCCTAAAAATGGATGGGAATTGAAATTTAAAATAACTTACTTAAACTTGGTAAAGGGTAAAATAACAGCATAATTTTATTATGTTACCTAATAAAATTATGGAAAATAAAGAAAGATTTTCTTTTAATTAACACAGAAAAAGATTATTTAATTTAAATTACAAGACAAAAAACAACAATGAATGTCAATCTCATTTGATAACTCAATAATAATATTCATTGCGGTATTCACGTAATAGAGTAGACACACTTTTCAAACAAATAAAGCAATGAATTTTCCGTCAAAATCCTTCAGATTGAGATAGCAAGTACGCAATGAACCCACAAGTGTAGACTTGTAATACCAGCATATTTTTTGCCACTAATCAGCATTTTCTCGAGTTTTCACCTAAAAGAGACGATTATTATCTCAAGTAAAAGTTCTTTTTATGCGAAAATTTTAATGTTTCATAGCTAATGACTTAGAAGTATGATTAGGATTTTTTTTGTGCTAATTACCAGGTTTACGGACCTAAGATAAAACTGTTTGAGCGAATTTGAAATGTTTTCTGACTACCAGTAGGTTCAATTTAGATATTTATGAGAGAGAATTGAAAATTATTTTTCAATTTTCTAGAAAGCCTTGGGCAAGAGTTTTCTGCTTATTTTGTAAAATTGTTGTTTCGATTTTTATAACACTGTAGACTGACCACTAGTTTCAATTCTGTGCCATTTTCAGGTATCAAAAATGCAATTCCCGTATTAAAACAAAAGTTCACAGATGAATCTCAGTCTTAGTCTAAAATACCTTCCTGCATTTTGAAAATAAAGGTATTAATTTTTAAATATAATTAAACTACTACTTTTAATACTTTTTAACCTTTTAAACCTTCCTTGGACTTAAAAATATTTCAAAACCAAAATTAGACAATGCGGTTCAGCCGTTCTCGAGTTTGTGTGAGACTAATAAACGTCAATTCGTTTTTATATATATTTATTTATTTTTTATAGTTTTAGTTTTTTTTTTATAAAGATGTATTTTAATATGTTATAGTGTATTTAGTTCTAATATATTACTTATAGCCTCGCTTTGATTTTTTTACTGCCAAGTGGTTATAATTTAGTATGTAAATAAAAAAATTCAATTTTACTATTACTTTACTTCAACTGACGAGTAACAAGTGACAAAGCCCAAAAATGATAAACGTTTTCATCGTCCACGTCTACTCTATTTTTAACCAAGCAACAAAACTAAAAACATTTCGTATTTACCGTCGACAGTGGCCGTCGTACAGTAAATTATAAAGGCCGGTAAAAACTAATGTCAACAGTTAAGACCCCCAGGGGGATAGCATTCTTTAGATTTATTTTGGGTATACATCGAGGTAGAAAACATTTTGTTTCAACACATTTAAATAGGGACATTTTTAACAAAATAGTATCAATAATACCAGCCTATTATTAACCCATTGTAGGCCAAATGCCTCTTCTCATTCAGAGAAAGCACGAGCATTGATCACCATGCTTGCTCAAGGCAGATTTGCGATTTCAGAAATATATCTCTACATAGTATAAATAAAACAAAGTCGCATAACGCCGTCTGTTCCTCTGTATCTTTTAAACTTGGCAACGGATTTGAATGGTGTCGATTTTGTTATGCACAAGCTAAAAGTAATTTAGCCTATTTCTATCTTTTTCTCTCCAATCAAACAAGAAAGGGACGGACATGAATAAGACTTGTCAATTTTAGTTGATCTTAAACCTCTATACAATTATAGTTGACATTTCAGAATGCATTGATTAAAAACACGGAAAAGTTCAAGGCAAAACTAATTTGACATCTCTAACTTAGTTCTAAAATATCACCGTCCTTTTCTATCGCTGTATGTAAGAGATGTCAATTCTCTAATTTTAGTTTAGTTTGTGAACAAGGGAATCGGCACCATTCTCATCAATAGATAGAGTAGATTTATGAACACAATTTATACATACAAAGCATCACGCTATGTCTAATGAGAGCGGAGCAGTTACTAAAGATATAGCTGAACGCGGATGACACAACGAGGTATATAGCTACTGAATTATAAGTGCAAGTTTCCTCACGACGTTTTCTTACACCGATGTCATCGATGTCCGAAGATAATCTTATAAAGTATATATGAATTGTCAAAGGCACAAAATGGGATAAAGGAACAAAATAATATTCTTTCAACAACTACCAAGCAAAATATCACATCTATTTTAGCATTCGTAAATCCCTGCATATCAGGTAGGAGCAGACCCTAACCCTTATGACGTCAGCATTGCTGTGACGTTGGCGCTGAGTTATTGCGGTGTCATAATTTTAATGCCTTCTAAACTTCCCTTTTAGCCCTTTGAATAACATGCAGGAGGTAGGCAGAATTGTAAGTGGTATGACGTCCAGTTTGTGGCAAGCGGCAAGAATTATGTAAATACGGTGGAAGAGAAAATACCGGTTTGTAGGGTTTTTTTTTATTTTTTTTTTTATAGACGGGAAATCATCAAATAACTTCCCCCGCCCTGGGCGGGGCGGGAGGGAGTGTCAGACTTTTACTGACTAAAACCCGTCTATGTTCCTTCATGTGCCCTTTGCGTTCCGGGGGCGCGGTATCTCTTTCGAACAACCCGCAGCCCCGGCAGGCATCGGCCCTCAGTGGCCCCATCCAGTTTTGCTGACATCTCTTTGAGGCGCGCGTGGAACACGAACGCGCCGTCGACACGGTCTGTCGCTAGTGAACGTACGGACGGTGAGCTACCCATTGCTCACCGTCCACAGACCCGGACATTGGAACTATAGACTCTTTCGGTTAAAACATTTGTGGAAGTGTGGTTGTCTCCTAAAGTTATTTACACATACACACACTCAAATAGAAATACAAATTGCGAATGAAATGAATGAAAATCACTAATTGCGTGTGTTGTGTGTTTCGTTACATACGAAACACACAACACACGCAATACATTGCAAACATCGCATTGATGCATTGATATATTGCATATGCGACTGATGAGCGTGGGTTATTGGATTTTCGTAATTCGATGCAAGATCAAGAACCGTTCCAAATTGTTTTCAACCACACACAATTTTCAACACTGTTTCCACTGAAATTAAATTCTTGTTGAAAACAGATGTAGTTAGTTGCTATACTATAAACTGTTGTGTACCTACATACGAGTAGTTTCTGCGATTAAGTAATCTTGTGAGCCATTATTTTTCCATGAGCTCTGTTTACCTTAGAAATACAGGTAGCGTGTTAATTACTTCGTGTTCTGAGATCCCAGTGTCACTAAACACACCTCATTTTAGTACGGCTTAAAAAAAATGAGATGATACTTAAGTATAGTAGTAGTAGTATGCATCCATTTTTTTCTAATAGCATTTACAAAGGTGTCATGATTGCTTAGTGGTTATGATACCATCTTCTCATGCATATAGTTGCATTATTTGTGCCTTGCGGGTGCAAGGGCAGTAACAATATGAGTTTTACAGTTCAATGGTACAGACAGCGTCATCAACTGGCTACCCCTCTTGCATTAAAATTCGTTCGAAAAGGGGGTAAAGAGTTGATGACGCTAACCGTACATGCAAACGGTATTTCACTCACTTACATCCAGGTAGGCTGGATTTTTTTATGTTTTATGGGAGAAAAACATACATTATTGCTAGATACTGCCATAAATAATACCATAATAATGATGCCATAATAATGATGATGCTTAATGCCATGCCATGCCATTGGCATTAAGTCCGCCGCTGTACATTTTGTGCATAAAGTGTTAAATAAATAAATAAATAAATACTTACCGCAGTCCATAACTCCTGCCGGGGCTGCGGGCTGTTCGAAAGAGATACCGCGCCCCCGGAACGCAAAGGGCACATGAAGGAACATAGATGAGTTTTAGTCAGTAAAAGTCTGACACTGCCTCTCGCCCCGCCCAGGGCGGGGGAAATTATTTGATGATTTCCCGTCTTTTAAAAAAAAAGACCATAACTCCAGCCAAACATTTTAAATCGTCTGCAAGTACGCTTATCTCCTTGACTACCTATTCCTTTATTTATTCTCAAAATTTCAGCCATGATTAAATGTCGTTGGTTGAATCACCCTGGGATCTTGGACCATCAGTAGCAAGAACCTGAAAACAAAAGAGTACCACTACACAATATCTCCCAGTTCTGTAACAGTGCTACAATAAACTACAAAAATACTATCACCAACTTTACTGCGCTTATGTGAAACAATACTCGGTTAAAAATGTTGGATACAGTTGTTTTTATTCAAATGTCTTCAGGGATTATCCAACGTGGTGCGATTTGCGGAATCAACTGTGAAATGAGCACTTGGATTTTTCAAGCGCAAATCTACTCAAAATATATATATATATTATTATATTACTTGCATCTGACTTTACTTCAGAATGAACCCAAACTTCTCACGAGGACAGAAAAGTCCCCGAAGGGTAAAGCAGAGGTATACCAATGTACACCCACAGTTCGCCGGTATGTTTTTAGGTCCCATGTAGTAGGGGCGAGCCTATTGCCATTAATCGGGCACAAATCCAGACTCCGAGCTGCTACTGAGAATTTCATAGAAAATCCCAATAGCATGTGCTCGACCTGGGAATCGAACCCAAGACCGTAACACAAAAGTGAGATTAAAATTTACCAGCTAGATCAATTTTTAAATATCTGACAAACAGCTTATTCATCGGTTTAAGCATGAAAGAGTAACATTTTTGGTCTGCATCTTGCAAAACTAGTCAACATAAACAGCATCTTAAAGTACTATATTTTTCCAAATTTTCGCTAAAAGTCGGTAAAAAGAAAATGTGTAATGACGTTTGGCATGGCTCGACAGGGGCCAGTGAAATCTGCTGAAACTCGTCCAATTACAGCGGGAATGTTTTCAGACAGCTACAGTACCGCTGCGGGTAGGGTGACCACTAGCTACTTGGTCGAGAGACAAGAATGATGGAAGAGAGAAAGATTGTGAACTAGTTCGAGGCCTAGGACTTTACTTATTTTAGGTTTTTTTTACCCCCGACGCAAAAGGAGGGGTGTTATAAGTTTGACGTGTCTGTCTGTCTGTCTGTGGCATCATAGCTCCCGAACGAATGAAGCGATTTCAATTTACTTTTTTTTGTATTAAAGGTGATATATGTGCGAGTATTCTTAGACATGTTTGATGAAAATCAGTTAGCAGCAGTCTATAAGTTATGGGGGTGAAAGTGGGGAAGAAAAACTAAAGATGATTGTCATGTGAGTTATTAAATTATTAGGAACCTATGTATTTACAACTTAACAAAATCGACATTATTATAAGTATGTACCTATAAAAAGAATAAAATAAAATATATTTTTTTAAGTGTGTACTTTATTTATTAACATTATTCAATATTTAAAAACTTTAAATAAGATAATATAAAAAACAACATTAATGAAAATAAAAAGAAGGAATTAAAAGTATATGGCATCAAAAATGTTTGTAAATTATCTTACCTAGTTAATTAGTATAATTCAATAATTAATTTCGAATAAACCATTAACAGGCATTTTTGAATTATCTGTCTGAAAGCTATCAGAAAGCTAGTTACTCGTTTCAAACAATAAGTTGCAATGGAGAAGAATGAGTAAGAAACTCCATTAGCGCTCTTTCAAAAACAACTGTACTTAGGATATTTTTGACGTACCTATAAATCAAAATTAACGGCGAAATGCACCTGCCAACTTGAACTCAAGCTCATACATCACACGGTCAGTTTTCGAAATCCCATGTGACTGAAAATTCAACTAAGAATTATCTAATGCACTCCGATCAATCAATCTTGCTTTGTCTAACTTCGGTAACAAACTCGAAACTCGCATTTGAACCAATCACCACCGTAAAAGCATTCGATTTGAGTCGATTTTCAAATTGAAAAACATTGATTATTCACTAGAATTTTAGTTTAATGGTGTACTATAAAAACAAACAGAATCTATCAACCATTGATATGAATAGCCTTCTATCTAACGAAACAGGTTTGGTTTTTTAAACATAGATCTAATTTACGTTACCTTTTCTCTGCGCACTTGTGCTAGACCCTCACATAATTTCAAATACTTTACAATTAACTTTAAATAATTTGAAGATATCTAAATAAAGAACAAAATAATTATAATAGCATACAAGTATTCTAAAAACATTATAACCTTTATATAAGTATTGTGTAAATCACATTAAAAAAGTTAAATCTTTTGTTTCTTTTATTGCATTATTATATGCATAACGGTGCTGGTTGCGTTATTACACAATTGTTATATTTTATCTGTGGTAGTATTAAGCATTATTACGCAATTGTTTGTTGTCCTAAAGAAAAAAAAACTTATGAAGAAGCTCTCATCTATCTCATCTTATCAAAAATTTCTATCAATCAACATAAAAAGTCCTATCCCTACAATATCATGGCCACTTCTCCGTAGAGGCATAACAATGCATTTACCAATGAATCGGTATTTTGAAAACTATTCACGACTGACTCGATTCTATCCGTTTCTGTTCACGTGTCTGACATTCCACGATCTTTGAACGATGCAGCTTCAGAAGATGTTAGAACGTTCAAAAATTTTCAATCAACGGTCAAAAGTTTATTGTAATCCATGCTTTAGAAGTTGAATCTTCTTCTCTGTCGTGTCGATGTCTTGATTCTTTTTTTTGTATTATTTAATCACAGATGCATTTATAAACTATTAACCTTTTGTCATGTATACCCGACAAATGAAAACAACTTTTTGTTTTGAACACAAAGTAAATATACTAATATAAGTTTTGCTGTTCCTTTTTCGAATTATTTAATCCATTTTTTTTTTAGTTATTTGCGCTGAATTTGTGCCGTGGCATGGAAGGCGCGTCGATGGATTTACGCTCTGGCGTTCAAGGTTAAACTCACATAAACTCACAACTATGTACAAGCCATAAAAACATTCGTTCTATGCATCTTGCACGCAATTTTGAATTTTATTTCAGTTCCGTATTAGTTCATTATCGGCTAATAAATAAAAAAAAAATCCCGGCCATTATTTTTCCCTTTACTATAACATCCACATTCCAGGTAACTTCTTTGTATTAATAAATCTATCAGACATATTAACTAGTGAATGGAATTTATCATCAAAGGCTCCAATTATGGAAATTCCCAGAACATGGGAACTATTGATATCAAAGAGAAACAATTTCTACAGAATTGTGACAAGTCAATTGCTATCGGCCATTTTGTTGTCAAGTTTGTGTATTGAGTATTCGTTCGTATGGTAAGCAAATACATTTTGGGATTTTTGATGGTACCTCTTTTTTACTCACTAGCTTTTGCTAGCGACTTCGTCTGCGGGGAACTCAAATTTATAAGAATCACCACCGCAAAAAAAAACTCAGTAACAGGCCGGAGTTTGGAGGTTGGTGGTGTGACACGCCCGTGCCTTGGAAAGCACGTAAAGTCGTTGGTCTTACATCTGATCTCTCCCTGGTTGTGTCGGATTTCCGTCGAGAGAGTTAGGGAAGAGGGACTGTACCTGTGTCTGCGCACACACTTGTGCACTGAAATAACTCCTGCGTACTTGGCTAGCTGCTTGCGGCTTGGCTAGTCTGTATTAAGATTAGCAGCCATGGTCGGAATCGGTCTGGAAAATACAGACACATTAGTCTCATTAGGTAGTCCTCATTACGAAATTCATCAATATTCATTCATCAGATTAGAACAACCTAAACCTGAACAAATCCTCCAATTGCAACCCTCTGAGGTCGACGTACCGGCAATCGGTGTATCCTAAAATATCCCCAATGTTTAATACATAAGATGTATATTGGAATGTAAATTCGCCATATCCCCGTGTAGGGATGCCAAATATTTTATCATATTTCTTACCGCGAAGTTTGGCGACTGCAAACATGTCAGGCACAGCCCTGAAACAATTTATCACATGGTTGGGTACATTTACCGCAGATAGTACTGTTTTTATAGGACCTATTTCGAAAATATAATATAATATTGATATTGAACATGCAGTAATAGGCCCCAGTGATACCTAAGGGCTAAGGTGCACAAATAGCCAAGAGACATTTTAAATTCATAGTGTTCTTTTTAAGTTTAACTTGGACATCGCTGCCATCGGTAAAGGAAAACATCGTTAGGAAACTTAGACTTATAATTGATATAAGTCTGAAATCACCAATCCGCCTTGAGCAAGTCTGGTGAACAATGCTTGTGCCTTTTGTGTATGAGATGAGGTCTTTGCCCTACAGTGGGATAGTAATAGGCTGGTATATCATTATGTATATTTTGTAACAAAACATTACGCTTGCATCTTTTAGTGTAAGACAGAGGTGGGTAATATATTGTCATTTTTGACAATTATGTTTTAAAGTTTCCTGTTATAGAATAGATACACAATACAACCTAATAGGTTTGAGTCTAGTTTACGGAATAGTACCGTGAACTAGACTCAAATCTATTCTGTCGTTCCTCGAGAAAATCTTAAAGAAAAACTAAAAAAAAAAACTGATCAGCCTGAAAATTGAATCCAAGATATTTTCATTCGGATTCAATTTTGCTCAGAAGTCGTATCGAGACCGCAAACCAGCTAGGTAATCAAGAAATAGAAAACTATTCTAAAAATACTATGCAAGTATTTTCTGAAGAGTTTTTTTTGGAAAAAGCTCTAGTAATATTCTTCTTTGTAAAAGAATTTGTTTGTTATCCAATTTACTTCGGAATTGCAATAAAGGATTAATTGGATCCAAGCTTTCTACTTTACGCTACTGGAATTGAAAAGAATAGTTAATTAATCTGAAAAAAGGAATGATTTTTTTACCAGACCGTACTGTAGGTTTGCGAAAATATATAAAGCGAAAAACAAATGAAGTTTACTACTCAAATAAGCAGTATTAGTTACGTACTATCGAAAGTATATGATATTTATTTTTCAAATAAAAAACTTACTTAAATAATAATTAATTTACAAACTAAGTACTGTTTATAAAAAACGGAAGCTCATAGTGCATCTAAAAACTCATCCGCATCGCTGTCAATGGGTTAAGTGCCCAAAAGGCTGGCAGCAAAGTATCAAGATGTGGCATCTACTAACACTGATATCAATATTTCCTTACCTAATTGCAGGTCTAGATCAAAACTCTTTGAAGTTTGGCGTTGAATATTTCAAGTACAGAAATGTGAAGTTTACCTGCTTGCTAACTTGTGAAAATTATGTTTCTTGTAAGTTATAAATGCTTGCTTCAACCAAACCTGTCTTCACCTAAATTGACACTCTAAAAGTTAGGCGTTTTCTAATCCTGTGCCGAGTTTAGTAACGTTTAAGAACCGCCTTTTCGAACGCCAAACGAACTTGTTCGTGGGGGTTTTTAAAGATTAATTAGAATATTTAAAACTTGATTTTGTAAAAAAACGTTGGTATTTTGACCTTCTCGGTAACCAAAAGGTTACTATACTGTCTCCTGCTTGTTTGGAGGGAAGTGAAAATTATGTTTTTTCTTACTCCTCCGCTAATCTTTTCTGATTCATTTCGTTGCGGGATCCAAGACAGTTGAATCATTTCTCCGAGACTCGTCGAGCTTCATTGCCTCGACGCTTTTCTAGCGGTCTCCACAGTTGATTTTGGCTTTAAGAAGATGCAGTGGCGGGCTTGTCCCAAAAAAAATTGCAATGATTGATTGATTGATATGATTGCAATGATGGGAAGAGACTATATATAACTTTCGACTTACTCAAGCCCCTTTTTTATGTATGTACTATTACACAATTTTATTATAACCATGAAAATTTTTAGGGACTCTTCAATTTTCAAAATTATCATCAAACTCCATGATGGCGGTATCAGGAACATCTATAGACGACTCTTTGACTAACTACAGTAGAGTTGAAAATTGTTTGCAGCGATATTCATACCCTGTTGGAGTCATCATAGACTCTGGATGTAGAAAAACAGAGGATGTAATGTATTCTGTAAGTATAACCCAAATAAATAACAATGTAAGGGCGACATAAATCAAACTGAATCGTGCTTTATAAATATTAATGATGGATATACAAGAAAATCAAAAAATATTGGCTCGCCCCCTATTACGTGGGACTTAAACATACCGGCGAATAGTGAGGGTACATTGGTACACCTTTACCTAACTCTGGGGGGAATACAGTCGTGATGCTATGTATGTATGAATAGTGTCACCATAATCATGTTTTTCTGTTGAACTTAACCCATTACTAAGGCTTCGCTGTGTGTCCATCTGTTGATCACTGACAAGATACGAGTGTACCTTTGTCCATTCCCTAAGGAAGCAGGCGTGAAGTTATGCCCGAAATCTTAAATCACACTTAATACTTCACACTTTTGATGGCATGGTGGTAGTTTAACGATTGGCTGCAGTGCTGCGTGTCGCGAGTTCGATTTCAATTCGATTCGAGCAAACATTTGTAACGCCTACAGATAGTTGTTGTTGGTCCGGCTGTTTGTGTATGTGAGTTTATATGTTTGTAAGCGCACCCAAAAAACAGAAGAAACTCTTAGCGCGGGGAAAAAAAATCATTTACTGTCGGGCCAAAATTTTTAAAGATCAAACTGGTTTTCTATCTAAGAAGAATAAGCATTCCTTTATATCCACTTTAAAAATTGTTGCCAAGTTTAAATGACGTAGGTCTAGTTACTTTGGGACCTTAAACCATGATCAAAGAAAAGGATCCTTCATTAGTTTCTAAGCATGACTGATTACAGGATCAGCGCAAGCCTCCCTATATTGATAACTATAACTCTGTTATCAATAATCTGATTACCAAAGATTGATGAGGATTATGGCACGATGACGTCAGAGCCATCCATAATATTAAGGTCGATCTAGAAAATATTCATTTTTCATGAATATATTTTTCATAGCGTTATGGCAATTATATTTATATGCTCATGGTATTATTATATTATTATGCTCGTGAGTTACCAACAGCACGAAAACGCTTTTTTTATAGATGGGAAATCATCAAATAACTTCCCCCGCCCTGGGCGGGACGGGAGGGAGTGTCAGACTTTTACTGACTAAAACCCATCAATGTTCCTTCATGTGCCCTTTGCGTTCCGGGGGCGCGGTATCTCTTTCGAACAACCCGCAGCCCCGGCAGGCATCGGCCCTTAGTGGCCCCATCCAAGTTTGCTGATATCTCTTTGAGGCGCGCGTGAAACACGAACGCGCCGTCAGCAGGAAAACGCTGGATGCAGGCCGCTTCAAACCGGTCCTTTTGGAAATCCATGGGGGAGGCTTACGTCCAGCAGTGGACGTCTTGCGGCTGATATGATGATGATGACTAATGTGACATTTATCAATTTATGTGTAAAGCCATAAGTTTTTCTTGGAGATCACTGACATCGGAAGGGAAACATATTCTTGATTTTCTTCTTTTGGAGAGCAGCGCATTTAAACAAACAACCACCAAAGTATCAACCGCGTTGAGTGACATCTTTGGTAACTGCTCCGCTCCCATATGCCGTAATGTGGTATTATATAGCTTATACTATATATATACCATCACGCCTGTATTTCCCGTACGGTTAGGCAGAGGTATAGGTACGAATGTAAACCCACGCTTATACTACTTCTCAAAAATATAGCTGTCTTTTCCAAAAAAAGAAACCAGTGCGACCGGTAGTTCTAGAGATTATCGCGTTTAAACAAACAACTAAACAAAAAAACTATCCAGCTTTATTATATTAGTATTAACTGCCTCGTTGGCCTAGTGGTCCTGAGCGCGACTGCTACGCTAGAGGTCCTGGGTTCGATTCCCGGGTCGAGCAAAAAGTGTTATTGGGTTTTTCTATGAAATTCTTAGTAGCAGCTCGGAGTTTGGATTTGTTCCCGGTTAATGGCAATAAGCTCGCCCTCTATTACATGGGACCTAAATATACCTGCGAACTGTGGGTGTACATTGGTACACCTCTGCCTAACCCTTCGGGGAATACAGGCGTGATGGTATTTTTTTTTTATTTGGCCTAAATCTATGGTGGTATAAGTGACCCAGTTTTTGTGACCCCCTAAATCATATACGTGATTCTGATCCCAGTCAAGGTATTATCTCTTAATTGATTATATCATCCACGAACCGATACACTGAAAGTTATTGTTTACTTTAACTTTTTAAGTGCACTTTTGTACTTTTAGGTACGTTGTGATTTTAATCTCGCTTCATACAAACTTTCAAGTTCAAAATCTTGAAAATTAATTTATTATTTACAAGCTCCTCAGCTCTTTTTTTTTTTTTTTTTTTTTTTTTTTTTTTATAGACGGGAAATCATCAAATAACTTCCCCCGCCCTGGGCGGGGCGGGAGGGAGTGTCAGACTTTTACTGACTAAAACCCGTCTATGTTCCTTCATGTGCCCTTTGCGTTCCGGGGGCGCGGTATCTCTTTCGAACAACCCGCAGCCCCGGCAGGCATCGGCCCTCAGTGGCCCCATCCAATTTTGCTGACATCTCTTTGAGGCGCGCGTGGAACACGAACGCGCCGTCGACACGGTCTGTCGCTAGTGAACGTACGGACGGTGAGCTACCCATTGCTCACCGCCCACAGACCCGCGTCTACGGTGGCCGGGAGTCGTCACGTGGCTCCCGACGCCCGGATCGTCTACCGCGGCGGCCGCTGGGACGGGGGACCCTCCTTTCCCTCTCCCGTCCCGCCGCCTCCTTCTCTAGCATTACAGCTTCGCAGAAGGAGGCGACTGCTTCCCATTCCCCCTCGCTCCGGACCATGGCCTGGACCAGTGCCGGACGCGAGAGGGCGCCGCCGCCGATGGCCGCCTCGAGGACTCGGCGGTGCTCAGCCCAAGCAGGGCACACCGCCAAAGTATGCTCCACCGTGTCCTCGGGGCGATCCTCACAATGGTGACACCCGGGCGTTTCCTCCCGCCCGATGAGGTGCAGGAAAGCTCCTCAGCTCTGGGATCATACTTGGGAACCTTCTGGTTATGAAGATATTCAAGGTCAAAATTACTACATTCTTACGATTTTTCACTAAAACAGGATTTAAACTAAACTTTAAATACCTCCATGACTGTTACCCGTAAGCACTATGTTTTGCCTGCGTTACATTGCACGCTGCGAAAAACAGAGACTTTTCCCACCAAAAATAAAAAGTCGTTAATATTGTTTCTCTAATGTAAATTAGTTTCAAGGGCAGTATGCATAGTTAACGGCTATGTGATGTGTCTCTTTTTTAAACATCGCTGGATGGGAAAGAAGCTGACTGCCCACCTGATGTGGTCACCGCTGCCTATAGTCGGGCCTGTTCGTCTAGTGGTTAGCGGCCCTGACTGCTAAATCGGAGGTCGTGGGTTCGATTCCCACCCAGGATAAACTTTGTGTGATGAGCATGATTGTTTGTTCTGTGCCTGGGTGTGATTTATCTATAATATGTATGTATTTATAAATTATATAAGTATGTATATCAGTTGTCTGGTTACCATAACACAAGCTCTGCTTAGCTTGGGATCAGATAGCCGTGTGTGAGTTGTCCTAAGATATTTATTTATTATTATTATTTATAGACTTCTGTTATACCAGAGGCTTTGCCATCCTAGAGACAAAGTCTTCGTCTTCTTTATCGTGTGGGAAGTAAGGTCTAAAGACTAAGACTTTAGATTAGGGGCGTGTGGAGTCAGTTCCTAATCCGCCTCAAGGGCCTCTAACATGACACAGACATGGTTACCGATGTCAGTGACATCCAAGACAAACTTAGAAAGTTCATATGAATTAGAAAAAGTCATATTGGTAAGTACCAATATGACTTTTTCTAATTCATATGAACTTTCACTAAGCAGCAACAACAGCACGGTCAAGTGACCGTGCCCGGATGCGAACCCAGAACCTCGTGCATGAGAGGCGGGCCACCTTAACCCCTGGGCTACCACGACATACAAAAAATGCATACATACATTAGAGACAAAGTTGAAATCTGTCAAGTGCCTGTATTTACACCGACACCCGGAACCCTTCAAACCGGAACACAGCAACGTTGCTTAGTGGCAGAAATAGGTATGGTGGTAGAATTTTACACTCGGTATGTACATTAATATAATATTTCAGGTCTCCCAAAACATGTGGCTTGACTCAAATCACAAATGGCTCCTTATCAACGGTGATGAGGCGGAAATTGAGAGGTATAATGATACTGATAACAATACGATCTTGTTTGACAAGGATAACAATGCGACCGTGATTGACGTGCTTGATAACCTGAATATTAGCGTAGATGCTGATGTCGTGGTGGCTATGAGAGGTAACCAATTCTATTACTAATTAAGCTAAAGTCTATAAAGCTGAAGTCTCTTTGTGTGTTTGGAAGTATCAGTTGGATTGGGATAATCTTTTTATATATAATACACTTTTAATCATTGTAGTTGCACTAAAATAAGTCAATGGTGTCGATTCTGTTATGCACAAGCTAAATTTAATTTAGACTATTTCTATCTTTTTCTTTCCAATAAAACAAGAAAGGGACGGACGTGAATTAGACTTGTCAATTTTAGTTGTTCTAAAACCTCTATACAATTATAGTTGGCATGTCAGAACGCGTCGATTAAAAACACGGAAAAGTTCAAGGCAAAACTAATTTGACATCTCTAACTTAGTTCTAAGGTATTACCGTCCTTTTCTTTCGCTGTATGTTAGTAAGAGATGTCAATTCTCTAATTTTAGTTTAGTTTGTGAACAAGGGAATCGGCACCATTATAAAAGAAAAGGAAAAAGAAACAAATAATAAAAAATACAACAAGAGTTTTAGGTTCAAAATATTAGTAAGTTGTAAGACATGATTTAGCAAAGATGTTATGCTTACATCTAGTTTACAAAAAAAAATATTTACAATTTACCGCCTTAAATTTTTCATCCGAAACACAGAGTAAGAGCTGATTTCCAAAGACTTGGTAAATGATGTTCACGAACTACCTAATATCCTTTAAGTGCTCAATTGAAGTCTAACATCACGACAACAAAACAGTGCTGTAGACAAAATCAATAAATAGAATATAATTATAAATAGAATATAAATAGTGGTAAAAGAGAAATTCAAACTCAAAGTACTAGGTAACGAGGAAGACTGTAAAAGCAAATACAGCGTACATCCCTAATACTACGGAAGTGACAATATAAAGGGACGGAAATGACGTTGTCAAAGCGTTCATATTGACGACGTCTTATTTCCTCTACTAGGTATAGTTCGTATCCTGTATTTAGGTACTGGCATATAATAATCGTATGCACAGCCTTCACTTGCAGAAACAATTTTATCCATGTTTTATTTTGTTATATATAAAATAAATATATACCATCACGCCTGTATTCCCCGAAGGGTTAGGCAGAGGTGTACCGATGTACACCCACAGTTCGCCGGTATATTTAGGTCCCATGTAATAGGGGGCGAGCCTATTGCCATTAACCGGGCACAACTCCAAACTCCGAGCTGCTACTGAGAATTTCATAGAAAAACCCGATAACACTTTTTGCTCGACCTGGGAATCGAACCCAAGACCTCTAGCGTAGCAGTCGCACTCAGGACCACTAGGCCAACGAGGCAGTTCATTATATCATTTTGCATTTTGTTTTTTTTGGCATTTTGTTATATCTCAATTTTATTCTGTGTTTTGTGCACTTTAAAATTGTAATAGTTGTCTTTCATAGTTTAATTAATTCTTCGTTTATTTCTTTAAAGCCTGTTGTTCTATACAAAGTACAACAACATCATCATGTTCCTGCCCTTATCCCATGTTACTTGGGGTCGGCGCAACACGTTTTCTTCTTCCATACCATCCTGTCAGCCGTCATGCTATCACTCACTCCTTTCTCTTTCATATCATTCTTCACACAGTCCATCCATCTTTTCTTTGGCCTCCCTCTTCCTCTCCGTGGTCATAATGTTTGGAACAGCCGTTTATTTTTTTTAATTATTGCTGGATAATTTCAACTTTTTGGGGTCTAGAATCATGACTCGTATCCATTGTAAATAGGATGTCCCGATGTTCCACCATGCAGATTTTTGTGAAATGATATTTATAATACTGATACACGTCCTATCTAACAAAATACAATAATCGATAGAAATTATAATATACTTTACCAATGTCCTAACAACACGACAGCAAAATCGATTGCAAAAAAAACATACCGTCTGCTAAAAATTGTATGAATTCCGTCTAAACAATTTATCAATAAACCAAAAAGAAAGAGCAGTAATTACCTTCCATTCAATTCTTCCATAAAAACATGTCAAATTACGTCCCATCCATGGTCCCATTTATCCATATAACCCTAAAACACAAAGATAAAAATTAAGGAAGAAAACAGGTCTATTACGTACCAGAATTTAAGACTCTTATCTATAAAACTAGCTAACTAACGACGTGTGGAACTGAACCTTAAGATCGTATCATTAAGAACTTATTGGAAAAAGGAGTTATCTTCACCCCTACTTTTTTTTTCTAAAGTGGTGTGGGGGAGACTGTCCCGAGAGCGTGCTCCACGAGTATTCAAAAGTAGTCTAGTTATATTTTTTTCAATACGTGTAAACTCAATACTCAGGAGCTTGTGGCTAAATAATTACAGCCGCATAGACCGATCTTCCGGGTTACGCCACGCTTGCCGAGGTTGGTCTATGGATGGGTGACCATTTACCATAGCGAGTTTCCTCCGTGCCTCGGAAAGCACGTAAAGCCGTTGGTCCCGGCTGTCATTTGTAGATCTTTGACAGTCGTTACTGTTAGTCAGAAGCCCGAAAAATTTGACAACCAGTCCAAGAGTATCGTATTACCCATTACTGGATTGTGGAGGTCTGATAGGCAGTCGCTCCATGTAAAATACTGATATTCAGCTGCATTTGGTTCGACTGGAAGCCGACCCCAACATAGTTGGGAAAAGGCTAGGCAGATGATGATGACGTGATTGAACTCAATGAAATTTTGTGGATAGGGTAAACGCTAATATCTATACTCGCTAAAGTCTATTCTGTAAAATTATCTCCCTGTGAACTTAGGTGGAGTCAGCTTAAGGTATGTTGTCATTCCTTCTAGTGGTTGAGATAATTCATCATAAAACTGGCCTTGACCTAGTTTAAATTAGTCATGGTGACTTTAAAGCAAGAAGGTCTAAACCACTTGCAGCTTCAATAATTTATCATTTTGTCATTGGTGTCCTTACATGTCCATTTTGTGCTCGAAGTTTCTCAGCCATATTTTGATAATAATGCTAGTCACATGAGGGTGCGGTCGAAATCGGCTAGATGGCATCATCATCAACATCACCAATGATTAGCAGCTCAGCCCAAACTTCACTTAAATTCAACGAGGAAAGAATAACACTGCTTGATTAAAATATTCTGTTTTTACACAATTAGATTCAAGTGGGTGTACATTAGTACACCTCTGCCTAACACTTCGGAGAATACAAGCGTGATGGTATATTTATTTTTCATTTAAAGCACAGGTAAAACTAATTAATATAACACTTTCTATTTTTTATAGATAATTCAAACTATAAACTGTACGATGTATACAACTATGGCAAGATCCAAGGAGGCAATTTAATTGTTCATAAGGTTGGATCTTGGGAGGCTGATAATGGCTTAAATTTGGATATTAATTTGAATGGGTACAAGTATTATCGACGATGGGATTTCCAGAATATAACAATGAGGATGATTTTGGTTGTAAGTACCCCATTTATGCTCGTGGAATGATAACTCTAAGCCTTTCATTCATTGATATAATATCAATTCAATATCTTCTGATTATGACGATAACAACAGTGGAGGGTAGTCTCTGAGAGACTGCATAATTATAAAAGAACGAGAAGCGCAATGACATAAAGATTTAATTTAATAACAAAATATAAAGCAATTATGAAACTTAAAAATACGTAGCAAAAAAGCAATAAAAAAAGAAAAAAATAAAGCAAAAAGCATCCATGTTCTTCAGTTCAATAGGATTACTACAGTTTTTTTTTATTGTGACAACCCAATGTTGACGAATTAATTTACATATTTCTGCCAAAATGTTACATAAAGAGGGTACTTTACCATGTTTTATATCGAAAAATAAAAAATAAAATTGTTTTGAAAATAACAAAGTTCTCAGAAATATGACAAAACTCTAATATATATTTGGAGTATTAGGGTCTTGTCAGTAGGTACCTTAATAGAAATTGTTCTATCTAAGTTTGTTTACATAATTATGTGGTTATTTTGTGATCAATTAGTCTGTTATTTCCAATATACCACACATAGCTTACGAAATCGCAATGGAAAAGTAACCTAGATGAACAAAAATGACAAAATAAAAGAAAAATCCTTTTTTCCAGGCTCAACCAGCTCCGAAACATTTTGATCTGGAATCGTTAGCAGGCGTAGAACCCGTTCCTGGAGTTGCTATGATAACACAAATATCAGTCGCTGTTCTGTTTGATATCGCTGAAATGCATAACTTTAGGTAATTTATAGATTACTAGCTGACCCGCCACGACTTCGTTCGCGTGATATCCTACCCCTACCCTACCATACCCCTACACTACCCCTACCCTACCCCTACCCTACCCTACCCCTGCCCTACCCTACCCCTACCCTACCCCTACCCTACCCTCTCAACTATCCTATCTCTCAAGTTGGATCGAACTGCACATGGTGTGCGAATTTTATTATAATCGGTTAAGTGATTTAGGAGTCCATTGAGGACAAACATTGTGACACGAGATTTTTATATATTAAGATTATCACTTCTACTATGACCCCCACTTTCACCAAAATAACTAAATATATTAAGTGCCTAAACGTATTTAGAACATCATTGCATCCCTTTCCATTAGATTTGTTACCTAAAGTATACTCGTATTTATGCCTTCTGTTATTATTTCAGTTATATTCCCACTATCACAGATAGATGGATTGGTGCATATGAAAAAAACAGTTCTAAGGTAACTTCACTTAAATTTTTATAAGAAACCTATATTTTTATTACTACTTAATTTTCAATTTCAAAAATCATTATTCCTAACAAACGATTTTTTAAATATTTTGGCCGGTTTCTACTTGGACCCAGTATTTTTCCTTGAGTAACACCATCACTATTCTCTAAAAATCTTCCTCGGCGATTTTGGTGATGTGGTAAACTGTGAACTCACCTTTAAGTTCACTTCACCTGGACAGTTTACATGACAGTTTCTCTGGTACAGAATCATTTCTTTTCCAGGTGGTATCAAACACTTTATACTTTCGAGAGCAAGATCTGTCTCCGGTAATTCGACTCCTCAATAGTGTTCAAGAACATATCGATGTTTTGAATCCAGCACTGACTGCAATTGAGTAATTTTTTTTTCCATATTTACTACCTACCCAGTAAAGTTAGAAATAATACACTCAATGGCTTCTACACTCTTCTACTAGCATTTTTATTCCAAAGACAGCTTCTGCCAATGCTTATCGATCAAAAATAATTGGGATGATCGATCACTATCCATTACATTGCTGAAAAATTGCACTTTGCACCAAGTGATGTCATTTTTGACCGTGATACAATAATTGGACATAGTACAAGTTCTATTTACATGAATAGCAATAATGGTATTGATTGTACAACATAAGTACTTTCAACAATACAGCTGTATATTTAGAACTCAAATTACAGAAACAAACAATCAAACCCGAAAAAAATATAAGTCTCTGAGATGCAAATTCGATTCCGGCTCCTGTATTTAAATTCAGAACAACGGTTCTAAAAGGAGACTCATATTCAAATCAGTGCTTTTTGACTCATTATTATAATCATCTTGACAAGTTTTGCTCGTGACCGCGTGAATGTCGTTTATCACAGACGCAGAAGAAGTTGTAAATTAAAGGGTCGCCTATATCCTTTCTTGAGGTTCCAGGGTTGTCCATTTCAAATTCCATCAAAATCGGTTTAGTGGTTTATGTTTATATTAATACAACTAAGCAGAACGGTAAGGCATCAAGCGTTCACTTTACTCACACACCCACACATTGCATTTCACTCGTCAATACATTTTAATTGGCTAATATATCTTCGCAAACGACTGCTTCCCCCGGTTTATTAGTTGTAAGCATGGAAGCTAAACATAAGGTCGAACGGCCAAAGTGTTATTTGGCTATTCCATTTGGTTGTTAATAGCAACCCAGAGTTTCACTTTGTAGCCAAAATGGCCGATGTTAAATTCACAAGCCTCTCTGTGAAAACATGTCTAAAGTGTTTCCTCTATTAATAATCAATTCAATAATAATGGGCAATGTCTACAAATTTAATTAATAAGATAACATAAAAAGCAATGCCTAATAATAAACTAAAACTAAATGATATCAAAAAACTCCTCCGCATCGCCGTCAACTGAAAATATGCTCAAAAGGATGGCGGCATTGCCACGTTGGATGGCAATGCGTAGCCTCTGGACAAGGTAAAAGCCAGCTCTTGGGTTACGATCCTCTATCAATCCTAAGTAAGTTTTGTAGTAGCAGAGTTCTTAGTGAAGGACTTCGCCTGGGGAAGTACTACCACAATACCTATATCTGCCGCAAAGCAGCGTTTCTGTGTACCGGTTTGAAGGGTATGGCTAACGATGTAATTACAGGCACATAAGACATTTCAACTTTGTTTCTGGGATGGCAACGTATTTGTAAGACTTCTGATATTGCAGATGTCTATAGGCAGCAGTGACCACTTCATATCAGGTGGGCTGTTGGCTTGTTAGCCATCCAATAAAACTTAATAAAAAAGCCTTAACAGGTCTAACATTATACATCTCCTTTTTCAGAACTCGCTACTACTACCGCATCCCAACTGTAGGTCCTGGGAAGTTCGAGAATCAATTTCTAAGACCACTAAATCCTACAGCATGGTGGTCTGTGATAGCAATATCATCGTTATGCGCTGCTGTACTCTTGCTGTCAGCATTATTGGAAAAACGTCCATCGTCGGTGCAGTACGCAGTCTTCTCTGTCGTTGCTTCTGTTTGTCAGCAATGTATGTCAAACTTTACCATAATTCACATTTAGATTTTCTACTGTTTTTTTCTAAGTTTTGGTAATGTTATGACCATTTTACAGTTTGCAGTTTTTGCAGTTTGTAACTGCCCCGTTGGTCTCGTGGTCGCAAGTGCGGCTGCTGTGCAAGGGGTCCCGGGTTCGATTCCCAGGTCGAGCAAAAAGTGTTATTGGGTTTTTCTATGAAATTCTCAGTAGCAGCTCGGAGTTTAGATTTGTGCCCGGTTAATGGCAATAGGCTCGCCCCCTATTACGTGGGACCTAAATATACCGGCGAACTGTGGGTGTACATTGGTACACCTCTGCCTAACCCTTTGGGGAATACAGACGTGATGGTATATATTTTTATATATTTTACAGTTTTCCAAGATATTGATGATGGTGGAACAAAGAGGATTTCAACAGGTAGGTAATATTTTATTCTAGCAAGTTTCAGTTGTAATTTCGCTTAAGACTTAACTTTTTTAGCGACAGTACTTAAATGATGTTCAAATCTGATAAACGGGGCCCCCGCTTATGTAACCTTTGAAAGTTATCCATTTATTACAATGACTGACACGCGATTAAGTTTCTTTGATAGCAATCAAAAGAATTTGATGGAGCCAAGTTATTAAAGTTGAAAGATTTATGTCAGGTTCTGAAATTAGTGTTCTACGTTTTATACTTGCAAATCTATTAATCTTACTACTATCCGTACTAATATTATAAATGCGAAAGTAACTCTGTCTGTCTGTCTGTCTCTTCTTCACGCCTAAACCACTGATCCGATTTCAATGAAATTTGGTACAGATATAGTCTGGGACCCGAGAAAGGACATAGGATAGTTTTCATCCCGGAAATCCCCCGGGAACGGGGACTATTAATCCACGCGGACGAAGTCGCGGGCAAAAGCTAGTTATATTATAAATGCGAAAGTTAAGATCAGTGGATGTTTGTTACTCAATCACGCCAGAACGGGTAAAAGGATCTGGTTTAAATTTGACACAGAAATAGATCAAAGTCTAGTATAGCAGATAGACTGACTTTCCCATTCAAAATTATTATTAGTGTGTATGGATAGTATGGATTATTATTACACTGTGCTACCTACTAATATAGAAAACAATTGTGCCTGTGCCAGCCACTAAATTTATTCATCCGTTTTAATTTTCCACCTTCAGCTCGGAAGGTCGCAATCCTGGTGACTGGTTTGTCCTGCGTACTCCTGTACAACTACTACACCAGTTCCGTGGTCAGCTGGCTACTGAACGGTCCACCACCTTCCATCAACTCCTTGAAGGAACTGCTCGAGAGTCCATTGGAGCTGATCTACGAGGATATTGGGTATACCAGGTCTTGGCTGCAGGTGAGGATGTAGAGTTTGTGATTAAGATTGCTTTTTTATTTTGATGATTGTGAATGAAGAATAATGAAAATGAGGATGATACGATGGTGATGATGGAATAATGATGAATGATGAAAATGAAGATAACGAAATGACGATGATGATTATTATGACATATGTGACATTACATTATCATGATGATAATGTAATGATAAAAATGAAATGATGATGATGGAATGATGAACATTATGACACTGAATGATGGTAATGAAATTATGTTGATAAATAAAGCTAATAAGCATTGTAAATAATTCCTCGTCAGCTGATAAATTACGATAGTGTGCTTTAGTTTGCAACTAGCAGTAAACCAACACACATTTTTTGTTGTCTTATCTAAACCCTAAATTCTTATCCTACAAACCCACCGTTACATAATTCAAAGGCGAACTAATACCATAAACTTGCAGTCTCCGTCCTACTACTATAACAAAAGAAACGCTAAGATCGAAGACGAGCTTCGTAAGAAGAAGGTATTCAACAAGAAGAAGAATGCCCCGTTACTGGTAGACCTAGTTGAGGGGATCAAGATGGTGCAGAAGGGAGGTAGGTAGAAAATTATTTTATTTCTTCTTTCATCAGAAACTATCTAGTCTTTGTTGTTTGGGATGCCGCCACTGTAAAAAATGTCGCAATGGCGTAGTAGTTAAGACGCCCGCCTCTTATTCATGAGGTTGCAGGTTCGATACTAGGCAAATACCAATGTATTTTTTCAATTTCACATTATTGAATGTTTTCTTTATCTTGGACATCACTAATATCGGTTAAGGAAAACATCACACCTCACCAGACAGCCTGGACTTATAATTATATACGTATGAAATCGTACATCTACAATCGTACTAGCGTGTAAGCGGGCAAAGGCCTCTTCTCTGTATGAGAAGAGGCCTTTGCCCTGCAGTGGTACAATAATAGGCTGGTATATAAACTATTTAAACTAAAACATCACTAAACTATCTATTAGAGTAACTCGATCGATGCTCACAACTCACACTGATCCGGGGAGTTTTTCTACATGAACCCGAAATTGGACTCCCGTTATAAATTGCTGTAATTTACTACAACCGGGACCGTTTTCCTGTGGTATTAGATTTTGAAGATCTCGTATGGGAAAATATAAGGGATTTTAGATGTAATATAGTATACAGGGTTATTTTTTTACCAGTAATAACCTCGCTAAGCTATAATTATGCAAAATCCTGTATACACAAAACTTATTTTTTTTTCCAAAAGTAAACTTTAAGTTTTGTTATATAAACGTTTAACTTCTTTTTAGCCTCAAATTAATACGATTGATTTTTACCGACTTCGAAAAAAGAGAAATTTCTCAAGTCGGTTTTATATTTTTTTATGATTGTTACCTCAGAACTCCGTCATTTGCACCTTTATTTCAACCTTTTTATACGTTTGTATTATGTAGTAATAGGGAGTCAATCTGATTTATTATTTATTAATTTTAATACTTTCTGATGACCACCTTGCAGGTTTCGCTTACCATACCGAAGTGAACAGTGCCAATGGTCTGATCTCAAAAACGTTTACTCAAGAAGAGCTATGCGAGCTGGGTTCATTACAGTCCATGGAGAAGACTTTGTTATATACAGTTGTTCAGAAACGTAGCCCTTTTAAGGAGTTTATGACTTGGAGGTATGAATATAAAAATCACTTTAGCTTGTTTATTCGTTTTGCTCGATTCAAGAGTTGGGGTCTAGATTAGATTCCGTTTTAAATTCTCTAATGCCTTCTAGATCGAATAATATTTCATTTAGAAATTACGCAATCTACAGTTTCTTTATCTCTTCTTTTTAAAACCTTTTCGTATTTTTGAAAAGCAAGGGGTACCGTGTTACCCAGTTACTGGGTTGTGGAGGTCAGGTAGGCAGTCGCTCTATGTAAAACACTGGTATTCAGCTGCATCCGGTTATACTGGAAAGCCGACCCCAACATAGTTGGGAAAAGGTTAAGCAGATGATGATTTTTGAAAAGCAACACTAATGTTTTGGCTTTTATAATTTTAGTTCTTAAGTTGTAATCATGAGTAATACTTACTTTTTCACATTGGTGTACATCCAGATTGCATATGCGCATCTTATCCTACTTCCTACTACTATTATAAAGGCGAAAGTTTGTATGTATGGATGTATGGATGTATGGATGTTTGTTACTCTTTCACGCTTAAACGGCTGAATGGATCTGGATGAAATTTGGCACAAAGATAGATTATAGTCTGGAATAACACATAGGCTACTTTTTATCCCGGGAAAATGTACGGTACCCGTAGGATAACACATCAACTGTGACGCGGACGAAGTCGCGGGCAGAAGCTAGTTTCATCTATTAGTAACAGCCCCAAAAAGTCTTATCCATCTCAACCACTGTTCACTTTTCGACTGCTTCCAGTCTTCAGCGTCTATCAGAACAAGGCATAGTCTCCTGCATCCAGCTCCGCAGATCATCGTTCGAAGTCCACTGCGAGGGAAGTTCTCCTCGAGCCCTCGCTTTGGGAGGAGCAGCACCTGCCTTCATACTCCTGGCTGGAGGTTACATGCTTGCTACAGTCATCATGATGGTTGAGAGGTACTTATTATGTTATGGTGTTTTTTTCTTAGGTTTGACCTTGACTCTTCTCGTTCTTTCTCTTGTTAAAACAGGTTGCCTCACACTAGGAAATTCAGTAAGTAGTCAGCAAAAGAGATAAGTAACCAGAGTCGCCTAGTAAATTCGAAGTTTTTCAAAAACAGATCAAAGGTTTTCAATGAATGTTTACTTTTATAAATAGAAAATAAACAGATTTTTAACTAATTTAAATTTTATTTTAAAACGTCCACCGGTTTAAAAGACAACTTCAACTATATTAGACGGTCCGGTTACTAATCTCTTTTGTTGACTGTACATGAACATATAAGTTCACATGTATACACAAACAGCCAGACCCGGAATAACTATCTGTAGATCATACAAAATTTGCTCCATGCGGGAATCGAGCCCGCGACACAGAGCGCAGCAAGCAATCTCTCAGCCACTGGGCCAACAGTGTCGTGACTACTTAGATTTAATATAATCTTATGATGGCAGCACGCAGTGTTTCATGTGAGCCTCTCTGGGGATATGTGAGGTTGCCAGGACCGCCCGCATATGGTAAAGAACCCCGCCAATGGTCGTCAAATATCAGTCGGGGGCGCGAATCATGCGTCAAGCAAATACCGGGTCCCTGAGTCATGGCAGCAGCAGGAACCTTGGGGTTTTAGTCAGTAAGAGTCTGTCATAACCATCCATTCTCCCCTGAAGGAGGGTAATTATCATGATAATTTCCCCAAAAGAAAAAACAAGTAAAGATTTTCTTTGGCCAAAGAATCAGCATTGACATATAACGTGGCAATGCTGCCAGCCTTCTGGGCACATGCCCCATTGACAGCGATGCGGATGAGTTTATTGATGCCCTATGACTTACCCTTTTTTATAATTGTAATTTAATTATTATTTAGTTTTAACTTTGTAGTTTAATTATTATTTAAAAGTTTTGCGTAACATAAATAAATGATAATATTACATCTGTAGATACATAAATATCACAGTAAAGATTCGTATTTGAAACGAGTCCGGAAAATAATGAGCTTTCAAAAATGCCACTTTTGTTTCAGATTGGTGTTCAGAATGAAACATAGTCACGATATTTTGAAATAGATATTGCAATATGTTAATTGGGGACTCACAACGGGACAGAGTAATCCAATTTCACAATTTGTAGCAGTAGATTGAGTTACCAATTTGCACAAGGCGAGATAGAGTGGATGATCTATGAGCACCAGTATACACTGCGAATAACTTGAACCAGTTATACCTAGTTTATTTATTTATTCCAGAAGACTCAAAAGCTTAGTATTAATTGCTTATATAAATTAGCTAACTGAAAATTGCGCCAATTACAAAGTACACAGTAATATGTTATATAGAAATTAATATTAATAACACTATACATTATTATCATTATTAACTGCCCCGTTGGTCTCGTGGTCGCAAGTGCGACTGCTGTGCAAGGGGTCCCGGGTTCGATTCCCAGGTCGAGCAAAAAAAAAGTGTTATTGAGTTTTTCTATGAAATTCTCAGTAGCAGCTCGGAGTTTGGATTTGTGCCCGGTTAATGGCAATAGGCTCGCCCCCTATTACATGGGACCTAAATATACCGGCGAACTGTGGGTGTACATTGGTACACCTCTGCCTAACCCTTCGGGGAATACAGGCGTGATGGTATATTTACTATACATTATTTTTGTTATATAATTATATTATTTGCAATTTTTGCTTTAAAATTTATGTAAAAAATAGGTTAACATAATATCATGAAGTTAAATAGTATATACAAAGTGAATAGTTCTAGCTTTTTAAAAAGTATTTTCATTTGAATCGAATAGTATCTTCTCATGTATTCAACACTCGTTTTGTTCACGAATAAATTTTAAATTTAAAGCACGCCATCTTTTATTTATCTTTTATTTTACTTCAATAAAATAGAGATAAAGATTGCATATAAGTCTAGTCTATAATAATATATCTAGCCCTCTCTGCCTGCTTACAAATATAATGACTTTTGACTTCTCATTTCCATTAATTTACAATGCCAAAAGAAAATACATGTAGTTGTGCATTCATAATTAATCAGCTGATCCGTACATTTCCATTTACAGCTCAACAAAATGTTTTAAGGATCAGTTATTTGTTTTTTTTTTATGATTTCACGACTGGTTCGAAAGTAAAAGTATTTTTTTGTTATTGGTTGGCAAACAAGCCGACAGCCCACCTGATGTTAAGTGATCACCGCTACCTATAATAGACATAGCTACAATACCAGAGGCATTGCAAATGCGTTGCCCTGCCAGAGACAAAGTGCCAAGTGCAAGTGTGTCCTATTTCATTAATGTCTAATTTTATTTTATTTTATTTATTGGTTCACCAACAATTGTTTACACTGGTACTATGCTTAATGTAATATGTAAATGAATCAACCATATAGTGAACACTCATACCCTTCAAACCGGAACACAGCAACGCTGCTTTGAGGCAGAAATAAGTATGGTGTTAGTACTTCTCCTGACGAGCTCCTTCACAAAGAGCTCTAATACTACTGTTTAAAATTATGAGTAAAATAACATATTTTCGGTTTTTCAAATAACGCAAACACCGTGTACTATATAGTCGCGGACACAGCTTGTTTTCAATATAATTGGTTTCAGTGCCCAAAACCACATTTTGGCACGGTAGCCTACATTTTTACATCGAAAACAGGAAATACAAGTTTTCGGGCATCGAAGCGACGATTTTCAATCAACAGTCTGGCACAGCGCCACGGATTATCAATGATCTATTAAAATAAATCCGCTTGTGACTAAAATATTGACACACAACCCTTTGTTAGTGCAAATTGGATATTCATACTGCAGCGAACATTCTGGCAAGTTGAAAAAGAGATTTTTGTTGATTTCATATGACTGATTGAATGTGACGTATGGCTAAAAATCTTCGTGAGAAAGAACTAACGGGAGTTTGGTTCCTTACGTAACACAGGGTGTCAAAGACATTAACAAAGGCGCACAGCATTTATCTTTACATGCTTTTCTCATTCTTGCGATATTTTTTTTATTGGGCAACTAGATTTAATATTAATGATTTTTTTATGTAATGACGTTTAAAAGTGCCTTTTAATGGCCTAATTGAAATAAATGATTTGACTTTGACTTTCATTGAAAGCCAAAGTTCTAGTTCTCTTAAAAGTTTTATATGTCGTAACTAAACTTTAAATACGGTACCCCTAACTTGCACAAATAAGCACATTATTTTGCGTGCCGCATGGCGCGTTACCTACAATAAAAGTCGATCCTCAGCAATAACTTTTTGCTTGGCTTATGCTACTTAGTTTGATGGGCGATGTTACTTAGTTAACGGCTTCGTGATGTGTCTTGTTACACCCCGTATATAAGGTGTTACCAAAATATCTGCCACGGATTTAATGGGAGGTAGTATTGTGTTTAAAGATTACAATAGTGAAGATAAATTATTGATAATGTGTCATATTTTTTTTTTAATTTGTGAACCGCGTTATGTCAATGTTTATTAAATTACTTTATTTTCTCAAATTGAATTAACTATTCTGGGGTATGAAATTTCTTTACTATTGTAATCTTTAAACACAATACTACCTCTCATCAAATCCGTGGCAGATATTTTGGTAACACCTTATATATTTTTTCGTAAACACGGAATTTTCACCTATTGTGCAAGTTGTGGATTGGAAAAAATCTTTATGTAGTAGGCTATGTAATATCACGCTACAATCTACAGGAGCAGAGCACCAAAGTCGTAACTGAACTCTGAGAAAAGTGCGAGAGGTACATTCATCTAGGTACTAAACATCATCCAATCAAGAGAAGTACCTAACAGGCAAACATAAACGAACAGAGGTACAAAATGCTTACTTTTTTAAACTACTCGCTACTGTATATATTATGTTAATTATGCAACTTTGCCTCCATATCGTTGTATACGTAAATACTTAATTACTTTGTAGTTTATCAATTAACTGTTGGTTGTTACAGCTCAGTTAGTTTAAACTTTGGAGTTAATTTGAACTGTGAGTATCATGATGTGTTTGATAGGTTTAGCGGAAAATTGGCTTATGTTGGTTAATTGGATGCAATTAGGGTGCATTTGGATGGTTAGGTTATTTGGATATTGGGATAATTATCTACCGTATTCAGATTACTATTGTGAAGCGATTAAGTATAGAGAAGACCTAAAACATATAAAAAAATATTTATTCATTTTAGTTTATTTTTTTGTTATTGTTTGTTAATTCAGATGTAAAACCAACAGCTATACATAAAGTGAATATAGAAGTTGAGTAGGTTACATTAAGTCAATTACATTACTATAGGTCATTCGAATATCAATGAATATAAGAATATATATAAATATAATATAAATATAATATATGAATTTCTTTTCCGTCCGATTCGAACTCGAGAGCACAGCAGCCAATCGATCAACTACTGCGCCATTATTCTTTTTTGTTCAATCCGTATTATTTTTAAAAATTAATTTGACTTAACTTGTTAGTTTTTTTTTCTGTTTATAAAATGTGTTTCTATTTACTAATTTGATCGTTTTTGTCCAACTTTATTGTACCCACCTATATTGTATAAATCCTGTAAATGAACGCTTACACTGGTCCAATAACTACTCTGCAGCCTGTATCTGTTTATATATTATTATAGCCTCAGCTGTAGATCCACTAAATAAATAAACCATCCAATGCCTATTCAAACTGAGACAGTTTTGCATTTAGATCGATTCCATCACCCTGGGGTTCTATAGAAACAGTCAGTGTACATCGTTCATTAAAAATCTATTCAAACATAAAATGTAGTGCAGTATAACCTTACTATACGACTGTCTCCAAAACACTAAAGGCCCTAATACAAGCTAGCGTAAAGGTATTTAATTTGAGTAAATTTTCGAATTGGAAATACTACAATCACGCCTGTATGCCCCGAAGGAGCACTAGGCCAAAGAGACAGTTAAAAACTAAAAAGTATTCAATTCGAAAAAAAATCCAGTCGCAAATTTTAATACAAATATCCTGTATCATTTTAGTTTTACGAGTATTTTGTACATCAAACATAATTAATATTATCCATTGATAATATAATATTAATAAGGCTTACAAACTAAATAAATATACCGTGGGAATTACGTAATTTAAATTCAAATAGCGATCGAATTCACTTTGTTGCGTCTAAGCCAATAGTACCAATGTAAATGAACTTTCTAAGTTTATCTTGAACATCACTGACATCGGTGAAGGAAAACATCGTGAAGAAACCTGAACTTACAATTAATTTAAGTCTAAAATTGGTAATACGAAGTGAGCAAGCGTAACAATGCATATGTCTTGTATTCTCTATTGAGAAGAAACCTTTGCCTTGTAGTGGGACAATACTAGGTTAAAGGCCAATTCTATTATTTAAATCACTAGTAAATTCCGATCGCAAGCTAGTCCCAGCTTTAAAAAGGCCAATTCTCGTAACTAAACACGCTAAAAATCAAGTCAAATCTCATCTTAGCGATAATCAATACTAAAAAGAAAATTAGAGATGTTTGTGGCAATTTAAGACAAAGATTATAATGCATTCGTAATGCCTCGCGCTTGAGCAAGGCCTACAAAGATACATTCCAATAAAATACGCCGAAAAGTGTCTCAGAACCTTCATAAAACTCAGGTTTGTACGTACAACGACGGCGTCATACGAATGATTTCTACACCACCTTCCAAGATTTCCCCGGCGACGGGAAAGGGTCACAAATTGGACGGTAATACAATTACTGTAATGTATTGTGAACTGTAGAAACAACGTCACTACAGGTTTACTATTCGATTCCAAGTAAGAATTGAAATGACCTTTCGAGGAATTGTTACGTTTTTGCTGTTGAACTATTTCTTTATTTATTGTTTCTCTAAGAAAACAACCGATCTAGGCTGACACTAGGAATTTTTACTGTATCGTGGTGATATGACTGAAGGTAACTGCCTCGTTAGCCTAGTGGTCCTAAGCTCGACTGCTACGCTAGAGGTCCTGGGTTCGATTCCCAGGCCGAGCAAAAAGTGTTATTGAGTTTTTCTGTGAAATTCTCAGTAGCAGCTCGGAGTTTGGATTTGTGCCCGGTTAAATGGCAATAGGCTCGCCCCCTATTACATTGAACTGTGGGTGTACATTGGTACACCTCTGCCCAACCCTTCGGGGAATACAGGCGTGATGGTATTTTTTTTTATGACTGAAGGTCTCTCATGCATGTGGTTGCGAGTTCGATACCGGGCAATTTACAATGTGACGGTTCGAAAAGTTAAAAATGTCTCCACCTTCGCCAAATTTTATTTTATTTTGTCAAAAATTTATTATAACATACCAGCACGCCTGTATATCTGGAAGGGTTAGGCAGAGGTGTACCAATCTATACCCACAGTTCGCCGGTATGCTTAGGTCCCATGTAATAGGTAGTGAGTCTAACTCCGAGCTGCTACTGAGAATTTCATAGAAAAACCCAATAACACTTTTTGCTCGACCTGGGAATCGGACCCAAGACCTGGCGTAGCATTTTAATATAGTCGTATATTATTCTAGCTACAACTTAAATTACCTAATTCATTCATTTTTAAATTAATTTTGCATTTCAAAAGTATCTCACGCTAATTTATACAAACAAACTCCATTTATATTCACTCTCAGAATAAAATCAAAATAAAGTTTTATTTCTGACAATAAAATTTAAAATATTTCCAAAGTTCTGCAACTGAAATAAAATGGTGCGCAGTAAAATTTAAACTATCAACTGGATCCTAGAATTATCCTGGCTTGCTTCCAGGACCCTTTATCATCAGCCTTGAACCAGTTCTTTGTGGATAAAAATGGCATGAGGTATATTGTCTAAGTTTAATTACTATACCTATTTATTTATTTTAAATTTGACTGCCCTGTTGGTCTCCTGATGGCAAGCGTGACTGTTGAGCGTGATGTCCTAGGTTCGATTCCCAGACCGGGCAACTTGTTATTGGAATATTTCCATTTAGCAGTTGGTGGTGTAACAACACCGTGTGTCGAAAAGCACGTAATGTCTGTCGTATCATAATTCTTCATTTAAAAAAAAACGCTGCCACTCTATATGAATTTCTCCGGTATCGCGAATGCGTTTATAAACATATAAACTCACATACACAAACAGCCAGAAGCGAAACAACTATCTGCATGACAATGAAAAAAGTTCAGTACCGAATTTAAGTGAGTTGCTTTCCAGTTGGGTTTGGGAACCACTGAATTAGACCATTAAAATGTCCTTTTGAACACCATAATTATACAAAAAGAGAAATAATTAAATCTAGTTTAATTAAAATATCCTTCTAACAAATGTCAGAAGGCTATTTTAATTACTTATTGACAATATTTTGAGTCGCCACAGTCGGTACAATCCTCAACTTCTGAGTACTCTTTTTATATACCCCAGTCTGACCGTCTCATACCTACATTATTTTCCATCGTTTAATTCAATTTCATAAAGTCATAAAAAATACTTTTCTTTTATTTTACGATTCTTTTGAAACGGTACATAAAAAGCTATTACACGAAAGTACTAATATAAACTCAAATAACTTGAATAAAAGAGAACTTCAATTAAGGAGAGGAGTATATAATGGAGACTTGCATTAAATTAGATTAGGAATTCCAGAGATAAAAAGTTCTAGGACGTTGCATTTTTAGTTTGACTGCTAGGTTTTTTTTGTATTTCTGCTAGACTTTTACTTCAAAGAACTGTGTACCTACCCAGGAATTATATAATACCATCACGCCTGTATCCCCCGAAGGCAGAGGTGTACTTATGTACACCCACAGTTCGCAGGTATATTTAAGTCCCATGTAATAGCGGGCGAGCCTATTGCCATTAACCGACCCCACCACCCACTACCACTACCCAGGAATTAGTCTATTTCATCTCACAGATTCGGGGAACAAATAGATTTACTAAACTATGGATTTGAAAAGAAAAAAAGAAGAGATATTTAAGACTAGAATAGACTAGAATGCGAGATTTCTCACCATTATGGGATTTTCTTGGTAGATACTTTAGATTTACAATGTTTTGGGTTAAAGGAGGAACGTACTTTAGCGGGGTGTAATACCGTGTCGACGGCGCGTTCGTGTTCCACGCGCGCCTCAAAGAGATGTCAGCAAACTTGGAAGGGGCCACTGAGGGCCGATGCCTGCCGGGGCTGCGGGTTGTTCGTAAGAGATACCGCGCCCCCGGAACGCAAAGGGCACATGAAGGAACATAGACGGGTTTTAGTCAGTAAAAGTCTGATACTAAGGGGCGGGAGAAGTTATTTGAGGATTTCCCGACTATATAAAAAAAAAGCGGGTTGTAATATCCATGAAAACAATAGTTTGTTTTCATAAAGTAGTAGCCTTTGTTCCCCGAAGGTTTAGGCAGAGGTGCTCCAATGTACACCCACAGTTCGCCTGTATGTTTTTAGATACCATGTAATAGGGGGCGAGCCTATTGCCATTAACGGGGCACAAATCCAAAGGGATCCCTTCTTTTCGCATAATATTTTTTGTCCTAATATACTTCGGCATAACGATTTTGGCACAATTTGTTTTGGCATAATAATACTTTGACATAATTTTTTTAGGCATACATTTTATGTTGGCATAATCATGTTAAAGACTAATTTGTATTGGCATAAATTTGATTCGCATAACGTTAGTAGGCCTAATGAGTATTAGCATAACGTTAGTAGGCCTAAAGACTTTTAGCATAACGTTAGTAGGCCTAATGGCTATTAGCATAATAATATTTAGGCATAAAAAATGTAAAAAAATTAATATGCTGTGCAACAAAAGTTAGTCACAGAACCGAATTGCTGCAAAACCGACTTCACGTAGTCTTGTTTGTCCTACCCCTAGAGTGTTATTTAAAATCGCGTAGGCGCGTAGGGGCGAGGCGGCCCGCGGGCTGAGGCTGGCCGGCGAAGCCGGCCAACAAGCCGAAGCTGCGGTGGTGAGCGAAAGCCGTCTGCGACGATTAGCACGCGTGGGGCCGCCGGAGGGCCGCAGCGCCGGAGCCGTCACAGAAACCCTGCCTGCTGCATGCTGCTTGCTTGCTTGCTTGCATGTTGCATGCTTGCTTGCATGCTGCGTGCTGGCTTGCATGCTGCATGCTTGCTTGCCTGCTGCATGCTTGCTTGCATGCTGCATGCTTGCTTGCATGCTGCATGCTTGCTTGCAAGCATAAAAATTGTATAAACGTGTATAGTGTCTAATATTCTAGGTGTTAATAATTATTTCACTGTTATACCTATAAAAATATGTTTTAATATTTTTATTCGTTACATATGCTTAACTTTTATGCTTTAGGATATTATGCTTAAAAAAGTTATGCTTTAGAACTTTATGCTTAATAAGTTTATGCTTTAAAATATTATGCCTAATCATTATTATGGTTACAGACATAATGCTTAAAAAAATTATGCATGAGCTGTTATGCGTAATTATATGCGAAAAAATAATTATGCCAAACAACATTATGCTAAGTTATATTAGGTCTTAAAATTTTATGCTAATGGATAGGGAACCAAATCCAAACTCCGAGCTCCATACATTTATGTTTGCATAACTCGACAAAATGCAGGGAAAACAGCTGAATTTCTCGATGCTATGGTTGATTGGTTCATGACATAACCAAAGCGTTAAATTATTATAAAATACTACGTTACTAACGTAAATTAATATGAGTACTATATTACTGAAAAAAGAACACAATTTTTTGCAGCAACTGAATGTCATGAAACAACACTTTTTTACGAACTTTAAACCTTCTCATCGCCTTACATCATCGCTAAATACCTACCTGTATCAATATTAAACTAGCAAAAACAAAAGAAAAAGGTTTTGACCCTTAACGTTAACAAATCGCGAAGAAACTATACTTTCTATCGATCTTTCATTAAAAGGATTCGGTTGTAGTGAAACCGGGTTCCGAAAAAACTGGTTGGTTTTTTCTTTCACCAGGAATTTATTCTGTATCGTGAGTTCGTTTACAAACATATAAACTCGCATATACAAATAATTAGACTTACAATATAATACAAACATTTGCTCCGTACAGGAATAGAAAAAATAGACCAAAGAAAATAAAGATAAGAAAACGAAAGAAAAAATATGAGTACAAACTAAAACGTGAAAAAAAAATAACTTTAGCTTTGGAAGTCGGTGTCAATACAAGACAACACATAGAACCAAAGCCGCCAATTTCCAAAGCTAAAGTTATTTTGCACTTTTTAGTTTTTAAAGCCAGTTGTACTACCTTTTCTGTATTACCTTTTCAACACCTATGGTTGACTGGTAGAGAATACCCAAGTCATTAACTCCGCCTTCGTACCTTTTGTTGCATAAATAAATAAACCGGGTTTAATAAAAATAAACTCGCTCTTACCGAGTCCTTACCTCGGCGCAGTATTACACATAAAACAGTACACATATTACGTACACACCTACCTGACCCCTATAATTCCTGGGGCAAAAATTTGGGACCTCTGAAAGGTGCCTGGATATACTTTCATACAGAAGGCCCTTTTCACTCTTTGAATCTCGTCGTAAAAGTTTACTGGTTACTACAATTTTGTACCAAGAAAAGTGGTAAGGTTTATTTGTTAGTAGCTTTTGAATGCGACTTTGTCTAAGTAAATGGCGGTTATAGACGCATATGAAGTTGCGGAATAAAAAGTAGACTATGGTGCTGATTCTCTTGTTCACAAACTTAACAAAATTTAAGTTAAATGCATCTTTCTCCTTTAATTTCTTAAAGAAAAGGACAGAAGATACATATTCGTTTAGTCCTGTCAAATTAGACAGCGCCTGAAGACAATTGGCGTGTTTCTAGTCGCCACGTTTTTCGCGTCTAAATTATTTAAGGACTGTCTAAATTTGACAGAACTTAACTAAAATTTTATCTTCTGTCCTTTTCTTAATGAAATGGAAAGAGAAAGATGAACATAGCTTAGATTTAGTTAAGTTTGTGAACAAAAGAATCAGCACCTATGTCCTTTTGTAAATCATTTTTTTTTAATGTACCCCACACCAGTAATTTATATATCGTGGGTGCGTTAACAAACATATAAACTCACATACACAAACAGCCAGACCCGGAACAACTATCTGTAGTTCATACAAATATTTGTTCCGTGCGGGATCGAATGCTCGATCGGAATCGCAGTCGTTTGCTCGGGAACTGAGCCAACAGTGCCGTCAAGTCAATGGGGGAGGCTTATGTTCAGCAGTGGACGTCCTGCAGCTGATATAATGATAGTCTGGGGTTTAACCTTAACCCGTAAAAAAAAATTCAAAATCGGTTTAATAGTTTTGTCGTGAAAACGTAACAGACAGACGTACAGAGTTACTTTCACGTTTATAATATTAGTATGGACGTATGTTGTAAGTTTGAATAGGTTTGGACGACAGACAAATGAGCTGTGGTGAAGGGTTACCGGCGCCGTGGTCTACGCGAAACTTGGTAGTTTGGTGTTACATTGCTAACATTAGTAATAGGGTTATTTCAATAGTACCCGCACCGACTCTTCAAATCAGGACATAGCAATTTTGCAATACATTTAATAAAAATACTAGCGCACCCCTTAAGTATTCTTTTGATAATAAAATATAGCCTATTGCAACATAGCTTTTTATAAGCGTAAAATTTTTCATAACTGCAGCAGTAGTTCTAGAGATTAGCGCATTCGAATAAAGCTTTATAATATTAAGTAGTATTTATAGGTCTATAGAAAATGTCGAAGCAACTGTCTGTCTGACAGAGTTAATTACTAATTAATTATAATAGTTATTATTCATTATAAATTAACTTTATTTCTATAGAGAGAATTAATTTCTAACTAATTTTATTACCTCGGCGATGAAGTCAAGCAAAAGCTAGTTTATAGATACTTTCAAAATTCGAGATTTATAAAACTCCCACGAGACTCTTTCTCTCTCTCTTTTTAAAACCATACCAACATTAACTGTTTATCAATCACCTACTAAAACTTATTCACTTTTATACCAACCTAAATATAAAGCCAACTTCACACGACACATTACCAACCGTTTAAACCCGCAACTTGGAAATATACGTGAGTAAGTTAGGGGCGGGGCGGCCGCGCGTGCGGTCACACTAAATTAATTGTGATGACCTTAATAGTGTTGCGGTTCGAGCCGGATCTGACGTCACTAAACTGTCTGTTCGTAGGTAGGGTTTTTGATGGTAGGTCTGGTTGACGCAGTGGCTAGGCAATTATTGGCTTTGTATTTTGGGCTTGGTTTCTAGAAGGTATATAAGTGGAAGGGACTTCGAAATGTTTTTTTTTTTTTAATCATGGATTCAGAAAATGATTCTAGACCCCCCAAGGTTAAAATAAACTCTCCTCACTCTTTTTCATTTTTCATTTAAAAATAAACAGCTGTTCCATGCATTTCACCGTGTCGAATGCATGAAAAAAACCTACACGGTAAAATGCATGGAACACATTTTTGTATGGAACTCCTGTTTTTTTTTAATAATCCATTGTTGGTCTCGAGTAATTCACAGAAGATTTGAGTTCAAAATTGTCTGTAAATAATTTAAATTGTTTAATTGAAATAAATATTTTCACTCGTTTAGACAAATTTATTGCATCGGCCGTAACTTTGCGCTTGTGCACATCCCAAGCAAGCTCGTAAAGGCGACCCTGTTTAAATGGGACTAGACTGAACTGTTAGCTGCTTGTCTAGTAATGTATAAGCCCGTTCAACCCAAGATTTGTAGCCTGAAATCTGCTTTTAGCTTCCAATTTTCCAGCTAGAATCTGGCTCAGCAGACTACTGGTACTACACGAATCTTCTTAACCATTATGCAACTATCTCTTGTAAAAATCGCGCGTGCCTGTTACAATTCTCGCCCCTTATATTTCCGTTATCGTGCCAAACGGGCTAGATAACAATAGTTTACGATTCTGCTCGCTTCTTGAACGTCCAGTGAACGTATTCCAAAGAGATCCACCGTTTACTAGGGTTTATGACCTTTTTAAACGAAGGACTTGGGACAAATAGATAGGAGTTTGTTTTTTTTTCTTGACATTTTAAAGTACAGTCTGCAGGAAATAAAGTTCATCTTCATCATACCATCACGCCTGTATTCCACTAAGGGTTAGGCAGAGGTGTGCCAATGTGAATCCACAGTGCGCCGGTATATTTAGATCCCGTGTAATAGGGAACGAGCCTATTGCCATAACCGGGCTCAAATCCTAACTCCAAGCTGCTACTGAGAATTTCATAACCTCAATAACACTTTGCTCGAGCTCGGAAATGAACCAAAGACAACGTAGCAGTTGCGCTTAGGACCACTAGGCTTTTTTTCGGATTGGAAATCATAGAATGATTTCTCCCGACCTTAATGTTAGACTTTTACTGACTAAAACCCATGCATGTTCCTTCTTGTGCCCTTTGCGTTCCGGGGGCGCGGTATCTTTTTCGAACAACCAACGAGGTAGTCAAACACAAACTCAATTTATACTAAAAGAAATATTTCAATATCAGTTCCAAAAAAATAACTAGTAAATAACACTCAATAACACACAGTTTTCATATTCTCTACAGATATATCATTCACAGTAGAGTCCACATCTATCAAAACCTAATCTTCAAAATCAAGTTCTTTATATGCATAGCTTGCCTACGAGAATCTAGAATTATATGTATGATTTCAGGAGCATTTTTCAAAAGATTTGGTCACGTACTCTGAATACCCCTTTCATATTTATTTTATGGATATTTTTATTATGTGACGAGGATATTGAAATTGTAAATGCCGGAAGATTTACAAAGTAATTATCATCATCATCATCTTTCTGCCCTTATCCCAAGTTACTTGGGGTCGGCGCAACACGTTTTCTTCTTCCATGCCGTCCTGTCAGCCGTCATATAATAATCATATCAGTCTATAATAGTCCCACTGCAGAGCAAAGACCTCTTCCCCATATAGAGAAGGTTCTCAATTAATTGATTTGTTCGTGTTATAATAATGATTTATTTATATTGTAATTCTTTTAACGTTAATTTTATTTTTATAATTTTGTGTAATTGTTTTTTGATACTATGTAAACTGATTAAATGAAATAAAAATGAAAGCGATTTTTATTTTATTAATCACCACGCTTGTTCAAGGCTGATTGGCGATTTCAGACTTAGTCTAGGTTCCTTTGGGGCTCGGGGGGGTTCGGGGCTGTCATAATGTACTTTAGTATTTCAATGTTAGATGCCATTTTGTATGCTAACGTAAGGGTATTATCTATAGAGGTATGTTCATAACACCGTTCTTACCAAAGCGAAACCTCGCCCGCGGTCAAAATTGAATAGCAGACATAATTATATTTCCTTTAGGTATAAAAATCGAACTGCTTAAGATAACATTATTCTTATATCAACTTATCCTTTCCTTTAGAATCATTCTATGGATCATACAAAATCCTAAAATAATACTGTTTCCTTGAAGCAAATTAGTAGATACACCCTGCCCCTAAAAAAATCCATCACATAAACAAACAACAAGATAACTGCCTCGTTGGCCTAGTGGTCCTAAGCACGACTGCTACGCTAGAGGTCCTGGGTTCGATTCCCAGGTCGAGCAAACAGTGTTATTGGGTTTTTCTACGAAATTCTCAGTAGCAACTCGGAGTTTGGATTTGTGCCCGGTTAATGGCAATAGGCTCGCCCCCTATTACATGGGACCTAAATATACCGGCGAACTGTGGGTTTTGGAATTGGTACACCTCTGCCTAAACCCTTCGGGGAATACAGGCGTGGTGGTATATATATAAACAAACAAATGCTTCCTAACTCATTTTTTTGTAAACACATCCAATTTTCCGACAAGGCAATATCATCGAAAGCAATAGTAACTCATGTATAATATAATAACATCAATTTCCATTGGCCACGTATCTTTAAGGACATAAATCGTCTAGAGACAGGAGGTACAAAAATTTATGGGCCAGACTGTGCCAGGGATGGCGTGAGCGTTATTTGATGGACAAGACGTGAGAGGGAGCGGCTAGCTGAGCTTTATCAGTCCTGAAAAAAGAAAGGTTCTCAGGGATGGAAACCACTTAGTTGGTTTGTTGTGTAAGTTTATTCTATAAATTACTAGCTGACCCGCCACGACTTCGTTCGCGTGGTATCCTACCCCTACCCTACCCCTACCCTACCCCTACCCTACCCCTACCCTACCCCTACCCTACCCCTACCCTACCCCTACCCTACCCTACCCTACCCTACCCCTACCCTACCCCTACCCTACCCCTACCCTACCCCTACCCTACCCTACCCTACCCCTATCCTACCCCTACCCTACCCCTACCGATATTTCCGACTTTTTTTTTCGTTTCATAGTTTTTAAGATGTATTCTGCTATTCGGGACGGAAACAAATCCAACAAATCAAAAACCATGGCAGTCGGTCCAGCCGTTCTCGAGTTATAAGTGTTGTAACAAACACGACTTTCTTTTATTACCCGACTGCGACAGAAGGAGGGTTATATAATATAGATATCACGGGGGTACAAAACCCTAAACTTTAATTTTCGGTAACAACAGGTAGTAACAATAATTAGTATGGCGTATGCGCAGTAAGCGTGTAGGTAGCGGACTGACGCGCAACGCCGCGCACCAGTTACGGTCATACGAGTGAGTGGGACCAACGTAGTAGTCATGCTACCGTGGGAGTGGGAAGCCCTGACGACGTGGTAGACCTGACCTGGTAGGTGGGTTGTTACAATATTATTTTACTTATAGTCTTTATGGGGCATTTATGTTATTTTAACCTGTACCTGTAAATTGAGAAAACTGTTTTTGTTAAACCAAATAAATACATTACCTGTTTGTCAAGACATAAAAAAAACATAATTCAAATTCCAACGATGCTTAAAATTTTAGAAAAACCTCTTTGGGACAGCTGGAAAAAAATGTGATCTTGTAAGGGTTGATTCTTCTGCGGTACGGAACCTAATAAAAAAGCCTTTCTTAACTCTCGCCCTCTATCCTCTCACAGCTTACACCCCCAAAAAAATTCCAAAAGTTATCTACAACTTTGTTATTGACGTAATAATATGAAGTAGGAAGGGTAAGTAGCATTCGAGGTCAATTGTCTCAACTAAGCGTTTACTATGCCATACGCGTTCATGGAGCATCGGGATTTTGTTGTAAAGCCGATTTGGGAAATATATTAGGGTCATAACTGCCTCGTTAGCCTAGTGCTCCAAAGCGCGACTGCTACGCTGGAGGTCTAGGTTTTGATTCCTAGGTCAAGCAAAGTGTTACTGGGTTTTTCTATGAAATTCTCAGTAGCAGCTTTTTTTTATAGATGGGAAATCATCAAATAACTTCCTCCACCCTCGGCGGGACGGGAGGGAGTGTCAGACTTTTACTGACTAAAACCCATCAATGTTCCTTCATGTACCCTTTGCGTTCCGAGGGTGCAGTATCTCTTTCGAAAAACCCGCAGCCCCCTCAGTAGCAGCTTGGACTTGGGATTTGTGCCCGGATAACGGAAATAGGCTCGCCCCTTATTACATAGGACCTAAACATACCGGCGAACTGTGGGTGTACATTGGTACACCACTGCCTAACCGAAATACAGGCGTGATGGTGTATATGTATCAAGGTCACAGCTTACTATACAGCACGGTTCCGTCACAGCAAATAAGTTGCCATTCAAGTTAGGACTTTATATAGTATGCGTTAAAATATTTTTCTATCATGACAAGATAAAAAGTTGACGGCATGCAGCAGTTAACGGTTTGATCTTCAAGGAAGCGGTACTTTTGTAATGAACGATGGCATTTATGAAGTTCCAAAGCCCTATTGTTTGGGGGTCAAGGATGGAAATATGTTCTATAGGATATTTCGGATACGACGTGAGTCAATTTATCCGCAGCTTGAAATTAATGGTAGGATGTATTTCTTGCGGCTATTTATGTCAGGAAAAAGATTTCTTATAATATTGATTGGCATTTTGCTTGGTGATAGATTTCTTCAAGATTCTGCACGTTTGCTATACGTTTGTCATGAAAATCTTACGCATACTAAACAAGTCCACTGTTGAAAATGTAGTCGCAATCGTATATCAGCGACTATCAACGTCAATAAGTGTAAGTCAATTAGGCGCTGCGCAAACGTAGACACTTTTAGTTTCCAGTTACCGACACCGAACACTTTTTCATCGTCATGAGTATGTGTTAAGTTGAAGCAACTGGACACAAAAAATGTTTACGTATGCGCTGGGAGTGGATGGTTTCATACTGGTTCTATAGTAATAAAATATTCATCGGTAGCTTGTATCTGACACAAGACACAAAAGTGTCCCACGTTTGCGCCTTGCCTTAGAGACATGTTGGGCAGATTGAAAATGACATTGGTTTACGATCGTTCCTAAAAGTTAGTAGAATAACATCTTCGTTTTCAGCTCTGAAGCGGTTCCATCAACTTTCAGAGCAATAACTTCAATCACAACTATTGTTAAAACTGGAAAACTGAACTATTGTGTAATAATCTTCATTTCATGCAACCCTGATCTCTTCAAACTTAGAGTGAACAGGCTTCTTTTGGTTAAGCTCACTCCTTCGTCGAATTTGTCTCTGTCACCTCTGACCTAGACTAGTGCCAAGAGCTTATCCACCTAGAATAAAAACATATTATTTCCTAAGCCCAATAAATACAATAAAAAAATATATTTAGCGATCAACAACTTTCTTCGCTAACAATACCTACAGTACTATCTACAAAAACAATAGAAAAGTCAGCAAATACAGAAAACATCGTACGCAAAAAAATAAAGAAAGTCATACACAAACACGTTCACAGTAAGTAGTAACTCTATCAAGTTCGCAAACTGTCGTAAAAATATGACACAATAACATAGGTACGTGCTCTGAGTACACAGTTTATCTTATTTATATGTACTTATCTAAGAAGTTTTGTTCTGTAATGTGAGAAGAAGTCTTAACAATATCGTTGTGATATGAATAAAGGAGTATGATCATATGCTTAACGTGTTACGGTCTAAGATCCCGAAGCAGCAAGAACTTTTTTATTTTAACTCTAGCTTCTGCCAGCGACTTTATCCGCGTGGTCCTTTTCACCTCATTTAAGATACCTTTTCGGGTAGTGCTCCGCTCCTGTGGCTCGCAGCGTGATGTTATATAGCCTTTAGCTATATAACATCACGCCTGCCTATTGCCATGAACCGCGCTCAAAACCTAACTCCAAACTGCCACTGCGAATTTCAAAGAAAAACCCTTATCTAAGTTTATCTTGGACATCACTGACATCGGTAACCATGTTAGAGGCCCTTAAGGCGGTTTGAAACCTCTGACACTAGGGTGTGTGGGGTCGTTAGACCTTACGGCCCATACGATAAAGAAGAAGAAGAAGAAAGAAAGAAGAATTACTAAGGGATTGCGGGTTAGGTCCTTTGGAAGAACTAAGCCTACATAAGAACACGGCAAAGGTTCACGGAACTGCACACACACGGAACATTTGCTATCCAACTTAACTTCAATCTTTTAACTAAGAGATCAAACAACTATTTAACAGCAGCCCCCATAAATCAGTAGCAGCGCAAGTCTCGCTTTCGATTAAACTCTCCCGACAATAATGCTATAAATCGTCCCGCCATTACAACTACCCCCCGTTTTCGTCGCAAGATTTTTTGTTGACCCTACCATTTGAAACTTGTCACTTGTTTACACAGAGGTCGTAATTTTTTGGTGAATTTGGGGTCACTATTACACATAAACTGAAAGCGCCAATTCAAATTAGCCGACGTACACCTTTTTTTTTAAGTTTGGGAAACCATAAAATTACTTATTCCACCCTGGGTGAAGCGGAAGGGAGTGTCAGGGTCTTACTGACTAAAACACATCCGTGTTCCTCCTAATGCCCTTGGATTCTGGAATCAAAATGTAACAGCAAACATTAGGACCCGTTGAGTTAATGGTAATTGCAATTCGTGGTGCTGGCAATCTGGCCTTCTCCCAGTTGTAAACATCCCTTTGTGCCTATAGGCCTAGTTCTGTTTTTTCTCCGGCTTACTTGGAGTGAAATAAAAAATATGTTTTTTCTTACTCCTCCGCTAATCTTTACTGATTAATTTCGTTCCGGGATCCAAGGCAGTTGTAACGTTTCTCCGGGACTCGTCAAGTTTCATTGCCTCAACGCTTTACTGGCGGTCTCCAGTGTTAATTCTGGCTTTCAGGAGTTGCAATAACCACTATTCTCAACCGGGTTCAGAGTGACTAGCTAGTCGCAATAAAAAAAAATGCCCTTTGCGTTCTGGAGCCGCGGTGACTCTTTCGAACTAATTCTGCAACACTGAACGTCCCCAGGGGTTTTAGAGAAACTTTTATGTAAGTACTTGTAGATCCTCATCTATACCTACATAAACTTTCTCTAAAATAAACATTCCTTCACCTAATAGATAGCTTTCACCTCTACTGGGTGAAATTGTACTCGTGTTATGGAAATGCAATTGGAGTGGTCCATACATAGGTATGAAGGTTGGATCATAAAATATTGATGCCTCTATCGAGTGAATGTGATACGATAGTAAAGCTATTTTTAGTGTTTTGTTGCATTTCGATAAGGTTGATTTTAGCATAACGGGTGTTAGAGGACAACGACGGACACGTGTTTTCCCGTCATTGGGATTATTTTTTTCGTACTGGTACGTAATTGAGAACTGGTAATAAAGATATTGAATGAAAAAGTTTGTTTTACAATTGAACTTTAATAAATAATCATACACAATCCTGATAAGCTGAGCGTGCTAGATTTTGCTCATCATAATCATCATATCAGCTACAGGATGTCAACTGCTGGACATAGGCCTCTCCTATAGATTTCCAAAAATTCTGGTTGGAAGCGGCCTGCATCCAGTGTCTTCCTGCGGTCTTAATCAAGACGTCTGTCCACCTTATGGGTGGACGTCCTACGCTACGCTTGCGGTGCGTGGTCTCCTTTCGAGAACTTTGCGAATTTGCTGAATTCGTACTAATATTATTTGTACGAATAGCAGTCCACAATCTGTTCCAAGTTTCTTAAAATCGATCCTCAACTCTCTCCTACTCTCTGCGTTTCCTTCTCTTTTCTCCTCTCTTCTCGTATTCCTCATTACCTCTTTGCCTTCCTCAATGTGCCAAAGCTGTGCCTTGCCTTCCTTTCTGGATAATCCTTACATATTCTAATAACAGCCTGGTTTATTGAAGTTTAAAAATTAATACCGTACAGTTCCAAGTGACATTGTTTTAAGTCCCGTTATTAACATTGTTTTAAACAAAGCTTTTAAAATATTCCGTAATAACATTTTATTAAACGCAATCTGAAAAGTTTTTACGATAACGTTTTGTGGGTTAAACCAGAGCTTAGGATTTAAAAAGCGATATCAGTTACATTATGACTAATTTGTACTTCCTTATTTGGGCTTAGTTCTGGCAAAACGAGCCATACCACAAAATCTATACAAATAAAAAAAGTGTCTGTTTGGAATGTCAAATCAAATCAAATCAAATCAAATCAAATCATTTATTTCAATTAGGCCATTAAAAGGCACTTTTGAACGTCAAAAAAAATTAAAACTAATGAATCTAGTTGCCCATTCCAAAAGGTAGTTTCGTATGGAGAAGAACGGGCAAGAAACTCCATACATACTCTTTTTAAAAAAAAACGTATTACATTATATTGTACAATTACATGCATTCCATAATAAAATATGCTAATGTCAAAACGAAAACAAAATAATAATAATGTCAAAATAGTTAATGCCAAAGTAGTCCCACAAAGCGGGGCTCCCCGACTATGCCTTTTAAGCCTTGAGGGCTTTGGATCTATCTCTAGGGATTTGATACGAAATGTATGCCAAAAGTCGATTCTGACTGTGAACTTTTTGCGATATGATGGTTTTACTTTTTAATTATTATGAAAATGAAATGCATGCCTAATGAGGATTATTTCTTACAAAATTATGCGTTATAAATGTATGCTAAATGAGTGATGCCAAATGACTTTTTGCGAAAACAGTAAAATTATGACGTTATAAGTTCTGCTTTAAAGGGTGTACCCATTTGAAAGGCCTCTGGTATTGCAGATGTCCATAGGCAGCGTTGACTACTTTACATCAGGTGGGCCGTCGGCCTATTTGCCATCCGCCGACATCAAAAAGAAAGTCGGGTTTTTTCCACGTCATTTTCTTCCCGTTTCCAACTTCGAGAAAAAATAGTTACACCAAATTCGCCAATACGGCATATTGTGGTAATGTTCCCGCCGGACCGGTGATAAATATGCCATGCCGAAGCCATCTCCTTGATGAGGGTACATGTTAATTTAAACTCGATTACCGAACGACTTTTATTTGAAGCCTAAATTACCTACCGTATAATGTTTGCTTTGGTTAATGGGGGCAATGTTCCAATTTTTTGTCTGGGATTTTTTAGCATTGATTATTTTCTGTGAAGACCGTTTTCAGATTCTTAAAGTGCCAATTTTGAGAGTGGTTTTCTTATATTTTTAATTGGTATAAGTTTGCGTCGCGACTTCGTCCACATCAAAGTTGATATTTTATTCCACGGGTATACAGAACGGGAAAAAAAATAGCCTATGTGTTCAGTTAGATCAATATCTACATGTGTGCTAAGTCGTCAAAGGAAAGAGTAAAAAACATCCATCCATTCACACATTCCACATAAACTTTCACATTCATACTAGGTATTATAAAGGTGAAAGTTTGTAGGATAGAATAACCTAATCTAATAGAATAAAACAAAGTATTTTTTATGTCTGTCTATTTGTCCGCTTAGTTTGAAAGTACACCCAGGATTTTTATGCGATATTCACCACAATTTAGAAAGTTTTTTCTAAATGATTGATTGATGAGTTTGTTAAGATAAAACTGTTTGTTTGTTTGTAAGAAGGTGTGTGTGTTTCTTGTGCTGTGCGATTAGCTGCTGCTCTACGTGTTGCAGATTCAATTCCCGCACAAAACCAATATTTGTATGGCTTATAGATAAGTTATTCCGGGTCGACCCATTTATTTAAGTGAGTTTATATGTTTGTAAACGCACCTATGATACAGGAGAAATTCCTACTTTGGGGCTACGTATTGTATATGTATACAATAAAGTATTGCCCTCAGCCACTACATGAAGTCCAACTATACAAAAATGAAGATACTGATTGACAAATATAATCATCATCATCATATCTACCAGCCGTATTACGTCCACTGCTGGACATAAACCTCCCCCAAAGATTTCCAAAAGGACTGATTGGAAGCGGCCTGCATCCAGCGTCTTCCTCCGATCTTAATCAGGTAGTCCGTCCACCTGATTGTCCAATAAAAATATAATAACATGTAATTACTTTACGAGGGAAGTTGGGAGCACAGCTAGGTCAAAAAGCTTTCCACAACCGGCCGCCAAGCTCAATATTTTGCACTAAAACAAAGGCTAAGCCTAATTAAATTATACTCGTAACAAGGAGTACATACATTATGTTACTGTTAGTGTACCCAGTAACAGTAATCCCAACAGTAATACAACAACAGTAACAACTTGTTTTGCGTATCACTCTGCTTTGTTTTAATGTTGACCCAAAAGTTCTACTGCTTTTTGTTAGCTATTCGTAGCTGGTGGTTTTATGTGCTTAAAGCGCTTTTTTGTAATGAGCCAAACATGAATTTTACCTAAAACATAATACTATGTGTCTCCCTAAGGGGTGCGCAGAGTTTGAGGTTTGGTAATATTTTGTTGTTTATGTTTTATAATTTATGGTTTGTTTTTTACTGTCTTGTGGTCTGAAGTGTGACTGCTGGCGCCCCCAAGTTCCTGGGTTCGATTCCCAAGCTATACAAAAGTGTAATTTGGTTTTTCTTTAGGAGATACTCCGCATCAGCCAGGAGTTTTGAATTTGGTGCTGTGACACCGCTGAGTATCCATGGCTTCCACCCCATTTAGTCATTTATTTCAATTAAACTATTTATAGGCACTTTTGAATTGCCAAGGAGTCGGTCAGCTAGTCAGTTAGCTGAAGATACATGCTGGTTTCTAAACAGTAATTGAACGAAATTGACACTTGTTTGGCGGACTATAATGAACTAAATAACGTTAAAAATCTAAAATAGAGAGCACCGTTTTGAAAACAATATCGTCTCCTGCAAAGTAACCAAACTATCAATTTAGATACTTACTGCACTCTCAATTGAATGCAAAATTGCAAACACAACGTCAGTCCCACACCTGTCACGTCCTTACATTTCACTGTAGAACGAAACTCAAATAACAATTCTCCAAATTCAAAAACATCTATTCCAAAATGCATACAGAATCACAGAGTTGACTGCAACGAAGTTTTGGCATACATCGCTGGCAATATTTCGAATGGTTCACAAAGAATTCTAGGCTGGTATGCGATGGACGCGCGGAAACTTGAAATTGTGGGCATACCTCGCGATGGCGCATTGCCGTAGTGTGGTACTGTTTGCACTCGATTGGTTCTCGATGCTCAAGTTTGGATGGACTAATAAAAGATCGTCGACTTTACAAATTGGTATACGATTGGTTTCAACTGTTTGTTTTGTTATCTGGAGGTGTTTGTGTAGGCTCCGCCATTTGTGGAAACGAGAAAGGAGTTCACAGGTATTTTTGCCGCAAAGCAGCGTTGCTGTGTTCCGGTTTGTAGGGTATGGGTACCGGTGTAATTACAGACACATGAGACATTTCCACTTTGGCTTTAGGATGGCAACGCATTGCAAAGTCTTTGGTTATTGCAGATGTCTATAGGCAGAAGTGATCACTTGACATGCATGAGGTAGTTCGAATGGGCAAGTACCAATGTGTCTTTTGCAATTCATATGTACCTACTTTCTAAGTTTATCTTGGACACCACTGACATCAATTTCTTAACTGTTGCATTAGAGTAAATTCTGTTATGATAAATAAGATTCACAAATATATTCAATTAAAAATCATCAGGCCGGCCGTCAGCTTGTTTGCCATCCAACGAAGTTAAAAAATATGTATTCTATTCTAGGAACTGCAAATTGAAATTGATGCCAATTGTATTAAAGTCTGGTCTATTTTAGATCTGGCGTGGGTGGATAAAATTAATACTACCAACACAAGTCTATATTTAGCTATTTCTAGTCGTGAATTCAGCGTAAAGCAAACACAGGATAAATGATAGTACATTCCTGGATCACAGCTGAAATAATAGTCCATATATCTGTCTACGTATTATATCTCGACTAGGTTCTGCCCGCCACTTTGTCTATGTAGATTTCCAAATTAAGCCAAGGTATATGATATATAACTGACTTTTGGGGAAGGTTATGTCTAGCAGTGGACTCGGTGTAGATTTCAGAATTAAGTCAAGGTATATGATATATATGACTATTTTGGGGGAAGGCCTATATGTAGTAGAAGCCGTTAGGCTGATATAATTATGATGATGATATGTGAAAGAGTAAAAAAGAAACATCGATTCATCGAAAAATATTCACATACATACATAAACTCACGCCTTTTTCCCATGGGGGTAGGCAGAAACCACAGAACGCCACCTGCTACGAACCTTACATACTACCTACTTTCGCCTCGTTAATAAAAATATTCACAAACAGACAAAATATTGTAGAGGTTCTGTCTTAAAAATATGGCAATAAATAAAATGAAATATATATGTATACAAAATGCGTAGCCATTAGTGATTTTTCGATTAACTCGTCAGTGTCACATTCATGTAAAAGGGAAGCTGTTTTTACTGTTTCTGAAACTCTACAAACTTCATGAGATAGAATGTATTCCTTTAAAACAGTCGCACAGAAACATCTTTAACCAAAATGAAGCCACTACCACCAAATGTTTTCTCCTCTAAAAATTTACCAAAATTTAGCCTTTAAAAATCTTCGCTAACACTAACCAAATACTATAGAGCTTGCCAGTACAATTCCACAAAGTTCCAGAGCAACCTGACCGCAGGTTGGCGCCAACCAGCCCGGTTGTTGCCAAAACTGATTTGGTTTTAAAATGAACCAGACTGTGCTGCAGGTGTTTTTAACTAAATAGCTACTGAAGTTTCGTTGTTAGTTGATTTTCGTTTGACGTCATCTTTTGTGGGTGTAGGTGTGTACGGGGGAGTGTGAGCGAACTAAAATAATACAAGCCTTTGATTGTCCTAATGCAGGGCAAAGGCTCATACAGAAAGGGCACGAGTATTGATCACCACGCTTGCTCAAGACGGATTGTCGATTTCAGACTTATATAATTATTGGTCCAGGTTTCCTCTCGATGCTTTCCTTTATCGATGTTAAAGATATCCAAGACATACTTGACTTCTTAAAAAGTACATGTGAATTGAAAAAGCCACAATGGTACTTGCCAGCGTATCGTACCTGCAACCTTATGCATGAGAGGCGGACGGCTTTAACCACTGGCCCATCACGACAGACACAACGAACTAAAAATAAACTAAAAAACTAAAATAAACAGTTCTGCCCGTGCAGACATACAATGAATACTTTGTTTAATTCCAACTAGTACAAAAAGCTAGTCTTTCTTTCTTTTGTAGCATTTTTTCCTTAAAATGAAAGAAAAAATCCTATCCAGTAACTACAAGTCTGTCGTTTTTTTTTAATTTACCATTTAGTGACTGACTATCTAACTGTATACTCTGCGATGTCATCCGCGTTCAGTTACATTTTTGGTTACTGCTCCGCTCCCGTTACTTGTAGCATGATGTTATATATCATCTAAAGTGATTTAAGAGAAAGGGTTTTATACCCTTCCTCTTAAATCAGTCTATACATACATAAACTCACCCCTTTTTTCCAGGAGGGTAGGCAGAAACCACAGAACGCCACCGGGTACGACCCTTACATACTACTTTCGCCTCGTTCACGTTTATACATCTGCTGTGTGATTCTGTAAGACCTCGTTCTAAACTTCGAATCTGAATCCGCTGTGACTTTCTTGATTGGCATTCTAAAAACTCGGTTGATAATTCGAATTTACACTAGCGCCACTCATGCGAGCGTGTCAGCGAGTTGAACTAAAGATAAAGTATGAGATCACGTATGAAGTGGCATTCTATACGGTAATCGGTTATTGTTATTTTGTTTTACTTTTTTTTGTATTTTCTCAGTAAGTGATTATTGTAATCTTTTGAGAAATAAAATATCTTAAACCGTAATTACACCGTCACTTCGACGCTCACTTCGCACTTCAAAGTATTAAATAAATCAATGTCATTTTGAACCTTAAGCGAAGTGACGGTGAATAGCGACTTGAGATGCGAGTTCATGTCTGAATTTTACAGAATCGACGTACTGGTCATACAAGCGCATACATATATATCTATTGGCGGAAACCGCATTAATATCCTCTGGACGGCTTAAAAGATCTAAGCGTACAGACGCGGGAAGCGACTTTGTTCTATATTTTGTAGAGAAGTGAAAAATAGAGTAGGTACCTATTCAAGAATAAATACCACACACAACATTTTCTAGAAAAACCTTTAACATAACTACCTCGTTAGCCTAGTAGTCCTAAGCGTGACTGGTACGCTAAAGGTCTTGGGTTCGATTCCCAGGTCGAGCAAATTGTTATTAGGTTTTTCTATGAAATTGTCAGTAGCAGCTCGGAGTAAGAATTTGTGCCCGTTTAATGGCAATGGGCTCTCCCCGTATTACATGGGACTTAAATATACCGGCGAACTGTGGGTGTACATTGGTACACCTCTGCCTAACCCTTTGGGAAATACAAGCGTGATGATATGTGATAAATGAATAATGTAAGTGTGTATGTCACAAGATGCATGTTGCCAAAACTGCGGTATCTCGATGCGACACAGACTGCGGTATCCTATGCCAGATGTACAGACTTCAGGAATTTAGGCTACTAACAGATTATCCAATACTTTAGATAAACTAGTTTGGGCAGAGAAATCATACTCACGCCTGTTTTTCCCGAAGGGTTAGGCAGAGATGTGCCAATGTACACCCACAGTTCGATCGTACATTTTAGTTCCCATGTAATAAAAAAAAATGGGAAATAAAAAGCTCGCATTTGTAAAAAAAACTGGTCAAGTGCGAGTCAGACTCTCACATAAAGGGTTCCATACCATTGTAAAATATTTATATCGAGCAAACAACGCCAAAAAACGCGCTTCTTGTTTATGGACCCCTTAAACAAACAAAGTTTTGGAGGATAGGTGCCGGTGTAATTACAGAAACATGAGACATTTCAACTTCATCTCTGGAATGGTAATGCAATTTGCAAGGCTTTCGCTATTGCAGATGTCCATAGGCAGCTGTGGTGACCACTTAACATCAGATAGGATGTCGGTTTGCTTGCCATCCAAAATATTAAAAAAAAAATATTTTATTTTTATTTGCCGTTATAGCGGCCATAGTAATACACTCTGTGAACATTTCTAGTGTCTACCAATTATACTATACTCTAAGTACCAAGATTCCAATAACTATTATACACGTAATAGTTATGGAGATCTGGCACTTAGAGTATGGTATAATAAGGATGTAGTGTCAAAGGTTGAAAAGAGTAAGCTTAGATGGTTAGATCATGTTGAGAGGATGAAGAGAAACGCGACAAAAGGGATTTATATGACAGATGTGAGTGGCAACGCCCTAGAAAGACCTACCCTGACCTTATTGGTGAGGTTCTTTAGAAAGGTATGACCAGAAGTATGAACGAAGCGAAAGGAGTATGTAAGGATTGTAACAGGTGACATAATATGTAGTGTCTGCCTACCCTCATGGGAAAAAGACGTGACTTTATATATATGTTTGTCTGACACAGATCAAATCCTACATAACTCAAAGCCAGGGAGTCACAACATAATCAGGTCTGAGCTGCCAGTTCAGTACAGCGTGTCAAAGTATGAGCACTTGCCTTTGACCAGTAATATTGGTGCGGAGCTCACACGCCACAAGAAGTCACTGGAGCAAGAGCTGTGTCCACACGCAGTCGACTGGCACGTGATAAAGAGCTGTGAATGGATAGACAGGGATTATTGTAACAAAAAACTATTTTTTGACTGGCTTCTGCCATCGGGTGTATAGCACTCGTAACCGGCGTGCTTGTATGACCAGATTGTACCAGGTGGCGATCTGTGGTTACTGCCTACCCCCATAGGAAAAAGGCGTGAGTTTATGTTTGTCGTCGACAACCTTGTTGGCCTATTGGTCCTAAGCGCGACTGCTATGCTAGAGGTCTTGGGTTCGATACCCAGGTCGAGCAAAAAGTGTTATTGAGTTTTTCTATGAAATTCTTAGTAGCAGCTCGGAGTTTGGATTTGTGCCCGGTTAATGGCAATTGGCTCGCTCCCTATTACATGGGACCTAAAAATAACATACCGGCGAACTATGGGTTTACATTGGTACACGTCTGCCTAACCCTTCGGGGAATACAGGCGTGATGGTGTGTATGCCGTCGACTTCATTCGCGTCAAGTTTGATATGTTATCCCACGGGGCCCAATTTTTTTCCGGGATAAAAAGTATCCTATCTGTTATTCCGCACTACAATCTATCTCAGTGGCAAATTTCATCCAGATCCGTTCAGCCTTTGAACAGTAAAATTGCAACAAACATCCATGCATCCTCACAAACTTTTGCATATTTAAAATATTAATAGGATAGTAGGATATTACTTCCGTAATTGACTGTAAGACTAGTTTAAATAGTACCTGTTAAAATCAAAGACACAGTTAAATAAAAATATGAATAAAAAATAGCTTTATTGCGCCAAAAAAACAAATGCTTGATATTTCTCGAATGGGACTGATATTAATAATTCCGACGACATAGTTGGCGCAGTAACTGAGCGATTGATTGCTGCGCTGCGTGTCACGAATTCGATTCCCAAGCGGAATAAATATTTATATGGCCTATACTTGTTCCGATTATTAGTGTATGTAAGTTTATATGTTTGTATATGAACCCACAATATTAAAGAAAGTGCCAAATAATGACAAAGATATTTTTTAATTTTTTAAAGTGCCACTATTATATTGATGGCAAGGAAAGCTATGGAAGCCAAAAATACTCAGTGCTAACCCCAAATAAATTGCTATAAGGGTAGGGGTATGATGTTCATGATAATGGAGGTGATGCAATGCAAAAAGGGGTTATAAAGTTAGACCTAACGGCATCTATAACATTAAGTTCACAATGACTCGATAGATTCTTCGGAAATAAAATTGGGTAACCTCGGATTACATAAAACCTAATATCGTAACTAAGAAATTCGGGAAAGTGACTCTAAATCTTATTTGGGGTAACTGTAAATCAGCCATTCGGAAAATTAAGACGAAATGGTAAAAAAGAAATGACTTTAGGATTTGTATGGAGTTTCATATTAATATATATACCATCACGCCTGTATTCCCCGAAGGGTTAGGCAGAGGTGTACCAATGTACACCCACAGTTCGCCGGTATATTTAGGTCCCATGTAATAGGGGGCGAGCCTATTGCCATTAATCGGGCACAAATCCAAACTCCGAGCTGCTACTGAGGATTTCATAGAAAAACCCAATAACACTTTGCTCGACCTGGGAATCGAACCCAGGCCCTCTAGCGTAGCAGTCGTGCTTAGCAGTAGGCTAACGAGGCAGTTTCATATTAAGTACTTAGTATGTCTTGATTCGAATTTGTTTTGATAGCAGGAAGAATGTTAATAATTCGTTTTGGACTGATTCTTTAATAAATAACTTTTAACTGAAGAAATAATAATAACCGTATGGTATATATAAGCTGTCACACCGCCGTATTTATTTCTCAAAAAATTAATTTCTCAAAAATCGACCTTGAAAAAACACAATTACAATAAAAATTACAATAAAGAGAGACAATGAATTTTCTTTCTTATAACGTGACATTTCTACTGAATATTGCGGCAAAAACAGTTTTATTATTCTTGTGTGTGTTTTTATCTTTGTTTCATTGTCTTTTCTAATCGCCACCTAACTCTATACCGTCAAGGGTGTTCGCGATCAGTGCCTAGTCGGGCGGAAGCGGAAATGGTGCCCGTTTGATGCACCCACAAAGCCTGGCTGAAAGCCCCGTTCAAACCTTTCACGTATACGATCGCTTTTCATAACGACACCTCTGTGGTTTTTCAGTTTCCCGCCCAAAACAGTTGCCGTCAAAGGAATTTGAAGAGTTAAAGAATGGAGGTTTTGCATTTGTTTCTTGACTGCGTAGCGAGTATTCATAATTTAAGGTTAAAGCTCGCGAACACTTACTTAAGGAGTTGGCTGACTCGTCCCACAATTAATTTGTTATTTATTTCTCCACCATGTATTTTTATCTCTCTCTACTTTGTATATTTTGTTTGTATGTATGTATTTATGTATTTTTTTTTTATTTTATCTTTGAAATTTACTGTTCCTTCTATGTTCTTGCACCTACTATGTTTTGTCTCTGCATCACCCTAAGGTAGACTGGTAGAAAATGCCTAAGGCATTAAGTCCACCTTTGTACGGTGTATTTTACATTTGTGCATAAAGTTTAATAAATAAATAAATAATTATTTGTTTGGTGTGTATTTTTTTTTTAATAGTTTAGTTTGCTGTAATAACTTAGCAAGGCGTGACGTCATCCTAGAGAGAATCATTTTTTTATGACATGAAGTTGCTAGATTGAGTGTCTCTGATAAGCGACATAATAATACTGTACTCTTATAAGCTTAAGTGTTCGGTAGTATTGATTCGAAATTGCATCTATATTAATTAGGTGTAGTTCTGCTGAAACCGAACTGTTCTACGTTAAAACTTCTCCCGTTTTTCATAATGCCTACTTATTAATGCTTATTAATTTTACTTCTATTCTAAGCATATTTTTTTGGATGTAAATACATTGAACCGTTATTGATTGATAGTAATGTTTAGTTTGGTATATTGAATTGTTCTGAGGTTCATAATTTAAATAGTGAGAGATAGTGAGTGAGCCCATTTTAGTAGAATAAATATGGATGTTACGACTAGGATATTACTAACTAGCTTTTGCCCGCGACTTCGTCCGCGTCGATTAATAGTTCCCGTTCCTGGGGGATTTCCGGGATGAAAACTATCCTATGTCCTTTCTCGGGTCCCAGACTATATCTGTACCAAATTTCATTGAAATCGGTTCAGTGGTTTAGGCGTGAAGAAGAGACAGACGGACAGAGTTACTTTCGCATTTATAATATTAGTAAGGATAACTTCTGTAAATAGGTTACTATTTGAACAAAACCACCCTCACATAAACAATGCTACTTCAAATGTAACAAAAAACTTCATAATTCATGATTAAGAAAATGCATGATTTCCTCTAAGTCCGGAACCCAAAGAATTGAAAATAAGTTTGAAAGGCCCATATTTTAGCACGAAGAAGGCGTGAAAAAGTTAAAAGGGCCGACTGAGTGAACGATTCCGTTCAATAGCTGTGTGCAAGGGAGGAACGGGAAGCGATTTTGTTTATCTACAGGATTTAGATTGGTACAGGATCAGCTAAAGAGTACCTATTATACGGGGTGGAAGGGATAACGCAACAAAAACTTTTACTATGAATTCAAAAAAAAAACACATACATACATACATACATAAACTCACGCCTTTTTCCCATGGGGGTAGGCAGAAACCACAGAACGCCACCTGCTACGATCCTGACATACTACTTTCGCCTCGTTCACGTTCATACATCTGGTCATACAATCACGCCGGTTACGAGTACTGCACACCCGACCTTTCTGAAGAACCTCACCGATAAGGTCAGGGTAGGTCTTTCTAGGGCGTCCCCTCCCGGCGTTGCCACTCACATCTGCCACATAAATACCTTTTATTAGTCGCCTTTCACTCATCCTCTCAATATGACCGAACCATCTAAGCATACCCTTTTGAATCTTTGTCACTACATTCTCTCAAAAAAAAAAAAAAAAATATACCATCACGCCTGTATTCCCCGAAGGGTTAGGCAGAGGTGTACCAATGTACACCCACCGACCGACCACCGAACCGACTATGAATTCAGTACATCATTATACTTAGGTATTATTAAGTGACGAATACTCTTCGCCGTGGGGGTTGGAATCAAGTATTGAAAACATAAAAAAAAATGTGTATCCATGTATGAATGTGTCCCCCTCCCTTCACCCACATACAGAAACATTAACATAAAAAAACTCATCAATAACAAAATTAACACCTTCTTTTGTTAAAAATGTGGAAAAATTAAGTCTTTTCTGTCTTTTTATTTCGTGTTTCAGATTTTTAGGTAATTACCTACTTTTGTAGAAGACAATCATAATTATTGAGTCATATGGTAAAATAAAAACTGGACAAAGAATTTTTTCCATACCTACTTGATTCCTTTGATTGTCCTGTCAAAAATGCTTCTAATTAACCTACTTTTTTGCATTGATTGTCGCTGAGATGAGATTACCTCTATATTTTGAACGCTTAATTGGAAGCACAGGCCTACTTATCCTTCAAATTCCTTAACGCTACCCATCAAATCGTTCTGAAAACTATTCTCAAATTATTATCAGTCATCTTTAACAGATAAGGCCTCCATCTTCCACGTACTCCTCCACCTTAACCCACACCACTGAACGATCATCGATCAAATAACTTCTTATTACATTCGCTTCTAGTTTCATCCGTTTGTCAGCCGAAGTCGGGGGGAATAACTTCCACAAATATGCTACACACACATTTGTTCAGTAATATGAATTGGACAGAAGTTTTATTTCGTTTTTGTGTGCCTTGTGTGTAATTTTAACGTAACATACCATCACGTCTGTATTCCCCAAAGGGGCTGGCAGAGGTGTACCAATGTACACCCACAGTTCGACGGTATATTTAGGTCCCATGTAATAGGGGGCGAGCCTATTGCCATTAACCGGGCACAAATCCGAACTCCGAGCTGTTACTGAGAATTTCATAGAAAAACCCAATAACACTTTTTTTTTGCTCGACCCGGGAATCGAACCCAGGACCTCTAGCGTAGCAGTCGTAATTTTAATAATAATGTAATATTATCATACGGTTGATAGGACGGTATGGAAGAAGAAAACATGTTGCGCCGACCCAAAGGGTTAAGGGCAGGGACATGATTATAATGAATATAATAATACCAGCCTATTTTTGTTTCACTACATAGGAAAGGCCTCTTCTCGTATAGATAAGGTACGAGCATTGTACACCACGCTTGCGACTAAACCAGTGAACCGATTTTGATTGCAATTTTTTATTCCGTAACTTCGTCCGCGATAACCAGCATTCGCGCGGACGAAGTCACAGGCAAAAGTTTGTATTATTTATAAATACCTATGCTAATTGGCAATAACTACACTGTTGCTAATCTATCAGTGAAATAACTTCTATAATAGATCGTACTTTCATGAGAATACCTCTTACAAATAAAAATACAAACACGACCTCTTTATAATATTAGTATGGAAGACAACAGTTCACCTTATTGATTTTAATAACGGCGACCCTTTGAAGTTATTTCCTAGCCTTCGCCAGACCGAATTTCATTTAAAATATTAAAAGTATAGTTTAGGAGGTCTTAATTAGGCTGGAAGCACACCCGACGCGACGGGAGAAGCGTCAGAGTTATCGTCGTTAGTATACTCGGAGCATTACCGCATCATCGGTTATATAAAATGTGTAAGGTTGTATGTTATATTATCTTTATTAGATACTTTAGAGACTGCTTCAGAAAAAAATGCGACGTAACTAGCTGGTACCTACTCGTAGTTACACTTTCCGGATTTAAAATCTGGGAACCCTCCTCCATTTCATTTATTATCACCTTTTTTTTATTGTATTTGGGTGGCTTACAGCTAACAATACAGAAAAATATAGTGAGACATTCAACGGCAAGCCATTTACAAGCCTCCACCATTAGCAATTGTTGCACAAACTAATATCAAAGCATAATATCTATAACTAGGCAAAATATAGTAACAAAGAATATAGATGTAACGTAAACACTATTGAAATTCCATTATAAACAACACAACTTTTAGACAAAGCAGTGCTAATTGCAGCTTTTTTTTTATAGACGGGAAATTATCAAATAACGTCCCCCGCCCTGGGCGGGGCGGAAGGGAGTGTCAGACTTTTACTGACTAAAACCCGTCTATGTTCCTTCATGTGCCCTTTGCGTTCCGGGGGCGCGGTATCTCTTTCAAACAACCCGCAGCCCCGGCAGGCATCGGCCCTCAGTGGCCCCATCCAAGTTTGCTGACATCTCTTTGAGACGCGCGTGGAACACGAACGCGCCGTCGACACGGTCTGTCGTTATTCAGTGAACGTACGGACGGTGAGCTACCCATTGCTCACCGTCCACAGACCCGCGCCTACGGTGGCCGGGAGTCGTCTCGCGGCTCCCGACCGACGCCCGGAGCGTCTACCGCGCTAATTGCAGCTAAGCTGCTCGCAAACAAATCGATTGAGGGGTGTTCGTTCATTACAACTTGGTTAAATGCTTTATTGAGCGAAGCAAAAAAGAATTCTTTCACCCAAAACAGTCAAACTTTTCTAAACCTTCTGCAGTTTTTAGTTATAGGCTAACACAGTATTACCGTCATCCGTCTACTAACATCCACTGTGAGGATTATCATATAAATTGCAGATAATCCTGAGATAACGCGAACGTTCAGTAATACAACATGATAGTGGATGCTAGTGAAAAGGAAATTGAAAATCGTTTGAATAAAACTTATTGATAAGAAAACGCTGCTTTACACAAGAATTATTGATTTACCGTAGGATTATTCACAGGTTTACTGTCGCAGCTCGCTTCTGAGCACCACATAGGTACAGTCACGAGAATACACATGTATACACTTAGCAACATTTGAAAGTACCTCAACTTTGCAATTGTTATTGCTCGAGAAAATAGCTTTTAAATTTTGTCAAGTGTATATATGTTTATGCTCGTGACTGTACACTAGGAAGCTAAAAAAGAATCTACAGTTTGCTATTAAAATATTTTTTTGCAAGCTTAGACTCAAAGTCATCATCCCTTTCATCATCATCATATCAACCGAACGACCTCCACTCCTGGACGTAGTCCTTTCCAAAAGATAGTCGCACTGGCCGCCGGTGATTCCTGTGACCTTCACCGGGTCCACCTCGTTGGGGTCCTCCCCATACCCCCTTTTATCCCAACGCTATTTGAGTTCCTAGAAAACTATCCCCAACCAACTGGTACCTAATATAATTGAAAATTAGATTAGCAATTCCAGTAAGGTCAAAAGCGATCGCATTTTAATCTCAGTTTTGACTTATCAAACATTCTTTTAACATTTCCGACAAGTTTTTGACATTGATTGTCGCTGTGATGAGATTGCGACAGAATTTTTAACGTTTGTACTTTCTGAATTTTTCTTAGACATCACTAACATCGGTGAAGAAAATATTATCAGGAAACCTGTACTCGTAATCTGCATAAGTCTGAAATCGCCAATCCGCCTTGAGCAAGCGTGGTGATCAATGTCTGTACCGTCTCCATGTGAAAAGCCCTCAAGAAAAATGGCTGATATTATTATTAGTTACAAAAATCGGCATTCAAAAAGATTAAAATCCTGTGCACAGATCACAAACGTCCCTTTATTTTCAACATAGTACAATCAATAAGATCTTCAGACGATTACGGTACTTGGCGCTTGCAAATAATATGGAAAAAATACCTCAGCTCCTCACCTTCAAATACGAAGTATCCTACAGCCTGTTACGTAACCTTTCAATAAGTTCCGATTAGATTACCTGGCAGAACATTTAATACGAATTCTGTTTCATTTCCCGTGCCCAAAGGGAGTCAAACGGCATCCTATTACAAAGACTCTACTGTCTGTCCGTCCGCCCGTAAGTTACGCCCGGTGTTTATTACTATAAAACAACAAAAACTTAATTAAAAAAAGTTAAAATATCCTTTTTAAAAACAAGCTTTTACTAAAATGTACAAAAAGTGATGTGAAATAGAATTTAATAACTATAATTTTTTTTTTTAAGCTTGAGGCGTGGAATGTCTTGCGTCCCAACAACTATGTATTTTTTAATAAAAGCTTGCCTTTAAAAAGGAATTTTTGACCTCTATTTTATTTTAATTGATAAACCTTGTCGCACTAAATAGTTATTTACTTTGAACGCTTTATTCATAATCAATGCGTGATACTAATTGTACTTAATCTATAAAAAATGTAAAAGAATACGGCTGTCCCATTTCAAAACCTAGTAAGGGACACTTTTTCCAAAAATCGTTTTATTGTATAATTTTGCTGACCAAGTACGTCCCTATCAAATACAAAAACACCAGTGTTGAAAAGATGACATTTAATCATCGATACCCAGTAAATGCACTACTCGTCTCTGATCTAATTTACGTTTATTCGCTCTCCTATAAAATTTAGTTTTAGGTCCTTGCTAGGTTTTGACATGGGGCAGCCGAATACTTTTATTTCCAATTCGAAACCCCACTCGATGGGAATATAGTTACATCAGCGCGCTGAAAAAATTACTAGCAAAAACTGTCTATTCAAATTTAGTGAAATGGCCCCTTAAACTAACATAACTTTCCTCTCAATACATATACAATATTCTCCCTTTTCTACGAAAATTTACCAAAGAGGAGGTAACGAACCATATCAGATGCCATTAAAGATATCGTCTGTCACGCTCCCCGACTAGGCATGGAAATGATTGCTATTTTTCATTCATTTTCATTATATGAAATGATGACTTTTAATCATATGATTTCACATGTGAAATTTCACAGGCAATGATTTTTATTCGCAGTGTTATAATGTAGCTCTTTCATATAATGTGCGCCACGAACACGTTGCGACCTGCTATCTAATGAAATCACAATGAATTATGACAAGGAAATCTAAACCTTACATCTTTAAGTTTAAAGTTCATATTTAAAATGCCCAGTGTTGTCCGTCACATGAACAAATCATTCCTTCTTTCTTACTCACTCGGTCGCTTTGGCAGACAGCAGCGCGCTGCTCACGAACTTCGCTCGAATGAGTAAATGAAATCATAATGATTCGTGATTTCGTTGACTGTGAAAAATAGCAGTATAAGTGAAGGCAAATAGCGGGTGTGATTAATGATTTCATATGAAATTTCACCTGCTATTTATGAAATGTTCCATGCCTATCCCCGACATGTACCTAGTAGCAAATAAAATGTTCCGTACATTTCTCGAATATTTACATGAAATGCTAAGCTAGGAATATTATTTCTGAAGCTCTCCGGGTAATATTTTTCGAGGCATGTTAGTATGTGTGAAAGTACTCAGTGATATTGCTTTTTTTGGAGTTTCGTCCTTCGGGAGAGTAAGAAGTGGCCTAACGATGTAAAGGTCATAGGGTTATGAGATATTGGGTATTTTTCTGACCCTGTGTGGTCTGTTATGGTCTTTATCAATTGACCTTCATTTTTAGAGTTCCTACTTCGATATCGGTGCAAAACACATACTACCTATTATTAGTTTAACAGTATGTACTAAACTAGTACTAAAATAAGATAAATAGAAAAAAAAAAAAAGAAATTCTCAGTAGCAGCTCGGAGTTTGGAAGTGTGCCCGGTAATGACAATAGGCCCGCCGCCTATTACATGGGACCTAAATATACCGGCGAACTGTGGGTGCACATTGGTACACCTCTGCCTAACCCTTCGGGAAATACAGGCGTGATGGTATATAACCTAAACTAATTTGAACCAGGTAGTAAGTTTGTTTGTAAAAGATAACCTCTGCAAATACTGGTCTGATTATAAAAAATACTTCACTGATATAAAGCTACATTATCGCCGAGTGTTATGTTTTATAATATAACTATTTAACTAACACGTGGACCCAGTCGCGGACAGAAGCTAGTAATAAATAATAGCCGCCACTTTTTTCATAACAATACTTTAATATTTTCTACAAAAAAGATAAAGTAAGCAACAGATATAATAATATTTATGAAAGCGATTATTGAAGCGATTAATTAACCATTTTCCAAAATCTAGGTAAACACATCAAATACAAATGTAGTAGTATCTAAAACGTGCTCACCCTAAAAAAGGAACAAGCGTGAACCTAAAGCTAAATGTTAAATAATAATTTACCTCAAAACATAGAGAACTCTGTGGTTGAAAATGATACTTTCCCTCGACCGTTTTCAGGAACATTTTCAGGATAATTTCATTACAGTATGCGGTCACTATTTAGGTATTTTTAATAAAGCCGATTAAAACCCGGTAACTATTTTAAACTGCACCGCAACGGCCGCGGCTTTTAATTTTCCGCTGAACAAAATTATTTATCGTATATCTTTTTTTTGGCGTTGTTTGGGTAAGGTTTATGTCCAGCTGTGGCCATCTTTCGGGGAATGAAGATGATAATACCAATCAATGAAATCATAATAATTTACATAAATATGATGTTATCTTTGTTTGCCAGAATATAGGATGTACCTACTTAAAGTGTTATACAAATTATTTTTTACACTATATTCAACCTTTTGGGCGTGCAAATGTACACTACAATAATAATTATAATAAAGCTGACAAACTTTCTCCGCTGCCGTTTGTTTGTGTTTATATTTAAACGCACTTACACGTACTTCTGAAACTACTAGTCGAATTGGAAAAAGTGTTTTTGTATATGATAGCCAGATTCATGAGAAATAGAATATGCTATAATAACGTTACGCTAAGAAACTGAGAAACGTTAATGTGAATGGCCAGAGAAGAGAACACTCAGAGGGGAGCGGAAGGCTATGGAAGGAGACCTTTGCCCAGCAGTGGAACAATACAGGTTAAAAACAAAGAGGTAGGTACGTACCTCCAACATATTTAAACAATCACTTAAGAATATTTAAAAGTGACAACTGATGACTTTTTCAGACACCGTTAATAATTATAAGGTGTGTAAAAACTCATGACTATCTGTTAAATATTCGATGACGATACTATGGACTTATAGTATGTACCTAGTTTATAAAGCAGGAATTTGTGCAAACAGTTCGCCGGAAATAGTAATTAGTATGATAATTTATGCAATTAAAGTTTGCAGCTTCCTTTAACGGCAAGGGCGGATGTTTATACCCAGGTAGCTTTGAAGGTTCTATTTAAAAATATTGTAGCGTACCTGTTTATACTTACAAGCTCAGCTAATAAACGCAAAGAGCTCCCCCAGTGGGGCCCGGACATCGGTTTAAACCGTTGCCAGAAGAGGGCAATAAGGGGACATGCTAGATAAGGTCGGAATAGGAAAAAACATACAATACAATTATTTGTTGTTGTCAGCCGCTGGCACTGCCGCCCAACCTTACCGCCGGGCAAGACACGGTGCGTCCGGTGGCTCCTTTTGCGGCAAATCCAGTGGATTTATGTAAGCCGCCGGACATACCGCGGGTTGCCCGACTGTTAGACCGGGCGGCACTGTGTGTAGGAGCCTTAGGCGCTGCGCAAACGTAGACACTTTTAGTTTCCAGTTACCGACACCGAACACTTTTTGATCGTCATGAGTATGTGTTAAGTGGAAGCAACTGGACACAAAAAATGTTTACGTATGCGCTGGGAGTGGATGGTTTTATACTGGTTCTATAGTAATAAAATATTCATCGGTAGTTTGTATCTGACACAAGACACAAAAGTGTCCACGTTTACGCCTTGCCTTAATGTCCATAGTACAAAGTGTCTACTTATTTCGGTTCAACCCTGTGAGGCTGTGACAGACGGACGGTTAGCGGAGTTTTAATAATAGGCTCCTCAATGGTACCCTATCAAGAACCTGAACTAGATTAACCCAAATAGGTTCGATACTACTTTCGCTTCAGAAAATAGGATCAAAAGGAAATTGGACACACACATAACACACTTTACCCGACAAGGAAGACAATAAAACAATATTTATGGAATTGTGTTACGTTCTTATATCCGTTTATTTCCCGTTCAGGGGTCCGTATAGTGTGAACTGACCCTAACAGAGTTCCGAAAGGGTACTACATATTTTCCGGGTAAAATAACGGTGTTTTTGTAGAACTACACATTTTTTAATACTAATAATTTCCCTAACCGTGCGTTTGCAAATAATATATTAACTCACATATAGAAATAACCAGACTTTGAGTAACCATCTGTAGGTCATACAAATATTATTTTAGGGAAGAAATCGAACCAGCGTCTTTAAAAACTGCAACCAATCATTCAGCTACGCCACTAATGAAGTAAAAGAGAGATATAGTGGAATTGTCTCATGTGCCTGTTATTTCACCGGCACCCAGAACCTTCAAACCAGAACACAGCAATACCGCTTTGCGGCAGAAATAGATATGGTGGTAGTACTCTCCCAGAAAAGCTCCTCCACAAAGAGCTCTACTACTACTAAACTACTATTTTCTTTCAATTTCAGCTTATTGTCAAAAGTCCTAAATCTAGACAGAAATAATGTTCTAGATCATTTATCATTTAAAATTACTTTCGAAACTGCATTTTTATGACCCATTTCGACAGGTTCCGATATACGATTCTATTGGCTTTTGGCACCGAATCGTCTTGATAATATTTCGAGATACCGCTTTGTAAGTTATAACGCCTGGCTAACTTCAATTGCTGCAAGCGTTCGAAACAAAAGTTGTTGATATAAGAATTTAATCAGGCGACAATTTTAAGTGGCGAAGAAAATATTGATTCTTGAAATCGAGTAAGACATTATAAAATAACGATTACGTAGCAGCTTGAAGTTTTAAGAATTGTGGTGTGTGCCTCGGAAAGCATGTAAAGCCGATAGCTCTGTCAGGCCACTCTTTTTCACTGGTCACTCTGGACCAGTGGAAAAGTACCCAATTCAATGACAAAAATATTTGATTTGTAGAGCGATTTACAATAATGTGATCCTTATGGGCCAAGGGCTCCATGATCCTTATGGGTCTATAATAGGATAAAGACGGCCCTGAGTTCTGTGCCTAAACTCTCCACTGCCATGTCGGATTGGCTACTCATCGGACCATAAGATTGAGAGAAGACGTGTACTACGCAGATACACACATACATCCAGACATAGATCTCACAGATACCCAGTGCGAGTGCGGTGCTCCCGACCAGACGATGGCCCACTTGCTGCAGTGCCAAAGATGCTCCTACTCCTGCACCTTGAAGGATATAAAAAATGCCAGTGATGCCACGATAAACGTGGCCATGTACTAGGGCCACGTACTAAGTACGACTGTTGAGCTCGGGGTCCTGGGTTCGATTCCCAGGTCGAGCAAAAAGTGTTATTGGGTTTTTCCATTACGAATTTCTCAGTAACAGCCCATAGTTTCAAAGTTGGTGGAGTGACACTCCCGTGGCTCGGAAAGCACATAAAGCAGTTGGTCCTGCGCCTGATCTCTCTCCGGTTGTATCGGACTGCCGTTCCATCGGACTTTGAGAGTTAGGGAATAGAGGGTACACCTGTGCACACTTGTGCACTATAATATCTCCTGCGTACGTGTCTAGTCTGTATTAGGATTAGCCGCCGTGGCCGGAATCGGTCTGGAGAATCATCATCATCATCTTCCTGCCCTTATCCCAAGTTACTTGGGGTCGGCGAAACACGTTTTCTTCTTCCATGCCGTCCTGTCAGTCGTCATACTATCACACACTTCTCTTTCATATCATTCTACACACATTCTGGAGAATACAATATTTTAAAGTAAATAAAATAAAAATCGATTCGAAAAGAAGAATAAGTCTACATAGAGGAATACTATCCTTACTATTATAAAGGCGAAAGTTTGTAAGTATGGATGTATGGATGTATGGATGTTTGTTACTCTTTCACGCTTAAACGGCTGAATGGATCTGGATGAAATTTGGCACAAAGATAGATTATAGTCTGGAATAACACATAGGCTACTTTTTATCCCGGGAAAATGTACGGTACCCGTAGGATAACACATCAACTGTGACGCGGACGAAGTCGCGGGCAGAAGCTAGTAGATTATATAGTAAAGTAGAATAGTTAGAATCATTGCGTAAACATCTTTAGTGCGCAGACGGTCGTTGACATTCGCCCTTTTACAGTACAATTCGCTAGTAAGTCATCGCTGTTGGTTCATTTTGAAGCAACTTGTTTATGTTACGTCTAGTTCTGGTTTGTTAGTAAACATGGGAGGCTTGTGGGTGTTCATTTTATTGGTACCTATCTAGCTTCTGCCCGTGCCCGTGCCCGCGTTAGTTTTGATGTGTTATCCCGCGGAAACGTTAGATTTATGTATATATACCATCACGCCTATATTCCCCGAAGGGTAAGGCAGAGGTGTACCAATGTACAGCCACAGTTCGCCGGTATATTTAGGTCCTATGTAATAAGGGCCGAGCCTATTGCCATTAACCGGGCACAAATCCAAACTCCGAGCTGCTATTGGGAATTTCATAGAAAAACCCAATAACACTTTTTGCTCGACCTGGGAATCGAACCCAGGACGTCTAGCGTAGCAGTCGTACTTAGGAGCACTAGACCAACGAGGCTGTAACATTTTTTAGGGATAAAATTATCCTCTGTGTTACAAACTACAATCTATCTCAGAGCCAAATTTTATCAAGATCTGTTCAGACGTTTAAGCGTAAAAGTGTAACAAAAATCCATCCATCCATCCATCCATCCATCCATCCATCCATCCATCCATCCTTCCTCACAAACTTTCACATCACTACATGGTATAAAACAAAGTCGCTTTCTCTGTCCCTATTCCCTTTGTATGCATAAATCTTTAAAACTACGCAACGGATTTTGATGCGGTTTTTTTAATAGATAGAGTGATTTAAGAGGAAGGTTTATGTGTATTTAGTATCAGCATTGCACCCGTGCGAAGCCAGGGCGGGTCGCTAGTTTATAATATTAATCTGTAATTAGTAAATAAACTGATTATCTTATAATATATCTTTGATTCCAGTCTGGCTATATTTTTTAAACTATGACCCTTTTTTCGTCACGCGATTGGGAACGATAGTACGGTCTAAGAATAGGCCAGTCTTCTGGTCACGTGAAGAGTTGGCGATGTCCCAAAAACCAAGGTGAGCATTGCACCTCAAGGTTCGACATCCAAACACATTTCAGTAGGTACCAGCAGCAACCCCAGCATTTGCATTGTATTGCATGTAATGTAATGTAATTCTCCAGACCGATTCCGGCCACGGTGGCTAATCTGAATGTAGACTAGCCAGGTACGCAGGAGATGAATTATAGCGCACAAGTGTATGCGCAAACACAGGTGCACTCCCTGTTCCCTATCTCTCATAACCCGATGGGACGGAAATCTGACACGACCAGAGAAAGATCAGACGCAAGACCAACGGCTTTACGTGCTTTCCGAGGCACGGGATTATCTCACCACCAACTTCCAAACTCCGGGCTGCTACTGAGAAATTCCTAATGGAAAAACCCAATAACACTTTTTGACCGACGAGACCAACGGGGCATCGCATAGCAGGCCAGAGTCACGTGTCGCGTGTGTCGTAACACATAAAATGACCTTGCCTTTTGAACTTAGTAATCATTCATTATTTTGCTAAAAGTTACAGATTCCTATATTTATTTAAACTGTATGCAATCAAAAGTACAGGGCCGGACTTAATGCCTTAGGTAGGCTATTTTTTTTATACCACTGAAATTGGCAAACTAGCTAACAGCCCGCCTGATGTCAAGCGGTCACCGCTGCCTATGGACACTTGCAACACCAGAGGCATCACTCGTGGGTTGCCAACCCCGTAAAAACTTCAAAACTCCTTTCTTGAAGAACCCCAAGCTGTAGTCTTTTGGGAAAACCTTCGCAGGGAGCGCATTCCACAACCTAAGCTTCCAGGGGAGGAAGTTCTTCTGAAACCGTACCGTACGGGACCATTTGGGTTGCATTGTCTACTAGTCAATCAAAGGTGGTGAACAGATTTCATTGCAGGAAAAATTATTGTTGGTCCTATTATCGTAAACGTAGACGTGCGGTTATGTATTTTCCTAACTAACAATCTAACAATCCAAAATATAATACAGCATAAAAATTGTAAACTAAAATCAACAGCGCACTTAATTTATAAATATGATTTATCTTACAGATAACAATGTCAAAGATCGCCTGGCCTCGCAATATTTGACGCATTTTTAATTGGTACAGAAAAATATTAGTTTTAATATAAATCTCTTTTAAGACGGTTCATGTGTTATATAAAATGTGGCTTAAATTAGTTTTGCTGTCTATTTTTGGTTTTAGCGGATCTGTGAGTATTATGTTTTATTGTATGGGGTAAAAACTAAAAAGACACACTACATAGCTGTTAATTAAGCATACTTTACATCAAACTAAGTATCAAAAGTATTCTTGGAATTTTCTTTTTGGTGGCCACTTTTTTTTTGTATGAAAAATCACTGTTTATGATATAAGTTTCATTCAAATCACACTAATTTTATTGTGCTTGTCGTATAAAGTGAAACTAAAAACCAATCTAATATCATATTTTTAATACGACTTTACTAAGGACCCCGAACTGCCCCGTTGGTCTCGTGGGTTCGATTCCCAGGTCCAGCAAAAAGTGTTAGTGGGTTTTTCTATGAAATTCTCAGTAGCAGCTCGAAGTTTGGATTTGTGCCCGGTTAATGGCAATAGGCTCGCCCCCTATTACATGGGACCTAAATATACCAGAGAACTGTGGGTGTACACCTCTGCCTAACCCTTCGAGGAATACAGGCGTGATGGTATATTTTTTTTTTTTTTTTTTTTTACTAAGGCCGTTTCCAAATCGAATGTCCAATCGAAACGAATTAAAAAAAGGTTTTTTTTTCGTCATTTCATGTCATTTGATGATTACTATTAATTACTTCTCTGTGTAGCTGTTAATCTTTTCCATGTATTCAAAAATATTCTATTCACGCCCCATAGCAGTCATGCTAAGGATGGAAACCTCATTCACCACTACAATAAACAATTATGGGAGAATAATGCAATAATGACAGAGCTTGACAGCAAGTAGGCACTGCTATGTCCCAGAATGATGTGTTTATACCATGATTTAAGTAGAATAACAAAAGAAAAAGACGGAATTTCCACTTTTGAATTAAAAATAATATTCTCCCAATTGGGTTATAGGATGACACCACTAACCAATAATTTCAAGAAACAACTTCACAAAAAAACATTTAATTTTGCACTATAAACCCGATGATTTTTTAAATAACTATAAAAATCGATTTTTAGTTGCTTTGAAATCAATAAATAGTTAGTGAATTGAGATGACAAAAAAGTGACGTCATAGTTGAGTATAAGGATGTCATAGAAAATCTATGCTGCCGTCTATAAGCTTAAAGGCCGCTAAATGACAAATTCTTATTTTGAGCTAGAGCCGAAAAACGCGGTAAAATTTTCAAACCGATGCTCCTCAGTATCTATAAACATTTTGTCATGTTAACATATACCAAAAAAAAGGTATTTTTTTCAACTTTCTCATGAAGTAAGTTGATTTTGTAAAATATTAATAATAATGTCAAAAAATACACATTTTCCTTTCTAACCTTGTAAAATTTTAAGGCTCGCTTCAAATGTGCAGAACTAAATGGCGGCTAAAGAATCATAACTGCTTTTAAGTTATGGATTTATTAATAACTGCCAAAGATATTTTTTTGAGACAGGAAATTATTAATATTTGCAAAGCTATAAAGCAGTTATGTTATTTTGCGTTTTTTAAACCTAGTACGAATGTTATTATATTGATCTTATCCATAACAAAAAAGCAGCTAATTACTTATAGCCGCCTTTTAGCCAAGTAGATATCGCTTTGCTTCTCTTTCAAGATTTTTTAACAACTTTTAATACAGCTATGCATAACTTAAAGGCGGTTAATTATTAAACCTTTTCATATAACTGCTTTTTAGGCTAGCACTATCCACATCTGTATTTTTCGAATCCTGCAAAATTAAACGTTAACTTATGAAATTAAACAAAGTTGCTCTTTATGCAAATCATATCCTTCACACACCTTTCATTCTTAGTTCCCAAGTCTCGTGAAAGATATATTCATTTTCTTGACAAGTGATCGGTATAGCTCATAGGAAACAGTTAAGTTAGGATGTTTTGTACAAAAATCTGCATTAAGGTAATGTTAACATCACTCGGAATAATATATCTACGTAGTGGGGCGTGCTCTCGCCGGTAATGGGGTTCTGTAGGATTAAAAGACTCTACGTTTTTTTTTTTATTGGAACAAGCCCGTCACACTGTTCCCAAACCACTGCAACTTCTGTAAGTCAGAATCAACAGTGGCGACCACAAGAAAAGCGCCGAGGCAATGAAGCTCGACGAGTCCCGGAGAAACGATTCAACTGTCTTGGATCCCGCAACCAAATTAATCAGAAAAGATTAGCGGAGGAGTAAGAAAAACATAATTTCCACTTCCCTCCAAACAAGCAGGAGACAGAACAGAACTAGGCCAATAGGCACAAAGGGATGTGTACAACTGGGAGAAGCCCAGATTGCCAAGCACCACGGATTGCGATTATCATTATCTTAATGGGTCCTAATGTGAGCTGTTACATTTGGTTCCAGTAATAGGTATGGCAAAAACGCTTGAACGCACGGAAATTAGTTCTAGTTTCGACAAGGTCCGCGTAATAAACAACCTGTTACCTGTACACTATCTAACATAATATTTCGCTCATTCTGCCAAAGAATACACTCCCATAAGATGTGATGAGCACATTGTTCATATTCACAGTCAGATGTAGAACATTGACACAAAGGAGAGGCAACAAGCTTAAAAGAAAATAATTTACTCTCAAAGTTGCCATGACCTGTGAGAAATTGGGCAACACATTGGTCCACCTCCACCTCCAGCCATGTTCTGGCCAGCCGTTCACGAACTGAAGGAAAGAACTGATGGAGGTGCCGGGCCCTTGATGGAATTATCCCACCTACATTGCCATTCAGATAAAAGTTCCTCCCAGACGTCAGTCTGCGGTTTAAATAATCTAGAGATCTTAGCGCGGTCACGTTGAGTTAGAAAGTCTGCGTCCATGGTCTCTCGCGCGGAATAGTACATTGCAGCACGTCGCTGCACCTCAAGATCGACTGGAAGTAGGTACAACTGCAAGTACTGGTAGTGTTTCAGTACTAACGGTTCTATACGCTTTGCATAAAAATATTAAAGCTAACCGTTAGCTTTGAAGCAATTTACGTCGTACCGCCCCTATGGTGGCCCTATCGGCCCAAACAGGTGCACATACAACCTAGTTAGGTAGCTCCATAAATAGTTTTCAGAGTTAAGAAAGACAGACCCCAAGTAGCTTTAGAAATTCTCGTTAGGGCATAAAAAATCTTCTTGGCTTTTTCTCCGACTGTTTTAATGTGGTCAATAAATGAAAAGTTCTTCTCTAAGACCAAACCAAGGTAGCATACGGATTGTTTCCGTTTAACGGGAACGTTATTAAATACTAGGCCATGATTTAAGATCACCTTTTAACATAAGTTGATACGTTTTTTGCGGTGCAAAGGCTAAACGGTTCCGATCGCTCCACTGAGATATTAAACGTAGGCATGTATCAGCTAAATTCTCAACTCCAGCCCGAGTACTCGACTGTATGAGCAGAAGGCCGTAATCCGCGTAACCAGTTAAAGAACAGCCGCATGGTAGCGGAATCGCGAGAAAATCGTCAAAACCTAAATTCCATAGATAAGGACCGAGAATCGAACCTTGAGGACATCCCATGGTTAGCGACTTTGATGCGGAATAATGTCCAAGTTTGAGCTTCGCAGAGCCATTTAGAAAGTAAGAAGAAACAAGAGAATAGATGTTTCTATAGCAACTACGGGTTTTTATTTTAAGTAGAAGCATGGGCCACCATGCGTTATCAAAAGCCCCAGAAATATCGAGAAAGATCGCAACTACATATTTATGTTCGGATATGGTAACTGTTTCTCTTACAGAAAGTACCGCGTCGACGGTGGATCGTCCGGGTGCTTGTCGCCGCTCTTTGGAATTATTCGTATAAAGCCACGTCGGCAAATTTTAGGAAAAACGCCGTGCGCAATGCATCGGTTGTACACAGTTAAAATGGCGTCACTCCCGGTTTTACACGCCTCTGTAATCATTTTATTAGACTGCCACGATTATCAACATTACTATTTTTGTCTTGGTTTGCACTAAACTGTAGCCGGCCAGTTTAGTGCCCTAGGCTAGCCCTTCTTCTCGTGCGTGTCCAAGCGCGTCTCCCGCACCCCGGAAGAATCCCAATGAGTGGCGTTGGGGTTGTGCAGTTTGCGGCTTTTTAGCGATGTTTTGTTGTTTAACGGCTTTTTTGTTATGCAAGACACAGAAGAAAATATTTATTTTACTTTACGTACGGTGTATTAAGGCTTTCTGTAATAGTTTATTAATTGTAAAAGTAGTAACACTACAACGCTTAAAGGCCGCTAAATGATTTTAACTGCGTTTTAGTTCGGTAAGAGCGTATAACCGCCTTTTAGTTTAGTCTATGCAAGGTATTACACTCCAATGTAACCAAGGCAAAAAGCCGCTAAAATACTTTTGCTACCTTTTAGTTAATTGTTAAATAATAACTGTTTTATAGCTAAGCGTTGCTAGTAAAAATGTTCAATCGATCCAAACGTTAAAGTAGTATAGCTGCCTTCTAATCTAGTTGTGCTGTTTAGCGACCTTTAAACGATGTAAATCATATTTTTTTTGTATTTAGCAGCCTTTTAAAAAAAAATATCTTGATAACGGTAAAAGATAGAATAACCGTTCCTAGACAGATCGATAGAGAATTTTTTTTTAATACCTGGACATTAAAAAAGTGAAAAATGACCAAATGTCATTTAGCGGCCTTTAAGCTTATAGACGGCAGTATGGGGGAATGGCGTTTTGACAGCTCATAAAAAGTACGTCAATTGATTAGTGGTGTCATCTACCCAATTGAATTTCGGGCGGCGGTCAATCTCAATAGAGCGTAGCTTAGTACATAGGGTATTTAAAAATCTAGCGTTGCGGAATTTGATCGAATAAGTTACCGCGACAAAGGGCATTAGGAGGAACATGAATGGGTTTTAGTCAGTAATAGGCTGACACTCCGTTGCGCTCCAACTAGAGCGAAAGAAGTCATTTGATGATTTCCGATCTTTAAAGAAATAATATAAAAAGGGGATATAAGAATTCACAAGGCTGTGCACAAATATAGGTCCACAACCTCTTCCCTCGCTCCTTTAGTGGGTACTACAGGACGGGATCTGACCGGGAGGGATCAAACCGGGAGGGAACGAGGAATTTAGAACTAAGAGCAGCAGAACCAAATAAAGGACATCACTGAAAACATACTCTGAATCAACACGTACCCTGTACCGTAATCAATAATACATTTTATGCTTCAAATATCAATTTCTATAATCAAACGGCCGATACAAAATCTCATAAACGAAGTGAATATGGCCTTAAAAACATACTTCGCAGAGATTTCAGAGAGTATATTTTTACTCAACCCTTGCATTCTACACAACACCCGCATATTTTAAACCTAAAATCAGACCCTTTCTGGTTCTAACTTAAGATTTTTATTGTTATTTTTAAAAATGTTGCCCCACACTAGGAATTTCTTCTGTGTCGTGGAGGCGTTTACAAACATATAACTCACATACGCAAACAGCCAGACCCGGAACAACCATGTATCTTTAGATCATACAAATATTTGTACCGTGCGGGAATCGAATCCGCTACATGCAGCGCAGCAGGCAATCAGCCGCTGCGCCAACAGTCTCGAGAATACGAATTGTTGAAACTGTTGGCTTTCTTTGTAAGCAAGCACGCAAGCTAGCAAGAGTTTATCCAAGAACCTTATTTTCCAGTTGACCACATCCTTTGATCTTCGAGGAGTCATCGATGGCAACCGCATGGCTGGCATCCCTCTGGGCATGACCCTCGGTGCTGGAGAGCTGGACGTCGAAGGCATCTGCACACGACCTGGCATGGCTTGCCAGAACTGTAGCCAGGCTGTGACGTGTGTCCCTCTGCCTGTAGGATGGCTGAAGGTAACTGGTGGAAGTTTACTGGGTGATACTCGTAACCCTGGGTATCGGACTGTCGAAAGACAAGACCTTATGGTAATCAGGAGGGAAATTGTAATGTCTTTGGAACGATCGCAATCTAATTTCAGTTTCGAATACATTTTTGATCATTAATTGTCGCTGAAATGAGAACACGATTTTGAACGCTTATAATCAGCTATTAGATTATGTGGTTACGTCTAATGACTAAAAGTTATCAAAATCTGTGTCCACAACTAAAAAAGTCATAAGCAAGTCCTGTACTAATTCCGTGCAACGTAGCGGAATGCTTTTACTCCATTGGACTTATATTGACTGATTATGTTAACATATATATATACCATCACGCCTGTATTCCCCGAAGGGTTAGGCAGAGTCGTACCAATGTACACCCACAGTTCGCCGGTATATTTAGGTCCCATGTAATATGGGGCGAGCCTATTGCCATTAACTGGGCACAAATCCAAACTCGGACTTTGGATTTGTGCCCGGTTACCCGGTGCTACTGAGAATTTCATAGAAAAACCCAATAACACTTTTTGCTCGACCTGGGGAATCGAACCCAGGACCTCTAGCGTAGCAGTCGCGCTCAGGACCACTAGGCCAATGAGGCAGTTAATCAATGATTCTGTTAATCAAGGTTAGTTTTGGAATAACACATACCTACCTCATTCTCCTTATTCACAGGTGCCTCTAGAAGAATGCAGGGAAGGCTTCACCTGCAACGCTCACCTAGGACAGTGCTCCAATGTACCAGCGCCTGAATGTAGCGTACCCGCCCTAAAATTTGAACATAGCTGTGAGCAGGTCAGTAACCATCATTCTTGGTAAGTAGGTAGATAGATAAACCATTTATTTAGTGCACACATAAGACAGCACAACACACAAAAACACAATTAAAACATAACACATAACATAAAAACAAGCTGTTGATTTGCATCCTCGACAAATTTTAGGAGCTTGTCATAGAAAAAAAAGAAGTAATTAAATATAATTACGATACCTGGCCAATATTTAATAAATGCTTGTTTTTTTAGTTGCAACTATCAAAAAGCAGTATTCCAAAAATCACCATCGCCCAGTTGCGTATGCGGTAGGCAGAGTTGTCGCGCGGCTATATCAATGCGTGCATAGCGCCTCAACCTCTGGCGAGATGGCTAGTTCGAATTGGAAAATCACGTCAAAAAATATAAATTTTAAAACAAATTTATTTTATTATTGATTCGTGTTAAGTATCACGAGCATAGTAATCTCCTTGAATTTGACGGGAATGCAAATCAACAGCTTGTATAAAACAAGGTACCAATACCAACATAAAAAGTTAAATAAATAACAAGAAAAGAAAGAAAAGAAATGCGGTGTGCGTATATGATAAGCAAATGCACCTGACGCTGATATTCTGCCCGATCCTTGCATTGACACACGGACGTCGACCACACGAAATAAATTGTCAATTTCACAGAGTGTTATTACACCACCTTCAGTGACCATTGAGATCATTATTACAGATTTATCGATAAGACAGAAAAATGGTTCAAAGGTCATCAGCTCTACAGGCAGACGATTGAGTCAAGGTTTCGATTTGCTATGAATTTTCAAATATATCTTTTTCCAGGTGGGTATATTCCCAGATGCGCATGACTGCAGAAAGTTCCACCTCTGCTCACCACCAGAAGGTCTACCTGATGGCAGACCTGCAGACCATAGGACAGCTTTATGTCCAAGACATTATGGATACAATCCTGCAACTGCCCAGTGCTCGGTGAGTTTTATTATACTCTACTACATTACTATTAAGGTGGAAAGTTGTCACTGCACTGTTATTTTAGCCAACAAGCTATTCTTGGTTTTAAGGATGTCATAAGACAAACGATCAACAAAACGAAACGAAACGATCTGTTTGCGGATGAATGGAAGGAGATTTTATTGGTATGTCAGAAGTACTGTGAGAAGAATTTGTGAAAGAGATGACCTAATATTGTTTTGTTTTAATTTTTTTTGTGTTTTCTTTTTTTTATATTTTCTTTTTTTATATTTTTCTTTTATATTTTTGAGTATATTATATTGTATGCCTTTAATTATTGTAATTGGTTCACTTGTAACCGTTTTAATTAAAGTAAAAATAAATAAATAAATAAGCTTCATACTGGACCAGACCGCAATAGGATGAAAGAAAACTAAGCAAAGAATCATCATACTACTTGTAGCTTATTCTAATGTCATCTAGCTAGTTTTTTACTTCTGCTTCTCTTCCCAGGTAAAATTGGAAAACAGTCAATGCTCCGAAAAACCAGTCCCAGAATGCAGAACTATTGGACAACATGGAGTTCTGCCATTAAGCTCGAACCACTACTACGTCTGTCTTGCCAAAAACGGAATCCTTCATCCTCAAATCTTCATCTGCCCTCACGGCTGGCACTTCTGGGGAGAATTCTGCCAACCAGAATCTGAAAAACCAAAAGAGAATGTAAAAGACAGCTCAGAAGAAAAGAGTTCAGAAGAAAGTGTTACAGAGAAGACTACAGAAGAAAGTACTACAGTTGAAGCCACAACAAATAGGATGGACAGTTTCTTTTCGACGGAGAAGTCGACGACTTATCCTGTCGATACTTTCTTAGCCGATAGAATAGAAAATTTGTCTACTGTAGACGGTTATGAACCTACTGATTATGAGGGTCAAACTATTGATGACTTGAACTCGTCCTATGAGGATTGGCACTAACTTTTGCTTGCAAGTTCATCCACATGGAGTTCAAGTAAAGCATACAACATATCCTATGACTCTCTACAATAGCTTTCTATCGTTGAGAGATTTTTTGTAATAGATTACCTATTACAAACAAACAAATGTTACCTATTTATAATATCTATCTAGTTAATATAAAAAGATGATGATTGAAACTGTATCTATTTACTGTAATTTAGTTATATAAGCCACTTCGTAATGTAAATTAAAGTTTGCATGGCTGGCATGTGTTCGCCGGCAACGTGTTATCTGCCTTGCGTGTAAAAAATGTAATCCTCCAGACCGATTCCGGCCACGGCGGCTAATCATAATGCAGACTAGCCACGTACGCAGGAGATATTATAGTGCACAAGTGTGTGCACAAACACAGGTGCACTCCCTTTTCCCTAACTCTCATAGCCCGATGGGACGGCAATCCGACACGACCGGAGAGAGATCAGTCGCAGGACCAACGGCTTTACGTGCTTTCCGAGGCACGGGGGTGTCACACCACCAACTTCCAAACTCCGGGCTGCTACTGAGAAATTCCTAATGGAAAAACCCAATGACACTTTTTGCCCGACCTGGGAATCGAACCCGGAACCCCTTGTTCAGCAGTCGCACTTGCGACCACGAGACCAACGGGGCAGTCTGCTTTGCATAATGTAACCTGTGCAGTGCGTCAAACGCGCGTTGACGAGCAAAAAGCGTCGTGTACACTTACAAGAGCCTATTCCTTAGGCACTTTTCATTTTTGTTTAGCTTACGAGTAAGATATAAGAGTTCAAAGTTTTTCATCTGTCTGTTTTCAGCCATTCTTGTTTCATCACAAAGCTATGTACCATTGGCCAAAATAAGCCTGACCTATTAAAAATAAAGACGCCACTAAGAGACAATGGTTATCAACTTATCACCGTATACCTCTGAAAAGTACTGTTGAGCAAAATCTAATTCTGTCATCGCGGTTCACAATAGGACAATCGCAAGCGATACCGACCTTTGTGGAGGTACAAAGACGGTGTTATCGCTACCATCTCTGCCGAGCCCCGCCGGGTCATGGAGCAAGCGAGAAGATACGGCGATTCTGTTAAATAGACAAATCACTAGAAGTGTGACCTTAAAAAGCCCTTTGAGAATTCAAACATTTGGTGTTACTTTTGCCAAAATGTAGTCACCCACTGAACCGGGATGGGTTCAGTGGGTGACTACATTTTGGCAAAAGTACCCAAGTAACCCAATCAACCCACTTCTAACTAACCTCCATTTTTCAAATTAATAGCTTTTAACGTAATAAGTATATAACGCTGATCAATTTTCAAATATATTCTAAGCACACTTATTGTACTGAATGTACATTGAACTGCTGTTGCTGGGCCCTAATGTAACCCAAACTGAATATTGAATTAGCTCGAGTTTATTAATGTAATTAAGATATTCTCGGTTAGCTCGTTTTGGCAGAACAATTCATGGATAATCAAGAAAATAGGGATGATATCATTTAGCAGTATATTTAAATTCGTCTGAAATCCAAACATATTTCATGCCAAAACGGTTCATAATTAAGTTGTGCAAATAACAGTTCACATCCTAAATGGATCAATAAAATAAATATAGCGTGACAATCAAGTGTCTGTAAATTAATTTCTTTAAATTTAATGAAGTACTTAGTAATTATGATTAGATTATATGACAATAACGATGAATATGAACGATTGTTCTTGACGTCATATATCTGATAGAAAGTGGGGCAGTCATCAGATTTTTTACCCGCTAGAGCTTATAACATGGACCATACAGGATCCTTGCTTTAAAATTAAACATTGAAAAGGAGTTCTCTTTATAAAATCTTGCTGCCTATACCTGTAAGTTGTTTTCATGAAAACGTATGTCATATAAAAAGTATAGAATAGTAGTAAGTAAGTAATTTTGATGTGGGAATATCAATCTCCCTTGAATTTATGCGAAACGTCGCTGCCTCCTTTCACATGGACCATACAATTTTCTGCACTTCGGTGAACAAAAACATAAAACGTGAACCTTTGACATTAAATTAAACGTTGGAATTTTGTGTTTGTAATGAACTGGTGATTTAACTACTTTACATCATGTTATTAGCTTCTGTTTATTATTGCTTGTGCTATATTGTTAGTGTTTTCGTTAGAACGCCTGGAAATCTTCTGAAACGCTCTTTAGAATAATTGTGTAAACCGTTTAAGACTAAAAATTGATTGAAAATTTGACACTAATATGCAATTACGATACGGTTAGCGCAATGCTGAGCAGTTGGCTGTAGCACTTCGTATCGCGGGTTCGTTTCCCAGACTGAACAATTATTTGATGGCCTACAAGTTCCAGGTCTCATTCTGAGTGTATGTATGTAAACGCACCTAAGACACAGGTGAAATTCTCAGTGTAAGGCACTTTGATTAAAAAAGGAAGAATTATTTAATGCGCAGCGGCAGATGCTCTAATTGACTACAAATAGGGGTTTTCCTTTAACAAATACTATAAATTCGCTAAAAAACGTGTTCAATAAATCTTTTACGTTTCTCTCTTCTAACATATAGACTATTTTTAAAGCAACGAACAAAGCAAAACGATAAAGGTAATCACTGTTTGAATTTCTTTTTCAGACCGAGTTCAGTTTATCACACTGCTTTGAAAGGTTCACGGTTCGTTTCATAATAATATGCTCTGAGTTTCTGTAAAAGGCCATTCAAATAGAATTTGTTCAGAAACGGTACGAGCCTAAAAGTTTCCTTAACAAGCATAATCACCTGTTTCTGTTGTCCTTAACGCTAGGGTATTTTGAAATTATAATAACAAATAATAAAGCAACTGCCCCGTTGGTCTCGTGGTCGCAGGCGCAACTGCTGAGCAAGGGGTCCCCGGTTCGATTCCCAGGTCGAGCAAAAAGTGTTATTGGGTTTTTCTATTAAATTCTCAGTAGCAGCTCGGAGTTTGGATTTGTGCCCGGTTAATGGCAATAGGCTCGCCCCTATTACATGGGACCTAAATATACCGGTGAAATGTGGGTGTACATTGGTACACATCTGCCTAACCCTTCGGGGAATACATGCGTGATGGTATATTTTATATTTTCTTTTATATAATAAAGCGTTAAGGATAGAAGGACTGGAGTGAAGCCTTTGCCTAGGAGTGGGATAGAACAGACTAGACATAGGTTCCTTAATTTGAGTAACTATAGGACTCATATTATTATTAGGTTAAGGTCTATAATAGTATACACTCACTGTGTTCACTGTAACCATCTTGTTGTAAATACCTACATTCTAAGCAAATAAATGAATATTATATTCTATTCTATAACATTAAACCAGTTTAAAACAAATTATGCATCACTGCTACAGAATTGTAGTCGAAGTTCTGGAGAAACGAATCACAACACAACACAACACAACACAACAGTCCACCAATTAAAATGTTTCTCCTAATTTATAAAAGTATTTATAGTTTCAAAAACCGTACACAAATGACAAAAAAATATTGAATAGGTACTTGGTGCATCTAGTCATTCGGATACCACTTAAACCCCGCTCTCCGCTCCTCACATACACCACAAAGAATTTTCATTTTACAGACCGAATTGAGAAGCTCCTCGTTTCTTTTTATGTTGGTAAAAATATGGACACGCCTGACATAGATTGAATGAGATTTTGTATTGAGAAGCAGGATTGTGCTTGTATCAAAAGCAGTCGCTTCCGCTTATGAACCCGCTCGTCGCTCTTAACATGAACCACACAGTAAAATATCATATTTCACACAGACATCTATGTCAAAGAATGAATGAGATTTTCATCTACCAATAGAAGTATACTAGTAACTCGACTTCCGCTTCCGCTCGTGATATCGCTCTAAGCTCCTCACTCACACCACACAGCATTTGTGCAGGGCTAACGGTGTACAAAAAACGGGCACCTCTGACATTAGACACTAGAATTGCATCACAGTTCACCGTGGGAAGCTTACCTATAGACGCATACGCCGCTACGAGATAAGTGGTACGGAGGCGGCTTTTTATTAAGTTATAGGATTGTGCCAGCATTTACTGCTTACTTAAACGTTACTGAGTAAGAAGAAATAACAGATTCCAGTTCCACGTTATCAAACATATCTTTACCTTTTTTTATTAAAAATGGCTGCTGTTAGCTATTACGTCAGCCATTTGACAGGTGAGAGATTGAAAACAGAGTTTCTTGTGGCCGACAGATGGCGTTGTAAAAAGTGTTAAGGCATTAACTGGATATGGTGTACCAACGCAACGAGCATTTAAAATTTGAGAAAAGTAACTACTAAGTTAAGTATTGCCAGAGCCCTTAAAAATATATTATTACCTTGTGATATCTATCCATAGAATACTTTTTATGATCACTACACATATAGGCCACGTACGCATCCTGAGATATTTTCTCCCTTGTGATAATAATGCACGTATGTAAAAAGGCCGCGTTTGTTTTCCACGCGCGCCTCAAAGAGATGTAGCAAATTGGAGGGGCCAGTCAGGACCGATGCCTGCTGGGGCTGCGGGTTGTGAGCAAGAGATACAGGGAACACAAAGGGTACAAGAACGAACATGGATGGGTTTTAGTCAGTAAAAGTCTAACACTTCCTCCCGCCCCACCCAGGGTGGGAGAAGTCATTTGATGAATAACTTACAAAAAAAAACCTATTTATTTTATTAGGTAGGTAAGTACTGATTTATCTTGATAATTACCAACGAATATCACGCTTGAATTTAACAAGGATGCAACACTACACCTTATATCAAATGAAGAAGGTGCAGTTCTGCATCTGTTAACAGGTGCCATTTTTATTATAATTTTCATTTAATACTAAATTAAAACGACTATAATCGCAAACTATGACAATGCCATCAATTATGTTACAATTACCATATTGACCTTTTAATAATGGATCATAATTTTGATATACGGCGCGCTTTAAAATGTAAAATAGTTTCCTAAAAATCATCATATTATAATACCGCGGCGATGACATAATATAGATTCATTATCTTTTGAAATGTTAGGAGTCATCGTCTTTTGTTTTAAGGATGGGATCCAATTTCTTCTTCCGATTTGGGGGGAGCGGTAGGGAGTGTCAGGCTCTTACTTACTAAAACCCATCCGTGTTCCTCTTAATGACCTTTGCGTTCCAGAGCCGTGGTGACTCTTTCGAACAAATTCCGCAACACTGGCAGATACTAGCCCTAGCGGACTCCGCGAACTGTGTAGACATCTCTTTGAGGTGCCCGTGGGACACAACGCGTCATTTGTCGACGCGGTTCTGGTTATGATCAGACAGCGACCCCCCAATACTCGCCGTCCGCAGGCCCGCGCCTTCGGTGGCCGGGAATCCCTCTGCGATTCCCGACGCCCGAGTCGTGTTCTGTTGCGGCGGCTGGGGCGTGAGGTTTGCCTCTCCCTCACGTGTTCCACCTCTTCTTTCGCTAGCATTAAGAGTGATCGTCTACGTTAACAATATTGTAAACATAATAATGAGCTTCAGCGCCGTGCCCCATAAACATAATTAATTTAGCTCTCCTTCTCATAATTTGCACCACTTAGTACCTATTGTAGTACTTAATCTAATTTTAAGAATATTGTCTTCACATTTATATTATTTATTTATTTAAACTTTATGAGTAAAATGCCCCTTCTAAAAAGTAATTTCGTATAGAGATAACTTTCTCTAGATCTGTTGTACAGCGGGTCATCTGCTTCTAGGCTGTTTTCTCATTTCTTTTTATCTACAGCTGCAATGGACGATCAGAAAAGGTTCATAATAGATGATCAAACGAACTTCAGTGAAGTTCGATCACTATTGTATGAATCGCTTCATTCTTCATATATTAGTATAATTACAATGTAGTATCCTTTAGTTTACAGGCAACTTTGCACAATTTCAGAGAGAATTTACTCGATTTAGATACTCTATACGCGTCCCTAGTACGCGTGCGCCATCTAGACTTCATTCTTTTTAGAGATTTTGGAAACAAAGCTTCCTAATTTTGGGTATCTAATTAAACCAATGTCTGAGTTTAATTGAATGGGGTGGGCCGGGTAATTAATATATTCGAATGAAGCGATTCATACAATAGTGATCGAACTTCACTGAAGTTCGTTTGATCATCTATTGGTATTTCATCGCTTCATTCTTCATATATTAGTATAATTACAATGTAGATATTCAGAGAAGGAAGATTTGTTTTACTTAACAACGAACAATTATAAAATAAAAAGCAACAAGTTGCATTATATTGAACGGTTATATTTAATTTTTTAATAACCGAATAGTTACTAGGAACAACGAAATAATTTCAAACTTCTCTCATAAGTATAAATAATAATTATGATTGATTAAATAGAAATAATCAGCTAAGTGGATGAAAGAACGACTGCCTTTGCAAAGTCGCTTTCACGTGATTCTAAAATAGGCCAGTTATAAAAACGGGCAAAAGCTGTGGACGTGCTTGTCCAGCCGGCCGTCTTCCTAATCGCGTCCACGCTGAGCCCTGCACAGCTGGCGGCCCACGTGGCGGCGTGCCGCGTGCTGTGCGCGCTGCACATGCGCATGTGCACGCCGCTCTCCGACTACACCTGCTATATCCAGCGGCTGATAGACTGAGCTGTAGCAGCTCGGTGTGGTCGTTTTGTTAACAATAATAGGTAACCCACGTTAGAGGTCCTCAGATTTTTTATCACAAAAAAAATAATCCTTGAGGGCCGAAGCAGGGCAGACATTAATATTATCCCGAAAATACGGTAAAAATAAGACTGGGTGTCCGCGGCCGGGAGCAGAAGTTTTAACTATGTCAGATATAACTATCTTCATACCGTTCTGAACTACTGTTATATTTTCTAGTTTATTAAGCGAAATAGTAGGTATGAAACCTATGCGCGTTGCATAGTGCTAGTAAAATTGTTAATTTTTTAGTAATTTTATCAATATTTCATTGTAAATTTGGCTGCCAGTTAGAAATATAATTAAGAACAACTTGAGGGTCCCAAGTATATATTTAGGACGATTGGATTTGAGTTTATAATATTCGATCGGCAGAACCGATCGTATCACCTATAAACAGTGACAACGCTGAGCGGTCACTATTGATGGAGCCATAAGAACACCCTTTAATAAACTGTTCTGTTAAAAGGTTAAGCACTAATGCAATAGAATCATTATGCAGCTTACTATTATTATCAATACATAACTGCCACCAGAGTTTTAAGGTTACACTATATTGCTTAAGAGTGATGTCGAATAGCGACGACAACATTAAGTCGAGTGCTGGTGGCGGGGTGCCGCGGGCGTGAACGCTGCCCGCAGAACTTCGCTACACCCAGGGTAAGGTTCATATTCAAGGGGTGATGATCCCTGTTATGAGATTGTAACAGAGACTTACTGGGGTTGAAAAAATGTATGTTTGACACTCGTAAGTTGTGTAGGAGGGGAAACCATGGCTGGGTAGGCCAGTGTGGAAATACCAGAATACCAGTAGCCTCGTCGTTGATTATTTTCCGCAAACATTTCAAAATTAATGAAAAAAGGCGGAAAGGCATAAAAATTGTGTGGTTTCCAATTTATAGTAAATGCATCGACGTGAGACCGTCTGGGTCTGGTTTCTAAGAAATGAAGACATTTGCTGTTGCTGCAAGAAGCAAAAGGGTCGATCTTAAGATAGCCGAAAATTTCAACTATTGTTCGAAAGGAATCGTCGCACAGTTCTTATTCGGGATACGGGTTGATTTTCCTGGATTCTGCGTCTGTGCGTAGTTGTCATTCGTATTTACATACGAAACATAAAAAATCCAAATATTCTTCTTCTCGCACCATTGTCAAATGTTTCTCGTCAAATCGTTCAAATGGGGAAATTGAATGCCTCCCATCCTATTTACATAGCTCAGAGCAGTGGGGTTATCGACTCTTAATAATATCGAACAATTAGTTTCATGTTTAACAAAGCTCTTTAAACCTAAGAAAAAATCTGCCAACAATTCTAAATATTCCAAATTCTAAATATGTGGTGTTCTTTTTAAGCAACTTTCCATGTCCCATTCGCTTGTCTATCTTTACAAACCGCGCCCCAACCCGTTCGTGAGGCATCAGTATATATTTGTATTCGAATTTTTGAAAACTGGAAAATGTTCTAAATTTATTATCTTTCCATCAATTAAGATCTTCTAAGATTACTTTCAGAAGTCTCATTTATCGTCATATTTATTGTCATGTTCCTGTAAAGCAAGGAATATGTACCTTTCTAAAAATTTTGTATATACATGAATCCGTATTTAGCGGCCGGGCACGCTGATACAAGAACACCAAATAATTTAGCAAAATCGCGAATTAACATCACGGTTAACGGGAAAACGTTTGTACTAGTTGGCTAATATTGTTACGTTTTTCGGAAGGCAATGATAACGTCAACTCATTTGTATCGTATCGTAACACTTAAAAACTTAGTAGCTTTTTAGGGTGCAATGAGCTTTTTTCGTAGCTAACTACGAAGCCCAAACAATTTAACAATTTGAGTGTACAATTAACGTTATTCGTGCATTCTTCAAAATTGTCGCCTATACAAAAAATGTCATATAAAAAAAATTACCGATTTGTGACCCCGCCTTTGTGGAAAGGTAATTAATTACCTCCTTCATTATTATTGTAAATACGCTCCGGAGCCATAGTCAGTCCATAAGGCACAGACTTAAATTCATAAGTAATCATCTCATGAGTATTAGTGTGTTAAAACTCGAATCTGAGGTATTTTCTATCTGCAGGTTTAATTGGAACCAAAAGATATAGGCTTCTTCGAGGTCAATCGAATCTAAATCACCATCATGCGGTTATAAGTTTAGTGGCCATCCTTCATTTTAAAGTGTGTGTTGGCAATGAACTTATTGAAAGATTTCAAGTTAAGAATAAATCTTTTACTGCCATTTGGCTTAGGAACTAAGAATATTATAGAAATATCAATAGGTCGCCACTAGGAGTGCTAGGCCATACAGCTCCTAATTGAAGGAGTTTTTGAATGGCGCTAGATATTTCAAGACTATCATCATAGCGGAACGTATTGAACAACGTTTTTAGAAAATGGAATTTTATATCCTTGCTTAATCCAGTTTAGAATAAAACTATTACTAGTTATATTAAGCCAACAGAAAAAATAAAATGATAGTCTGCCAGAGAGTACCTGTGGTATTACTGCGTGTTGACACGGTTCTTGGCTTGGTTGAAGTTCTTCGACGACGTTTGGTTCGCCGTCGTGGAGGGATTAGGCCTGCGAGCTGCTGGCGCAGGTTTCCGCTGAGCTCCCCCCCCCCCCCCCCCCGAATGACGAGGGGGTCCGATCCAATTTCCCTGTTGGGTAGGACGGGAGACCGACGTATGAGAAGTTTTGGTAGCGGTTTTTTAAGCTGCCACCTTCTTTATTTGTAATCCTTGCTTTTCGATGGCTTTACTCGCTTTGATTTTTAAGGCAAGTGAATTACCAAAAAGCGTCTCGTCACGTTCGGTATCCTGTAATATGTGCAGAAAGTTCTTTTCTAAGCTAGGCGTTATTAACTTTTTTCTATCAATAGTAAAATAATGGTGTAAGTCCGTCAGTATGCGACATCCGTCGCTAAGACACTGTTCTATGATGTTCATAGCTCGATGTATGGCTGATGATAACCTTGGCAAATCATTAGACTGTTTCTTATATTTTTTACAAATCTCTTTAACCAGGATATCCTTAAAAGTATACACGAATGAAATAATATGATTAAATTAATACAGAATACCACTCCATGCTATCCAGCATCAGCGCGAGCGTTTTGTCAGCCAAAATGCCAAGTCGATTCGAGACTACAGACCGCTACACTATGTACTGTGACTGGGATGTCTTGATACAACATCGTGACTGTGCTAAATTTCATTTCTGCAATGTTATCTTTATTTTATTTGGTAAGTATCAAAATTGAGGATTTCAGCAAAAATAATTAATGTTGTAAGACTGACTTGTCATCCCGTATTATGAATTAAAAGATGACGTTTTTTTCAGAAAATAAACAAGAATACACGCTACGGAGCTTTAATTTTTTTTTGCTAAAGTGATAAACAATTATGAAATTATCATTTCTTAACAATTTTTTAATAATCAACAGTAAATTATCTTCCCATTTCATTTCGTACGTCAATTTATTGCTTCACGTAATAAACTACATTAACTGCAAATAAAATTAATCAATATCTATTCAGAAATCCTGGAATAGCGATGTACATTCGCAATAGTCATAACTCATCATTACTATACCTCGCGGAACGCGCGAAATCCAATCAAAAGTATCAAGTAGTGTTGCGCCAATCACATTTTAAGACACACATTTACCGCCAAAGCCGTTCAAGCGGGCACCTTGCTTCACCATTCATTACTGTACCGTACAAACTGATGCACTCGTTGCTAGCTCGAAAAAGCCTGTCTCAAAAAGCCAGAAACTCCTCTAAAAGCTTGTGTCAGTCATTTTTAGCACGACATTTTGGGACCCACTGTCCAATTTAGTTTGGCACTACCCCAACACAGTTCTCATTTTGAATTTGAAACTGACATTCGCGAGTTGTTTTTTTTTTATTTGCCAGTGTTTTTTTTTGTGGCTGTTATTTTTATCTCGTTTGCGGAAGGAGGTGAGTTGCTATTATATTTATTTCTCTTTTTATAGTTTGAAATGCAATGTTTTTTTGTTCTTGCTGTTGTTTAGATTACATTTATTATTGTTGCTAGATTAACTAAATTACTGTATTATACACTAAAAAGGTTACTCATTATAATTAAAATTATTAGTTAATTATTAAATCATACCTAAACTATTATTCAATTTAACTACGTAAACCATAATAAATCGTGTTGTGTTTATTGTACAATAATATATTGTGTTAAATCATGAATCAACTCTACAAAGCCTATCAAATTAAAATCAACAACAAAAAATTAATTGCGGTTCTCGGTTGTTCAAACAAAAAACATAAATAGTAATAAAAAAACGGTTTTTGCGTATGTTTATGTTTTTTACGAGTTATTTTGCGTTTAATTTGTTATTTTTTGTGACTTTAAAGTAACGTGTCTGTCTGGTATTTTAATTATAATACTAAATCATTACTTTCATTATTTTTATTTCTTTTGTTGCTTTATTTTACGCATGGATTCTACTATATGTAAATACAGAGGCAAATATATACAAATAAATATAATTGAAGTGTCTGTGAATGTTTACACGGTACTTCACGAACAACATTTTGTTTTAAATTGTTGTCTGTCTGTGTGTTTATTTCGGCTAATCTCCAAAACGGCTACACCGTTTTTAACAGGACTTTCAGAAGCAGATCCCCACTGCCTCGTTAGCCTAATGGTCCTAAGCACGACTGCTACGCTAGAGAACCTGGGTTCTATACCCAGGTCGAGCAAAAAGTGTTATTGGATTTTTCTATGAAATTCTCAGTAGCAGCTCGGAGTTTGGATTTGTGCTCGGTTGATGGCAGTAGGCCCGTCCCCTATTACATGGGACCTAAACATACCGGCGAACTGTGGGTGTACCTACATTGGTACACCTCTGCCTAACCCTTCGGGGAATACAGGCGTGATGGTATATATATTTTTTTTAGAAGCATATAGCTGATCTTACAATGAGTGACTTAGGCTACTTTTATTCTAGAAAAGAATTAGGATCTTGCGCAAATAAAATAAATCATCGTGAGAGCCAAACTCGCGGGCTTAAACTAGTCTTACCAATAGACGATTCTAATAGTACGTACCTTTTGGTAAGTGAATAAATCCCATGACCCACAGCGTAGGCCCCACTTATGTTATACCGTTACAACAACTATTATTCAATTAACACAATAGTTATAACCAATAATAACAATGTACAAATCCATTATTCCCGTTAACTCCTTCAACTAAGAGCGCTTGTGTTAAGTGCCTCAGCCGAGATACGAACCTGCGACCTATCGATCGAATCTTAAAGTGCCAATTTACTTCCTTATCGCGTTGGCACTGGAATCTAGATAGCCTATTTCTGAAATTGGTTTAGAATGCTGAAAACTAGGTTTGCACATAGAAACCTATAGACAATAATAATATAGGTATACCTTGGACTGCCCCGTTGGTCTTCTGGTCGCAAGACTGCTCAACGTGGGGTCTTGGGTTCGGTTCCCAGGTCAGGCAAAATGTTATTGGGTTTCTCCATTTCAACGTTGGAAGTGTCACCCTTGTTTATTTATTTAAATCAGGCATCAATGTTGGCCCTAGGCCTGATCTCTTCCCGGTCATGTCGGATTGCCGTCTGTGAGGTAAGAGGGAGTGCGTCTGTGTTTGCACACATGTCCACTATAATATTGTATTCTTACTAACCCTTGTATGAGTGTACCTACGCTTGAAATAAATTATTTATTATCATTATTATAATATCTTCATCATACTGGGGTAGACCTCATTTAGATTGACCACCGTGACCGACATTTGGGAGGGACAATGTACATCAAGTTTTAATGCTCTAATTTGATGTTTCTGATACATGTATAAACCTGCAAAGTCAATATACTTAATATTTTTATTTAGTCAATATATTTTAATATTTCACGATATTATTAGACACACGCAATCCCTAAATAAATAAACTACACTTTTTTACAGTAAGTAAACAGAAATAATTGAGTATTATCTAAGTATCATTATTTTACATTTAAATCGATATGCCAACAGCACATAATGTACTATCGCGTTTAAAATAACCATCAAACTGTAACCTTTATTGAAATACCAACGCAGACATAGCCAGGAGCCAAAATTAGCTAGTCAAATAATTAATAACTAATAAGTACCTTCGCTTTACGCGTTGTGTCGTAAAACAGTAATTTTGACATTAAAACTTAAATGTTAACGACTTTGTCTGATTTGAGGAACAAAAGTTAATTAGTTTCTACCAAGAAATATAATTTGGCATTAGATGTCAACTGCTTCTCTTGAGAAACCTTCTCCATACCGGCGCACCTTAGACCAGGAAATCCTTATCAATGAACGTGCCATTTTATGAAAAAAAACTAGCTTTTGCCCGCAACTTCGTTCGCGTTTAAATTATCCTACGGGAACAGTAATTTTTCCCTGAATAAAAGTAGCCTATATGCTATGTGCCAAATTTCATCTAGGTCCGTTCAGACGTTCTGGCGGGATTGAGTTACAAACATCCATCCATCCAAACTTTAGCATTTATAATAGTCGTAAAACGTGACATCGAAGAATCGTGGCTTAGCGTATAATAGAAAAAAAAACGAAATTCATCATCATCTGCTTAACCTTTTCCCAACTATGTTGGGGTCGGCTTCCAGTCTAACCGGATGCAGCTGAATACCAGTGTTTTACATGGAGCGACTGCTATCTGACCTCCACAACCCAGTAACTAGGCAACACGGTACCCCATGGTTAGACTGGTTGCCAGACTTCTTGGCTTCTGACTCTCCGTAACGACTGTCAAAGATCTACTAATGACAGCCGAGACCAACAGCTTTACGTGCTTTCCGAGACACGGGGGTGTCACACCACCAACTTCCAAACTCCGGGCTGTTACTGAGAAATTCCGAATGGAAAAACCCATTAACACTTTTTGCCCAACCTGGGAATCGAACCCGGGACCCCACGCTCACCAGTCGCGCTTGCGACCACGAGACCAACGGGGCAGTTATAAAAAATGAAAATTATAATAACTTTCAACTCGAAAATAGTGCAATAACTTTATGTGTAAGTATCTAATTTAAATAATTTAAAAAAAGAAAGGAGGAAGCTCATTGGTCGAAAACATTGGTTTGCCAATCAGTGCCCAAAATATTTCGACATTTGTCTGTCGTGTTATTCGTTCGCCATCCCTGCCAAAGGCAAAATTCATTAATTTCATTTTATTTTTGCAAAATATGCTTATGTAAATATGCATTTGATTTATTTTGCGATACCAGAATCCAAGAAATCGTATCCATGCTATCCTAGTTAAATATTTCTAAAGTTATTTTTTTAAGAAAGTATCCGATTATCAATGGGGGCTCCGACTTTTGATAATTTAAAATTAAGACGCTGGATGCGGCTGGGCTCTTCCAACAGGTCTTATTGGAAATCTATGGGGAGGCCTACATCCAAATAATCCGATCTGTCGATAACCCTCCAGCTACCTAAGAAACCAAACAAAACCGGTTAACCCTCCAAAAGTAATACAGGAAACGAAGTTTTCACCAAAACTGTATATTTTAACATGAAAAACCTTTTCTCTCAAGGTAAAATTGTCAGGCCTCGGGGAACCCAAACGACTCTTTTAGTACGTGACGATTGGCAGAAAAGACACAATTCTTCTCAAGAAGTCTCGATTTAATTCTTTGGCTTTTTTCAATACGAATGAACGGAACTAAATTGGAAGAATCCCCTTATGACCGGTTCGGAAGAATATCCGGTTTTTAAACCCGGATAAAGTCTGTTAGGTAGCTATTGGGACTTGAGAAAGGAGTAATGATACACAGACGACTCCCTGATTTTATAAAATTATGTTTTTTTAAATTGTACTCCCCTGTTTTTTCTGATTAATTTCGTTGCGGGATCCAGGAAGTTTTTTTTCGGTATCCTGGGTGCATTTACACACATATATTTATTTATTTATTTATTTAAATCAGGCATCAAGGCCCATAGAAAATACATATCTTAGTACATACAATCACTTAAAAATACTATACATAAACAATATAATAACTTAATTATAAACTACTTCACACGTAAAGTCGGCGTCGTGTGTCGCGCGGTGTCGGGTATCCGGCCTCGGAATCGCCGGAACACTATACCTCTCGGCCAAAATTCCTCCTTCATGAGAGTCGACAGATGTTCAGTCGGCACCCTCACCACGAAGGAATTGAAACTCACGCCGTGGTGAGATTCCAACCGCTCGACCCTCAGAGTGAACTTGGTCTTTATGCTGATGTACTCTACAATCTCCGCGACTTTTGTAGAGTGATGCAATCGGGACACGTACAGTGGCGTCACTGGTACAGCAGGACGCAGCAGGAAGTTCGGCCCGCTCGGTGCAGTACCGCACTGGTTCCGACAAGCTGGCTTCCTCTTTATAAACTCACCCTCGCACTGGTCGCCACTGGTGAGTCAGGCTTTCAGGAGTTGCAATGGTCTTCGCTTAACCACATCACACAGCAACACCAACACACGGACATCTCGCAGCAATGCTTTTTTTCGATCCATCTGTAACGGGTCTATGGGGTATAGTAAAGAATTTTTTTACCCAGATTCATATAATGAAATTTCTTCGGTAATTCAAAAATAAACAACTTTTTCATACATTTTGACCGTGTGGAAAATATTTTTAATAACCTACCAAAACATTACAGCCAAATTAACGGGGACCTATTTTAATTTATGTTAAAAGTTTTTGTTACATTCCACTCCGTATAAGCCATCGTCTCTAGCTTTATTTCCTCCCTAGTCATGCACAGTCAATGCCCTGCATAAGCCCCCAGCAGGACCCCATTTCCCCTTCAAAGAGAGGTTTTCAAATTACACGACATTGACTGCACGGCTGTCCCATTTCAAAACCTAGTAAGGGACACTTTTTTCAAAAATCGTTTTATTGGGATAATTTTGCTAACCTACTAAGTCCCTGCCAAATACCAAAACACCAGCGTTGAAAACTTATATTAAAGCAGTAATATTTAATCATCGATACCCAGTAAATTCACTACTCGTCTCTGATCTAATTTACGTTTATTCGCTCTCCTATAAAATTTAGTTTTAGGTCCTTGCTAGGTTTTGTAATGGGGCAGCCGTGCACCTACATTATCAACAACAACAACAACATCAACATCATCATCATCATTATCAACTCTCGCATTCCCATCTAGATTCTAAATGGATTTTATAACCCTTTGAATAAAATTTAATGGATTTTGAACTCAATTTGCTGTTACTACAAGCGGATATAAGCAAATTCGTACAACATCCCATTAATTTATGATTATTAAAGCGCAATAATGAGCAATCGCGCAATCAACCAAACTAATTACGTACGCGGTACCGTCAGCAGCGTAAATTAGTGCAGACCAGTAGTAAATCAGCACAGCTAATAGTTGCGAGTTTTTATTTCGTTGCCATCGGTACCAATTTAGGGATAAGACGATAAATAAGTGTGGAGCTATGAAACTAGCGAGGATAGTAGTGATAATTATGTTTGCTGGTTGGTAAAATATTGGGTAAAATATTTATGTAAAAAAGGGTAAATACGGAGTTTTGCCCATTCTTCTCAATACTTACTTTATCTATAGTTAAAATGAAGGTAAGTTAGTTTTTATGCAAGTTACATTACATTCACGTGTGTACCTGTATTGAAAATATCATAAAACATCCATCCATCCAAACTTTTGCATTAATAATAGTGGCAAGATATTTTTTTTATATCCTACTACTATTATAAAGGCGAAAGTTTGTATGTATGGATGTATGGATGTATGGATGTTTGTTACTCTTTCACGCTTAAACGGCTGAATGGATCTGGATGAAATTTGGCACAAAGATAGATTATAGTCTGGAATAACACATAGGCTACTTTTTATCCCGGGAAAATGTACGGTACCCGTAGGATAACACATCAACTGTGACGCGGACGAAGTCGCGGGCAGAAGCTAGTTAGATCATACACATGAGTGAATTTTTTGCATCATTTATTAATGTTGCTAGACTTCTAATTAATTCAAACAATGATGTCACTTACCTATCAACTAACGGGGCCACGAAATGACATTTCATTATTCCACAAAACTAAAATAAATATTTTATGACCCAACTAGCTTATATGCTCGCGATTTCGTTCGATTCAATATCGGTTACCTGTCGGGTCTTAATATTTTGCACGGAACCCTACTAGGGATCCTGACTGAGGGAGATTTTATGTAAGTAAAAATCACCCCTTAGTAAAATTGGGTGAAATTAAACTCACTTTGAGGTGAGCTGTAAACCCACAGAGATTTCACCTTTTGAGATAAACAACCTAAAAATCTGCAAGTGGGCAAGTACCACTGTCACTTTTTCTAATTCATATGTACTATCTAACTTTATCTTGGACATCAATGACATCGGTAACCATGTCAGAGGCCCTTGAGGCGGCTTAGTAACTCTGACACTAGGGTATGTGAGGTCGTTAGACCTTACTGCCACACGATCAAGAAGAACCTAAAAATCTGTGGACAGTCGACCAGCTGCTTGAGAAGAAAAATAACAGAAGTTTCTTAAAAAGAATATAAAAAATAACATTTCCAGAGCATCAAGGAAACAACAATATTATAATAAATCATTCTTATTATATACCTAAGAACATGTTGTTTTTCCTTTTATTAACTCGTAAAGTTTTAAAGAAAATGTCAAATATTTTTATCCGTTTACTAAACCAAGGCTGTACTGTTGCTACTTGCACATAATATACATTGTCATTAACATGTACAGGTTTTAAAAGATTAATTATATACACCCAGATTTTGTAATGAAACAGCAATTTAATATGTATCAGTATAATCAGTGTAATATCGATTTTACGAACAAAAATAAAGAATGGAAAGAAAATTAACAAGGTTATATGAAGGTCGACAGTTTAAAATTAATTTAAAATCTTACTACTAGTGTTAATGCGAAAGTTTGGATGGATGGATGAATGTTTGTTACTCAATCATGCTTTTTTTTTTCTTTTTTTTTTATAGACGGGAAATCATCAAATAACTTCCCCCGCCCTGGGCGGGGCGGGAGGGAGTGTCAGACTTTTACTGACTAAAACCCGTCTATGTTCCTTCATGTGCCCTTTGCGTTCCGGGGGCGCGGTATCTCTTTCGAACAACCCGCAGACTTAATCATGCTAGAACGGCTGAACGGATCTCAGTCCTCAGAGATAGATTAAACTCTGCAATAGCACATAGGCTACTTCTAAACCTGTAAAAATGTACGGTTCCCGTGGAATAATATATCAATTTTGACGCGGACGAAGTCTCTGCTAGAAACTAGTCTATATATAATTTTTATTTGTTTGTACCGAATAAGCTCCAAAGTACTGGACCGATTTTAACAATTTCTCCCCAATTAATAGCTTAATTATTCCTGAGTAGCATGGGCTATATACCATCACGCTACGACCCACGGGAGCAGAGCAGCAACCAAAAACGTAACTCAACGCGGGTGAAATAAGGCACGCGGATGTAGTCGCTGGCAGAACTTAGTTAGTTTATATGCTAATATTATAAATAGGTAAATTTTGTGAGTTTGTGAGGTTGTAGGGGATAATCTCTAGATCTACTGAACCAATTTTCAAAATTCTTTTATCCATAGAAAGCCATAATAATAACATTATCAACAAAGTTGCGGCGGAAGTCATAAAAACAAAAGACACTCGAACTGTTATTTTATAAATTAACAGTCTGTCACATGATTCATACATAATAGTTATGCATTTATGTAAATAATTGCTTATTTTACTGTTTTATTACCGTAACAGGAGATAATATATTTATGTAGATAATAAAAATTGAATCATATGTTGAACTTAACCTTTCAAATAAGTTTTGGATTTTAAACGACACTTAACTAATGGAATATTTTTACTATTAACCTAACATGTGACGTCAAAATCTGTAGAGATTCTTTATTTATATATTTTTTTGTTTCCTGCTGAAAAGACAGGGACACTTATAATACGGGGTGGAGACACATCACATAGCCATTAACTACGCAAACTGCACATGAAACTATGTACGTTTGAGCAAAAATTTTGCTCCGATTTTTTTGGTGTAGAAAATCACTGTCCATGGCAGCGTGTAGAGTGACGCACGCATAACATTGTGCTTAAAGGAGCATCTAACAAAAAAGGAGCCCTGAGGGTATTTAAAGTTTAGTTTTAACATCAAAAACCTGTTTTCTTAAAAAAAACCGTCAGTAAAAATCGGAGCTTTGACCTTCAACATTTTCGGAACCAACATTTTCCCATATACCATAGTTTGGGACCATATTATGGTCATTATTGGTCCATATTATGGACCAATAATGGAAACAGCATATATCTTTGGACTTCGTTCAATGTGTTTTTACACCCATATTTAATTTATGACGCACATATCGTCACTAAAACTATTTAATCATGTTACCCGCTGTCTTCCTAGCCGCAACACACCTTGATAAAACTGCGAGACAAATAAATTGTTTTATCGGCAATCCAGCGTGATGTCTACTCCATGCCGTTATTGTTCTACATTACGACTCTATTTCGGATATAAACGAGCTGTCGCACTGTCTTTATTAGTTCTAATGTCTACTCCTGTCCTTTACTATGACGGGTGATTATTATTACCCTAATGAAGTTTGACGAAATATTCCGTTTGTTGAACAGATTCTGTAATATTTTCCTTGAACGTGGTGTTCATTTTTAATGTTTCATTTTTTAGGGTTCTATTATACCTACTAAGCCTCCACTATCTGTCTGACCGTTCGTCAGGGTGTCTTTTGATTTGAACCATAATAGGTAGACACTTGATATTTTTACAGAGTGTTTTACAATGACCTCTATAAAATCATAATTTAAAAACGTAGGTAATAATCAAAGGGTCATAAAAAACTGTACTATTTAAGGCGTTTCTGTCAAATTTTGTGTAAGGAAACTTATGTTGTAGTTGCGACACCCACTTGTCTGGTTTCATTATCTGGATTTCAATCATCACTTGAATTTATAACTTGGCTACCTATGTCACAATAGACATGATTAATTCTTTTTTTTTTGTTTTGTTTGGAAATGTTATCAGGAAAAAATATAGGAAAATAAAGGAAATATTACTCATAACCAATTCTAAAGGGCTCAGACATTAGGTAACAAATTCACAAAACGATAACAAACAAGTTTATTGAAATTTAGACAACACAACGTCTGTCGGATAAGCTTGTACAAAATAATAACATTTTCAAAGCGAAACACGACTAAATACCAACAAAGATGTCTGTAGTTACCCAGTCTTGTAGAAGTACATATATCAAGTGAATTACTACAAAACGTTTTCCACGGCCGAGAAACTTGTTAATACTTTCTAGGTTCAAAGACCCGGCTTTCTCCTAGGTCTTGTGATGCTCTCGCGATGCCTAGCCTAGATATCTTCAAGACTGTGTCTGTGTGAAACGGGGTAAGCAGATTTCGTTGTACTTGCGGAGCGTGGAAAGATTGGATTAAATTATTCTCATTTATTAATTTATATAAATACATCTTTAAATATTCATTTAAAAATAAAAACATTAAAAAAAAAAACCGTCACGCCTGTATTCCCCGAAGGGTTAAGCAGAGGTGTACCAATGTACACCCACAGTACGCCGGTATATTTAGGTCCCATGTAATAGGGGGCGAGCCTATTGCCATTAACCGGGCACAAATCTAATCTCCGAGCTGCTACTGAGAATTTCATAGAAAAACCCAATAACACTTTAAAATTTAAGAAAATAGTAGCCCTCCGGCATTGGGAACAGGATCTAAGCTACCGATGGTCAGGGTTCCCTAGAAAGGAATCTCCTTACAATATGCGCCGTGTCCGGGATTAAATTTAATATTAGCATGCTGTTAAATACAATAGCGAGGAATATGTCAAGTACATAATTATGATGCTTTTTTATTGTCACAAGAATATTGTAACCAGAATTTTGAGAAACTTCATTGAGAAGAGTCTCAGTAGAACGTCTTGCTCGTTCTTCTACATTTTGAAACAAGCTATAACTTCAACGTTCAGACCAACTGACCAACTCCTTGACAATTCAAAAGTGCCAGTAAATGGTTTAATTGAAATAACTGCTTTGACTTTGACTTAGATAATTGAGTAAGACCTACATAATTGCATAAAAAGTTTGTGCCTGTCTCCAAGCAGGCCAAAAATATAATTTCTACTATTTTTTCCCGCGACTTTGTTTGTATGACTATCGGGTATTGCGGATGCATACGAAGTTATTGATTAATGAAAAGTAACCTATGTCCTTGCCAACATCCCAAACTAAATCATTGTCAAGTGTATTTTCAAATCAAGTCAAATCATTTATTTCAATTAAATTATTAATAGTCACTTTTTTGAGATCGTATTTTTTTCAGCCGCCTTTCAAGTCTTACTCAAGTAATAAATTAACAGTCATTTTTAATTAACCAAGTAATAAATAGCTGCTGGGACAGACATTAATTAGTTCGTATCGTAAGGCTCTCCTTTATAGATGCTATTCCTCATAAAATAAGTAGGTATAGCACATTAGGTTTTAGAAAATGTTAGACTTTGTAGAACATCGTAAGGGCATAATTAATTAGCTTTTCATGCGACTTCGTCGTCGTCGTAAATATCAATTTTCAATAAAAGTTATTTGTTCTGATTTGACGGGTAAACCTTAACCGATTTTAATGAAATTTGATACAGATTAAGCTTACGGATAGTCAGAAGCCGAGAAGTCTGACAACCAGTCTAACCAAGAGGTATCGCGTTGCCCTGTTACTGGGTTGTGGAGGTCTGATAGGCAGTCGCTCCATGTAAAACACTGATATTCAGCTGCATCCGGTTAGACTGGAAGCCGACCCCAACATAGTTGGGAAAAGGCTAAGCAGATGATGATGGTACAGATTAGGCTTGAACTCCAAGGAAGAACATAAGCTAATTTTAATTCCGTGACTTCGCCTGCGTCCTCAATAACTGACCATCACGCCGACAATGTTGAGGGGAAATGCTACAACTAATATTATAAAGAGAAAATATTTGTATTTTTGTTTGTAATGGATACACTCAAAACCTATTTATCCAATTTAAAAAAAATATTTCGCCTACAGAAAGCACCATTATCAACGTGTAACATAGGTTACATTTAATTTTTAAAAGGCCCGGGTTCCGTAAGAATATCTCGCAGACAAAGTCGCGGGCAATAGCTTATACAATTCCATCCAACTTCCTACTATCCTACTAATATGAAAAATGCGAAAGTTGGTGAGGATGGATGTTCGTTTCTCTTGCACAGTTAAACGGCTGAACGGGTCTGGATGTTTGGTAGGTACTTTGACAGATTGTAGTGTGGATTACACATAATAGGTTACTTTTATCTCGGAAAAATGGTAGGTACCCCATCCATACCATCACGCCTGTATTCCCCGAAGGGTTAGGCAGAGGTGTACCAATGTACACCCACAGTTCGTCGGTATATTTAGGTCCCATGTAATAGGGGGCGAGCCTATTGCCATTACCCGGGCACAAATCCAAACTCCGAGCTGCTACTGAGAATTTCATAGAAAAACCCAATAACACTTTTTGCTCGACCTGGGAATCGAACCCAGGACCTCTAGCGTAGCAGTCGCGTTTAGGACCACTAGGCCAACGAGGCAGTTACCCGTGACCCGGGGTCCCGTAGGTACCCGTGGGATAATATACTAACTTTACGAGGGAAGTTACGGGCAGAAGCTAGTCGCCTGATAAAACTCCTTTCTTCATATAATTCCCATACGTCAGAACCCACATCATTATTTTATTGAAAGGTTTTCTTCCAATATTTTTCTTGACCATAATAGTATTACGTATTGTTGTTGTTATTTATTCTTAGAAAACTTCTACTGTCAGTTATTTATGATGATTGACGGCGATTAATAGCTACGGAACCCGCTAGGGATGAATGAGTTTGGGTACTTGCGTTTTCTGCTACTTGATCTAGTTTTGAAAAATTATCGTTATTTTTAGAGTGCATTCTCGTTTTGAAAAAGCGTTTAGATTTATAATAGAAGATGAAGAAAATTTTACTCCTTTTACAATTTCTTGGGAAAGTTTCGTTTTAATACATAACATAGGTACATGTTGAAAACGACTTTTACTATAAATAAGAACATAATTCTAGAACCTAAAGCGTTGAAATTTTTGATTGCTTATTAAAAAAGAATCATGAGTTTCCATACATTTTGAACATGTAGGGTACCTTTTTTCCCGATGGGAAATCATCATGTGACTTCTCCCGCCCTTAGTGTCAGACTTTTACTGACTAAAACCCATCCATGTTCCTTCTTGTGCCCTTTGCGTTTCGGGGGCGCGGTATCGAACAACCCACAGACCACGTAAGTATTAGACTTTTGTATGGAACGGTAGATCATTATTTTTTAAATACGACATTTAGGTAATTTATATCTTGTATGGTAACAAGTTTTCTTCCACCCTGTACTTATACATTTTTTAACATCGCTTTAAATGCTAGATTGCCACGTAACTGCATTAAAATGAGGAACTTAATTGTCGTTCCAACGTACCTAGTGCATTTAGGTATTACATTTTTATCAGAACCGCGACCTCGGCGAGTCGAGGTGAACCCGCGGTTAACAGTCATGCGGACTAACTAGCACTTTTTAAAATTGTCTCATTTAGCTGCATACCTACTGCCTTGAAGTTCAAAGGTTTTTTCAACCTATTGTATTGTTCAGACCTTGGGTTCGATTAACGGGATTTTTCCATTAGGAGATTTTCAGTAACAGTCCTGAGTTTAGAAGCTGGTGATGTAACACCCCCGTACCTTGAAACCACGTAACGAACGCAGGAGATATTATAGTGCACAAGTTTGTATGCAAACACAGATGCACTCCCTCTTCCTTAACTCTCATAGTCTGATGGGATGGCAATCCAACACAACCCGGGAGAGATCAGGCGCACAACTAACGGCTTTACGTGTTTTCCGAGGCACACCACCAGCTTCCAAATTCCGACTGATACTGAGAAATTCGTAATGGAAAAACCCAATAACACTTTTAGCCCGACCAGGGAATCGAACCCAGGACCCTACTCTCAACAGTCGTGTTTGCCACCACGAGACCAACGGGTCATTTAAACTAATATTATAAAGCTGAAGAGCTTCTTTAAACTAACTAAACTCCGGAACTACAAGTCCGATTCTAAAAATTCTATTCATAATAAAAAGCTACTTTATCCCCGAGTGCTTTAGACTAAATTTGATTACCAAAACAAAAACGGTTTTAAAAAAAGAATCACTCAGACGAAGTCGCGAGCAAAAGTTAGCAGTAAATAAAGTTAATCCATTAGCGTTATTGATAGTAATTCAGTAAAGAGGACAGGCATATCTAGGGATAGCTTACGAATAAAATAGAAAACACTTACTAGCTGCACTGCAAGGGACAAGCGTAAAGCGGATTAAACTTTACATAACATTAAAATATATTAATAGTTCGGCTACAGATGTTTAATTCATTTGTAATTGTATAACATAGCCTAATTAGATTGAACATGAACTATTATGTAATTTGTTTTTTTGGAAATTAAGGTTATTTATCTTACTAATATTTTAAAATAAAACATTTTATCAATTGTATAAAAAACATGAAATTTATATTTTTGTATTAAATTAATAAAGAAGAAAATAACAACATTACTTCAAACAACCGCTGGATGCGGGCAGCGCAGGACCAGCAGTGTAGTGTTTCCTGAAGTGCTGATCATCATCATCTGCTTAGCCTTTTCCCAACTATGTTGGGGTCGGCTTCCAGTCTAACCGGATGCAGCTGAATACCATGTGGAGCGACTGCCTATCTGACCTCCACAACCCAGTAACTGAGCAACACGGTACCCCTTGGTTAGACTGGTTGTCAGTTTTTTTTTTGGTTGTTTTGTTTTTCTTGTTTCCTGAAGTGCTGATGATGACAATTTAAAAACAAGGGAGGGGGAGGCCTGTTAGCCATAAAACACACATATATTGTCAAATAAAAAAATAAATAAACATGGCTTGGCATAAATTAATTGCAGAGTTAATATAACTTAACTATTCGAAACTCTTATCAATAACCGTTGGTAGTTTAAAGGAATTGATTAAGATAGATTGTCACCTCATGTGTTCGGATACAGGTGCAATAAATTAGCATTAAACTAAATTAATCTATTCGTTAATATATTCAATGGTTATTTATAAATTATATCCATATTAGGTTTGAATTTGATTGCTTGATAAATTAGTCCGCAAATAATTAAACGAAACCAGTCTTACTGGATAATATAAAATCTTCTTCTAGATAACCTATTAAATAACAATAAGGTTACTAGATTACGTAATTAAAATATACAATAAAGCCATAAAACTTTTTTATTCAACCACATTTTTTTAACATTAAAAAAAGACCAAAATGTTGTCTTTTTGTTGTTCAATATGTCTAGTAATAGTGAGCAGATGAGTCCCAAGCTAAAGTTCAAACCAAAACAAAATCACTTTTTGACTGTGCGAGTCCGACTTGTGCACGAAGTGTTTCGTACCATTATCTATAAAATCGGTAAAAAAATACGTTTGTTGTATGGGAGCCCCTTGAGGGAGGCTCCCATGCAACAAACGTATTTTTTTATTTATTTTATTTATATTTGTTGTTATAGCGGCAAGAGAAATATATCATCTGTGAAAATTTTAACTGTCTATATCACAGTTCATACAGCCTAGTGACAAACGGACAGCGATGTCTTAGTAGGGTAACGTTTTAACCTTTGGGTACGGAACCCTAAAAAAATAGGCCTACATAGAGCTTCAGATTTGAACACCGAATAATATTTTCTTCCAGTTTTTAATTACGTTCCCGAGTGAGAATTTAAAATTTTGGCTGAATTCTGAAGTCTATTTGGCCAAAATTAGTAAATAATAATTATAAAAATGCTCTACCTATTAGTACAGTATACCTATAAGGATATATACTCAAGAGAAAAACCACCATATTGAAAAGTAACACTGAAAAAAACATCAAAGGCAAAATTCCGCTTCCCGCTTGAAATTGGGCCAGCTCCTTAATAAAATCAGTATTGGAGTAGCAATTTATCTAAAGCGAAAATCTGTAAGTGCTAGTGATCGCTACTTAGCTTACGTAAATGTACCACAGGGGTAGACTGTAAGGGTTGAAGCGCGCACGATGTGATTACACAGCGGCCATGACAGTCATGCTTATCTTAATACTTTTTACTGTCGAGGATCGAAAATTAAAGCTATTCGGCGAAGCGTTGTTATTGCTGTTGTAGATTCTTTTAAGAGTCTTTTATACCTAAACTTGATAGCAAGAACATCATCTGCTTAGTCTTTTCCCAACTTTGTTGAGGTCGGCTTCCAGACTAACTAGATGCAGCTGAATACCAGTGTTTTACATGACGCGACTGCCTATATAAAAAAAGACAGCGGTGACCACTTAACGTTAGGTGATGGGGTTTCATTTTGCGTTTAAGATCACTTCACAAATGAGAAACCGACTTCTATTTCAGCTGTCTTTGATATTTACCATGTCAGAGGCCCTTGAGGCGGTTTAGAAACTCTGACACTAGGATGTGTGGGGTCGTTAGACCTTACTGCCCACACGATAAAGAAGCAGAAGCTGACTTTGATCCAATTTTTCCACTTTACTGCCAACTAATGATAAGCTGAAGAACCAGTCAACGAAAGTGAATAAGCTCCGGCAGAAAAACACGTCTGGGGTTAAAAAACGGGTTTCTTTTACACGTGCCGCAAGCGGATCAAACTAGATCTCACACCTCAATTTTGAAAGCTAGTGCAATTTGAGTCAATGGTCTTCAGCCTTAGAACATACTAACTGTTGCCCGTGACTTCGTTCGCGTTGTAGTTATAAAACATGAACTATTTGGCTTATTTCACCTGCGTTAAGGTACGTCTTTGGTTACTGATCACCTCCCGTGTGTCCTAGCGTGATGATATGTAGCAATTTTTCATGTGCCTGTAACTACACTGGCACCCATACCCTTCAAACCGAAACACAGCAAAAATGCCTTGCGGCAGAAATAGGCATAGGTATGGTGGTAGTACTTCCCCGGACGAGTTTATTCACAAATATTACAGCTCTATTACTAGCATAGGCGTACCTAGCTTTGATCCTACACGTACCTAAGTCATTATCACCTACTCACAATCAGTATCTCCAGAAACCCAGACCTCTCTTTATTATTATTGTTTACATACATACAATCACGCCTGAATTTCCCGAAAGGTTAGGCAAAGGTATACCAATGTACACCCACAGTTCGCCGATATGTTTAGGCTGCATGCAATAGGGGGCCAGCCTATTGCCATTAACTGGGCACAAATCCTAACTCCGAACTGCTACTGAAAATTTCCTAGAAAACCCCAATAACACTGTTTGCTCGACCCGGGGATCAAACACAAGACCTCTAGCGTAGCAGTCGCGCTTAGGACCACTAGGCTAATGAGGCAGTTTCTCTTGTGATTATTATTGTTTAATACCCTATTTAAATTTAATTTAAATCCGGGTTTTCCCTGTACAATGTGTAGCAGCATTAGCGGATGTCCCGGTTATGTGGCGCGAACCCGGATGTGGTCAGCTACCGTTATATCATTCATTGGCACCGTATACCCAATATATATATACAGACATACACACATTTTAACTAGTATTACATTTACTGTGTGCTTGACAATTTGTGGGTCATATTGTGAGTAAATGTTTTTATTTATTTTTCTTTTTATGGTTTTTTCGGAATTGGTGTGTGTATGAAATGGATGGACTGTGTAACATAGTGTGGTGGTATTATTGTTGTGTTTTTAATAATTATGTGTAGAAAAAAAAGGAAAAATAACTTTAGTTTGATCACACAACATACCATCATGCCTGTATTCCTCGAAGGGTTAGGCAGAGGTGTAATAATGTACACCCACAGCTCGCCGTTAAGTTGCTATTAACCGGCTACAAATCCTAACTCCGAGCTGCTGCTGCTTATTTTTGCCAGTCTATATGGTATACACAAAAAAACCAAATTAAAAAATACATGTAAGTTGATTACAAAGCTGTATCATAATTTTCAAATTTTTGTTAAAATTTTCCAAAGTGCTTTTAATCTTCTCGAAGCGCTTCCGGAATTTTCCGAATTGCTTTTTTATCAACAAATGAGACGTTTTTAGATTTATAATTTTGGTAAGTAAGTGATATTACGTAGACGGTGTAAAGATTTCTGGTAGGTACGTTATGATTATATTAATTTTTAATTACCTAAGTGCAATGAAAAAGCTTGAGTTTCAGTCGAGAAATTCTCTTTGGGAAAAGTGAAAGTTTTTGCTTACGCGTGTCAAACTTTCAAACAACAGTATTTCTCGGAATTTTCCGAAATGGATTTTCGGTACTTACATACAAAGTTAACATAATTTTTTGTTTAATATAAAAATGAAAAAAGTATGAGGGAAATCACAAACAAAAACTAAATTTAAAAAAGCTTTCAATGCTTATCTTATTACTACAGAAAAAGAAGTGGTTCAAATATTTCTACAAATTTTTTCTAAAAAGTAAAAAAAAAAACAAAACAGGTACTACCTAGAACTTCAACTTTTGATTTATTAATTGTAATCTGTGAACAGCGATATGGGCTACATTTTTGTTTTTCTATTTGTAATATTGCATAATATCGTTGTTTCTATTTAATAAAACAATGTAAAATAAAATTATTCTCTGGAAAATAAACCTGAACATAAACTTTTTTCCCCGGAAACCAACACAACAGCTTCCAACAAAAACAACTTATGATAGTGGAGCGCACTAATAATCCCGGTATCAAATACCAGATACCGATACCGGTTTGAACTATTCAGAGCATTAGGTCACCTCTAGTCCGGTCCTCCCGTTAGCTTCTGCACTATAATTATTATTGTCTAGAGAATGACCTGACTATGTCTGAGTTATTAGCTGATTTTAGTTGAAAAGTGCAATGCTCATAAATTATCCCGCGATATACAAGGCGTTGATTTGCATCCTCGTCAAATTCAAGGAGTTAACTATGCTCGTGATTTTTAACACGAATCAATAATAAAATAAATTGGTTTTTTTTTGACGTGATTTTCAAATTTGATCTAGCCATCTCGCCAGAGGGTTTAGGCGCTATGCACACATTGATATAGCCGCGCGACAACTGTGCCTACCGCATACGCAACTGGGCGATCCTGAATTTTGCAAAAGGAGTATTCTGGAATACTGTTATTTGATAGTTGCAACTAAAAAAACAAGTATTTATTAGATATTGGCCAGGTATCGTAATTATATTTGATTACTTCTATTTTTTTATGACAAGCTCCTAAAATTTGACGAGGATGCAAATCAACACCTTGTATTATGCCCGTGATTCCGTGAAAGCTACAAAAGCAGTCTTTTAATGGAAGATGTTGATATGTGGGATAATAAACCTTTTATGGGAAAAAGTCGTGAGTTTATAATATATTAATGTTTGTATTTGTATATCTATTATAATCCAACATATCAACATCTTACTACTATTAAAAATGCAAAAGTTTGGATGGATGGATGGATGTATGTTTGTAACTCAATTTGGGGAGGTAGTCATTGTGGGAGTCTACTTCTCGCCGAATAGGCCTCTCGCCGAATTTGAGGACTTCTTAGTCGAGTTGGGCACCGTCGTCGGTCGCAGGCATCCTCACCCCGTTGTCGTTCTTGGGGACTTCAACGCCAAATCTACGGCTTGGGGTTCCCCGAGGACGGACGCGCGGGGCAGGGTGCTCGAGGAATGGGCCGTGGAAAACGGCCTGCTCCTTCTAAACCGGGGTTCCGTCCAAACGTGCGTACGTCAGCAGGGTGGCTCTATAGTGGACCTCACGTTCGCCAGCCCTGCTATTGCAAGCCGTGCTCAGGGCTGGCGCGTTATGGAGGGGGTGGAGACCTTGTCGGATCATCGCTACATTCGATTCGACATCTCCACCCAGACCACCGCTGACCCAGCCCCAGCGGCCCCCGGCGAAGTTGGTCCGCGTTGGGCTTTAAAGCAATTGGATCGGGAGGCATTGCTAGAAGCCGCAATCGTCCAGGCCTGGATAACAGCATCGGACAGGCCTGCTGATGTAGACGAAGAGGCAGAATGGCTCCTGGAGGCAATGTCGCACATTTGCGATGCGGCGATGCCTAGGGCTCGGTCCAGCCAGCCCAGGCGCCAGGTATACTGGTGGTCGCCAGACATCGAGGGGCTGCGCGCTGCGTGTGTGACCGCTCGGCGCCAGTATGCCAGGCAACGCAGGAGGCGTCGCCGCAATCAAAATGCGGCAGACGAGGAGGCGGAACTGTACCAGGGATACAGGGAGGCAAAAAAGGCACTGCAGCAGGCCATCGCGCTGGCGAAAGCCAGGTCCCGCGAGGAACAACTCGCGACTCTGGACCGTGATCCCTGGGGGCGGCCCTACCGGGCCGTGCGAGGGAAGTTTCGCCCCTTTGCTCCCCCACTGTCCCAGAGGCTGCAGCCTGTCCTGCTGGAGAACGTGGTGAGTGCTCTCTTTCCATCAAGAGAGGAGCACTCGGCACCGCCGATGGTTCCGCCTGCCGTGGATCCAAACGCGGATGAAGACGAAGACGTGCCCGAAGTGACCCGGGTAGAGTTGTGAGAGTGGCGGTGATGAGGCTTCAAGCCAAAAACACCGCCCCAGGGCCCGATGGCATTCCAGGCCGCGCTTGGGTTCTGGCTTCACAGGCTCTCGGGCCCCGATTGGGAAGGCTCTTTAGTGCATGTATGGAGCGGGGCCAGTTTCCACGGCGTTGGAAGACGGGCAAAATGGTTCTGCTGAAGAAGGAGGGGCGCCCCGTGGACTCACCATCCGCATACCGCCCCATTGTGTTGTTGGACGAGGTGGGCAAGCTCTTTGAGAGAGTACTTGCAGACCGCCTCGTTCAACACTTATCGCGAGTGGGTCCAGACCTGTCGGATAACCAGTTCGGTTTCCGACGTGGGCGCTCCACCGTGGATGCGGTCATGCGCGTAAGGGCCTTGGCGGAGGAAGCAGTGTCCCAGGGTGAGGTCGTCTTGGCGGTGTCGCTCGACATCGCCAATGCCTTCAACACCTTACCCTGGAGCTCCATTAGGGAGGCACTTCGGTATCACGGGGTGCCAAACTACCTTCGCCGCACTGTCGGGGCCTACTTGGCGGACCGGTGTGTCATCTACCCGGGTCGAGAAGGATGGGGTCGGCGAGAGGTGTCGTGCGGTGTTCCGCAGGGGTCGGTATTGGGGCCACTCCTGTGGAACATCGGATATGACTGGGTGCTGCGTGGAACGCTCCCCCATGGAGTCGACGTCACCTGCTACGCCGACGACACGCTGGTGACAGCGCGGGGGAGTACGTACCAAGACGCAGCACAACTAGCGACGGCAGGGGTTGCGCGGGTCGTTGCAAGGATCCGGCGGTTGGGTCTCGAGGTGGCCCTGAGCAAATCCGAGGCCCTGTGTTTCCATAGGGCTCGGCGCGCGCCACCTTCGGGATCCAACCTAATCGTGGGAGGAGTTTCCATCGCTGTCGGGTCGACGATGAAGTACTTGGGACTTGTCCTCGACAGTCGGTGGAACTTCGAGCCGCACTTTCGGCAACTGGTCCCCAAATTGATGGGCGCAGCGGGAGCATTATCGCGGCTGCTGCCCAATCTGAGGGGGCCCGACACGTCCTGCCGAAAGTTGTATATGGGGATCGTGCGGTCGATGGCGCTCTACGGGGCGCCCGTGTGGGCGAACAACCTGAAGGCCCGCAACAACGCTATCTTGCGAAGGCCGCAGAGGGCGATGGCCATCAGGATTGTTCGCGGGTACCGCACGATCTCATTCGAGGCAGCGACCCTTCTTGCCGGATCCCCGCCTTGGGACCTGGAGGCGAAAGCACTCGCGTCACTTTACCAGTGGCGCAAGGAGGTACTGGAGCGTGGGGGGAGTCCCCTGCCTCGGGTTCTTAAGGCACGGCGGTCAGAGCTCCGCCAGGCCCTAAGGCTAGAATGGGAGACACGACTTGCGCAACCCACTGCAGGGCACGCCGTCATAACGGCGATAAGACCCGTCATGGAGGCGTGGATCATGAGGCCGCATGGCGCCCTCAGCTTCCGGCTGACGCAGGTACTTTCTGGCCACGGCTGCTTTGGCAAGTACCTGTGTCGTATACGTCGGGAGCAGACACCGGTGTGTCACCACTGTGCTGCTTGCCCGGAGGATACGGCGCAGCACACGTTGGAGGAGTGCTCAGCCTGGGCAGGGCCGCGCCGTGACCTCATTGCGGCAATAGGCGGGAGTGACCTCTCGCTTCCGGCCGTCGTTCAATCGATGGTCGAGAGCGTGAGCGCATGGGATGGGGTTGCCTCCTTTTGCGAGGATGTCATGTCGGCAAAGGAGGCGGCCGAGCGGGACAGAGAAGCTGCATCCTCTCGTCCCTCTCGTAGGAGACGCACCGGGCGCCCGAGAAGGGTGCAAAATGATTTACGGCCTCCATGAGAGGTAGCCTGCGGGCGGCGGACTACGGGGCGTCTGTCGTCCGACCAGGAAGGCCCGAGTGAGCGGCGCAGTGTTCCTCGCGCGCCACTCAAAAGTGGGTGCGGCCATTATTGTAATGGCTGCACGGGGTGGAGGGATCCGCTAAGGTACAGCGGGTCGAGGCCTGTCGGGGGAGCGGTGAATGCTTATGCGAATCCCGCACCCTCGGCTATGGGCAGAGGTGGAACACCGCGGTGGTTTTAGCCGGTAAGAGTCCGGCATGCCCCTCCGTCACTCCCCATGACGGAGGAAGTCCATGAGGATTTCCACCGCGTACCAAAAAAAAAAAAAAAAAAAGAATACCTGAACGGATCTGGATGAAATTTGACTCAGAGATAGATTAAAGCCTGGATTAGCACATAAGCCACATTTTATCCTGAAAAAATGTACAGTTCCCTTGAGATAATATATTAAATTTGAGGCGAACGAAGTTGCGTTTTGATGCTAATTTACTATAATTACATATTTTGTGCGTAAAAGATGTTCAATAAAAAAAAACGACGGTTTGCACTCCGGGAGTGCCGGCAGAAGTGAAAACGCTAAAGACGTACAAAAATATGATATTTGTGTACGATAAATTCGTAAGATTTTCGATCAGGTCACGTGTCCTGACGCGAGTTTAACATTTTTTACCCATTCCAAAACAAGTGCACAACGCCGCTTACGAATTTTCGATCAGGGTCACGTGTCCTGACGCGAGTTTAACATTTTTTACCCATACCAAAAAAAGTACACAACGCCGCTAAAGAAGTTTTTACTTCAAAAATGATCTAATTTGTGTTACGTTTAGGTACTCCATACTCGTGTCCTCTGATCTTTCTCTAACAAAATCTGGCAAATCCCTTCTAAACTCTGAATCATCAATGTAATATTACTCAAGTGGAGCACTTGTTATTCCACATAAATAATCCTTGATTCAATAAAACACGGACATCCTTTATGAAGTCCGGCCATTTTGTATTTAGATATTCATATTATATATTAGGTCCGGCATATCAAAGATATTAAAATTTGTTAATCTGATCTGGTTATTCCAGATTTGTATTCTGTTGTTTTGTCTTCTCAAGAGGCAATCAAAATACATATACATACCATCACGCCTGTATTCCCCGAAGGGTTAGGCAGAGGTGTGTCAATGTACACCCACAGTTTGGTATATTTAGGTCCCATGTAATAGGGGGAGAGCTTGTGTAGCAATCAAAATAGATTTGATACATTCTGCTGTACTCTGAACTGTCTCGTTAGCCTAGTGGTCCTAAGGGCGACTGTTATGCTAGAGGTCTTGAGTTTGATTCCCAGGTCGAACAAAGTGTTTTTTTTTTTTTTTTTTCATAGGCGGGAAATCATCAAATAACTTCCCCCCCCCCCCCCCCCCCCCCGCCGGAGTGTCTGACTTTTACTGACTAAAACCCGTCTATGTTCCTTCATGTGCCCTTTGCGTTCCGGGGGCGCGGTATCTCTTTCGAACAACCCGCAGCCCCGGCAGGCATCGGCCCTCAGTGGCCCCATCCAAATTTGCTGACATCTCTTTGAGGCGCGCGTGGAACACGAACGCGCCGTCGACACGGTCTGTCATTATTCAGTGAACGTACGGACGGTGAGCTACCCATTGCTCACCGTCCACAGACCCGCGCCTACGGTGGCCGGGAGTCGTCTCGCGGCTCCCGACGCCCGGAGCGTCTACCGCGGCGGCCGCTGGGACGGGGCACCCTCCTTTCCCTCTCCCGTCCCGCCGCCTCCTTCTCTAGCATTACAGCTTCGCAGAAGGAGGCGACTGCTTCGAACAAAGTTTTATTGGTATTTTTTTATGGAATTCTCAGTAGCAAATCGGAATTAGGATTTGTGTCCGGTTAATGGCAATAAGGTCGCCCCTTATTATATAGGATTTAAACTGACGGACGGACTGTGGGTGTACATTGGTACACTTCTGCCTAACCCTTCGGTGAATACAAGCGTGATGGTATGTTAAATGTTGATATATTCATAAGTCGATTATCTTGTTGTATGTTTAACATAATGTTTCTTTCACTTTTTCGAACTTTTACTGCTATCTGGCTTACACGTGCCATCTTATGGACTAAGATGCCAGTGTAGCCAGACCTACATCATTTCAATTTTGCTGAAATTTTGAAGATAGATAGAGGAATTTGTAATTAATATGTAAGTTGCTTGGCATTTTTTCAAGCATCATATGTACACCCGGTAATGTAATGTAATTCTCCATGCCGATTCCGGCCACGGCGGCCAACCTTAATGCAGATTAGCCCCGTACGCAGGAGATATTATAGTGCACAAGTGTGTGCGCAAACACAGGTGCACTCCCTCTTCCCTAACTCTCATAGCCCGATGGGACGGCAATCCGACACGACCGGAGAGAGATCAGGCACAGGACCAACGGCTTTACGTGCTTACCGAGCACGGGTACACCCGGTACTTACGTTTTAAACCTGTTTCATAAAAAAAAAACTTACTTTTTAATAACTGACAATCAATGTTATACCTGGTGCATCTAGAATCATGTACTGAATTCATGGCAAAACTTAGTGCCACGTTGTGCCTTCATATATATGTAGTCGCTTTAAAATTCATGCTAAAATTACGAATGCGGTATCTTTGACCACAATAAAACATTAGTTTAAAAAAATCAAACAGGTTTTGTTAAATTATCAACAAACATTCTAAAACATCCATTAAAAATAATCAAAACAAACATTGCCCCAACTTCTTTCTCTTACCAACAATCATATTACATTTCACTGAAAAATGCCGACTTTCTCAGCGCATTAACAAGAAAAAAGTAAGTGCTTAAATGCTAAGAAAAATGAATTTTTCATAATCCCGTAAGCAGGGGATTACTCCCGGGAGTCCCTGGAGGTTTAACACAGTTGCTTGTGTATTGTCGCCACTAAAAATGCACGAAGATTTTTTTTTACTTTTTGGATTCAGTAGGTACCCTATCCCGCAAGTAGATATACTAATGTTTATTAATTAAAACTAAATGGAATAAAAATACAAAGGCGAATTTAACGATTTAGGCATTTTCTACCAGTAAATAAGGTAGTGAAAAGACAATAAGGCAAGTGCAAATTATTGTAGGTATGACATCAAAATTTATGATTAAAAAAATAACTCAAAGCAATTATCCACATAAAAAAAAATATGTACTCACAAGTACAAATAGTATGTACTGTAGAGTAACTATAATATCCTGTAACAATAGACTTTTTCAATTCATTTCCATATGTGGTTTCTTTCTAAGTTAATCTTGGACATCACTGACATCGGTAAAATAAAACATCGTGAAGAAAACTGGGCTTATAAGTTAATAGCGATAAGTCTGAAATCGCCAATCCACCTTGACCAAGCGTGGTGATCAATAGATCCTTCTCTATATGGGAATAAGACTTTGCATTGGATCATTATTATTCATACCTTATAATAAATTATACAAACAACCAGACCAAGACAAAAAATTGTTTCGTGCAAGAATCGAACTCTAGACACGCACATCAACCGTGCTATTTATTTGACATTAATGAGGCATAGACTAAATATATTTTCCAGGCATCTACCATCAACCATAGATGATAAAGACAGGTCATTGACCCCAGACTTGACCGCAGCAACCGCGCAGATTAAAGCATTTGCTACCCATTTACGTAAAGTGAGTTAAAATTTGAATTCTTGTTACAAACTAACAGACAAAGTATTTTGAAATGTTAAATACTCGTAGAAACTGTTCAAAGTGTGATGAGAAGTTAAATTAAGGTTCTTCGCCTCAAACGTCCCGCCACCTTCTTCTCTAGCACAACTGCTGCGCAGAAGGAGGTGACTGCCTCCCATTCCCTCTCGCTCCGGACCATGGCTTGCACCGGGGCCGGACGAGAGTTCGCCGCCGTGGCATTGTTAAGGCTGTGTTTCCACCAGAAATAAGCGAGAGATATGTGGAAAAACGAACAATAAAATTACATAATTTACTTGATTTAAGTTAGCGGTTTTATTGGTTATATTCACACACATTCCTCGCTTGTCTCTGGTAGAAGCACAGCCTTAGTGTCTTTAACACCCATTATTATAATGATGTGGAAATGCACTCACTTGACTTCATGTCTCAATCACTTGCACTATTAGCATACTAAACTAATCACTTGCAAATCCTCGTGTAAACAGGCCATAACAGTCTGGTTTGCAATTTTAATTAAGTCAAGTGTCAAGTAGAATATAAAATTATGCAAAGTCGTTGCAGAGATTAGTGGTATTGGACAGTAGGATATCGCGAAATTGCAGGTTTGAATCGGAACGAATACCGGCCAACGAGTTTCTTTAAATATTGTTATTTCATCTGTAAGTCACGAACCAATATTATACCGTCTGTTAAAAGTTTTAGTTACTACTTGCACAGATAATCGTTATGTGAATTTTGAGTAGTTGATAAAACAGTAGTGCTATTTTGTGGTAAATAAATTCAATTTCATATACATTTTTTTTGTAAAAGACTTTCAAAAAAAAAAATAACAAAAAAATATACCATCACGCCTGTATTCCCCGAAGGGTTAGGCAGAGGTGTACCAATGTACACCCACAGTTCGCCGGTATATTTAGGTCCCATGTAATAGGTGGCGAGCCTATTGCCATTAACCGGGCACAAATCCAAACTCCGAGCTGCTACTGTGAATTTCTGAGAAAAACCCAATAACACTTTTTGCTCGACCTGGGAATCGAACCCAGGACCTCTAGCGTAGCAGTCGCACTCAGGACCACTAGGCCAACGAAGCAGTTAAAAGCGCCTTTCAAAAGTGCCTTTTAATGTGTCTAATTGATATAAATGATTTGACTTAATTGTGAATATCTAGTTAAAGTGAATATAAGGTAAGCTGTTAATTTCCAACATCACTGGTATGACAAATTACCTCTTCTTCTTCCTCTTTTTAACCGAGTTCAAAAAGGAGGTTCTGTGTTCGACTGTATGTATCTTTTTGTTTATGTATGTTCGCCGATTACTCCGCCAAAAGTCGACCGATTTTTAAAAATATTTTTTATTTAATCAATGATGGTTTAAGTATTAATAATTTTAAAAAGTAGTTGGCCAAGTTTAGATCGCATTAGTGGCGTTTTAATATCCTCTAAAGTGCAAGTGTAAGGACACTTTGTTGCATAGCTCACATCAAGCTCACTTTACTGAAAACATAGGGAGATATTTACTGAATCGCCCGGTGGGACTAGTCTGTTCATAGGATGCTCATGTATACTTTTATTTGCATAACCAAAACTTAGTTGAATAATTTTTTTCAAATTCAAATTCAAATCATTTATTTCAATTAGACCATGTACAGGCACTTTTGAATTGTCAAGAAGTTACAGTTAAAGTTGAAGCTAGTTGCTCGTTTCAAAACGTAGGTCTCTATGGAGAAGAACGAGCAAGAAACTCCATGGACACTCTTTTCTTTCAATTTGGTTTTTACAAAAACTTGGTTACAAAAATTGTGGTTGCTTCTATATGTGAAAACAATGAAGGTGAATATAAAACAATAAAATATAATAATAAAGATGTAAGCCATGGCAGTTAAGAGATGACCAATCCCAACTGACAGCACCCGTTCACGAGCATGACGCGTGCATCAGCACCATTTAGCTCGACCATCTTGAAGGGAACCGAACGATCCAATGCACGCGCCACCATCAGCGAGACATTAAAGTGAGCATGACAAAGCTCTCCACTGCCATGCTTAGTGTCCAACGCATACTTAGAAACTTAACTTAATAATTAAATTAAAAACTATGTACAGTTAAAAATAAAAAAGAAAGGAAGGTCATAGGGCATCAAAAAACTCATCCGCATCGCTGTCAATGGGACATGTGCCCAGAAGGCTGGCAGCATTGCCACGTTGTATGGCAATGCTGACTAATTCCAAAGGTATTTTTGTTACCATTGGTATTTCTTTCTTGCTTCCTCTACTTCACCAATCCGTATAAATCTTTAAAAGAAACCTACATAACCAGTCGAATAATCAGAGCAACAATCGAAAATGCATTATATAAACATATACTTATGTATAATTTAAAAAGTAGGTATGCGGTAAAATTCCGTGTTACATGGTCGCCAAGTTGCAACAAAATGTTTATGTGCGACCAAATAAACGAACTTACACCCTTGTCACGATAAAAATAAGGTGCAAGTAATTGTTTTTGGTGTGAAAATTTTAATTTTGCAATTGCATTTAATCGCTCTATATTAAATTCGAGAACTGCTTCTTTTCAAGGTGATGTTTGGTTACTAAGTGGGTTGAAAAGTTGTTTTTTTAAGCCATGAGTTGATGCGAGAGCAGAAGTTTTCCAAACGCTTTTGTTGAGGCATGAATGCGAGGCATCGAGGCATGAGTAGATTACATTGTTGTTGTTTGCTCAAACTGAGGCTTTACATATTTGAAGCCTGCACGCTTCATGTATATATAATATGTGTATAATTTAAAACAGTTTGCAGATTATGTACTATAAAATCTACCTCGTAAAAAGTCACAAAGCTTTTAAATAAAAATAAGAAAGAAAGCCTCTAAGCTAACACAATAACTCGTCTAGCCGATGTACTAAAGATATTTTTACCTCAAAAAGAGGCATTTTAATTCTCATAAAGAGTCACAGCTTTATCAAATTACTTTGTCCGAGACACGAGCGCTTGCCAACACACGCCGGAGAGGAAAAACAGTTTTGCCCCTTTTTAAAAATGCTCATCCGAATTATAAAAAGCTTCGCATAAAAACGGCATTTTTCTATGTCCGTATAGTCAACAAAAAGAAAATGGGTAATCCATTTTGACGGAACGCCAAAAAAATCCCAAGCACCCACGTTGGAGGGACAAGTTACAAGCGCCAGCGAGTAAAATAACGTAGTAGCGCTAATTATAAACAGCTACTAATGGTCTATTTTAATTTATTGTAATCTGTAATAGTGGAGAACGATACTTAATAATTGGATAATGTAAATTATTGATTATCCGTTTATATAACTAGAACTGATTTTTAATGTATAAGTAAAATTAAAAAATCATTGATTCATTCATAATTGTAAGATATTTGCACGCTATGAGAAATTTCAGACATGTAGTGAGCCACTCTTATTCAAGATCTTGCATGTACACATGCATTTAGTTCTGTATGTGTGTAGGCACATGTTTGAGCAAATAAAATGATGAAGATTAAATGATGATTATTCTTAGAAGAACGCCTTCTCCAGAGTGTCGCCATCTTTGATTTAACATTTACCAAATAAGGAGTCATAAAATAATATGCTAAAAATATATAACAAATATAATATACTTAATGTCTACAGTAATATGATAAAGAGAAAAGATTTGTAACTTTGTTTGTAATGGATAAACTCAGAAACTACTTAACCGATTTCGTAAATTCTTTCTCCTTTGGGAAGAAACGTTATCAAGGATAGGCAGGCTATTTTTTTATCAAAAATTGAGAACCGTATGAAATTTCACGCTGTCGAAATCGTGGACATAAGCTGGTAACAAATATTTCAAACTACTTTTTACTGATTGCGGACTTAACAAAGGGAATAGTTTACTTACATTTTATCGTTTTAACCGCCACAGTCATTAATAGATACTATTTAAGAAATATCTTATGTAATTATTTATATTTTATTATTTGCCAACGATACGCTAAGAAGAAGAAGTCATTTATAGATGACGAACCAAAATGTGCCCAACACGCCACAGTCACGATCCTATGACAGACTTTTATACGTAAATAAAACTCATAAAACAACATGGATATAATCCCGAACTCACTATTCTGTAGATATTAAAGGATGAATTCGTAGCGTGGCACTTAGGGCACGTTTTTGCTTTTTTGACGTCGCGGTCAAAAGGTTAATAGAAACAATTTTTAGTATGGGACCAACTATGAAATGTTGCAAAATTACACTACAAAACCATCAGAATGTATAGAACATTTATTTATTTATTTATTAAAACTTTATGCACAAATGTAAAAAATACACTGTACAAAGGCGAACAACAACAACAACACATCAACATCAACAACACAACAACATCACAAACATCAACAACACCTGATAAGAACATCTGATAAGTTTTCAGATTTCAGGGTTGGTCCCAACCATTTTCTTACCCAATTAGGTACTAAGAATAGTACAAACAAAAGGTTTAATTTGTATAATGATGCTTTTCACGTTAATCATCTCAATGCTGACGTCACGCAAATCACAATGAAATCATTTACATCACAAACAAATCGAATGAATGGATCAACTCGTAATTGATTTGTCCCGTTACTTTGATCTGTTAACACGAACCGTTTCCGATTTTAAAACGGTTGGATTCATTAAATCAACAACACAACGACTTTTTCTGTCAAACAGTAATTAAATTGTAATGAGAAAATTAATGAGATATTTTATTAAAGATTTATGGGTCGTCTCTAGGTAAATATCTCTTCTTTTTTGGCCCTTAAATGTTTGGTAGTTATAATATTACGGGAGCAATTAGACTAAGTAACTGTCAAAATAACCTAACTTTGTTGACATTGACAGTTGCTGAGATGAAATTGCGACTACATTTTGAACTTTTTTAAGTAGTAGTATAACAGGCCTTGATCATGTACTTATTAACTAACAGTAAATAACATAGTATCTGATATCTAAATGAAATGACTAAATATTATTGCACTGTCGAATTTTCAACTCTTAATTTAGAGTACATTGCGTTGAAATTGCTATATGTGGATTAAGAGCTTTTGCCTTACGTCCTCATGACAATTCTTACGGATCCCATTTTGTTTTTTATTATTGTTCCCGATAGCACTCGAGGGCAAGAAACGTAGCTTCTAATTAGCAAAATTACATGTATTCATGTAGACAACGATTAAAATTAATTTCATAACATTAAAACCCACTCAGCAGGTGTTTATCTTATCAAAACAAGAGGCTTGCAACACACGTGTCGTTATCAAAAACACATCGCGAGCTGACCTGATTCCTGATGCATTTTTTAAATTATTATGTCGATCACTTTCAGTGTGTAAAAGTGCATTGGTTCATTGCAAACGACATGTAGTTTGTGCACAGATTTTACTTAAAGATTGAGCAAAACTTGAATTAATGTGCATTGAGGTGGTTGGTTGCATTTTAACTATAACGGGTGTAAAAGAGAGTTACATATTCTTCTCATTATTGCGGTATTTTTTTATTAAATACATGAAAAACTTCTAGTTATGGAGGATATTGAAGTTTAAAATTTTTGACAAGTCACCATCACGCGTGTATTCCTCAAAGGGTTAGGCAGAGGTGTACCAATGTACACCCACAGTCCGCCAGTATGTTTTAGGTCCCATGTAATAGGAGCAAGCCCATTGCCACCCCGGGCAGAAATTCTAGCTAACTAACTACTGAGAATTTCATAAAAAAACCCAACAACATTTTGCTCGACCTGGAAATCAAACACAAGACCTCCAGTGTAACAGTCGCTCTTAGGACCACTAGGCTAACGAGGCAGTTTTTCACACCAAAAATAAAAGCAATCGGCTTTTATTTTTGTCGTGAAAAACTGCCTCTGCACAGCAATAATTTTAACTCAAAATTTGTTTGTTTATCTGTATTCATAGTTAACGGTTATGTATTGTGTGTTTTTACACCTTCAATACCGCTTTCAGTTAACTTCTTAACCGAGCTAGTGCCTGAAACTGCGGCGAGACGACACCAGATATATGTAACGCCAATAGTTTATGTCTAACAGTTTCTCGATAGGTTCCCTCAACGTTTATGCTAGTAATAAATCGAGGACATGTGTGAAATACGCTCGTGTTCGACGGGTATTGAATTTTCGACGTCCTGATACTGAAATATTTATGTAATGTAAACGTCCAGACCGATTCCGGCCACGGCGGCTAATCTTAATGCAGACTAGCCACGTACGCAGGAGATATTATAGTGCACAAGTGTGTGCGCAAACACAGGTGCACTCCCTCTTCCCTAACTCCCATAGCCCGATGGGACGGCAATCCAACACGACCGGAGAGAGATCAGGCGCAGGACCAACGGCTTTACGTGCTTTCCGAGGCACGGGGGTGTCACACCACCAACTTCCAAACTCCGGGCTGCTACTGAGAAATTCCTAATGGAAAAACCCAATAACACTTTTTGCCCGACCTGGGAATCGAACCCGGGACCCCTTGCTCAGCAGTCGCGCTTGCGACTACGAGACCAACGGGGCAGTCAATATTTATGAAAACGAATGCTGAAACACCTACTTTGAAGTTATTTGAGTTCGTCTATAAATTAATATTATCAATGTTGCTGAGACTTGCCATTTTATAAATTATACTACGCTGTTTCTTAATGGTAAAGGAATTTGTGGTGTTAAGATATGCTGATGATGATGATAATTATGCGTTATTACAAAATGTTTATAACTGTTGTATTCACACTTAAATAGATAAACATTACTCCGTGTTAAGCTGGATCAATGTATGCCTAATTTCAGGTAATTCCGTTCAGCCGTTAAAATGCAATTTAGTAACAATCATCCAAATCATTAAACATCCAAACATCCAAAAATCAAAACCTCCAAAAATCATCCAGCAGTTAACTTAGTGTGTGTACTAAGCTACTAAGTTACCATATTTTTTAAATTACCAATAAATTACCGCATATTATTCATTCCGCTACCGCTTATCCCTCGCGCCGCGTATTTAATTGTTCGTTTCGTGTTACAGTTAGTAACTGTACCGCCACAGTTTCGGTTCGTCTGGTTTTTTTTAATTACCCAAGCCACCGTCCACGCGAAGACATTGCAACTCTGATCGAGGTTTTTTTTTGTTTTTTTTTTATAAGTAGGTACCTATAGTTAAATCGCTGACACGGTCGTGTTTAAGCGGTATGTTAATGTGATGTGATGACGTGATGATAATGCATTGGTTATAATGGACTCTTTGACTATTATCTACTGAGTTCCCCATTGGTCTCCCTTATTGTTCAAAAACAAGTATGAAATCATGAAATGGTCTTGGGTTCGATTCCCAGGTCGAGCAAAGTGTTTTTGGGTTATTCTTTAGAATTCTCAGTAACAGCTCGGAGTTATCACGCCTGTACTCCTCGTAGAGTTATGCAGAGGTGTACCAATGTACACGCACAGTTCGCCGGTATGTTTAGGTCCCATGTAATAGGGGGCAAGCCTATTGCCATTAACCAGGTACAAATCCTAACTCCGAACTGCTACTGAGGATTTCATAGAAAAACCCAACAACACTGCTCGACCTGGGAATCGAACCCAAGACCATTATCGTAGCAATCGCTCTTAAGACCACTAGGCTAACGAGACAATTACGTCAATTAACGTCATATCAATAAATGAGCTTTTCTTCAAAATACATAAAGCTTGCAAACTATTTCGGACCCACTAATACTCTGTCGCCTAAATCCCAAATGTCAAACAGGCATTTTAAATGACTGAACTAAATTGCTACAACAAAATGCTCTAATTCAGACGACACATTGTTTTATTATTAACGACTGACCTAATACTCTAATTGACGTCTAGACAAGACTTATTAGTGCCTTAATCTAAGCTTGCTGACATTTTTATCATTGGATGTGTGATCTGACACAAACGTATACACATACATATCATCACGCCTGTATTCCCCGAAGGGTTAGGCAGAGGTGTACCAATGCACACCCACAGTTCACCGGTATGTTTTTAGGTCCCATGTAATAGGGGACAAGCCAATTGTCACTAACCGGGCACAAATCCAAACTCCGAGCTGCTACTGAGAATTTCATAGAAAAACCCAATAACACTTTTTGCTCGACCTGGGAATCGAACCTAAGACCTCTAACGTAGCAGTCGCGCTTTGGATCACTAGGCCAACGAGGTAGTCCAAACATACGTTTATTGCTCGTGAAATGCTGCTCTATGAATTATCTGTAGACAACAAACATTTTTTTTTTTATATTGACCCACATCGATCTCTCCCCTATTGACTATCGTAGTATAAGAGTAAGGGAAGAGTGAATGCACCTGTGTTTGCGCACATATTTGTGCACTACTACTTCTGTATACTATATCCTGCGTACATGACTAAGCTCCATACATAGATACAAAAAAAAGTGAGACCCTTAAAAGAAGGTTTTTGGCTGTTCGTCATAAAGTGTTTTTTTACAGTGTATCCTGTAAATTAGTCTATCTCACAGAGACCATATCAAAAAATTCTATGTTCATACTCAAATTGTTCTTAATCTAATTCCAGAAACACAGGATGTCCCAGAACTGCAAATCGTCATACGCAACCGCGACCACACGGGACGCAAATAACAACACGCTGTATCATGGAGGGACCGGCCAGGGGTACGGGGGGAGGAGTTACGCACCTCCCAGTGTTGCCAGCAATGGAAATTATCAGGTGAGAATAGATTAAAAAGCCGAATATATAAAATATACTGTAAGAAAATATGATTACTGGAGAACAACTTATTTCTTTTTCTTTATTCAAAATATTGTACTTAGGTGTGCTAGCAATAGGGTCATCATCATCTTCCTGCCCTTGTCCCATTTTACTTGGGGTCGGCGCAACATGTTTTCTTCTTCCATGCTAACCTGTCAACCGTCATACTATCACTGACTCCCTTCTCTTTCATATCATTCTTCACACAATCCATCCATCTTTTCTTTGGCCTCCCTCTTCCTCTACATCCATCCACATTTATATTCATAACTTTTTTGCTCACATGCGTCTCATCCCTCCTTTCACATGTCCATACCAAGACAAACGGTTCCCTTTCAATTTTTCTGTCACTGGCGCTACTTTCAAACTTCCTGTATTATATACTCATTCCTTACCTTATCCATTCTGGTCACACCACACATCCATCTCAACATTCTCATCTCGGCATCATGCAATCTTTTTTCATCCGTCTTCTTTACGGCCCAACATTCCGATCCATACAATAGGGTAAATAGGGTATTTAGTAAAATTATAATATTTATTTATGATAGAAATATCGAAATTTTAGCCTTCAATATTCTGTTACCAGATTCCCAAGTCATACCTTGAATAAAAAACGATCACAATAATAGTAAGAACTTTTGACATCTTTGCATCTGATTTTTTTACACACGTTATCTTAAACACCCTTAATTGTGTTCGTACTAATTCGGCATAGGAGAAAAGGCTCTTAATATTTTTTAAGAAAACTGTCTTTTACAACATCAGAATTGGGTTTTAATAACGTTAACCAATAAACCCAAGTCGTAACTTCTATTAAAAAAACCCTTTATTTTAGCCCTAAAATCCTGATAAATTTTCAATAAACTGTAATATTCAATTCCTAGTTATTTTAAAATCATGAAATATTTATAGTCAATTGACTTGGCAAATAACTGACGTCACATTGCAATACAAAATCCATAGGGAAATTGCGTTGTGACAGCTCACAAAAAGTACATCAACTGATTGGTTGTGTCAACTACCCAATTAATTATTCGTATGTTTGTAATTCAGTGCTTACAATCAAAACAATAAATTAAGCAATACAATTATCCACTTCATAACTTCCATACATAAGAAACGTTATATTTTCATACATTATGTATGGAATGCCTGCACCAGTAGCCATGTAACAAACGATAAACGCAAACGCTGAGTAGGCTTTAATAGATCTCCAACTTTCATATTCATATTCATATTCATTTATTTTGCTTTTTTTTTTTTTTATTTTACTTTATGTGCTTGGTTTTAAGTTGAAGATCTAATGAAGATTGCATAGCGTTTTCGTTCGTTCCAGTCGCTAACGCTTAGCAATCTTCAATAGATTTTTAACTTAAGGCTCTGGGGTATAAAGTTTAAAATCTATTGGTACCTACCGAGCGTTTACGATTATCGTTTGCGACTTGGCTAGGGGGGCTGGTTGGATTGCGAAGTCTGTCCGTCTGTAGGATGTTCGCTTCACTGGGCAATTGTATCATACTCGTGCGTGTAAAGAAATATCATGTTCATTCTGTTCACGTTATTCTACTGCTATTATAAATGCGAAAGTTTGTGAAGATGGATGGATGGTTGTTTGTTGCTCTTTCATGCTTAAATGGCTGGATGGAATTCGCTGAAATTTGGCACCTGTAATGATATTGGATCAAATTAACATATAGGATCATTTAGGAGATTAGACTTAACTTCAACGGAACAGAATCAATCAGAATCAATCATCGGAATCATGCAACTTCAGTACTAATTCTGAAGTCTAACTAGATGAAGTCGCGGGCAGAAACTATTTTATTTAGTTAAATAAGCGTAGATAGATTTAGTAAAAGAAGTAGCCAAAGAACTGTGTATTCGTTGTATGTCTTTTCTTACTATTGATGAAATTGGGTAGATGATACCACTAATCAATTGACGTACTTTTTATGAGCTGTCAAAACGCCATTCCCCCATTGATTTTCTATGACAATACTCAACTATGACGTCACTTTTTTGTCATCTCAAATTACTAACTATTTATTGATTTCAAAGCAACTGAAAATCGATTTTTATAGTTATTTAAAAAATCATCGGGTTTTTAGTGCTAAAATGAAATGTTTTTTTGTGAAGTTGTTTCTTGAAATTATTGGTTAGTGGTGTCATCTACCCAATTGCTATTACCTCATTCATTCGGGTTAATTTTGCCAAAATTGGTTCGTTTTGGCAAAAAATGAGAGAAGTTTGGAAAAAGATTGTTTTGTTTAACTCTCCGTAAAGATTTCAATTTTCCCAATAATAAGTCATCTTATTTAAAAGAACATATAAAACTTTCCCTTCTTAATCACAATACGACCACAACTTTTATCATCCTTGTATCACTTAAAACCAAAAATCTTAATCACTCATAAAAATATCGAAAGTCGGTCAAAAATGTAACATGAAATGCATTTTTTATTGTCGCAAAGAAATGATCTAGATTCGAAGTTTTACATACATATTATAGCGAATTATAGCGATCTACATATCTATAGTATGCTATACCTATATAAGGTGATGAAGCCAAAGATTGTAATTATAAAATGTGGAGCACCCAAAGTTGATCGTCCACTTAAAGTATAACGGTTAAGGCGATGCTTCTGGGGCAGAAATAAAGACGATTTTCATTTTGAATATTGTCTTATGTTTAATTGTTATTGATTAGCTTCTGACTGCGTCTACGTCCCGTATTGAAGTCAAATATACCATTATCCAATGCACCGAGTACAAAAAATATTTCCATCTGCGCAATAATTTTTGTAATCAGCCTTCCAGAGATTACCTCTAGAAACAAAAATAAAATTACTTCTTTATTATTTTTTCTCTTTAGTATTTAAAGGATGTCTGAGAGTAAGTTGATTTAATTGTTTTTGAAAATAAAAAGCCTTGCCTCACACCAGGAGTTTCTCATGTACTTATCCTGTTCTTCTTCTTCTTTTCATATCGATGATGGGTACATTTATCATTATTTATACTGCCCCGTTAGTCTCGTGGTCGCAACGTGCGCCTGATGAGCATGGGGTCTCGGGTTCGATTCCCAGGTCGGGCAAAAAGTGTTATTGGGTTTTTCCATTAGAAATTTCTCAGTACCAGCCCAGAGTTTGGAAGTTGGTGGTGTGACACCCCCGTGCCTCGGAAAGCACGTAAAGCCGTTGGTCCCGGCTGTTATGCGTAGATCTTTGACAGTCGTTACGGATAGTCAGAAGCCAAGCAATCTGACAACCAGTCTAACCAAGAGGTATCGTGTTGCCCAGTTACTGGGTTGTGGAGGTCAGATAGGCAGTCGCTCCGTGTATAACACTGGTATTCAGCTGCATCTGGTTAGACTGGAAGCCGACCCCAACACAGTTGGGAAAAGGCTAAGCAGATGATGATGAATACTACATGGGCCCACTAGGTGGCCGCGTCAGAGGCGCTTATCAGATCGTGGAGGGTGCAGGTATACGGACAATTGGGACACTCCAGCATATGTGATATTTTTTCATTTTCTGATCAGGGGCTCCGCAATCGCACTGGGTGCTAAAGGTCCGTGATGCCCCATTTCGCCAGATTATATATGCACCGGCCAACCTGGGTACGCAGTCGGTTCAATGCCTTGCAGGTAGACCACTGCAATTCACGCCCTGGACTTAGGTGTTCTTGGGGCTTGGAGTAGTCGTGAGGTGATGAATGTCTTTCTTCCCACAATCTGCTTCTCTCTTTGGGTGGACTGTCCTCAATTGCCTGGCTTGATACGTTTATATATCCTGTTGATTTTTATAAACATATAAACTCACAAACATAAACAACCAGACCAGCAGATCTTGACATTTATGTCTAAGTTTTGGACATAATGTTAAGAACTTGTACTTGTTACGTCATGCCAAAAAAATATTCAAAATTTAACGCCACAAAGAGAACCTTGCAACGACCATTCAGGCTAAAGGTTGATTAGTAGCTCTCATAAAGCCTATATATAATCTGGATTCGTCTACCAATGTCTTATTTTTGCTGATATATTGCACCTACATTGCACTACCATTGAATTAAGAATAAAAAAAAAATATTGGTAAATTATTACAAAACAAAATATAACTTATTAAAATATATTTAACACTAAGCATAGTTACTGCCTCGTTAGCCTATTGGTCCTAAGCGCGACTGCTACGCTAGAGTTCGTGGGTTCCATTCCAAGTTCGAGCAAAAAGTTTTATTGAGTCTTTCAATGAAATTCTCAGTAGCAGCTCGGACTTAGGATTTGTGCCCGGTTAATGGCAATAAGCTTGAGTCCTATTACATGGGACCTAAACATACCGGCGAATTGTGGGTGCACATTGGTACACCTCTGCCTAATCCTTTGGGGAATACAGGACCACTAGGCGAACGAGGCACCCACAACACAAACTATTAATTCTAATTCCCAAAACACTAATTGCTTAAGCACAAAACAAAATTATTCGGGCGATCCTTTGTCCGGCTCAAAATCGATACACATCTTAACAGCCCTTTCTCTGTGGGACACAAATGATAATGGCATGCCTAATTGCGGCCGTTCGTTTCGACACGATCCAATTTCCAGAAGTCGGGCAATGTGTAATGTTTTTGGCGAAATTTGGATCCGAAGTTGTATGGAGTGCGGTAATGATGGGCGGTTGAATATGTGATAAGTGCATGTCAGATGCAGGGCTGTAATATGAACTTACTATTAACTGTAGCGAATGTTGCAGGTAGATTAAAGTCAAATTAGTACAAACATACATAATATAAAGTCACGCCATTTTCCCATGGGGGTAGGCAGAAACCAAAGAGCGCCACCTGCTACGATCCTTACTATACTCCTTTCGCCTCGTCTACGGTCATATATCTGGTCATATAAGCACGCCGGTTACGAGTACTGGATATCGGTGCAATTACGGGCACGTGAGACATTTGAACTTTGTCTCTGGGATGGTAATGCATTTGCAAGGCCTCTAGGATTGCAGATGTCTATAGGTAACGGTGGCCACTTAATATCACTTGAGCCGTCGGCTGGCTCGCCATCTAATAACAGAAACTGAAAGCCCTTTTAAAGTTTGGTCCTGATTTACCCCGTGCATTCATATGCACCCCGTTTTACGGTACACCAATTTTATTTATTTATTTAACGCTTTATGCACACAAAAAAATGTACAGCGGCGAACTTAATGCCAATGGCATTCTCAACCAGTCAACCTTAGGGTGATGCAGAGACAAATTGTGGTAGGTGCAAATAAGAGAAATCGTGACTTCAAAATTAATCAAATTAAGATAAAAAATAAAACTGAAATTCAATATAATAATACATAACTATACACATAAGCAAACATATATACATACTTATAAGTACATATATACATAATACATAAACAAAAATATAAAGAGAAGCAGTGGGAAAATATAAAGTCATGTAAATTTTCGCTTTCCCCTTCGTGACTCTCAATCCTCTTATAAGTTATCCACAGATTGTCAGTGTACATAAGTAACAGTAATAATTTTCCGTCTACTGTGTAGTTTACCATTGCTTATTTTTACTAGAATGCTCAACCGTATCATCAATTTCCAAAGGCTACTGCTTTCGCAGACAGGTGCAACTTGGAGCTCTGCCAATACCTTCAGCACTTAAATTCGTATGGTCTCTGACAGTGTCCATTTGTTATCTGATTTGTATTTTAACTTTCTTTTTAAAATAATGTAAAGACAGGATGTGCCTACTTAGTTTGTAGGCATATTTTTTCGATGAGATGATGTTGATGATTTTCCGACAGATTTTCTTTTAATTTCCATATTTTTTTAAACACGTTAGGTACTTAATACAAATTTTATATACTAAAGCCAAAACTATCGATCATTATCATCATAAAGTCAAAGTCAAATCATTTATTACAATTAGATCATTAAATGGCACCTTTGAAAGTCTTGAATCTAGTTGAAAGTACAAGTAAAAACTTTACCAATTTAGTAAGATACCTTGATAAACCCACATAAACCCAACAAACAGATTCTGATTGCACTGATGGTGCACATTTCAATTTCGAACTAATAATTGAGGGAGGAAGACAGTCTAAAGTAAATTGAACTAAATTCCACCATCATAGCTCTAAAATTAACCAATCTTAGCGACCAATGGCCAATATTAGTAGTCAGCTCTAGAAATTAGTACTGCATTGAATGCAGCAGTTTCTGAGCAGAAGTACTTATTCATATAGTTTGTATGTATAATCATTAAGCCGTCTGCGTCTGGCGACGGAGAATGGGGTCGCACCTACCCCAACCGCGATAAACTTATTATTCAAATTATACTTAATTATTTACCTTAGGACTATGAGTTATGAACCAAATCCATTTGCATTTTCAAGTTAACCAAGGTATTCAATCAATCAAACCGCAATAGTTATTAAGAAATATTTGTATTTTTGCAGCAAATGACAGCGAAAGTGCTGTTTAGCGGCGTCCCCACGATCAATGACCTCAAGCGGCAAGACAAGACGGAGCGGGAAGTGCGGCGGACACACTAGCGACATCTAGACTCAGGTGAGGGAAATGTTACTTTTGTTACTACATAACAGATGGCGTTAGTTGTATGTAAAGATACGAAGTGCTCAGTAGATTAGCTTGGCAGCACTAGATGGCGTTGCTAGTTCACAAGATTTGGTTACTAAATAATTCAGTCTCTAAGCTCTTTGTAATTTAATGTTTGTTGTAAGTGGTTAATGGCATAATCGGCATATTCCCTTCCCATTGCTGAAACACGGGCCGCATATGTATGAGACGGGGAAGGATACCCACAAAATGGGCTCACGAGTGGATTTGTAAATTGCTTTCCTTAAGTTAGTCTTTCTGCGTGCTCTGAGCAGTGCTGAGGAAATAAATTACACAGGTAAAGTTCCTGATTCCACAAGGTTCAACTCATAAGTAGAAGCCGATAACAAGAGGCCACCACAGCTCTTATTCTAAATTGACATAGATTAAGTGTGACTATTACCTACACTTACGTTAATTTTGATCCTTGGATACGAAACCAATAGAATGACATGATTAAGGGAAGCCAAGGTTGAAATATTAAAGTATTACAAATACTAAACATGTTAAGTAACTTAGAAACTACTCTCTCTCTTTCTGTATTAAAGTTTGTAAAATCTTTTTTTTTATAATTTCAGGAGCTGATTATGTGATAAGAAGAAATTATTGGAAGCTAAGGCGTGATCTCGAAAGACAGAGTTTATGTTCATAATAAATATTTTTATACACACTCTTTTATTACAATTAAGAAAAGATATAAATTTATACGTAATACATATTTTAGAATCATAATTTAATCGTATTTTATCATCGAATACATAATTTAATACAGCGACATCTATTGAGCGTTACATCAAACTAAAATTTGTATTACGTAAAAAAAATTTTATTTTTAGGTAGTTTTTTAAACGAGATTATATAAAATTTAGAGTACCTACCTACTGAAGCCATGAGAAATTTAATGTTTCCTATATTCCCGCCTCCTTGTGAAATTTTATCAAAATTATATTAAATGTTTTTAAATTACTTTAGATTTTAATGAATCCCTTTGTAGGTGCTACAAAAAATGGGTGACATCTTTTATATAACAATTTAACACACAATACCTTATAACATTAATGATTCTGGACGGTAAAAGACAGTTTTTTAAATATTTGATTAGATATCCCACAGTAAATTATGATTAAGATGCTAGTAAGCATCTTAATTATTGGAGCAAAATATTAAATACTTATTGTCAAAAATGGAGGCTATGTCAAAAAAAAACATTCATTAAAATATCCTTCACCCACTTCCCTAACTAATTTAAATGTTAGAATTTCTTTAAAAAAAACTTACTTTAGTCAATAACAATAACTTTTAGTTGATAACTTCACGACACATAAGTATCTGTGATCTGTTGTTGTTTAGAAATTTTATTAATGTATTAAATACTTAATTTAGTTTTTATTTTCGTACTAACCGAATAAATGAATCTTATATTGACATAAGCACAGACTTTTAATATAAATTTAAATAACCAATTATAATAAATACATTTAAAGGTAAATAATTTTAGGTATTTTATTAAAACATGGGCTGTTAGGAGTCTGTAGGGATCGTACCAGGTGGCGATCTGTGGTTTCTGCCCACCCTATGAGAAAAAGGCGTGAGTTTATGTAGAGGTTACTAATTTTTATCTCAGTCTAAAAATGCAACTAGGTACACTTTTAAGGCTTTCCCACGCACGAGTGACATTATCACCGAGGCGATTTTTCCATCTGTAATGGGACTATAATATTCTAGTATTATTATGCCTATTATTTTTTAATTTATTATACATAGGTATAGGAAGGTAGTAACAAAACCATACTACAGTACATAGGTTACCACATACCATCACGCTGGTATTCCCCGAAGGGGTAGGCAGATGTGTACCAATGTACGCCCACAGTTTGCCAGTATGTTTAGGTCCCGGTGTAATAGGGGGCGAGCTTGTTGCCATTAACCGTGCACAAATCCTAACTCCGCGCTGCTACTGAGAATTTAACAGAAAAACCCAATAACACTTGACTCAACCTGGGAATCGAACCCAAGACCTCAAGCGTAGATAGCAGTCGCGCTTAGGACCACTGGGCTAACGAGGCAGTTCAGACAGTAGGTTACCTCGTAGATCAGCCCTATCTATGTAGATACTAGCCCTATGTGCATAGCTTATGCATCGGAATATACAGCTACACTGCTTGGCAACAGAAAGAAGTAGTTGCAAAACACGAAACAATTGTTTAAAACTTACAAAAACCAAAAAAAAATAGCAGCTGAAGTGTAACTAAAATTCATTAGTTACGGTAAAACGTTGTAAAAAGCCAAACTTGTCTGTCAATTTGAACTCTATTGCATGTTTTTTGATAAACATTGTGCTAATTTTCGTACCGTTTCAAAATCAATTAAAAACTCATTTTATTGGTTTTTTTTTTTTTCTAAAAAATATTTGTCCCCGTTTGTGTGTGAGATATTTGTAAACGCCCTAAACCCTAGCGTTTACAAACATCTCACACACAGACCAGAATAGATCTCATCGGTATACAGCCAGACCCAGAACAACTAACTCTAGGTGATACAATTTTTCCTGAGCTGGAATTGAACCCGCGACACACAGCGCAGCAGCCAATCACTAAGCCAGCCGAGTCAATAAATAATAATAATACACAGTCCTATTCTTTATTTCCATATCCTGCAATAGACCTACGCCAGCTGGGGGATCCTTGGATACCCTTGTATAGTGCATACTGAGATAATTGTCGATTTGTGTTTCATTACATCTTAAAGACGTCTAAGTGGCCTCTGCGAGTTTCCTTCGGTTCCTCGTACGCCTTTCAAAGGTCCGGGAACTCATGGTCCCAAGTTCATCAAGTGAAAATAATAATAATCCCATCCTATTATCGTCACACTGCAGGACAAAGGCCTCACACAGAGAAGGCACAAGCATTGAACAACAAATAAACAAAGTATTATTATTATACACCTACTCATACTACTCGCTTACTTGTTTAGATTGATTGAATCTAATAAAAAGTCCATTCAATTGATTGATCGAATTCACTTCCGTTTTTTGCACAAACAATAAAATCCAGACAGTATGCTAGATCATTGTTGTACAGTGGTGAAATAGGAACTAGATTAGACATTCAAATTCTTCGATATTATAGCAGGACAAATATTATTGCCATTTAGATAATATAATTTTCAAAGTTATTGCTTTTAAGCTGAAATGTTGTATAGAAATTCAGTACCCGATACCCACTTCACCCCGTTTGTATGGATAGAGTACCTTTCCCGTAACAGCTGTAGAATAACAACTTTTATTTAACTGAACTGTAACATCTTGGATACCTGACAGTTATTAAAGAGGTTAGTTTACAAGCGCAATGCAATGCAAGTTAATTTTTATATCGCAACAATAAAATCGTGTTTAGAGAGAATATTTTTAATTTAGTATTTTTACAATAAAATAACAATTGTTTTGGAATGTTTGTTTTATTTTAAATAATAGTCGATAATAGATAAACTTGAATAATAGAAAAACTTCCATTCGGTATATAACAATCACAGAAAGTTTGTATAACAGTGTGTGTTATACAAAATTTCTGTGACAAAACATATTTCAGACAATTGAGTATTTTTGGCTTCTAATATTCAAAAGAGAGAGAGATTGATCAGGCGCAGAACAGCGCAGGATTTGCGTGCTTTCTTAGGCACGGAGGTGTCATACTACTAACTTCCAAACTCGGACCTGCTACTAAGAAATTCCCAACGGAAAAACATAATATCACTTTGCTCGACCTAGGAATCGAACCCAGGCCCCCACTCTCAGCACTCATACCTGCGACCATGAAACCAGTCATGTATTATGATAACTAACCACCATAGGGTTCCGTAATCAATTCGCAACGAACTAAACAGGTTAGGGTCATCTCTACTTACCCACGTCACGTAGTGTCATACTAGTTGCGCAAGCGCACCTTGGCTGTTAATAGCATAGGTACGTTGTGCACATATCAAAAGTTAAGTATGTTGATGATTAGGAAAGTTTTGTATGTCTGTCATTTTGGTTGGATGTTTTTACAGTTCCGTACATAAAGGGTAAAACGGAACCCTATTACTGAGACTTCGCTGTCTGTCTGTCTGTTTGTCTGTCCGTCTGTCACCAGGCTGTATCTCATGAACCGTGGTAGTTAGACAGTTGAAATTTTCACAGATGATGTATTTCTGTTGCCGCTATAACAACAAAACAAATATTTAGGGAGGGCCCCCATACAAACGTTATTTCTTTGCTTTGGTTTTTTTTAGTGAGCCGGTTCTTCTGAGAAATGAACGTTCGCATTCTAATCTTAGTCTCAATCTGCCAAACATACCTCTTTATTTACAGAAAAATGGTACATACCGGTGCATGCAACAGTACAGTGGTTATGGGCATATTTGAAGTTCAGTTAAAACTTTTAAAACTTGTTTTTGTAAAAACACAGAAAAGAGTTGGAAATATAAAAATATGCATATACGTACATACCTACAGAACGACAGAAACCACAGAACGCCACTTGCTACGATCCTTATACTCCTTTTTGAAATTTCGTGGAATTGGAAATCACGATTCTTTTTATATTTATATATTTTTTTATACAAAAATAAAAACTTTTATAAATATATTAAAATTTTGCCGACCAATACCGAAAACAGGTCCAAGCCACCGACGGTCAGGACTCCAGAGAAAGAACCCTTCCAAAGTTCCAACAATGCGGGCCGTGTCCAGATTTCTAGAAGTACTACCAGCGAAACAAGATGACAGAGACCGACATAACCCTCCCCCTTCCGCGGTCCGATTGGAACGAACTTGTTCCCACGTGTCTAATAATTAAAGGTTTCTGACCGCCATGACAGTCATAGGTATTCATTTGACAAATGGCTGACCCAACGAAATTACCGATACCGTTCTACACGCAAGCTAATCTTGCTCCAACATTCTCAGAGCATTTTGTGACAATGGCGTTGTATTTTTTTTTAATATTGTTTTTTCTCGAAGCAAAGGTCTTTAACCGATGGGATAAATCGCTCATGTCCGGATTGTGATTTACACAGAATAGAATGATTTGCCTTAGGCGGTACTGACTCGATTGCACCGTGGCGAGCGAGAGAACTTGTGACCAAGAATTATTTATTATTCGTCATTAAAGATCATCGTTTTTGCCAAGTGAACCCAAATGAATTGGTTTCATATCGCAGTCGCAATGTTATTGAGCTTTTTAAAAACCTGACGGCAACACAGGACGTATTTATGTTTACTGAACATGAACCCACATAGTGGACGGCCGACCTGATTAAGACAGGCAAGAATATGCTGGATACAGGCTGTTTCTAACCATCAGTGATTTTGAAAATCTATGGGGGAGGCTTATGTCCAGCAGTGGACGTCCTGCGACTGATATGATGATAATGAACATGAACAAATGTTTTTCTTTTAACTATAGACACTAGATCAGAAAAACAGGTAACCTAGCCTTGTACAGGGTAAAACATGACGATGAATAAAGACAAAGACTATACAGCCTAACAGCGCTCTATATGTAGATGCCTGAATAAAAACAAAATAACAAGAAAATTTTAACACTTTTACAGGGGTTTGTGTGTACTTTCATCTAATCAACGATTTTCATGTTAGTTCTCTTTTTTCGACACGTTCATACATAGAGTGCATTGTCGAAGCTCTTGTGCTACGAAAAAATACTTTTAAGTCAAATCCAGCCAGAATCAAAATTACATACATACCATCACGCCTGTATACTTAAGGGTTAGGTAGAGGTGTACCAATGTACACCCACAGTTTGCCGGTATGTTTAGGTCCCAAGTAATAGGGACAAGACTATTGCCATTAGCCGGGCAGAAATCCTAACTCCGAGCTGCTACTGAGAATTTTATAGAAAAACCCAATATGACTTTGCTTGACCTGGGAATCGAACCCAAGACCTCTAGCGTAGAAGAATCAAAGTTACATTTAGTTTACAAGCTTTAGTTCCTAGCAGATCCTACAAAAAATTGCAAGAATCACTAGAACCTCTCAGTAACTTTATTAAATTTCTTTCTTTAGCACCCAATTCACCGGAATGACATCACCAATTCACCAAGAAAATACCGCAAAAAGCGGCCTGATCGATTTCCTGTGAATAAAACAAGTATCTATCGGTATAACAATGTGGTAACGGGCGCGCCCATTAAACTAACGTTCTCAACCGCAGACGTTATTTATTGATCGCAAAAAATTGGCCAAGTGATCTTTGGTAGGTACCAGTTTTTGGATTCTGTCGATTGTTGTTTCTAATTGTGTTTTTCAACTCTGATCTTGTGGGAAAGGGGGTGGACCGTGAAGTTTTATTTTAATTTGTAACTGTCTATGTATTGCATGTGAGGAAGAGGGAGGCCAAAAAATATATGGATGGATTGTACGAAGAATGATATGAAAGAGAAGGGAGTCTGTGATAGCATGACTGTTGACAGGACAGCATAGAAGAAGAAAACGAGTTGCGCTGACCCCAAGCAACATGGGATAAGAGCAGGAAGACAATCATTAATTCGGCTGAATGTTCATCAGACAAACGTTCCTTAGGGCAAAGGTGCTTCAGATACGCGAACTTCGGGTAATCATGACACTCTCGAAAACGTCGAATTTACAAAATCACTTGGATTTTACCAAAATCTTCACCTACCTTACTCTGTCTAGTTATATGTCTACTGTTTCCTCAAAAACGTCTGTTGGGAGGTCGACATTCGGTCTAACCGAACGTAGCTGAATACCACCATTTTATATGAAGCTACCTACTGACTGTCAGACCCACTACTCTGTCTAGTATTGTACGAACATAGCTTTGGGTAAAACAAGCGTTGACATTTACTGCATGGCTAGATACAGCAATGGTTGGATTTAGAATGCTTGAAGGTTATCTTCAGAGTTTCCAAGCATGACAATACCTAATGCTGGATATCAAAAACCGTCACGACATTACAGCAAGAACCTGAGCAGTACCCTGTCCACTAAACTGTAAACTTTACAAGTTTACAATTCTGGACACCTGCCTGTGTGTATTATTCGAAGTATCATAGTATGACTATGGAAGCTGCTTTTCGCTTAAGACTTCTTTTGAAGACCAAAGGAGTTGACGAGAGCGCAAAACCAGACTCACAATGCGTACCACGTTTCTAATTACGTTTTTTGTTGCATTTACAATTTAATAGAATAAGATACTAATTACTTAATAGAATAAAGAGGTAAAATTTGATTGTTTTATGTTTTTTTATTTGTAAGAGGTGGTCTCTAGCAGTTCTGGTATCGGAAGACTTTATTACTGAGTGTCAAAGGTCACGTTTTATGATACACTTATTTTTTGGACGGACGAAGTCACGGTACAGAAGCTAGTAAACAATATTTATATTCCCGCTAAACACCGCAAAATACACATAATATCAATAACAGGGCAATTTTAACGGAATCTTTAAAAAAGTAACGCAACGGTGTGAGTGAGCCAAAAAAGCTCATTTCGCCACAAAACAAGCAAGCGGACGTGAGACGAGATCATCGCTCGATGCGAGGTCTTATAACTGTACTTTAATCATTCCAGCCTCCCGACGTTATGTAACAGCTAGTCCAATGGCGCTTGGCTGAACCACAACACGCGCCTGGATCACAACGCGAATTAAAAAAAAACAAGGATTTTTAATCTGTCGCCGTCAAACTGTCAAATTTTGGCGGGAGTGGAGTTGTTGTCTGTGATTGTTTTCGGTTTAAAAACAGGATTTGAATTTGGAGTGTGAATTATGGAAGTTTTAAGGTTTGTACTTTATGTTTTATTTTATTTTTTTATTTAAGTTTATCTTTGTTTTTGACTAAGTTGACAGTTCACATGTCTGTCACCTAGAGAAATGTCTATAATTACATAGTGACACACGTAGAAGAAATATCTATAATTACACAGTTATACAAAGAAAATAGTGTTCTACTAGGTATCAATGATAGCCAAAATAAATACCATACTTACCCATATGATATTGATCGATAAATCTAAAATTCTGTTTTATGTTTTTGTTAAACTCGTAAAACAATTTTAAAGATTACGCACATGTGCACACTAATAACTACTATTAAAAAATAAATAAATAATAATATACCATCACGCCTGTATTCCCCGAAGGGTTAGGCAGAGGTGTACTAATGTACACCCACAGTTCGCCGGTATATTTAGGTCCCATGTAATAGGGGGCGAGCCTATTGCCATTTACCGGGCACAAATCCAAACTCCGAGCTGCTACTGAGAATTTCATAGAAAAACCCAATAACACTTTTTGCTCGACCTGGGAATCGAACTCGGGACCCCTTGCACAGCAGTCGCACTTGCGACCACGAGACCAACGGGGCAGTTCTAGTAGTTAACTACTATTAAATTAAATTAAATCCTCATTCATCAACACTTAATAACTTTAAATTAAATCGTTTAGCAAAAAGTTAACACATTACGTGACTCATTTGTCTTACATTCATTCGTGGCCCGACAGTAGACTTGCAACTCTATCTTTCAGACGTTAAGCTTCAATTCAGTTTGGACTTCAAGTTTTTTCTCACTACCCACATTCTAGAGTACCAGTAATAGATCGGTAACTCTTAGCTGTTATTATAGTCCAAGATCCTAGAGTAACCAGACCTACGTCAAGTGAACATGGCTGAAATTTTGAGGATAGATAGAACGCTGAGTCCTTTTTCAAAGATCAGAACTTTAAAGCGTCTAGCTGATATTATTACCCACGGAAAGTGTCTGGCAGTAACGTGGGTCGATTTTAATCAATATCCTGTAAAATACTGTAGTAGGTATACTAAGAATAATTTGTCTGAATAAGAAAACTACTTACATTAATTCATAAAAGCATAACGTTAAATTACTGTAGTTAGGATATATAGAGACATTAGGGGCTACTGCTGATCCCTCAGAATTTTAATTATGTCACTTCTAAAGGCATACCTGCTGATAAAATAATTTCCTATCGAACAAATTTTATTATTACTTAAAAGTTTAGGTTTTATTTTATAATTGTAATAAATGTAAACATATAGGATCATCTTTAAAATTAATGAAATCCTATCAAACAATTTGACATTAAACACGTACAATTGACGCCTAAGCTCTAGTGAGTGATTATGGAATTATAATCCTGAAAAATAAACTTTAATAACAGCGAAAATACGTAAGCATTTGGTGCGCACCTCTTCCTCACGTACTATTCGAGGATCCAGGTAGCGAACTACGGCTAAGGACTTTCGGACTTCTAAGTACTCATAACGGCTATGTGTGAACAGCCGAGATCAAGTACTCGTATAAACCAGTTTAATCCTTTTTACAATAACAATATAATAAAATATTTAACATATGCGAAAACTGTAGTTTCTCTCGACAAGCAAGTAGTTAGTTTACATAATAACATGCACAATACTTTCCTGTTTCCCGTGACACGGAACTTTAGAGTAACTGAACTTGTAACTTATACTTACATAATAGACTGAGAGCCCAGTGACGTCAGAGCTACGTCATCTTAGAGTGGCTGAAATTTTAAAAATAGATAGAGGAATATGGAGATTGAAGGTGTATATCCATTTTTCAGGTTGAACTTATGAAACGCCTATGAAAAGTGTTTGTCATTTGACACTAACGAAAACTATTTCAAATTATTTATTTTTCAATAGGACATTTATTTAGAAGGAACTTTTTAAGGTAATTAACAAGGAAAAATATTTACTTGCCTCTTCAAAAATATAGTTTAGTATGGAGAAGAATGGAAAAAACTCCACAATTTCTTAATGACGCCGGCGCCGTACGTATACCTTCTTAAACAACATATTCCTCTATCTAATCTTAAAATTTCAGCGATACTAAAATAACGTAGGTCGGCTGATTTCGGGATCTTAGACCATACGTAATAAACGTATGTTTTTCTCACTTGAAAGTAGATCGATGACAAACATACGGATGTGTATGATGTGATTATGATACAGGAACGTTGTCATATGCCTACATAACCATCGTTGATGAAATTCAGAGACGTAACCATTTGAACCCCTTATTTTATTTGAACTTCTCGAATAAATGTGATAAACAATATTTGTCACATCAATGCAAAATTAATATGACAAATTGTCAAGCGTGTGTAAGGTGCTGTGATTGGTCGTTGATAATTTAGTCAACCAATCACAGCAGTTTACGTATGCTTGACAATTTGCTGCGGGTTGTTCGAAAGAGATACCGCGCCCCCGGAACGCAAAGGGCACATGAAGGAACATAGACGGGTTTTAGTCAGTAAAAGTCTGACACTCCCTCCCGCCCCGCCCAGGGCGAAAGTTAGTTAGGGGGAAGTTATTTGATGATTACCCGTCTATAAAAAAAAAAAAAAAATGCTTGACAATTTGTCATTTTGATAAAAATATAAAACTATGGGCCGCCTGGTCGCTGTAACTTCAGCGGGTCTGCCTATGGGGTTTGGCATTCCCAATAAAACTTTTGAAAACGTTGTATTGAAAATGCCGAACTGAATGTGCCGACCTGCTTATTTATATGTACCATCATCGTCATTATATCATACGTAGAACATCCACTGCTGGACATAGGCCTCCCCCATAGTTTTCCAAAAAGACCGGTTGGAAGCGGCCTTAACTTTTAAGTCCAAACCATGGAGTAGAATATCTTTCTTAATATAATCGGTTCTCGTCCCGTTGATCTATAAATCATACGCTTCTTAAGCACCAATTATGTTTTTATCTACGCCAAATTATCGCAAAAAAAATAGCATAAAAACAGCTCACTTAAATAAATATTACCTATCTCGACCAATAATCGTTCAATTGACTTTTTTATTAAATGCCAAACACCTAATATTTGGCAACCCAATTTGCACGATGAAGTAAACGTTCATTAATTTGCCCAACAATGGCTCTGGACTAAGTTTGGCAATCGAGAAAGCTTTGCAAAACATCTCTGGCTTGTATCCATCTTGCGACATTATCAATGGATTCTTATTAAAATTAAGAAATGTTTAATGCGTCGAATCGTTTTTAATTAGGTGTAATTAGATCTCCATTGTGCATTTTGTAAGTTAACGTAGCCATGCTATCCCGTTTTTTGTTTGGTTGGTGGTGGAATATCTTCATGGATGTCCCCCAGAGTCTGTTAGACTCTTACTAACTAAAAACCACCTCGGTGTTCCCTACAAAAATTCCGGGGAACCAGGAATCTCTTATATTTTTGACTTTATTTAATTTTTATTATTAGTTGTTCATAACTCAGTGAAAATTTATGACACCTTTTGGCCCAACCCTGTGACGTACAGACAGACAGACAGTGGAGTCTTAGTGAAAAGGTCCCGTCTGACACCTTTGGATACGGAACCCTCAGAAATCACAAAAGAAAGCAATAACAACATGGCCATTAGCCCCTCCATCTTTAACTTCTAATAAAAAATGAAGATTATTAATCGTTTTCCGAAATCTGACGATTGTGATAATACCCACCTCATCTTGCAGTATTTCCTTGAAGGCCCTAGTTAGTAGAGTACCTAGTAACTACTAGTAATGTGGTTCATGAAACCAAGACATAGCTATCACCAACCACCATTCATTGCATTGATAACATTGTTTCACCAATTGACGATACACAGCGAAGCAGCGTTGCAGCTATCAATTGCATTTCCTAACACAAAAAGAGCGTGACAATATAATAAATACATTGACATTTAACGTACGAATGGTTTACAATAACGAGTAGACACAACAAGTCGTAGAGAAAGCATACTTTCCATTTCTGACAGACCGTCGCCCGTCGCGAAAGTAGGTACGAACATATGTGGTGTGGACAATCGCGCGTAACCTATGACTGTACGCAACTTAACGTAATGTGCACTTGTGTAATGTATGCTATTTGTTTCAGGATGGACAGTTGGCTATAATTTAGTGTGAGCAATAAGGTTGCACGCTTGTGTGAATATTCACACAAGTATCATATGATTGAAATGGTTAGAAGCCAAGAGTCGATATTTTGTTATTAAATCTGATTTAATTAATTTTGCCATTACATCTGTCATTAGAGCTCCCCTTTTCTTTTCAAGGATATGAAATCATCAAATGACTTCTTCCGCTCTGGGTGAAGCAGAAGGGAATGTCAGACTCTTAGGGCTCTCCTACAATCTACTAAATAGGGAGATAAAAAAAAACGTGTCTTCTACACATTTCCACCGTGTAGGTTTACTTTTGTATGGAGTACAGGTTCTTTTTTAAATAACCGACGAATATTATTAACTCTAGATGATCTAGAATTATGTACTGAATAAATGCTAAAGTTTTCGTTGCGACGTCCCTTCTCTCCTATTAAATATGCACAGTTACAATATAATAATGATCTAATTCTTTGTTCCTTATTTTCAGGTACAAATACATCTTCATTGTGATATCGCTACTCCTCGAGAGCGTCAGTAACGAAGAATCAAAGACAAACTCTACTGGGACCACACCAAATTGTCCTTTCTCAAAAATCATTGAAGATGTTTTCAAATTTAACAACAAAACTACAGACAAAAACTTACAAAAGAAAGATAAAGAAAGAGTCAAACTATTCCTGAGTACAATAGCTAATATTACAAATGAAAATATTAGTAGCAAAGATGAAGATCTCATAAATGTTATCATAGCATCAATTAATAGGATAAAAAATAATATAAGCGATACATCTGATAAACTAAATGAAGCAATCATAGTAACATCTCCAAAAGATAGAATTAGAGATAAACCAAATGACTTTAAGAAAGTGAGTCAAATTAAAAGTGGTATTGAAGATAAGATTGATACTTTTATAAATAACAATACAACTAAAAAAGTTACTAGTACAGAAAAACAAGAAGATATTCATACGACTTCAACTACGACTGAAAAAACGAAGTACGTAGAAATTCAAACAAAAAATCCTCACATCAAAAACACAACATCTGCCGACATACTAGAAGTTCTAAAGCATCTAATGCCTCTTTTCAACAGTACGTTAACTAAAGAAGTACATAACATAACTATTATAGAAAGAGATCATACTAACAACCACTCTTTTTCTGCAACTAAAAACGTGTCAACCATTATAGTAACTTATTGTGACAAAGGCAATTTAACAAAATCAAACAAGACTGTTGATGATAAAGAAAGAAAAGAGCAACCTGATGAGGTTAATCATGATGACTACTATGATGATGAATTTGGTCTAGAAATGGATGAAGGCGATGGTGAAGCGAGGAATTTGACGATAGGAGAGAAGAAAGAGATGATGGAAGCTGCAGAGTATGGGATGCAGAAGATGCATGAGTTGTACACAGTGTTGGAGCCTAAGCTGTATTCTATGGGTGAGTATCTTCTTCTTAACAACATATTATTTATTGCTGTAGACGCCACTGCAAAACATAGTAAAAAGTACATAGCTTTGTACCCTTCTTTGTACCAAATTATAATTAAACTGCTAGAGCGTTGGCTTTCAGTGCGACCTATACTGGGTTCAATTGTGAATCTATAACATCTAGGAACATTGAGGGTACACCTAACCAGCCTATTACTGTCTTACTGAAGGGGGAAAGTCAAACTGGCAAGTTCAAACTCATGTTAAATAATAAGTCCAAATTTCCTCACGATGTTTTACTTCACCGATGTTAGTGATGACCAAGATAAACTTACAAAGCATGCTTATGTCTTATTTATCTGAAATGTTTCAGGTCTTTGGCTTGATGACTCCAGTCCTGCTCGCTACGTGGCTGCGTTTAACGCGCCTTCAGAAGAAGCAGCCAAGTTCTCTCGGTACGGGTATGCTTCGCTACAAGCTGCCACCAAGCTGAAGCAACTTACCAGGTTAGTGATATAGGGCGTGGAAAGGACACATGGCAAATATTATTACAACGGATTCAGTATATGACTCAGCGATTAAATTCTCCATAAAAGTGCAACATCTACGCGTGGAACAGCGCGATGATGGAAAATTTCTCAGTAGCGACCCGGAGTTTGGAATTTGGTGATGTGATACACCCGTGCCTCAGAAAGCACGTAAAGCCGTAAGTCCCTGCCGTCATTTGTACATCCTTATGAGTCGCTACGGATAGTCAGAAGCTAGGAAGTCTAAAACCCAGTCTTACCAAGAGGTATCATGTTATCGAGTAACTATGTTGTGAAGGTCAGATAGGCAGTCGCTCCATGTAAAACACTGGTATTCAGCTGCACCTGGTTAGACTGAGGGGCGACCCTAGCATAGTTACTTTGGGAAAAGGCTAAGCAGATAGATTGTACAAGATGGAAAATTGGTGGTTACAATCATAAATACGGAATCCATGGTAAAAGTTATTGTCATGATTCCACTTCGCATTATTAATAAGAACGTTGGATTAAATTATGGCTTTCCAATTTTAAAATATTTGGTGAAAACGCAAACACGGCTGAATAACAAATTAAAAAAAAAGGAAATCGAGTAACATTCATAATTATGTATGTATATTAGCAAAGGTGTTTCTTCAACATAACCTTCTACTTCGTTTTACCCTTTCGGCGCCGTTGGGTATCACAAAATACATATAAGTAATTTAATTAATCAAATCCATTAGATTTATTACGTAGCAAGTAATCAAGATTCTCGGATCGTGTCAACACAACTCAAGACTGAAAAGGGTAAATAATGTAGACTAAGTGAAGTAACCGATATAGTGCAATCTTCTCTAGAAATGTTTAAAATAGTAGCATAAATTCCTGTAGATCTTAAATATCGTAATGGCCCATTGGTTAAGGAGCCTGCTTTGTGATTTTTTCAATTTATCCATATATGATGAGCACTCTAAGTTTGACATGGAATAAGGAAAACATAATGGGGAAAACTAAACTTCTTAATCATCATCATATCAGGGCCTGTAGCCATGTAATAAACGATAAACGCAAACGCTGAGTAGGCTTTAATAGATCTTCAACTTTATGTGCTTGGTTTTAAGTTAAAGATCTAGTGAAGATTGCATAGCGTTTTCGTTCTTTCCAGTCGCTAACGCTTAGAAATCTTTAATAGATTTTTAACTTAAGGCTCTGGCGTATAAAGTTCAAAATCGATTGGTACCTACCGAGCGATTACGATTATCGTTTGCGACTTGGCTAGAGGGCCAGGTCCTGCGCTGCTCGCATCCAGCGATTTCCTGCAACGTTTACCAGAAAAAAAGCAGGACTATGTAATGTAATACGAGCAAACTAACATAATATGGTGAAATAGGGCTATATGAACCCGTCTGTCACGTGCGATTGCAAAGTTCCTGATCAGACCACGTCCTATATACGATCACGATCTGATTTGCTCCTCCGGTGCGGTAATAAGCATGGCCAGCTACTGGGCCCATATAGTATAAATAATGATAAATGTATTATCGATACGAAAAAAAAAGAAGAAGATCTAAACTAATATTATAATGATTTTGTCTTTATAACATTGTATTTTTTAATAACTGATTCGTATTTTTGTTTGAAATGGACAAAAACGATATATCTGATTTTAAATATTCTTACACTTATAGAAAGCTACATTATCAGCGAGTGTCAAAGAAAATAAATTTGATTTTAAACTATAAGGGATACGTAAGAAATTCACGCATACGAAGTCACGGGTTGAAGCTAGTAATTTATCTAAGTCTGCAATCGCCAATACGCCTTGAGCAAGCGTGGTAATCAATACTCGTGCCTTCTCTGTATGAGAAGAGGCCTTTGCCCTGCAGTGGGACAATAATGGATCTTATCGCAGAGGGCATTGACTTGAAGAGGGCATAGACCTCATTGGGACTCCTAATTTATTATGCAATCTACTGAGGAGTACATACCGTAATTGACACCGCGATCCGTTGGAAATGTAATTATTTACTGATTAAGTGTGAAATTAAAACGTGCTGCTATCTAGTAGTTTTAATTAAATTCTATTTACCTTTACATTAAATTGGTTTTAAGTTTATTTACTAACAAAACCTATTAAACTTAATTTTAAATAGAAACACACCACAGGAGGATTTCAATTGGCTGGAATGCTGGATTCAATTACTGTAAGTAACTAGCAGTCCTACTACTATTGTAACTGCGAAAGTTTTTGAGGATAGACAGATTTTTTTTTATTCCTTCACGATTAAACGGCTGAACAAAATTAGCTTGTGACACACATAGGTATAGATATAAATTTAGCTTAACACAAAGTATAATTTGTATCGCCTTTTTGTGTTTCCGTGCGACAATTCTGAAGTATATACAGTAAAATGACGGGCAGAAGATAGTCTAAAATAAAAATTAAACAAAGCATTAGATAAAAGGACCTAAATCTAGTCGAATTGAAGTCACAAATAATTTCTTAGACCAATGCCTTCAAAACCTACAAAGTGACAAATAACTTTAGTATTAGAAATCAGTGGCTTAATGTTTGTTGTTTGGTATTGCCACCGACTTCCAAAACTAAGTTTTAGAAAGTGGCATAGGCTATATTTAACTATCCATAAATTTAGGGATCCATTAGAAAATCTACGCGGGCGAAGTCGCAGGCTAAAGCTAATCATAATATAAATGACTTCCCATCCACGTTCTTCATACATGTTCTTCCATCCCTAGGATGTCAGCATTTACGTAATTATCTCCTGAGCCAGAGGCGGGTAACGCAATCAGATGCGCATGCGCAGGCAACATTCCCATCCACGCAATTTCTCGATCATTCTCAAATGATACGGTTTCAAAGTGAACTTTGCATAAACTTGTTTTTAACTGGATTTGTAAAAAAATAAAGATTTCAAAAGAAACTTTCTGGTCTTTTAAACGTTGTTTTGTGATTAAATTGCAGCTTTTGCTAGTCTCGCTGTCGTTGGTAATCTTAAATGGTGAATAAGTTAGATAGGTACTACTTACTGTTCAGTCTTTCCAAATAATAGCTATATTATAATTATTATTTTAGCAGGTTGTTCAGATGTCCCCTCATATCTTCTAAACTTCTTGTAATATTTTAACAAAAAAAAAAAAAAAGCAAAAAATACTTTTGCAAATGACATTGATTGACGCTAAGATTACGACTACATGTAAGACCTGTTTAACTACCGAAATTGATCTTCAGGATTCTAACATAATAAAGTCATCTCATCGTCATCATTTGACCCTCGCCTCAATTTTCGGGAACATATCGTGTCTATGACGAAAGCTACCAACAGAACCCTCGGTTTCATCATGCGTCAAACGTATATGTTTCAGGATTGCAGACCGGCAATCATGCTATACAACGCGTACGTTCGAAGCCGGTTAGAGTATAATGCTCTCATTTGGGACCCGTACGAGGCCAAGTACAAACTTTTAATAGAAAAAATACATAAAAAATTCTGCAGATACATATATAAAAAGAAGTACGGGTATTACCCATTTCTTTATCCCTCGCTCTTTGTAACGGGTATGCTCGGATTCGACACTTTAGAGTTGAGAAGGAGCTTGCAGGCAATCATACACTTTTACCATCTACTCACCAATAAAATCGACAATCCCTCAGCACTGATAGATGTAAGCCTAAACGTCCCCATGGGAGCCATGCGAGGTGCGGGGGAGCGCGGTTTGCGTCGGCGGCGACCCCTGCTGGCTGTGGCTGGCTCCCGCACTCGCGCTACAAGAAATGCTACCACGCCACGTACTCTTGCGTTCCTCAACTCAATCTTACTAACTCAAAATGTGGACCTATTCACTGATAAGTTGAACAAAATTATATCCGCGGCAAATGTCCACCTCACACACTGTCATAATAGTACAAATTAAGGCGACGGTCGCAGACTTTTTTAAGGATCTTAATTGTAACTAGCTTAAGCTGTATTTCACTATTAGTAGACAAGCAAGCATTAGTATTTAATATAGCAAGTATTTAATAATAATATTTCCTGCATTATGTTAACAACAAATAACTGTACGCGTATATTACTAAATGTAACCTGTTGTAGACGCTTTGGGTTGACCTGTAAAGTCTACATAATGTTTAATAAATAAATAAATCTCATTTTGTTGTTTTTAAATAAGTCTGTCTATTACTATATTTGTTCTATAAGAACTTGACTATGAGGTGGCCTCAATTCGAAGACCACACCGTAAGCCAATTATGTTTATAAATCATTTTAATGATGTAATCTGATCAGAGAAAAAATCCAAATGTCCTCCCAAAATGATAGAGGTAAAAATAGGAATGAACATAATGATCTAAAAGTAAGCCTTCATAAAAACCGGGATTGAGTTAATCCCACGCGACAAAAAGTTTAATTGCTTATTGTTTTCCAATGAAAACAAAATTTAACACAACGCTTAATTCGATGACCGATTGTAGCCAATAGATATTATTATTATGTTATGTGATGCAAAGTGCGTATACTGATTTTTTGTCTCATTTATCGTGAATATTAAGAAAATATAGCAACTATAAAAAATGCACCCTAGAAAACAAAATCTCCACTTTTGCACATCAGCAGTGCTATTCTGAAACAATCTCTCTCGGTCAATATAGGTGAAGTGAACTTGAGGTGAGCCGTCAATAAAAAGTCTAATAGCTCACTGAAACTAATTTTGAAAAGAATAATCTGTCCGAACAGAAGGCAGGAACTACGTTTTTATTAGACTACGAAATATGTGTAACAATTTACTATTATGAAAAACTTAATTAATAAATCAAATTACACATTGAATATGTTTTTCAAAAACAAACATTCGAGGTTACTAATGACAAATGTAATGCAACCCTAGTCAATCCTAGCCTTGGTATTTAAGATGTTACTACACTTTTCTAAGTGTTGCAAGTGATAAAAATTCACACGATATCTAATAAATCTCATTTCGATCAATTTCTAGATGGTCGGACACATTCAATTAACTTCAAGGCAGTAAGGATTACGTTTGCAAAAGTAGATCGATTTATTTTATTACTTTATGACTTAGTGAAAGTGGTAGCAGCATGTGCCAACTGCCCCGTTGGTCTCGTGGTCGCAAGCGCGACTGGTGAGCGTGGGGTCCCGGGTTCGATTCCCAGGTCGGGCAAAAAGTGCTAATGGGTATTTCCATTCGGAATTTCTCAGTAACAGCCCGGAGTTTGGAAGTTGATGGTGTGACACCCCCGTGCCTCGGAAAGCACGTAAAGCTGTTGGTCCCGGCTGTCATTCGTAGATCTTTGACAGTCGTTACGGATAGTCAGAAGCCAAGAAGTCTGACAACCAGTCTAACCAAGGGGTACCGTGTTGCCCAGTTACTGGGTTGTGGAGGTCAGATAGGCAGTCGCTCCATGTAAAACACTGGTATTCAGTTGCATCCGGTTGGACTGGAAGCCGACCCCAACATAGTTGGGAAAAGGCTAAGCAGATGATGGTAGCAACATGTGATGAAAACCTACTAGAAATAAATTATCATTTAGACTAGCTTCTAACCGCAAATGCATCAGCGAGTTTTTTTTTTACTCGCGTCAATTTATTTGCCTTTGGTTACTGCTCCGCTCCCATGCGTCGTAACGTGATATCATGTAGCCTATACTATTTGTCATTAATCTGGCTATCATATTCCAAAAAATCTTTCTAATCGGACAGTCAGTTCCAGAGATTACAGTGTTTAAACAAAGAAACCAAAAACCTCTTCAGCTTTTTTATTGCTTTTGTCGACTGGTAGAGAATGCCTTTTTTTTTTTTTTTTTTTTTTTTTTTTTTTTTTTTTTTTTTAAAGATGGTAAAATCATCAAATGACCCCTCCCGTCCTGGGCGGGGCGGGAGGGAGTGTCAGACTTTTACTGACTAAAAACCATCTATGTTCCTTCATGTGCCCTTTGCGTTCCGGGGGCGCGGCATCTCTTTCGAACAACCCGCAGCCCCGGCAGGCCTTGGCCCTTAGTGGCCCCTTCCTTGTGCTGACACCTCTTTGCGCGGAACATGAACGCGCCGTCGACACGGTCTGTCGTTAAATAACGTACGGACGGTGAGCTACCCATTACTCACCGTCCACAGACCGTGCCTACGGTGTCCGCCTGCAGGAGGCGCAATGGTGCCGTTATTGGCAATCCATTGCGCCGGCGGACGCGGCGTCAGCGGCCGCCGCGGGTGCGGCCACGGCAACGGTGGCGGCGGCAGCGGCGGCGGCGGCGGCGGCGGTGCGGGGCCCTCCCCCGGACCTGGCGGGTACGGCGCAGGCCTTGCCCCCAGCCCGGTGATCGGCCGGCCTGTTAGCCCCCGCACATGCATCGCAGTGCGGCGGGGCATCACAAGCCGCGGCCTTGTGACCGGGCTGACCGCAGCGGAAACACAGGGCGCTGCGGTCCACCTCCGAGGCGCACCGACATGCCACGTGCTTCCCCACGTGGCAACGGTAGCACCTCAGGGGCCTGGGCTCGAGCAGGCGAACCCGCGCCGACACCCAGCCCACCAGTAAGCGGCCCCCCCCAACAATGGCTTTAGCCGCCTTCACTGGGCAGCTGACCATAATGGTCTGCATGCCCGTGCGCTCTGGGCGGATGGTGCCTGCCCTGACCTCTTCGGCACGGCATCCACCCGCCCTGGTGACGGCGGCCACCACCTCCTCCGCGGAAACTGAGTCGTCCAGACCCATGATGCGCAGATCTGCGCATCTAGCGGGCCTGGACACCCGCACCTCGTCCGCGTTTAGGGACGCTCTAAGCTTCTCAGCTAGAGCGTCCGCGGACGGGCCGCTGGTGGCGCCGGGGATCTCCAGCATTCGGGCCCCAGTTGCGGTGACCCTTAGCTGGAGGCCGGTTATCCCCAACTCGCCAAGGTTGATGGCCGCCTTGGCCCTGGTGAGCACCTGCGCATATGTCACGCCCCGCTTTTCCGCCTCCGGCTGTAGCGTGACCACTACAGCCGCGGATTTCGGGGCGCGAAGCCTGGCCGCGGCTTTGCGCTCACCACGTCGCCGCCGCTCCTCCGCCCGTCTGGTGGCCGCTCTGGCCGATCTGGCCGCCCTGCGCCCCCTCTCTCTTGCCCCGGCCACCTGCCATTCGGCTTCCGCGGCCGGAGGGTTGGAGCTAGGGGGCGGAGGGGGTGGAGGCGGCTGGGATGCCGCCTTGCCCCTCCTCGTGGACGCATTTTGCGCCGGCACCGGCCTTGCCGGGGCCGGTTTCGCAGGGGTCGGCCCCGCCCTGCTGGGGGGCTGGCTACCCGGCCTCGGCGCAGACGCGGCGGCCGCATAAGAGGCCCGCCTGTCGCCCGCGGTCGTCCCGCTCGCCGCCAGTGGGGGACGCAACACGATGCCCTCCAGGACGGAAAACCGTGCCTGGAAGGCCGCCAGCTCCAGCTGAACCAGGTTCAGCACCTGGTCATCTACTGGCTCGACTGGCTCGGCTCTCCGGCTCCCCGCCTTGGGCGCCTGGCGGGAGCCGGTCCCGCGGAGCTCGGCCAGGTCCACCTGGAGCCTCCTGTTCTCTGCCACCAGGAGCTCCATGGTGGCCGACAGGCGGCCCACCTCCGCCCGAAGCTGCGGGACCTCCCCCGCAAAGCTGGCTTCCGCAGCCGCCGCAATGGTGGCCGAAGCCTCGTCCATTGCCCGAGACTTCGACCCCTTCATCTTTTTGCGGGCGACGCTCGCCACCGCATCCCGCACAACCTCCATGAACCTGGCCTTACGCTCCTCGGAGCCGCCAGGTTCACCCACCACCACGCGCGGTGTGTCCGGCTGGACCACACCGTCGCCGCCAGTCTCACCTAGGGAGGGGGAGGGAGACTGCCCTTCAGCGACAGACGTCGCCGGTCCCCTCCGGGCAGCAACCCTCCCTGGGCCTCGCTCCTGGGCCCCACCGCGTCTGCTGGTGGGGATCTTTCGAGCCGAGGCCAGCTCTTCTTCGGAGGACACCCGATCCTCCGGTCTGGGCCGCTTCCTGAGAAGCTTTTCTAGCCCATCTAGCTCATGGTGGGAGCCGAAAGGGCTCACAGTCACCATGCTGGATGCCGAGTCGGACTCCGACCCGGCATCCCCCTTCCCTCCTTCTGCATCATTTTGTTTAAGGTATTCCATTTTTAATCCCACGAGTACTAAAGATATCCAACCATCCAACCAATAGCAAGTGGTTCGCACTAGCGACTGATGTCCCATAGGGACGCCCGTCAGCCATACATCCCGTCACGGTGCGCCGCCGCTTGGGATTCGGGGTGACTTTTTATAGAGGGTTTCTACCTCGCGGTCCGGGCGGTTAAGCCAAGACCCTCGGTGCCAATCGAAGCCGCGAGACATGACCACGACACTCCGATATGGGGTTACGATGTACGACGGTGACAGAGAAGGACCTCTGTCTGCTCGGTGGCAGGGTGAGTGCACGCCGAGCCCGTCCTCACTCCTCCGCTGTGCCCTCTGCTGATCAGAGGGACACGCGGAGAAACGCCCTTGGTCCGTCCTCGGACCCCGCCCGTCAGAATATTGGCCACGAGCAGTGACATTCCCCAAAGAATAGGAATCTCTTCCCATTCCTCAGGGAAGATCACTACCCGCGCCCAGGGTGCACCGGCCAGCCAGCTGCCGTTCCCTCAAGACGTGTCCGGAGGGACAAGCAACCGACGGCACACGTGGAGGTTTTCTGACTAGCACCCCGTAGAGAATGCCTACGGTATTAAGTCCGTGTTTGTTGCATTAAGTTTAAATAAATAAATATAATATTAGTATAGATTTGACCGTTACACACAAAACCGACTTCGTTAGTGCGCAAGTATACTAACGACATACAATGTATTATAAGGTATACGTAACCCAAAAGGGTGCTACAGATCACAAGAGGTTTCGCAAGTTTTAAATTTGAATTCAATTTCAAAATCCAGGTGCATGATACCAATTAACCGTTTCTTTATTTCAGGAATCCTTGAATCACACGCAATTATCAAAACCAGTTTTATTCACGAATTGAACCTACGCAAAACAATTAAATAAACACTTTTTTTTTTCAATAACGGTATCGAATCAATAAATCTTTTTTTCGCTATTGTTTTACCTACTATATACTATATACCTACTATATCTATTAATAAAATAAAGCTGAAATTGTTTGTTTGTTTATACGCGCTAATCTCTGAAACTACCAGTGATATTAGAAAAATTCTTTGGGCATATGATAGCCAAATTCATGAGGAATAATATAGGATATCTTACATCACGCTAAGACACACGAAAGCGGAGCAGTAACCTAAAATACAACTGTCACCGCGGTACAAACTAGTAAATGTTATACTTGTAATTTCGCAAACAGTTATATTTCTTGTCACCTTAGAAACCAGTTCTTTATTGATAGCTCACATCCGACCACGGTGTCGCAAATTTTCGCATTTAAAAACACTTTTAAGCAATTTTACAACCGGACAAAGTTGTGTAAAATGTCAGTTTATTGAGCTGTGAATCTTAAACTTATGTATTTATGCAGTATTATCGCTTAAACGGTTTTTGCAACGATATAGTCTTGTTTGTGATCTCTATTAAATAAACTATTAAAATCTGCCTAACCATGAGATATCTTGAGTTAATGCTGTATCATAGAAGGTCTTGGTGTCGAGGTCCTTACTCCTTATGAGCACAGACGATAGCACGGTTAGTGCAGTCGGCGTGTAAAAAATGAATTATTGTTACTTTTTTCTCTTTTTTATCTTATCTAATGATTACTAAATACATTTAGTGCCCATATATTTAGAACATCATTGCATCCCTGTCACATTGTTAGAAGGCGACAGTGACAGAATGAAAATTTAAACACATTTAGCGCTTAATATGTTTAGTGATTTTAGTGAAAGTCGGCCTAAGTCATTTTATAATTTATGAATTTTTTCTCAATTAATTTTGTTACGAAAGAAATGACTTATGACATGCGTTACTGCTCCGCCCCCTCCCAAGAGTCACAGCGTCATGTTATATAGCCTATACTGTTTCTTATGAATCTGGCTACCATATACAAACGAGTTTTTTTTTCAATCCGACTGGTACTTCCAGAGATTAGCACAACAAACAAAATACTCTACAGCTTTAGTAAACTCGTAGATATTCGTATGAGAAAAACTCTATACCAAATTAACTATCTGCCAAGAGCCGACAAGACAGTTTAGCTTTAATGTAATAATTATCCCAGTAAAGGAAATAATAAGGAAATAGTGTTTCAATCAAGTAGATTGAACTCCGGGTACCGTAATCACATTTCTGAACAGGTCCCCAATGATGGCTCACGTCCGCTTAGTCATTGCTGTTGCAATTCTGTTTCATCCTCCACTAGGCTTCATCCGGTTATAAACATACTCTTTATGTACTAGACGTATAGGCATAAAATGCTAAGATATTACCTACTTAGTACCTACCTACCTACCTACCTACCATCTACCTACTTACCTACTTAGTCCTATTGGGTTTTTCTATGAAATTCTCAGCAGCAGCTCGGAGTTAGGATTTGTGCCCGGTTAATGGCAATAGGTCGCCCCTTAATAACATGGGACCTAAACATAACGGCGAACTGTGGGTGTACATTGGTACACCTCTGCCTAACCCACCGGAGACAACAGGCGTGATGGTGTTGTGATTGCTTACTTAGTACTAAGATATTTATTCATCTATTCAATATTTATTTATAGCTTATTTTATAAACGAAGATGTTTTTAAGAAAGACTACAGCTGTTTTAATTACGATTTCTCATATCTCATTAAGTTAGATATAAACTTGTTTTGTCCATTCTTAACACACACATACCATCTCGCCTGTAGTCTCCGATGGGTTAGGCAGAGGTGTATCAATGTACACCCACAGTTCGCCGGTATATTTTAGTTCCTATGTAGGGGGCGAAACTATTGCCATTAACCGGGCACGAATCCTAACTTCAAGCTGCTACTGACCATTTCATAGAAAAACCCAATAACACTTTTTGCTCGACCTGGGAATCGAACCTGTAGCATAGCAGTGGCACTTAGGAGCAAAAGACTAATGAGGCAGTAAAAAAAGAAGAGAAATTTATTCATCTATTCAATATTTATTTATAGCCTATTTTGTAAACGAACGTGCTTTTAAGACTACAGCTGTTTTAATTATGATTTTTCATATCTCATTAATTTATGAATCTTATTAATTTATATGAACTAGTTTTACGTTCATTCTTCTCCCTTCTAATTTACCTTTTAGAAGAGGCAACAATTCAATTCTTCTTTTTATTATTGTTAACGTCTAAAAGTGCCTTTCATATTAACTTAAATAAAAGATTTGACTTTGACTTAAACCCATTACAAAGTCCGGGGAATGTCTATTCAATAAATAATTAAGAAAAATAAAAATCCTCTCTTGGTGTTCAAGTTTACTCTGTACCAAATTTCATCGAAATCAATTCAGTGATTTAGCCGTGAAAGCGTGACAGACAGACAGAGTTACTTTCGTATTTATACTTGTAGCACAAAGATTTGCATGATTATTAGTCTAGAAATTCTACAATACGATAATTCGAATACGAGTAGTAATACAGCTCTTTGTGAAGAAGCTCGTCCGGGGAAATACTACCACCATACCTATTTCTGCCGCAAAGCCGCGTTTTGTGTTCCGGTTTGAAGGGTATGGGTGCCGGTGTAATTACTGGCACTTGAGACATTTCAACTTTGTCTCTGAGATGGCAACGCATTAGCAAGGTCTCTGGTATTGCAGATAGGCAGCGGTGACCACTTAACATCAGATGGGCGGTCAGCTTGTTTGCCATTTAATCATCTGTATCAATAAGCTCGCCCCCTATTACACGGGACCTAAACATACCGGCGAACCGTGAGTGTACTTAAACACCTCTGCCTAACCTTTCGGGGAATACAGGCGTGATAGTATGTATGTATGTCATCTGTATAATATGCTTTAGAAAACACAGCACTCCTCTTTTTCCCGTCACTGTCGAGTAACTAATATTACGCAGAATAGTTACCTACTTAAAAACAATCGGTCATGCTTTTACGACATTGGTTTCATTACAGAAGTAGTTGCTTCAACTTTATCGATAGATTTGTCATCAATCAGTTCTGGCATCAATTAGCTATTTGCAACTATTTTATTACTAGTCTAGTCTTTTAGTTTTCGACATGAGATTGCCACGTCAGTAAAGTCTGCGGTATTAGGTAATTACGTTGACTATCCCAAAGCTGTAATGTACTGATGCTGTGTATATAAACTTAGTAATGGTGAGCAAAAATTATTACAAGGAAATGTGAAATGACTTGGATTTTTAGTATGTATAATCACTGTTTATGATAGCGTTTAATGTAACGCTCGCAAAATATTGTGCTTTTGGGTGCATGCAGCAGTTTAGGTGTCGTAGGAGTATTTAAATTAAAAGTTGTCTTCTGAATGTTTCCTTCAATATTTCCGTAGCCAGAAAGCGCAGTCTAGAAAAAAACAATCATATCTATGATGAGAAGAACACAATATTTTCGGTGTCTTTAAGTGTCTTTTTACGTAAGTAAGTCGCAATTTGAAGTCTTTTAATCAAACAGTTTGAGTAACTCCTCTGTTACTCCTCTTTCTGCCTCTAGTACTCCTCTGCCTACCCCTTTGGGGAATATAGACGTAGTGGTGTGTAATGATTGCTAAAAAAAACAGTTTTTGTATATCCATACAAAAGACATCAACGCGAAATAATTACGCAAGTCTCATTCAAATACAACAGCTCTAATTTGTTGTGACACTAATCAATCACAGAAACACTTCGCTCCGTCACAAATCTAACTAACCGTGTTTATGACCCACTTGGCAATTGTTTGATCTGACTCTTTATGTAAACAACAGCAATCAGTTTAGCAATGAATCGAATTTAAATTGGATTTATTGCAACTTTAGGATTGATCGCGAATGCGGATTTGATTGAGGTGTTGCACTATATAGGAAATTAAAATATAAAAGAGATAATCTAAGAGGACATATTATATACTAGCTATACCCACCGGTGACACCTGTATTCAGTTACATCTTTGGTTAGGTATTACTTTTCGCCTGTGTGTTGCAGCGTGATTTTTTATAGCCTATAATATTCCTCATGAATCTGGCTTACATAAAGATTTTTTTAAATTTGACTGGTAGTCCCACAGTTAAACGCGTTTAAATAAACAAACGAAAACATTCTGCAGTTTTATTATATTAGTATAGATTTCTTAAATACAATGTATGGTGGAAGGATCATCGTGGCACAAGCTAATACCACGGTAATATAATAATACAGTAGTGTAACTCGGCCGCATGACAGAAATAAATGCCTACAGCCGCGCGGTACGTAAACATGCGTAAGAGGCTGCCCGTCTCCAGTATTTTAATCTGTCTGCACCGCGCGCGCACCCCAGGATCGAGGCGCGTAGGTATAGCTCGCGATTCGTCCGTTTGTATGAAGTTGGAGTACTGTATTATAATATTACCGTGCTATTACCATGAATTCAGTACACGACTCTAGATACCCCAGACTTATTAAAAAAAATCTTCTGTCCCATACATTTGGTCTGTGTGCACTTTTGTATGAAACAGCTGCTGTGTTATACACATTTTTTTTCAACTCGATTTGTAGTTCAGTTGAGTAGCGCATTTAAACAAACAGACAAACAAACATATTATTCAGCTTTATTATATTGAAGTTTTGTAGTTACATTCTCTTTATTATTGTAGTAATAAGCTTACAAAAGTGGGTGTAAGTACAGTCGCTGCAACATTACCGAGCTCTTTGTATTTACTACTTTATATAAAGAAAAAGATCGCGTGGGCTGCACCTTGAGCTAAAAACTTAAGAAGATTATGTTTCAACGTCTGAAACGTATAAATAATTATACTTGTACCTGTATATACTAATACCTGTACTTAAGTACTTGGATCTGGGAGAAATATCTAATAACCTTTAGAAAAGACCGCAGTCTAATCTGAACAATGTTTCTAATTTATATAAACTTTTTGACATAGATTGTCGCTGAGATGAGATTGTGGCTTTATATTGAACGTTGGATACATCATATTTTCCTTCAATAGCAATATTTCAGAATTATTAATAAGTAATAAGTAGAATTTGGCAGTTGAACTAAATTGCTTTTCGCACAAAATGAAGAAAACATATTTTCAAATAATTATGAATCAATTTTTTCATAGACATGTGAGACAGCAAAGGGTCAAAAGGTGAACCATGTTTTTGACAACCACGCAGTCGGCCAAAAAATATAACCTTTTATTTGAACCCTGTTTGACCAATCATTCACCACAATCAACACAATGTCACCTGACCCATTCGTCAACGAAACGCAAATGCTTACAAACGACATTTAACCTCAGTTATATAACGTAATACAACATCGTGTGTATAACATTACACACACGACGCATGCGCGACAATGAACTAGCAGGACTATTCACTTGTACAGTCGAACAAGATATTTGGTATACAGGCAAACCATTTTATCTTTTTACGATACTGCTAATATTCATTTCTATTGTACGTGTTGTTTAATTATGACGTACCTACTCAGTAGTTGTCAATAGCCCGGAGTTTGTAAATTGGTGGTGTGACATCAAAGTGTATCTGGAAGCAAGCAAAGCCGTTGCTCCTTGGCTTGATTTCTTCCCAATCGTGTCGGATTGCCGTTCCATTACACTATGAGAATGAGGAAGCAGACAGGAAGTGCACCTGAGCTGGCACACACACGTGTGCACTTATAATATTTCTTGGGTAACCAAACTCGGTCGGCAGATATCCGTACTAATATTATAAATGCGAAAGTAACTCTGTCTGTCTGTCTGTCTCTTCTTGACGCCTAAACCACTGAACCGATTTCAATGAAATTTGGTACAGATATAGTCTGGGACCCGAGAAAGGACATAGGATAGTTTTCATTCCGGAAATCCCTCGGGAACGGGAACTATTAATCCACGCGAACGAAGTCGCGGGCAAAAGCTAGTATTAAATATTTTTCAAACTAAGTGCAATCAAATGTATGTGGTTTGCTATAACTGTCAGGGTATGTTTCACGACCTTCCGATTTAATTAAATTACAAGAATAATATGTTAAGAGAACCGAAGACAACATTATTTTGAACTAGTTGCGAGTTCGCAGACTGTACACCAAATAGTTTGTTCGTGTGTACCTAGTGCTTATATTTTGGCACACACATCGCGTCTACACGACAATGTCAGTTTGCGTAAGTGGCAATGAAAATGGTGATTCTGTCATGACTAGGATTTGTGATTTGTTACTATTGGTTACTTTATGTGCAGTGAAGGTGAACCTTAGTAGTCTTAGAATATAGATAGTAACTTCTTGTGTCATCTTCTTGTGTTTCATTGCTTTTTCAAAGAAAGTGACAGTGTTTCCTCGCTTCGTTTGCTTACTATTAAGACTCTCGATTAAAGGCGATAGATAACGGAAACCAAAACAAAATAGATTAACTGAGGCCAGGACCTGCTTCACTACCGCTAAAACCCACCTGAGCCCAATTATCTATAGAAGCGGAGACTGCCCCGTTGGTCTCGTGGTCGCAAACGCGACAAGCAAGGGGCCCCGGGTTCGATTCCCAGGTCGGGCAAAAAGGGTTATTGGGTTTTTCCATTAGGAATTTCTCGGTACCAGCCCGGAGTTTGGAAGTTGGTGGTGTGACACCCCCGTGCCTCGGAAAGCACGTAAAGCCGTTGGCCCTGCGCCTGATCTCTCTCCGGTCGTGTCGGATTGCCGTCCCATCAGGCTATGAGAGTTAGGGAATAGGAAGTGCACCTGTGTTTGCGCACACACTTGTGCAGTATCTCCTGCGTACGTGGCTAGTCTGCATTAAGATTAGCCGCCGTGGCCGGAATCGGTCTGGGGAATTATTTTACATAGAAGCGGAGACAAGCGGAGTGAAAAGCGTTCATTACGTTTTTAAGTATACCTGGGAACCTTCTGGACATTGAAGGTCAAAATTCCAACTTTCCTTACTGATCCCAAAAAAAGAAAGAAGCTTAATTCTATAACTAAACTTTTAAAACCCCCACGTAGCTTTAATGTATGCAATGATTTGCGTGCACAAAAGTGATTTTTCACATCAAAAATAAAAATTGTTTCCCAGCAATCATTTTAGTTCAGCACCACAGAACTAAAATGATTGCTGGTTAACAATTTTATCCATTTTTTAATTTCGTAAATAACATCATTACATCCTACTACTATTATAAAGGCGAAAGTTTGTAAGTATGGATGTATGGATGTATGGATGTTTGTTACTCTTTCACGCTTAAACGGCTGAATGGATCTGGATGAAATTTGGCACAAAGATAGATTATAGTCTGGAATAACACATAGGCTACTTTTTATCCCGGGAAAATGTACGGTACCCGTAGGATAACACATCAACTGTGACGCGGACGAAGTCGCGGGCAGAAGCTAGTATTAAATATGTCAACGCGATGCTACAATTATTTCGGAAATCAAAGTTAGTTAGAACTGAGTTTGATGGTTAGTAAGCTCACAATCGTACATTCTCTCAATTTTTTTTAAGGATAATGCATCTTATATTGCCTTCATCAGTTGTACACGCAGAGCGGAAGAGAGTATCAGTCTCTTACTGAATAAAACCAATCCGTATTCCTCTAAATGCCCTTTACATTCCGGGATCCCTTATATCCTCTTACATCACCCATATCATAGGGTTATTTTCGCAACTTCCCCATGACCTGTCACAACAACCCATAAACCCATGCCGGTGGTGCATGGTATCACCACTTTCGTACCCACACCACGATCGTGTCAATGTCAGTCTGCGCAACTGACAATGAATTTGGCGAATCTGCCATGACTGTGAATGATAAATAGTTAATTGTTCGCAACTGTTATTTTGCTATCAATTTTGGCTTTTGTTTACAGAATATAATTGTACTCGTACCATTGGCCAAAACCTGATATTATGCTAAATAATCTGTACTGGTAAAACAAGGCTGAATTGTTTTTCGTTTTAGCTCTAAAACTACTAGTCGGATTCGAAAAATTCCTTTTATATAATTATGATTGCTAAGGTCATAGGCTATAATAATAATATAGAATCACGCGAGAACCCACCGAAGCGAAGCAGTTTCAAAACGAGTAACTTAACGTGGCTGAAAAAAACACGCGGAGGAAATCGCGAGCAGGATCTAGTGTATATTATAAGTTTAAGGGTCTCCATATGAGAGCAAAAAATGAAAATAATATTTCCGTCATTAACGTGGCCACCTTTTGTGGAAAGATTTTGAAGAATTTTGAACATATACTTGTGTACTTAAAAATGAGAGTCCATAGACTTTCTTGCTTATTCTACTCCATGGGAACCCACTGTTTTGAACAAGCAATTCTTCATTCATCTTTCTGACAATTCATACATACATAAACTCACACTTTATCCCATTGGGGTAGGCAGAAACCACAGACCGCCACCTGCTACGATCCTCACATACTACTTTCGCCTCGCCTACGTTCATACGAGTACATCTGGTCATAAAAGCACGCCGGTTACGGTTTATTTGAATTAAGACATTTAAGTTTGAACCCTAAAAATTTCATAGTCCCACGCAAATTTACAATCGCAGTATTTTCTATACATAGAAAACATGTTATGACAGGCGCGCGCGCAGGTTCGAAAGCGGAGCTCTCTAGAAAGCACGGAGACATTGCGGGCTGTGACCGGTTCGGCAAAAACCGGTGTATTGTATGGGAAACTTTGTGAGATTCGCGTTGATGTCATTGTGTTGAAACCGATATGGCTGATTTATAATTAATCAATTTATTTTATAAATACAATATACAAAACTTATACATACTAACAGAATTGTGAGGTTTAATGAGTGGAAGGTGTCAAAAAAGAATTGATTTACTTACTTTATTTATTACTTAATTTTATATTTATTTATTCACACATCTAAATCTATTATTATTTTGTATTTGTGTACATTTATGCAATTACATAGAACTTTTTTTTCCAATATTTTGTTTTCCTTTCGTAAAATAATGTTTACCTACCGTATTAACTCTTCACCACCTTTGGTGAAGTAGTATAAACTACCTAAGGCATTATGTCCACCTATGTAGGTTTTTATGTTGCATAAAGTTTAAAAAAATGAATATAATTAACCAAAAAGCATAACTTAGAAATAATAAAAATTAGAAGGTAGAACAAGTGCCCAAAAGGCAAGCAGCATTGCACTTGCATAAACTGTGTGTTATAACTAATTAGTGAACTAGGTAATCTCCACTTAGGTACCGAAACAAACGTCAGGAGCATAGGTAGGGCTGCTAGGCGGCCGGGTAAAGCCGGACATAGCCACGGTTGAGGAGTGGGGTGGGGTTTTAGTCAATAGGAAGCCGACAAATCCCTCCGCATTTCCCGAGGAGGAGGCATGATGATTTCCCGGAAATTCGCGTCCGGAAGAAAACCGAACGTAGTCTGGCATTTTTTTTGGATACATGCTCTGCCAAATTAGCCTTCCTTTTATTAAGTGTTACATTTAGTTCATAAGAAGCTGAAGCCATGATAACTTAAAATTTTGAAATAAAATTCGACTTTTCTCACCCAATTTTACACAAGAATCCGGCTGGTTGTTCGACTTTCCGAATTTAGGATCTGACAACCCTAAGCGTGCATAGTAATTATTAATTAGGCATACACATAATTATAATAACGTTTTATGAACATTAATTTAAATAATCTGATAAAATTCTTCAAGCGTGACACCGCGTTTCCCAACGTGATAAAATTATGAGCAAAAGTAGCCATTACGTAAATAAAATTATAAGTTTATTTTTATATTACGTACTGTTATATTTACTCAAAAAAATATACTGTAATTCTTTAATTAAAGGTATACTCTTTCTTAATTATATTACGTTTACTATGTTTAATTTTTTATGTGTAGGTAAGTAGTTTGACCTGTAAACTTTTAATAAAATTGTAATGTGTATAAAAGATAACATTTGCATCATCCTTGCATTAAATTAGTATGCGTCGTTATGCTCTCAAAGACAGTCATACTAAAAACGCTCAAAAATATAGTAGTAGTAATTACGTTTGGCTAATCTCAATGGCCAAGCCAAGTACGCAGGAAATATTATAGTGCAAAAGTGTGTGTGCTAACATAGGTGGACTCCCACTTCCCTAAATCTTATAGTCCAATAGGACGGCAATCCGATATGACCGGGGAAAGAGCCTAGGCAAAGTGCCATCGATTTTACTTGCGTTCCGAGACACGGAGGTGTCAAACCACCAACTTTCAAACTCCGGGCAGCTATAGAATCAAACCCAGGATTCCAAGCTCAACAGTCACTTGTGACCACGAGACCAACGCTTAGTGGAATTACGATATAAATACATGAGATCACTGCTGTTTCGCGACCTCAAACTATGGCAACAATTATTGATGGGAAACGTTTTATTATTAGTGTGAAAAATAACCTTATACAGGAAAAAAATTTAACCAGTGCGTAAATTTTGCCATAATAAACTTCAACACGTTTTATTAAACACGTATATTTTATTTTGATATGTCTTAGTACTAAAAAAAAAGTTATCGCTTACGAAACATGTTTACTTAAAAACCATATTTTATTGTCACTCGGCGCTAGCGCATTCCCCACCCCCTCACCCCAGCCATGCGCCCGGGCGGCGGCCAAGAGTTGTCATTGATAGTATGGCGAAAGGATTATGTCCATGTTTTGCTTATTTCAAACTCGGATAAGGATGACATTTTTTTTTTATTTTTTTTTAACTAAACACGGAAATGTGTTCTATTACTGACACTGAACTACCAAAAAAAATTTACGCACTGGTTAAAAACTTATCCTGTATGCTACCTATTGCGCAAAAATTAAAAAACAAAAATGGGAAGTATACGTAAGTTTAGGCTTCGTTTAGTGTATTTTTAGACCCTTTTTTTATGTGTTTGAAATATTTTTAATTTTTAAATAAAACCTAACAACACCTAAGGTATTTATTATATTTTTATTTATCAAACAACAACAACTAACTTAAATAATAATAATTAAATTACAATCTCCTAATTAAATACCGTATGAGCAATATACCTAACACTATTATATTTAATCATTTAAATACTAAATCTCTCACCGGAACAGAGAGACGTCAAACTCAGTATTACACACTGTACAAAAAAAACTACCTCGCTAGCCTAGTGGTCTTAAGCGCGACTGGTAGGCTAGAAGTCTTGGGTTCGATTCCCAGGTCAAACAGAAAGTGTTTTTGGGTTTTTCTATTAAATTCTCAGTAACAGCTAGTTTTGATTATAATGGCAATAGACATGGAACCTAAACATACCGGCGGACTGTAGGTGTACACTGGTATACCTCTGCCTAACCCTACAGGGAATACAGGCGTGATGGCATGTATTATGATACCTTACACTATAATATAAATTATATAAATACAAATCTCTCACTGGAACAGAAAGACGTCAAACCATATTACACACTGTAAAAAACAAAAACAATTATTTAACTAATCTCAAATACCGATTGTCTTCTGACAGCCTCTTCCGACAGTTCAGCACATAATATATTACATAACAGCGTTTCAGGTAACAAGCAGCTTTATATAAGAATTTATTTTATATACTTGGGCGCACTAACTGCATTATTTATTTTATAAAATTTACTTTTTAAACAAATAAAAAGACAACTCAATGTGGATTGAATTTTCTGAGCATGCTAGTGATGTAATTTCTAAATTAGTTAGTATTTTAGTCATGTTCTTAATGTGAAGGTAAACGATGGTGCAGGCGCCCGTGTGTGACAGACTGACTACTATTTTTGACTACATAAGCAGCAGAGTATACCGTATTTTTTAAGGGAATTGTACTGACAGCACGATAAATACAAATCGTTTAAATTAAATTTAAAAATGATTTAAATTTTGTCAAATAATGAACTCTAACTTTTGACAATAAGTTTTTAATTCATGAAATATTTTACTAGTATTTATAGTTTTTTTAGGAAAGGGCACATCTAGGCTTGTGGTTTGTCCATTTATAGCCAAATTAGTTAATTTTAAAATCCTAAAAAAAGTATGTAATTTACAAATTAATCAGCAACCACATACATACATTAAGTTTTGTTACTTTTTGACCATATGACTAGACTACATTTATATTAAGCGTTCAGCAGCGCACTGTCGAGAATATTTTTTTAAGAATAGCTGATGTAATTAATTCTTGTATATTTGCAAAATAAAATACCTAATCTGCTAAAAACCAAGTTGCTGCCTTCAACATTTCACCTGAAAAGAGTGTCCTTAGCCTGTACTAATTCCCTACATAACAAAAATGAATGACTTCTAGATCGAAACCCGTCACAACAACTCGAACACACCACAACAACTCAACATAATATAATAAGGCGTAAGCTACACAGAACGGAACAACCTGTCTCTGAGGAAGAGGAAGCCACGCCCCGCTGCACCGGCCGCTTGTATAGATTAGCTTTAATTACACGTAATTATGTACTAGGTAATTAATATGTGGTGGCTTTAATAGATCGTTATTGAGTTGGCTGTTGCTCTAGGTAAGCTGTGGAGTTTCTTGCCCGATCTTTCCTATTTGAAACTACCTTATGGAAGAGGTAACTAAATTCTATTATTATGTGGGTTCCGAAACCGAAAGGTGCCAACGGGTCCCTATTACGAAACCTCCGCTGTTTCTCGTCTATCAGTATATATCATGAACCATACGCACTGTGAGAGCTAGAGCTGATCCCTTTATGAATGAGTAAAAAAAATTTCTCCGCATCACTCCGGCCCCATAACTCAAGGGTTTCACTTTCCATACATACCATTGCGCCTGTATTCCCCGAAAGGTTAGGCAGAGGTGTACCAATGTACAACCACAGTTCGCCGATGTATTTAGGTCTCATGTAATAGGGGGCCAGCCTGTTGCTATTATCCTGGCACAAATCCTATAACACTTTTTGCTCGACCTGGGAATCAGACCCAAGACTTCTAGCCTAGCAGTCGCGCTTGGTAGTTTACTTTCTAAACAACCTCTAATTACATACTCAGACTGCTGCTTACCCATAATACGATAGCCCACCTTCACGGTGTAAACAAGCTAACAATATGTTATGAGCACCTTTCGCTTTCAAGAGCAAGGTGAAATTTCACGCGGCTACTTTCGATTTTATACGTTCCTGATCGGGCCAGTGAACTCTTGGGCGAATTGTGATACGTGTATTGATGATGTGTGATTGACATTCACGATTGTGTGTAGTAATGTTAATGGATATGTGTGGCTGACTAGCTGTGCCCGTGGTTTCGCTTACGTGGGTGTAAGTACGTGGCGTTAAGTAACCTAAGGAGAGAAGTCTCTTTTGGACATTTGTTTCTAGGGTAGCGTTGCGGGTCGTTGAAAAAGATGATTTTCATTTTATTTTAGAGATATGTAAGATTATATATCATCATCATCATATCAGCCACAGGACGTCCACTGCTGGACATAGGCCTCCCCCATAGATTTCCAAAAGGACCGGTTCGAAGCGGCCTGCATCCAGCGTCTTCCTGCGGTCTTAATTAGGTCGTCAGTCTACCTTGTTCATACTTATCTATTTTCTTCAATATGTTTCTCACTTAGTAAATAAGATAACTTTTTTTACATAAATATAATAAATAATAATAATAAATTTGTTTATTTTCTCCCTTAAAACATATTTACAGTTTGAGTCAATACAAAATTAGAAGAGAAACAGGAGCCCAAACTAAGCTAGGCTTGTGTCTTGGGTCTCTTGGCCCCAACCGAAGATCTTAAATAAATATAGTCGCTAAGATGAGATTGCAACTAGATTTTGAACGTTTTTAATTAGTACAATTGGCCTCCAGTTACTATTACTTTGGCATATAACACTATAAAACCAAACTCCACATTAAATCTAAATGCATAAAATAATCATAAAAAACACACGTATTTAATAGCAAAACATCATCCTACTACTATTATAAAGGCGAAAGTTTGTAAGTATGGATGTATGGATGTATGGATGTATGGATGTTTGTTACTCTTTCACGCTTAAACGGCTGAATGGATCTGGATGAAATTTGGCACAAAGATAGATTATAGTCTGGAATAACACATAGGCTACTTTTTATCCCGGGAAAATGTACGGTACCCGTAGGATAACACATCAACTGTAACGCGGACGAAGTCGCGGGCAGAAGCTAGTTAAAGATAATTCAGTTATTATATCTCTATTAAGAACAAGCTATTATAATAATTTATGACCCATAACAAACGGAATAATAAATTGAATTCTTACCGTGAATGATATTTTTATCAAATAACGCGAAGCTTTCTAAACACATTGTTTTATGCACAATGGAGAGAGTACATTAGATTGTGTCTTTGTAAATAATGTTTCTGACTAACGACTAAACGCAACTGGAATAGAATGTATGCGAACACTAAATCTAGTTATCATTAAAATCTTTTGTTTCATTATGTTGTTTTTTTCGTTGTCGACACGTTTGACGAACTGCCGGCTTATTCTGTAAGAAATCTCCCTCAATGAATTAAGGTGAAGTGAGCTAAAACTGGACTGTCACTATACAATTCTAGGGATTGACAGGTCGCCACACGCTCACTTCACGGAAGGAGGGTTTTACAGAATAACACCGCTGCGTAGTGTTTCTAAGCGCGCTTGCTACGCTAGAGGTCTTAGGTTCGATTCCCAGGTCGAGCAAAGTGTTATTGGGTTTTTCTAATAAATTCTCAGTCGCAGCTCGGAGTTAGGATTCATATCCAGTTAATGGTAATAGGCACGCCCCCTATTTCATGGGACCAAAACATACCGGCGAATTGTGAGTGTAGATTGGTACACCTCTGCCTAACCCTTTGGGGAATACAGGCGTGATAGCATGATAGTGATGGTCATTATGTTATTTTTGTTAATTGTCGACACGGTTGGCGCAGTGGCTCAGCGATCGGCTGCACCATTAGTATTTTTTTGTATTGGGTAACTCCAATAACCAATAATTTCATGACACAATTTTAAAAAACACATTATTTTAGCACTGAAAACCGATTAATTTTCAATTTATTGTAAAATTCTATTTATACTTGCTTTGAAATCAATAATTATCTAGTCATTTGAATAGGATGATAAGTGAGGTCACAGTTCGGTAATGCCATACAAAATCTATGGAAGAATCGCGTTTTGATAGTTCATAAAAAGTACATACGTCAATTGATGGTGGTGGGTAACTACCCAATCGTTCTGTAAACTTATCGCCTTACTCTGCTGGCCATTTCGATAGCGAGATATAAACCTAGTTTGAAACCGGTGGTCGAGCGAGTCAAATATCATGAACTTCAAGTAAACTGGATACGTCAAGTACCTACATTCACTGATGACATTAATTTTACCTTGTACAGAAGGGCATGATCTTTTTAGTTTATTCACAGAGTTGTTTATTTTTATATATTTAAAAAAATACCCAGCTTTCCTGGTTTAGGTCCCATGTAATAGGGAGCGAACCTATTGCCATTAACCGGGCACAAATCCTAACTTCGAGCTGCTTCTGGGAATTTCATAGACAAACCCAATAACACTTTGCTCGACCTGGGAATCGAACCCAAGTCTTCTAGCAGTCGCGCTTAGGACCACTAGACTAATGAGTCAGTCTTAAAATACCTTCTAAGTCTTGTGTACTTAGTTTTAGTTGTCCCAAAATAAATTAATTTGAATTTAAATTAAACTTGAAACTGATCTAAATTGAAGTTATCATAATTCAATTAGACTTTTGTTTTATGTTTTGTTTTTTGATTTTCCATGAGGACCGACCATTTTGATGACAAACTAATCTTACCACAATTCAATTTCCACAAACAATTTACGCAAAACGTTTTCTAAAAAAACTTTTTCATAAATTCCCATAGAGCATAGAATAGAAACAAAGATGCTTTCTACCTAATCTCCCAGTGACGCGCACGCATCTTAACACAATACTGTGACTCTTCCATATAGGCTGAATGCGTTGTTTTTGCCTCATCGCAACAGTTTCCGATTTCTATATCGATAAAAAGCTAAAGCTAATATCTTACAATAGGAAAAGTGTCATCGATAGATTGAATCGATATTTTCTAATTCTCACAGTTGATATCGGAATAGCTATCGAGTAGGATGTTGAATTTCGAATTTCGAATTTGGTTGTTTGGTTTATTTTGTGTCTGTGGTGAACTTCGGTAGCTATGCATATTGCCGATTGTTATGAATTTGCGTCTGGTAAGCTATACTAGCTTTTGCTTGCGGATTTCTCTGCGTAAATGTCGGTTATCGCGAACGTAAAAGCAGCCCTTGTTCACAAAACTCGAAAAAATAAAAAGATCTGCTACTGCAATTTTATTTTCATTTCGCAATTTCCGAATAGGTCCAATATTGAAAGTGGTCTCAATGATACTGGGTGCTGGCAACGCAGGACAATTGTGGAGCTGTCTTTAGGGAGTGAAACCTAGGCTTAAAATTGGTCAGTTTTCCGTCAAATAACAACAATAACAATTAAATTATTTTAAAATTATTTGAAACTTAATTGTAATGGTTTTTATTTTTTTGTACCTACAGTAATATTTATTTATCTGAAAGTTTATAACATCTTTATCTGTAGCCTATTACATAAGTAAGGGCAATATATCCAGCATAACATCCGCCATTTTATCAATATCACACCACACCAATCAACATTAGCTACTAACATGCACTAAACTCCCATATAAGGCGTGGAAAACTCACATACAAAGTAAAAACGTACGAATTTCCATCAATTATCAGCATTTAAAAAAGCGAGTTCCCATGTGTGACACGTTTGAGTAATACATAATGAATGACATACATACTGACGGATCGTTACAGTTAGATACTAACGAGGTACAAGTTAAAATATCTGATCGATTACTAAATCACATGGGATATATATTTTTTTAAATGTTGCACCACCCTAGGAATTTTTCCTGTATCGTGGGTGCCTTTACAAACATATAAACTTTACAGACGCAAACAGCCGGACCCGAAACAAACTACATATCTGTAGGCTATGCAAATATTTGTTCTGTGCAATATTCGAATCCGCGACACACCGCGTCTTCATATATTTCTAATACCTGCCTATAATATTACAGACAGTCACAAATATCTAGGAAAATTTAAGATTTTCTTGTCAGAATGCCGACTTGTTTAAAAATAAGTACGGGTTGCCCGATCGGTAGTTATGACTACGACCATTAAATAGGGCAGTAGGCACCACCAAGCAATTTACATCTAAATATATATAACTCAAAGGTGACTGACTGACTGACTGACATAGTGATCTATCAACGCACAACCCAAACCACTGGACGGATCAGGCTGAAATTTGGCATGCAGGTAGATGTTATGACGAAGGCATCCGCTAAGAAACGATTTTGATAAATTCCACCCCTAAGGGGATAAAATAGGGGATGAAAGATAATTCTTCTTAACGCGAGCAAAGCCGCGGGCAAAAGCTAGTTTTTTTATAAGCCTTTAAAAGTTGATTGCCTAAGGGAATAGCTAATGTGACGTCACTTATTTACCAACTCAATCGATTTTAAAACAAAAAAACTCAATTTTACAGTTAAATGAAAATTATTCGGGTTTTCAGGGCTTACATGTTTTTAAAAGAAGTTGTGGCCTTTATTTATTGGCTAATGATTTCTACTACCCAATAATACTTCTGTATGTACATACCTACGTACCTACGCAATATAAATTAACATGTCAATAAAATTACACCAAATACCGGACCGGTCGTAATAATAGTAATTGAATAATATTTCATAATCAGATTTCTATTAGATCAGCATAACTGTCATGTCTGTCTAATGGATCATAACGCGACCACGCGACTGTCCCCGCACGTACGCGTTAACGTTACGCAATAGTACGCGCCGGTAACGGAAACCAACGTAAACGTAAACGCTGTGTCATTTGTGGTTGTGGTATAGCGGGTGCGGTATTTTGGGAATTGTTATTATGTAAAAATTTAGGTTCTTGATTTGGTCAGCAAAGGAAAAAATAATTTTCAGCAAAGGGACAGTCAAAATGAAAGCGTCCATCGCAAAAATGACGCGAATCGCGTCAACAGACGCGGTGGCAGGTGGCGTTCTGTGATTTCTGCTTACCCCCAAGGAAAAAAGTCGTGAGTTTAAGTATGTAAGAATCATATTTGAAATGATGTGATCTTGGACAATAATTATCAACAATGTTAAGGTTGAAATAAAGGTTTCAAAATTCAAGATGCAATTTAAAACGCACGAGTAATTATGACATCGACTAACAAAAATTTTAATAAATTTACCCAAAAAAAAATGCAATGCAGAAAGTAAAAATAAGAAAAATGTCCGGAACTAATTTCCCAAATAAACATTAGACCACCGTTTAGCTCCTAAACCACAAAAAAATCGTAAAACAAACATATGTACATGCATACACAAAATTTTCTTTTGCCATCATTACCTGAACCACCCTTTATTAGTACCTAAAAAAACATTACCCAACACCCATCGATGCTGCGTACTCAGTGTACCCCGCCGGTCACACTTTTCTCTGCAAGCGAAAGTGCTCATTACATATTTACTAATTACGTACGATGACGATGACTCAAGTTACGTGCCGTTATGATATATTGACTTTTGACTAGTCTTTGGTTATATAACATAGGTACCTGCTAGCTGTTTTTGTCCCATTTTTTGTATACACAGCGATTTTTTGTTTAGAAATGTAATGTAAAATGAATCGGCTGTGGTTATGAGAACGGATGTGTTCTTGGACTGTAAAAAACTGGCTAGTGTGAGATAAACTTGCAAACGAATGGTTCTGTATTACCTTACTATATTTAAAACTATGTACACGGCAAAGGAGATAAGTAACTACCTGACACACTATAAACTATATCACTACTGTACGTACTCTTCACGACAGCAGTGCGCTAACGACTTCTAATTTATGATAGTATGACATTATTTCATTACACAGGATAATAGCTCCGCCTTTTTCATTTGTTTTTTCAGCAGCTATAGTAATATACCCACTGTGAATTTTTTACTCTTTACCTATTCAGTCCCGTTGACATTTTCGGGTACGGAAGCCAAAAAATACTAGCGTAACCTTTTCGTGATCTTTCAGCTTTATTTCTTGATCGAAATCACATAATCAACATGTCTATTTGGATGTCAAAAAAAAACGGAATTAGAAAGAGAAAATAATCATTGAAGTTATGTAATGATACATAAACCTATTTCGCTGTAACTTTATGAACGGTACTGTGACTGTTACCAACTATGCCACATCAGGTTTAAATAGGGATTAGCTCAGCCAAAATGATCCAACCCAAGTAAAAAAACGCATTTTTAAGGTAATTGTATGTAATGAGTTTATGAAAGACTGATTAAGATGTGTTGGTTCATTTTAGCAGTACTAAATAAAGCCTTCTGCTTCACCATCCACAATAGAACAAAGATGCATTATTCCGGTACACAACAATGACTAGCATATTCAGTAATGACAAAAGTAATCAGACTGCATACACCACAATTTTTGGTTCTTTTTTCCAAAACTAAAGTTTTCTACGAACTCAACGAAACATGAGTCCATTAGTTCGTCGTTACGATGCAAATGCACGCTCATCCTCACAAAATACGCTGATATAATGAATACGAAAGTGCAACGGTGCATAGTTTTATTACCGGGGAACATACAAATTAGATAGAAAGTAATATTACTGAAACCTAACTCTCACTTGATTGCGGGAGGTGAATTATCTGCGAGTGCTGACTTTCCCCGTCTTATGGGTGGCTCTTAAAGTACCATCAAGAGGTAGCTTTTTAATGGGATAGTAAATAGGTATATTATTTCTTTGCAGTCTACATAAATTATATATTTATTTGCTATGCTGTTAAACTGCTTACACAGGTATCATATTGAATGTCACTGTTAAAGTATTTCTGAAGAAAACTTTTAATTAGGTACTTGAAAACAAGACGTAAAACTTGTTGAAAATGCTTAAAGACGAACAAGCATTCAAGCATTTTCAACAAGTTTCACGTCTTGCCCCAGATCTAAAGAACGCTAAGGAAACATACAAACATAACCTCCTTTTTTTTGAAGTCGGTTAAAAATGAACAGTGATTGACACACTAGCTTCAAGCTTTCAGCTGGGTGCTCATTCAGGTATCGACAGATATAAGGTTGCCCCGCACTAGGAATTTCTACTATGGGTGCGTTTACAAACATACATTTACATAGACTAACAACCAGACCTAAAACAACTGCGTATAAGCCATACAAATATTTGTTCCGTGCGAGAAAACGCTCAGCCAATCCTCCTCTACCTCTACTCTGGTAGTTATTTTCTTTAAACATCAATACTAAAATGACGTAGATCTAGCGTCTTTGAGCTTTCAAATCTACAGCCAATTTACAACGGAGGGGATACTAAGGGCCATGCCTGCCGGGGCTGCGGTTATTCGAAAGAGATACCGCGCCCTCGGAACGCAAAGGGTACATGAAGGAACATAGATGGGTTTTAGCCAATTTACAAGAAAAAGCTACTCAATTACATATTCCTAATATAATTTCCACCAAGTCACCACCATCTCTGTCTCCCACATAAGGGCATGCGACTATATTTCCAACGCTCGGTAACTTTCTCGCGTCGTGTAATACAAGTTTCTGAGATAGCCGCCTGTGACATACGGATGTATTATGCGCATATCCGTTCGGTTTTCACCCTGATTGGAATTAATGATGTTGCGTGTTTTCTTCGCCTTTACGAGTTGTAAGCTTGTATTGACAAGTTTTTATGAATAGTAGCGATGTTGGTATTGTGTTTTGGATTTTTGATGTGTTTACTTATAAATAGATTGGTGTGTAGGTAGGAAGGCTATGCTATATTATCTATGCCTTAATAATATTATAAAAGTGAAAGTTTGTGAAGATGGATGGATGGATGTTTGTTACTCCTTGGCGCTTAAACGGCTGAACAGACCTGGATGAAATTTGGCATTGAGATAGATTGTAATGTACAATATCACACAGGGTACTTTTTGTCCCGGAAAATGTAGGCTTCCCGTGGGAAAATATATTGAATGTGTCGCGGACAGAAGCTAGTACTATAATAATTTTATAAAGAAGTAAAGTTTTTTCTGTTTGTAAGAGGTAATCTCTAGAAGAACAGCCCCCCTAGCCAAGTCACAAACGATAATCGTAAACGCTCGGTAGGTACCAATAGATTTTCAACTTAATACCCAAGAGCCTTAAGTTGAAAATCTATTAAAGATTTCTAAGCGTTAGCGACTGGAACGAACGAAAACGCTATGCAATCTTCATAAGATCGCCAACTTAAAACCAAGCACATAAAGTTGAAGATCTATTAAAGCCTACTCAGCGTTTGCGTTTATCGTTTGTGACTTGGCTAGGGGGGCTGGTCCGACTATAGTGAATGTTAGTAGAAGGTAATGTCGTGTTCTTTTTTTAATGCTTGTGTTATGATTACGTTTCGATAAGTGGAGAAAGCTTTGATCAAATATCATTAGAACCTCTTCATTCTTGCTTAACAGACTGCTAAAGTTTCTTCATAATCTACTTTCTTTAAATGTGGTGTAAATGGCACTAGCAGGTTGAATGGTATGTCGTGGTGGCTCAGTGGTTAAGACACCTGTTTCTCATACATGAGATTAGAAGTTGGAGTAAAGGACCTTATCCGTACTAATATTATAAATGCGAAAGTAACTCTGTCTGTCTGTCTGTCTCTTCTTCACGCCTAAACCACTGAACCGATTTCAATGAAATTTGGTACAGATATAGTCTGGGATCCGAGAAAGGACATAGGATAGTTTTCATCCCGGTCATCCCCCGGGAACGGGAACTATTAATCCACGCGGACGAAGTCGCGGGCAAAAGCTAGTAATTAATAATTATTCATTAGGATAATTTGCACCTAACATGTTATCTTTTCACCATATTTGGTTGTTTTATGTTGCGCAAATTTTAATTAAATAAGGTATGCTAATAAAATTATTGATATTCAAAATCATTTTTGATCACGGATTTCGATCGAGATTGTACGCCTATCACCGCTATTTTTGACAGCCTGTGAATTTAAATGTGTTATCAATCACATGTCTGTATGCGCTACTTTTATTTCCGACAGCCAATCACAACAGCTGGCGTGAGATTTGAGAGATATACGATTAGGTAACTGATCAGAGAGTCAATAGATATTTAGATCTATATCTCTTATGTCCCTAACAACAAATAAATATCTTTAGATCTTAATTTCAATCGTCAGATGTGCTTTTCTTTCTTGTTTGTGTTCTTCATTATTGAAGGTCGTATCCATTTTGGAACGCTTTGACAGAGTTGTGGGACCCATAGTATTGGGCTTTTCACAGGGCAGTGGCAATAGTGAGTCCCGTTATTGCCTTGCTCTGTTCAGGATTTTGATCTGTCTATTCTTAACAGTTTATCAAATCTTGGGCTATGTGGACAAAGTAGCTAAGTACTCGTGGGTAATATGTTGTGGAGAGCCCAAAGAGATCTGTCGTACCTCGTCCAATAAAAGACACGTCCTAAGTTTTTTTTTTTTTGTATGTCTTTCGCAAATAAGCCTATGGCACATATTGGTGGTTTTATTTTTGTTTGTTTTTGTCATGTATACGACAATTTTATTTGAACAAGACTCGTTATTAATTTCACTACTCTAAGTATAGCGAATTCTCGCCTGATTTACGTACGATTTAAATCTTTGGTAAATTACAAGTAAAAAAAAACACATACGAGAAATAGGTTTGCAGCATCCAAGGCAGTGCTATGCGGTCGTTAGTAGCATCTCTTGCATCACGTACCATATCGTGTAGTTCCGAGAACACTGCCGCCTGACACGCAGCGCCGTGCGGATTGATGACTTCATATGATGCAATGTTACCTTATGTAAAAAGATATTACAATTAGGCACGCCTAAAATAGCTTCCGATGTTTTTTGTTACCTTCTATGAGGGTTTATTGAACACGATTTCGAGGCCCTACTCCATAAAAAATTATGCATATTTTGTTGCTGTTCCTTCCCAGACAAGCCTGAAAGCCTTGTCTTGACATAGTAAAGATCTAGAACGACGCATAATAGACCAATCAGCAAGGTTAATAGCAGGACTGAGGTGCACCGGAGTCATGAAAGCTCTTGAATCTTTATCTCCGCTTACATTAAGTACTTTATCAACAATCCTATAGTGGGTTCCGTGGCAAAAACCACCAAGGATCAGTCATTCCAATATTAAGCTATCTACATGTATTATGTAGGTGCTAATATTATAAAGAGATAAAGATTGTTCGTTATTTTGTTTGAAAGATGTAATCTCTGTAGCCCTAGTCCGATTCCTGAAACTCTTTCGCTAATAGAAAGCTATACTATTGCCTTGTGTCATAGGTATATTGGTCTTCCACACGAACGGAGTCATGGACAGAAACTATTTAATAATGAAACAGAGAAAAAGTTCATTTTTTCACATTAAAAATGAACATAAAGACTGGAATGTACCACTCAGAAAATATTCGTAATTAAGATTTCTTAACCTTTTTAAATGACAGTGTCTTTCATATAAAAAAGCTTGGAGTTCCATAAAACAAAAGTCCTTTGTTTACTGTTTCTTTGCCTTAAAAGTTAAGGAACCTCAGCTTTGGAATGTCGCCAAATGACGCTTATGTAAGCCTAAAACACAATACGAATATTTTCCGAGATCACACAACTTTCGCATTATTACTGACGGTATTGAAATACACTTTCACCTCGCGGATGTGACAGCAAATGTCGGAATACTTTAATATAATGAGAAGCTGGTGATTACTGACTGATGACAAACGGCATTAAGTACTTAGAAACCATTATTTAAGCGGTAGCCATCAACATGAATTAATGGCTCAATTTGTCAAAGACAAAGTCAAAGTTGGTTACATAATTTATGTTTTAAACATTATTCAAAACAATTTTAATAAATTATAAATCTTAAGATATAAGTATTACATGATATTTTTTTATATATAAATTGTAGCCTATGTTACCTGCTGATAATGTAGCTTTCCATAGGCATTAGAATTTTTTAAATCGGTTTAGTAGTTTTTATTTTATTCATTACACACAAAAATAGTTAATGTTTTCCCGTATAATATTTATTAGTTTAGATAAAAACAGGAACACAAAAAATATCTTTTGCTGCGTTCGCGCTACCCTACTAAAGACCAAAATTCGTAAAAGGTTTTAAACTTATCGATTTTTGAAGCAACCGTAAAGCCTTTGGTCAGAATAGTCAGAAGCCAGGAAGTCTGCCAACCAGTCTAACCAAGAGTTATCCTGTTGCCCAGGATCTGGGTTGTGGAAGTCAGAGACAGTCGCTCCATGTAAAACACTGGTGCTGCATCCGGTTAGACTGGAAGCCGACCCCAACAAAGTTAGGAAAGATAGATAGATTTTTGAAGCAAAAAATGTTGGTAAAAATTTCGTTATTTTCAAATTGTTTCCGTTCTGTGTTATAGTTTACAGAACGATCATGATTTGTTAAAAGCTAAATGGTGTTTACTTTCCATTGTTTCATTTTTTACCCAACCGTCGGCCTCTGTTTACTCAATACAATCAATTGTTTTACTCAATACCTACACAGGTATATTTTTCAACATTGCATAGTTCACGGAAATGATGATGACATTCATTGATTGCCATTTATTATGGCACTACATAACAGGTGCCAAATGTAGGGTGTAATAGCAGTAGTAGAGCTCTTTGTGAAGGAGCTCGTCCGGGGAAGTACTACCACCATTGACTATACCTATTTCTGCGCCAAACAGCTGTGCTGTTTCGGTTTAAACGGTTTGGGTGCCGATGTAATTATAGGCACATGAGACATTTGAACTTATATGGCAACGCCTCTGGTATTGCAGATGTGACCACTAGACATCAGTAGTACGATTCTCTAAAATGCAAGCTCGAAAAAGAGTCTCACTTCGATAACGAACCAACTTGTCATTGGTTTATATTCGTTCGGTCACCACGGCGAACGAATACTAAGCCAATGACAAGTTGGTTCGTTATCGAAGTGAGACTCTTTTTCGAGCTTGCATTTTAGAGAATCGCACAGCAGGTGGGCCGTGGGTTGTTTGCCATCCAACGACGATAAAAAACTGGGATTATGCTGGTCACAGAGATATAGAGGGTCAAAATTACAACTTTTTGCGAAGACATATTTCGAATGTTACAACCAATATCTAAACAACCACAACCACGAGCCTTACTTATACTATCGCACGCCTCCATAAGCACAATGTTTTGCATGCGTTACAATGCGCGTTACCATTTATAATAATTTTTCATGCAAAAGTAAAAGTCGTTTTATAGCACAATTTTTTAAATGACACTTAGTTTGATGGACAGTATGCTTCGTTAACTGCCAGATGATGTGTCTTTTTAGACCTCGTTCATACGCTTCCTTCTCAAAAACAATAGTTTACTACTAAAAGCATACAATACCACACATGACAAAGAATAAAGTGAGAACTATATCTGTATCCCTCCAACTCTTAATAAAAGAAAGAGGTAGATGTATTATTATTAACTGCGTTTATTTATCGGTTACGTATGAGTCGCGTGCGCACGTCGCATGACACTTCCTAACTCTTTGCTCGTTGAATAGAAAAGTTCCCGGTAGAAAAAGTTTAATATCATTGAACTATAAGGTATGGGGAGTCCGGAAGAACTGGTGCTAGCTACAGAACAGCTACTGAACTTACTTACTTTCAAAGAAAGTAAGGATAGAAGGAATTTCATTGCCAGAATCTTAGTTAGGCATTTGGTATGTCAAAGTCAAAGTTTTAGACAGGGTTATAGATGCCTAGAATCAAAAATATGATGTCTATCTCCCAATTCATCATCATCATAAAGACCATAGCCGTCCACTGCTGAACGTAACCCCCTCCAAAGAGCGCCAACCATCGCGGTCCTGGGCAGCCCACATCCATCCGCAGCCTGCTGCTTTCTTTAAATCGTCGGTCCGCCGTGCAGCAGGGCGTCCCACACTACGTTTGCCTAAACGTCTCTCAATTATGAGTAAAATTTAGTATCCTTGGTATTTTTGGTTGAGGACTCTTAGCTTTCAGAATAGTTTCAGAAGGTACCCAATATCTAAGGTTTTATTTCTTGTCAATAACTCAATTCTTAACGGCCAATCTTAATGCAGTATCAGTTTCGAAAATACAAAACCTATGGAGAGAGGTTTTCTTTTGGAAGTCATTATATGGGCCAACTTACAATCAAACTCTTATGCACGTTCTCCAAACCAAAAATATAATATTACAAATATTATGATTTGTAAGAAAAAAACCCACTGTTCCGTAATCGATGTAACACTATCAAAGAAATAGATCGAAACCACAGTTAGTGGTCAGTTGCAACTGCCACTTTTTTAGCCAACCGCGGAAGTGTAGTGTTATGTTTTCAACTTTTTGCTAACCTTGTGCCCACTAAACTTCGGTTATTATGTTATTGTTATTGGAGAAAGATAAACGTTTTTTGTAATGTTTGTGAAGATAATAATCGTTAATATTTGAACGGAACTTTTTTACCGAGTTTTATCGATTTTTGTGGTAGAATATAAAGATACCTATTCTGTTATGAATTACTGACTTATTGGCATAATAGTCCGCCCGTGGGGTTATTGCGCCAATAGCTGCTATAAAAAATGTTAAGTTTGACTGTAGGTTAGGTAGGTTTATAACTGAATAAATCAATAGGTACTTTAAGCGTCTCCGCACACGACCGATTTTTTGACCGATGACCGAACCGATTTTAGACAGATTTCTTCTCCCCGACAAAGAAATCTGACAAAAATCGATCCGATGATGAGATGATGATGATATAAATTTATCATGTTTAGCATGACATGACAAAGTGACAACGTCTTACTACAAAAAGAGACGGGTTGACTTTTGTTTCTAAATCGATTTCAACAAAGCAATTAGAAATTAATGATTCATTCTAAACAATCTCTTTAATTAATTTATGTATTACTTGATCAATTTATTTATATCTGCAGCTCATGGATTTCTAGTAGCCAGTAGCTAATAATACCTAACAATAAAAGTGGTAAGCAATTAACAAATTATTGAAGTTTAAAGTCTAGTAGAGTTTAAATAGAGAACGAAAACCATTCCGTTATATTGCCAATAAAATGTTATTCGTATACAAAATGTTAAAGATTAGCTTTCATACATGTAGTGAGAAATCGAGCAAATGCAACACGAATCTAGTAATTCTGATCATATTGAAATAGTACTTGACCGTTTAATGCGTATGGCAATACTTTTGGGAACACTTTAATCCTTACTAATATTATAAATGCGAAAGTAACTCTGTCTGTCTGTCTCTTCTTCACGCCTAAACCACTGAACCGATTTCAATGAAATTTGGTACAGATATAGTCTGGGACCCTAGAAAGGACATAGGATAGTTTTCATCCCGGAAATCCCCCGGGAACGGGAACTATTAATCCATGCAGACGAAGTCGCGGGCAAAAGCTAGTAATAATATAAGTGAAGACTAATTAACGCTTAAGCAAGTTATCTAAATTGTGCGACGTAATGAATAATCAAAGAAAAATGTTGTATAGAAAAGTCTAACTGGATTTGTTTATTACTCAATCACGCCAGAATTCGATCTCGATGAAATTTGGCATGGAGATAGATTAAAGTCTGGAATTAGTACAGGCTACTTTTCATCTCGGAAAAATCGTAGGATAATAAAAACTTTGAAGAAATTAGTAAAAAGGCAGATTATCGTCTGTCACATGTCGCTTGTCGGTTTTTTTAATAGAGCCCTTAAATCCCCTTTGAAGTTATTTAAAACCTGAAAACTTTAGAAACATTTCATTCACAAATTCATTTCATCTTACGAGTAACAGGAATCGGCTTTTGCCCTACCTCTTACATAGAAAGGCCGTTTAATACCGACTGCACGGAGCACAGCGTAACCTCCCAGATAAACCGCAGTCAGCGTCACTGATCTACCACATAATTGACATTAACCCACAGCTGTACTTCGTTTAGAAACATCGAAGTCACAGCCCACTGCCGTCCATTGGTTTACGAAAACAAAAAAAGCATCTACTGTGATTACATAGACCAGACGTGATGTTTTAAATCAGGTCATTCAGTATAGTTTTTATTATATCTGTAGAAGGAGAGGCAATATAATTATACTATCACGCATTCGCTTATATTCTCCGAAGGTTTAGATAGAGGTGGATGTGTGTGTAGTAGATTGGTATACCCACAATTCGCTGGTATGTTTAGGTCCCATGTAATAGGGAGGGAGCCTATTGCCATTAACCGGGCAGAAATCCTAACTCCGGGCTGCTGCTGAGAATTTAATAGAAAAACCAAATACCATTTTGTTCGACCTGGGAATCCAACCCAAGACCTCTAGCGTAGCAGTCGCGCTTAGGACCAATAAGCTAACGAGGCAGTTAGACAAACAATATAATGTGACTATTATGGATATAACTGTGGCCAGGTTAGGTTAGGTTAGTGAAAGTGATATCGGAAAGCGCGTAGATATATTGTTTTAATTAAAAGATGGCAACTTAGAGTTATGGATTCAATTATAGCAACCTTCTGCCTCATTCAGACAAAATCCTCAATAATTCCACACATCTATGTATATTCAGTACTAACTTCCGCTCGCGACTTCTTATGTGTGGATGTCAAGTAAACCATAAAACAGTACATATGTATGACATATAACCTGTATGACACTCGACAATAGTATAGCTTTCTATCAATGAAAACATATTATTATAAGACCAGCAACTTCTAGAGATTAATTACAAACAAAAAAAACGCATTTACATATGTATAATGTTAGTATAGATTTATTCCGAGCCAATATCTCAATGTGAAAGACGATAATTATCCGCTTTTACACATCTCTAGAGTAGTAAAGGTCATAATGTCAGGCGGATCTACCGCCGCTATAGAGACATCCACACGACACACGACCGTTCACTTAGTAAGAGGAACACGGCTTGCAGATGCAATAGTATTCGCAGACTCTTTTTAGTGATTGGCCCTGAAGCCTTGACTCCCTTGCTTAATATCAAGTGGCGTTTATACGTCCCTTTATTTGTTTAGTAATTTTTTGCACATAATTAAAAAAAATACTCTGTACAAAGGCGGACTTAATGCCATAGGCATTTTTTACCAGTCTACCTTTGGGTGATGCAGAGACAAAACATAGAAGGTGCAAAGTCAGACAATCATATGTCCCTATTGAGAAAACAACTCCGGATAGGCTTTCAAGATGAGAACCCACCGTGGTATGGTGGTATCCTAAATCCTAATATATATATATATATCATCAAAAGTGAATTGGACGACATTGCTTTCTATACACCGCTACTGTGTAAAAGTTACAAACGTAACGAGTGTTCTAAAGATTTGGCAAGAGATAGGCCGGTTTGAAGCCGTCTGGTACATCAAGGTGTTTATACATATGAAGAACAAAAAAGCACTTTCTATTATACTCTGCAATGAAACAATGAGCGTTGAGGTTCCTTATAATATCACTGCCAAGAAGCTTGTATCCCGACAGCCTGTCTCGATATTCTGCTTTCCTATCAAGTCAGACCACTTCACTCGGCCTTGAGCATCCTCAAACAGTCAGGTTATATGGCTTTCACAACGTCCAGATGTTGCCTCTCGATACACCTCCACGCTGACCAAAATGCATTTACATAAGTATTTATGCAAATGCAGATAATTTGTTTTATTGTCTGTCTCTTCTTTAGGCTTTGAAAGTGTACGATGTTAATCATCTGCCTAGGCTTTTCCTATTTTGGTCGGCTTCCTGTCTAACCTGAATGCTTATCGGATGTTTTGGAACTTATCCAGAAATTATCCAGTCTTGGTTTTTTTAAGGTATCTACTGTCACTAACAAATTCATTGGTACCGGCATTATGAGATAAGAAAATGTAGATACTACCTGGAATGTTACTACAAAAATAAGAATAAGTTCCAGTAATCATTCACGCGGGAAAACTCGATTACGAATTTCATAACTCGATATTGCATTGCAATTTTTTCTATAGTGCTGCAAAAAATCGATATCCGAACCCGATTGAAAGAACATCGATCCCCTTAATCGAATTGATCAGTTCCAAGTCAAATCGTTTATTTATCGTACCGTAGCACTCGCTAATGTCAACATGCACCTTATAAAGTTATAATTACGACATTTTGCGAGTAGTAGTGGTAGTATTTGAGCGCGCGCGTTCCTCCCCCCACGACAGTAACGCGCGGACGCCATGGCGGCCCCACGCGCACTGACATTCTCGCGCGCCAAATTCAAATTCTAGTCATTCTTTTTTCGAACGTAAGCTTATAGACAAGATAAATGTTTTGACGGTGTTTTTTATGACTGAAGACGACGGCATTGACTGACAAGTGACGTGACGGTGACAGTGACTAGTGAGACAAAATGACGTGACTTGACTCGGATTGACTGACTGGACTTGACTGCGGCGCGGAAAATGCAGGTTGGTAAAGCAATTTTTTTTAAGGATTTTTTTTTATTATTTTAAAATGATACTGAACAAAATTTTTAGCGTGAAGCAAAGTTATAAAATAAAAATAAAGAGACAATCGTCTTCATACTTCTTAAAAAAAAATAAGTTGCCCCTCAATAGGAATTTCTTCTGAATCGTAGGTGCGTTTATAAACATAAACTCACATACAAAAACAGCGAGATCCGGAACAACTATCTGCGGTGTTATTCTGTAAAACCTTTCTTCCGTGAAGTGAGCGTGTGGCGACTTGTCAATCCCTAGCATCGTATAGTGACAGCCCAGTTTTAGCTCACTTCACCTTAATTCACTGAGGGAGATTTCTTACAGAATAAGCCGGCTGTAGGCCATACTAATATTCGTTTCGTGCGGAAACCGAACCCGCGACACGCAGTGCAGCAGCAGCCAATCAATCAGCCACTGCGCCAACCGTGCCGCCAAACATTACTATAATGAACTTATTACTTTTTCCTACTTCCCTATGAGGGTTATCTGCAAAAAACTATATTAGTCACTATAAATATAGTAATAGAATGTATCACTTTCGAGCTTGAAAACGAACAATATTCAGCGGTCGAATGATTATACCCTTGTTGCTTTCATAGTGAAAGGGGGAAAACACTCGACACTATGATATTCTGATTTTCTAAAAAAAAAACCCAAAAAAAATTTACTGACCGTAATTAAAAAAAAATATTATTACAATATTTGGATCAGTACCATTGATATACAAAAAACCCATTCTTTATTTTAACTTTATAGTATTGAAACCAATACTAACAATAATAGTTGATAAGTAAGTCAGTATTTTTTTATAATCACAACATATAAGTACTAAATATTTGAAAAAAAAATTGTTAAGTACCCTACACCGCACTTTCTACAAAATTCCAAGCAAACAAACAATCAATCAAATAAACTAACTAACCCTATAAATCAATTGAGTACTTAAACAATCGCTCGTTTCGCTTTCATAACAAGCGGCGCCCGTACACATGCACAAATCTATAATTATTATGTGAGCAAGCGAAAGCGGCTTCGCTTTCACCCGAGGTCACACATCAAGGTTTATTATCACATATTGAGAAACGAACAACCACATGTTGAATTTTATGTGAAAATGCCTTTTTAGTTTTATGTCAATAAACATAACGTAAAAATATAAAAATTGTTAAGTTTTCAAAGACATACATCATTTCAAAGATTTTATTTTCTTAGGTACCTACTCCTAAGTCATTATTAAAAAGAAAACAAATATAGTTATTTTTTAACGGGCACGACTAATATCCGTCCGGGATTTCCCGGATTTGTCCTAGTTTAGGGGACGTCTTAAAGTCATCTGGAAAGGGTTTTCGGAGCGGAAACCCCTATTAATCGTAAGATAAGCAATGAATTATAATAATAAAAAATGCAAATTATATTTTTATTATTTTCCCGACTACGGCGAAATAAAAAGCAGGGTAATGATTTTTCTTAAAAAAAACTCAGGTGCGTCCCGGGAATATCTCAAAAGGTTTTTAAAAATTTTGCGTGTGCAATTAAAGTGAAGGCAGCCATTATCTTAACTGCTCTTAAGCCAATATATAAATAAATTATTTAATTAATTACAATAAAACTTCAGACAAACTTCCAGATAACCACTTTAAATCCTACAGCTAATTAACAACTGCACACTCAAGAAAATTAAATAAACGTTCTTGACATCAATCAGCGAAATCGAAAACGATTAACTTTTAAATGCCTCCGAGATAAGTAGACAAACTAGTAGAGCAGCTTCTTGATTTCCATAATGCGAATGTTAAATATTGACCATCGTTAAGTGTTATTTGCCTGGCACTGATTGCTGTTGAATGAAAACTTGAAAGCTTGTATACAAGTGCGTACACCACACTTTTACTGCGGTAGAAGGTGTTAATTTTATCTAAAACTAGCTTCTGCCTAGTCTAGCGAAGTATCCGCAACTTCATCCACGTGCCTTATTGCACCCGCCACAAATTACTTATTTGGTTACTTCCCCGCTCTCGTGTGTCAGTTGTAGCGTGATGTTGTATAGCCTATTATACGATTTGTCATAAATGTGGCTATCACATACAAAAATAATTTTCTCAATCCGACTGGCAGTTTCATAGATTAGAGCGTTTAAACAAACAAACAAATATTTGTATGGCCTGCAGATAGCTGTTCCGGGTCTGGCTGTTTGTGTATATAAGTTTAGTGTTTATAAATGCACCCATGATGCGGGAAAAAATCCTAGAGTGAGGCAAAAATATTATAAGAAAAATAAAATAAACAATCGCGCAATTCACATGACTTTGAAATCCCTATAGTCAGTAAAGGGAAAGGAATAAGCGCTATTAATACACGCTACGCAGGTTTTTCATGTGCATCCAAGAAATAATACGTATCGTAATTAAACGCAGAAAACCGTTTCCTGATTCACTTGGCTGCACTTCGTTATAATATAATTAACATTCGCTTCCCACATGGAACGTTGCATGTTGCATGTCGATTCTTCGCTTCATTTCATTACTTATGTCCTTGAACATGACCATTAACGAACCGTCTAGTTATTGGAAAAAAACTGAAAAGCCTATCCTATGTAGGTACACTAGCTACGGAATAAGTGTTTAAGAATACTGTTGCTTCACCCGTAACGGGTATTCTCAGCAAGTAATTTCTTCTTGTTTTAACATCGTGTTTCTTTGGTTCTTTAAACCAAAGATAAAAGGTTTACCTACACTTACTTTTTCTATCTCTCTGGTTTTGTTAAATTGACTTTGTGAAATAATCACTCGTAACCAAACACAATATTGATTTCGCTTTAGAATTCAAAGCAAAGATCCCATTAACTTGCAATAAAAATAAATAATTAATACTTGTCTATTATTGCTCTATGCAGTGCCGGGAAAAGTCCCTTCTCATACGTAAAAGGAACAAGTGTTGATCACCGTTGATCACCTTGGTCAAGGCAGATTTGCGATTTCAGACTTATAACTATTAGTTGCATGTCAAGGTTTCTTCACGATGTTTTCCGTCACCGATGTCGGTGACGTCAAAGATAAGCTTAGAAAGTAGGTACACATGTATTGAAAAAGTCGCATTGGCAGAGGTAAACAACTTGCATTATTACAATTTATTTAAAGTCCATTGCGTAGGATGATTTTATTTATATCCAAATAGTCAATATACCAAGAAGCAAGCAATTTAAAATCGATAAAGCCGAAAATGACCGTGAGAGTTTATAGAATGACTTTCTCCAGAGTGACGACTCCATTGATTTCCGAAACAACATTTACATAATACATATTCACTTTCCCTTGAATCTTTACGCTTACAACTATGTTAATGTCGAGCCTTGGGACTCTTAGTATATTAGCAGCATGTATTCATATAAACAGGGAACATTTCAAGCTATTATAGACTTTATTTCTTAGTGTTAAGTGTTTATTTATTAGTCGATATAGTTGACCTTTACTAGAGGAGTTTTATTGCAAAATAAGTACACATTTTATTGTGATAGTTGAACTGATCATCGCGAGTCGGTTTGAATCCGTTTTCGGATCCGGTTCGGTTTTGCAATGTTTTTTTTTTATTAATTTGCAATAATATGCATTATGGATCTAGGTGATTATTGGTCCATTATGAATTAATTTGAAATCATGTTTATTTTAAACGACGATACGGACAAGCAAAAAGCAGCAATAAAATTTGTTGGTATTTAGAGGTTTAATACACACTTTCAAAGCAGAAATGATCACTCTTTTTCCTGAAATGAACGCCACAGATTTCAACACTTGGGGGGGTGTAGGTACCAGTAGAAAATGGCGCCTTAAATTATCTGTTACACTGAATAAAATAGTCATAAATTTTCATAAAATCACAATTTAAATAAAACAATATGAAGTGGTTTTATTGTATTGTATTTGAATAGTAATAATTGGCGAATTTCCGCCCTCTTTGATAGGCGCCCGGGGTTCATGCCCGACTTACCCCACCCAAGGTACGCCTCTGTCTACACCCACGTATATCTAATCATTATAATAATTAGCATGAACTAAGATTACAGCGAACTAATTAATCTGTTTGAGGTTCCATTGGATATTGATACATCGCGTTAATGCCTGTGGTTCACCGCGCCTGATAATTAATTGGCTTGCGACCTCACCGCAGCACGCGACAGCCATTACCGTAATGCATTACATAGTGGATTAGTGATCACATTTACGTCAATCAATCATTATTATATCAGTCGTGTGGTAAAGACCTCGACATGCAAATTGTATCAAGGAAAATGTTGAGGGAACTGAAATTTCAAAGTCAAAAACATGTGTTATCAACCAAATAGCTCTGTCTGATGTTTTGCTTTATAATGGTTGAATTTAAATAAACGATTTAATGCTGACTTTGTGTTTTACATGGTGTTTTTTGGTCGGCTCTTTCTTATAAAGGCTTAAGTAATGATGTTTAACTGCTGGGTTCAATTCGGTCGGAAAAATAATGTTAAGTATAGGGTTTTACTATTAGAAATTTGTTAGCAGCAGCCCAGTTTGGAAATTGGTGGTTGGTTACACCGTATGGAAATTTGTGTAAAGCCATGTTCGCGGTCTGTCCAAGGTTTTGACAAATTCTCGTCCTATGAGAGTCTTGAGACTTGAGGTAAAAAGGAAGGGAAAACCTGTGTTGGTGCACATACTTGTACTCTACAGTAGAGTGGCTGGCGGGGTGGCTATGCCTAGCTACCATGACCAAGATTCAGTTGGAAGTACATTATTTGCTTGCCAAAATCTCGGTATTATACTTATCATGAGGATGTTCATGTTTAGTAGTTTCCTCATGTTTGCTAATAACGACGAAATGCAATCATCAATTTAAATTTAGAGCTGATAATGGTATCCTCTATGACCGTTCATAATGCAGCGATTACCGGATTGCATAAGGTCATTGTATATTTGTCCCCCTATCTGCTGTTTCCAACCGGAAGAAGATACTATTAATATTTTAATTTCGTCAAATTTGGACCAAAATTGAATCGTATTTCAATATTTGTAGATCACGTAAACCTTGATAATGCGCTATCATGACTTGTCTTAACCAATATATTTCGCTTGTTACAGCGGTGGCAATGGCGCGGGTCTGGAAGGTCGCACGGAGGAGACACAGTTTCCGACAGCCAGCATGATGAGGCAGTCGCCTTTGATGAAGAACTGCCCTCTTCGAGGTGCACCGAAGTGTCCTCCAGCCTCTAAAAGGTATGGTTCTTTTGACCCACACTCGAGGATGGTAAAGTCATCCCTAAGATAAGGATGTTAAGATTTAAATTGCTATCTATCTTCAGATACCGCACGCACGATGGTACCTGCAACAACTTCAACCGCCCCCGCTGGGGAGCCACCATGACCCCAGTCCAGCGGTTCCTATCACCTTCCTACTCCGACGGGATCCAAGCCGCTAGGAGATCCATATTCGGTTCCAAGCTCCCTTCAGCAAGAGAAATCAGTTCCACCATACATGAAGACAGGAATGCTGAGACCCTCGGAGTGACGCATCTGTTGATGCAATGGGGGCAGTTCTTGGATCATGATGTGACGTCTTCCTCGCAGTCTAGAGGTTTCAATGGATCAGTGCCGAGGTGCTGCAAGGATGGTGGGCAGGATTTCGTTCCTAAAGAGTTTATGGTGAGAATAGTCTTATTTGAAGTATTGTACTTATAGTGTTTGTAGTTATCACATTTTTATAGTAAAACTGTTTATTCCACAGCATCCAGAATGTTTTCCCATCCCAGTGCCAGAATCAGACCCGTTCTACGGTCCTCGTGGTGTCCGGTGCTTGGACTTTGTTCGATCATCGCCGGCTCCTCGTGACGACTGCGCGCTTGGCTGGCGGGAGCAGCTCAACCAGGTGTCGGCGTACATTGATGGGTCACCGCTGTACGGAAGCTCGGCTACTAAGTCCGATAAGCTGAGAATGTTTAGGAATGGTGAGTTTTGGACCTGAATTCTTGTCTCATGTCTTATCTTACTTGGTGAAAAATTTAGAAAAAATCAGAATTAGTTACGGCCTCGTTAGCCTAGTAGCCCCTCAGCGCAACTGTTCTGCTAGAGGTCTTGGGTTCGATTCCCAGGTTGAGCAAATGTTATTGGGTTTTCGTATGAATTTCTTAGTAGTAACTCGGAGTTGGGATTTGTGCCCGATAAATGGATATTGCCATTTATCGGGCACAAATCACAACTCCGAGTTCAAGTGTACCGAGTATCAACATTAATAACCTCTCAATACATACTTAATTTTCTGGTTATTACCTTCACCAGGCATGCTCCAATACGGTCGAGTACAACAGCGCCGTCCGGTTCTACCGCCGGAGCGAAAAGACGAGCTATGTCGTAAGGGAGCCGTATCCACCGACTGCTTTAAGTCAGGAGATGCCAGGGTCAACGAGCATCCGGGGCTGGTTGCCGCTCACATTGTGTGGCTGAGGCAGCATAACAGGTGAGAAGGCTTTTACACTGCAGGACTTCTACCAAATATTAAAACAGATAGGTACAATAAAGCAGTTTAATAGAGGTTTCTTAAATTTCTTTAAAGTATATAAATTGGGGCTGCAACAGAAATCACATTAGAATCTCTTCAAAGTAAGAGTGAACAGGCTTCTTCTGGGTAAGCACACTCCATCGTAGACTTTCTCTATGTCACATGCAACCAAAATATCTCGATAAAAAAACATATTTAAGTATATTTATTTTTGTTAGAATGGCACAAGAACTAACACATCTGAACCCGCACTGGAGCGACGAGAAGATCTACCAGGAGACGCGCAAGATAGTAGGAGCCATGATACAGCATATCACGTACAGGGAGTTCCTGCCTATCGTGCTGGGTAAGCTATAGTGGCAAACAAATTAAGATGTTACATTATTTTGGAATTAATAGAACCGTGAAGAAGTTTTGAAAAAAAATCTTGTCTTTGTTTCATTTTCTTTTCTTTTCAAAAATATTTCCTATAGAATATAAAACATTGCCACCGGTCTCCTTAAATTTAAACCATACGTCTTCTTGTAAATGGAACAAAGACTAGTAACTCCTAAATAACTCTTACCAAAAATCTGCTTAATTATCCTTTACATTACCAGGGTCTGAAGTAATGCATCGCTTCGAGCTGGAACTGCAAAAGAAAGGCTTCTACAACGGCTATGATCCTAAAATTAACCCGAGCCCAGCCAGCTCGTTCGGCTCCGCAGCCTTCAGGTTCGGGCATAGCCTCGTGCAGTCGTCCATGGTGCGCTTCGATAGGTTCCATCGGCCTATGAGTAATAGTAAGTACCTGCCCATTCATAATTTCCAAAATTCGCTATATTTATGAATATACTTTTGTTGGTACCAAGAGCTTGCTAATGGCGTACTTACTCTTTACAATCAATGATACTTTCTTATACTTTTTTTGCAAAATTTCAAGGCACATACGCTAAAGTAAATATTTGCTTAGCTAATTAATTCCTAAACCTAATCTTCCAGACGTATCCCTCCACATGGAGTTAACTAATCCTTCCAACATCTGGTCTATCGGAGCAGTAGACCGCCTACTCCTTGGCATGCTGAACCAGCCCATCCAGAAACGAGACGAATTTATCACGGGAGAACTCACCAACCATCTCTTCCAAACTCCTCACTTCGACTTCGGGATGGATCTGGCAGCAATCAATATTCAGAGGGGAAGGGATCATGGAGTCCCTCCGTATACGTCGTGGAGGGAACCGTGTGGACTGTCAGCTATTGAAGACTTCGAAGATCTGCTTAGGGTGATGCCAGCTAGAGCTGCGAGGAAGATGAAGGAGCTATATAGGTAGGTACCTTTTTATCAATAGAATTTAGGAGACAACATCACATACGAATATCTTTCTTTAAAAAACAATTCTCCTCAATAATACTTGACTACTTAGAAACCATAGTGTTTCGTCATAGCCAAGACCACATTTAGAATCAGAACAAACCAATAAGGCAAAACCATTTCCACAGTTCTTTAAGAAGAATCTTGTAACTTTCCAGACACGTGGATGACATAGATCTATTCTCGGCGGGTATGGCGGAGCGGCCGGTTGTGGGCGGTCTGGTTGGACCAACCTTCGCTTGTATCATAGCACAGCAGTTCACCAACCTCAGGAAGGGAGATCGATTCTGGTAAGTCGGATTTAAGACAGTAATCTGGTATCTCTTCCAGTGCCGCAAGTTAATAACAATATTTAGTTAATAGCTACTAGTACTGTTTTCTTTCTAAGTCAGTTATTTCTTTCAGGTACGAAAACGGGGGCTTCGACTCATCATTCACACCAGCACAAATCCAGCAAATACGTAGGATCTCCCTCGCACAAGTTCTCTGTCGTACTTTAGACAGCATCGACACAGTCCAGCCCTTCGTGTTCCTCTCAACTGATAACCCTGACAACGACAGGATATCCTGCCAGAACGGACTACTAAACAACTTTGACCTATCACCCTGGATTGAAATAGACTCAGAATCTGACAATAACATACGCAATAATGAAGATACTACTCCAAGACCAATTAAAAAACCAACAACGACACCCAAACCTACGACGACGAAAAAGACTGTCCCGAAAGGAGGATTAAAACCTAATAAAAAAAAGCCTAATAGTAATCCTAATACTATAAAAAATATGACTATTGAAAGTTTGACAAAAGAAAACCCGACTGACAAACATAACGTGACTGACCTAAAAAAAGACAGTGACAGTGACGAACTTAACTTGACTTTGACTAATGACATGATTAGTACGACTGTTAAACCTAACATGACGACTAAACCCACCGTGACTAGACGTGACGTACAGATTGATGACAAACTTGACTTCAAAAACAAAAGCCGACGATTTGACGACTTTAAACCCGACTCTAGACGTAGACCATCGAACAAATATGACGAATACGACTATGAAGATGACGAAGACACTCATCAAGTGCAGTCCGTTGTTATAAACAACGTTGCACATAAAAGACCTCAATATAACAGACCAAGCAACAGACCCAATAACAGACCAGTAATTACAGTGACAGAGAACGTTGACAAATACACTTACTTGATTAATTACGTGCCGAGACCAACTGAGTCTTGGCGACAAACGACTAGACGACATACTACTGGACGACCTATGACAGACAGGGACGTGGTCAAAGTGACCTATCAGACTTACGATGACACTTACAGACGACCAAACAAACCTTACTACTACAACAACAACAGACAAGACGAACCACCGTCCAACTACAGATACAACCGACCTACTCATACGACTAAATACACCTACCCATCATCAGCTAGATCCAATGACGAGACTGTAACACAAAGAAATAAACCGACTGACAAAACTGCGACTAAAACTGAAAGCACGACTGACTTGTATAAACTAGTAACCTTTGGATACGTAGGGACCTACAAAGGTGAAGCACATACGACTGAAAAGAAAATGGCGACAGACAAAACCAAGACTGTAAAGGACGTAACTGACAAAAATGAAGCAACAAAAGACGTGACTGACAAAGAAATATCTGAAAGACATAAAGCTGAGACTGTGAGCAAAGACTTTTCGACTTTTGACGCAAATGAAAATGAAAACAAGAACATGAAACTATCGACATTTTACGTGTACGAGACTGCGACTAAACCTTACTTACAAAGACCGACAAGACGCAATGACGAAATGCCCATACAGACAAACAAATACTATTACATTAGGAATGTTCTTCATAAATACTCTAACACTGACCAAATTACTGCAAAACCGACAAATAAAGATGAAAAAAGAGAGGTCATCGCAGATAACTATAACTTCCCTGGTAATCAAGAGGTCAATATAGAAGAAAGATCTGCTATTGATAAGATGGCATTATTAGATGACATAGAAGAAAACTCTAAGGGCGAGGGTCGGCATAGAAACAGAGTAAAGCCTTCGAGCCCAGCTAAGACTCCATCTGTGGCTTTCCAAGTTATACCCAGTGAGAATAGGTAAGTTGATGATTTGCTTAGTCATTTTTCAACTTATAGCTGGATTAATAATAGTGAACCCAATTAATTTCTTTACATACATGCAAATTAAAATAAAGTCATATTGACTTTTGATTCTGAACTTCAAAAGGAAAAACTAGAATCCTTAATTAAGACCACTTTTTTTTACAACCATAAATGATAAGAAAAACGCTCTGTTTTATAATCAATAGGATAAATAATTTAGCCCTTCTAAAAAAATTATACTTTTCTAAATATTTATGACCACATCTTTTGCAGTCCATCACAATGGGCAGTCTACGAGGAGAACCTGGATCTACCGGAACAGCACAAGATGCCAGCCATCAAAGCAGACCCTTACGCTCTAAAGGAAATACCCACGCCGATCGTTTTCAACAGCTTCAGAAGACGAAGACCAGGTCTTGGAGGACTGGGGAGCCATTGACGAATATCCAGACTTAGGGAAAATCATGCCTTGACTCCAAATACTTAGATAATTAATTATAAGGACATTAAAGGAAGATAGTGAATTCCTTTTTTTTTAAACAGTTTTTCTTCTTGAAATTGGTTTGAAAATCGAAGGGCGAGGGTAAAGCTCCAGATTCCGAAAGATGTTTAAAAAAATTAAGTATCTAGGCTGGTGATTTGCTTAAGAGTAGCAGTAAAGATGACCCATTGAATGACTGTGACATGACTAAATGAAAGAAACTGACTAAAATTTAAAGACTTAGTCTATGTAGATGCATTGACAAGACTGATTTTTACTATAACGACTGATTTTATGACAAATTACCTACATACTACTAAAACTACCACTACTATTACTACATAACGTTGACTGACACGTGCATGACTAAAATCAACACATTTATTTAATGCGACTTAACTGACTGATCATATTACGAAAACTTATACATTTCATTTCAAATGAAACGATCTGTGAAATTGACTTGTTACTGACCAGGAAAAATTGACTAACAGAAATGACTAAATGCGCTAACATTATGTACTGACTGACCTTTTGACTGACTAAATCAAAGGCTGATTAATGAGGAAAAATGACTGAAATGACGGCAGACTTACCTCTCAGTCTCTCTTCTGTAACTCAAGACTTAACGATACTTACAATGGACATAGAACCTAATATATTATATTTAAATCTACTTGACTGATAGATTGAAAAAATACCTATACTCTATTCAGTATAGTATTAGAAAAATAACGTTGCATGCAACGCTATCGCTATTTTATTATTAGCGTGTGATAACCTTCGTTATTTCACAATAAATAGGTATTATAAAACAATGTAGACTCAACAGCTGCCGTTATTTTTCTAATACTATGATGAATTGATTAGCTACAGCTACATTGATAACGACTAATCTGACATAATACGTATTTATTAATATAGATAGATACTGTAACTGATGTAATATGACGTAACAAATACTGGACTTGACTGACTGTACTTACTGTGACAGTAACTCGATATCCTGCCATCATAACATGAGACGTGCAATAACAAAACACGGAAGGAATCTAAGACAATACCGTGAAACCGGCCAACATTGCCTTTAGCGGATATCTTTGCCCGAACACGAAAAATAACTAAAATCTTGAATTGTAAATAAATTTATATAGCTGACAACATTATTTAATTTTTAGGGTAAATTAGACTATTTTTCTAGTTACACTAAATATTAGTTATGTTGTTAAGTTCACTAAGTCGTCGGCGAGACATGATGGAAGCAAGACTAGTGTGAGGTGGTGCCAAAATCTTGTTTTACGTTTTTACACATTGTTAGCGTACGACATCGCTCAGGTAAGTTATTTCAATATTAGAGTAATAATAAGTAACATGTTTCATTTCTATGCTATTTTGAGATCATTAGAACATCAAATCTTCAAGATAATGAAGTGGGCAATGATTCCCGAACTTACGTGAACATAGGAGTGACAACATTGCCAACTGCAAAAACAGTGTTAGGGTTGGCACCCATTATAGTATTTTTAAATTTAAAATTTCTATATGCCTAGGTACCTATTAGAAATTGGTAATCATGATATGAACATTTGATACAGAGGACTGAGAAACATGTTACGGCCAAAGTTCTAAGTAGGCATGAGTATAAATGCGGATGGCTATATGAGTAGGTAGGAAAAGATCAAATAACAGATGGAGGGATTGTGTAAATGATTATAATATATGACTAGCAAAGAAAGGGAGTAAATACTAAGATGATGGTTGATACCGAGTTTTAGAAGAGGACATGCTGCGCTGACCTCATATAAACTGGGATAAGGGCAGAAAAATGTTAATATTTCTGTATTTTAGTCCAGACAAGTTGACAAACAGAAACTATATTTAGATACTTAACATTTAGTCTGTTTGTTTGCAGTATGGGAAAGCCTGTAAAAGAAGAAATCGGAGTTGACTGATTATGAAAGAGTTTATATTTAAACAGATTTTTATTTATCACATAAATAAGAAAGAAAGAAAGAAAAAAGTTTATTGACACAAACCATGTGTATGTGTATCAACCCTAACCCACCGTTTTAGTTTGTATGAAAACGTAGCTGTTGTGTATTGTAACATTGCCCACCTCAGAAAAATAAAGAAAATAAGCGTGTTTGACATATTGATCATGAGAAATGGCAACTTTGCATAATTCACTAAAACATACCTTATGGCCAAAGCCTTAGAACTGAAAGTTTTTGAGAAAATAAGGGTGAGCAATGTTGGACGGTTGTGCGTATAATTTTGCCCGGCTATTTAAGCGCCTTTTTCTAGGATTCTGTTATAGCTAGAAGCACCACATTTTGCAATATAAAGCCTTTAATAGTAATTGCTACTATAGTCGACTTTATACGCATTTCCGGTGATCATTTTTTGCAAAATCTCAAAAATAAGTAAAAATGCGGGCAATGATGGCCGGTTTCACGGTACCACATTATGAAGTGATTATGGCGCTATCGCTTTAAGTACCTAGGTACCTTCAAAGAATGTTACATACTATAATATAGACACACTGACTGGACTGAGTACAATATTAATAAACGGAAAGACATGACATAATAATATACTAAATATTGCGAGTTTTAGGTAAACTATTTTGGTGAAATGCACACTGACTGACATCGGACTAATAACGGACTAATTGACTAAGATTATGAATAAACTGACTAAAATAATGACGACAAATGACCAAATATAATTTTATTTATTTTTTACATCGACTTTACATGGGTAGTTATTACATGACCTTTAATAAGACAATTCGATATTTTTATACCAGATCTCGTCGTGACAAAGTTAGATAGGTATATTATAGTGTTGACAATAATGACTGACATACTCCTAATATGACTAAAGACTGTTTGAATTTAAACATAAATATTAATTTTAATTAATAAATACCTATAGCTATGTTAACGAGTATTTATTAGAGTTTCAAATGATTAAGTAAATTGTCTCACTAAAAAACAATAATGTAATTGCCCGCCATTTAAAAAATGGCGGCTGAATTTGTGTTATAAAATGACAAATAGGTTTAATTTATTTGTAAAAAAAGGTAAAAATATTCTGTTCAGTTTCAGTATTTTTGCACCTACTTTGATATTGCGACTTGTATAATTATTATTTTTTCTAAAAGTATTATAAAGTTAAGTAGGTATACTGATTCAACCATAAATATTGTTATAGTATCTACAAGAACTAATGTACAAATAAACAAACAATATTTATAATTAAGTACATTGTTTTAAGTTCACAGCATTCACTTACAAGATTATTTGTCACCATTTTCTGATTACATAAAAAAAATGTGAATAAATTATTTTAACAATATATTAAACTTGTTTTTTTTTACATTAAGTCTAATATTTTTGTCTGGCTTAAAAACATTAATTTCTTTGGAAATTGCATAATAGGCAGGAACCTAATATTAAGTACTCAATTCGTATCCAGTGCATTATCAGTTTCATTATACAATAGAATATTGTCCTTTATTTACCCTTTGTAATAATACTGGCCTATTATTGCCCCACTAAAGGGCAAAAGCCTCTTCTCATACAGAGAAGGCATAAGCATTGATCACTATGCTTGCCCAAGGTGGAGTCAGTGATGGCCAAGACATACTTTAGAAAATCTATATGAATTACAAACATTTTTATGTGGTTGGATTTAGATACAAAACAATCCTTGTTTATCATTATGAAAGCCAGTATTCACAAAGTGATTGCGGTTGAACTTGACACAGTAATCATTGATTAAATAAACTGAAGAGCAACAGAAATAGAGTTCAAAATTACGTGCAATCATGCATCTTGCGCACAATGTTCAACTGTACGTAGTCCATAATTAATAAACCAATATTGCTGAAGCATAATGCTGTTCTGTTATGATTACAGTTCCATACAGTCAAGGTTTCTGAGAATGATTTTATAACCGCAGCCTACTATGACGTACCACCACCGTACACCATATGAACCTCTGTTATGTTCCATCACCTGTATTGAGGCTTGTAATTAACTATTTGTTAATACATACTATATTCTTACATATTTGGTTTATTAGTCGGTAACCTTTCTGTAAAATACTTAAAATAAAATAATAAAATAAATTGCACAAAGGACTTGATTCTGAATAAAAGATTGTCTATAAAATTAAATTAGTAAGTTAATTACTGATTTATATAATAAAACTAATCATCATCATCATCATCTTCCTGCCCTTATCCCAAGTTACTTGGGGTCGGCGCAATATAATAAAACTAATATTGGAACAAAAATATGACATGTAAAGCTCTTAAAAAAAGATTGAAACACCAACCAGGTTACATTTTTACATGGTTACAATAAAACCATTTTCAAAATAATATAAATGCCCATCAATTACCTAATATTTTTTAAATAATCTTTTAGTAATAATTTGGCTCTAATAAACACAGTCAATATCATATCGAAAACACGTCACATAGGAAAATAAAGGTACATATTATTTTTGGCAGATTTCTGAACATCAATATGCAACATATATACACAAATATATTGAAATTACCTAATCCCTCTCTGGATAGATCTGTACCAGTGTATCTACCAACTCCTGAGCCAGCTGAGGAGAGCTGGTACATAGAACTCTACGAGATAACAAATCCAGAGGCTTGCCACTGGGGTCTATGCAGACTCCACCAGCCTCCCTCACTATAATATCTCCAGCAGCAATGTCCCAAGCATGGATCCCAAACTCAAAGTTAGCATCAGCTGCACCCATTGCGACCATTGACATGTTCAAGGCAGCAGATCCCAGCGCCCGCAGGCCGTGCCCTTTGCTCACAATACGCTTGTAGTTTTCAAATACAACTTTACACCTCTCTTCATCCCTAGTTGTGCCAACTTCAAATGCAACTAATGCATTGCGCAGCTCAGTACAATCTGACACATGTATTTGTTTGTCATTTAAGAATGCACCCTTACCTTTCTTGGCGGTAAACAGTTGCTGCAAGATTGGATTGTAAATGATACCAGCAACACACTCCTTGTTTATCGCGAGACCCACTGATATGCAGCTGTGAGGGAATCCGTGCACAAAGTTGAGAGTTCCATCTACTGGGTCGATGATCCACGTCGGGGCGTCAGTCAGCTCGCACTTGGCTCCTCCGGCGACTGATTCTTCACCAATAAACTTATGATCTGGGAACTGTTTCGATAGCCCCCCAATAAGCGTGTCTTCGACCTTTTTATCTATTTCAGTAACAAGGTCGATATCACAGGACTTCTTCTCGAAGACTTTGCATCCATTTACGTGCTCAGTTATAAGGTTTCCAGCGGATTTTACAAGTGATAAGGCAGCGTCAAAGTATGTGTCTATTTCACCCATTTTGAATGAAAAGTTGTGACTAATAACTCGAGGTTGAAGGCGAATATAAGCCGGGAACCGTCTTACTATTATATAAATAATGATGGTAGTGAATAATAATAAACACTGTATGTTATTAAAAATTCACTTCACTCACGGAAATTCACTGGAAATCAGCGATCGAACTGTCATTGTTTTCGAACATTTTGACATTGACAAGTCTCCAGATGACATTGACAAGATTCTATGCGATGACTTTGTTACATGCAGAAATTGATGTTATTAAATTATAACATTTATAACACATTGCATTGAGCAATGAAGTAATAAATTCTTGTTGAGTTTTATTTCAAGTATTTGTATTTTAGTTATGTGCAGGTTTATAGGAGTTTCCCTCAATAATTTCCCAGTAGCGGCCCGGGGCTCCCGGGGTCTTTGGTTAACTCTTTACACATTTATATGAACACTACCAACAGTATTACAATACTTACCTACATCATTGTAGCTACCTACCACGTTATGACATTCTGTTAAGAAATAATGATCCAAACAGTTCTGAGAAGAACTTGGTAGCCACAGTAGGTATACAACGTTTTGACAACAGTGATAAGAAACAAGGAAGCATACAGCCCTGAGAAGGACTGACACCAGATGCCACGCGTCGTCTCCAGGAACACCAGGATCTTCGATCGCCGCGTTTAGCGATTTCTGTTTAGCTCCGCACACGACCCCTATTTATAACTTTTGCCTGCTCGCAGCTGCACGCCGTAAACAACACAGGCGCCCCCGTGCGGAATCCAAAATTGTAACAATGTCCTGTGTTGTGATTAGTCGAAATTCCACTAATCTTATTGGTTCTGTTTTTCTAAAATGTTTTGTAAATTTAATGTACAAGTTATTATTCGTCAACTCAGATTTTTGTCAGTGTGCTGTATTGTGATTAGTCAAAATTACTCTTTTCTTATTGGTCGTGTTTTTTCTAAATTGTGGTATAATTTTAATGTAGATCCCTTTATTGGTTGAGTCACATTTTTGTAAATAGTATAAATAACGTGTAAATAAATATTCGATAATTATTCGCACTTCAAACTTCAACACGAGTTTTCTTCACCCTTCTGATATACTTACTTCAAGGAGTCACTATAGCCACCAAACCTTTGCTATCCAATATACTGCCAACGGCGCTAAATCATCAAAGGGCTTTGAAATAAAATATCCTGAATACCATGGCGACCCACGTTTAAATATTTCGAAAGATCTTTGAGACCGCTCTCAAGTGCCAAAGGATATCCACGGGTCAACGCACACCAAACTGCAAAATGCTCGCGTATGGTCGAGCAAAGTTTTGACTGCTCGACCATGCAGGCGGCATGCTCACCCCCTCTCCGTAAGCTCCGTTGAAAATGCTCTGGGTTGCTAAGCGGGCCTGCATGACCAATTTGATACTAAAAACCGACGTTGGCAGACGTGTTCAATCTGGTTGATTGGGAGTTTGGGACTTAGTAATTATCGCCCTTTTGGAGACGAAGAGGGACACAAACAATAATATGTTAATATGGCTTCGGTGCTCGCGTATGTTAGCGCATACTCGAATACGCATCTTGCAAGCCCGAGCATCAAGTTTGGACGTGCATTTAATTTTGTAATTTATGAAATTGTCATAAGATTATTTTTAAGTAGTCTCAGAAAATGCTCTGCTCTTGGTGTGCATCGATGCACTTAAATGTTTTTAGCAATTCATCAAGTGTTTATAAGTGTTTTTAGTGTCAAAAAGGTAGCGCGCAAAAAATGTTTGCAGCTAGGTACTAAGATTGTTTTCGTCGATTTTAAATAAAACAAATGATATAAAAATCATGAAAAATTGTTTAATTGGCATGCCAACTGATAACTTGTTACAACCTATGGCCAATTTTACAATTATCAATATTGTTAATAATTAAATATAATATTTATGTAAAATAAGTTTATGCTTCAATGTTTACTTACATTTAAATTTTATATTATTATTCGGAAAACTATAATAATGAATAAAAAAAAGTGGTCATGAAGACTCTGGTAAATAATGATAAAATGCTCGCACGATACAAGTTAGGCCTCTGTTACAAGAGACTAATTCCAATCCATTTTACGTATTAAGTCGATAATAAAGAAAACTTAAGGCCACAATTTATTACTACGAGTCTTACCTAAGTCTATAAGAGCAAGCCGTTCTAGCGCAAACCCTCGCCTGCAGACACAAATAATACCGTTTTGTATTTAATGTAAACAATTTACATGACACCACCTGGCCAGGTGTATTTACATTCAACATGTTACGGAGATGGTAAGGGATTTTATTGTTAAACACTTAATATAAGATGTGACGGCGCCGCTCTTTGCGTACTATAAGAAAAGTGTGCAACTCGATACGGCTCAGAGCTCCAAGCATGAATATTTGCAAAAAGAAATATAAATATTGACTGATGAAAGCTTTTGTATTTTTTGCTCGGTATGTTTGCAAAAACTGAGCCGATTGCGAGCGATGGTTGAGCCTGTTAGCTGAGCGCGCCGTCACACCTCATCACATCAAAAGCTCACATGTTTACTTATCAACTATCATTAAAATTTGTATGGCAACTAAGCGCTCAGTGACTTACACTGATTATATTTACATTGTATAGATGAAAGTGACGCGAACAGAGCAAGCCCAACAAACTGAGTGAAACAACTCTCAATTGGGTAATTGACACCAAACCAATGATCCCAAGACAAAAAATAAAATTTGATAATACACTTTATTTTAGCCTTGAAAAACCCAATAATAAGATGTTCAGTTACTGTGAAATGATAAATAGTTAATCAATTAAGTTGGCAAATGCGTCACAGTGTACTATTGCCATACAAAATCTATGGGTATTTGCGATTTGACAGCTCATAAAAGGTACGTCAATTGATTGGTGTCAAGTACCCAATAATTGTAAAAAATAATTTATAAAGTACACATAATATTGAGCTCAGTTTGCATTGAGCGTGCTCAGTGCACAACGTGGTTGGCAGATCTCAGCAAACGGTACAATTGATAATGGAGGGGAGTCAATTATCGCAACAACAGTCTTGATTACTCAGTCGCGATTTAAATGCAATCTTCAAACAGTATAAGTAATATTTTGCCACAATTTATTAATACTTTAAAAAAATTTCATTACAAATATCACCCAATGAGTAATTTAACAATCTACCCGTCCGACTTTGTCTGGGCAAAGTGAAAATCTCGATTGTTAGGAATGTATAGTTTAATACTGGGATGGGGTTTATCACCAATTGCTATTGTTTCTCAGAGATTCGACTGTTTAAATGCAATTTATTTTAGTGTAAATTGAGCACCCGCGTTATTCAGTAGTGTTCTAGACGTACGAACGTGTACACCAATAGCAACCGTCGAAGGTGCCATAGGTCCGCCGCTACTGGTTACGGCGCGTTATCTTTAGAATTTTTCATGCATTTATAAAATATATTGTCGTATAAATTAGCGTACAGATTCATACACCTAAAACTGAAAAAAATATGTACTCAAAATATTTCATAATGACAATAAAATTTCACGTACATATATAATTTATGATACAATGAAAGAAAACGTATATTAGATACAAAAGCCTATGCGTTCTCAGCTGTTCGCTATATCCATACATTAACTCGATTTACATTGACTTGTAGGCCACAGCTACACAACCGTAAGTTTGTACAAGTAATGCACATTATTATTTGAATCCTTCATCAAACAGTTTTTTGTACAAAAATACGATTGCAATTTAACATACCTACATGTAAGAGCGTAATATGAAGAAATGTATTCTTCTGTAATTAAGTACGTCGATAATGTTACAAAGAAGAAAGAATAAAGAAGGAATAACAATAAATTTTCAAAAATAACTACTTAGCCTAAGGTCAAATTGTCGACTAAACTGAAAGTTAATCACGTTTGACATTATTTTATTAATTAAAAGTGAATACTAGTAATATGTTCCTTCATGTGCCCTTTGCGTTCCGGGGGCGCGGTATCTCTTTCGAACGTGTTGCATGTTACTAATATTCCAGTCAACCTGTCGAGCTAAGTTTCGCGCTAGTCGAGCAGGTCACCACGACAGTCCGCCGCTGGAGTGAGAACTGACATCGCTAGTCAGATGTTCGACTATAGCGATCATTTTAAAATGCATGCATTCGGATGACAGTTTAGAACATTAGATAAGAATCCTAAAAGAACACATTATCTCACATCTGCTATTACATGTAGTGATTAAGTGGGCATTTCGTGACGTCACCGCTAAGCCGTTCACGTCACATGTAGTCGACAACAGCCTTGCTTATGAACGGCCGATATAACGACACGGTCTGTAGAATGATCCCTGCTCACAACCAATCAATTTGCTCAGTTTAATAACTGACTATACAAAATCCGTTGATTGATTGTATGCAGGGATCGATCTACAGATTGCACTATAAAAACGGCCGTAAGACCACGTGTAACTAAGCAGCGTGATGCATACAACTAAAAGACGAAACGCACATACATTGCAAGTTCTAAATTCAAAACGATACATCGCACTGCTTAGCTACAACGCGGTAGCTAGCTGGCTGGTGTGATGTGGTGACGTGTCGGGATGCGTGTGTGTGTGTTACTCGACGCTGTTGGTGGTGTCGTTGACGTCGTCGAAGGACTCGTCGCCGGAGCCGGCGCCTGGCGCGAGCGAGGTCCGCTTCATGCGCGACGATGATGATGCGCCTGACAAGCCGATGCCGCCGCCCTGCCGTCTGGAATATGAGGGAAATGATAAGTTAGGAAATGTTTAAATAAATATTGGTACAGTCCTAGAGGAAAAAGCTGAGATTTGCATTTGTGTGAGTGTCTATATAGATAGGGTAGGTAGGTGTGACGTCGGCTTAGAGTGGGACGCGTCCTTTGCTTGGTTTTAACCGGACGCAACTCTCTACTTTTGGTAAGTAATTACACAAATGCAAAACTCAGCTTACGCCTCGCCGACTGTAATAGTTGAGAACGTTTGATAAAAGAGAAAGTCAGATATTTTTATATCGCATTAGTTTAATGAATAAAATAAAAAATGTTAGCAAGCTAAAAATAAAAAACAAGTCTTATTTCAAAACATTCTCAACTCTTGTGATCAAATATTATATACTAAACAAAACGGACGACACAATCATGAAACACAGTTATTTTCAAAAGCGACAAGTAACTCACGCTTTTCTACCACAGAATGCGCAGGCTCACATCTATCCCCGTCTCTTTTATAGCCCTCATATATCCCACCCAAAGGAGTAATGAAAAATATCAGCAACATGTTACGGACCCAGCGCTTTGCAATAATGATCGAATTCAACTAAACGGTCACTATTCCTTATTAAACAACACATTAATGAAATGAAAGTTTTGGTACCATGATAAGAAATTAACAATCCCATTCTTTCAATAGATGACAGTAAAGAATGAAGAGTTTCAAGCATATTAGTGAGAACTCTGTATTATAAAGCAGATGCCCCATTCCACATGTATTTAGCTGTCCATTCCGAGCGAAAAAACTCCCTTTTAAACTCGAGTCTAGTAAACTAGAACTTAGTTGAACTAGAGCCTAGTTAAACTGGAGCCAAATTAAACTAGAGTTTAGTAGAATTAGAGTCTAGTTAAATTAGAGCCTAGTTAAACTAGAACTTAGTTGAACTAGCACCTAGTTAAGCCTAGTTAACCTCGAGCATGATATAGTTAGCCCACTCTACTACCTGACGCTAGTCGCTCGCTTCTTGTTCGTCTTACTCACTCCCTCATTCGCTAAGAGTTTCGTCGTCGGCAAACGACGGCCTAGCAGAAACATATAACATTTTATCTATATTATAATAATAATTATTACGTCGGAGAATCTTTAACAATGTCCCAGCAAAGGGACACAGTAAAGGGATTCGTAAATCTAAATAGTCCATTAGATTGTATATATGTACGGAACTTCTGAAGATAAATATTTATTGTTAGCCACGAATGCGTACAGTACACATTATTTACAGATCAAACTCACGGCACAGTTTTCACCAGAGTGCTCCTATTACGGTGCTTACATCAAAATGATAGACAAAATTTATTCTAAGAATCTGCTGATGCTTCCAAGCTCAGCTCTATAGCTTGCATACTCTGTAACCTAAAAAGACCGAAAATAAACAGGAAACAGAATACAAATCGGGCAAGTACCAATGTGTACAACAATATGTACTTTCGAAGTTTATCTTGGACATCACTGACATTGGTGAGGGAAAAACATTGGATAATATAAGTTTAAAATGGCCAAGCCGCCTTGAGCAAGCGTGGTGATCAATACATTCAATACTCATGCCATCTCTGTTTGGGAAGAGGCGTTTGCCCTATAATGTGACAATAATATGCTAGTATTATTAGGCACACCTATGCTTAGTGCAATTATTTTACTACACCTAAGGCCGTACTAAAAATTCAAAGATCCCGCATTGTCTCCACGTGGTAGATCACGCCACAGAGTGAAGACCAGAGGGGCAATTCGAGTGGTTGCAATAGTATGCTGTTATGAATATTTAACAAAGATTCTTTAACCATCATCATCCTTTTGGAAATCTATGGGGAAGGCTTATGTCCAGCAGTGGACGATATGACATCAGAAACCTAGTACCGTGAGTGTGTGTCTGTGTGTTACCTGAGCTTGTTGCGCAGGTTGTTGCACTCGCGGGTGAGCGTCTCGTGCGTCTCCAGCATGTCCTCCAGCTCGCGCTGCGCCTTGCGCTTGCCCACCTTCTCGCGCTGCACCTCCTCTTCTACCTCGTCCAGCTGGCGCTTCAGGGCTTTCACGCGGACATTCATCTGGAATACCATAGGATAATATAGCACAGGTAAGTTATGTGTGTCCAGATGTTTGCAGCATCGCAACCGTGGTAATACTTCCCGGACAAACTCATTCCAGGAGTTCTACAACTTTCAGACGCAGAGAATTACATGCTACAAATATTATAAAAGTGAAAGTTTGTGAAGATGTCTGGATGTTCGATTACTCAAACAAGTGTAAACCGTTGAACCGATTTGGATCAAAAAGATATACTATTTCCTGGATTAATACATAGGATACTTTTTATCCCGGTAATGTGTTTCCTTGGGATAAAAATTCAACTTTAATGTTGGCAATGTTACTTTTTATGTGAGTGAAGAAGAGATAAGCTTGTGTCCTCATAAACCTTGCCTGTTGAAATGACGGCAGGACCGCCTACTGAACTCTAGTTTACAGTATTTTTGTTGTGCAAAGAAAAAAGCATTCCATACCTTTTCGATCTGCTCTTTGTACTGATCGGCGTGCCTCCTCTCCTCGTCGAGCTGCAGCGCCAACTCCTTCATCTTCTTGTCAAGTTTGCGCGAAGACTTCTGTTGTGCCAGTCGCTCGCGGGACTCCGCCTCCAGCTGTTCCTCTAGGTTAACCACCTTCAGCTCCAGAGATGTGATGACGCCCTGTGGTGAAAGGGAACATGTAAGTATTTGTTGTGTTTTGATGGAGATTATTAGTCGATACTACGATTGATTGATTATTGAGAGAACAGTTTTATTGAGAAATTCTCAGTACTACGTCAAATTGAGATTTGTGCCCAGTTAATGGCTCGCCTGCTATTAAATGGGACCTAAACATACCGGCGAACTGCGGGTGTGCAGTGGTACACCACTGGCTAACCCTTCGGGGAATACGGGCATGATGGTATGGTATTAATCGATAAAAAATAAAACAAAATACTAACACCATCGAACTTGTCTCTGCTAGTGTTCATAGAAATCATGTTATTATGACATTTCCATTTTGTAATAAATATATCAAATTGACAGTTTCGCTTCAAAATATAATTTCGATAATTTGATAAAGTTAATTCAGCTGGCATGTAAAGTACTGGATCTTTTTCAACGGTCTATAATCTTGTAGTACTGTAAAGAGTACGTGCCGATTATAATTAGAAAACTACAATCTATACTAGATAGTTTTTTTTTTTTTGTCAGGATTATTTACCTTGGTCTTGGTCCGCGCAGCAGTCTCTAGTTCGGCAAGCTTGGCCTTGAGTTCCTTGTTCTGTCGCTCCAGCACTAACTTGCCACTCTCCAACTTCTGGGTGGCTGACTTCTCTGTGCCTAACTCCATCGTCAGCTGGTCGATTTGGTTCTGGAAATAGAATAATGATTAATAAAAATTGTGGGGAGTAGCTAAACTTTGCAATAATTCGAGAAATTATGCATCACTAGCGAACTATTTGCGATTTCATCCGCGTGGCTTATTTCACCCGCGTTACGTCTTTTGTTACTGCTCCGCTCCCGTGTGTCGCAGCGTGATGTTTTATAGCCTATGTTACTCAGTAATAAAGTAGCTTTTTAACGGCAAAAGAATTTTTAAAATCGGTCCTGTAGTTTTGAAGTTTATTCGTTATAAACAAAAACACTAATGTTAATACTAATGTTTCCTCTTTACAATATTAGTGTAAATACCTGTGACTTTCTGAGTCTGTCGTTGAGGATCTCGTTGTTGGACTGCTCCTCATCCAGGTCTTCCTCGAGGGCTGCTATCCGCGCTTCCAGACGTTTCTTCTCATCGATGAGAAGTGTACTCTGTAACATTGAATATTAATGTTTAGTGGAAATGTAAATAGATACAGTTATTTGTAAATCAATTTCAAATCACAAATTGTAAGTTAATTTAAAACTTAATAATTCTTTACTATTGCAGTTGCGTTTATATTTGTTTAGTACTGTATCTGTTTCTATTCCAAATAAACGATTTCATTTTATTGTTACTTTAATCAATTGTGTACTAAATATATTTAATGATGTTGGTGAAAATGGATCTACCATTTTCACCAACATCATTAAATATATTTAGTATCTAAACGTATTTAGAAGATCATTGCATCCATCACATAGTAAGAAGGTGCTAGAAACACAATGATCATTAAACACAATCAGCACGTAATGAAAACAAAAACATGACACACACAGACAGATTTTATTAATCATCGATAATTAATAAAACCACAAGAATATTTGTTGTTTGATTGACGAAATCGGGTGGAATGGCGGGTAGAATGTAGTCTATTGACCTTGGCGGAGGAGTTGTTGAGCTCGTCGAGCAGGTCGTCGCGCTCGGCCTCGGCCTGGCGCCGGGCCCTGTCGGCGGCGGCCAGCTCCTCAGCGTGCTGCAGTGCCTCGTGCTCGAGCGCCTTCCCGCGGCGCTCGGCGTCCCGCGCGGCGGCCGCGGCCTCCTCGCGCCCGGCGCGCGCCTCCTCCGCCTCGCGCAGGGACTCCTTCAGCTGCTGCTGCAGCTTCTTCACTTGCTTCGCTGCGTCTTCTTTCACCTGCGGTGAGAAATCAGTTTAGATAAAATGTTTGAAATAGAGATCAATAGAAGTAATAATAATTCGCCATTTATTTCAATAAACATTGAATAAGTACAAGTATTTATCCAATAGGAAATAAATTGACTACAAGATTGAAGGTTGTTTTTTATAATTATGTATCTCATGTATTTTGCTGTTGCTAATTATATTTTCGTTACCAGGTTTATGGGAGGGGTTTATATCCCAGTTCATATACCCACAAACTTGAAAAAGAAAATATCTTATCTAATTTTATGGGTGTGCAATACGGCCGAAGTAACTTGGGTCTCCTAAAGTTAGCCGATTAGCTGCGCAGTACATAAGTTTGTTCCCAAAAGATCCAATGCGCAGCCAAACTCAGAGTCACGATTTGATCGCGAGATTAAGCGGACGTGTGCTCTGTATTGGATTATAATGTAATAAACAATTACGACAAATCAATATCAATATTGCTCCGTCAGTAAAAATTAAAGTGTGTCGAGTGTGTCTTGTAGGTTATTAGCGTTTTGCAAGATGAACTAAGTAGTTTTTAAACAATAAATAAATTAGTGTTTCTGGTAGAATGTCCAACCCAGGATCGAGCCCGTTTGGTCGTAGCCAATTACTACGGCGAAGTCCTCCACCGACGCCTGTCGAACCATTGCCCCCGAGCGACCCAAACCCACCAACACCTGCGGAGAATGAATTGCCGATTGAAGTCATCAGTACGCCGGAGATCCAGAAGTGGATAGGATCTATAGATGGCATTCTGAACGAAGTTTGCACTCTCGTCGGCGATGGTAAAATGAATTCGGACCAGAAACTTCGTGTCACCAATCTTTGCCGGAGGGTCTCAAGTGGGACTTCTCAGATGGCCGTCTTGTACCAGTCACTGAAAGCAAAAACGATCCAGGCCCACACCACAATCCAGCATCTTCAGGCTCAGCAGAACGTTGTGAACTCTCTCCAGCAGTTCAGGGAGGCCGTAGAGACTAAATTAACTCCCACGGAAAATACTTCGTATGCTAGCATGGTGAAGAAAGGCACCGATAACTTCGTCCGGCCTGCAAATTTAAGTTCCATCGCCATCTATCCCAGCGATAAGACCCAAACAAGTGACGACACTAAGTCACTTGTCCAAAAGATCATCTCGCCGGAACAACTCAAGCTTCATGTCCGTGGCCTGAAAAAAGTGAAAAATGGGGGCGTTCTGATTAGCACCGAAAACAAAGGCGATATTGACAAACTTAAGAAGTCAGAAAAACTGGTCTCATCGGGCCTTACAATCGAAGAACCCTCTAAACGCCGCCCTAGGGTCGCTGTCATAGGTGTCCCTGTTGCCCTTACTGAAAAAGAGGTATTTGACTGTATCTACGAGCAGAACCTATCAGACAAGTTGCCGAGTATGACCCGTGAGTCCTTTCTTGAGTGCATCAAATTAAGCCATAAATCGGGTAAGAAAGACCTTCCTACGTGTAACTACATCTTGGAGCTACCCGCTAGTATAAGGAAAGTTATTATTAATCAGAGCCGAATCTTTATCAATTGGACATCATGCCCTGTGAGAGATTTCACGATAGTCACCAGGTGCTTCAACTGCCAACAGTTCGGTCATGCAGCCAAATTTTGCCGGGAAACTAGTCCTACTTGCAACCACTGTGGAGAGAGTGGACACTCCTTCAAGGAATGCAGCAGTAAATCTTCTCCCCCTCAATGCGCGACCTGCAAACGCTTCAAGAGGAGATGTGACCATCCAACTGGTGATGTAGACTGCCCGGCCCGCAAATATGCAGAAATGAACTATATCAACTCCATAGATTATGAAGGCGCCTAAGAGCGCCACCTAACACTTTAGTTGGTAAGCAGTTAAACAGGTACTTAGATTATATTTATTTTCCTCTTTTGTTAGTATCATGACAAATCAGCTAATATGCGATCTTGACGGTTTTTCTGTGTCGGAATCTAAAATGTGTTATAACAAAACATTAACCCTGCTCACACAAAATATTCACAGCTTAAATCGTAATAATCTCCTAACATTAAATACAGATAAAACGAATTATATTTTATTTACATTGAGAAATACTAACATACCGCTTACGAATCTAAACATTCACGTACATAATTGTTGCACGTATGCTGACACTGCATGTTCTTGCCCTACTCTAGTTAGAGCTGACCATGTAAAGTATCTAGGTATCACCATTGACACAAATCTAAACTTCCGTAAACATATCGATTTATTGTGTACGAGAGTGCGCAAATTAATGTATGTTTTTAAAAACTTACGGAACATAGCCGACTTTAAATTAATTAATCAGGTCTATTTAGCTTTGTGTCAATCCATTCTTACATATTGCATAACTTCTTGGGGCGGTGCGGCCAAAACAAACTTACTTCCATTAGAGCGTGCTCAAAGAGTAATTCTAAAGGTGGCCACATTTCGCCCTTTTCGATTTCCCACGCACCCGCTTTACACATCTTGTAATGTGCTTACGGTACGCCAATAATTACACAGACACAGAACAACTATTAGAAATTTTGTCATGATGTTATTTGATACCTTCGTAAGTGTTTACTTTTGTATAATTTCATAGTTTTAGGTATTAATGTTTGTAAGCTTATTCTCGTAGTTATACTCTTAATTTAAATCTTACTATCCCAATGTAATTGGATTGCAATGTGATGGCCTGAAACACAGGTTTAAATTAACCTAGCTCGGGCGGGTCGCTACCTAACATTGCAATTCCGAACTATCGATACTTGCTCCTATAATTATTTAGTTTTAGTTAATTTTTAGGCACTGTAATTTTATGGAAAATCTTTTTATCTGTTTGGTTTTATGTACACTTATTGTAAACATTTTTATTTGAATAAATTATTATTATTATTATTATTATTATAAACTGTATGTAAATATGTTGTGCCGTAAAAGTATCATGTCTGCTTTAGTGACTCAAGTTTCAAGTAACATCTCACCTTATTGGCAAGGTGCAAGGCCTGCTCGGAGTCCTTGAGGTCTGCCTCCAGCTTCTTGCGCATGGCGAGTGCTGCGGCGCGTTGTTTGCGCTCCTCTTCTAGTTCTCCCTCCAAGTCGCGCAGCTGTTTCACGATGCCGCGGCGTTTCTCCTCGCCTTGCTCTTCCTTGGCCTGGGAATGGGGAAATATGTATTTAGAATAGTTAAGAAAAATAAATAAACAACCAGCGTCAGCAATGTGGTAATCAATGCTTGTCTGTATGGGAAAATACCTTTGTCGTACAATGAGACATAACAGGTTGGTATTATTACCCGTTAGATACTTAACTCAAGAATTCTGTCTAAAAAATTAAGAAATATCTTGAAAAATTCAAAAAAATATATTTTCAGATGACATGTAAACCGTTGACGAAAAAATTACTACTTAGCCTCCTAGAATTATGATCACAATTTCACAAACCTTCTCACATATTTAACGCTTACATTTTCTTTGGCTATTTTTATTAAACACAAGCCAAAATTTTAAACAGATTTTTTAGTACAACTGTTAGCCCAAACTTGACATACAAACATATCAACCCACCTGCAGATCCCTCTCAAACTGCGCCCTCATAGCCTGCATGTTAACTTCAAGCCGCAGCTTGGCGTCCTCGGTGAGCTGCAGGTCGTCCTCGATCTCCTCGTTCTGCGCCTTGAGCTCGGCCAGCTGCGACTCGAGCGCGCGCTTCGCCTTCTCCAGCTCGTGCACGTTCTTGTCGGCCGTGCCTTGCGTGTTCGCCAGCTCGTCTAGTTCTGATTGTAGCAGGCGTTTTGTGCGCTCCAGTTCTTCGATCTGTTGGGGATTTTGTGATTAGTTAAAAATAGACAAGCATTTGCAACTGTGGCAGTTTATAAAATGATATTAGTTGTGTGTAACAGGGTAACACAAAAAAAAACAAGGCTTTCAGGCTCGTAAGAAGAATCGAGTTCAGTCCTCGTTTAAACTTCCATATAATTTCTTGTGATGATTAGACAATTTCAGGTAACTCATTAGTTTACTACTGGCATATCTTTGAACAAAACACATTATGTGTGCGGCATTCACTAAACAGGATCCGTATAACGCGAGTACACCTCACTCGCCATATATAAATCAAAAGTAAATCGCTCGTTGGCCTAGTGGTCGTAAGCACGACTGCTACGCTAGAGGTCCTGGGTTCGATTCCCAGGTCGAGCAAAAAGTGTAATTGGGTTTTCTATGAAATTCTCAGTAGCAGCTCGGAGTTTGGATTTGTGCCCGGTTAATGGCAATAGGCTCGCCCCCTATTACGTGGGACCTCTGCCTAACCCTTCGGGGAATACAGGCGTGATGGTATGTTGTAAATAAATAAAGTTTCATTACTTGCAAAACTATTCAGTTTATTGCAATTAATATTTCTTTTATTGCCAATGTGCAATTAATATAATAAATATGAATTGCAGTGAATAGTGCTAGTAATAACAATGTGGTGGTACCTTCTCTGCGGCGGTGTCGAGCTCCCTGGTGAGCGACAGCACGCGCGTCTCCTTGTCGCGCGCGTCCCGCTCGGCCGCGTCGCGCTCCGCCGCGTACCGCTCCGCCACCGCGCGCTCTTCCGACACCACCTGCCATGCGTCATAACATTGTAGTTACGAAGATAGAAGTACCAAGCTAAAGGTCATTTTCGTACTGTTGGTCAAAACAAGGTTTACATTTTTTTTTTAATTCACTGAAAAAGTCTTATTTGTATTACAATCTCAAGACGCTAGATTTTAAACAAAACAATATCATCCACGATTTGCCTAGGAACGGCGGCAGTTACCGAGTAATATGATTGCAAAAAAACGAGATTTTAGTTCTGGAACACTGTCTTTTAATTTTAAAAAAATCTACTATATTTGAGTATGTTAGTTGTACTCAAGTAGACATGTATTTGAGTTCGTACCTTGTCGAAGCTCTTCTGTTTCTTCTCGAGCTCCATGACCTTGGCTCGCTGCGCCTCCAGCTCTATGTTGGTGTCCTCCAATTCCGCTTGGATCTTCTTTTTACCTTAAACATTAGAGTAACTTTTTAGAAAATTTATATCACATGATAGAAAGCTGCTCTATTGCTAAGTACCATCTTAGGTATATCGCGGGCAGATGCTAGTTCAGTTATATAAACAAACAGCGATATTTTCTATTGTTATAATAACCTCCTTGGCTCCATCTTTTTCATATAAATATTAACTCAGCGTGGATACGACTCATTTGAGATGGAGCAATGTCTTGGTGGAGGTCATGAGAATGCTGCTGAATATGGAAAGCATGTTGATGGTCCACTTTCACTAAAATCACTAAACATATTTAGCGCTACTAGGTCTCTGTCACCTTCCAACAATGTGACAGGAATGCAATGATGTCCTAAATACCTTTAGGCAATAATGCAGTTAGTGATTTTAGTGAAAATGGATTTAAGTCCAGCAGTGTACATCTTTTGGCTTAATAATGATGAGGAGGCTACTCACTCTTATCCAGCTTATCATTAGCCTGCTGCAGCTCGTCGATCTGCCTGTGCAGCGCCTCCACATCCTTGCTGAGCTTCTTGCGCTGTTCCTCCAGGGCTGCAGCGTTCTCCGCTTCTTCCTCGGCCTTCTTCTTCGCGTCCACGACTTGCTGGGTAAGGGCAGTGACCTGGGGACATCGGTTTTGATTAGGTGCTGTTTGAATATTAGGCATATGCTTGAAGGGTCATCGTAATCAACTTATAGATTTAGCACATGATGCTAGACCCTCCAGCATAAACATATAGTCAGTAAATAAAAAATATAAAAAAACTTCTAAAGTAGTTTCCCATGTAGTTCCCAAGTCGAGCAAAAAGTGTTACTATGTTTTCTAGAACAATCCTCAGTGGCAGGTCGGAGTTAGGATTTATGCCCGGTTAATGGCAATAGGCTTACCCCCCATTACATGTGTGATGTAGTATGTAAGTACCCATTATTTCTATGTGTGTAACCAATATATAATCCGTGTAACAACATAATTAAAGAAAATCTTGTGCTATATCTTGTGATGTTTCATTCAATCTGACACCCGACCTTACATGGCGACCCTGCCAGGACCTAAACGTACCGGCAATGGGTGTACATTAGTACACCTCTGCCTAACCCCTCCGGGAATACAGACGTATTTGAGTGTAGAAGAGTAGTACGACAGTTCTTTTGGAAGAAATCTGCTGGAATCTTTTCACAATATTACTTCTACTAATATTCTTTCACGTTACTTACTTGTTTTTCCAAGTTCTTCTTGGCCTCCTCTTCTTCCTCGAGCTGGTCTCTCGCCTGCTCCAGCTGTTGCTCGATGTTGCGTAGCTTGGTCTGTAGAGACAACTTCTGTTTCGTCTCCTCTTCCAAAAGAGCCTGATAAATAACAAAACATTATTATTATAACGTAAATATAAAACAGAACAAAGATTTTGATTCTTGTGTGTTATATCTGACCGAATCGAATGCGTCGGTCTCCGTGGCGAAAAAGAATTGGCCCGGTTATACACGTTCGTTTTTTTTTACCGGATAACGGACCATTTATTTTCTTCTTTTTTTTTTGGGCTCCACACAAAATGATTGAAATCACGTGGTAACAGTATAAACACGAACGAAGACGCGGAAGTAAGCTAGTAGGCCATATTGGCCTTGTCTAGTCAGGTGCAGTGTGTACCTGTGCCTCAGCGAGCTGCGCTCCGACAGTGGCGGCGTGCTTGAGCGCGGCGGACGCCTTGAGCTCGGCCTGCTCCAGCTGACCCGCCGCCGCCTCCGCCTCGCTCTGCAGGCGTATGCACTTCTCTTGCACCTCCGACCTGCAAACATTGTTTATTTAAATACTATTTCTGTACACCCTACAGAATGCAGAAACAAATATTTAATAATTCAATAATTATTAAGTAATTCAATAAAGCTGGTGAGTTGCTTAAACGCGCTAATCTCTGGAACTACCAGTCGAATTGATACCTACAACTAAATGATAGCCAGATTCATGAGGAATAGTAATTACAAACTTTACTGAACACGGGTGAAAACGAGGGGTATCTATGCAAGATATGTATGTATATACAGAAAAGATTCATCATAATAACTATCTCTTATACTTTTTATTCAACCGAATGTCGTCGCAGCATAATCACAACGATCTAACGACAAATTGTACTAATTAAAAACCTTCAAAATTTTGCCTTAACTTAGCGCCAATCAACGTCAAAAAATGTTTTGTAACTATAGCTTCAAAGCCAACCTAATCGGCTTATAAACAGTGCTGGTGTAGTACCTGGTCCGCTCGACGTCCTGCAGCTTGGCCACGAGGTCCGCGAGCTGCGCCTCGGCCTGCTTGCGTCGCCGCTCGCCCTCCGCCCGCGCCGCGCTCGCACTCTTGAGCTCGGTGGCGAGGTCCGCGTTCTCCGCTTCTAATGACTGCTTCGCCTTCTCTAGAGCTGGAATATAATAAGGTAAGTGTATTAGGAACGTGGTATACACAATGTTGTTACATGACCTGAGCTGCTTCACCGACAAAGACTACTCTACTAAATTGATTAAACTTACCTACTGATATCTCAATACTAGAATAAATTGGCCATTAGAAAAAATAAAATTAGTGGCTCCTCTAGTCTCTGATAATATACCTGGCACTTTGTTTTTATATAAAATATAATGCAACATGAATATAACTAGGATTTTGTAAACTTGATTGAAACTTGAGTATCTATGGAGTTTCTTGCTGGTTCTTCTCCATAGAGACCTACGTTTTCGAATGACCTACTAGCTTCAAGCTTCAACTCTCTAACTTGACAGTTCAAAAGTGCCTGTAAAATAGTTTACCTTAAAGAAGTGCTTTGACTTTCGAGTTTAGAAAAACTTGTGCATATGACACATTGATGGTGAACTAACGGTCTACCGTCTGAACTAAAAATACCTTTACATAATAAAGAGTAGTCAGACTTGCGTCCTTGCTCGGGACTGTTGCACATGTGTTGCCAATAGTCGCGCGCGGAACTGAACGTGCTGCCATTGTCGCAAGGGAACGTAAAATTCTCCACCTCGAAGTTATCGTCCTTCGATAGCCCAAACTTTACATTTTTCTGCTTACGCTCGCACGCCATCCGTACATAATAATGTATAATAAATATAAATACGTAGATACTAAAATATTGGATAAAATTTTTCAAACGTGTATGACAGTTACAAAATCCATAACAGTTTGAAATTGGAAGATGACGTATTGTTTCGCTTTTTTTGAAAAGTTTTGGTTGACAGTGACATTTTGTAGTTTAATACGGAAGAGGTTTTAAGAATCAAATAGTTTATTTGCGTATAATCGTGTATTTAGATGTAACAAAATAATTAGACGTATTTTAAGATGTACATACCGAAAGTACATATTTTAACGTGTGTTACATTGCACACTTCCACATAAAAGTTGTTGCCCTGCAAAAATGTTTGCTCAGATTAACTTATTCTGATGGTCAGTATGAGTAGTTAACAGAACCCTGAAATCTTGGCCTTCGATTGTTCGCCGACTATTACTTATTATAGGTTGCTTAACATTCAGATTTTCATTTACATTTTTAAGTGTATATACCTTTAATTATTGTAATTGGTAACAACTGTAACCGTTTTAATTAAAGTAAAATAAATCAATCATATCAGCCACAGGACGTCCACTGCTGGATATAGACCTCCCAATACATTTACAAAGTGACCCGTTGGAAGCGGTCTGCATCCAGCGTCTTCCTGTGGTCTTAATCAGGTCGCCCGTCCACCTCGTTCTTAACGTAAAAACATCCTGTTTATTACTTACCAGCCTTAGCCTTCTTGATCTGCTCGTGTTGTTCGTTCAGCTGCTGCAGCTCCTGCGAGTGCTTGTGTCTCTGGTCGGTGAGTACGGCCTCGTGCGACGCCGCCTCTTCTTCTAGACTACGCTTCAACACCGCTACTTCTTGTTCGCGCTTCGTTCGAAGTTCTTGTTGCGCTGTTGGTGAAGGAAATAAATAGTAATATAATTTATTTTATAGTTTTATAGTAGTTAATAAAAAACTGAAACGTGACGTCACGTGTCACATTGTCGACAGCATGAGAACTTTGTCTAAAAGAGTAAAAAAAAGAGGGACAACATGCTAATATTTCGTATTTATAATATTAAACTTGAGTAACATAATAATATATTGGTGTTGCGAGAGAACGTTGCGCCACTGTTGGTCAACCGTTCAATATCTTTAATTTGTTGCCAAAAAAAAAACATCATTTTTGTTAATAAACTACGAAGTGTTCGCTCTGGAGATGTGTAAAATAATGTACTACCCCCATATACAAACCTCTCGTCCCAGTCGCCGCGGAAGACGCCCCGGGCGTCGGGAGCCGCCAGACGACTCCCGGCCACCGTAGCGTGGACTTGTCATAGAGTCCCCTACCACCCAATATACAAGTAGTCACTAACCAGCAGTAGTGTCGAGCGAGTCCAGCAGCTCGCTCTTGAGCGCCTCCAGCTCCTCGTTGAGGTCTCTCCGCAGCTTCTCGGCCTTGGTGCGGGCGGCGCGCTCGGCGTCCAGGTCCTCGTGCGCGTCGGCGAGCGCGGACTTGTCATAGAGTCCCCTACCACCCAGTATACAAGTAGTCACTAACCAGCAGTAGTGTCGAGCGAGTCCAGCAGCTCGCTCTTGAGCGAGTCCAGCAGCTCGCTCTTGAGCGCCTCCAGCTCCTCGTTGAGGTCTCTCCGCAGCTTCTCGGCCTTGGTGCGGGCGGCGCGCTCGGCGTCCAGGTCCTCGTGCGCGTCGGCGAGCGCGGACTTGTCATAGAGTCCCCTACCACCCAGTATACAAGTAGTCACTAACCAGCAGTAGTGTCGAGCGAGTCCAGCAGCTCGCTCTTGAGCGCCTCCAGCTCCTCGTTGAGGTCTCTCCGCAGCTTCTCGGCCTTGGTGCGGGCGGCGCGCTCGGCGTCCAGGTCCTCGTGCGCGTCGGCGAGCGCGGACTTGTCATAGAGTCCCCTACCACCCAGTATACAAGTAGTCACTAACCAGCAGTAGTGTCGAGCGAGTCCAGCAGCTCGCTCTTGAGCGCCTCCAGCTCCTCGTTGAGGTCTCTCCGCAGCTTCTCGGCCTTGGTGCGGGCGGCGCGCTCGGCGTCCAGGTCCTCGTGCGCGTCGGCGAGCGCGGACTTGTCATAGAGTCCCCTACCACCCAGTATACAAGTAGTCACTAACCAGCAGTAGTGTCGAGCGAGTCCAGCAGCTCGCTCTTGAGCGCCTCCAGCTCCTCGTTGAGGTCTCTCCGCAGCTTCTCGGCCTTGGTGCGGGCGGCGCGCTCGGCGTCCAGGTCCTCGTGCGCGTCGGCGAGCGCGGACTCGTCATAGAGTCCCCTACCACCCAGTATACAAGTAGTCACTAACCAGCAGTAGTGTCGAGCGAGTCCAGCAGCTCGCTCTTGAGCGCCTCCAGCTCCTCGTTGAGGTCTCTCCGCAGCTTCTCGGCCTTGGTGCGGGCGGCGCGCTCGGCGTCCAGGTCCTCGTGCGCGTCGGCGAGCGCGGACTTGTCATAGAGTCCCCTACCACCCAGTATACAAGTAGTCACTAACCAGCAGTAGTGTCGAGCGAGTCCAGCAGCTCGCTCTTGAGCGCCTCCAGCTCCTCGTTGAGGTCTCTCCGCAGCTTCTCGGCCTTGGTGCGGGCGGCGCGCTCGGCGTCCAGGTCCTCGTGCGCGTCGGCGAGCGCGGACTCGGCTTCGCGTGCCGCCTTCTGTGCTGCCGCGCGTAAGGCACTCTCCTCGTCCGCTCGGCTTATGGCGGCTGCTAGCTCTTCCTCGCGTTTGGCTGTGGAAGTGAGGAAGGGATGTAAGTCACGCGTCTATGCTTTGGAATATTCCAACTGTCCCCATAAGAAGAAGTTGATTTGTCCCCCACGAAACAGGGTGACAGATCGAATATTCCCATGCTTTCACATAAGGTAGGTACCAAGCTACTCCAGATGTAAGCCGGGGCATTTCTTTTAAAAAGTTACCTTTAAAAAAAACTCATAATATCTTTATCACTATCGGCAATAGACCTGGAACTACTTTTAGACCATTCGAATATTTGAAAGATACAAGAATCAAAGTAGGTACTCCGCCGCTTTTTATCGACGTAGTTTGATAAGTTACTGATTGACTTGTATTGATACAGTTTCCGTTAATCCAAGTTAGTAGTAATATTACACTTACTGAGCACAATCTGCAACTCCTCAAGCTGCGCTTTCCTCTCAGCGAGTTGCTCCTTCACGTCTTGCAGTTCAGTCTCCAGCTTCCGCTTGGCACGATCCGTCTCTTGACGCATTTGGTGATCCTGACAACAACAATTACATAAATAAGAAATACATTTATTTATTTTACTTTACATACTACGCTTCCTAAGAAATCGTATTTTTTATATTACATCGGTGTTTCGCTGTATTTATCGTCATCTTCCTACCCTTATCCCATGTTTCTTGGGATCGGCGCGACACGAAAACTAGAATATAGTATTTGCTATAATATGGAAATGGTAACATCCCGGACGACTGTACTACCGTTACAGCTTCTGATTTGATTCTACGTTTATTTAATTAATTTTCGAACCTCGGCTCTGCTAAGAAAACGTTAAACAAACGCAGAATGCACAGCTTACCTTAAGAAGTTTCTCCTCGAGCTCTGCGATGGCGGACTCCTGCTTGGTTTTCAGCTTGCTGAGGTGCTTCGCCTTCTCCTCCTCCTCGGCCAAGGCTTGGGATAGGTCGTTGGCTCGTTCTTCCAAAATCTAAAATATAGGAATAATAAAATTTTATGTAGTTTTCTTTGAAATGTCTATGTTTTTAAAACGTTTTTATTGAATAGAACTGTAATTAACTATCTAACTAAATAGATGAACCTTTGTCTTTTTAAATTATATTTCAAACTTATGTTTTAGAAAACTATAGAACTATATACAAAAACTAAATGTATATGTAACTAAATAACTTTATTGAATATTTATTAAATAAACCCTGGCCTAGCTAACAACCAAGTGGTCCATAAACTGCCCCATCTCCTGATAAGTCCCAGTTATCTAGAAGATAATTCAATCATTTTCTATTTAATTTATCTGGTAGATAAAACGACATACCTTCTTCTCCTTGACGAGTTTCTGGTTGGTGTCGTCGCTGAGCGCCAGGTCCTCCTCCAACTTCTTGAGCTTGGAGTCGCATTGTACTCGCTCCAGCTGTAACTTCTGTCTGGCAGCTTCTTCTTCTTCCAGCTGTTCTTCTAGGTCCTGTGGGCGAAAAAAATGGTGTTAGTTAATTTGTTACAGTCAAAAATTTTCTTTTGCGAATATTATTTGCTTCTGGCACTTTACACTACAGATTAAGACCCAGATTCACCAAAAATACTAAATAAATTTAGTGCCTAAACGTATTTAGAACATCATTGCATCCCTGTCACATTGTTAGAAGGTGACGGAGACAGAGTTTACACATTTAGATTTTAGTGGAAACTGGGCATTATAGTATGACAATGGTCAGATATTTAAAAAATTGTCATATACATGGTGTTCTGATACATCGACGTGTGGAAAAGACATAATAATTATTATATAATCCATAGATATTGCTTAAGCTGCTATAATGTGTATGTTTGTATCTTGACTATTTACTTAACCTTCTTGAATGACATTGCAAGCAAGATAAATAAGATAGTTAAAAGGCATTAAGCCGACAGTGTTGAAAGTTAAGCAGTATTTAGATTTGTCATTAACAGCGCCTTTATCTCGTAATAGCAAGGGTGGTTTTCGCAGAATTTATTTATTATTATTATTTATTAATTTAAATAATATTATTGTACCTTAGTAATTATTGTTTTATTAGTAGTTATTAATATTTATGATTATTGTTCATTTAGTTGAACTGTTATAAGAAATACGCTAGTTGAATGTAGAAAAAAATGGATTAAACATAATTATAAAAGAGGAAATTATATAATAATGTCAGCCTATTATTGTCCCACAGTGGGACAAAGCCTTTTCTCATACTGAGAAGAAACAAACGATCATCATGTTTGGATTCACTATGAAACTCGCAACGTCATGTATTAGAGGCAAATGCTTTAACCACTTCCTAGTGCCAAGTGTGAGTTTTTTCATTCACGTTCGATTGCGAACGCGTTAGAATTTTGTATAAGAAAACGGTATAGCGCCACCTGGTTGTCACTAGGAGAACCCTAATTTCTCATACAAAATTCAAACGCGCTCGCAATGAGTCGAAGCAACTCACACTCAGCACCCCTATCTCTTCCACTAACCATCTTGGAATTATTGTTTAATGGTGTCTACCTAATTATAATGGTAAAATACTCAAAAATCTTATCTCACCTGTATATTAAGCTGCAGCCTCTTCTTCTCCTGCTGCAGAGCGTTGCACCGCTCCTCTTCCTCCTCGATCCTGCCCTCCAGGTCGTGGAGGAGCTCCTCCAACTCCTGCTTCCTAGCAGCGGCGCGGGCACGGCTCTCTTCAGCCTCCGCACATAACTCTAGTTCAGCCTGGAAATAAAAAATAAAATTTACCGAGATATTGTTTACAACATAAATCCTGAGTGAATATCAAAATAAATTTCGGACAAAATTATTTTGGTTTAGGCTAATTTTTAACCCCCGACTCAAAAACAGGGGTGTTGTAAGTTTGACGTGTCCGTGTGTCTGTCTGTGGCACCGTAGCTCTTAAACAGGTGAACCGATTTGAATGCGTTTTTTTTTTATTTGAAAGCAGGTTTCTTTGCGATGGTTCTCAGATATGTTTTATCAAAATCGGTTCAACCATTTCAAGGTTATCAGCTCTTTATTCTTCTGCCGGGGGTTACTTAAAAAAAAATGTATTACTTGTTGGTGCTGCAAATATTTTATAAGAATGTCCGTTTGGTTGCCCTCGTATTGTATTACAGCGCAAAATTATTAAGAGACCAACCTGCAGTTGCTCAGCCAGCTGCGTCTTCTCGGCGTTGGCCTGCTGGTATTTGAGCTCGTACTCCTGGCAGCGCTTCACCTGCGTGTCGAGCCGGTCGCGAATCTGGCGCAGCTCGTCCTCCTTTTGCGTCAGCTTCTCTTCTTGCTTCGTCACCTCCAGAAGAGGTTTTACCTGCAAATGCGGTTAGGAACATTCGTGACGTCACAGTACATGCGTGGCACTTACCTAGTCAAACTGTACAGTTTTATGGTTTTATATTACTCGTTGCTTTAGTTGCCTGTTGGAAAATAAAATGTAAACAAATACGAACGTAATAAAAAGAATATATTTCTACATACATACGAAGAAGAAAGGAAAGAACCCCTCACACTTGAACTGGCTGGAAAATTTGGTTAGCTGCGTTCACGCTAGGGCGCGCTAAATGAGATTTTATAGAAACAGCGAACTGCTAAAGCTATAAAACATCACCCGCACGCCCTCGCATAAACGGAGCTTTGAAATAAAAGTAAAAATAATCACTGAAAAAAAAAGAACTTTCTGTATAAGTAATAGCAGATTTATAAAGGTAAGCATTGAATAATATGGGAGCAAAGTATGTAAGTACACTGGGTATTTCTTAAGGTCATCGCTAACTATTACAGCACCACTTGAAATCGCCAACACCAGTCGGAGTCGCCACGAATATTCCAACCGTTAATCGCCAGCGTGTTTGTATGAAAAATATATCTTAACGCACTAGTCTTAAAGCCCTAACTTGAATGGCAAATTGTTTCCTGCATCTGAGTCGTGCTGTTATAGTGAGCGATGTTCTTTAGAGTGCGTTTACGGGCGTGTAGCGGGTGGTGAGATGATGTATAGAAAAGTCAAGATTTCTATACAAAACCTCACCCTACGTTGTACGCCATATCGCGTGAACGTAGCCTAAGTTCGCAAAGCGGAGACGAACGGAGAGTAGACAAAATGTATTGAAATAGACTAGTCAGATGTTTTCGTTAAAAGATCTGATTAATCTATTCCAGCACTTCTTGTTTATCTCTCAGCGCGTCTTCGCTTCAGCCTCTGGTTTCTGAAAGTTTAATGAATTTAAATGTTCTGTCCAATTCATTAAAATTTCATAATTTAGGAGAAAGCGTTAAGGAAGTGTGGGGAAAAGGAAAAAATACTAGTTGATTGTCCAATCGCGGACACTAGGTCTGAACTATCCGAGTCCGAGTTTGAATAAAACATACTTATTATGCCAGAAGGAGGCCAGTGTATAGCATTCCTAGTTAACAACAGCGAACTCAAAACAATATAGATGCGTGAACAGTGGCCATTTGTATAAAATTCATAATGGCTGGAATGTTTCTATAACAAAACATCTAGTGCGTTATGTAACATGTTGGTTCACGAAGGTTGATGCAGCACACAATGTTACCATTATTATGGAATACTGTTTTATACTGAGTTGAATATTTGCATGTTATTTGAAATCAGTACTAGTAACATCTTCCGAATGCTTTTATTCGTAATGAGAAGGTTTTGTCGGGAGAAATGTATTATGTAAGTTGGTTATAGGTATTTTGTAGATGGATAGAAGATCATACATTTATAATATGATAGCATAGATAGATAATATTAAAATGTAATGTAAAATATTATCAAAGTTTCAAACATGAAGAGTAAGCCTATCTTGCAAAGGATGAGTTTTCGAGACGAGCCTGCAAGGCGAAAGCAAAAACCATGCAAAATAGAGAAAAAGAGTCAAGGACTCGATTTTGGATACAACAAGAAATGCAGTTTATTTTTTGATAACAAATCTTGGCCCAACCAAAAGTGGAATCCAAATTCTTCTCCTCTCTATTGGGCATATTTTCGAATTCCGTCTTGCAGTTCCATCTCACAAGACTCACCCTGAACATTACGACATGGCATGAAGTACCGCAGTGAACTTACCTTGATATATAACCTCCACCACTGCCAATTCCTCAACTTGAGGTACGCAGCGCAATTCCTCTGTATGATCCTGATAGCATTCAGCTGTTGCAGTCTCTTCTGATAGTTTCTCCTAGCAAGGTAGCCTCGGCAGAACGCTTGGAAGTTGACTATCAAGTCAGTGATCTTGTAGTCCCGTTCCTCCTCAAGATGTGCCAGTACACCAGCCCGGAAGAAGATCTTGGACTGACCGACGCGGTAAAGATTGTGATCTAACTCTAGAGCCTCGATCATCTGCTCACAAGCCTTCTTTCCATCCATGAATCCTTTCGGTATGATATTTGGAGTCAGCAGCTCATAACGCTGTCTGAACTCCTGGAAGGGAATACGGTTGGGGAAACCTTGTCTGCAGATCCTGATACCTTCGAGCACACCGTTGCAACGTAACTGGTCGAGTACTAGAGGCGCTTCGATCTTTCCAGCCTTCTTCTCATGGTTGGGAATGATACACCTTACGAAGTTCGGGTTTGTATTCCTGAGCGTTGCCATCAGTTTGGTCAGCTGTTCCTTGTATAATTGAGAGACTGTTCTGAACATGCCCTTGCGGGTTCTTGCGCCGAATTGCGTGTCGGTCATGGCCTGCTGCGCCATGCCTACTATTTCTGCGTCCTTCCAGATGTGACAAACGAACGGATCCTGTGACGACTGAAGGAGCTGGACGACGTTTTCGTTGAGAGGATCCATGTTCTTCATTAACCATTTTTCTGCGGAATAGTCTACTTTGCCGGCATAGTGGATGATTGCGAAGTCGGCAACACCACGGAAGTCAGTCTTCATAAACTTGGGATGGACGGAGTGAGCCGACACCAGCTTTTCAACGAATGTCTTATCAGTAGCTTTAGGGAACCAGCACTCCTCGTCCAACAAGGCCATTATACCCATAGGTTTGTCGATCAAATCAATAGTGGGTTGTAAATCGAGACCGAAATCAATGAACTTCCATTCGATACCTTCGCGCTGGTACTCTTCCTGTTCTAGGATGAACATCGTGTGGTTGAAGAGTTGCTGAAGTTTCTCATTCGTGTAGTTAATGCAGAGCTGTTCAAAGGAGTTGAGTTCGAAGATTTCAAAACCGGCCATATCGAGGATGCCGATGAAGGATGCTCCTTGTCTCTTGGTCCTGTCGAGGGAGCGGTTGATTCTGTTGACGAGCCATCTGAACAAGCGCTCGTAGCAAGCCTTGCCGATGGCCTCCACGGAGAACTCCACCTGCTCTTTGGTCTGTGCTTTCGTGACGAAGTCGCGACCTACTTTGATTCTGGGCTTGAGGAAGGCCTTTGTCATCTCTGTGACTGAGAGACCTGGAACACAAAGACGGTACATTAGATTAACAATCCCAATACCAGCATTACATAACATGATAAAAGTAACGTACCAAGTAAATGCGCGATCTTCTGCGCGACCGTGTTATCAGGTAACGTGGCTTGGTCAGAGTTCCTCTCCTGCTTGAACTGCATGGAGCCGAACAAGAGCACCGCGGACACTATCCTGAAGATCGAGTTGAAGTCTTCGTTGTTCATGCCCATAATGTTCATGGACTTGATGGTCGCTTGGAACTCGGCAGCGTCATCGATGCCGGGGACGGGTAAGGCAGCGTTTGACAAGAATGGGTAACTCTTAGGGTCCTCTAGAATGTATTCAGCTCTCTGCTGCGTCGTCGCACCGGCTAGTAACTGGTAGAATATGTGGAATGTCCTTTCGTCTTTCGCTTGTCTGATCGCTCTTGATTTCTCGAGTAAGTACGTTTCGATGTTCGCGCCTGCTATGAAACCTGACGCGTCGAAGTTTATTCTTATGAATTTACCCTGGAATTAGAAATAATACCCTATAGAATCCATTCAGCCAGCCTTTTATATATCTTAAATGGCTGAGGAATTGGGAGTGTACTTACAAATCTAGAAGAGTTGTCGTTTTTAACAGTCTTGGCGTTACCGAAGGCTTCTAAAATAGGGTTAGCTTGTAACAGCTGTTGTTCCAGTTCGCCCTATAAGAGAAATTTTTGTTATTAATCAGATTCAGTACATAATACTGTCGTCCATGCCGATGAGGTCACGGGGTGATGTAGGTGATGAAAACAAGCTATTAGTAATATTCACTTCGGACGGGAAGAAAGTAACTTCAAAACAATACAAAATAGCATTTACATTAGCACTAAGGTTTAATGTGAAAGTAATTAGAGTATGGAACATTGTAAATATGAGTTGTCCCAATCTTTATGTTATTGTGCACAACAAAAATATTCAAGCATTCATTTTATGAAGTTAATAAACTAAGGTTTTAGCGTTCCATTACCTCGAATGTAGGTCCGTTTGTCTACGTAGGAGTTAGCAGCGTGAAATGAAACGTTACAGGTTAATGATACTGGGTTAGTAGGTTTACAACAAATTAGCAACGTTACAACATTTATTATATCTGAAAACATACCTCTTTATTTTATTGTGTGGGTGCAACGTGTTGCATATTATGCTACAGTGCAAGTTGCGAGATAAGTTCGTTGCATCAATATACCTACTCATCCTATTGTGTGGGTGTAACGAGTTGCAGGTCATGTTACAGTGCATGTTGCAGCAACACAAAAGTTGCAATGAACGAGAATGTTCAAACTTTGTTAATGGACATGCAACATGTTACACAACACACCTTCACTGTAGGTAAAACATACGAGTGATATTCTATAGAACTTATTTACGACACGCAATAAAGAGGTATATTTACGATTCTCTATGAAAATTATCCATTGTAATGCAAGTTAATGGCAAAGTTATGAACACACAGTTAGCATATGACGTAAGCAAAGCTTATTTAAAAGGGTGTGTGGGTTGAAGGTCTATTCTAAAAGTGACATCTGGAATTCTAAACAAAAGTTGTTAAAATGTTAGCTAAGTGCATTCTAAATTGAAAGAAGGTGATTTGTTATTGGAATTATGAAAATATGGAATAAAAATTCCTGGAAACTAAACAATACATAAAAGTATATAAAAGTTTTAAAAGAGGAATGTAGAAGAATAAAACTGTATTTTGACCTAATGTGATAAATAATATGATAACTTTAATTAAGACCAAAAAAAAGTACGCCCTTCACATTTTTTTCTCAAAATTTTTTTACTAGACCCTTATAGTAGTAGACCCTGGATATAATATGTGGCTTCTTATTCCGTGCACATCACCTCCAAAATAAATAAGAATACATAAATATTAATAAAGGCAAGTATAATACAGGGTAACCATGCAAGCAAGCTTAATTTGTTCAATCTTAGGACGAAGGCATAGGGAGCATTTTTAAACAGCCAATAAAAATACTGGAATATGCTTTCACCATGAAAAAAGAATACTGATGATATAAAAACCATTTGTCATGCTTAATTCATGCTAACCGCTGGATAAAGCACCCAAACCCGGAAAAAAGTGGTAGATTATTCTCTAAAAAAGTAATTATATCTTCAAAATTTATAATTACGGTTAAAATACTTTTAAGCATTTGGAGCATTTTTTTTTTTTTTTTCAATGTAATTTAGCTTTTATTTTCTTATTCTCGCTACAATGATTAACATCAAAAATATATAAGAATAATATACCACACCCCAAATGATACCCCCAATTCGGCAGGCGATTAGTCGATTTAACTTTTTTTTTATAATTTTTCCTTGACTTACTATAATTAACTGTGGTGTCGGTCCCTGTTGTTGTCGTATCGATTGCCAGGTTCACGGAGAAGAGGGAAAATAAAAAAAATATACATCAGTGTGTTGTAGAAGATATAGATTTGTTCATATATTGGGGTGTTGCCAGAAAAAAAATCCTCTTTTCCCGTATTTTACAAAAAAAAAATAGTTTTTTTTTCTAGCAACATGTATACATGGATAGTATACAACCGTGTGCTGTACACAATAACACATGCCACCTCCATTCCATGCAGGTGTCAAAGTGGTACTTAATAGTAAAAGGTAAGTCATAATAGCGTACAGTGAACCACACAAGTTACGCATTTTATACATACGCAGCCAAAGATCTAGGTACGAAACTTTTGTTTTATATTGTAACATAGACAGAACATGATGCTAAGTAATACAACCATACAATTAGCATCAATTAGCTAAGTAATCGTTATCTAGCAAAAACACTCAACTTCGTGACCTAGATAATGCATTAAAAATACTATTTCGCAATTACAGAATGTATTTCTTGTAACGAGCTATACATATTGAAGAGAAAGTGCTTACTTGTAACATTTTATTCTAGCTATTTGTACAGTAAAACGTAAAGAGGCTAGCCAGATAACGAGAAACTGGTTCCATTCCTCACCCGAACGCGATAGTCGAACCAGTAGACATGTGAACGCTTTACAATAATAGAACATGTTAGTTAGTTTACAAAATAAAGAAACATATTATTGAAACTGAACAAAACACATTTTGCTAAACGCCGAAAAATATTCTTAAAATCCTAAATATTCTTAAAATCCTCTGACATTAATTGGTCGGAAGTCGGATGACTTCGTCAATTAACATCACATAATTTATTTAAAGTTTCTAAGGACTTCATAATTTCCAAATCTATACTAATATAATAACGCTGAAGAGATTTTCTTGTTAGTTCAAACCACGCTATATTCTAAAACTTCCAGTTGGATTTAAATAACATGAACTACGACTCACGGGAGCGGAGCAGTAACCGAACACGTAACCGAAACCACGAGGTACAGCTAGTAAAATATATTCAACATTCCCTTCGTGTATACTTAACTTTGGTACGCCTACAATTTCCCCCATTAACGTAGAAATAAAATATGAGTCAAACATCCCCTTACTTACGTTAAAAATGCAGTTCCTACCCAAGTTACCTACTCAATTATTTAAGTAACAGTTAACTCCACGTGTAAAGGATACCACGGTATATAATTACGTAAATAACAGTTACTGCATTACTTAACAAAACATTGTTATTTTACCCGTTACTGGTAAAGCCAATTTAATTTGTATGTTGAAGTTATTTAATGATTTGAGAAAGTGTTTCGAATGGCTACTTAGTAAAAAACAAAACTAAAAAAATAAAAATATGCTAAAGACACGTGAACCTAACAAATAACTAATTTTATTACGGTCATAAACTAGTGAATCTCTGCCTAAATTATGTTTGAATCATATTGTTTTTAATCACAAACAATAAACGAGAATCTAAATCAGACGCGGCTTTAATTGCTGACGAGCATTTAATTTCATTTTAGTGTAAATTTTTTCATCGTCGCATACGGAGAAATAAACATGGCGGTTTGACAGCTATTATAGTATAGAAAAAATGACAAACTGTCAAAATTCATCAAATAAAAGTTTTCTATTCCGTCAGCCCTTAGTTTTTCACTTTATTCTTTATCTTAGCTTTAATATCAGACTAGACTTCTATATATTCCATCATAAAACGAAGAATCTCTCTAGGCTTTATTAAAAATGTTTCAGTTTCAATCAATTGTTCACGTATAATCCAAACTATTCTAATCTACGCTACTACACTACGCTCCACTAGTATCAGTAAATTATCTTACCGCGCCAGATCCCTTGGGTTTGGAAGCGGCGACGTACGCGAGGTACTGTATCACCTTCTTGGTGTTCTCTGTCTTACCAGCACCTGACTCTCCCGTGCAAAGGATTGACTGGTCCTCTCGATCTGAAAGTGAAGATGGAATATCGTTAATAGATGTTTTAGTTTTCGTTGGTGAGATTCCAAGTGGATGCTCCAATGAACAAATACACGCATGGATTGAGTTTACTCCCAGGTATATATTATAATTTAAAGAAGCCAAGAAGAAATGCCAGATGCTTGTCTTTCTAAAGTAGCTGTTTTGTAGTTTGAGTTGAGTTGAGTTTGAGTTGAGTGCGCCCATACGGGCAACTCAATACTAGTATTGAGTTGCCCGTATGGGCGCACTATATCGTCATAAAAACTACAAAACAGCTACTTTAGAAAGACAAGCATCTGGCATTTCTTCTTGGCTTGTTTAAATTATAATATATACCTGGGAGTAAACTCAATCTTGAAATAGTTAACCAAACCTGGTTTGGTTAACTATTTCAAGACTGTACAGAAATCGCCAGCAAAAACGCAATTTTAGATTCCCATGTAAAAGCACCATAGGAACGCTTCGCCGCCATTTTTCCGATACTTGGAAATAGGTTGCTAAGAAATGCTATTGATGAAAGATTATGCAACGACAGCTACGAGATGCAGTATTCATAATCGAAGACATGTACTTACATAAAAAAAACCTTCCTTGACATCCACAGGAAAATAAATATTCAATTGTTTATTAAGAAATAGAAATATTAACAATTGAACATTTGTTTTCCAACATGACTACAGTTATGTACCCGTAATGCTGAGTATGGCCATGTGTTGATGATATTTCAGATAAGAAACGTATTTCATCTGCGACAACTTGTGTGCTGCTGATAGCATCAAGGTGGAGACAAACTATGGGAACAGGGAGGAAGGTGCTAAGTTCATTTAGATTGCTATTGTAGTTTAAGATGAGATATGATTTGTAGAGCAAGAAACACAAACAATAACGTGAAAAATCTTGAGACATTTTGTTGTAATCTATTCAAATCTTTCGGGTACCAAAGATTTATTAGTCACAGAAGCGGAATATTAGATTTGTAGATAAGGTGCATTTTTGCATGTACTTTTCTTCCAAAACACAAAAAGCCCAGGTTTTCATTAAAAAAATGCGAAACATGTGGTAAGTATGCACATATTGCAGACGGCTTTAATCTGCCCACATAATAGAAATAGCCGGGAGGCTTAAAAGCTGTGGTTTTCAGGACGACCCCTTATTATAATGAATACATTTTGAAGTAGGAGAGGGCGGAATACTGGCGAGTGGCGTGCTGTTGATGTTGCCGTGAATATATAATGAAAAACATGTGACCTGTGGGTGTATCTGCATTTTATCTAAACTAATAATACGAGTATAAAAGAATTTTTTTTTTTTGTTTGTGGATATACATAAAAACTACTTAACCGAATTTAATCATTCTTTTACTTACGGAAAGCTACAGAGGCAGTAAGATAGGCAATATTTTATTTCAAAAGGTTCAAAATATATAAATATAAGAACCGTCATCGCGTCATTCAAACGTAAGATATTTACAGTGCTGTGCTGGAATGAAGATATTTACAGTCGGTTGTCAACATTATCTGACCCACCCTAAACACAAACGAAATTGGACCCTCTGCCTATGAAAATAAGGTTTATTCAATTTATATGAGCTTATCAGTCAAGTGGTCGAGGACTCAATTAACAAATAGAATAATAATACACACACGCAAATTTGATCTTTATCACGTCAGCATTAGGTTAAATATTATAACAACTTGTTAATAATATAATTAGTGTAATAGCTTATTTTAATAATTTCGGTCAAGTTATTCTGGTCTCGTGGTCTGTGTATAAGACTGAGAATGACAAGTTGCGAGATCAAATCCTGCGACGAAGATTAGAGGTATTCCTCGTAGCGCTCCCGTTTTGATGCGCGCCCATCTAAGCGCTACTGTTTTGTTCCTCGAAGCGCTCCTAAAAGGAGCGCTTCGAGGAAGGATTAAAAATATTAAAATTTATTTCCTCGTAGCGCTCCCATGATTAACTTTCGGATAGAGATGGGACTATACTAACTGAAATTATCGATAATAAGTAGGTAATAAGTAGAACACATTGTTATAATATACAACTAGCGGCCCGTCCCGGCTTCGCACGGGTTTGGTATTTTTGTTTTTTTGTTTTATTGTAAATCCTTTAGTCCACCAAATAGATGAATACTGTCTTATAATCTGCCGACATAACCTATTATATGTTTCCCATAAATCAAAAAGATATTATTCTCTCAATTACGATTTTTTTTTTTTTTTTTTTTAGAATAGAACGTTACCCCACACCAGGATTATCTCCTGTATCGTGGGTGGTTACAAACATATAATCTCACATACACAAACAGCCAGCCACCCGGAATGAGTATCGGTAGGTTATACAAATATTGGTTCCGTGCGGGAATCGAACCCGCGATACGCAGCACAGCAGTCGATTGCTCCGCCACTGCGCCAACTTAATGATTTAAGGATTTACAATAAAACAAAAAAAAAAAAAATACCAAACCCGTGCGAAGCCGGGACGGGCCGCTAGTTGTATATTATAACAATGTGTTCTACTTATTACCTACTTATTATCGATAATTTCAGTTAGTATAGTCCCATCTCTATCCGAAAGTTAATCATGGGAGCGCTACGAGGAAATACATTTTAATATTTTTAATCCTTCCTCGAAGCGCTCCTTTTAGGAGCGCTTCGAGGAACAAAACAGTAGCGCTTAGATGGGCGCGCTTCAAAACGGGAGCGCTACGAGGAATACCTCGAAGATTATTGTTTTGCTTACAATTTAGATTTTTTTCTAAAAGTATTTCTTGTATTATTGTAAAGAACTCTATAGACGGATAATCTTCAAATATAAAGTTTCTAAAATGGTAATACTTGTAATAAGTGGGTAGTTGAAAAATAAATATTTGTATTCATTGTAAAACTGGTATTCAAATGCTACTGACTAAGGGTATGCAGTGACAACGCGCAAACATATTTTACCTTGCCTTACTAAATTGCAAAAACAACTTCTCTTTACAATTTAATTTTTCTATTTTATAGGTAGTTTTTTTATTATCATGTCTTAATGGAGTGATTAAATAATGAAGGGATAAAATACAAAATAATCTATTTGCACTAGGATAAGGTTGGCTGCTTGTGCTGTGCAAAAATAAACTTTATTCTAGTATACATATGGTTTAAATTCTTTAGTCTTGTGGTCACTAATCGTTGTTTACGTTCGAAATCAAGTTTAACCTAAATATAGCTTCTGCTCAGATGTTTCTTTTTTAATTATTTTATTATACTTTTTTTACATTTCTTTAATGGACAACGTATAGAAATAAAACTAAACAATTGCAAATTTAAAATGTTTATTATAACACTTAGGTAAGATAAAGTAAGTAAATGCTCACATATTTCCAAATTAATATACAATTTATATGAGTATGCCATAATCAAATTTAACCATTTATAAACATTAAAAAAGGCATGTTTATGCTTGAAAGTTTGTTATCGAGAAAATTAATTCATCTGTGAAATGCCTTACAGATTTATAGCTGCCTATGTGTAGTGAATAAACATGTCATTTAAATAGAAAAAATCTATTTATAACAATAACATCACCACGTAATTGGCAACATTTAAATGGTTTAACAATCTATCCATTGAGCATTTACTTACATGGTGTGTTTAAAAATATCCTAGATTAATTAGTAGCGGAGTGATGGTGCACCGTTCCTTGTTACGTTCATCTTTGTTCGATTTAAATGATTTTTTTTCATCAGTGAAGATCACAACATTTTCTTCCCAATTAAAATTCCCAAAAAAAATATTCCTGGGCAAAACGGACCCTTCTTCGCGATGAGCAGGTGTCAATGCTATTTTCTGTGCCGGTTTATAATTCCTTATTCCAGCAGCGTGTAAATGCCTTCTTACTGTTTCCACTGAAATATCGTGTTTTATTGCGGTTACACTAACGGGCAATCGCATTCGGGACTATACTTGATGTTTTTTGCCCCTTGACGAATCCGCTGAATATTTACTTTGTCTCCATAACGTCTTAGCTACAGTCGTATTTCTCTAAAACAAAAAAAAAAACATTTTTGGAACCGTTTATGTAACTTGTAAGGAGTGAATGTAATAGTAAAATAGCCAACTACGCGTTCATTAATCACAATCAATTAAATAAAATAGGTATAAAAAAAACACTTACTGCTATATTAAGACGACGACCAATCTCTCTAATTCCAACATTCTGCTCATGTAAAAATATGATTTTATGTTTGGTATAGTCATTAAGCTGCGACATGATGCTTTTTTACACCAAATTGCATAAAAATACTTAACGAGTTATGCGAAACGATTTACAAATGTGTGTGCGCAGTCACTGCTAATAGGCGTAGTGTAACTTTTGTCACTTAAGTAGACGAATTTATTATCTACCTCACGAAGCAAATATATGTGAACTTAAACTTTTTTAATTTACCCACCTGTTTACAAGATAAGTTATTAGGCGTAAGTCATATTGGTCGTTCTTTAATAATGCAAACAATATTGTAGAAATGAATTCAAATTAAAAAAGAAACTGATAACAGGTGGACTGTTTTCGAACCCACATGTTGTTCCTCGCCAATCCAACATCAAACCGCCAAGCCACAAGAACTTGTTAAGACTCCACGAAATTAAAGATTGGGTTCTAATTATGTAGGGTGACTTAAAAGGTTTTTAACTTTAATGTCAACGAGATAATGATTAAAATAGCTTAACAAAATGATATAATGCCGGTGGCTCCGACAACGTTGGGTGGGTTTATGCGTGTCTGTATTCATCGAGGCTCATATAAATTGAATAAACCTTATTTTCATAGGCAGAGGGTCCAATTTCCTTTGTGTTTAGGGTGGGTCAGATAATGTTGACAACCGACTGTACTTATACCATAGGAAGTTAAATCCGCCTTCCTCTTGCAGGTTTATCCCTTATTTAGTTTTTGCCGATATGAGAGAAGATAATATTCTTTATTTTATGTAATCACTGAAAACCAGCATTGTTCTGTGGTCTCCCATGGCACAACATAATGATGAGTGGTAGCCTGCTTATCACAGTATCGACTTGCACCTGTCTACTCATTCCTCTCCTGTACTCATCTAAGTGGTCTTTATATATGCACGCATTTTTGTCACAAAAAAAAAACGTTATTTCTTCTTTCATTTACCAGATACACGTGTAGATTAGGACCACAAAGTTTGAAATGAATCTAATTCTTTTGTTGCTATCACTTGAATTTACTATGTGAAAAAGGCGTGAAGATAAAATGCATTCTAACGTCGTTGATAAGAAACAACCAGCTGGAGTTATTACGTACGTAGATTTCTATACAAAATGTGTTCAATCTTTAGATAAACGTATGTGAGGGCTAGTGGATTTATGTGAAGTGTTTTATATCAAAACTCCTTAAGAAACCGAGCCAAAAGAAATATAAGGGCCTTATCACACTTGCGAATTGCAAGCGTGTTTTCTATACAAATATCTGACGCGGCGAATTCGCTGCGTGATCGCCTTCATACAAAATACGCTCGCGAACCGCTAGTGTGATAAGGCCCTAAGAGTTGAGCTTCAGGTGTTAGCTTAGTATGGAATAGACTTTTGTTTCCATAAATTCCCTAAGATTGTGCTTATTTTTTTTCTCGAAATCGATTATATTTAGATTTCGTAGCAGAGAACCAGGTTTTGTGGCCCAACTTGAGAGATACCAATGTCCATCTGAGGACCGCAATACGCTGTATTGAGCCTCTACCTCCAATTTCAGACATTCAAATTCTATTCTAGATTATTATTTTATAAATATACAACCTACTAACTCCTAAAATAGAATATCTATTACATTTTCAAAGCTACTATCCTGTACTTATCAAAACAAATAGGCAGTGGAACCGTTGTGTTACACAAATAATTTTCCTTCCTGCACCAATACTTCCTGCAATGGATTTGCATTGTATTGTGTGGTTAGACTCTGTCGCCGTGTCGCAGTTAGCAGTTACGAAACGTACACTGTGACGTGGGCGTCGCCTGTTACCTGCACACCAGGGATCATTAGTGCTGGTGTGTCGTAGTGATGGGACATATGAGGGACAACGACAAGTCATACATACTCGTACATATTTCAGGGACTAAACTTCCAGGCATTTTAAAAATAGTCAATCAGATCAGGCCAATTCTATTTTATTTTATTTTTAAGATGGGGTTTGGGTTATCATCTGATGACTTCTTCTGTCCTGGGCGGAGCGGAAGGGAGTGTCAGACTCTTACTGACTAAAACCCATCCGTATTCCTCCTAATGCCCTTTGAGTTCCAGTGTTGCGGTAACTGTTCCGAACCAACTCAGCAACCCTAGCAGGCACTGGCCCTAGTGGGCCTGATTCTAATAATTACAAACGTCCAAAACGTAGCCGCAATCATATCTCAGCGACATTAAAAGTAAAAAATGTAGATAAATTACAAGTATTTTTCTGCGCTCGTTCCTTCAAGTTATTAGCACCTATTGCACCTATTGAAAATGGGTCAACAGTACACTGCTCCTTTGTAATAATTTCCACACTAATCATCTACCTAGCTTTTTCCCAACTATGTTGGGGTCGGCTTCCAGTCGGACCGGATGCAGCTGAATATCAGTATTTTACATGGAGCGACTGCCTATCTGACCTCCACAACCCAGTAATGGGTAATACGATACTCTTGGTAAGACTGGTTGTCAGACTTTCGGGCTTCTGACTAACAGTAACGACTGTCAAAGATCTACAAATGACAGCCGGGACCAACGGCTTTACGTGCTTTCCGAGGCACGGAGGAAACTCGCTATAGTAAATTGTCACCCATCAAAGTCAAAGTCAAAGTCAAATCATTTATTTCAATTAGGCCCTTAAAAGGCACTTTTGAACGTCATTACATAAAAAAAAAAACATTAATATTGAATCTAGTTGCCCATTCCAAAAGGTAGTTTCGTATGGAGAAGAACGGGCAAGAAACTCCATACATACTCTTTTAAAAAACAATGTATTACAATAAGTTGTATAGTTACATTCATTACATAAGAAAAAAAATATAAATGTCAAAACGATCAATCAATAAAATAAAAAAATAAAAGTCACTCAAAGTACTACAATACGTACTCAGTGCTACAAATTAGAAATGAAAGCTAAATTAATCATATCATTTAACGCCAATATTGTGATCGTAGATGATTACTTCTAACATTTCAAAGACAACGAATCAGTGTGTGAGTCAAACTCAAAAGTAGAATTAATGTCGAGGAGAAAAACAATTATTGGTCAAAACAAATTAGTTTTATGATTAAATAAGCAACCAGTTGATTTTGTCAAGACTTAAAACTGTCCTAAGGAGCAAGACCAGCATGTTTCCAAGCATTATTATCTTGAATATAATCCTCTAACTTGTAGTATGCTTGTTTACAAAGTGTGCTTTTAATACAATTTTTAAATTTTCTTTCATTTAATTTTAATATATCATTAGGTATTTTATTGTAACATTTAACACAGTACCCCATGAAAGATGTGTGTACTTTGGACAATCTAAAAAATGGTTGAGCTAATTTGTCTTTATTTCTAGTGTTAAAATTATGTCTATCACTTATTTTATCAAAAAGATGTAAATTTTTTCTTACATACATAATATTTTCATAAATGTATTGACAAGGCACTGTCATAACATTAATCTTTTTAAATAGTTCCCTAAGAGATTCGCAGCGACGGAGATTATAAATGGCTCTGACAGCTCTCTTTTGCAAAATAAATATGGATTCAATGTCAGCAGCCCGACCCCACAGTAGAATGCCATACGACATAATGCTGTGAAAGTAGCTAAAATAGACCAGACGCGCAGTATCGACATCTGTTAACTGTCTAATCTTCCTAACAGCAAAAGCTGCTGAGCTTAGCCGCCCTGCAAGAGATGTTATATGTGGTCCCCATTGTAATTTTTCATCTAGCGTGATTCCTAAGAAAACCGTTTTGTTAACAAAAGCCAGTTTTTCGCCATTCAGTATGAGGTCACATGCGGTATTTTTAACATTTGGTAAAGAAAATCTAATACATTTGGTTTTCTTTTCATTTAGTACCAAATTGTTTACCGTGAACCAATTTTGAACCTGAAGAATAGAGTTATTAACGTCGTGAAGAGTTCTAGAACGTCTGTCTATCTTAAAAATTAATGACGTATCATCTGCAAATAATACCATATTAGGTTGTGTTTGCAGTAATTGTGGCAAATCATTTATATATGCTAAAAAGAGAAATGGACCCAAAATCGAACCTTGAGGAACGCCCATTGTCATTTCAGACCCCAATGAGTTCACGCCGTTCACCTGAACTTTTACCTGTCTGTTTTTCAAGTATGATCTTATTAAATCAAGAGATGTGTTTCTAATCCCATAGTGCTCCAGTTTCAATAATAGTGTCTCATGGTCCACACAATCGAACGCTTTGGAGAGGTCGCAAAAGATTCCAATGGCATCTTGTGCTTCCTCCCAGGCATTAAAAATGTTTTTCATCAAGGAGACACCGGCGTCAGTTGTACAACGCCCTTTGGTGAAACCGTACTGTTGGTCATGAAAGATGGAATTTTTATTAAAGTGACGTAACATTTGATTGAGTAATAACTTTTCAAACACCTTACTGAGAACTGGCAGTATTGAAACAGGTCTATAGTTGTTAAGTTCCTTACTTTCACCGGATTTGAATAATGGAACTACTTTACTGTGTTTCATGAGATCCGGAAAGACTCCCTGATCCACGCTTATATTAAAAATGAAAGCTAAATAAGGCGCAATAGTTTCTATTATAGATGTACAGACTTTTACCGACATTCCCCAAAGATCTTCTGTTGATTTCATTTTAAGATCTTTAAAAGTTTTAATAACAGCCTGGGGATTCGTATGTTGAAATCTAAACTCCAAGGGGCATGCCTTTACATTATTTCTAAGGAGGGCAACGGAAAGTGCAGGTGATGAATTTAATGATTCCGTTGTGACTAGGGGAATATTAACAAAAAAGTTTTCAAATGCCTGAGCTACTTCTACATCAGAGTTCACAACCCCATGTGAAGTCTCCAAACTAAATTTATTATTACGCTGTTTCTTCCTACCTGTTTCATTATTTATTATTTGCCAGGTAGTCTTAATCTTATCATCAGATGATTTTATTTTATTAGTAATATAAAGAGATTTAGCTACTTTACATACACTTTTGAAAGTTTTCGAGTATTTTGCAACATACTGATGAAAGCTTGTATTAATTGAATGTTGCTTTAGACCATATAGTTCAAATAATTTCCCCCTACTTTTACGAATGCCAGGAGTCGCCCAATCACTGAATAAAAACTTTGGATAAATATTTTTAGTCTTAATTGGGAACGTGTTATTAAATTGCGCGTCTAATAGTGAAAAAATCTCGGCATAGAACTCATTTGGGTCACTAATATTATTAAAACTCTGAACACATAATTTACTTTCTAAGGAATCATTAAATTTTTCTAAATTTTTACATGTTATTGGCCTAAACCTTATTTGAATCTTTTGTACAGGTATGTAGGCGCAAAACGTTATCATTTGTCCACTGTGGTCAGATGGCAGCTTATTTACAATTTCTTTATGTGAGTAATCACAATTACAAAATATATTATCAATACAAGTGGCAGAAGAAGCTGTCACTCTACTTGGTTCTATAAACACATTTGACAAATTAAATGACCTAAACAGGCTCAATAATCTAATACTAATAGAGTTATTTTCTAACAAGTTTATATTAAAATCGCCACATATGATGATTGATTTACTGGAGGAACTAACTTTTTTCAACACATCTTCCATCACAGAATCAAACACAGATAGATTCTGGTAACTTGGAGGTCTGTATACACATACTATAACATGCCTATCAAGCTCAACACAGGACAATTCAATGGTGTGTTCAACTGATAATCCGATGATATCTTTTCTTTCTTTAGAATTAATTGAATTTTTAATTAATATTAATGATCCGCCATGTATCATTCGTTTTCGGCTGAAATGGCTAGCTACACAATAATTTTCATAATTTATAGACATTACTTGATGTTCATTTAGCCAATGTTCAGTTAAGCAAATAATGTCAAACTTAGTTTGTTCTAAAAACAATTCTATTTCTAATAATTTGGAAAAACAACCTTGAATATTTTGATTAAGTAATTTTAAAGTTTGTTGCTTCCCCTTTGGTTTTTTATCTAATAAATGTAAATTGCCAGAAGCTATCCTTGTATTATTCAATAATAACAATTGGTTATCTAAACTTGAAACTTCTGACTGGATAACTTCTGTTGTCTCGAAAGCTAGTTTAAACAATAATTATCCGGAGTGGCCTCCATGGCCACAATTGATGTATCTGAAGTCCCTTCATGAGTTTCAGCAGAAAGAGTATACCCTAACTGGCTGGTAGTGGCCTCCAAGGTTGTTGGTATTATAGGTGGACCCTCCTTCGTACTACATGAGGATTCACAATAGTTAATCACTATGTTGTTAGTGCAACTAGACAACACAGGTTCGTCACTTATCCTACAGTTTGTTATATTAACTATAACATTATTTAAATTATATGCTATCAACATAGCAATCATGTGTCTACATTCTCCCGACAGAGATAAACTTCTCTGAGTCAATTTAAAACCACTAATAAATTTATTAGTGTCAAAAAATAATAATTTGTCACTATGACAACATGTCAACATATGCATGGTATTATTCAATTTTAAAATATAATTATTTTCCTCAGCCGACATAGTCTGGGAATAGGGAAAAGCACACAACATTAGCTTTCCTATATTTAACGTTAATAAGGTGTTCACACCATCCACTATGTCTTTTTTGGTAACATCAGTACTATTGCCAACAAGTAGAACCATTGTAGAATAATGGTCTATGTTTGAGTTAATTACTCTTTTAATTATTTGATTATAATGTATATTGTGGTAACTATGGTTGGTAAAGCTATGGCTAAGGTAATTATGTAATATTTTTCCAAAGCCAGATCCTAGTTCATCACAAAATAAAATAGTTTTTTGAATATCCTGTGCATTAACACAGGTCTCTGCTGGAAGAGCCAACACCGGAGGAGACATGTCAGGCTGAGGCTGAGGAGCCGGTGCTTGGTTAGCACAACTGCATGAGACAGTATTAGTCAAAGACTCACACCTCTCAGCATTGAACTTCACCAAGTCCAGTAACTCCCCAGCCTCAAACAAGCGCTCACTCAGTTGTTGTTGTGACAACTCATATTTTTCAAAAATATCCTTCAGCAAATACTCCTTGTACAATAAATCACTATGGAGCTGCTGAGTATCTGTTTCATATTTATTCAACTCAATATTACAAATGGTTAATTTCTTAGAAAGCATAATGCGTTCTTTTCTAAGGGAAAGATTTAATTTTAAAAGATGTTGTTTTTTAATTACTTTCCGTGACCGTTTAATAAATTTCTTAATTTTAATGTATTTTTTTAATTTGTTATGACTCGTAATTATTGGGTGTATGGGGATGGTGTCATCACCAGTCAAATCTATCGTGACTGTTGACTCACACACTGAGTTTGCCTGACTGCCTACTAACTCCTGGTATAAGTTATTAGTCTTAGCTACTTGTTATTAGTCTTAGCTACTTGCACAGACCAACCTCGGCAAGCGTGGCTTAACCAGGGAGATCGGTCTATGCGGCTGTAATTATTTAGCCACGAGCTCCTCCAATAATTTCCACACTAATGAAGTATCCAATATGGGTACGCTTGTGCAATATAATACGAATATCGACACTAGACTAGCCAAGTGTTTTAGTTAGACAAAGATAATTTACTAGGTCGATATAATTGTTTAGTAATAGCTCTCGATACGAAATAAATTACTCCGCAGCTGTGAAGGGACAAATAAGCTAATAAGAATTTCCCTTATTTAGCTTAGGTGACTTTTGTAAGTGTAAAATGATTAAACTAAGAGTGCTAGTTTAGTAATTTTGCGCTTACAATAGAAATACTGCTTTGGGTTGAATACTAAAATTAATGGCAATAGGCTCGCTCCCTATTACATGGGACCTAAACATTCCGGCGAACTGTGGGTGTACTATATTGGTTTACCTCTGCCTAACCCTTTGGGGAATATAGGCGTAATGTTATGTATGTACAAAAAAAAATATTATAATCAGTATTAACGTACAAAATCATGTGAACCGGGTGAAATAAGTAGCCAAGCCAAAACAAGACTAGACTTAGCAATTGTTAAAAGTAAATACATGTAGTTGAAAAGTGTTTGTTTTTGTTTCTGGGTTTCCTTATCTATCGAAGGTTTCTACACTACTTTTTCGCAGTTTACATATTCTCTTTAATAGTAAAATACATCAAGGTTATTAAATAAATTGAAACTCAAAACCTTACCCTCAATACTTATCGGAGGGGCCACTCAGGGCCGATGCCTGCTGGGGCTGCGGGTTGTTCGAAGGAGATACCGCGCTCACGTAACACAAAAGGCACATAAGGGAACATGGATGGGTTTTGGTCAGTAAAAGTCTGACATAGGGAGTGTCAGACTTTTACTGACCTTCCTAGGGCGGGAGAAGTAATTCGAGGATTTCCCATTCGAAAAAAAAACAAAAATACCCTCGATACTCTTTTAAAAATAGCTTTCTCAAACGGGTATCGATACCGCGGCCCCTCACTAGAGTTCAGAGATAAGGGCCGTTCGTCTAATTGTTCTGTAATGGCGCCGATACGGAATGACTTATGGCACAACTGTCGCATACCACTTTATTTCGTACAAGGCAAGAGGTTATTTATTGCGAGAACCTGTATTTTTCCATTACGGATAGCTGTCTGTCGAAAATTCTAGTTTTAAGTTTTATTTTTAAACGAGCTGATCCGGCAAACATTGTTTTTCCATGTATATTTTGTTTTAGGGGTTTAAAAAATAGATTACGACCGATTCTCAGACCTACCGAATATACATGTAAAATTTCATAAAAATCGGTCTAGCCGTTTCGGAGAAGTATGGCAGCTAACATTGTGACACGAGAATTTTACATCTACACCGATATTATAAAGAGGAAGGGTTTGTATTTTTGGATTTTTGTATGTAACGAATTAACTTAAAAACTACTGGACCGATTTCAACAATATTTTCACCAATATATACAAGGTGTTGATTTGCATCCTCGTCAAATTTTAGGAGCTTGTCATACAAAAAAAAAAGATGTAATCAAATATAATTACTATACCTGGTCAATATTTAATAAATACATGTTTTTTTAGTTGTAACTATCAAATAAGAGTATTCCAGAATACACCTCTTGCAAAAATCAGAATCGCCTAGTTTCGTATGCGGTAGGCAAAATTGTCGCGCGGCTATATCAATGTGTGCATAGCGCCTAAACCCTCTGACAAGATGGCTAGTTCGAATAATAAATTTTAAATCCAATTTATTTTATTATTGATTCGTGTTAAGAATCACGAGCATAGTTACCTCCTTGAATTTGACGAGGATGCAAATCAACACCTTGTATAGCTACATTATTCCTGAGTATCATAGGCTATATAACATCAAGCTACGTTTCACGGGAGCGGAGCAGTAGCCAAAAACGTAACTGAACGCGGGTGAAATAAGCCACTCGGACGAAGTCACAAGCAGTTCGCTAGTATACATATAAGAAGATGTTGACCAGAAGCGTAGCGTAGCTTGGCGGGGCCCCGTATAAACATTGGTTTGGGGGCCCTTAGGAAGGTAAAGATTTCTCACAATAAAAAAAAATTGCATAAAATTAAAAGAAATATTTTTTAAATCATAATTATATACTCGTATCTGTCACTTTTTCCAAAAAAAAAAACAAACTAAATAGGTATATCTACACCCTCCTTACCTTTTTTTCGGCAAACTGATTTATTCAATTATTTATAGAATTATAGCTGATGATGACTTTAGTTTTCTAAAGTTACTGCCTCTATGGATAATAACCGCGATAACCGATGTAGGGTGTTGCCAACTTTTGAACGCACGCTTTGCGCGGGCAAAAAAGAATTGCTTGTTTTGACTTTTGTCATTTGTGAAATAACAAAAAATTTGGGAAGTTTTTATTAATTTTTGCTTACGCACATTGGGGGCCCCCGTAGCCCTGGGGCCCCGTATAATTGATACGGCAGATACGGCGGTAGCTACGCCCCTGATGTTGACTGACCTTGTAACATGGAGCGGTAGGCTGTATCTGTGATGGCGAATACGTGGGGAGGTACTTCATGCCGCTTTATACCCTTATACCTCTCCATGATCTTCTCCGTGTAGATGGGCAGCTTCTTGTAAGGGTTCACCACCACGCAGAAGAGGCCGGAGTATGTCTGTGGATGAAGAGAGAAGAGATGGTTAGAGGTTTCATTATGAAGCAGTTTTTGGAGGCCTACAAAGTAATATCTGTTCCAGTCCCAGATAATTCACCATGCTGCCGAATATGGTTTATTAATATGGTGTTAGCGTGGTAAAGGATACTTGATCAAATAAAATCTAAAGTCGTAATATGCATAGTTTCCCATAAAATGGGAATAAGGCGTTTGGAAAAGTCATTTAGTAAATCTCAAAAGTTATCGGTATTTTCTATCAAAGGCAAGAAATATAGTTATTGAAGTAATATCAAGGGGTCACGCTAATATAACGTTTATTTACTCATAAAGAAGATAATTCCAACACTTAACACAAATATGAATCCCCCTTTTAACCCCCTTCAAACTTAATTTCTCTACACGAAGCTTTGACAATTTATTCAACGCGACCAAAATTTTCGATTTCAAGTAATCCAATACATGAACTTTATTAAAGCATCCCCGAAAAACCTTATTTACATTGCCATAAAGTTCAAACTTCAATTTTCATATTGATAGTTGTCGCTAGAAAACAAATGCAGCTGAACGCACTTGGGTGAAAATGGAATTCGATATGGCTTTTATCAGGATCGTAAACTCAAGAATGTATATGATAGTCTCAATAACGACCCAATAGCTTAACTGGCTATTGGGTCGTTATTGAGACTGTAGTAAACAGCAATCAGGATGCGGTCATCACTTGGACTTTACAAAGTAAATATGTCTGAACTGGTTGGGTGATTGGCAGGATCTTGGGTGGCTTATCAAAGAACCAGAGAGTTTCACAGCTGCCATGGTACCTACCTAAAAAATGCTGACTTGTATGTTAACGCCATTACTAGAAAGTCAATTCTATGCCGCCGCTGCTAGCCGCTGATATGATAATGACAATTAATTGTACTAATTAAAAACGTTCAAAATCTAGTTGCAGTCTGACATCCAATTTAAAACAATGTAGGCAGGCAAATTAGTGACTTTTTTGACAGATTGAGCCAGAGATTAGATTGCGATCGATTCAAAAATTAAAGAGAATTGTCCTCCTGATATTGAAATTTATAGTCGCCGACTACATCGCCGATCTGCATCGGGATTTGCGACAAGACGAAAGATTGCATCAATTAGGTAGAAAAGATGAATCAACTGCCATACTACCTCTTCCCACATAAACATGGAACTACAGTACTAACAAGCCATATCATAACATCCCAGGAAAAAACAAACGAAAACGAAAGTATCCGCATCCGTAGAAATGGCGGCAAGAACAAGAAGTGCGCAAGAGTGAATCACGCGCAGCGCAACAATCGCGAACATCCGCGCATCTGCGCCCGCGCATAAACTATTGTGTTGTTTCTTATAAGAAAATTGGCTTTTGTTATGTTGGACTTTTTGTGTTGTCTCGTGTTACATGGAATGTTGTGTTATGTATATGCGTGTTCTTTTTAGTTCCTTCAATCTTTTTGTCGTATACTTGTCATAATTCATAAACGAGAAGATACTGCCGGTTTGGTGGTAAGCTTGAACCGGATCTAAAACTTATTGATAAACACAGGTTGTATCACACACATCTCATAGCTATTAACTATGCATAATGCCAATCAAACTATGTAACACTGACTAAAAATTATTGCTGGGAAATGACTTCTATTTACTGCAGCACGCAACGTCACTTGCCGCAAAACATTCAATATCTCCGTAACCAGAAGCTTCCCAGGTCCAGAATTTAAAAAAAAGGGCGCAATCGTGGGAAGCATGATATAACTTTCGGTTTCGTTAGTGTCTTTTTACATCCGTTAGTTCAAGATGCTAAGTACAATGTGAACATGCTCCTTCGGAATTGGAAAGATAGTTGCTACAAAGCTTTGCTTATCTTCAAATAAATGGACCTCCACAAGTCTTGATCTTAACTCCATATTTATGTAGAGCGACAGCCAAACCCTTTGCTCTAAATAACATTCTGCAATCAATTAAAATCGTCCTTTGCCCACATTACATTTTAATACTCGAACAGTTGAAATTCCATTCAACATAAACACTCTATACGAGTGGCCAGTTAGAATTCAATCAAGACTTGCCCTGCCTACTATCTGTGCAAATGACTTTAACACTAAAACATTAAGTTATTTAGGTCAAGTAGATAGTACTAGTACTAGCATCTAGTAGGTCTCAGAGCAAACAAGTAATTAGTAACAGAATTATAACTTGATGCTAATTGGCGAGATCGTAAAATTGACGGATTTGATATGGCAATATTGATTCCTAATAATTCCTAAACTTGTTAGGGTTACTAGTTTATGATTCGACGGTTTGGAGTAATTTATTTAGTGACGGAGAAATAACCTTAAATAGAGTATTTATAGAGTTAAATCACTGTCAAAGGTTTACCAGTTTTTGCTCTATGCGCGCGCACATACGAATACCTGGTGATTCAGTTGCGAACATGGGAAAACAGCGGGCGGTTTGCTAGTGTATTATAGTCAAAAGTCAAAGTCAAATCATTTATTCCAATTAGACCATTAAAAGGCACTTTTGAACGTCAATTAATTAAAAATATTGTATCTAGTTACCCATTCCAAAAGGTATTTTTTTGTGTATACAAATCAAAGCAATTTTTTTTTTCAGGTTTAATGCCTACTTCATTGCCCGTCAACTATTTTCGGCACAACCATATCGACGAAACACAACACCGGCAACATCAAAGATACGTTATCAGTTATCACCAAGATAAACTCAGTTATATCAATCAATTTACGACGTGACCCGCGTCGGGGGTACTGCGCAGGACTGTATGTTGTTTGTGTTAACACCTGACCTAGCCGATGATCTATGGATCGATAAGTTACGGCTGATTCTATAAAATATGAGACCACTTCTGAGTAATGTCGCGGTTGGTGTCCGTGTTCTATGAAGGTGTTGTATAGATTTACATTGCTGTGTGCGCTGAATTGTGATTAGTTTGATGGTTTTACTGTTGAAGGGATTAAAGACATGCTTACATGTTTATTTGCAAGAAAATACATTGTTTACAATGAAAGATTTATACCCTAAAAGTCACTGTATTCTGCCTGCAAGCAAGACATATATTTTTGCTCTTAATATATGAATACTGGTTATACATAAATGTTTTGTTTTATCTTTGTGGCTGATGGTAATAGAAAATGCCAGGTCTGTAATCAAATCCGCCGATTTGGAGCAGTTTCATTCAGTTAACTAAAGCCTAGACTAAGCATGAAAATTACGATATATCATCACTCAAAACTAAAATGATAAAACCTGTATTTTGGAATCTATATTAAAATCGCTGAGAGTGCTAACTTCACAGGTCTTTAATAGAACCTTGAGGACCGTAAGACGATAGACAATAAGAACTATAAAGGCAGAGACGATAGACAATAAGGGCAGACGAATGGATTTTGAACGAAATCTATCCAGATTCCAAACTCATTAGTAAACCTACAACGACGCTAATTAAACTTACATTAATGTAAAATGATAATGCAATACATATTTAACAGAAAAGATAAATCCAATTATAATTATTTACTTAATGACTACTGTGTTGTGTTTTGATTAGATTGTTATGTTTTATGGGTAAACTTAGTTATTCTTTGTTTTACCAACGATACCGTTTTGGTCTTTGGATACCAACCTTGAAGGTATCACATACTTACCATATTTTTTTTGTAAGATGTTGAATGAAAACTAATTTCTGCCCGTTATTTCGTCCACGTGGACGTCAAGTACTTTATTGTTACTATATTAGCCTTATCTGTCCCACTCCTGGCCAAAGGCCTACATCCACTGCTTCCATGCTTCACGCTTTCGTGGCTCATCCTAATATTAGTATATATTGTCTGAAAGCCAGAATCAACAGTGGAAACCACCAGAAAAGCGCCGAGGCAATGAAGCTCGACAAGTCCCGTAGAAACGATTCAACTGTCTTGGATCCCACAACGAAATTAATCAGAAAAGATTAGCGGAGAAGTAAAAAACATAATTTCCACTTCCCTCCAAACAGGAACACTATGGCATGTTAAGGCTTTTAAGGAATGACTGCTGATCTCACTTTTATTTGTAAGTCAAGATAACACTAAATTCCTAACTGTTCAACGTAAACGCTTCCATAATCAAGCGGTGTTTAGGTAAACTATTTAAAATATATTAACAGAAGATAACAGGCAAGTTCTAAACAACAGGAAACTTCACAGATAACACTGTACCTGTTCACAAATCTATAATAACGACATTTGTATGCAAAACAATATGCTTTTGATAATAATGAACTGGTGGTATTTTCCTTCGACCCTATTTTTTGTTTGTTTGTAATCGGAAAATAGAAAGTTAATAATGCAAGATATAATTGGTGTTTATGACTTTGTTAGTATTTAAAAACCTACCTTTGTCCACCTTTGACCGACTTAGAGGTTTAATTGAGTTTGTAAAAAAATATATTTAATTATATCATCCTCATACATCTCAGGGTAGGGTTTGGAGATTACTATGTTGAAACTTTTGATATAGTTGTATGATGATGTCATGTTTGGAATTCTGCCTAAAGAATGGTGAAGGTTCTGCCACGGGCATTTGCGGTGACCTCATATAAAAAGGCATTTCGCCCCGGAATTCCTGACGGGATTCCGCGAGTACGATCCAGCTTTAATAGTAGACATCCTGTACCTACTATTAGGATCACAACTAATGCACTATGAGGCAGCTGTTGTTTTGAGCACGTTTTAATCATCATCATATCAGCCGCAGGACGTCCACTGCTGGACATAGGCCTCCCCCATAGATTCCCAAAAGGACTGATCGGAAGTGGCCTGCATCCAGCGTGTTCTTGCGCACGTTTAGCACAGGGTTAAATACGTGATGACCGTGTAGGTTGCACTTTTGTAGATCTGCTGTTTTTTTTTTCATAACCAAAAATTTCGTCACTTGTTGTCTTGGTGGTACTGAACCCATGGCAAAAGTATCCGTTACGATGTCCATTCCACCCCGTATCTTTAGTCAGCTGTGTATATACAATTGTGAGGTGTGTCGCAACCTCTCGTTACGAAGGACCACAAAAACTAATACGACACAGTTTCCACGAGACTGCAGCCTTATTTGGTCGTGTTCAACGATACCCATACAAGGTGTACGCTAATAAATACTTTGGTAATGCACCGAACGCTTTAAAAGTCCGACTGAATGACATTTTACAAGATCTAAGTGACAAAATGACAGCTGGGTAAGCGTGAATGCTCGAGTTTTTTTGGCTGATTTATAGTACGTTTATTATGCAGTTTCCAAGGATCAGTGTAGGAAAAAAGGTAAAGTTGCTTATTCAATAATTAAATAGCGGCGAATGTGTCTTTTGATTTGTTTCTAAATAGAACCGATTTAGAATTTCAAAAGTAATTGGATATATCATAAGGCGAGGAAAAAAAAAACATTAAACTTTGGCCACTATTTGACTCTTATACATAAGACTGAAGACAATTAAGAAACCGTCCAAGTGAAACCCAAAACAACCAACCCAACATTATCCGCCACGACTTGACCCCACATTCTTAATTTGTCGAAAACCGTCGTTACCACTGATGTGTCATCATTAGGAGCGCAACCACCGCGTGCGCACAATGGGAAGGTGAGTTACAACTACAACGTAACGTATGACTCACCACATCGACATTCGGCAAACGAAAATGGCCGCAAATATATTTTATGGACCAGTTTATGAGCACGAACGAGAAATTCTTTTGTATAATGCTAGAATCCGAATATGGAATAAGATTGGCGCGATAACCAAGATCGTTGCAACGGACTTTGTAGATTTAAAATCACATTTCAATCAAAACAACTCTGTAACAAACCAATCTCCGCAAAATAAGTTATTAAAGACAAGGCTAACTGTGATAATTTATAAAAACCACAAACAGTTCGAAGGCTCCACGTAACACGAACTTGCAACCAAGTGCAAAAGGACCAATACCCATCAAATTGAGAAATGAAATCTAAACATATAGCCATAAATAACATTTTTAAACGAGACAATAAATTCATAAAATATATTAGCTGATAACGACCGTTGTTCTAAGAAACGCTTATGACCTTGGAATACCACAAGAGCAAAGTTAATAAGCACCATCAAGGCTGACAGGAGAGTATTTAATGGAAGGCGACACTGGACAAATTGATGATTCCCCACTAATTAATATTAAGCAACCTCGTCTCGAATGCAAAACGAACTCTAAAATGGTTTTAAATTACTGAAGAGGTCTTCGAAATGCAAAGTTGTGCCATCCAGGTCAATTGCCAGGATGCGTTTCGCATGAAGTTAATGGTGAAGGCTTGTACGATACTGAAATAAAGATCGTTGATGATGAGTTGTTGAGTTGATGTGTGCATGCCCATGATGCATTGCAATGTTTGGGACGTTTTCTGAATGGAACCAGTATAAACGAAGTCTCTAGCAACAAAAATACATAAAGCTATACTTGACCGCCTCATAAAAGACTACTATCCAACACAAAACAGAAACAGTACTTGTTGAATCCAATCACAAAAATAAATAATGATACATTTACAATAAATGGGTATTGATCCAATAACGTTATCTCAACGCTCACAATCCTGACTCATGCTCAGAACGATACCCTGAGCCTGCGCATCTGTACAAACGGTAGGCAAGGCCGCGCGAGGCCGCCTTTTAATTAATGCACTGCTAAATACGCTGCTCTTATGTCTCATTAGAATGTAGACACGATTATAGCTTTTACATAACTATCAGGCATGTGATCAGATAAGTAGCATGATACTCCTATATCATTATAATAATATACTCTGCAAATTTTAAATGTAACGGATATTTCGCCATTTGAAAAAAAACAAAATCACACTTTGCATGACCGGACGATAAAACTTAGGGACTTCAAGATCAATGATCTAAATGTGGCAGCCATTAAAGCAGAATATATGAGATATATAATTACACTCATTGCAGTCAGTGTGTTAGAATGCAGGGTAATTATAAATTTTAACGATTAAGTGGGATCCTTTATTGGTATTATGAATGGCATATTGAGATGTTAGGTTATAATTGGTTCGTCTAATCAGCATTCAATCTTGGTTATTAGTCTAGCCTTTTAAATATTATGGTATCTATCGGGCTGCTTAAAATGGAAAACGAATTCTTCAACACAAAGTTTGTAATGAATTATCGGGTAATTTATTTCAGAACTTGTAATTTAAATTGAGGTTTTCGCGAAATTTTAATTAAATTAAATTCTTATCAGTTTTCGGTAACAGTCACATTAAAATTCGCCATAAATTCTACTGCTGCTATCGAATTTTCCACCAATCGACAGTCAACATTAAATATTCCAAAGACGATATAATTAACCAGCGCATTAGTACAGTGACGACGGTAATCCTTATCTAACGCCCACATTACCCCAACCCGCATGGCAAAATCATCCTTACCACCTTCAAATTCTTCAAAATTGTAGTTTACTTTTGCATGTACGTGTGTGACTAAATATGTAAACAGTGCATGAGTCATGACTAACAGACGTGTTATGGTGAAACGTTTGGATCACGTATGTACGTGACTTGAAGGCCTCCTTATATGGTCATTCAAGTGTTTTGATATAAAAGTGGTCTGTAGTTATTATAGGACGTTAAGTGATGGAGTAAATATTGAATTCTGGGTAAAATTAAAGATGAAGGGGGTGCTAATTTTAGCCTGCCAGCTGAGCTTAAATATTTCGGAGGTTTCCGAAAAAGGATTGTTGTATCATTTGTTATGTCTTCAACATTCCTTAGGAGTATTGAGTTATTGAAAAGGTCAGGATCAAGGGATATCAAAGGTCCCGGTGCTGGTTTCACTCTATTATTGACTAAAAGAAAATTATCATATTTAATTCTTTCGTTGCATTCTTACATACATTATTTGACCTGTCTTCTTTAACTTCTTAGATTTCTTCAGCCCGTCTTTCCTCCATCAAAGATTATCCTTTTCCCAGAACTAAACAAGTTAAATCAAATCAAATCAAATCAAATCAAAATGTTTATTTGCTAGAACATGGTACAAAGGATGTTACAGTGCATTTTGTTTCAGCATGTCCTGCTATATATGGCGTGCAAATTTTTTGTCAGATTAAAATTAAATATTTTAAAAATTACATTATCCACATTCTATTGACTGATCTTCTAAATAGTCCTTAATACTATAGTAATTCTTAGTCATCAAAAGTTTAAAAAGCATTTTCTTAAATAATGTCAAAGGTAATTCTTGTAAACTATTTGGTAATTTATTATAGATTATAATGGACATACAATAAACATTTTTCTTAAATAATTTTAATTTTATTTGTGGTAAACGAAGTCTGTCTTTATGCCGTGTTCGGCTATTTGGCCTGTCTTCCAAGGTTTCAAATAAATTGAGGTTTCTTTTTACAAAGATGCATGTTTCAAATATGTATAGACATGGTGTAGAATATTCAGGCGCACGGGTCGAGGGTTCCGAAGAATTAAATAAAAGACGAGCAGAGTCTTCAACCACTTATATTGTTGTTCACAAGCTTCCGATGATTGCTACAGTACGACTGACTTACGACTGACTAATTTTGCCGTGAGGCGGCTATATTTATGACTTTCCTACGTGGGTGCAAGTAGTGCCATGACAAATAAAATAACAAAAGGTGTTTGCACCAATCACGTCACAGTATTTCTCCCATATGTCTCTACGGTGGTGGAAGTAGTGGGTAGGGCGCGACATCATCAACAAATGTTCCACCAATCAAATATGCACATTTTTGTCATTAAATTTACTTATAATCTAGAATCATATATTTACCTTAATTCTAGATGTATCCTAAGTTACATTAATGCTAAAAATAACCTAGGACTAGATAATCAAAACATACATCATTTGATAGCGCAAAAGCATCTATATTTACATGAAAATCAAATATTGTTACAATTATAGATTTAATCTTCCTATTGTACATATTTAAAACTACAGAAAGCCCTCGTGCTCTCTTACAATTCCACCCCCCGCAAGAGGGTTCAACCGATTGCGCTTCCGTCAGTAGGGAGCACGACAACTTTTACTACGGGCCGACGCAGCGTACCCTTTGTAGTTTTGATATCTACAATTCTAACAATACTATCCGCACCTGGATGCACTTTGGCTATAATGCCTTTGGTCCATTCACTACGTGATTTGTTGTCATCGACCACTATCACTACATCGCCCACTTTTACGTTCGGCACTACACTGTTCCACTTTTGTCGTTGCTGGAGCGTAGGCAGGTACTCGCGCAGCCATCGCCTCCAAAAGAGGTCGGCCAGCGCGTTTACTTGGCGCCACATGCGCCGCGAGTCGATGTCGGCGGCATGCTGACGCGTACACGGAGCATCTCCCGCGGCAGTGCCAAGCAGGAGATGGTTCGGTGTCAACACGACGGGTTGCTCAGCATCGTTGCTCACGTAGGCTAGTGGCCGGCTGTTAATTACCAGCTCGGCTTCTGCGAGGAGAGTGAGTAGCACCTCCTCCCGAGGCGCGCGCTCTTTTAAAGTAGAGCGCAGCGCGTTCTTCACGGAGCGCACCAGTCGCTCCCAGCTCCCGCCCATGTGCGGGGCGGCTGGCGAGTTAAAGTGCCAGGCGATTCCCCGACCTGTCGCCTCGCTTCTAATGCGACCCACGTCTAGGTCGCGCAGGGCCTGGCGTAGCTCGGCGTGTGCTCCAACGAAGTTGGTCCCGCGGTCGGAGTATATGTCCGCGGGACATCCTCGACGTGCGATCAGGCGTCGCAACGCCAATATGGCTGAGTCTGCACTCAGCGACGCCGCTAGTTCCAGGTGTACGGCGCGTGTGGTGAGGCAAGTAAATAGAACGCCCCATCTCTTCTCCCGGCGCCGACCGATGCTCACCTCCATAGGGCCAAAATAATCCACTCCACAGTGGACGAATGCCCGGCGATTAATCTCCAATCTCGCGATGGGTAGGTCGCCCATCTTAGGCGTCGACGGCTGGGCTTTCTTAATCCTGCACGTTTGACATTCTCTTGCGATTGCTTTCACTGTTGACCGTAAGTTCGTTATCCAGAACTTTTCTCTTAAAGAGTTCACCACGGTTTCCTGGTTGGCGTGAAGCGCTGTTGTGTGGTATCTTTTAATGATAAGCCGAGTCAAGGCGTGCTTTCCGTCTAAAATAATGGGGTGACGCGCTCCGAAAGTAAGTTCACTGCAGGCGCCCAACCTGCCGCGTACCCGTATCAAACCATCTTCAAATAACATTGGGTCTAGTTTTTTAATCTTACTGTTCCGTGGTAGCGGGCGGGCTTCTTGTAGAGCTTTTGATTCTTCCTCGAAGCTCTCAGTTTGTGCTATCTTCAGTAAACATAGCTCCGCCTCTCGTAGATCGTCGACCGTTATGGTTGTCGAGTCGCGTCGTTTGCGACAGCGGTCCGTGAAGACCTTTATACGTGCTACTACGTATAAGATGCGTGTCCACGTACTATACCTTTCATAGGGCAGCGCGGGTTCGGCCTTAGTAGTGACGTTCACGTTGTGTACCCGCTCTAGGTCTGCCTCTGACACTGCGTCAACTCCAGAGTCCACCGGCCATTGCTCCTGTGGGCTGGAAAGAAATGAGGGACCCGAAAGCCACATATTACTGTTGACGGGCCACTCCAACCGGGTGCCTTTATCGGCTGGGTTCATCGCCGAGGGAACCCAGCGCCAGTCTTTCATCTTTGACCTTTTATCTATCTCTGCTAACCTATGAGATACAAAACGTTGGAAGTCGGTTGCTTCCGAGTGGATCCATTTGAGTACTGTCCTACTATCTGTCCATAAGACCTTTCGGGTGATTTCAACTCCTAACTCTTTCTCCACGGTGTCGGCTACCCTGCAGGCCAACACTGCCGCCTGTAACTCAAGGCGTGGGATTGAAATCACCTTTTTAGGTGCCACTCTAGCTTTCCCCATCACGAAGCTAACGCGCCTAACGCCGAGTGCATCTTTTCCCACCAAGTAGGCGACTGCCGCGTAGGCGGATTCACTAGCGTCCCCGAAGACGTGAAGTTCTACCTCTGATAACTTTATACCGTACCATCGCGGGATGGTTATATTGTTTAAGATTATAAGGTTCCGTAACCACGCGAACCATAAAGTTGCCTCCGCTTCATGCAGCCTCTCGTCCCACTGGATTCCTGTACGCCATATCTGCTGCATTAATATGCGCGACTGAATGACGCATGGATACAGGAAACCCAGCGGGTCGAACACCGACATTATGAAGCGAAGAAACTCTCGCTTCGTAGGAACAACGTCACCCTCTATAATTGTCTTCGGTAACTTTTTAAATGATAGGTCAAAAGCCAATTCATCGGTCCCCGGTGACCAAATCATACCTAAGGTGCGCTCTGTGGCGCCCTCGTCTTTTTCTAACGAGACTCTGTCGGGCATCTCTATTTCGAGAATCTCCCTGAGTTGTGGCGAATTGGTGACCCACCCCCGTATATTAAACCCGCCTTCGGCGTGGATGTGAGCCACCTCCTCTATGCGTTTGCTAGCCTGCGCGACGGACCATGCACTATCTAAATAGTCGTCCATGTAATGACTGTTATGTATAGCCGACACTGCTTCGGGATACTGACTATTAAATCTGGCCGCATTTTTATTCAAAATATAGATTGCGGATGTAGGGGAAGACACAGCACCGAAAATCATTGAATTCATGACAAACGTGTCAGGTTCTCCACTATTATTTTTATTCCACAAGAAAAGCTGTGCCCCTCGGTCACGTTCTCTGATTTTTATACGTAGGAACATGTCCGCTATATCTCCGGTGAATGCTACCGGTCCCAATCGGAATCTAATTAGAATTCCTAAAAGAGAATTTAATAGGTCTGGCCCCGCGAGCAAGCAATCGTTAAGAGCGGTACCTTGAAAAGTGGCGGCGGCGTCGAAGACTAGTCTCAATTTCCCCGGCTTATTAGGATTCTGTACCCCAAAGTGAGGTAGGTACCACACCGGATCTTCGAAGCGGCCGTCCGCTTTACTCGCATAACCCTCGCTAATTAATCGTTCAATTTGATTTTCATATGCTTCCGCGTACGTAGGATTCTTATGCAACCTACGTTCTATTCCCGACAGTCTCTGTCGCGCATAAGCATAGTTATCGGGTAGCTGTGGATCGTCACGCCTCCACAACAATCCTACTTCCCATTCGCCGTTAATAGTGAAGCTACTGGTTTCATCTAATATTTTTAAAGCTCTGTCGATGTCTTTATGAGACCTAGGGATTTCGGTTATACCTATTGCTTCTAATTCGAATTGGTTTTTCACCATATCATGCAGTTCAGACAGAGGTTCCGCTAAACAGTTCACGGCTTCGTAGCCTACCCTAAACCCTTTACCTATGGGCCCATGCAGAACCCAGCCTAGCTTGGTCAAAGATGCAACTGGCTTACCGGACTTTCCTCGGCGAATCTCCTCGCCGACCAGCAACTCCCAGTTGTCCTGTCCCAGCAACAGCATCGGCTTGACTCCGCACATTTCCTCCAGGCCCAAGTCACGCAGGTGGGCGAGCTCCTTTATCAACGCAGCCGGCACCGTTTGGGCGGGCAAATCCAGCCTCTTGAACGTACGCACACTTATTTTGTGATTCACTTTATTTGGCCCGCGCACTGTCACATATATTTTCCTTGAGGATTTATCAGACACCTCATTACCGCGCGCACTTTTTAGCACTAAAGGTATTCTATCACCCGTTGCCTTTCCAGCTATCGAGTCGTCGATAAGCGATACTGTAGCTCCGTCGTCCAGTAGAGCGTAGCAATCTCGTTCGTTTCCGTTCACTGACACGGAGACGGGAATTATCTTCAACAACGCTTTGCCGTTATATTCTTTCACATTAGTGACGCTTTCAGTTTTATGCTCTCTATCTACGTGCAGTAAGTCGTGATGTGCATAGTGGCATTTCGAGCATTTGCTTGCTCGGCAGAACTTCTTCGCATGTTGTTTTATTATACAATTAAAACACATCCTCTGATCTTTTACAAATTGCCATCTCTCATCAGAAGTTAGTTTCGCAAACTTTTCACACTTCGGTAATTTATGATCTCCCTTGCACATAGCACACTGCACATTGTTCTTATTATCTTGTTCGCTGTCGCTTTGTACATGTAATCTCTGAACATTTTTAAAGTGAATGCCTGGCTTACTATGTGTGCTTCTCAAACTTTTAACATTAGCCGTTTGACCGGCAGCGCCCATGTCCATCTGCACATAAAATGACGTAGCTCGGGCTAAATGGCTCAGGAATTCAGATAATATCTCTAGGCTGGGTGACACTCTCACATCGATGCCCTGAGACGCCGCCATACCCATTGCGAAGTCGCCATATTGAGCCCTCTGCACAGGCGTTAATTTACTCAGTAATTCACTCACCAGTTGTGGGTTGTTCAGGTATCCATTCGCGTGCACATTCCTCAACAGCGACACACAATTCCTCACTGTAGATGAGAACTTTCTCAACTCACGACCACTTTCTGTTACTTTCGGTAACGCACGCACTTTCTTCAACGCACACTCCAATATTAAATTAGGATGTCCGAACTCTTCATCCAGTGCCTTCATAATCTCCGATGGGTTAGTTGATGTCCGCAATAAGTCTTCTACCGCTATTTTTGCCTCTCCCTGCAGTGACGTTTTCAAGCGCGCTAAGTTCTCGTGCGGCTTAAAGTTGTACATAGCTGTTGTGTCCCAGTACATGTTCTTGTACGATAGCCACTCTGCCGGGTCACCGTTGAAGTATGGCAACTCATAGGCTTGCCTGGGTACTGGCCGCGGACGAGCTAGGTTTGAAATAGCTTCTGCCAGCTGATCTATTTTCCTGTCTCGCGGCTTGCTTCTCTCCGTTTCTTCGGCGAACGATTGATCCCATTCAGGCACTTCACGTGGTGGCACTCGCGGAACACTAGCCGTTACTATCGGCGTATATTCGCGGAACTGTACGGTCGCGGGCGCACACTGAGGGAGCGCAGATATCGAGGTCGTATATACTGTATGCGGTTGCGCGGTCACTGTTTGCGGCGCGGTCACTGTTTGCGGTTCGTACGCTGTTTGCGGCGCGGTCACTGTCACTCCGCGGGAGGTCGCGGCACTCTCGGTTGCAGGCACTCCGTACGCAGTCGTTACTACTGCGGGCACTGGCACTGGCACTGTTTCTTGCGCGTCGTGAGCTTCTGCGATCACTTGTGTTTCACTCGGCACTGAGTGTGTGATCCAATCTTCCACACGGCGTGTTGTAGTTTCTTCATCGGACGAGTCTTCTTCGGCGACGGCATCTATCTCGGCCAGTTCCGCCTCCAACTTCTTCTTGACGAGATTTTCCCTCAGGCGCACTAATTCCCTCTCAGCCTTGTACTCGGCCCTCCGGCGGAGGTAATCGGCACTCTTCTGGCCGCTCTTCGATGAGACGTGGCTGGTTCTTGATCTCGGCGTCCGTACCACCCGTAGTATCTCCGATTCCCGAGGCACTGCAGCCGCGTCGCGATGGTCAATCACGCGTCCGGGGCCCGCCAATGGAATCACGGGTGCGGGTAATGCCGACGACACTGTAGGCGCTATCGAAGGTGATCCCGGTGCCATTTCAGACGGCACTCCTGAATCGGCTTCCATCTCTCGTCGCTTGTTCAACGCTGCCTCCAATTTGCGCAGCTTGCTCCTCGTGGCGACTGAGCTTCGTTCACTCATCTTGAATGCTTCAGACTTCTCAGGCTTGAAACTTCAAACTCTTCAGGCTTGAGATGTAATTCTTCAGACGCAGGATCCGGCTCGAAGGACCAAAATTGTAGAATATTCAGGCGCACGGGTCGAGGGTTCCGAAGAATTAAATAAAAGACGAGCAGAGTCTTCAACCACTTATATTGTTGTTCACAAGCTTCCGATGATTGCTACAGTACGACTGACTTACGACTGACTAATTTTGCCGTGAGGCGGCTATATTTATGACTTTCCTACGTGGGTGCAAGTAGTGCCATGACAAATAAAATAACAAAAGGTGTTTGCACCAATCACGTCACAGTATTTCTCCCATATGTCTCTACGGTGGTGGAAGTAGTGGGTAGGGCGCGACATCATCAACAAATGTTCCACCAATCAAATATGCACATTTTTGTCATTAAATTTACTTATAATCTAGAATCATATATTTACCTTAATTCTAGATGTATCCTAAGTTACATTAATGCTAAAAATAACCTAGGACTAGATAATCAAAACATACATCATTTGATAGCGCAAAAGCATCTATATTTACATGAAAATCAAATATTGTTACAATTATAGATTTAATCTTCCTATTGTACATATTTAAAACTACAGAAAGCCCTCGTGCTCTCTTACACATGGTAATGGTAGGATGTTTAGTTTTTGAAACAGTGGCTTGCAGCTGTCTAAAAAGTGAGCTCCACAGATTGCTCGGACGCATTTTTTTTGCGCTTTAAAGACTCTATCAACATCTACTGAGTTCCCCCAAATTATTAAACCGTACCGAAGTACGGACGATACATAGCCATGGTACGCCAGCATTGCTGTATCATGGTTAATTGTTTGCCGAATTCTTTTTAAAACATAAACAAAACGATCAATTTTTACAAGAATTCTGTCAATATGTGGTTTCCAGCTGCAATTTTTATCAACGGTTATACCTAAAAATACACAATTATCCACAGTAGTTAGGTGGGAGTCTTTGTATTGAATGTCTAAATTATTTATTGTGTTTGCTTTGTATGTTTGGAATTGTATTACGTTTGTTTTAGTCATATTAATTTTTAAATTATTTTGTACTAGATAATTTACTGCATTGTTAAGCGCTAGGACGGTATCCTTTTCTAAGTTTTTATTATTTTCACTCTTGATTATTAAAGTTGTGTCATCGGCGAATAATATGCAATCTTTGCCTACTGCTTCTGGCAGGTCATTAATGTAGATCAAAAAGAGTAGTGGGGATATGATCCCTCCCTGTGGTGTGCCATAATTATTTTGTTTATATCCTGATCTAAAGATTTTTTGCTCTTGTTTGCAAGTTTTTGTAATTTCTACGTATTGTACTCTTTCAGCAAGATAGCTTTTGAACCAGTCGTTGGCTTTCCCTCGGATCCCATAATGTGCAAGTTTCGTGAGTAGTGTTCTATGGCAGACATAGTCGAAGGCTTTTGTCATGTCTAGGAACACACAGCTTATCTTTAATTTTTGATTTAGGCCTTGAGTTATATGTTTTAATAGCGAGAAACATGCTAAAGTCGTAGAGCTACCCCTCCTAAAACCGAATTGTTCTTTTTTAAGGATCTCATGTGTCGTTAGAAAGTTTTCCACTTTAATACACATTACTTTTTCAAATACTTTCGATAAGATGGGGGTTAGAGTTATTGGGCGGTAATTGCTCATGTCCGTTTTGTCACCTTTCTTATATAAAGGTTTTACAACCGACGTTTTTAGACGATTTGGAAAAACTCCTTCTGTTAGAGAAAGGTTTATAATGTAAGCTAAAGGAGATATTAGACTCTTCGCACATATTTTTAACACTTTAGTGCTTAAATCGTCATACCCAGTCGAGTTTGTGTTTCTTAAATTATGGATTATTTTGTAAATATCGGATTCATCTACTGGTGTAAGAAAAATGCTTTTCGGATTTTGAGAAATTGTTATTTTTGTGTTCTGGTTTTTTTTATCAGTAGTTTTTGTGGAATCGGTTAGGGATACAAAATATTCGTTGAATAAATCACAAATTTGGTTTGGGTTGTCATACTTTTTACCATTAATATTAATCATCTCAATTTCAGAATTATATGTCATGTTATTTGTGTTCGTTTTAATCATGTTCCATGCTGCTTTACTTATGTTTTTGGCTTTATTAATGTAGCGCGTGCTATTAATCTGCTGTGCCTTATATATACATCTTTTTAATATTCGTGCATAGTCGTCTTAATTTTTTTTATTTTGTTTTTTATTATGTTTCTGTATGTTATATTTAAGGTACAATGTCCGTTTTTTAATGCAGCATCTTTTTATGCCTTTCGTTAGGCCTCTATTTTTTATTGTCTTTAAAGTATTCTTGACTTTCACTATAGGGAAGCATAAATTGTAAAACAAGGTAATTGTATCGTGTAGTTTATCGAATGCGTCATTTGTGGTTTGGGCTTCGTATATTTCGGAAAACGATAGGTTTGACATGCAGTTTCTAAATTTTAATATATTTTCGTCACTGAGCTCTCGTATACTTTTAAACCAGAAGTTGTGTATGTCTTTAGCTTGATAATCAGTAGCTAAGTTAACTGTTATTGATTGGGCAGTTTCATGGTCTGAAAGCGCTAGATAGTGAAGTGCAGATTCAGCGTCATGTATGTTACTTGCTATTAAATCCAAGCATGAGGCTTTCCGCGTAGGTAGTTTTATGTAGTTTTTTAGATTGTTATTATTAAGTATTGAATTCAGATCATTGGACGCTTTGTTAGTTTTTAGTATGTCTATATTCCAGTCGCCACATATGATAATTTTTTTGCTTTTATTGCTACACAATTTACTGGTTAGTTGTTCCAGATTCTTTAGGAATATCGACGTATCACGCGTAGGTGTTCTATATATGCATACCACAATTAAATTAAATTTAATAATTTCAATAGCACAGCATTCGAATTGAAGAGGAATAGGCTGGGTGAGATTTTTAATTACTTTGAATTGTAGGTTGTTTTTCAATAAGATACATGAGCCTCCCCGGCGTTGGTTAGCTCGAGAAAAGAAGGATACCAGTTTATAATTGTTAATCCTAAGGTTAGATTCACAACCACTTTTAAGAAACGTTTCTGTTAAACATATAATATCTACGGAACCAAGATCCTTTTGTAAGTTTGCAATAGCTACCTCAATGAATTCTTGTTTGTTAAGTACACCAGCTATATTTTGGTGAATTAGGGTGAGAGTCGTTCTATTATTTTGGTTCGAGAAAAAACCCAGTTTCCTTGGTATTTTTGTGTTGCTTTATTTTCTCAAAGAAGGCAGTAATCTTGGTTTGTGCATGTTTTCGCGGTTCAGTATGTGTGTTAATTTTGTTCTGGTTATCGTGCTTGTTTTTAAATTGATTTAGTATCTCCACTTCGTATTTTTTGTAATCAATTCTAGTGTTCAATTTTAAACATAAATGTGCCAGGTATTTCTGGTGATATTTTTTCATAGAAGTATCACTGATAATATGTTGGAATTCAGAATTGTGTATTTTTACGTATTTACAATTTCTGTAGTTTTGAATAATTAACTCAAGATTGTAATTGATCGTTGTTTCGTTCAGGTAAGGGTTATGTTGAACGTTAGTAATGTATACAGTATTATTACGCAGTTTATACAGTATGTTACACAATTCGGTCATAAAAGAGTAAGGGTTTTTATCGTTGGACCCTATCACTAAAATTATAATGTCATCATTGGTCAATGTCCTTAAGACGTCGTCATTGCAGCTATTTAGAATCTGAGCACTTGTTGCATGGGGCTTGATGAAAGAAGTAATTTTATAGTTGTCATTCCATTTGTCTGATCTAGTACGAGTCATAGTTTTATTTAGTCCCCGGGCCTGCTGGTCGCCGAAGATTATAATATTATGTTTGTCACTCTCTTTTTGTTTGTCAATTAAACCTTTAAGAGAAATATCTTCCGTGATATTGTGGTGGGATTTTTGTTGGTCCATTAAATCTATCCTTTTGATATCCTCTTTCTTGCTCTTTTGGCAAAGTTGTAGTTTAGCGGGCTGTATTCCGTCAAAACTGGATGTTGAGCCAGCTGTATTGAAAGAGATGTCCCCAGCATCACTTGACGCCAGTATTGTTACGGCCTTGTCTGACTGGTGAGTCATTGAAGGCGAAGGACTTAGCTTGGTCGGAGTAGAAATACAGCTTGTTCTTAGCATATTTCTATTGCGTGCTGACTTCGGCAACGACTTAAGACATCAATCTGATCCGATCTCGGCTCCATATATGAATGACGGCTAATCACTATAATCGTTATGTAAATCAAAGCTCTCTAGTACAAACAGTGAGCTTCTAATATAAATCACCCAAATAGTACTGCCGGTTAAGGAAGCATGTAGGCGAAGTAGCTATTGTTTGTCGTAAGATACTGCTTCAAATGAACCTAGATCGAGATTAGATATAGCAATTTGTTTAGAGATAACATTAAGATTGTCGAGCGGTATTTTGTAAAGGCTTTGCAATTTATTGACTTGATTGGGGGTCCCAATGTCTTAAGATTTAGTGTTATGTAGGAAGATTAAGTATGGAAGATAAAACTTATGTCAAAGTTTATGTTTAAGCTGTTTTAGATGTAATGTATTAACAAGAACATTGTAACCATTTTCTTTAAGGTAATCCACAAATTTAAATTTTCTTTAGGTTTTTGCTATTATTAGTTCAATATTAGGTTTTATGGTAATAGTGACGTGTCTATTCTTTTCTTACTTACCAAAAAAAGTACTAGAAAAAAGCAAAGAAATACATTTCGCAGGGAACCTTAGCGCATCCTCCTAAAAGATTTCATCATCATCTCGTTTTCACCCACTGCTGGGAGTGCTGGGTATATGCACTCTTTGTGCCAATTTTGAACTCATGAGTCAGGAGTTTTTTAAAGGTTGACATGCTTGATTAGGTATTTTCTTTATCTAGTCCAATTAATCACATCACTAAGGAAAAATTTGTCTTGTTTCTAGGTCAACTCACATACCATTTATTATTTATTTACCATCTACTTACCAGTACTTCAGTCTTATCAGTGACTAAGCTTTACGTAACAATAGTCTTATCAGAGGAAGGAGCACCGAGCATTATTCACCGTTATAAAAACAGTTTTTTCAACAATTATAATTAGTGTTGATAATTAGTTTATTATCAGAGGAATGGCGGGGGTCGTTCAACTGCGCATGCGCAGGATATAGGCTCGTATCGTGGCATCCGTTGCGATATAAGTGCGTTTTGTTCTTGTTTTTGTTTACAGAAGGATGGGTCAATGTGGATTGTGTTTACAATGCTTTGTGAATGAAAGGGTATTTTTATGCTTGGAATACAGTTGAGGGTTGATAACAACAAAAATATTACACAGAAATATTTATTTTGTGGTTTACCGAGCTTGTTGCAGTTTTGTGGCTAAGAATTCCGAATTTTATATAAGAAATAAATATTTAACTGCCTTGTTAGCCTAGTGCTCCTAAGCGCGACTGCTACACGAGAGGTCTTGGGTTCGATTTCCAGGTTGAACAAAGTTTTATTGGGTTTTTCTATGAAATTCTCAGCAGCAGCTCCGAGTTGGGATTTGTGCCCGGTTAATAGCAATAAGGTCGCCCCCTTATTACATGAGACCTAAACATACCGGCGAACTGGGGGCGTACATTGATATTGGTGCATCTCTGCCTTACCTTTTGGGGCATACAGGCGTGATAATATGTAAATAAGTATTTGGAACCATAGGTACCATTAACGATGTCCACTAAAACATTACGCGTATGTTTCAATCCTGGCATCTGTGTCATGGTGTCTCAAAAACATGAACTGTACGCATGAAATGTTGCGAAAGACGCATGTACGGGCTCACCCAGTTGTTGGCATCATAAATAAATAATACATCAATCATTTAGACCGTTGGGCGGTCATCCGGTCCTGATTCAAGGTCTGTTCGGCCTGAAAGACCTGATGTAATGCTCACTAACAAAATATCGATTTATTTTCATCACACGAGCTATAATTATAGCTTTTTTAATATTCTTTTTGAACCGTCCTGTTACCCTAGTTTTTTACGCGCACTGGTCCTGGGTTCGATTCTCCAGATCGAGCAAAGTGTTATTAGGTTATGCTAGCAAATTCTCAGTAGCAGCTCGGAGTTAGGATTTCTTAATGGCAATAGGCTCGCATATTGATGACAATGTAGGTTAATGGTAATGTTAAATGGGACTTAAAACATATCGACGAAATGTAGCTGTACATTGGTACACCTCTGCCTAACCCTTCGGGGAATACAGGCATAATGGTATGTATGTTCAAAAGGGCTTAAATAGGGTCTGCGTAAAAAAACGGTTGAGTTTCATGTTTTTAGGTTACGCCTACAGCTCCCAAAATGGCAGGTGGCGTCTGTCTGTCGCACACATGGCTGATTCAGAGGCCTACACAATGGCCCATCACCAACTTCAATACTCATCGCATTTTAGCAGGTTCATAAGCAACCTTTATCAAGTTAGCTATACTTAACTGTTGACTGTCCATTTGGTCTCGTGGTGGCAAGCATGACTACTGACAGAGGGGGTCCCTTGTTCGATTCCCAGGTCGGGCAGTATTACTGGGTTTTACCATTAGGATTTTCTCAGTAGCAGCGGTTTGGAAGTTGGTAGTGGGACACCCCGTGCCTTGGAAAGCACGTGAAGCCGTTGGTCCTGCGCCTGATATCTCTCCGGTCGTGTCGGATTGCCGTCCTATTGGACTATGAGAGTGAGGAAAGAAAGAGTGCACCTGTGTTTGCGCACACACTTGTGTACTATATCTCTTGCGTACTTGGCTAGTTTGATTAAGATTAGGAAATTTACATTACATATACCTCGCACAGTCACTGCAGGTCAAAGTGAAGTACTGATTAGTAGTGAAAGATTACTCTGATATCAGTTGCTATCATATCTTTGCCCCTTGGCTCTGGGAGTGCATTAAGATAAGTAGTAGATAGGAAGGTACTCTACGTACCTTACGTAAATTGTAAATAAATTGTATGTAGTCAAGGTTTTCAATTTCACATACTATCTGCAGTATCTACATCTGGTTACAACCCTGCATCATTTTCTAGGTTTGGAATTATGGATAGCTACATTTGACATAGTACTTTCACTTGCAAAGTTTTTATTACATCCTCTTTTGTTGATTTATTAAATCATATTATATTTATCTAAATAAAAATTTCTACGTTGTGTAGTTCTTGCGAAGAAACCCTTTATGACAGGCGGATAAAAGTTATCTTTAAAGGTTCTGTTTTTTACGTTTACGGAACCCTTTGAAAATGTGTAGACGATCAAGGTACCACCCAGAGAGATCCCACAAGTGAGCAGTAATAGGCGATGTTTCTAGTTCCTACGTCTACCAAGGGAAGGCAAAAATCAAACATCTGATTAAAATTAGCACTTGAATGAACCATGTACCAAACTGTTTACAGCTTTCATAGTCAGTGATCAACAAACAGTGTGTATAGCAGATCAAGACTGGATTATGGATGACGTGATCATGATTGTGCTGACGTCACACCATATCCCACGGCGCCATTTGTATTTGTATCTCGTTAGTGGTACCATAGACAATGTGGATGACCTTCTCAAGCTGGAAGGTCGACAAGAAAACTTAGGAGTTTGTAGGAAGGTGTGAAAACTGGTAGACATTTTGGAAGTGTGAAATGGATAGGCCAGCGTCTATTTTCGTGGAGCTTTTAAAAGCTTTTGTTTTCAATGATAGTAGTAGAAATAGTAAACGGTAATTATGCGCACAATTTCAAGAGCGATTAATAAATACCCAAGGGTCTTTATTACATGAGTTAAATCTACATGTGGAAAGCTACTGCAAATCATACATTCAACTAAGTAATGCTAAAAGGGTTATTTATTGCGCATTAACATTTATTACTAAAGTATGGCCATACATTTCAGCTAGATACTCGAATGACAAATTAATACTGCATCCACTTTACTAATTAACTACCTCATTTATTTAATAGATAGGAGCGGCAAATAAGGTGAAAGCCCGGAAATTAATGACAGCAATGTTACTAGAAAAAAAATACCACCAAACTCATTACATGTTGACAAGTTCGTAATAGTGACAGAAAAACTATTTGAACTCAATAATCACACAAAGATACTAAATATTAAAACAAACAAAGGATTATTTCTTGACTAAAGCAACGATAAGAAAGACAAACATACACTCCAACCAAACCCTCTTAAAAGGACACAAGAGGACAAAAGTTCAATAATACTTTAAACTCTTGAACATTGACTTTCTACAAAGCCTATAATCTGTGAGACGGGACGAGTTCGGGGGGCAATGCACCTGCAGTAACCAGGGGTGAGGGGGCAGACGCCACCTGCCGCTACGTTGTAAATATTCGGAGACATTTCAATATTAAACTGGATTTGTATCCTATGGCTTCTTTATTAATTGCACCACGTCTGAACTGCTGAGGTTTGTGAACCGATGATATAGGTTCCGCATTATACGTAGACAGATTAACAGATTATAAGATTAATGGCTTACATTAGTTTGGTAGGAAGGTAAGGCAGGACAGATATAATGTTAAATTACTGTTCACAAAGAGTAGGCTGTTTGTAGATCGGATAACGTTTTATTATGAACGGAGCGTTCAGTTCAGCATGAGGCGAGATCATTTTAAACTTGAAAATTTTGATACAGCTTTTGCTCTTGTAGTAAATATGCAATATATTATACATTATAATATTAATGAAATAAAAATGGGAGAAGACACTATTACAAGATTATCAAGAGTTAGAGCTTCAATGCAAAATATAATATGTAACATACTTTTGTCAATATTTTATTTTTCATTATTATTTTTAACTTCTCAACCAAAATTAAAAACAAATATTACTGTTTAAAGAGACGCACCGCGGCGTCCGCGTCGCGTGCCAATTTCTTGGTCCAACGCCGAACCGGTCCGATCAGGGGACCCTCTTGATACGCAAGACATTTCTTATTGTACCTCTACAATATTAAATCTGATTAAATCTTTATTTGAGCTTCGACGCGTGGCTTTAGTTAAGACATTATTCTTTTCATAGGGATCAGAAAGCAGTTTTAAAATACAGTATGTCTTTGCTGAGCTTACAACCCTGATTGTCAAAATACTTTGAAGATTGAGCTACAATTTGATCTCTGCTTCATTGTGAGTTTGGCTTTCGGTTAAATTGTCTGTAACTAAAACTACACTTAAAATAAATTTTAACTTTACTACAGTTTTCTAGTAAACATTCTTATTTATCTTCTTCGAACTTTCTTCAGACCATAACATTCAACAGCAATTTAAGCGTCTAGCAACAATTTTCTGGTCTGACGCTTAACTGAATTAAACCTTAACGCCAAAATCAACATCACGCACGAAATCATTCGGTCGCACCACAATAGCACGGTAAACACATAAGGTCACATATTGCTTAACACGCTCTTTTAAATGTAAAGTAGCTGGGCCGCTTTGTTCCTGAAGGAAAACTTATTCCACCTTCTCTACTTCCAGAAACTAATTAGCGATCACCAATAGCAGTCGCACGACAATCGCAACCGTCTAATACAATTAGGTCCATGTCTTGTCGCTGAGGCGTCGTGTAGTCGCGCGCCAATTTTCCGGTCTGTCGCCGAACCGGTCCGGTAGGGCGTGCCCTTGTTGATCTTCCCCTGGTGCGATATCTATTTGAATGCTTGTTAGTTCTTTTTTGTCTACATGTTTTTTAAATCTTCCCCTTTTCTTCTCCATACGAAACTATATTTAGTAAGGAGCAACTTGATCTGATTATAATTTTCTATTGTAAATGACGTTCACAATTCACAAGTGACTTTTAATGGTCCAATTAGTAATAATAGTATTTGATTTGGCACTTCTTACTTTGTATTATAATTAACTTTCGTCGATCAATCAAGGTGGTTAATAGAACCAACTTTTTGTACCCAAAGCTTCGGGCACTTCGTATCGTACACAAGACAATCGTCTTTGTTCCATTTCAATTCATTTCTCCGAATGCGGGGAATCCCCGGGTGCTAAAACATTCATATTTATCCATGAAGCTAAGTTACGAAGTCTGTTGGTGACATTTGACATTTAATTTTGATATCTACTCCAAAGTTTTGTGGTTAAACTTGAACAGTCGCTGTAATAATAATGTTGGGAGTTGGGGAAACTTAACTAATTTCCTTTCATCTCTTGTTTGTCAAAAATGGATTTAATCAAGGTGGTCCTTCTACTTTTCCTGAAGATAGGTACGTGATAAACTGGTGACTATGTGATCAACATTAAAGAGCAGTTGTATTTACGCAGAAAATGATTAATTACTGCAGATGACATTTAGATAAGTGTAGTTTGTTTACAAAAGCAATAAATCATCAATATGCAGATAGAATAGAACTCATTACAATCAATTAAAGGAAATAGAACAGATTGGCATACTGATCAGATATGTTGCTGATTTACGAGTACGTTCTGCTAGCTTCTGCTTGTAGTTGTGTGCAGAAATAAAGATTATTGATCTCGTAAATATTGTGTAGTTGGTTTACAAGGATCAAGACTTATACAGAACGCAGTTAAACAAAAATTACCAAAATCACACTTTCTATATTTACTAATATTATAAAATTAGAGTTTGCTCTAACGCGCTAAACTCAAGAGCGTCAGGATCGATTTGAGGAAGGTTGTAAGGTATGTAATACTATGCTACAACACACGGGAGCAAAGCAGTAACCAAACACGTAACTTAATGCGGGCGCAACCGCAGGTTATACCTAGCTAGTAGGATAATATACTGGAGGATAACCTAGTTCTGAAAATAGAACAAACAAACACAGTAAAACATTTGTAATATAAGTTTAGGACGTCCCATAACAATTGATTGGTATTCAGTTCCGAGAATGGAAGATAAAGTACTGCTGATTATTCCTAGGACAAATAAGGAAAATAGCTTATTTAGCTAGCCTGATACGATCCGTCACGATTTGCAGTACTTGGCCGATCAAACACGATACGTCGTATGTATGAATGACCTCATGTCAAAGAACCTATTGTCATGGGTGGAGATATGTATGAGGTTGAAAAACATGGCCATAATGTGTGTATTGTATGTAAGATACGGTGAGGCCGTAAAAAGGTTACAAACGATGAACAAAAACCAACCTCTATTTGTTTGTATGGCATTATTAGAACTCAATAGGGATAACAGAGCAATAATGAACAATAAACAAGTGATATTAGCTGTATATCTTTACATGGTATAAAACAAAGTTTTTCATCAATTGATAGAGTGATTCAAGAGGAAGGTTTATACGTTATAGAATATCACGCTACGACCAACGGGAGCGGAGCAGTAACCACAAACTTAACTGAAAGCGGCTGACACCGCGGCACATATAGCTAGTACTAAATAACACAATTATAATTCCAAAGAGCAATAATTAAGTGTAGCATCAATGACCTCACTTGAACACAAAATTCTTGTTACCATGACAAACAATATTCGAACTCCAATAATAGTTTCGACCACAAGTACGTCATTAAGGGAAAACAAACAGTTCGGTTAACTAAAGAAGGATTCTTCTAAAAAAACTACGAAAATAATGCGTCACGAACACATCGTACGAGTTAAGCAACTATTTGACTCACTGCAAACCAGAAGCGATTGAAAGAAAGAGCTGTTAATTATAACTTAGTCACCGAACTGGTTAATGAATCAAGATCGTATATGGAAAACCACTTGAAGACTAGAGATATTGTGTTAGAAACAGTCATGATTGTGTGATGACTAAATACTGCCCCATCTCGCAAAGGTCTATTTTCGATGTATCAAAACATACACAAACACATGTAAGTTTAATAGGGCCAAGCTAATTGGAAACGGGTTATTCCAGTACTTGATATCTGTACTAATATAATAACGCTAACGAGTTTTCTTTGTTTCTTTAAAAACGCAAATCTCTGCAACTGTCAGTTGGATTGGAAAAATTCTATTATATATGATAGCCAGGTTCATGAGGAATAGTATAGGCTATATAACATCACTCTACGACATACGGGAGCGGAGCATTAATCAAAGACATAACACGGGTGAAACCGCGAGGTATATTTAGTAACAAAATAAGTAGACTTCTGACTGCAGGGAGCTAATAAACGCAACGCAATGGGAAAAACCGACTGGGATCCGCTTAAAAAACTTTCACTTGCAACATACCAGGAATGAGTAATGAATATGTATATTGGTGACTCTTAAGAAAGATCTCAATCGTTAGAAGAAATGACCACGTGTTCCTTTTCTTTAGTCATGAAAACGTCAATTTTATTTATACAAGATGCCCATTTTTTTTGCTTACATTATGTACGCCATGTACGGTGAGGTCATATGTATGATTGGAATCCTAGCTTCATAGCGCTTAGTTATCGTTGCAAATTAGACAGAAGGATTTTATTAACACACATGCGCTTTTTGGAAAAAAAATATCCATTTAAGAACTGCAACAGTCTATTTGACGACAATCGTAACAAACGATGTCGAAAAACCATTAGAAACAGACAAGAATACATTACCATATTTAAGAGCTATCAACATGTCATACACCAGGCGAGCCCTTCATATACCTTCGAGCAAGACGAAATGATTCACTTAACAATTTATCCATGTCTCATCGGGGTCAAGCATCCATCTTGCTTGACTCTTGACTCATCGCAGGTAAGAAGCCTTTTACCGGTGAGCTAACATGCGAAATATTTGCGTTTACGTGTTTTATGGAAATGCAGAAGTATGTGTTGATTGGTCTGAAAGTAACAGCTCTGAAGTAAAGTCAATTTGTTCAAAGGCGGAGATAAGAAAATCTAATCAAATGCGTAGAAGATTGAATTGGTGACACGACACAGAACATATTGGAAATCAATGACAAACACAATGATAGAGTATATCCGCTAGGATAGGCTTGCTCAAGGCAGATTAGTGATTTCAGACTTTTAATAATTATAAGTCTAGGTTTCTTCACGATATTTTCCTTCACCGATGTCAGTGATGTTCAAGATAAACTTATAAAGTACATATGAATTGAAAATGTAGAAGCCGTATCGATCTTGTAAATGTTCTCATTGTTTTCGCTCTAAGAATATTTTTAGAAGTGGTAACGTATTAAGCACTAGCAGGATCGGGCATCGGCACCTAAAGAATGAATTCAGCGTAACGGTTGCAGGGACGGACTGAAACTCACAATCATTCACTGGAAAGTCCAACGTTATTATTATTTTCGCTTAACATGGTCATGCTCATTTGAATTCGTAAACTGCTTCGGCGAATTTTGTAAACTTGAATATGCAGTGTGAGTCATGAGGCATTCTTCACTTCCTCTGTTACTAAGTTCCGGCAGAAGGGAGATATTTGGGGTAAATATTACATTATTTGTCTTTTGAATATAAAAAATCTGCAAGTATTAGTATAAATTCTTACTTCGATGCCAGTTGACTCGACTTTTATGATTTGACATCAATGGATGAAATTAAATAAGAAGATATTGCAGTACTTTTTTCGTTATTAATTTTTGTTTTCATAGAAGCAACAAGTTACCAAAAATGCATACATTGGAAACAGCGCCCGTGAAATGTCTTGTTCGTTATATTTCATACAGACCTAGTTAGGTCTGTACCTTTTGGAACGAGACCTACCTGTAATATTTACGAACGATTCAAAAGTGCTTGTATGTATACATATGGTTTCATTGAAATAAATGCTTTGACTTTGGTTAACTAAAGGCTTCGGGATCAGGGGCGTAGCTACCGCCGTATCTGCCGTATCAATTATACGGGGCCCCAGGGCTACGGGGGCCCCCAATGTGCGTAAGCAAAAATTAATAAAAACTTCCCAAATTTTTTGTTATTTCACAAATGACAAAAGTCAAAACAAGCAACTCTTTTTTGCCCGCGCAAAGCGTGCGTTCAAAAGTTGGCAACACCCTACATCGGTTATCGCGGTTATTATCCATAGAGGCAGTAACTTTAGAAAACTAAAGTCATCATCAGCTATAAATAATTGAATAAATCAGTTTGCCGAAAAAAAGGTAAGGAGGGTGAGATATACCTATTTAATTTGTTTTTTTTTTTTTTTGGAAAAAGTGACAGATACGAATATGTAATTATGATTTAAAAAATATTTCTTTTAATTTTATGCATTTTTTTTTTTATTGTGTGAAATCTTTACCTTCCTAAGGGCCCCCAAACCAATGTTTATACGGGGCCCCGCCAAGCCACGCTACGCTTCTGTTCGGGATTGAGGCTGTGTGTGAAATTAATAGAACTAAACTCTAAAATTCCCAACTATTAACTACTGAAATGGTGCGATGTCTACTATAAATAATTAATTAAAAGTATTTTTTTCCGGCTAAGTCATCGTTTCTCGAAAATATCACCAAACTAGGCAAGGTGTTACTCATTGACCTGGATACATTAATTCTATATAAAAACAATTACGCAAACGAGGTACTTCAATGAGGTTCTGAATGCGTAAGCGCATTTTTATGCCAAACACTAAATTTTTATCGCTCCCGCATATAATCATTGAATTACTTTGAAACGAGTTCAATTGACGCATGAAGAAGAGTCTTGACAATATAAATTAAAAAGTAGGAGGTATTGCGACATTTTCGAGATAATCCAACATTGAAAAAGTTATTTTGAATACTCAATACCCATCATAATTATGCTCATATTCTATAGTCCCCTTCTAGTAAAGCTCACTTCATTAAGTTAACAAAAATGCACTGCTTTTTATGTTAAAGAACTTTTGTACTTTCTATTTAAAGATTCTCAATGTGCAACCGCGAAAAATTACGGTAAACTTTTCAGCCTTACGCTCTTAGTAATAAGGTTAAAAAGTGATCAATTGCCACTGTCCTTCGTTATAACTACAGTCTTATCGTCCAAAAAATGACGGGTGTGAAAAACAACACAGACCCTAATTTCATGCAATTAAACAGCGCACTCAAATTGGTACCACGTGGCAAGTTGTAAAATCAGTTTTGTTTTGACGTTTGCACCGCGCACCGTCCGTTGACCGCACAGCATTGTTCGAACGGTAACGACCGCCGAAACGACACTAGGGCTGCCAACAATAATTAAATTCAGATATTCACGAGACAAGTGTAATACTCTCCAACAAGCTATGTTTATGCTGCTATTTTTACATTACTTATCGCTGTAATTGGAATCAAAAGGCCATACGTACGGGTTAAAAATAGCGTGAATTGCAAAAAAAAAACTGAAAATAGCTTGGTAATTGGCAAAAGAACTGCCAACACATAATTATTGATCAGTTGTAATCACCAGTTACAGTGTTCAGAAATTAATTTTCTTTGCGTAAAGCGTTACGAAAAACAAAATAGCAATTATTACGTAAAGAACTGCATCATCAACTTTCATGAGCAACAGGACCATTTTTACATACGCAGCAACCCTGCAACACTGCAATAATGATCTGCAAGTTCTGCAACACAGCGTTCATTGCCTTCATATTTGTTGTTATTAACTAAACTCACATTAACACTTACACAGCACAATACATCTTAAATTTTGAGCGATTAAGGAGAATTTGAATATGGTCTTTTGTCTGGGTATTTTGGTCGGAGTGTAGGACCAGCAACAGGTGATCGAGGTGTTAATTGCCTGGAGGAAAATACAATAGCTCCTTGATGAGCAATAAAGCTGCAGGAGTGAGGATTTCGACAGTTAGTTTTTGGTGTTAAATGAACCAGTCAATAACCCTTTGAACAGTCGCTTAGGATCCTAAGGCATATCAAAACAAGGAAGGGGACTGATTGATCCAAAATTTCTACTGGTACGAAAGACCACAGATTACCCAACGGCCAATGGGGCATTACCAGCACCAAGATAGACCATTGTCCTTTCCTCTCCTACCTAAACTAATTTGCCGGCCCCCAAATCCGTACATAAACGGAAACTATTCAAACTCAACGTCCAATGATTCACTGGCCATGTGTTACTGTCTAGTTTTATTAGATCGTTGTGTAAAAACTTGCCGAGCGACCGTTAACATGAGTCACGAGTTGCCAGTGCTAAATATGTCGCCAAGTTGTGCGCTCAGCACTAAAGGTAGCAAAGGTCATAGCAAGTTGCCATAAGTTACTACAACTGTTTATACTTATTCGGATGATAGGTTAATTGATATGGAAATTGCAATGTGTTTTCGTTTGGAAAGCGTCTTCCAATAAAGGCAATTATTCTTTTCACTGGTCAGGAGGGATCTTTGCATAGGCTTTATAATCTGCGCAGCAAAGGGACCACGAGTCGACAAAATATTTAAAAAAAAAAGACGGCATGTCGATTGGTTTAATTTATTACGCAGGTAGGCCCCCAAAGTAGTGTTAGCCTAGGGCCCTACATATTCACGGTCCGCTTTTGTAGTAGTCAAAATCAGAGAAACAATAAGAATTATGCTTTCATAAAAAAGAAAACTCAACGACACTGTTCTTCTTCCTGCCACACAAATGCCATGCTTCGAATTCCCTATTTCCTTCTTAGGCGCCACAGGACTCAATTACCGCAAGTCCTAAATGCCACAATAGATCTAATTAAATAACCCTCGTCTATTAACACTGAAAGTTCTACAAGACGGTCCTTTAAAAGCTTAGCTCTAGACAGTTGGCAGTCAGCCAGACGCAACTTGTCGAATAAATAGATATGGCTCCGTCTCCTGAATGTCCAGACATAGTTGGAGTGATGCCTATGTCGGCTTAATCAGCTTCAGTGGTAGCTAGAACTGTGATGTTTTGATCATAAATGTCACATTTGTTATTACTAAGATGGCAGAAATTGGCAATTCTTAGGGAAATATTGGATATTTGGATAAGTCAAATCACTTTGTTACTTAGGTTGTGTCGTCTGGTTTATTGTTTCGCAGTATTATAATCAAAATATTTAAAGTAGGTTTAGAATCAACACTGTTGGATCGACATAATTGCTATAGACGGACAAAATGCAAACGATTAACTTATTTTGGTAAAATTTATCAAGTCACTCCATACAATTCGATTCCTGGCTGCTCATAGTCGTTTCGGAAAAACAACTCCTAATAATATATAGTCACAATACAGGTGTTTTAAATACACCATCAGCTCCTACACTTTTTGCCTATAAATTGAATTACACAAGGAATTGAGTAATTTTTGTTTGGGTTTTCCTGCTTACCACAATCGACCCTTCGCCAATGCGAGGTAGGGCGAGTGGGCAGTATGATTAACGGCAATGCGGCATTCTGATGGCGGGCGTCGCAACGCGCCACTCTGGAGATGTAAGTTCCGAATCGTAAGATGGCGGGAAGTCCATGAACGCTAACCTCCCATTGAACATCCATAAACAAACATTTAAAATACAACGTCAGTTACTATTTACGACAGCCATTACTTTAGACATCTTATGATGTGAAATACAGTTTTATGATGTGCATAAATATCTTTCGTTTAGGGATGTGGCTTATCGCGAAATTTGCGTATAGATCAATGAAGCCACAAATCTACAATAGTCGAATAATCTGGGACAGCTTGCCGAAGGTCATTGCTTTAGAGCAGCTTCTATTGTGGTCAACTTCTACACAGTTATCTAAGCTTAATTTCAGTAAGAATTAGCAATGCATCATCATTGTTATTCTTTGAAAAAGTAGTAGGTAGTAGTAGTGTTGTAGATTCGTAATAAAAATTTAGATTTATTTTTAACTCTAGACCTCTTTAAACGTTCACGCCTTATCACATTATACCTACCCGTATATGCAACAAAACAACATCGTTTAAGGAAAATATTATGATGAGAACGGATACCTAATAGCAAAGCTTTACCTTTTAGATAAGTCGCGTAACTACAAATATTCCAAACAAATAATTAAATGAAATCTTCACGATTCGCTGAAATCGAGTCGTTTTCCCGGAAACTGGGACATTAATATAAACTTGTCAGCAATTTGTAACTTCGACATGGAGTGTCAAGATTTGCTCTGACTAGGAGGCTAATGGCTAATACTCCCATGACAATAATTCTGTCACGCGTATTCACCTGAGTACGAAGACGAAGTAATTATTTGATTTTTTATGTACACGAGGAACGAAAAGTTACGACCGTATGAGGTAATCATGATAAGAAACAAGATAACTTTCTCCGACCGTGGACCAAGTTTAACGAGCCATATGTTACTTCAAAAGGATATTAAATGAAGTATTTTTTTGGTATAAGACAATAAAAACAAGAATTTATAAGACCGTATTTTGCGAAACTTCCATATTGTAAACGGATTTAGAATTGAGCAGAGACCAATGGTAGAATTGTTTAGATAACTGTGTCCAAAAAAACAGAAGCTATGTTTGCTATGAACTGACATACTGCTCCACAGAGAATACAAATAATCCCGATCAATACAATCGAAGCATTGGCCAATGATCATAACTCAGAAGCTACAAGACAATAGCTGGCTCCATGACCCCAATCCTTTGCGGCGACGGCGCGGTTAAAAAGTAATTATTACTATTGTGGCCGCGACACGTACGGTAAAGATTTCATGTTATTATGTCAAAATCGAACACCAGATTTCCTTAAAGCAAATGCATGAAGTAGAACTGGAGTGGTTTAGTTGAGCAATGGTTTAGAAGTTGACACAAACGAAAATTAAACATGTTAGGTGGGCAGGGGTTCCAAGACAGTTATTTGGGATGTAAAGTAATACATAGTTAACGCTGTGTATTTTGTCCATCAAACTAAGTAACATGGAACAAAAACTACTGCTGGGAAACGACTTTTATTTGTAAAAAATCACTGTTCACGCAAACGCGCAAAATTACGTTCAATATATCCTTAACCTGATGGTTCGCAATGAAAAATGTTTGCTATATATTTTCGTGACCTGTGAAAATACGTGACCTATTATAACAAGAAACCAATTATGTAGTAAAAGAAACACCTAAAAACATAAGCAAGTAACTAATGTATTTCCAGAATGCACACCATAAACCATACACTTGAACACAAAACCACGATAAAACGAAATCTTATCAAAAGATTGCGAATACTACGTAGCTAATGTTTAGTAACTGAACGAACAAAATAAGTCGCAGTTAACGTTAAGATTTCATATCAGATCTAGGTTCATATTGTATTCAAATGAACCTATTAATTAGAAAGTTGCTCTATAAGTTGCTATCAGACTATCTCTGATAAAGGCGGGTACAATGTCAAGTTTCCGAGTTTATCGCGAGTTGGTCTAGTTAGTGAGATAAGATTGGACTTCACTCGAGATTTCAAGAGTCTTAATGAAGGAGCACTTCAAACTTTGTAATCGAACATGAACATAGATAATAATGGGTGGTGTATGGGTGGTTTAGATATACAGGCAGTAATTGAATTAACTGTAAACCAGAAAACAGGGCATTCTACTGATCATAAGAAACAACTTTTACTCTGGGATCAATAATCAAATCATGGGAAAGAATGGGTAGATCCCATTTATTTTCACGTAGTTTAACATGTATGGATCAGCTACTTTTTGTCATGCTTAGAGTTGGTCTTATAGCAAAAGTTGTTCATTGTGAGATAAGTTCAAATATCCCAATTTAAGATTAAGTTAATTTCATCATAAGTTCTATAATTTTTATCTGTTTGTACTGACCACCTATTTTGGCTTGCAAAGCTTCTTTTGCCCTTCTACTTCAAACCCGTGATTTATTTACAACACAACTACAAACTTCATTCATAAATACAATTAGAGACTAATTAAAATTCTTCAATAGCAGTCCTACCCTAATCTTCATCATCATTCACGCCGAAAATGCTTAAAAATTTGTATACAATCAAATTATAATATTATTAAATGATGGACAATAAGTGAACAATTACGCTGTTATTCTAATGTGGGGCGTACACAATGACATTCGCACATTTCAGCAAGGCCGTTGAACCAGCGGCGCTTGAGCATGTTGCACAGTGGGAGGGCTCGGCTGCACGAAAATTTAATTATAAGAATTGTATCTTGAAGTGCTATGGTTTTGATCTTAGCTGGTGTTTATGTATGTTTAATTGTTGGAAATTTAGTGCAGGTAACGTTAGTTGCTGTAGACAATACGAGTAGTACCATTTTTTTAGGGGTGGTAATCGTCAAATGACTCCTTTCGCTCGGGGTGAGTGTTAGACTCTTACTGAGTAAAATCCATCCGTGTTCCTCCTAATGCCCTTTTCGTTCCAGAGCCGCGGTAACTCTTTCGAACCAATTCTACTATGTTTTGTCTCTGCATCACCCTAAGGTAGACTGGTAGAAAATGCATAAGACATTAAGTCCGCCTTTGTACGGTGTATTTTACATTTTTGTGCATAAAGTTTTAATAAATAAATTCCGCAACCCTGAGAGAATAGTACCTACTGGCTATCAAAGATTAAGTGGGAATGACGGAATCTTGGATATCAATCAGTTTTCTAGACCAAATTTCGAACTTTAGAACTTGGAAAGAAGTATTCTAAAAGGCATCATCATAATCGTATGTTTGGCCTCTCACGCACGAGGCTGAGTCCATAAGTACTTCCTAAGTTTACTTGAACATCACAGACATCGGTGAAGGAAAATATCGAAAGGAAACCTGGACTTTTAACAAATGTAAGTCTGAAATCGGCAATCAGCCTTAAGCAAGCGTGGTGAACCATGTTCGCACCTTCTCTGTATGGAAAGAGGTCTTTGTCCTGCAGTGGGACAATGATAGGCTGGAATTATTATTAATTAATTAGTTAATTTAAGAATACTCTTTATGAAATTGATTATAAGGTTCATTTTCAAGCTACATGCCTAAAAATCTTGTAGAACATGGTCAGATTATTTGGTTCTTTGACAAGTGTGTAATCGACCGGTATTAAGTTTCGTTTCATGGCATTTTTATGGAGACCACTTTGAAGTTGCATTTCTGGTTTAACTAGATCTTCTGGCTATTATGTTATTGAGTATTATCTAATGTTTTATGTTACTTTCCTATTTACAATCGAACTGGTAGTTTATTATTGTAATCGTTATCGAAATGTCTAAGCACTTTAATTTTCTAAGTGCTTAGACATTTCGATAACTTTTTATTTTAAACAATTATGTGTGTCGCTATTAAATTTGGGTTTTGGTTTGCGTAGCCTTAACAATATACATACACCTACAAATATTATAAAGCTGAAGAGTTTATTTGTTCCTTTGTATGAACGCTATAACTTCCGGGTCTACTGGTCCGATTTTGAAAACTCTCTAGCTTATACTTATAGAAGCTACTTTACCATTGAGTGGTATGGGCTAAAATTTGCTATCAATAAAAATAGAGATCCGAAAAAAAATCAAGCAGACTCTAGGGCAAACGATTGTATTACAATAAGAATGCAGACTTCAGCTTCAGGCTATTCCAAACATAATGAATAACACTAGTTTACAAAATTTAACTTTTTGTCTGAGGCCGCGAATTCTATGGTTGATAATGTTCACTTATGACTTGTTTTTGTCAAATCAACCCTTAAAATATTTTGATCAGCTCGAGTTACTTTGCTTTTGATTTTTATCATTTAAGCGAATATATTAATCGATAACGGTGTATTTTACTGTGTTAAGATTAGTATCTGAAGTTTTTGCGTCATAAGTAGTTCAAGGAGACGTTGTTTAAACAATCCAGATCATTTTTGCTATTATGTGGAGAATATGTGCTTAACAATTGTAGAAAAGTTATATCGGAGTTGGTGAAAAATACCTATTTTGAGTATTTTGGGATGCTCTTGGATAAAAATGAGAAGTCTTGGGCTTACAATTGTGTTTGTAAATCGTGTGTGGCATATTTAAGATTATGGAAAAGGGGTAAAAGAAGTGCCTTTAAATTTGGAACACCGAGTATTTGGCTAAAACCACGAAATCATCTCGAAGACCGTTTGTTTTGTATCGTGAACACAAACGGTTTAAACACTAAAAATCGAGGTAAATGGCAGTACCCAAGTAGGTACTAGTTGGGTTCAACGTTCAGTGCAGCGTTCACCTGACTCTTCAGTACCTAAAAATATATCTGAATGCTTCGAACAAGACAAATCTGAAAATTACATTGAACTTGTTAAAGATCTTTTGCTACAATTAAAAATATGAGTTGCAATATGAGTATAAAACTTCACTTCCTCCATAATCACCTGGAAAGGTTTCCGGAAAAATTGGAGCAGGGAGAATTTATGCATCAGGACTTCGCGTCATGGAGGAGCGCTATCAGGGTTTCTGGGATACGAATATGATGTCTGACTATTGTAGGACTCTGATACGTCATTTTCGAAAGTCTACACATAAGAAAAAAGCTTTAAAACAGAGTTTTTTAGAACTTAATGCTTAATTATTTTTGTTAGTAAAGATTTTCTTGGTAAATACGTGTATTTTTCTGTTTTAGACCTACATAGCTGAAACTCTGAAACTAGAGCTGATAAAAATATTCTAATTATATTTTTGAAAATAGCGTACCATATGTAGTCAGCAACGGCTAAAAGTTCTTCGGCAACAGATGTACTGTAAACTAGTGTAATCCTTTTAATATACTTCAATGTGCACAAGTAAATACATAATTAGTCAAAATGACTAAGTTTATCCGTCACTGTTCAATAATAATGTGTCTAATTAACAAGTTCCATACAATTAATAACTACTATGTTGTTATTCAATTAAGCGCTGATAACAGCGGAATGTCCGTCTGTCAGTGACCTTTTAACGGTATTCATAATGATTCCTAATGTAACATATAATTACCTAAGTCTTTTACAACCATTTATTTAATCTAAACACAATATCTTAAGACTTCATTCGGTAATTATGTAATCGGAGCGAATATCTAGAAAAGAATATCAAACAGGTTACGATAATGTAACAGATTCTTAGAATCTACTTTGATCAGCATCATCATCATCGCTCAACTCAAACATTAACCGTTATATAAAAAAAGCGTAACCAAACACATTAATTACAATCAAGATCTATTTTAAGAAAAAAAAATAAACCTGAAACATTAGCATCCAAATGATTATTTCAAATGATTCCAACTCGAGCTTTTTCATTCCACATATTATGCCAAATTACTAAAACAATGGTACAAGACATTTGAATTTAGCGAATCGTTAGTAGCGTACGAGACATCCGGTAACGAGGCTGCCATATTGTCGTTGGTACCATTCAAAATTCGAAGAGGTGCGCGTGCGCCGGCCTTCGCCCGCTGAGGACGCGGAGGAGTGCGGGAGGAGCGGGAGGGACTAGGGCTGTCATTGATAGGAAAATTGCTATTGATTGTTACACATATGAAAACGTATTGTTATGTGAAGTTGTAGAAGAAACAGATGGTGATAATAGAATAACAGCACAATGATAAAAACAAACAAGTTGGCTCGTTAGATTTCAACAGGAATCAGAAAGCTTGTTGAATAAGTTTAAAAACAAATATGGTTCTTCATATTCTTATCTATTGGTTCTTCATTCTTCATAAGAAATATTGTTACATAATTATGTGATGTTATCTTATAAGTTGTTAGTCCTAGGCTCTAGAAATTATCCGTCTTGTTGATAGCCACGACACAGGCTGTGCCTAGTGTGGCTATCTTTGGCAATGTTAATAATGTACTTCTTGTGGAATAAATAAATATATTATTATATACTACTAAATCCTTGGAGATAACTCTACGTCTCCGAGATTTTAGGCTTCCTTTAGCATGTTATTTAAATAGATGACGATATCTAATCTTAACTTTGCCGTACCAACCCTAAAATCAAGACACGAACTCTGCCGTCCTAAGAAAGAAGGGCACAACTAACATTTTGCAAATATTGAGAAAATCAAGTTTGAATTTTTTTTTAGTTTTTATTGAAAATTACACCACTAAACTATGTTTTTCGGAATTTTGTGAATGGCAATACATGCATTTATATAGTACATATAAGACCATGATCATTTTTAATTTTTAATTTTAATGCATATAATAGATAATTAGCTTAATTTATTTCATCGTTACATAAAAAATAAGTTCAAAACAATAATATTACGTTTAAAAGGCACAAACAACCAAATGCGCCTTTTTAATGTAACATTTTGAGGAAAATTTTATAATGTTACAATGGAAAGGCACATTTTATTCAGTTGTGCCTTTTCACTGTATTATTATTCGTATAGATGTATACAGTAAAATATTAGAAATTACTTCTATTTGAATAAAACAAGGTAATTAGCGGCTTTAGCGGCTTTGGTTCTGTGTGTTGTTTTGTATTGCCGCCGACTTCCAAAGCTAAAGTTATTAACCGGCTTCAAAAAAAAGGAGGTTATCAATTCGACCCGTATATATGTAATATTTTCAAAACTGTCCAGTTTTCGTATATGTTAATCTACATCAGCGTCTGAACAAATGTGTCAAATTTCAAGAGTGTATGTATGTACGTATGTATGTTTTTATGTTTGTGTTCGCATATCTCCGTAACTACAAGTCCGATTTAAGTAATTCTTTTTTTTTGTTGTACTAGGTATTGTCCAACTTAGGGAATACTGGAAGTTTTATCAAAATCGGTTAGTAAGTATTTTTTGAGACAGAGAATTTTAACCGACTTTTTATTTTATTATGTTTGTTCGCGGATAACTTCTTTGTTTATGAACTAATTTTGATGATTTTTTTTTGTTGGAAAGGGTACACTTTCCAAATGGTCCCATTTAAATTTCATATAGATATGATGATGGATTCCGGAGACAGACAACGGAACTCTTCAAAAAATTACAGCAAATCGACTGCGATTGCTGCTATCGCATAAATATGCATTGTTTACGCAATCACACAACATAACATCACGCCTGTACACTCAAAAGGGTTACACAGATGTATACAGTAGTATTTGACAATCCAAGTAAACGAAATCGCATATTCTGCTTTCTTATGACTTTTTAGTGGTGTCTCGTTGATTTACATAACATGACAGTTTCTTCATGGATTTGGTTGACAGGAAGTTTATACTAAAAAGCGAGAAATAAAAAACTTTTTTACAAAAAAAGACAACCGCCTTCAAAAACTAAAAAGAACCGTATGTATGTAATATTTCCAGTACTGCCCACTGGAAATATTACTTACATACGGTTCGAATTGACAACCTCCTTTTTTTTGAAGTCGGTTAAAAATAATCTTACCATAGCGCGGCACTGACATGCGTGGGTTCGTCTTGCCGCCGACGCCAGACAGTTGTGCCTGACACGCCAGGCACAAGTGGCGTAATCTCACTCATACCTCGCTCCCCTCACTTCATTTCTCTGTAGAGATGTTAAGTAGTAAAGGCATAACCGCCAGTGTGCCAATTTTTTTTACAAAATATTAAGGAGTAGAGTAAGTAGTAAAGGCATAACCGCCAGTGTGCCTATTTTTATACAAAATATTAAGGAGTAAGGTAAATAGTAAAGACACAATTGCCAGTTGTGACTTTCTTTCTACATTTCTTGCTAAGGTGTTGGTTTAAAAAAAATAGCACAATTGCCACATAAGCCCTTTATATTTAACGTGCGCCAATTATGCCTTTTCAACTAAATATTTTAAAGACATAAATGTGAAATAGAAGACATATATCACAATGTGACCTTTTTCTTTACAATATCTTAAAAAATGGTGCAGTTGTGCCCTTTATGCTTATGCTATCTCTGTTTGTTTTATTGTTAAAAATACACAAAAAATTAGGCAGATAGGCCTTTTTTTCCTGATTCCGAATATGTATATAACTCGATTTTGATAAAAATGTTAGTTGTGCCCTTCTTTCTTACGACGGCAGAACTGGTTAAAAAAAGTTGAAACAACCACAGTCAAACGTTAAGTGATGTCCTTGACGCACCTTGCTACATTTCCAGTTAGATCACCAACAAAAACAGTGTTTAATCCTTATCGCTATTGTAATGGAGTTCAAAATGCTGTGGTATCGTGATAGTGATTTGGTAAGCCTGGACATTAGAATTCAGAATGGGTGGATACTTGAGGTATGGTAGTTATTGGGCTAGCACAGCTGTGACCAAACAATTCATCATGGCGGCCGAAGAGAAAAAAATAATTTAATTGACCATATGGTCGCAAGTCAAGATGCTGTGGAATCTATTCGTCCAATGTAAGTACATAATCATGAGGTCAGATGTTTACTAGCAGTTGCTTACGATTTGCTAATCCTACAAGAATCCGTGTACGATTACGGTTATCTCATTTGCTTAGCTACTGATTAGTCATCATTCCCATTTTATGAATAAACAAAGATATAAAATAGATTATCTATGTAAATTCATTAAGTCTGCTCAAAGGTTGCATTGTAATATGATTCGACCATATGGCAACAGCAACTACAGAGCTCCCGTAGATATGAAAACAGGATATGCCAAAGTCCAACAAACATCAAAAACGCACGTAAACTATACAACAAAGATTCAAAACCTATTGACCATAAAAAGCGTAAACAAAGAAAGTGCAGGGTAGACGGAGAAAATAAAATAAAAGGCCACAGCACAGTGGACCCCGACTCGTTGGGCGAGTGACGACAATGACCGGCGACCACGTAACGGAACGACCATTATGAGATACTCAATTAACTCAGAATGGAAGGATTTACTTAGTTTTTCTTCACGCTCTTTACCTGCCTTAGTGGGTGGAGTTCGAAATGGTCAAATCCATATGATGCGATGATTATGACCAAATAAACGTCACGAAAACTTGTAGGTCTACGATCAGCTGGTTTTGGAATTAGTGATAATGATAACAAAGAAATATATTTTAAACCAGCTCTACGTAGGAGCGATACGCTAAGGTGGAAGCTATTACATACTACACCAAGTGCAGCCGAGTCTGCATCTTATGGAGGACATAATGAAACATAAATAAAAAACAGCGGATTTTTTATGTAGCTGTAAATAACTGCATGCTTGAAAGACTTGACCTAAGCGTAGAGATACAAATCATTGACTTTAGGAGTTCATGGCAAAACGTTCGGGTTTTAATTAGCAATAATGTTAATTATGTTAGCACAGTACACAATGATACACTTCCCACAGTAGATCTTTAGACGTTATGCAATAAAAAGATGGAAAGAAAAGCATAGCTTCTTTTCTTTTATTCAAGAATGAAAATACCTCTGTTGGCCCTGAATGACTGTATGTACTTTATACCTATGTTATGTATTATGTTAATGATTTCTATTGTACTTATTGTTATTTAAAAGGAAGTTCACTTCTTTGACATCCATGCTCTTGGTAACCAATGCTATACGATAACACAAACATATGAATCAACTAAGGAAAGAACTCGTCGTTCATCTTAAAATTTTGCACTTAACAAAAAACTTGAACTTTAAAATGCCGAGTCAAATTCAGGACGGTAATACTTGTTAAAAAAAATTCCCAAAGCCGCCGTCTGGTTGGAACCCGCGACCCATAAACCAAATGCCACTGGCAACGGTACCGTTACCGGTTCGTGGATCGCTCGCCTCGACATATTATATTGATCTTATAGGGAAAGACGATTTAAAGGAGAGTGTCGAAGATGTATTATGTCTGTTGCTTACTACCTGGATGTAACATGAAGAAAATTAACAATTAACAGGTGTGAAAGACGAAGTTGGAAGCATATATTATTGTGCCCATCGTTACGTGCTTTGTTTTGATCTCCAACTTTTTTTTAGAATTTTTACTATAACAAGTTTTTAATGTAAAAAACAGCCACTATCCGTTATATTTATTCTTAAGGACAATGATTTGCGTACGTTACATTGCGCGCTACCATAAACAGTGAGTAATATTAGAGTTACATTAAAATTGGTAAATTAAGAAGCCTTTTTAGCATAAATTCTTAGTTAATGTTACTTGGCTTGATGGACATTATGCATTGCTGAGGACTATGTGATGTGTCCTTTTATACCCCGTATACAAATTGTAATATGATTTACATACATTTGTGGTTAGAAGATGCAACCTTCTGATTTATTCATGGATAATCTTCCAAAAATCGTTTAAATTAACTTTACTTTCTTAACAAACCTTGACTCCAAAACATCTGGGATTAGATTAAAATCGGGAACTTACCTGTGAAAAGAAAAAAAGAACTTAGTTACGTTACACAATCAGCAAGTTATTTAATACAGCTTTACCCCGCGGCTCCATTCACTTTAGTGTTCAATGCTCAGCTACTGCATATTATTACACAACAGCTGAACAGACAGTTTTGAACTCACGACCTTTCTGATAGGTAGTTAACACCTAGCAAGTAGTTTATTATCGCTTTAGATATTAATTTAAAATTGCTGCAGTAGAGTCTTGTAATGGCCGCGCTGCTATCGATGTTGTAAAAGCTTTGTCAAATGCACAGGGTAAAGCTTGCGTCAGATTTTTATTTAGTACTAGCCTAGCCTATATTATTATGTTTGCGACTTCGTCCCCGTGAATATAGGTTATCCAACGGTGTATTTGCGCAGACTCGTTATTCTTTTTCGGAAATAAAAGTAGTAAGTTGCTCTTTATTATATCAGGAGATTAGGCAGAAAAGACAGACGGAAATTAAAAATGAAAATATTTTAGGTATAAGTATTGTGTAAACATTCATTAATATAATTATAAGCTCTTATTTTGATATTACAAACTGACACTTCAATTTGAGTTAATTGCATAGGTCATTATAGAGGGACAGGCTAGAAGGTAGTTGTTCCATCAGTTCCAAGAGGCTCCAACATATTTGAAAGAAGATTACGCCAAGATCATTCAATGAGCCAAGGCGTATCTCCACCGAACGTGCATGGGTGGTTACAATAAGTATTATATTAAAAGAGAGAGTGCAAGTGCAAGTATCCGTGCAATAAGGATGTACAGCACGTAAGTCCACATACGACACAATGCTGGGAACCAATGACGAGCCAGCGGTAACATGATGTCACCTTCACACAATAGATATTAACAATAGGAAGAATAGTGACACCTGTGAATATCGCACGTGTAGTGATGATTGAAATGTAAGGAATTTGAGGAACAATCATGTCTTTCGAGTAAGTCACACTGCAAGGACTACAAGCAGTTACATCACGGCGGCCTACTTGATGTTAAGTAGTAACCGCTCCTTATAGACAACTGCAATACCAGAGGTCTTGCAAATGCGTTGCCATTCCAGGGGCAAAGTTAAAATGTCTCATGCGCCTGTAATTACACCGACACCCAAACCCTTCAAACCGGAACACTGATGCAGAAATAAGTATGGTGGTAGCAGTAGTTATGGAAGCTTCGTTTTATAACATAACTGTGCTTTAGCTTAAAGCTTTATGTAACGTCTTGTATATGTCACCGGAAAATAACAAGATCAAATTGTAATATTTTACGTCCACATTTTCGTAAATTGATAAACTTACTGAACTCACTCGTAAAATAATAAGTAAGCAGTAACCAAACGCTACGCGCGATCTGATTGGTTGGCTGTCACGTGTCACTTCTCCTTCCTCCTATGGACATGTCACCGGAAAATAACAAGATCCGTAAGTTTATCAATTTACTAGGAAGTTTATAAACTTTCGTAAGATTCTAAACGGGAGATAAATTGTAATATTTTACGTCCACATTTTCGTAAATTTATCAATTTCCGACGTCATACGGTAAATTTATAAACTAACGAATATCTATTCGTAAGATTTTATATGGTTCGACCAATCACAGAAACTCTTTTAAATATACGATCTTTGAAATACGTAAAATAACACACTGCTCTCTGATTGGTCAATGTTCATAGTGGCAATGCTTGTGTCCAGCTGGCGGCCGCGAGGAAGGAGAAGTGACACGTGACAGCCAACCAATCAGATCGCGCGTAGCGTTTGGTTACTGCTTACTTATTATTTTACGAGTGAGTTCAGTAAGTTTATCAATTTACGAAAATGTGGACGTAAAATATTACAATTTATCTCCCGTTTAGAATCTTACGAAAGTTTATAAACTTCCTAGTAAATTGATAAACTTACGGATCTTGTTATTTTCCGGTGACAGACACAAGCATTGCCACTATGAACATTGACCAATCAGAGAGCAGTGTGTTATTTTACGTATTTCAAAGATCGTATATTTAAAAGAGTTTCTGTGATTGGTCGAACCATATAAAATCTTACGAATAGATATTCGTTAGTTTATAAATTTACCGTATGACGTCGGAAATTGATAAATTTACGAAAATGTGGACGTAAAATATTACAATTTATTTCCCGTTTAGAATCTTACGAAAGTTTATAAACTTCCTAGTAAATTGATAAACTTACGGATCTTGTTATTTTCCGGTGACATATACACATCATGCAATGAAACAGAATATGTATTTGATGGAAAGGACGTCGTATTTTAAAACGGTTTACTAATATAAATTAAACTGAAGCAAGTAGAACATGAGTTATGGTACAAGGATGGATAGCGAAGGTCACAACTACATAGAAACAGCAGACTACTGCTCATGTGTTAAACCTGGCCTCTTAGGGCTTACCGACAGTCAGTCAAACGCTTCTGTTAGGTCGATGACGTACGACACTTCCAAGTAACGTTGAGTCATTATGTTATTGATATGTGGATCGATTTGCAAATTCACGAAGGCTACTTATTATTCTCGAGGCTACACCGAGTGCATTGAATTATTAAATATGTACCTGGTAACCGAAAGGAGGGTACTTCTTACGTTGAACAATTTGTAGCTTCAACAAGCTTTATCGTTTCCTTTGTCACCCCTTTGGTACTTTCACTTAGTGTAATCCCAACGAACGTAATTTTGTGAGTTGTGAGTCGCCTCATTTAAATTCAACTGTAACTGACAACTCATTTGGCGTCACCGCGTGCTATAAACAGGACTATAGTACGAAAAGGAATGCAGCTTAAATAAGCAACTCAAAACTCACAAAATAAGGTCTTTTTGGCCTCCCGCTTACTCGAAAACCCATACTTGAAATTATAGGAAGTCAAGATGAGGTACAAAACTATTACATTATTCCAAGCGATAAATATAAAACCATGACTGATTAACGCAATCTGTTCTCCCAACATTGGTAATAACAACTTCAGATAAGGTCACGCTTGAACCTTCACAAGGGCGCCTACATAATAACACAATTTGGAATATTCACAGCATTACAGAATAAAAGCTCGCAACAACTTAAACTTACATAAAGTACAAGCGAACAGTAGTGAATTAACGAATCGCAAAAGGATCAAAACCGGAATGGCATACCGTCAGAATGTTAATTAGCCCTTAGTTCTCTCACACGAGGCATTCTGGTACCGTTACGGTGGTATTACACCACAGTGTGGTTGCATCGCGCCCTGTCCTGTCTGACCAGATGGTATTAACGGCGACCCACTTCTTGAAGGTCCTATACCGGCCCGACTTATGCCATGTAAGGCATTACATGGTTGCGCAAGTCAACTCGCTGATTCTGCGTGAAACTCTCGTATTGTTCATATTTTATTAAGTATACAATTAAATGTTGGAAACTTTACCTTATTTGGAAGGTGAATTTCGTTTGATTAAAACATAAATCTGGCAGTTAAACTCAAATATGGTAAAAAAACGTAAAGGGCGAGAACTGTCTAGATTGCTATCAGTAATGCAATGATCATAATTCAGAGGTTTTACGTGCAGTCTGTTGTCCTTACTAATGAAGTAAGGCCAAAAAACATAAAGTTCAAATCTGTAGCTAAGAAACTGCGAGGCTTAATTAAGCATTAACAGTATCGTTGACGAAAAGAATGCCACAACACGATTTAAAGCGCGGTGTCAATATCAAGCTGAGAATCAACAAAAAATGGCGCTTTGCTTTCAATGCGATCGTTGATTGCGCTCCAAAGCCGTTTACAGTTAATCAATGCACCATGTGTAATGACCAGTCGTGGTCGGCACACGGCATGGCATATGGCGGCTAAAACATGCCCATATAGGGTCGCACATACAGACGACATGGTTTGTTCGACGAATTCAGCGGTACATGCGTTTGTGACAACTTTTACGGACATGATGAATGGACGTGTCAAACTTACGAATATTGAAGTCAATGAGGTTGACGTGGATTGTAATATAACGCTTTCGAAACCGTTTTGGACAACATTTGTGAAATGATGTATTAAGATGTTGTAAACACCTTACATCTGTTAAGGAAAATTATGCTTTTTTAAAACTTGCTTTTGCACGCGGCTTCGTCCTCGTGGAGATGATGATGTAGACGTAGTGGGCAAATAACGATACAACTAATAAATTATGACCAAACTGTAGGCCCAGTGCAAGATTATCATAAAACGTTTCCTATTCAACTATGAAATAATTAATAGCTTTAGCTTCGATTTTTCATACAACATTTCATCCCTCATTTGAACCTCTTAGAGCAACTTTATTTCTTTATTTTTTAGTTAATTATCATGCGTATAAATCTCAGATCATTAGCTTCAGCCATTTTGATTTTCCATACAACAATATTCATCTTTTATTTTACTTCCTTCTGGGATGAATGATAGATCAGATACGACCCACTTTCTGAAAGAGAAATAAATAACAGTACCAGTATTTAAACCCTTGCATGATTTAAGACGATCTAAATCAAACGGACTAACGAGCTGACCTTAATCTCTCAGCCAAGGGCAATTCATGACTCTATGCATTGTGAACTTTGCCCTGAGTAACACTCCATGTCGAGAACGTTTAGTTGTATTCAGACCATAAGGGCAAAGCACGGACGCATTGTCTTTGAAATTGTATGTTGTATGTACTTATTTTGAGCAGTTATTATTGATGCCTGCAACTTCGTGTTGTATTTTTTACACGCGTTATGTTACGTCTTTGTTTACTGCTCCGCTCCTGTAGTTTGCAGCGATGTGTTATATAGCCTATACTTTTCCTCATTAATCTGGCTATCATACGTTAACATTTTTTTCCAATCCGACTGGTACTTCCAGAGATTAGCACGTTTAAACAAACAAACAAAAAAACTGTAGCTTTATTATGTAGATAGATTTACCAATTCCGAATAATGATGCTTGAAGAGCTTTTTTTGGATTAGATCAATTTGGCGATTGGATAGACCGCTAGACATGGCGCCATATTGCAATGCGCCTGATCACGTTCAGACGTAATTACCACAACTTAGCACTATGACTGTGTCCACTATAACTGCTACGATCGAAGCTCTAATAACAATCATTTATAATAGATCGTCAGATCGCTCGCAAAAAGCAATAAAGAGTTTAATTAACAGATGTCATGGACAAAGACCAGAGCTGATTATGCTAAAGTACTAAAGATTTTCAACCTTATTTTTATGTAAGTTAAGGTATATGATTGTAATGTGTTCGGTTTCGGTTGGCAGGTCAAGAGACTATATGAGCATGTGCTTTGTTTGAAGCACCTCCCGCGTTGATGTATCATCATTTGTGTTGGTAGATTTGCTATATTTGTACGAATTTACGTATAATTATTATGGAGACTGTTGTTTTCCATGAAAGCAGTAGTCTTGATACTTTTTGTAGGAACTGCAAATAGTTATTTATTTATTTGTAAGAACGTGCTAAATTCCAGAAATTACTAGTCCGATTTTAAAAAATCTGTCACATTATAGGTAGTGTAATCCGTTTATCGAGAAAGGATATAGGCTATATGACATCACGCTACGACACAGGGAAGCGAAGCAGTTATCACAGACGACACTTAACGCGGGTAAAACCGCGAAATATAGCTAGCATTGAATAGTAATCGCTCAAGACCATATTTAAACGTGTCCTAATTGAGCAACTTAGCAATAAACCATAAGGTTATTGAATTAATTCTGTCTATTGAAATAAGGGATAATTTTATAGCTTTGACTAAGAGACCATTAAAGCAATCATTTAAGTTTATTTTTCCTTTTAGAATGGTTTCTAATCAAATCAAATCAAATCAAAGCATTTATTTCAATTAGACCATTTACAGGCACTTTTGAATTGTCAAGAAGTTACAGTTTAAAATTGAAGCTAGTTGCTCGTTCCAAAACGTAGGTCTCTATGGAGAAGAACGAGCAAGAAACTCCATGGACACTCTTTTCCTTCCATTTGGTTTTTACAAAGTCTTGGTTACAATATTCTTGTTGCTTCTATATGTGAAAACAATGAAGGTGAATATAAAAAAATTATAATAACGATGTAAGACATGGCAGTTAAGAGATGACCAATCCCAACTGACAGCACCCGTTCACGAGTATGACGCGTGCATCAGCACCGTTTAGCTCAACCATCTTGAAGGGAACCAAACGATCCAACCCACGCGCCACCGTCAGCAAGACATTAAAGTGAGCATGACAAAGCTCTCAACTGCCATGCTCAGTGTCCAACACATAGTAACTTAACAAGTAAATGGCTCCATGGTAGTCACATTTACAAAATTGAAATAAATGATGTAAAATTATACAAAACTAAGGTCATCGGCGAACCTTTTCAAAAAATAAACTGTAGTAAGTAGAACTCTACTAGTCTACTTTACCTATTATGATTATTACTATTTCTAGCGACACAAGTCATAGCAAATGTAACAAATTATAGTTACCAATAAAGTTTATGTCTATTCCAAATGTCATCATTAATGGACCTACAAATAAATGAGACAGTTTGGATGGATGTATGTTTGTTACTCAATCGTGCCACAGAACGGCTAAACGGATCTAGATAAAATTTGGCACAGAGATAGATTATCGTCTAAATTAGCACATAAGCTTTTTTATCTCGTTATGGGTACCCAAGGGATAATTTTGTACTTTGGCTTAATTCTGAAAATAACGCACACGAAGTCGTGAGTACATAAGCATAAGCACATAGCAGCATATGTACATTATAAGCTTTTAATTTTCATTGATCATTTGGTTTCTTTTATATATCAGGCGTAATAATATTGACACTCAAAATAAATATAACCTCAACAAATAACCTTAAAAATTGAAAATAACAACCAACATTCTTATGTTAGCGAACAAGTTAATCAGAGCCTTAATACAGAATAAGCACAAGGCAAAACGCACCGGATTCCTTAAATTGCAGAAACGCAAGAATTACCTTTATTGCGTACATTTTCATTCTTTAACACTCGGGAAACTCAAGAATTTTTAGCGTTTCCGATATTCTTAGGAAGTGCTTCCAAGGCAGCTTGGAATAAGACATTACTGTAGTCTATTAATTAAAGGTTAACTTGGAAATTGTGATTTATAGTAAAGTTATTTAACTTCAATTTTGATTGCAATAAAGAAGTAACAGCGACAATGTAAGCAGACAATACAATGTGTGTCTAAGAAAATATAGGTACTTGGGACCAAATAGGTACCCTTTAGTTGTTCCTTAAGAGAGTAGATAATTAAACAATGGAGTTGTTATTCCAACAAAGCATTACAACCAAGAAACGCAATTATCTTGACAACAAACAATAATATTTGCAAAGGCTCTCCCGAAGACCGTTCCCCAAAGCTTGGGGCGGCAGGTTTTACAGTCTAGCCTTTACGACGCACTGTCTAGACACCAAGACTAACAAATTAATACATTGTGAAACAAATGGAGATACATAAACAGTTTGAAGTAATAAAGACTGTAGACCGGAAGGTTTGTAATGTATTGGCAATTACTCTATACTCGCTACGGTTGAGTTTCGTTGTAAAATGAAGTCTGCAAATCAAGTAAAAATAGTTTTTGTACGAGTATGAGTCAATATTTGCATAGATTATTTTTTAAAGAATGGCATTAGGAAAAGGAGATGCCTGGGCGAGATGGTCGGCTTTCCTGAGAATAGGTAACACGTAGTGCAAAGTCGCGACAGTTGGAAGGAATGGAACGAGGCATTTGCTCAGCAGTGGGACAGTACGGGCAGTTATAACGATAATAATTAGGAAAAAGGCTTTGAAGACAGGTCATAAGTTTTACTTAAACACAAAGTCCATGTAAAATTAGGAAATATCCAAACCAATACTATAACTAAATTGCTTGTTTGTTTGTAAAAGGTAATCTCTAGAAGTAATGATCCGAGTCCCGAAATCTTTTACTAATAGAAAGCTACACTATTGCCGAGTGCTTCCACTTGAGTTCCCTGCAGACGAAGTCGCGGTATAAGCTCATATAGAAGAAACTGTATTTCTGTTCCAACATACAGGCGTAAACAAAGAATCAACTGAAAACAATATCTGTTCTAAATGTTTGCGTTTCATCCAAACATACCAAATTATAATGTAGGTAACCTCACTGATTCAATGAACTAGAAACCATGATGATCTAATTTCACATTAATTATATAAATAATGATTTTATTTTAGCTTCTGACACCATGGCTTACTTGTTACAAAGAGATATTTTATGATAGTTATGCTTATTATATTAAAATACATTTCATACATATAAAGAGATTAAATGGAGCGGGAGTCGTTTAAAAAATCATTCGAGGAAAATTACTGTTTTTAAATATAATGTGGTGTTCACCAAGGGACCACATTGAGCCAGCAATTATTTTTTCCTAACTCAAAGAATTATTATTTTCCTGTGTGAATTATAAAAGGTATTTTTAGATATTAGCGAAGGTACAGCCCTAAAAATGACCTGTATTTATTGCGTTCCAGAAACCTACGCTCTACAATAATGTGGGCTATTTTTAAAGGCTCAAAATTTTGATTTAGCTAAAACTTCTACACATACCATCCAACACGCCTATTTACCCCGAAGGGTTAGTCAGAGGTGTAACAAATGTACACCCACAGTTCACCGGTATGCTTAGTTCCCATGTCTTAGGAGGCGAGCCTATTGCCTATTGTAACAACTTCTACCTGTCCCTAATAAAAATTACGTAAGGATATATCAATCAGTCACGATATTCTGCATTCCGCTCATATCAGATAACATACCAACGTGACTGGGCCTAAAATAGCTATGTTCTAACTATAGGCCACTAGATATGGTAGAAATTATTCCTCCAGTGTAACAAGGAGTTTCATTCATAGTCAATTATTATTCCATATTAATTTTGCACGCACGTGTGGCCGGGCGAGCGTGGATCACGACTAGTGGAAGGTCGCAGATGGTTTAAGAATAGGTGAATTAAATAGATTTACATCAAAATTGTAAGCCCTACGATTGCACCCTACTATGCGAAAATTGAAGTATTAATCGAGTTTTGTTCAATTATATTTATCATATCGAATGCAAAATACATAAAAAGGAGAAAACTGCTACTACTACTACTACTATTCAACAGATTAGGTTATTATTAATTTTATTACAAAAAAGTATCAAACCATATTGGAAAGATGTGTAATATACCGAGAAGTACATGGACTTATTTATAAAAATTGCAACGCACGAATAACCAGAATAGGTTACTGTAACGCACGTAGGCAATAGGCAAATACCAGTTACTACGTCAGCACAACGTTAATTATAACAAGCTGATGCACGCCACTACCGCAACAATGACTTCAAACGATTCATCTAACATTAATAATGCTTCTAATTCTGCACATCACTTCAATACATTGGCATAACCGCCCAAAATATTACGTTTATCATCGGACTCATTCATACCTACTCCTGGCACCTTCCTCCAGAAATAATAAAAAACAAACGGTAAGTCATACGTAACGTACAAATATAACATTAGATCGAAGACCTTTCAGATGTAAAAACATCGGTTGCATCACCCGTCTTTAAATAGACAGCCTGGACCATTAGAAACAGATAAATTTTCTATATCGTATGTAGCGCGTTCTCTCCTGCAGGGATAGCGCGCAACTTCGAGCAATAAACAGTCACAGTTATGCAACACGTAGGTCTTAAATACAATTGCTGTCTAGCATCTAAATAATTAGTTTCACTGACTAAATGAATTGCAAAGGACTTTCCTATTTTAGTCTTAGGTGCAAAGTCCATCATTACTTGACAATGCAGCCAGCGATACTAAAACAGCTTATCTTTATTCTAAAGAAATCCATATGGATTAAACTAATCTATGCACTGTGACCTCGGTCTGGAAATGGTAATCTTCCTAATGTCTTCGTAATTTTCTGTCCAGTAACGGGGCTTTAATTAAGATGAGACCATCAAGATCGATTTGTAAATCAAACCAGTTTTCCATCGATTTAAAGTTGAGCTATACAAATAACGTTTGAATCATAATTTAATAAACATATTTATATTTATATTTCACTTTAAACATTACACAATTTTGTAAGCACTCCAGCTGGTTGAAAGATTCTATTGACTTTGCATTCAAATTATCAAACAAAGTATGTGAATCAAATCATGAACGATTTCTTATAAATCTAGTATTTATCAAAACTGCCTCACTATATTACATGCCAGTTTTGAAATTAGCGAAAACTCAAAAAAATGATTTGAATATACACGCTGATGTTTAACCGTCTCAGTGTTGACATCCATGATTTGAAAATTGGCAAGTACTTTTGGGGCACATTACCAATTCATGCAGATACCTGGTCCATTGCGGCAACAGTATCTGCAGTGCAGGAGAGCACTATACATCAATATCCATAGCTTTAGAGCGGCAGTGCAAAGCCGCAGGCAACATTTTTACAACTGAACGAGCTGAATGCATTTGCGGAGACTGTTAGTGAGCGCAAGATAGAGAAGAATATGGTTCGCTTGTTAAAAGTTGTTTGCTGGAAAGATCTAAGCGTTCTATGATTGAATTCGCTGATCAACGTTTTGCAATGTTGGTCCAAGAAATCTAGATTCAATTTCGTCTCGTCCATCACTAATAACTTTAATCTTTTCTGTCTATCCAAAAGTCTATCTTATCAACCAGTCCAAAGATGCATGTAAACCAATCTCCACAAAGCGACTGCAATAAAAAAAGTCCTTGCAATATCATTGGCAAGCCGTAATCCATCAGTGTTATATTTCAACACATTACCATGTTGCTTGCTTGCCAAAACAAATATACTTTCCTTCGTCAGACGTCAACCATAATGTTTTTGACGACCGCAAAATGGATCGGTGATATTTATTGCGGTATTAAAATGACTTGTACGATGTAATGTAATACAAATAGGGAAGAAACATCGGCTCTGTGGGTTGAATACGTGATGGGTCAGTTTGAGGCCGAGGCTCCACCAAGGTTTTCTACATAGAATTCTAAGTATTAAATGACGTATTTATAGCTTGGTTATAAGATGACTCTATGCGTATATTAAGCATGGATACTTAATTAGAAAGAGTTTTCAAGAATCATGATTTTCGTCTGAGTTGAAAACCTAAAGTATCCAGGCATAAGTCGTAACAGACACCTCATTTTTCTTTTTCCATCCCCCAAAGCACCTGTATTTTCCCGCAAAATGTTCACCCTTTCAATCAGAAAACGAAAGCCCCTAATATTTTGTCGGGAAGCCCCTACAATTTACGAGCCATATGTCGGACATATCCTGCGCAAACAATCCGACGTCTGAAAGTTTCATAACCCCGTCTGCACGTACCCTGCGCCCCATGCACCCCCCGAGGGTGTCTGCGAGGGTGCGCCTCGTTCAGACTTTACTGCTGATAGGTTTCAAAGTAGGGGTAGGCAAATTAATGGATGACTAAGTGCTAACTGTTGCTAGTGCACTATTTGGGGGTGCGGCTACGTAGATGAAAAGTTAGTTAGAAAGTGATTAATTACGTTTTGGTACTAATGTTAACGTGCTGAATCGTTCTTGAGAGAAACTAAATAAAAGGTTTCACTGCTCTGTAAAGAAATAACTTGTAATAATAAGTTACTAAATGAAAAGTCGAATAGTACAATAGCAATAGAGCATTGTAATAGCAATTTTTTTCCACAAATTTTCATCTTGTTATTTTTTAACAAGTTAGTATTTTCACTTACTTTAAGTCGCCATGATGCATGCCAATATCCCGCGATCCCGCTTTTGAATATTATATCATCATAATATCCTATAGCAACAGTATTTAAATAGCAGATAGTTCCAGTTGCATTACTATGCTCTTACTCATCCTTCCTAGTGCACTTATCTGAACAACAAGGCAATTGAAGCGGCAATGACTGACGCATTCCGCTAATTATGTACCTAACTTACAACCATTTATGACATACCGGTAAATATAGAAAAGGAAAGACTTTGCTAATGAGCTTTTTTATAGAGTAGAAAAGAGACTAATTGAGGGCTTAAACTCCTTCTAGTTTTTAATATCCTAAGACACTATTAGAAATCGAATAGCATAAAACTAAAAAGGTTTGAAACATCGATAATACTGTTATCTACTTGAAATCAAATAAAAATCCCGCTTCAAACCGGCCCTTTTGGAAATATATGGGGGAGGCCTATATCCAGCAGTGGACGTACTACGGTTTATATGTGCATATGATGGTGACGATGATGAAAGAATCCCGACAGATTTTGGACTGGTTCTAAGTCCACGCCATTAACCCTAACCATTTTATAACTTCAAAGAAATCCAGTTAGCATGTAAGCAAGTATTGATTACAAAATTCAATACAATACGAGATTCCTGCGTTATCGGTGCGATAAGAGGTGGATAAGATGGATAGCGTCGATTGTTCGTCGAGTGTCGGAACAGTCCATGGAGCTACTATCGACAATCTGCATATTGTTCTATTTTAGATGCCACATGCGGATTCTGGCGCTACTTGGGAGAGGCCTATGTCCAGCGAACTGCGATAGGGGTAGACGAATGAATTATTGATTTGAATTCCGCAGATTATTCGTATGGTTTGGTGATTCATGATATATATTTCGGCAACTGTGATTATTTATAATTCTTCGTTTGGATATGATATTTGTCTATCGTTTTTATTACTTCGACCCCATTAGACGGGATTCGGAGCTTTATTCATCTTAAGCGTTCGAACCTTCTAGGTCAAAAGTGTTTGCAAACTCTTGCTAGTTGTTCTTAGTTGGCAAATGTCGAATGAATAGGTTACTTCCAGTAAGTGTGCTCATCTTATACCGCATCTCCATTTAATTGGTCTGCGGGTTTTCATGCATTTTGGGCTTACTTATCTTTACATGATACTGATAAAACCATTATTTTTGGGCTAACCTCATATCCGTTAGCATGTAATTAGATTTGTTATCAACATTGAGATAGCTTATAGTAGAACGGAAATCAGCTAAATTAATCATATTTTTATCGAACGACCTTGCTGTATCAGAAATCTGTCTAATCAATGCAATAACACGAATTTATTGACGACTAATTTATAATATTACATCCCGGACTTTGCTTATCCGTATATGCTATTTTTAGCAACAAAAAAAAACCATTGCTTTATTTGTAGGTTTTTTAACCTTTCTGTTGTCGTTTCCATTCTATTGAGTTGCAAATTTTTCTCTCGTAGCCAGGGCTCTTCATATAAAATGCCAGACAGCCAATGACCTGTGTTGATGAAAAGCTCGGCGAGGGGTAGAAACACTTAATTAAATATCTATGATAATGTGTCCCGTGGCGATTAATCCAGAGTTGTCCATGGACGGCCATAGTCATGAAATATGTATGGCACATGCTCGTGTGATATCCTTCACTTGGGATGAAACTTATGAGCTTATTTCTGGATGATCTGAGTACAGAGATTTTTTCATAGATTAGCCAAGATAAACTTAAAGCTTTATCTGGTTTCGATTTAAAAATAAGAATATGAATTAAGACAAGACTTAACCTAAGTTTACAGAGCATACAAGGAATTTATAAAAAACAAAATGGTTAGTTACTAGAGAAAAGTGCAGTGGTCCTGGGCTTAAACTAGGAGAAACTTCCGTGCTATAAACACCAGATGTTTCCAACACCCGGCACTCAATGCCCATTTAACAGTAGAACACAATACCTATAGAAAATAGGGTAAAAACAATGAGGAAAAATTTATATTATTGTCCCTTGGGGTTGGTGATACCGTATCACCACCCATGTCATGCCACGTGACAGTTTTGAGTCTAAATAGAATATAATTATTTGCTGTTCAAGAGGTAAAGTTACAAATAAACATGGATACAATAATAGCTTCGTGTGCAGTATTATTAGAATTTTGCATATTGTCATCAAATCACATATTATTATTGAGTATCAAGTAGCTCCGAGGTCGGTGACATACGCATCTTATGAATTTTAATGCGTTTGCTTCTTTTCCCTTGGCAAGGTGCAAAGGGCATCTGAGTGTAGTTTTGCCAAAACGAGTCAATCCACAATCTCAATGATGTCCAACTAATTAAATATGCATTACTATCCAGCACTAACAGTAACAGCACATACACAGCACAAAACTTATAATTAGAACAGATTTAAAATTGGCAGATATTTTAAAGTGGGCTGTTTCGATTTTGCAGAACAAAACCTAAATGGAGTGCCTGCAAGAGGAGAGTTGCTGGAGAACTGATGAATATATGGCTTAAACAAAGGTGAAGCAGAGGTATTTGATGATTAAGTAGCTAGATTTTATAAGGACGTGCTTTAACAGTGTTTAAGAAATGATTCGATTACGTACAGGCGAGTTACCGGCCGTGAACGTGACTACGATGGTTACCATTAAAGCCATGAGCGGATATAAGCGTCGTTTCAACCTTAGACTTGGCAACATTTCGTAAACATTAGACTCTTTGACGATTTTTTGTATGGTTTAAACAGTTTCAGCGTTTTCAGTATTGTTTTCTGAAAAGAAATTCATATTGCTGTTTCAGAGATCTTCAGCACAGCGGCCGGCGTGACGACTGACGAATACCGGACAAACGAAAACGAACTTAGAGAACACAAAAGAAGTTAACGCGTATTTCCTCTTGTTCTGGATATCGTTAAAAAGCTTGATATTTTTTTAGCCCGCTGCGCGTAAATATTTGTGCCGGCTCAATAACAAACATAAAAAAAACCCACACGAGAGTGAAAAGGACTAACAGTCAAGTTTCGCCTCAAGTACCAGGATGCTAGAACGTCGGTGGAGGTTCAAACGTAGCGTACATATTCGCGTGGGCCGTCCCCCCCTCATCCCCCGCGCCCCCGCCGGGTCAACGACATCCGCGGCCGTTTCGGCCGGCGGCGCGCCTCACCTTGACATTCATCTCGAGCACGACGCTTTAGCCAAACGTTTGAATTAACTCGAACAACTTTCGAACGCCGCTTTAGAATTAACCCTTCTAGGGTATATGCCGCCCACTCGAATTGGTCGCGTAGCATTTCGGTTACTCGCGACAATCTACTCGATCCTATGTTGCCCTGGTACGTGATGCTCGTTCTAATGAAGAAATTGAAATTAAATCTTGTTTCTGCAAGATAAAGAGCGTTTTGTCGTAATCGGACGAAGTTTCCTATCGCCGCCACTGTGGTAGATACGTGACTCATTAAGTTGATAAGCAACGAACAAAGAGTGAGGTATGTTAAACAATCTGCATATAATAGAAATATTTTATATCATGGAAAAACCTTCAAGGAACGCATCGGCCTACTGGTGTTGGGCTCCATCACGTCACCATACATGCTCACAAATCCTCTAATCCGTAAAGGTCAACACTCTTTAACAAGAAAATATTTTTGCGTGTTAGAAGTGAGTACGCTGTACGATATACAAACTCGTTATCCCCGATATAATGGTGTAGGTATTCATATGAACAGTACATTTGACAAACAAGGTTGGGCAAACGATAGCAGTTAACAGAAATTCGTAATTGATTGGATGATTTGGATAAAGGTAACAAAAACAAAAAAATAAAAACTTCAGCCAAGCACCTAGAGATAGTTTTTTTAAGGATAAGTGGAGAACATCTGCAAAATATCTTGCAAATAGTGGATATATTGATAATATGAGGAGTAAGCTTATCTAGCGCAAATACCGTACGGCCGGAACCTTAAAAATTCCAAATAGTATCAAAAGCAACTAATCTGCATAACTTAGATGTAATCTATCGAATTCATACTCGGCCCTCTAATTATTGCTCTATAAAAACGACATTAAACCAACAAACGCCTAAAGGGGCAAAGAAAATGAACAATAAAAGCAAAAATGCGGCCCAATGGAGACCACCATTGTTAAAAATGTGAGTCACAAAAGGAAGTTATGGTTTCAATGGGACCACCACGGCTTTGAGGAAACTTGCATGGTGAAACAGTGACCTCATGCGAGAACTTGAACAAATCGTTATACCGATAATTATTTTAAGGACATGCTAAGGCCTTAGACCAAAATAACTGAGGAAACTAAGTATCCGTCTTAAATACACCTGAACTATCGTAAATTATCAGAACGTGCGCTCAGGAATAATAGGGCTAACAAACTTCAAGACCCAACACTACTACTTATGCAAGTATTTCGGAACTAATCATAATGTACCGCTAATCATCCCACGCAAATCGTGAGTATTTATAAAAGGAATCGAGTTAGAATGGACTCGTAGGCGATCAGCATTACTTGTCATCAGGTATGCTTAAGCGTTGTTTACGAGTTCTAGAGACACCTGCTTTAGGCTTAAAGGGAACTGCTAAATGGCTATTTCCTACCTTGGAAACCTGGAAAAGCTTGTGATCAGCGTAAGAATATAAGTGAAGAGGTCCTAACAATGGTCCCACCCAGAAAATGAGTACCCAATACTACAAAATATCAGTCATTTCCTGTTCTGATATAGTTTTAAGTATCGAAATCGAACTTGTGGCATACAATCTCATAGGTTCATTAAATAAGGAACATGAAGTTTATTGCAAATAGCACTCGTTTTTGATTCCAGTGCGGGTTTCCGGAACTTTATCGGAATAAAAGTAATGAGAGGATTATCCACAGGCTTGAAGTCACCTGTTGTTTGGACATCACACGGTTGAAAGAGGAGAAAAAGATGGGTGGCCAAATTATACAACGAAAATCCTCTACTCTGAACTACTCTTCGACGTTGGGAGGCATTAGGCATTTAGGAGACGGCATGATACATGCAAGTCTTCCACTAGCAACCGTCCGGACAATCGTTGACGGTCACCATCCGACAATGAATGGTGGCACCTTTGTTATGTAAATCGGAAGATTTCATGCCCCATTAATATCGCGAACGCAACTTTAATTGATGACACTTATGGTTGCTTGCGGAATGATACTTAAGACTTAGGATAATTAGTTTATTGTTAGGGAAATAATTCTGAATTGGAAGCCATTTTTGATATTTTTTTTAACTTTGGGGATGTAGAGGTAACTATAGGTAACCACGCGTACTTAGGCATAGGCTTTGTGTCATCCTATGCGAACTTTTATATGAAAAATTGTATATTGCAGCCATCAATGAGAACAGAAAATTAAATTAACTTGAACCACTTTATTAATTACTCGTCTAAGGGCTTAGCGTAACAGTAAAATTCTCGCGAAAAAACTTCCTAGTTATTATTCACGAATTGGAAACATCGTAATGAAAATACGAATACCTACAACAAAAAAAAACAAAGGTTTGTAGGCTATTGCATAATTTTGTGCAATACAATATATTTAATTACCTACACCACTTATTCAAAGAGGTCATTACAGAACTGGGCGAGTGCTGTAAAAAGTAAACTGTTATCAGATAGCTGTGAAGTGTGGACATGACGGCTCAATATGCACGACAATAAAGTACATAAATAAGCGTAACTATCAAGCTGTTACGACACTAATTCATGTGTGACAGTTTCTGACAGAGGGAATTTTACGTGGTGCAAAAGGTTGCTATCCGTCTGAGTTTCTCCGTATTCCTAGTTAAGAGGGCGCCCGCGCCCGGGGGAAATCCAAGAGGGATTGTCAAAAAGTGTCCCGGTTTACCCAAATGTCCGGGTTTTTGAAGTTTTTGTCTAATGTCGGCAATTTAGGGTTTACTAATGTTTGCCATAATTTAAAATGCCATAATTTTATATACCATAATTTTATTTGTCATAATTACATTAGAAATAACGCTTCAGTTGCCATAATCGTGAATAGACATAAAATCATTTTCACTAATTTCATTGGTCATAATCTATCAAGTGTCATAATAATTTGAATCCATAAATTTAATTTCCATATTTTTCATTTTCAATAATGTCGTTTTCCATAACATTTATTTACCATAATATTAATTTCCCGTTACTCGCAAAACAATGGTTCTCTATTGTGTCACCTACCTACCGCAGCATGCAAGCAAACATGCAACAAGCAACCGTGCAGCATGTAAGCAAGCATGCAGTATACAAGCAAGCATGCAGCATGCAAGCAAGAATGCAGTATACAAGCAAACATGCAGCATGCAGTATACAAGCAAGCATGCAGCATGCAAGCAAGCATGCAACATGCAGCAGGCATGGTTTCTGTCACGGCTCCGGGGCTGCGGGGCTCCGGCGGTCCCATGCGAGCTTATCGTCGCAGATGGTTTCACGCTCACCACCGCGGCTTCAGCTTGCTGGCCGGCAAGCCGGCCAGCCTCAGCCGCGGCGGCGAGTGTTAAAACCACCTGCTCCTCAGCTCGCGGGCCGCCTCACCCCTCCGCGCCTACGCGATTTTAAATTACACTCTAGGGGTAGGGCAGACAAGACTACGTGGAGTCGGTTTTGCAGCGATTCGTTTCTGTCACTTAAACCTAATTTTTAGCAAAAGTTTTAGGACTACAAAATTTATTATAAATAAAATTCGGAATAATACACATTATTTAACTAAAATAAACTTTTCTAAATTATATTAAATGTTATTTATGTCAAGTATCGATTATATAATGTGGTACTTATGGAAACTAATGATTATAACACATGTTATTATGGAAACTGATTTTATGGCAAATAAAAGTTATGGCTAATAAGTTGATATGACAAGCGTCATTAGTATAAATGATATTAGTGCAAATAAATATTATGAGTGGGGACGATTATGGAAAACAATATTAGTACAATTTATTTTATGGAAAACAAGGTAATACCGCAATTTAGGTGATGGCAACCTTATGTATAATCATCATAGAATGAAAAAGTTATACATCTTCAGCTTCACATGTGTCATGAAATCCTTGGGTTTATTTTTCGAGAAGGGTTCGAAAATGCGCTTAGTATGAGAAAGTAATGAGATCCGCTCACGAGTTTACATGGTAACATAAAAGTGAAAAGGTAATCAAATATACTTTAAAGAATGTGAAAAAGCTTAGAGTAAAATAATGCTGAAGCAATTTTAATAAAAAGAAACAAAAAGCTGTATTTAAATAAATTGCATAGGTTTTGTAATTAAATACAACCTCATTCAAAAATCGAAGGAATTCAATTAATTCTACACAATAAAATAAAAAAGAGGGCCAAGGCAAGCATAATTATTCATCCTCTACCTACAACAATTATGATAAAACTTTAAAATTATTTAATTGTCATCTCAAATATTAAGAATGGCAACATAAAGGGTAATCAGTGTTGACAGCCTTATAAGAATTTGTAAATTGGTAATGTGTACTATGTAAGGCCTGTTTGTGTGACCTGGACATATTAGGACAACTATAATGTGTCATAAGCTTCATGCTTTCATGAATAGCGATGGATAATTTTATAATGGACCATATGGTCGGCAACACTATGTTGTAGTAGAGAATGGTGACCATATGTCTGATTGTTGCCGCTTGTCAATCAAGTTTGTAGTTTTTTCTACATTGGCAATAGAATTTATGTAATAAAAATTTATGTGCAATGTGAAGAATGGTATTATGAGTCATTTAATTAAACCCTGATGTTTTACTTTGTAAGCAGTCCTACTTTTTAAGTTAACTTTGTACTGTACATTTAATATATTACTGGTTTTTAAAACTTATAACATTATAGATTTTAGGTATTATTTTCTGTTGATGTCAATTGCTATCCAATGATTTCCCAATAAAAACAGTTATTTCTTGCCTCAAGCCTACTGTAATAATGAAAACTTCAACAGTGTGGTAGCTGTAGTAGTAAACAGCTTAGATTAGACAATCCATGAAAGAGACACTGGATGGCGACTCAGTCTTCTAAATACATACATAATTATAAGTGTATAAACTCATGCCTTTTTCCCATGGAGGTAGACAGAAACCACATAAATAAATTATTCATTATTATAAGGTTTTATTATTGCTTCTTTATTTTATTTATATTCAATTGTGTTTGTGAATGTGAGCGTGTTATTTTTCTGTATAGACTACATGTCTGAAAACTTTTATTATTATAATGTCCTTACTGCACTTGGTTGATAACTCACATCTATATCAATATCAAATTCCATTTAAAATTATGACTAATGACCGATTTCATAATGACTACTACCTATTTATATTTTTAATCAAACAGCTCGGGATATATCGTAATAAAGAGTGGAAACTGATAATGCAATCTATTCCTGTACTAATATCGGTGACAAATAAGGTAAGGTTATGACGGACGGTGATGTCATACTAAAACTGGAATTACTTGTGTGTACCTGTGTTTTTAAGCAATTTATCCTGTTCACTTTAATAACCGTGACCTGAAATAACTGGCTAAATATAATGCATTTAAAGGAAAATGCAGAAATAAACTTGGGACACAAAATATACACAATTAAATATTGTCATACAGTACCATATATCATAACATAATACAGTACCTAATGGTCAATTATTGGGTATGGCTAATGAATAAGATCCAATGAAAATCGAATGAAGAAGCTGCATCTCATCTTTTAATTATTTATTCAAAGTGGTGTAAAATGGGATTTCAGGCTCAAAACTTTAACTCGTGAATATGTACTTAAAAAAATGTGCACAAAAAATAATGCTCTTTTTTTTAAGTTCTTTTTTTCTTTGAATTGTACCAATGGTTATTGTTTATTGTAATCAGCATAGAGTTACTGTTTAAAATAAAATCATACAAATCACAAATATGTTACCTACAAATAATAATAATTTTCTAGTGATGGAGTGTTCTACATCCACATAGTTTTGACTAAAATTGTTGCCATTATTAGGTCACCGCTGCAAAATTAAGTTTAAAAGATAAAGTTATGACCAAAAAGTATTTAAACATTACTTACTCATCAAGATTGTTACCAAAAAGGTTTGTTCAAGGTATGACTTCATATTTATGTAACAATGAATCATGTTAACCTTCATACATTCTTGAAATATAGTTATTAGTAAAAAAGACTCACTTGTAATTGTTATTTAGTGTGTATTTAATGATGTGTGGAGTTACTGGGAGGTAGATAAGGATTACTAAACTCTTTTGTTACTTAGTCAGGTGTGGCAACATAATTTTAACCCTTGCAGTGCCCAGCACCCAGCTCCCGGGTCAAGTTCGACTTGGGAGCCGGGTGCTGGGCACTGAAAGGAATATGTAAGTACTTAAGTACCAATGCAACATGAAGTTAGAAAATATTAAAAAAAAAAAAAAATTGTTAACAATTAATGTTGTTTGATATGGCAAATAACTTCACCCTCATGGCATTGGAAACAAGAGTCCTGACATATAAGTTAGGCTAAGAATAAATGAATGTATTGAAACATAAAATGTTAGTTTACAATATTATACATCCCTGGCTGCCCTTCAAGGAAAAAAGATGTATGTAGTGACACAGATATGATATTTATTTAGAAAAGATATAAATGGAGAATGTTAATTATAAGTTTAGTTTAAAATAAACTTATTGATAAAATAAGTAACAGGTTTTAAGTAAATACCTATTAGTTAATTATAAACATTTCTCCTAGAAAGGTTATATTAAAACTAAACTTTTCATTTAACTTTGTTGCTGTTATCAAAGTTTTAAGTACTTAGTAATAAATCACATTCCGTTCAATGACTTAATGGTTCAATAACCAAAATTTTGTTATTTCATAAATAATGATGCCTTACTTATAGTAGTTTCAGGGTGTTCATCATAAATTGGGCTTAATTCTTTACTGACTAAGGTAATTTTTTAAGTACACAGTAATATTTTTGCAAAGAGTAATGAACTCTTAGTCAGCATTTCAACCTTATTTGGGTTTACATAGATGATTAAGAGTTTGATGATAAGATAAGCTTCCTATTATAAACTTGGTACAACAGATAATAAAAAGAATGTTTTTTTCCTGGAAATGAAGTGTGTTGTGTAACTTTTAGTATGTTTTCTGTTATAAACTTACAAGGTAGTATTATAATAGGAATACTTACATAAATCAGTCCAGAGTAGTATCTGTCCTTGATGTTGTGCAACACGGACGCCTCATTCAGACAGGTCAGCTCTGCCATGTCCTCAACTTTGTCAAACTTGGGTGGATTCATCTTCTGAATATCATCTATTGTTACCAGCATACGCTTCCCTGACTCTGCTATCTCTACTTCCACCTCATCACCCCGTTCCCCCTTGATCCCAGCCGCCACGAAGCCCTGGGACTCGTGGGGCACCCACACCAGCCTCTTCTGCGTCCATTCCGCCTGGGTGGCAGGGTCATTGAAGCTGTTCCTATCCACCGACAAGTACCGGAGCTCCGGGTCGTTTCTATCCATGTCCACCATCGCGCCGCCTGATCACGCCGCGCGGCCCGTACGACAGCTCAACACCGACACTAGATACCACATTAATCGGTCACTAAGACCGGCACACCACAACACACGTTCCTGCTTATTGTTATACACACGGCGTTGCTCTGTTGCCTCGCGTTTGCCGTGACCGCGCACGGCGCTGATACGTACAAAATGACGATAGCGCGACTGACAGCACAGGCGGCGACGGTTACGGGTAGGAGGGATGGACCGGTCGACGCCCGATTCACGTTGATTTTAGCCGAAATAAGAACACGGTTTTCGATGTTTTACTTAAATAGGAAGTTGAACTTTATTTTATCCGATTGATGAACATGCGTTAAACATGCTCACACCGTGAATAACAAAGTAAAAATACACTTTTGTAATTGCAAAACAACTAAAATAAGCTAACGACTTGTCGCCGACACTTCTTTCTTGTCGTCAAAGTTAGATTTCGATTACACAAAAACGAATGATCAACTGAGATGACCGTTAAGTCTTATCCATTGTGATTGGCCGTTACTCACGACAAGATGCAAAACTTTAAACAAGTAACCAATGGGTAATACGTGAATGACAGCTGTCATTCATATTGTAATAGAGAACAAAATATAGATGCGTTCACAAAAACAAAACTAAAAAAATAATACATGTAATTCGGATACTTATCCAATTTTGACGGTGCAACATAAAGCTGCTGCTGCACGCTAGCGATTATATTATTTATTAGTGGGTTTTATGGCACAATTTTGCCAATGCCACACTGTATGGGCTTTATGCAGGGAATTTTTCGCCGAGTCGTGTTCAACGACAAAGTTGACGTTCACACACTTTTCTTTGTGCAAATGAAAACAAACATGCGTCAACGTTTTTCGCAGTGATTTTGTCATGGTTAGCGTGAAATTGGCTGTCAAAATCGGAGTACACTCGCATGTCATGTGCAGGAAACAGTTTTTTTACCAAACAGTGCATAATATGATTATTTCCATGGTGTGAACCACCGATGATCTTTAAATATAACTTTAAAAAAAGCTATTGCTTTGATAATGTTAAAATACACAAAAATCTAACAACTGCTTAATAATAAATTACTTTAAATCTGAACCTTATTTCAGTTTATGAACTAATTCTCAAAATAGCGGTAAAAACACGTTGTTGCAATAGTATTTTACTTTCTTCACATCGCATTTAGAGCTTAAGGGCATCTCCATAAGTATATTTCTGTGCTGATGGCGTAATACCACTATTACTTGTTATTACTAGGTAATCAAAACATCTTAAAGACATACCTCATGCTATGGTTACGTGTTATGTTTTAATTGAACGAAGAATTATATATCGGAACGTAGTGTGCTCACTATTTAAAGTACCAGTTTTCGATAGGAATAAACTTCTTAATCGTATGAAATATGTCGAAGCATGTGTATGACATGTATTGGGCGGCCATATTGTGTCTCAAATTTTTTCGTAGGTCATTCTCATCCATAGATACAAGTCAATGCAAAACTTAAAAAATGGTTGCTCCCTGAAAATTTCAACGTGGGTTGCTGAATGTTTGTCATTTGTCAAAATGATTTTGACATTTTGAATGAAGGTGAATAAAGTCCAAAACGCCGAAACACTTAGCGCCATCTCACGGCGGAATTTTTTGCAACGAATATAATTTAGTGTACTATTGGTATATTACTATTGTTGCCATGATTCTAGCTGAACAGCCGACACTTACCGCCATTTACGCGGAACCATGGAATTTTTGCATGTGGATGTGACCATCCCCATTGTGAAATATCCAAACAGTATCAAGTAGCACACACGAAGTACCAACATCAAAAAAGATACGATTGGTAAAAGTACTGTCAAGATAGAACATATTTTATGGAATATCGATTCTTATGTAGTTTGTGATAAAGTCCAAATTAGAAAAAATATATAAAACTGGTGAGATAAGGCAAAACCAATCATCCAATAAATAATAAACAACTACAATAGAGTATTTTATTGGTACCACTTGGTATTCGATGAGTTATCGCAGTTCAAGGAGAGCAGATTGTAGATAAAAGAAACAAGAATGATGATCAATTTTTATCTAAAATACTTGCTAAAATGTTTCTTGTATCACAAAGTGCTCCTTGTTAGACGGTAGTGTTGAGCTGTGACATTCACGTTAACTTGTTATAGGAATAGAGTCGTTATTCGACATTCCACTGCCGGCGTTCAGTCAGACTAGGCGGTCATTTGTTAGGTTACTTTGTGGCTAATATTATAAAAAGTTTTTTTAACCATGGCTTATATAGTCGATATGCGGTCAGATACTGTGACAAAGCCCACGGAGGCTATGAAGCATGCCATGGTTAATTCAGCCTTGGGTGACGATGTCTACGGAGAAGACCCGACGGTGAATGCCCTGGAAAGCAAGTTAGCAGCTATGCTGGGGAAGCAGGCATCCTTGTTCGTACCTTCTGGCACCATGGCTAATCTCATAGCAAGTGAGTGGACTTTTCATATCCATGCTTACCTATGTTAGTACTAAGCTTATAGGCTGAATGATGATTTCTTTGGATCGATTAACTACGGTATTTCACCTCCACAGCCCTATTTATTTTTGGATTACTTTTCAGTGACAAAAATACTTCGAAATAAAAATATTCTTTGTGTTCAGCACTACGACTCCCGCAAAGCTTGAGTAATTAGGGTACCTGAGATTACTTAAACATTTTTTAAAAACTTTTTAATGTCACATCCCTAAACTAGGATAGAAAAAAAAAACACGAAATTCAAAAAAAAGGATGTGGTTTCACATTTCTGGTCACTTATGTCGTTGTATTAGAAAAATAATAATTGCTACACCATGCATATTGCATTATTTTAAGCGAGAAATACGAGTATAGACAATACCAATCAATTAGCATACTTTTAAGCTGTCGAGGTCGAAACGCGATTCCCCCATACATTGTATGGCAATAGGAAACAGACGTCGGTTATTTGCCAACTCAATAGAGCACTTGACACCACATATAAATCGGCATACTTTTTATATGTAAACGCGATGTCCCATAGATTTTGAATGGCAATAGTAAACTGTGACGTCACTTATTTACCCGTTCAAATAAAACTGAGAGAAATTTAAACTCATTAATGCTGCATAGAAATTCGTAATTGATACGGCCAAAAACATTCCGAGCTGGGAATCCAACATAGATTACGATATTTTACATAGTAATAAATATTCTATTTAAATAGTAATTATAGTTTAAAGTTTTACGAACAACTATTTAATTTCTTGCCTCCGTGGATGGATGTGCCACGCCACGGGCTTTCAGATCTTTCACACTAAAGATGTGCGAGACATGAATTAAAATATTTCTTCGCACAACATTGAACTCTATTGCTGTATTAGTAAAGTATCTATTTATTACTTATCATTATCATAACAACGTACAGCCGTCCACTGCTGAACGTAGGCCACCCTATGTTTATTACTTAGAGAACAAAAAATAAATCGCCTATCCTATCCTATCCGCCTCGCCGGTGTGAACCCATCCCTATCGTCGTTTTGTACTTATTGATTTCGACTATGTACACTTCTTTATGTGATGCTAATGTGTCGCAATAATAAATTTAATACACTCAGAATGCGGAAAACACCTAACATTTTTTGTGTCCACAAAAAAACAAGATTCACTCCATTGTGCATTGTGCAAAGCTTGAACAAAAAAGTGCAATTCTTAATTTAGACGCTTTATTTTACTAAGATCAATATCTAAAGCATTTTTTTTCGCAGAAGGCACCTATAAACCCAAGTAGCACAGAAGCGCTGAATAGTAGCTGAATCACTGTTCACAATGGAATTTTATGCTGAATAAACCTGCTGAATAATAGCGTTAGAGGCGCCTACTCAGCAGATATAACTCTGATTTGGGCACAAATTAATCAGCTGTTAGCTGAATAATGTAGCTGGTTGCACTATATCAGCGTTATTTGAGCTTTATTAAAGGTAACAGTCGCCCCAAGAGCTGAATAATGACTGGTTATCAGGGTATGCGTTACCTTTTTTACACTACAAGGGCTGAATAATAGAGTACTTTTTACCTATTTTTCAGCACAAAATACACTCCAGGATATTAGTAACTCTTTGAAGGAGCTGACAATTCACAAGTGGCAAAATTGTGAACAATTTTCACCCTACTACTTAATATTATTTTGACATCTTTTCTGTGAACCATTTTGTAAAGTGTTTGTGAGAAATATAGAATAACGTTAAGTAAAACTTTGTTTTTCCTCCATGTCCATGAAATTCGAATGGGAAAGAGAGTTTATTGTGAAATACTATATAATTATAGACGAAAATTTTCACGCGCTCTCAAAATATCACTGTTTATTTGAAAATTAATTAATTAATTATAGTATAAAATAGGTTGATGATAATATTATAAAAAAAAGTCTTTTTATTTTTCCTTGTAATTTGACAATACGCTGTTTACGTATAAAATCATTACATTTTCTATTCAAATTCGGTTGTTATTTTCTTTGACTAAATAGAAACAAATTATTATAATATTGTATGTAGATAGGTTAGAATCTAAAAAATGGCAGACAAGCAATGTGTACCTTAGTAACCACAATCAAACGGCATGAGCTGTTTAAGTGTCCACTCGTGGTACATAAATCAGTAACGAGCTGTTATGGTTGGTTCTTGTGTTACACAAGTCAGCAACAGATTCACGTAATGCTTGATAGTGGGTAACATGTATGCAAATAACTGTAGGTAATCACGAAGTGTGATGTGAAGTGCTGAATAAGGAAGTCTTCAAGGTCTTATTTAACGGCACTAGTAGATTAATTGTCAACGATAGTACAAGTATTCAGCTCTCACGGAGATTAAGGGTAACATGTGAGCTAATATAGAGCAGTTTGCTTTAACTTAGCATCATATAATGTTCACCCATAGTGATCATGTGGCCTTTATAAGAGCTATTATACGATTGCGTGTATCAAGCTGATTAACATTACACAAATTCCACTGTGTGCAGCAAAAGGCATTATATCTTTATTATTTGAAGCCACAGAATAACTGATTACATTATAGTAGCTCACGTGTTCTTTATTAAAATGCAAGTGGTCTAAGAGTACACTTGTGGTCTTCAGTTCAGAATATAGTTTAGTTATAGTCCACAAAAATCCTTTAAATTGCTTAAAGCTGTACAATACTAACTTGTTACCTATATTAACTCTGCAAGCGTTACAGTGTGGTCTCTGTGACACATAATAACGTTCTTATTCAGGCAAAAGCTCACTTTTCACCTATTGCAGGTCGAGTGTACTGTAATAACTCTTCATAAGTGCTAAAGTTACCGATGTTACCTCTTGTGACATCTTATAATGAAGTTTTGTGCTACTTGGGAAATAAACTCGTATCTTGAAGCGAGTTAGTTGAGCATTTAGCTAACCGGATTTTCAAAACAACATGTCGACCAGTTTGTCAATTTTATTAAAATATATTCAATGATTTATTTACGTTGTAGAGCTAGACGAACTTTCCAAACAACTTCGTTACTCGTACCTTATAATGATTTCTTAATTTTCGTCAACGTTAAAATTATTGGTTAGTGGTGTCAACTACCCAATTCAAAGGGCAATTCCCTTTGAATTGGGTAGTTGACACCACTAACCAATAATTCCAAGTCACAACTTCTCTAAAAAGCACTTTATTTCACCCATGAAAATCAATAAAATATAGTAAGTCAATTGAGTACGCCACGTAGTGACGTCACTGCGTGCTTTTGCCATACAAAATCTATGGGAGAATCGTGTTTTGACAGTCCATAAAAAGTATGTCAAATGATGGTGGTGGACACTACCCAATTGAGATTCCCAGATTAAAGAATAAAAAATAAAAAAGAGATTCCCAGAGTATAGATTGATTGCAGCGCTGCGTGTCGTGGGTTCGATTCCCGGGCCTACAAATAATTGTTCCGCACCCACGATACAGGAGAAATTCTTAGAGTGGGGCATTTTCTTTTTTTTTTTTATTTCAAAATTGTCGTCAGTTATTACGATATTATAATATGTAAATACAAACCTTAGGCATATATAGGGCTCCCAAGGCTCTAATTCAAGCCACGTCGCGTCTACCTGTAACATTATGGTTACACTTGACAGACAGCTGTGATGTAAGTAGGTAACAACCTCTAGGTACACACTTACAAAAGACCCCACAATCTATAATACTAATATTATAAAGCTGGAGAGTTTGTTGGCCCGGTATATTTGTCTGAACGCGCTAATCTCAGGAAGTCCTAGTCTGATTTGAAAATATTCTTTCGCATTATATAGCCCGTCTATTCAGGAAGGTTATAGGGTAAAAACATCACGCTACGAGCCACAGGAGCGGAGTAATAACCAAAGACGTAACGCTAGAAAGTAATATTAAATAGGGTCGCTTGTCGCGCATTTCCTGACTACAAACTTGCCCCGTAGTGCATGCAGTATGCGGTGCTAACGGACAAAATAAATACCATAGCAACATCGACTGATCTAGTCCGCTGTTTCCGCGGTAAGTATTTCAGTATATAAAAGTATGGCTCTACTATAAACTACTTATAATAAAGTACATAATTATGTTACGACTATTGTAAAGTACACTTTTTGACGACACGGTTAGCGCAGTGCCTAAGCGATTAGCTGCTGCGCTCCGTGTCGCGTGTTTGATCTCCGCACGGAACAAATATTTTCTGAAGCCTATAGATAATTGTTCCGTCTGGCTGTTTGTGTATGTGGGGTTATGTGTTTGTAAACGCACCGACGATACCGGAGAAATTCTACTAGTTTGGCAACGAATTAATAAAGAACAAACAGGTTTTATATCACGATGGTGGCAAACAGGCATACGGCCCGTCTGATGGTGAGCGATTACCGTAGCTTGTGGACGCCTGCAACACCAGGGGCATCACACGCGAGCTGCCAGCCCTTAAAATACCTACTCCCATCTTGAATTACCCCGTACATTACATCTTGTAGCCCTTTAGGGAAACCTTGGTAGGAAGCTCGTTCCACAACCCATCCAACAGTCTATTACACAGGTTGCTATGTTTTCAAGATTTCAGAAGCAAACCTGGTAGTGTCTAGAATGGATAGATATTATGCCATAAGTACTTCCTTTATTTCCTCAATAAACAAACATTGCCAACCGAGCGGCCATTACGTCAATCGATATGTCTATATTTACAGCAAAAACCGGTTATTTTTTACAATTTACAAGAGTAAATTTAGGTACCTACTCGAATGGAGACATTCTGTGTACCTATATACATAGTATATACCTACAAACTGATTATATGCCTACATACATACCTAAGTGTATAAACTACCTGATGACGGGATGCCCACAATCATACATAATCGTCTTTGAATTGGGTGATATTTATCTAATACTCGTACAAGCTATGCCCACGACTTCGTTCGCGTTCCGTTCCAGAGATTACCCGGAACAAACAAAGAGGTGCCGTTTAAACATTCATATTATGGAATTATGACATTACAAACAGACACTTCGATTTTTATTATTAGTGTAGATCTAGCCGTTACATTTTAATTATCATCTGTGACCTAATTTACGCACTTCACCGTAATCTTTACACTTACAATGTGCTTACAATACTTACTTTCCGACTGTTTTATTGGTGACTAGCATATAGGTACCCAGCGGTGTTACCCGATTTCAGTGTTTGTTACTGCTCCGCCTCCGCTCCCGTTGATTGTAGGGGATGTTCACTTCACATTAATATTATAAAGGGGAAAGTTTGTGTGTTTGTCTCTTCCTCACGCTCAAACGACTGGACGGATCTGGATGAAATTATTTGGCAGAACGATAGATTGCAGTGTGGAATACCTAACACATAGGATACTCTTTATCCAGAAAAAATGTATGGTTCCCGTGGGATAATATATCAAATTTGACGCGTGAGAAGTCGCGGGCAGAAGCTGGTACTTACCTACATATAAACTTCCTCTTGAATCACTTCTATTTATAATTCTCTTCAAATATAATTATTGAAAACTGCATTAAAATCCATTGCAAAGTTTAAAAGATTTAAGCGTATAGATAACGGCGGGAAGCGGATTTGTTTTTTTTTGTGTTTGTAAATTTTAAATGTCGTTTTTCCGCGGGCTTTTAATTTTTATTACCTGGTTGATATTCACCTAAATGAAGTGGAATAATTCGCACGAACTAATTAATTTTATCTTTATCTAATAATGTTTGCTTGTGCTCATTAACATCTGTTTGTTACAGTAATGGTGCATTGTAACAAGCGTGGTTCGGAAGCATTCGTCGGCAACCAGTCACACATCTACAAATATGAGCAAGGTAGGTACATAGGCATAGGTACCTATAGTTATTGATCAAGCTGTTGAAATTGTCAAAATCGTGGCGCAATATTTAGATACAAGTACTTATGTTAAATGGTGATACCTAACATCTAATATATGATGTAATGTGGCTGTAGGTATCATACTGATAGGAAGATACGGACACCTTTTTTGTCTTCTTGTGGAAACTAGTGTTTCCATCTGGGGAGAACGTGGGGTTATGTCGGAAAACCTCTCGGTTGCTCTCCTGTTACCATGAGTGGGGAACCCGGTATTAGTTTGACAAATGATCCGCGCCCCTGAATGCTTGCAAAGCACAATCTTCCCTGCCCATCTGCAGGTATTTATGTGAATAAGTGGGGTCACTGCCGTCTTGCAGTTGATTAACAATTCGAAGCGCATTTGGGACTTCGAATAAACACAGATCCTTAGCTGCTACACAGGTCAGCTGAATGGGTATGAATATAACGGTCTCTTCCGTGGCAGTCTTCTATTGCTGACCCACTGCTAAGATCTAACATAGCCTACACACGTAACAAAAGTTGAACACCCAGGTGGCGCTGCCCACGTGGCCGGTGTCCTTTTATCCACGATGACCAACAAACCTGACGGGACATTCGATCTTGCGGAACTGGAGAGTCGGTTCCGAGGCACTGATATCCACGAACCCTACACTTCTTTGGTAGCTGTCGAGAATACGCATAATTACTGCGGTGGAAAGGTCAGTAACACTCTTTTAAAGTAGGAAGATATGGGTACCTATAATTACCTATTTAAGGGTGGTCCTTCACCGAAACAGAGAGGAGCGGAGCGGAAAAAAAGCCAATAGGGTCCCCTTATGACTGTTGAGCGGAACAGGGCTATTTTAATATTGGTTCCTTTTCTTCCGCTTCACTAGATTAAAAAAATTAATCACCAACAGTTTCTACAGAACTTTGCACTGCCCTTTATCAGCCTTAGGACAATCTGAGAGTAGCACAGTACGGAGTAGATACCGTGTCCAAAATAAAAACTGGGCAAATAATAACGGCCCCATAATATTCGGATTAATTGCCTTTTTGCTCCTAATAATCCTGGTTGTTAGAGACCCATTAGTAATGATTCAGGGGATAACAGAAACCTTCGGCTAAGGCACCGAGGGCCCACGACCCTCTCACCTCGCTCGTCTCCGTGGAGAATACCCACAACGTCTGTGGTGGTAAGGTCAGTGGCTCCTATCTATAGATTAGCTGCTCCATAGCTTGCTAGAATAGTAGAGTCTAAAGTGTGTACGTATTAATAACTGCATTTTTTTGTTCCATCATCGTCATTATTATTATTATCATCATATCAGCCGTAGGACTTCCACTGCCGGACATAGCCTTACCTATAGATTTCCAAACCGGCCCGGTTGGAAGCGGCCTGCATCCAGACATTCATTTGTGAATGACCTACTAATCTAGACCGTCGCAGTGGCACGCTAAACAAGTCACTAATTCGCATGAGCCCGTGTGATAAACTATTTCTAATGACATATTTAAATTGATTCTAGTTTATTCATCAAGAAAGCGTTAAACGCGAACCACAGATGACGCGAATATTGTAATGTTTTTCTTCTATTCTTTATTTATTTATAGGGACCATACCCTTGGGTATGGTGGGACCCCCCACCATAACCAACAAGACATAATATTAAAAAAAAATACAAACTAATATTTCGGCCATAAATTCAAAAAAATCATTCGCTGCGACACTATTTGGCTGGGATAGATTTTAGTAAAATTAAAAAGTCAGCTTTGTTGCAAGGCGCCCATAAAATTATTTCTCAAATCTGACAGTATTTCAATAAATGAGAAGTCTTCAAAGACCCCGTATTGTTCACCTTACTGGTGTCCATCTTAAAAGGTAGGTAACACGTACCAGGCAATAGTATCGCACCACATTTCATAAACTAATTGTGCAAATATCCAACATAACCAAACTCGCTACAAAAGCCTTCTCATTTCAGGCGTTGCCTCTGAAGTTCCTGGACGATCTAGCAGCTATCTGCAAGCGTCACAACCTCCCGATCCACATGGACGGCGCGCGACTCTTCAACGCGTGTGAATACCTGAAGGAGGAACCCAGTAGGGTCGTCAGGGACTGTGACAGTGTGTCCATCTGCTTCAGTAAGGGACTGTCGGCACCTGTGGGGTCGGCCCTCGTCGGATCTTGTCATTTTATTGATCAGTTAGTATATTCATTAATTCTTGTCCTGTTTTGAGTGGGAATGGGCAGGGCACATACCTAGCTCGTAGAGTGGACGGCCGCGTGTGTCGTAAGTTTCGGATGGCGACCACGCACTGGAAGGCGCAGTGTGGGAAGGTAAGTCCACACGAGGTGGACCGATGACCTTATAATGGTCGCGGGAAACGGATGGATGGCCTTCGGCTGATATGATGATGATTCCTGTTTAAATGATTGTATTATATTTACTAGATCCAAGAGTATAAGTTGGAAGTTATCAATCTTATGTGGAACTTGTTGCTAACATAACAAGTTCCAATAATAAACCAAATAATCTTCTGTTCCCAGAGCTCGGCGCATGCGCAAATTGCTCGGCGGAGGCATGCGGCAGGCGGGCGTGCTGGCTGCCGCCGCTATCGTCGCGCTCGACGACGTCGTGCCCATGCTCGCGCTTGACCATAAACGTTCGAAGATATTGGCTACAGGTGCGGATTTATTTGGAATCAAGATTGGATAGGTGCCCAGGATATTTAGTAATAGGAAACAATCTATTACTAAATATCCTGGGCACCTATCCAATATCCGTTGGTAGATCTTATACACGGTTACTTTTACATCATTCTGGAGCCGAAACAAAGAAACTCCAGTAGAGTACCTAATAGTTACGATTGGCATCGTTATTTTTTTTAAGACGTCTTATAAAGAAGTCATAAATGTAGCGCTTCTTACTAAAACTTATAACTTTGATGTTCAATATATTCGTATTCAGAAGGTTCCCAGGTATGATCCAGAATAAAAAAATAAAACGCAATGAGGGAGATATAACGTAACTTTCGTCTTCATTAATAGTATTTTGACACCCAGTACCCATATAACAATTGAAAGTTTATTATTTTTTCACCCATTGCATGTTTCAGCGGTCAAAAGCCTATCTCTGAAGACGTTCACGGTGGACCTGGAGGCTCAACACAGCAACATAATTCTAGTGAGGATACCAGAAGAAAGCCCGATAACGGCTCAGAAGGTGGTGGCGAGACTTGCTCAGGTCTCCCTCGCTGAGACACAGGTATATAGGAGAATCCGCTTATTTCTACAAAAGTGAGAATCTAACAGGGACGTGCTAGTGAGGCACGAGGCGGGGTACAAATATACCCTCAAACACCTCAAGATTTGAGCGCCTCGTGGTGTGTAACGACTACCAGTTCGGTGGCGGTGTGCAATACCACAAGTTCATTACCACGAGTTAGTTGCTAAAACTGGTCGAAGGGCATTGGCGTATCTAGAGTTAGTTTTCAGGGGGGGCTTGGCCCCTAAGATGCCATGGCCGATGCGATGCAATGCGGTCAGGCGGAAGGTGAGCCCTACAGCCTGGGGTGGGCACAAGACCATTCTGGCCCACCCGCCCCCCCCCCCCCCCCCCCCCCCCCCCCCTATATACGCCTATGTCGAAGGGTCATCACAACGAAAACTCTCGAAGTGTATAGGTACAGAAAATGACTCTAGACCCACCATTAATAAAATAAATCATCTGTTCCACAAAGTGTAACACCTACACGGACAAATTGTACGAAACAGCAGACTTTTTTTTTGGAAGGGGACCAGCACCTTCTCTTGTAACAACAAACGAAACGAGTTATATAGCGAAATTCTGGAATCAGTTTTATACCTCCACTATTGCAGAGCTAATAGCCACCATTTTAACAAGCCTTTTTTTCTTTCCAGGGTGACTGCAAAACAAGTAACGACGAGGGAGTGATACTGAAGGCGATATACTTCAACAACAAGACAATCCGGTTCACCATGCACCGAGAGATCACCGACGAGGATCTCTGGCTGGCCGTCATGAAGTTCACCTACGTTTTCCGGGAGTTAGATGCTGCAGCTCAGGCCTAGGAACTGGAAGTAGTTTTACTAGACACGACCTAGAACTTTAGTATAAAACATACCTGGGTAAGCGCAGCACAGTTGTCAGTGTCAGTGATGTCCAGGAGCGGATCTAGGCGTGTTGAACTGCAGCCCGGGGTCCCGTTAAAATAAGGGGGCTAACTTTTATTAAAGACAAACCTAATATTTAAAAAAAAGTGTTTTAGGTATATCACTACACTCTCGGCTCCATTACGCTCTCATTTTTGGCTCGGGGTGCAATTCAGCTTCGACTGTAATGACAAAGTTAGTTTACTTATAGGTATTATAATGAACTACATATTATTGCCTCAATTTACTTCTTATAGTTACAGTGTGAAGACAATTAGTTTGATTAATTATAGGTAGGCCCCCGAGTTGTGTTACCCCAGGGCCCCACAAACTCGCGGTCCGCCCCTGGTACTGCGCGTCGCCGGGTCTATATTGAAGGGAGAAACCGAATTCCGTGTCTAGTTTAAACACATACTTAGTCTAGAGATGAACTCGTTACAATAAGATTTATTTAAAAAATATAAACATTAGATAATTATAAAGATACTCGTACCTATCCATATGTGTCTTTATAATGTATTATGCTCAGGAATTTAGGATGAGTCAAATCTAGAATAAAACGGTCTGAGAGGCCCTTATCATAATTGATATAAGTAGGTGTAACAAAGAAAGAACGTGTAACATCTTTGTCTTCCAATTTTAAAATGAGTCCGAAATATATAATAGGATTCTATAATACCAATTTATAGGGTAACTTAGCCGGTTTTCGGCCACTTAAGCGAACGTGTGACTTTGTGACGATTTTTCTCCATGAAATTAAAGTCGCAGACTAGTTTCTTAAATATTTTTGAACTCAAAATATAATGTAGTTTTGATATTTGTAGACCTTTTACTCGTCAGCGTTAAATTAAAATTACTGAAAATTAAAATGTCTGAAAATAGCGATTTCACCGGTTTTCGGCCACCTGTTTCAGTTTCCGGCCATTATTTTGCTAGTTCTCGGCCACTAATCTGCTATTTGAAAAATGATCTATATTTGCTAACTAGTAGGTTCTATAATGGATTAAAAGCAAAAAATACGTAGGTATGAATCAACGATTTTAATTAAAATATTAAGCATATAGAAATATTTTAAACATAATAGTAGGAACATTGGTCAAAAAGGAAAAAGGATAATATGGCATAGCAAAAATAATTGAGATTATGGAAAAAATCTGCTTTTTGACTGGCCGAAAATACGATTTTTTAAACTGATTTTCGACCATCCCTTCAAACACGGCCGAAAAACAAATTTAAATTAATTAGTTTCCGGCCGTTGATCAACTTGCTTAATTTTCTAACTAGCTAATAAGAAAAATTTTGGGGAAGTCCCTTTACGTCTGTATTGTTCGTGTGAGTGATGATTTCGATTCAGTTAGTTGATTTATTATCATTAGCTTTTATTGGCCGAGAATCAGTTAGTAAATTATTAGTTTTCGACCCTATCGATTAGCTTAGGCCGAAAGGTAAATATGAAAATTCTAATTTTCGGCCGTCAAATATTCAATAATTATTAAGTGTTATTACCACATAATTAGCTCAAAACATGCGGCCGACATCTGACTACACAAATGAGAAGCGGTTCTACTTTGTGTATAAAGCATTTCTTTTTAAAGAATTCCTTATTTAATAATCAAAAGAATCAATTAAATATAAACGGTCTTCTTCTAGTTTTCGGCCGGCCGGCCGAGAAGTAAATAGTCCCCCCAAATCATTATCTAATTTACCGGCCATCAAATTTAAACGTAAATAACATTATCTTTCTTCCATTTTAATTAAAATAACACTAATTAAACTTATCTCCCGTGCACAGAACAATAATTATATTTATAAAACCGATAAACAACTTTGTAACTTAGCTTGCAAAAATTATGCGCGCACTATTTTTTTCACTAATTTCGACACACGCGTGCACCGTAAGACTTTCGGAGGGTCACAGACGACACAGTTGGATCATTAAAATTCTACAAAATTCAAAAGTTGTAGGGTTTATACCAATACATTAAGTAGGCGTTGTTTTTTTAAATGGGTAGGTTAAAGTGTCCTTATTATATTAATATAACAACGTACTGGCCGAAAACCAGAGGTGGCCGGCAAACCGGCTAAACTACCCTATATTTTATTTTACAGGGTAAATAGATAGACGTTTTACTTACAAATTTTATAAAAGATTGAGACACTCTTGATCGTGATGTTTTGGCACGATACTGCGACCGCACCGCTCTCTTAGAGAATTTCATACTTTGTGTCTCTAGACATAACGTATAGGTATAATTATATTACACGGTGCACACATACCTCGCATTACCATTGCCCACGTCACCTGTGCTTGGCCAGTAGGGTGGGCTAGGTGCATAAAGTATGAATTTGAAAGTAAAGATAAAACGTGCCTCAAAATGTAATATATTGTTTAAAATCTTAGTATTAGCTCTCTACTGTCTACTGTGACAATGAGGCAACGGTTTGTGGGAAGTGTTATGTGTATAACTATTTCGGAGACAGTGAGAGATGTTTGACGAAAGTAAAGGCGCGGATACACATGCCAGTAAATCGGAAAAGTAGCTGGCATGAAAGTTACTGGCATGTACGAGTAACTGGCACAATGCGGATACATTTGCAAGTAATACTGGCATGCAAGTTGTGCCTTTGCATGCCAGTATCACCATCGCGTATACACAGTTTAGTTCACACGTGTCAGTTAAGCAACCCCCCGCGTCCCCTCCCTCAACGGGCAGGCAAGTAAATCAAATGTTGTGCTAGCTACTTATATGCCAGTTACAGGCATGCCAGTTAGCGTATACATATGACAGTAGCTGGCACGTGCAAGGAGCTGGTATACTAGTGTGCAAGCTACGGGCGTGTGTATCCCCAAGAGATGGAAAACCAAAAGTCAGTTGATATTAATCTGCCTTGCACTTCATTTTTTACCTCTTTCTATTATTATATTTACAATTGTTAATTTACATTATGACGTGACATAGGTAAGACATAATGGGTTTAATAAAAAACAGCTGTTTCAATATTTGATTTTTTATTTATACATATATTTCCCTAACTTTTACGGAAACATGTACCTAAGTTGAAAAGTAATAAAGTGGTCAAGTTTATTACCTACGGTACAAAACTCCTTGGTTTTGAAATTTGTTCTAATTGCTTAATTTGGTTGAAAGATTTATCTGAAGATTTTTCAAATTAATTTTTGAGTTTTTTTTTTAGCAAGTAGGCGCATGCAGACTTGTTCCATGATTTTGGTCTATCGTAGAGGCTTTTTAATGCAGAATTTAGAATTCAGATTTCGGATTTGAAAAGACGCCATAAAGTAATAAGTACTTAAGTAATAAAACAACTGTTTAGATACCAATTGATTTATTAATATAAATCTTCATGAGAGCAACGACAGGTTCTATATAAAAGAGCGTAAAAATATAACCTATAGGCCCACATTCACCTCTAATTACTAAACATATTATATTATATCTATTACTAAAACAATAACATTCTGTCTCTTTCAACTTCAAACAATGTGACAGGGATGCAGTGATGGTCTAAATATATTCACGTTAAGTAAATAAATACAATGATAAGACGCTGTGGCAGCAATGGTGTGACCTTTGCTGCCATAGCGTCGTACTACTGTTTTTATTTTACACAAACTTCAAGGTACGGTCAACAAAAGAGATAAGTAACCAGACCGTCGAATATAGTTGAAGTTTTCTTTCAAACCGGTGGTCGTTTTTAAAGAAAATTAAATTTAAATAATAAACTGCTTATTATCTATTAATAAAAATAAAATTCATTAAAAAACTTCTATCACTTTTTGAAAAACTTTGAATTTATTAGGCGGCCCTGGTTACTTATCTCTTTTGCTGGCTGTACATTTATGTATAAATAATTAAAATACAAAAGATACCAAAAGCAACATTTTAGTCAATGAAGCTAGCTAGAAAATTAGCCAGTAACTGTTTTCTTTCACGTTAGCTAATTGTATCCCGGTTTCCCGAAACGGGCCTATTGCCATTATTCAACCGAAGACCTCTAGCGCAACAGTCGCGCTTAGGACCACTAGGCTAACGAGGCAGACGAAAAATTAATGTAAAAAAAAACGTGTCGAATTGAGAACCTTCTCCAAATTGGTTGTCTGAATTATCAAACACCAATCACACTAGTTTACGCGGGGTTGACAGTTTGTTGCAATTCAATTAGATTGATTTTCATGCGGGATGGGGGGTTTAGTATCACAAGAACTTAACATGACACACAATATCATTTGTACTTCTGCAATGGCAATATAATTATTATATTGTTGTACATTTTCTTTTTGTTTTCAAGAATTTAAGCGACATAAACAGAAATTTAATGAAAATATAGCTTCACTTAAATACTAAATTTATATAATATCTTATTTTATTAATATCAGTTTTTAGAAGCCTATTCAAATCAATTTAAACTATAATGATTGACTGCCTAATCACTATTCACACCAGCTGACATAGGTACCTAATATTATCAAGGTTTGACAGCAGAGGCTGTATAGACAAGCGTCAGCTATCGTTGTTCCTATGCAAAAAAAGAATGGTGCTTGTGTTAATCGTTTACCGTAAGATGTCCACTGTCGCGATGTTGGCACTATAGCCTTGACAATCTGTCTTGCACTTTCACAAGGTAATAGTGCCAACATCACGGCAGGGGACATTTTACGGAGAACGGAGTGTAGCTTCATATTTTTTTTACTCTGGAACAATTATGACTGTTACATACGATTGGTGTAACATACTGATCAAGCATTCAGAAAAAGATAAGAGATTCTCAATAGTTAACTTAAAGAGAATCTGACTTAAGTACAATAGAAGTAAACAAAACATGCATTTTTAATACAATAATAACTAATAGTAATTTCCTTATCATAATAATTTTACGAGCTAACACAACGATGAGATGCGATCAACGCAATTTTATTAATAACTGTTACATAAGTAGATAATAATATCAATCTAATTGCACATTCGAGATAGAGCTACATCTATTTAGAAAACTATAAATATATTCTTACAAAATGTATTAGGATTTTTTTTTAATAATTCGAGGTGTAACAGAAATTGTTCTGAACAACAACAGAACATATTTTGTTCATAGGTAAATTACGACTTAGAGCCTTAGTTTTAGGGCGTATTATACTCCCAGGATGTGCCCTAACAGGCGTTGCACAGGAAGGGTTCTGGTGCAGTCTTTTAAGAGGAAACGGAACCCTCTTTATGTGCTGATGGTGTCCACTGGGGTGGTTTTAGTGAGGTAAGAATCCCACACGCCCCGGTCTTATATAATTATAAAGGAAGTATACGCTACCGGATCTCTTATAGGAAGGAAGTTTGTATTGTAGTTTTTTATTGGGCCTTTTCTGTTACACCTCATGCTCAATAGTATTTAGGGTACTAACGAGCATAAGCAGATAGATGTGACTTAATTACATAACAAGATCGTGGTCAGTCTTCCAACATCAAACATTGCAATGGTGTGTCCACTTTTAACATGTTATAAAATATATTTATACATATTTCTGTTTTATTTGTATGTGTCGAGTGCCTCTTAAATGTCGCACGATACCATCGATATCGCATAGGTTTATAAGAGAAAGCACCCAAAATGTCAACTGAACCTCATAGGTACAGAACTGCTGTAAATCAACGGTCGCGGTTGGCATAGGGCAACGACATATTTAAGCGTCTCCGCACACGTCCGATTTTGGCAGATTTCGAGAAGAAATCTGTCAAAAATAGGTCCGATAATCGGTAAACAAAAAGTCATGTGCAGAGAAGCTTATTGGCACATGTTGCAATATGATCTACCCGTATCCGTATCGAACTTATAATTGGGGTATTTCGCCTACAACAATCAAAGTCCTTGAGATTACGTCGACATGTAGCGCTTTTAGGACAACAGAGGCACATACACAAGGGGTTTATACGTCCACATTACTTAACATTGCATTGAAAGATGTTATAAAAAAAAAACAATTTTATAACATGTTATGTTATACATATAGTGTAGACGCACCTTTATAGACAATGTATTGAGCATTTAGAGTAACATTGAAGCATTTTTCTTAGTTTGTATAAGAGTAAACTAAACACAGACACTCACACACCAGGATAAGAAATACGCGCAACAAGTATTCATTCTAAAGATGCACGGTAGCAAGGTCCAGGGGGTCTACTGTAATCTCTTAAAACAGTATTACCTTGTAAATTCCACAGTTGGATTTTTATCTTTAGGCGGTAAACCGGGAGTTGAAAAATAGTGTTATTTTATAAATTCCAGTGTTGGATTTTTATCTTTAAGCGGTGAGACGAGAGTTGAAAATCCAATAGTGCGAAAGGCTAAGTAATATTATAAAAATACTGTTTTAACAGATGTTAGTAGGGCCCCTGACCATGCCACAATTGGTGGGAGAGCATAGTAACGAAAACATTATCATGAAAGAAGTGCACGCTTCTAATACAATTAGTTACGATGTCCCTTCCAACCCTTATTATAGTTTATTTTTGGCAGTTTAATCAGGCAGGCTCAACTAATATGTACTTAATAAAATAAACATGCGAATAATAGAAAAAAAAGTCCGTACATTCTCACGCCTTACTATTCATCTCATTCCACACTCTAAGCAGTTCCTTCTGGTCTCCATAACCATGAGACGCTATCACATTCAAATAATTTTCGTAAGTAAAGTGCTTTTTGTAGAAATAGAAATCTGGAGAATGCTTCGGCGTAATACCGACCTTTTTGGCCACAATGCCCAAGTAGATATCGTCGAACCGAAAGTGCTTGACGAACAGGCTGGCTATGTACATAACTGTCATGGCCTGGTTCGAAAGGACGTAAGCACCGGCTGTCACGTAGGCAGGCCACTTGTCCCATTGATATTCATCAAGGGTTACTCTCCATTTACTCCCCCGGTATCGTTGTGGAGTCGAGTGGAAAACATAACCAGTGAACAGAAGGTCCCTGTCGGACTCTGTAGTCAGTAATGGTGGTGAAGCGTTCTTCGGCGCAAATGGTATATTCACGTCAGGCTCGCGCGTCGCTTCTCTGTCGTGTATGTAGACGAGGAGATTGTTCACAGATATGTACATGTCGTCGTCCGTGAACAAGTAGTAGTCGGCCGTGGAACAGTGGCTGTACAGCCAGCGGAAAGACATTATAGTCTTTATAGTGTTGTTGTAGTAGTTGTCGATAAAGTCCATCTGAATGATGTCCTTGAATTCTGACATTTCCTGGTCTATTTTTTTCTGCACGTTTGACTTAGGTTCTTTATCTATTCCCAGGAAGAATAATGTTTTGACAGTTCGTCCGGGTATGTTTTCCCGGCCGAATGTTTTTCTTATGGCGTCTCTGTGCCCGAAGTGGTTCATCGCAGACTTCACCACTATGAACAGGTCTAATGCGGCTGTGAGAGAACATTTTCCCGAGTTTGTTAGAAACCTGTAGGGGTAGTAATTAATAGGGGCCACTGTAACCGTCTTGCCCGCTAGCACATCGTTCACGATGCGTCGTATGTTCATATTAAGAGGGTAGTCGAAATCATTATCAAAACTTTTAGCATTTATATAGTCACTAACACCAAAGAAATTGTATAAGTACATTAGGAAACACACACTCACAATAATATACTTTAAGTGTCTTCGTTTCATTTTTTTTATCACTTTTGAGATTTTTAAGAGATTCATTATGGCTGGACACACCTGAAACGAAAAGTTATATTGGCTTAATTTATTACCATTTTGAATATTACAAAATTAAATTAATATTCGGCTAGGTTACATCTCGTCTTTATGGGTTAAAAACAGTGTAAAATGTTTTAGATACTAGTCTCGAATCAGTTCTTATCAGCGACTACTTAGTTAATGTTTATTCTTTATTATCAGTCCAGGGATGGCGAACTAATGACACACGTGACGCGAACAGTGGCGCACGACAAAATTATTCAGCGACGCAAATAACGAATTGAACACATTATTAGAACTCATCTAATTTGGATATCACTAATTTTGTATTTAAATAAAATTGATGTACAATTTTAACCTAGAGGTATCGTGTTTCCCAGTTACTGGGTTGTGGAGGTCAGATAGGCAGTCGCTCCATGTCAAACACTGGTATTCAGCTGCATCCGGTTAGTCCGGAAGCCGACCCCAATATAGTTGGGAAAAGGCTAAGTAGATGATGATGATGTTAGTTTGTAAGCCCTGGCTTGGGGCCTTACAGTAATTTTTGGCCACCACAGGATTGTTCGGTTAAGCAGTTTCAACCTCATAGAGTTGTCGTTGCTGTAAGTGGTCATTAAAAAAAAAAAAAATGATGATGATGTACAATTTTCGAGCTACAAATAATGAGTTTAAAGTAAATATCATCTAGTTCCTTTTTTATTATTACACTAGACCAAGATCTTTTGATAGCGTATTATATTTCTCGCTAGCGAACTATCCGCGTCTTCGTTCCCGTGGCTTGTTTCACCTGGGTTAAATTACGTCTTTGGTTGCTGCTCCGCTCCCGTTGGTCGTAGCGTGATGTTATATAGCCTACATACTCAGTGACAATGTAGCTTTCCAAGGGCAATAGTTTTTTTTTATTGGTCCAGTACTTTCTAAGATCAGTCGTTACATACAAAAAAAAACTTTCCTCTATATAATATTAGAGTAGATAAAAAATGACACGTTCACCAGACAAGGTTTACCATCCCTGTCATAGTCTATATGTTGTAACAGATAACCGAGATTTAAACGCGATGAGTAACAGCTTCAAAGTAAATAGAGCCGTTTAAAATGCCAATTATTAGTTTATTTAACAAGGTTTTTAGATTAATGGGCAGTATGCGTAGTTAACAGCAATTTGAAATGAACGAATAAATTCCCGTCTAATGGCATATGATCAGTTGTTTTTGGTTATAAAGACTAGCTCTAGGCTTTTTTTTATGGATGGGAAATAATCAAATAACTTCCCCCGCCCTGGGCGGGACGGAAGGGAGTGTCAGACTTTTACTGACTAAAATCCATCTATGTTCCTTCATTTGCTCTTTGCGTCGGGGGCGCGGTATCTCTTTCGAACAACCCGCAGCCCCGGCAGGCATCGGCCCTTAGTGGCCCCTTCAAATGTTTGCTGACATCTCTAGGCTGACCTAGAAAACTAAGTCATGACTATTTTTAACCCCCGACGCAAAAAGAGGGGTGTTATAAGTTTCACGTGTCTGTCTGTCTGTCTGTCTGTCTGTGGCATCATAGCTCCCGAACGGATGAAGCGATTTCAATTTAGTTTTTTTTGTATGAAAGGTGACTTACGTACGAGTGTTCTTAGACATGTTTGATGAAAATCGGTTGAGCCGTTTAAAAGTTATGGGTGTGAAAGTGGGGAAGAAAAACTAAAAAATGATTTGTCATGTGGGTTATTAAATTATTAGGAACCTATGTACTTACAGCTTAACAAAATCGACATTATAATAAGTATGTACCTATAAAAAGTATAAAATAAAAATTAAATTAAAAATTTAAAAAACCCCCGACACAAAATCCTAAGTTCCCTTTAAAAAGTAAAAAAATAAAATACGTCGCGTTGGGGGACCGCTTGGGACGGTCGTACCCTAAATGCAACATCGGTCCCCCAAGGCGACGTATTTTATTTTTTTACTTTTTAAAGGGAACCTAGGATTTTGTGTCGGGGGTTTTTTAAATTTTTAATTTAATTTTTTCACCATTGTAGTTATTGCAATCTTACTACTATTATACATGCAAAACTTCGGATGGGTGGATGTTTGTTACTTAACCACGCTAGAACGGATCTGGGCGAAATCAGACACATAGGCTTCTTTTTACCCCGAAAAAATATATCAACATAATATTTTACTTTACACTACTTAATAAAAAAAAATACTATCACGCTTGTATTCCCCGAAGGGTTAGGCAGAATTGTACCAATGTATATCCACAGTTCGCCGGTATATTGAGGTCCCATATAATAGGGGGCGAGCCTATTGCCATTAACCGCGCACAAATCCAAACTCCGAGCTAAAAACTAATCTACTAATGAAATAGGTACTTATGTATAGGTATGGTTGTTACTAGTCATATAGACAGTGTTGTCCAGTTTTCCTTCAGAAACAATTTCTTTTAAAAAGGTAGTTGATAGGAAAACTGTAATATGGAATAAAATAAAAATAATCATAATACATAATAAAATGGAATTTATTAAAAATATAAATGCATAATAAATCTAATAATACAGTTTGCGGTATGTAAATAATACGTGTGTGTAATTCTTATGTGCTTTTGACGTGACTCACTGCGCCTGTTCGGTGACCGCCGAGTCACCTAAAACATAATTCAAAATTTCTTAGAAATCATCTCACTTCTCAGAAAATAAAACGAATTTCTGATTCAATTACAGCGTTTACCTCACTCAGAAGCACATAGAATAACATAAAAAGCCGTGTAGGTTTGTCCGTCTGTCTGTTCATTTGCATACAGAATTAACATACGGAAAACGATAAAAACATCTAACTTCGTACCTATTTAGTGAAAATCAAAACCAATTATTTTATTTCAATTGTACTATTATAGGCACTGTTGAACGTCAGTTACAAAAGAAGAATTGAATCTAGTTGCCACTTCCAAAAGGTAGTACTAACTTCTACTGAATTAATTAGTTAAGAAGATAGGGGGTATGGGGCTTCTTACACTGCGCACAAAGGGCAAGGCATTGGTAGCGAAAAAATTCCGGTCACGCATTACATAGGCCGAAGACCACTTAAATATTGTCGCCTAAACTAAATATAAACAACCCGGAGTCTATAAGATTTGCCCAGTTACCTTAAAACTCATTTCAGACTACACTATAATAATAAAATAGCTTATATCATATAGCACAACAATATCGGTCACCATACATTTATTTAGAACACGTTCACACTTTGCTATGCTATATATTATTGGCAAGCAAGCGAATCGCACAATTTCATAGCACATAGCAATGCGCTATGAAATTGCATATCTAGATTGAGGTCAACTGAGCATACCATAAAACATATATTATTTGCTTGTGATTATTTCGCACAATGGAACGCAGTGCTATTTGGTATAGCTATATAGCTTTTACTGCCTCGTTAGCCTAGTGGTCCTAAGTGCGACTGCTACGCTAGAGGTCCTGGGTTCGATTCCCAGGTCGAGCAAAAGTATTATTGAGTTTTTCTATGAATCTCTCAGCAGCAGCTCGGAGTTAGGATTTCTGCTCGGTTAATGGCAATAGGCTCGCCCCCTATAACATGGGACCTAAACATACTGGCGCACTGTGGGTGTACATTGGTACGTCTCTGCCTAACCATTCGGGGAACAGGCGTGATGGTTATGATGGTATGTATGGCTTTTAATGTTGTACTATATAGCATACTCTGAAATGAGCTTTAGACAAAAATTTTCATAGCAGTAAGCAAAGCGACGCACATTATGCTAGGTCAGGCTTGCCCCATCACAACACCACAAGCTCTTTACAATGTTTGAGATATTCTCACCAGTTCACAGAGACGTGTCGACGGTGGAGCTGATGGACACAGGCGGCAGGTAGTGGCTTCTGATCTGGGTGTGCAGGCGCGCCACCTCGCCATCCAGCGTCTCCATCTCACGGACCAGCTGTGTAAACTGCACTATACCTGGAAATAGTGGTTTTACATACAGAAAAAGCCACAATGTCCTTTTTTTAAAATTTAATTAGGTTCAGTTCACACCGACACGCAACGCGGCGCGATGCTGCGCGCACCTTTTAGTAGAGCGACTCAAAATTACTAAATTAAATTAATACAGATTTAATTATTAAGCATTTATTTCAATTAGACTATTTACTGACACTTTTGAATTGTCAAGAAATTCAGAATTTGTTGCACCTTCTCACAATATTATGTGTATCTTTTTGAGTAGTGAATAGTTATATTTTGAGTAGCTCTATTAAAAGGTGCGCGCAGCATCTGTCGCGTCGCGTCGCATCTTGGTGTGAACTGACCCTTATAGGCTCTTAATCGATAATTGGTAAGTCTGTATGGAGAAGAACAAGCAAGAAAGTCCATGGACACTCTTTCCAATCGAGTATTCACAAAGTCCTGGTTAAATTAATATTGTTGTTCTCTGTTTTAATAACAAAAAAATACAGTCTCAATTGACAGCCTTCAGTATAATATGTCAGTTCGGTCAGTTCACATAAGGTAAGTCAACTTGACAATTTCTTTTTTCGGAATGGCATCTATGAGGGTGTAGGCTGCATAACCGGACTTTCCAGTAGGACCTTAAAAATTAATATCAGAAAAAGCTTGCCGTTTAAATCTAAACATTTAATAAGGTTTGAGGGAATTGGTGTATTGGATTCCTAGATGAAACATGTAACAAAAGTTCTGGTCAAGGTGAAATTACCATCTTGTACTAAAAAGTATGACTGACTGCACTTTGCCCAGCCGCAGGTTACGTTTTTTTATGCCATTGTATGGCAAAGAAGCCCATGGCCCACCTGATGTTACGTGGTCGCTACCTATAAACATCTACAATACCAGAGGCTTTGCAAATGTGTTGCCATTCCAGAGATAAAATTGAAATTTCTCATGTGCCTGTAATTACAACGGCACCCATTTGCTACAAAACAGAACACAGTAAGGCTGCCTTGCGGCACAAATAAGTATGGTGGTAGTACTTCCCCAGACAAACTCCTTTACAAAAAGCTCTACTACTACCTACTACTTGAAAGTAGAATAATGATATGACTCTGCAATAATTACCTTCTCTAGAATTAGTAAACCCATGACGTTTAATAGTTTCCATTTCAATCTGCACAACCATTGGAAACACAATCTGCATCATCTTCAGCATTTCATTGCCGGCAGCTTCTTTAGCCTCGTCCAGCTTGGAGGCATAGTCGGGGGACTCCAAGGCATCTATGACTTCTGTCAAGATCAACCTCATTTGGTCTACCGAGATGTTCTGTGGCGATGCCATGCTGTTCTAAGAAGCATTTAGAATCTGTGGAAGATGAGAAAGGATGATTGAAAAAATGGATTTCCTAAATATTGTGTCAACAAAATGGCTGACAGCATTTTTGCAAGAATAAAATATGGTTTAAAATTTAATTTAATTTTTTATGGCAAGAAAGTGTGTTTATATTGCAGAAATATATTTTTTTGTGGCTTTTTATTAGGACAATCAACATTTTGAAGCACTTTTTCAAGCATAGTATAATACCCTATTAAGAATGGAGAACAATGAGATCATATTATGACAATAGCAATGTGGCCAATCAAAGTGTGGTCAAGCATTTATGTTGTTACATGAATAAGTTTGACCTTGTTTTAATACAGGTATTCTTAACGCACGGCTGAACTTTAAATTTACATTATGTTACAGATAGTTAAACAATAACTGTTATTGGCACCTCTTATTCGAAATATACAATATGTATATATACAATATGTATATGTACAATATTAACGGACTTAATAAATAAGCTATAAAAAACAAATAATAATAAACAGAAACTAAAACTAAATGGCATTACAAAATCTTCCTCATCCTCATTATTAGGATTAGCTGGAAATATGCTCAAAGGACAGGCAGCATTGCCACATAGGATACAATGTCACAGGAAGTGTCAACAAGATCCCAAGGACCTTAGGATCCAAGGGTTTCTACCCCCAAATGGTTTAAAAATGTTGTTACCAATAAGCCCATATTAATACCCCTAGTAAGACAGTAGTGCCAGACAGTGCCAGAAGCCAAAGACCCGACTCCCACTTAGCCATGGCAAGCAGGCGTGCCAGCTCAACAGTAGAAGACGAGGTAAGTAAGTTATTCTGTACTACCCTACAGAGCGGCTCATAGGGAAGCTATCTATATAAAGAAACAAAAAAAATCATAAAGGGGTTCCATTTGCGACTTCTCCCCGCCCCCAAGTCTAACCACATACTTAATTCGTTTAACGGAAGGAGTGAATGAGTCATTCATTGTCTAGACTAAGGTAAACTTTTATTTACATAAAAACGGTGGGTAGATAAAAAACACCAAGATCAATTCAATCTTACCTTTTAACGTGTATACTGTTCACAATCTTCAATAGGTTTTCACTTTGTATGTGATCAACACAAGTAATAATTACAAACGGTAGTAAAAGTACAGCAAGCTAATTAACTAGATAGAAGACTGACTAATTCCTAAGATAATGAAATAAATGCATGTCATGTATCGTAAACTTATCGGAAATCACGGTCTCAACGACCCACGATCCTCAACACAACGGCCTAAATTGATGACTGACTGATGAGTGATGACAATGACAGAAATGAATGACCATTCATGGATTGAATGAATGACACATGACATTTGAATTTGAATAGTGACAACTACTAATAGTATACGTTTAATAATTTTGCTCTATCAAACTCACTAGAACGTGAGAGGCTTGGACGCAGACGTTAGGCAAAATATCGCGTCTGAAGCATTGTATTTAAAATAAGAAGCTCTAAGTTTTTTTGAACCGTGTAAACATGAACGTATACGACTATCGCTGTGCATAAAATTAAACTAAACCAAACGGCTAACGCGGCAAAAGTTTCAAGTGAAATAATTAAACGTGTCTTTTGAAGTTTCTATCTGACAGTAACGCAAAATGTCACTGTCAATTTAAAATGGAAAATGTCACAATAACAGTAACACTTCTGAATTTATTATTCATCCATCAGCCGTTCACTTTATAGTTTATTACTTTTTTACAACAAAATGTTTTCATTCAACTGAGGTTTTCAGGAACTTATTATTTTTACGAATATATATAACTACATTTTTCTCTCATATGCATGTTTTATTTGCCAGTTCAATAACATAGTTATTATACAATTAATTTTAACTTTCATTACTTCAAAAATGATTTCAAATAAAACTTTGATTGTTTGAGTACGATAAGCGGAGTGCGATAAGCGGCAGTAATATTGAGCAGCAGGTATGTTTTGTTTATCTTTGAGAATTTTTTGTTTATATTTTTAACAGACCTTTCCATTGCTTCCTCCTGCAAAAGAACTCTGATTTTTCTGTAAAAGAATAACTCCAAATAAGAATTCAAATATTTAATTAGCTCTATTTGTGATGTTTAATCATAACGCCATAGTTACATGACTCATTATTTAAACTTTAATTCCTTATTATTTATTAATATGCATTAATATTACCACACAGCAATTATACTAGTGTATCTGTTTGTATATTATTAAGCTTGTTTTTCTATTTAGTTTGTAGTCATGCACTTACTATAAGATAATAAATGGCATTCTCGATCTTATGCTTTTGTAGGCATTCTAGGCATTGTTTTCAATTTAAAATATTTTTTATGGAAGAAGTAGTTAAGTAAAAGAGTTAGTTTTTAACAATGTTTGATCATAAAAATAAGTTATGATATATGAACCCCCAAAAAGAAATACCAGTCTTTATTATAATCTGATAAAAACAATGGAATTACTTATTGTTGTGCATGATAATCAGGTTTTGTAGTTCACTATTAGCTTCCGCCGGTGACATCGTTCACGTGAAAGTTAATATTTATATTATCCCACGGGGACCGTATTTGGTCTGAGAAAAAAAGTATTCTATGTGTTATTCCATACTACAATCTATCTCAGTGCCAAATTTCATCCAGATCCGTTTAGCCATTTGAGAGTGAAGAAGATACAAACATACAAACACACACAAACTTTTGCCTTTATAAAATTAGTGTGATTAAGTAAGGATTTTGCCAAACAATATTGATAAGAATCTTATCTATGGCACAACAACTATACTTTGATTACCTTTCACATTATCATAAACAGACTGACACATCATCCACTTTCATTGTTATTCAAATATGGAATAGAACAAAAAAAAAAAAAACTGTTTTTATAAACTTCTATACCAACCTACTTACAAAGTGAGAATACACAGGTATGAATAGTATAGAATGTGTTGTCTGTGACCTACAATATTCCAAAGTAATTGCTTTAATAATAAATTAGTTTGTGAATAAGTGTGAACAAAGAACCCGAGAAAATTAAAAAGTTATAAGTGGCAGGTACCTTTTCTGCCATGATTGAGCCAGGAATTAATATATTTAAAGGTCTAGTGTGGTAGACATGATTAGGTACTATCTCACATAAGCCCACTTAGAATAGAGTTAAATATCCAAAACCTTTATAGTTCCTTTAAAAAAGAAAAAAAATATTTAATGTTGGTTGCTTTTTTTTCATAACTAAAACCATTTAACTTGTACGGTAATCTAAAACAATAATCATTATTAATTCATATTTTCAGTCTTGTAGGAAGACATTATGGAGGACGAAATAGAGGAAGTAGAAACCAGGCCGACGAGCGCCCGGCGTAACTTAACGCTGAGAACTAATGCGGCTAGGCAGGTTGCGGTCAACTTCATGCCTTCGCGGCAGCTGCCTTACAGTAAGTTAAACAAAACACACAATTAAAGCGCAAGTTAAATAAATCATTGCTAAAAGCTAATCAGCGCCATCTGTTAACAACTTAGGAGTTGGAACATATTGATGCGATATTTTGTCAAAAGATGGCGTTGGTCACGTCACGACTAGACTCGATGGTAGTAAATCATTCTTTTATTAGCCGCTATTATCATATCGCGTATTATTTATGCATTGTGTATATCTCACGAGAGATATAAACAGAAAGTTTCTTTGTTAGGTTTGATCCAGAAAGGCATGAAATCGTGTAGCAGTCATCATCTTCCTGCCCTTATCCCGTGTTACTTGGGGTCGGCGCAATATGTTTTCTTCTTCAATGCCGTCCTGTCTACCGTCATGCTATCACTGACTTCTTATTCTTTATACAATCCATCCATCTTTTCTTTGACCTCCCTCTTGCTTTCCATCCATCCACAATTATATTCATTACTTAACTAGCAGTACCTTGTTTAAAATCTCTATACATAACAACAAAAATTAACTAACATCCCGCCATGTCTTTCATGAGAAAAGAAGAGAGAGAGAGAGTACAAACCATCACGGTTACCGGAGAGCACAATGGGCGTTTACACAATTATCGTTTAATAAGAGTTTATTACTCAGATATGTGTTACAAACGATGATAATTGCTAACGACCGCTAATTATCATAAACGTTGCCTTCAACTGCACTGTAACATGCACGTAATAATGAGTAATTTAAGCAGGCACATTTAAAAAAGTTAAACTTTGTGTAAGTAAAACTTTTTAAAATTTCAGTTACGTGTTGTAACTAAGATTACAAAGAAATTCAACTTCGTAAATATCTTGAGCGTAGTAATGTTATTTGCTGAAGTATTTTTGATCAACTTTTTCAAATTTCAGATCAGATCACATAAAAACACGTAAAGCAAACTTGCTTTACGTGTTTTTATGTAGGTATTTAAAATGCGATGCCCTTACACTAATTCCATCACTAAGCGAAAAGGTAATGACCTTATAGCTACATATTGTCCACAAACCTCACTTGCATGCACATTTCGTAAACGAACATTGGAAGCGAGAGCATTCACTAACTATTTGTTCGCGAGCACAGATTCAGATTCGGTTCGGTTCGCGAATGAATGCTCCTTCACGTGCGCAACCTAACGAAAAGTTATGTACATGGTACACAACAGTCATCAAACACCCTTATCAGGACTCAATAATTAGCTCTGTTTCATACAATATTATACACCGTGCAGTCAGTATTACCTTATACCTTGTGCTACATGATATACCCATCGCAGACGAGATATAACATTGAAAATAATAATATTTTTGTTGATATTATGCACGTATTATACATTTCATCTTATGGTGAGGTGAAGTGCTGTGTGAGGTATATAATGTGTTGAGTGAGTCATAATGTCGGTGTTAGCAGATGATATTGAAGTTTTTGAACTTACTGCTGTTAGAAGAAGGGGTAGTGGTAAAGGTTCGTTATGCTTATTAAACTGTTGTTAGAAGTAACTAAGTAGAGGCGCATATAACAAGTTTAACTGGTAATCTATTTTATTGATTTTATCATCACCATCATCATATCAGCCGTAGGACCCCCACTGCTGGACGTAGGCCTCCCCTATAGATTTAGAACCAATTTACATAAGATTAAAATACACTCGACACAAAAAAACTTTGTTTAGACACATTAGGTGTTAAACAATTTATTTATTTACACTCTACTCAACTTTCCGGTCGTTCAAATGTTAAATCAAGATTAAAATAATAATAAGTAACATTAACATAAATACATAAACATAATAATACATGCAATGTTAATTTGTTTGACAATAGCTAGAATCATTAGAATCAATATATTCGTAAATATAATCTCTATGGTATAAAACAAAGTCTCTTCCCGCCGTCTGACCCTCAAATCTGTACGCTTAGATCATCGGATTTTAATTAAGTTTTCATCAATAGATAGAGTGATTCAAGAGTAAGGTTTATACATACGTATGGAACATCACCCTACGATCAACTTGAGCGGAGCAGTGACCAAAGACGCAACTGAACGCTGGTGACGTCGAAGGATATATATACCTAGCTAGTATAAAATATTATAAAACTATAATTGTTTCTCCAGACACATTAAGACTCCGTCGTAACAACTCCGAGCACAATGCGTTGTTGGAAGAAGTGGATGCTGCGGAACCCGACACGCCTGACTCGGCTGACAAGCAGGCAGACATCATTGTGCGGGAGATGGAACAGCATAAACGACTGATGGAGGATGATCCTGAAGCTGAGGAATTGAGGAGGTGGGTTTATGATGTGATCGTAAAGTAATCCTGTGTCACGATCCTGGCGCGTGTTCTCCATTTGCGAATAAGGGAAAAGACAGGCAGGCAGGCAGGGCAGCTGCCTCGTTAACCTAGTGGTTCTAAGCGTCACTGCTACACTAGGTCTTGGGTTCGATTCCCAGGTCAAGCAAAAAGTGTTATTGGATTTTTCTATGTAATTCTCAGTAGCAGCTCGAAATTAGGATTTATGCCCAGTTAATGGCAATAACCTTGCCTCCTATTACATGGGAGCCTAACATACCGGCGAACTGTGAGTGTACAGGCGTATGTTATGTTGGAACAGACGGGATATGGTTTGTCGACACGTTCTCTAAACGATTGCTGCGCTGTGTGTCACGGATTGTAATATGCGTCCCTACCCAACTAGCAAAAAAGTTATATAAGTTTACAATTATACGACTAATACTACGTCATGTAAAGGGTTTGAAATAGTTATGAAGCAACTAAACTGTTGTAAAATAGTATTCAGTTCGACGTATTAGTTATATATATTTAAGTCATATTAATGCGTCTGGTAAACGTCGTCTCAATTAATTTATACGACGGTCATATAATGTTAAGTCGAGTAAACGTTTCAGTCGGACAATAGTGATGAGTCGCCATGTTTTGTAAGTTTAGAACCTTTTATTCAACATTTAAATAACAAACCGTTATGTAATGATTTTATAGTTAACTATTATACAATCTTCATAATAGGTCATATACTAAACCTTTAAATAACTTTTAGTTTGAAACATTATTCTAATACTAGCTTTTGCCCGCGACTTCGTCCGCGTGGATTAATAGTTCCCGTTCCCGGGGTCTTTCCGGGACGAAAACTATCCTATGTCCTTTCTCGGGTCCCAGACTATATCTGTACCAAATTTCATTGAAATCGGTTCAGTGGTTTAGGCTTGAAGAAGAGACAGGCAGACAGACAGACAGAGTTACTTTCGCATTTATAGTATTAGTAAGGATAACTTATATATGCCAATTTATTATTTAAGCGATTATTAGTATCTTTTCTATAACTCAGTCGTCCTGTTTCATTAAGTTTATGTTTTTTTTTATAACTAATTATTTTATATTCCTACAACGTGTGCCAATCTATGACTAAACTAAAATGTGAAAAACTTAATGAGAGATTCACAAGCTTATCAATGCCAGAATCACCATGATGTCCCTGTAAATAAAACAGAAGTATTTCCATGACTATACGCAAAGGGTTTTACTATTTTCCAACAGAACTCTAATTGCAACCGTCATGGTGGACGCCATAAATCGTATAAAAACATGTATACGACCAATAGTTATTTAAAGGTCGAAATGCAGTCGCCCAATGTCTATTGGCAATATGGCCGAAACTATTGATGTCAATTAATATATTTTATTTTTATAAACAATATGAAAACTCTAATATTATGAAGGCCCATGAAAATATTGACAAAGATAACCATACATATCATCGAAAAAATTTAATTCCCATGTATAAGTCATCGCTCTTCATCTTCCACCGCAATATGCTTTCTCTATATTAAAGAATTCTTAATAATGATTCATACGACATTTTACTTAACTTTATAATATAAGTTTTGCCATAACACAATAAATTGTCGCTGACACTCTCATACGATGATATAGTTATTCATTGGTATTACTACAAACGATTACAAACCTTATTAGTTAAACTCACAACGTCTACGTGACTTTTACTCAACATAATTTGTCGCTAACGCGACTGCAACACGACCTTAACACAATTGAAATGTTATATAATCTGCGCCCAAACCCGCGTTATATTCACGTCTAAAAAACTATTATAAAACGTTTTGGTATGACTGAAAGTTAAATTGAAAACGTTATTGTACCTTTTATATGACATTATTTTGTTACTTGGGTACCTACCTACCTGTGTTTCTCTTCTTTTAGGGAGGCTTTAAGAGATCTACCGCAGGGTCTGACGATGAAGAGGAACGTGCGGGCGAAGCTTTCTGCGTCAGTCAGCCTTAGGTCCAAGAGGCGGCCTATCTCAATGTGGAAACGGATGAAGTACCGAATTTGTTTTGCGTGGAAAAGGGTGAGTGGACTGTTAGCGTGTGAAAATGGACTTTATTACTTCCTGCTAGAGTCCGTTTCCCATAGGCTGATAGAAGTCAGCCTATGGGAAACCTACACATCTATACATATAATAAAATCGTAGCGAAGTCAAAACTGTACATTAAATATTTTTGAAAAAAAGTAATTGTTATGAGGTCGGGGAATGATTCTAATGCCAAAAATATAGTTTTTAGAATTTTTGTCTGTTTGTCTGTTTGTCTGTTTGTCTGTGCGTTTGTGCACGCTAATCTCAGACACGGCTCAACCGATTTGAATGCGGTTTTCACTAATGTATAGTGGTAGGCTTAACTTAAAACTTAGGCTATAAATTATCACGCTATTTGCTTTGAGGGATGAGCAATGTGGCATTATGTTCGTACTCTTCTACGAATTCTCACGGGATTGAAATAGACGAGATATTATGTAAGAATGTTCTGATAGCTGCGGATTGAATTTCTAAAATGATATCATCACGCTATACCTTTAAGGAACGAAGCAGTCAATTATGTTAAACTAGAACGGCTATTTTGGAGTAAATTTCATCGAAATAATTGGTCTAATGGTTCGACGGTCGCCTTGCAAATCGCTGATCCTGAGTTCGGTCCCGCAGAACTGTTTTACTTTTTGTGTACTTTCTGTTGTTTTTTGACATGCTAAGAGATTCCCAATAATAATAAAAACCAGTATGCCCATTTTCTCCCATAACATTGATTTGTTTAGTTATTTTTTTTACCTTTTATATTTCTGTAGTAAATAATGTCTATTTCTACATAGTTACATTTAAAACAGCAGCGAAGTCAAAACAGTACATTAAAAAAAAAAGTGATAGGTGTGGGAACGATAAATAGTAAAATATTGTTCTAATGGTTCGACGGTCGCTTTGCAAATCGCTGACCCTGAGTTCGGTCCCCCAAAACTGTTTTACTTTTTGTGTATTTTCTATTGTTTTCGTCATGCTAAGAGATTCCTAATAATAATAAAAACGTAGTATGCACACTTTCTCCCATAACAATGATTTGTTTAGTTATTTTTTTTGAAATCTTTTATATTTCTGTAGTAATTAATGTCTATTTCTACATAGTTATATTTAAAACAGCAGCAAAGTTAAAATAGTACATTTAAAAAAAAGTGATAGGCGGAACGATAAAATAGTAAAATATTGTTCATGTGACTCAATTTTTACACAATAATGTAGTATTTAGAGGTCTGACTACCACATGGCTTTACATTATTAAGCTATTTTAAGAATTCTTCTTTTCATATCGATGATGCCCCTAATAATAATGAGCCAAGCAGGCCGCGATTATTGCCGTGTCAGAGGTGTTATTCAGATTTTCAAAGGTGCAAGTGACCAGATAATTGGGGCACTCCAGTACGTGGGGCATAGTCTGATCAGGAGCACTGCAAATGCACTGGGTGTCAAACAGGTCTATGATGCCCTATTTCACTAAATTATGTTTGCAATGACCAACTTGGGTGCGCACCAAACGATTCAGTGCCTTCCAGATAGATCACTGCAGTTCTCTACCGGGAGGCAGGTATTCACGGGGCTTCAAGTAGTCGTGGTGGATGTCTTCCTTCCCAAAATCTACTTCTCTCTTTGGATGGAGGAGTTAAACAGTCAATCGTGACATATGTGGGAATGGCTACTTTATTTGTAATGTCAATAAAGTGCATAGCTTCGCGGTATAACGAAAGCCATGCAAAATATTTAGCGTGATAGCGATCCCAATTGATTGTTATTTTTTGTCATTCTTTCGACAGGCTATAATGATACAATGTTTAGGCACACTTTAACATAACGTTAAAAACTGAAAAGAACGAACCGAACACAATTCGACTGATTCCTCCACAAAATTTAACTTAAAGAGTTACCAAGGTATATGGATCGCTGCGCCGTGGGCCTCGACACTTCATGCAATTGATGAACGATTTATCAGCAAACATTTTATGTGCAATATTTTATAGTCTGGGTTTAGCTACGCGGCTACCCAAATCACGGCACAACAATACTGCCAATCAGGAGTAGCATATTTAGTTTTCTAAGTAGTAAGTTATATTCTTTCCATGGGGCTTCAGGATTATTTTATAAGAAAATCTCGGTGTAAGATCCCACCAAATTGAATTGGTACCAAAAAGCCTACTTCTTTTCCAATGGCTGAACAGAAAAAAAAGACGACAACAACAGGAAGATATCAAAAATCTGTTTTACCCAAATCCCAATTCAGTTGCAGCCAGACTTCTATCGTTGAATGTACCCTATCACAGACTTTACCTTTCAAGATACGTGGTTTCATGACGCGACTGTGAGCGCATGTATTCTAGATGCTTTAAAATAAACAATAAATGGAAATAATAATATAGTATAGGTTTATGTTACCTATAACCACCATTTTGCAAGAAAAGTAGCGTGATTTATGAGGTAAAACTTTATTTAACCTCTTATTATTTTTATACTCTCGGTTTTTGCCCTTCTTCCAAAACATTCTATGTATTGTTGTGTTAACATGAAGGTCAGATTCTGTTGGCAGTTGCTCTGTCTACAAGATGCATATTAACGGTCTTGATCTAGACCAGACATGTAAAATTAAAACGTAAGGTGCTTTTTTAAAACAGCATCTATTAAAGATGTTTCAATGGTTTAAGATCGAAAAATAAATAAATTTTGACTCTACATCATAGTATTTTCGACAGCGGATAAAGTCATAACTTACACTATCCTTACACCATACCTGTTCATGACCTAGGTATGACGCAAGTCAATTACTAACCGGGTACAAAACCAGACACTAGACTCTTAAGTTTTCTGCAGTCACGTTTGCAACCATTCAACCTCCTTGGAGGATTTTGATGACAGGGCAGTCAAGACTTAATTCCTTAACTTACAGTTAGGTTCACGTGCGGGAAGCCTCGGGCACAGCTATAATAGAATATATTTAAACAAACAGAAAAAAGAAATTTCAACTATACGATGTGTATCAGAAATCAGTTTTTGAAAAGGGTAATAAACTCATAACACACATCCTTCTTCCACAAACATGCTTTAGTCTCTGGTACGGAGCAAGTCCGACCAGGCAGAAATCAAGACTCCGGACACAGACATACACACACGAAGATAAATTATAAATTACTTATAGAAAACCCACTATCGTAACTTTTAGCAGTCACCTTTGCTACCATGCCTGCTTGGAGGATTTTGACGACATGGCATTGACTACTTAATGTCTTAATTTACACTTATGTCCACGTGAGCGAAGCTGCGGGCATCAGCTAGTATATAAATAATTATTTATTTTTTAGTGCAGCAGTGGACGGCTCTAGGCTGATGAGATGATGATGATTTATTATTTAAAGAATAATGTTATTCGCGGGTTTCTTGTCCATTCTTTACTATAAAAAAGTATCTTTTGGAAGGGACAATTAGATTCAATTCTTTTTTCTTGTAAATCACGTTCAAAAGTGCCTTTTAATGTGTAATTGTAAAAAAATATTTGATTTTGATAGTAATTGAATTAAAACCATTAATAATATTCATTTTGTCAAACGCATTATTGTGCTCATACGAAAAAAATAAATTAAAGTTGCTTAGAGCATCACCCTCTAAATCCCTTTCAGTACACCTTTACACCTCTCCTCTAGCTCCGTGACCGCTGCCGCGACGTGGTATTCTCCTTCGAGTTCTGGTACGAGCCCATCCGCCAGATCGAAGGTCACTTCGGGTCTGCCGTGGGCTCCTACTTCTACTTCCTGCGCTGGCTGTTCGCGCTGGACCTGCTTCTGGCGACCCTGGTCGTCGCCTTCGTGGTTATACCCCAAGCGCTCCATGATGAGGCGAAGGCTGATAGGGTGCAGTTGGGCCCCCTGGATTTTATTACAGGGATGGTAAGGTCTTATAGGTATTTTTACTAAGACAGGCCTATATACCTATAACCTACGATGTGCCGGGTGCGCAGTACTCGTAACCGTGGTGCTTGTATGACCAGATATATGAACGAGAATGAGCCCAAAGGAGTATGCAAGGATACCCTCATGGGAAAAATGCGTGAGTTGTTATATATGTATGTATACCTACGAGATATACTGAAAACAAAAACAGTTGTCATTGATCAGAAGCAGCGAACTAAATAGTCAGAGTGTGAAAGGGCTGATGGGAGAGGGGTGAGCGTACCAATCCCTTTGCTAGATAGTCTGATGCGAAAAAGCTCATCGGGTTTATCCCTGGTCTCGATTGTGAGCTTGGGTTTAGAAGTGGATTTTTGGATTTATATAGGGCATGTACGACGAGCATTGATGACTACATGTGGTGATCAATGCTCGTCTATTCTCTGTATTTAAAGAGGCCTTTGCCCTGCAAGAGGACAAAGGTGGGTTTTTTTTTATGAAGTCAAAATAAATAGTATCTGCTAGGGTTGCGGAATTGGTTCGAAATAGTTACCGCGGTCCTAGAACGCAAAGGTCATTAGGAAAAACACGGGTGGGTTTTAGTCAGTAAGAGTCTGACAGTCCTTTCAAGAAGACACTTGATGATTGCGCATCCTTAAAAGGAGGAGTAAATAGTGTGGCACAGTACTTACAGTGCAACATGGTATGGTTATAGGGTGGTTTAACGGACTCGCTGCTGTTCTACGGGCACTACCACGAGGGCGCGATAGCCACGTCGCCGTCGACGCTCACCTACAACATGGCGTTCGCTTACTTCTTCACCATGGTCTGTCTGTATCTTATGTTCTTTGGAGTGCTGTGTTATCGGTGAGTGATTGTCATCGCTATTGTTTATTTTACTTTTATGTTTAAGTTTTGTTGTGTAATAGTTTTCTTGAAAAGCAATTTTTACTAATTTTAACTATCGCTTGTTTTAACTATGAATTATGTTCTAAGAGCCTGTGTAAGTTTGTTTGAAGCTATGACTCATATCTACTACAAGCGTGAGTGAAAGTTTAGAAACGAAAAAAAGCGGAATGAGGGGGGCACCTAAGCATACGCTTGAGCCTTTTGCTTCCGACATTTGATTTGGGTGTGTATACAACCATTCGCTAATTAATTGTACATAATTCTAAGTTATATACAACTACTTGTATAGCCCAATAAGGTGCATACATTTTTGTTAGACTGGTCAAAGTCAAATCATTTATTTCAATTAGACCATTAAAAGGCACTTTTGAACGTCAAAACTGGAGACAATAAACCCTTATTCTATTCTGTTCTTTTCTATTTTCAGGACCGCATACTCTTATCGGCTGAACTTTATCCAGACATCTGGTGGCTTAAGCCACGTGTTTGCAAACAAGGTGTTCTGCGGGTGGGATTTTGGTGTCGTGACGCTGGAAGCGGCCAAACTCAATGCCAACAGTCTTTACAACGAGTTCAAGGTGAGAGGAACGAACCTAGATGATGTTTGATATGGTAGGTAAGTGACAACTTGAAGGAAGGAGCTGGGATGATCTGCTGTACATTTGGTCTGGCTAAGAAAACTCCTGGAGTGTTTTACTGACCTTCAAAATTATGTACAGCACAACAAACATTTAAGGAGAGGTGTGTACATTAAAAAAAAAAAAAAACTTTTATCAAACATCTCATTCATGAGGAGCGCTGCTGAATGTGATGTGTATGTGAATAAAAGGAGTGAAGTTATGTGGGAGACGGTATGCAGGGGTGTGTCCACTATCCCATGTTAGTTGTAAAAAATCATTTATAACATACCTAATTGTCAACTTTAGAGACTTTTTTTTTTCGTTCCATGTTACTTGTTTCTATGTTGATTACTGTAATTGTTGTTGCAACGTAGTCACTCTGTCTGTCTGTTACGCTTCGCGACTAAGTCACTGAGCCAATTTTCATGAAATTTGGTAAATATCTTCAAATGTCGAGTACAAATTAACCGTAATTTGTAATTGACATTTGAAGAACTCATAGGCAACTTTTTAATCCACTCCATCTGCGTCCGTGATAACTGATATTTACGCGAATGCGATCGCGGGAAAAACCAAGTAAGTAATAAATAAATAACCATATCCTACATACCTCATTCCAGGAGCTCCTAAGCGAACAGAACCGCAAGAACACCGCCACATCGTGGCTCACGAAGATGGCGCAGTACGGCACCAACGTGGTGATCAGCGTGTTCGTGCTGGCGCTCATAGTGGGCATCCAGTGGGGGCTGTGGCTGCTGCTGGGCTGGAGCTCCGGCCTGCCGCACTGGGAGCTGTGCGTGTCCGTGGTGGTCACGGCCTGCGTCTCCGTGTGCCCGCTCATGTTCCACGTGGTTGTCAAGTGAGTGTCACAACCGTCACCCCCGGTCTCAGCAGTGGTACTCAAGAATCTGAACAACCTCACCATGACAACTTAACCAAGTCAAGTACCTAGTGTCTTTCTTTCGTTCGTTCTTTCTTTACGAGCTGTACCCCACGGTTTCATCTGCGTTATGGTACGTCTTTGGTAACTGCTCCTCTTCTGTGCTAAAAGTGTGGTTTATAGCCTATAACCTTCCACGATAAACGAGCCATATAACACAAAAGGAGATATTCAAATCGGACCAGTTTTATTAGCACATTCAAACAACCAAACTCTTTAGATTTATGATATTAGTATAGATTAACACCATTCTATTATAAATATAAATTTATGTAAAAATAAAATCTCTTGTACTCAGCCTCTCACATGCTCTCACGTATCCCCTCACTGTACTTACTGAGAGGTTTCCAATAACCTCATTTTGTATTTAAATTGAGATTAACGCTGTATTGAGATATAGTTATATTTTTGCCGACCAACCTCGAAATATAATGGCCGTTTTAAAGACGAAGCTGATGTCTGAAATACAGATAATTATGTTCTTTATCTAGTTGAGACACAGATGACTTCATGTAATTTTAAGAAAAATAAAAATGTCTCTAAAGAGGACATCTGTGCTGTGTGTTCCAGGCTAGAGTTCTACAACCCTCGCACGGCGCTGTACGTGACGCTGGCGCGCACGTGGCTGCTGGACGTGGGCACGCTGATGCTGCTGCTCGTCTACTGGTCGCAGAAACACGCCGACGAGGTATGTTGTATGAATAATGCTAGCATTATTTTGTATATGCTAAACAATAATGTTAACACGCTATTAATTTAGCCATCACGGGTGTAAAAAGACACTTATTGGAGCCAAAAGTTACATATTATTCTTTCTCCTATTTTTTTTGTTGTTCGGGGTCTTGTATGACAAGATTAACAAGTATAATTGGATGAGCACACTTGTATTATTCCTTGATTTTTTGTGCAATTATGTAGCCTTCTGGTTACACGGGGATCGAAGAACAAAGTTTCAAACACTGTACTGTTCCCCCGTATAATTGCATGCACCCGTAAGCACAATATTTTGCGTACATTATATTGCGCGCTACCATAAACAATGATTTTTCTCACCAACAGTATTTTTGCTTCTGTTTTTATACATTTTACATGCACTACTCGTATTACTATAATATTTGTAGCATCACCGTAAATTAATTGACCCATTTGACCTCAAAATATTTGATCATTGTTGATCCTGATTCACTTTTGTTAAGACACAGCTTCCAAATTATTTTATTTTGCTTTCTCCATGTTGTAATATTATTATTCCAGTGTTGGGAAACGTCGTTCGGTCAGGAGGCGTACCGGTTGGTGTTGCTAGACTCCGCCATATCTTTGCTTGTGTTGCCACTCTTTGAGTTCACTAGGGGCTTAATTTATAAGTGAGTTTGTATTATTATTTTGTACATATTTTTTTGTGTGAATATTGTTTTTTAAGAAAATATTTTAAATGTTTTTGATATACTTATTTTAAGTTTGTAATTTGTTTTCTTATTTAAAGAGGATTAGGTAGAGACCCTTTTCGTCAATCATCACAGGTTCGTTTCAAAGTAATCATTTTCACTGTATTCCCTATTGTCGGTTGATGATTTTGCAAAATTCAAGGATGCTGCGAAGAAAACATATCTTTATTATCATAAATGCGAAAGTTTGAATTGATGTTAGTTACTCAATCACCTCAGAACTGCTGAATAAATCTGGGTGAAATTTAGCACTAAAATAGATTATAGTCTAGGATAGCACATAGGCTCATTTTTGTCCTGAAAAAATGTATGGTTCTCCTGGGATAATACACAAACTTTGACGAGGGCATAAGCTAGTTTGCAAATAATTTCATTCAGTGTCAGCACCTTAACAATTAAATAACATAAAACATTATAAAATTCTCAGTTGGAGCAGATCGGTGAGTGCTCCGGAGTTCAACATAGCGTACAACTCTCTGACGCTGATCTACAACCAGGCCGTGCTGTGGTTCGGCATGCTGTACTGTCCCCTGCTGGTGGTGGCTGTCACCTTCAAGTTCCTACTGTTGTTCTACATCAAGAAGGAGTGCGCTTTGAGAGCCTGTCAGCCGGCTAGGAAGGTGAGGCTTCGTGACCTGACACTCACCTGTAGATCTGGTTGAAAAATGGCGCTGGTATTTTTGCTGAACTGAGTGTACTTGGCGCAGATGTGGGGCGTTTAATATAATTTTGTCTATAATGAAAAGAAATGAAATGATTTATTTCCCAGAATATAGGTAATTACATGTTAAGATATAGTCTCACTAAATTCGGGCTCGTCTGTCGTGCAAATATTTCTAGTACATGCATAATAATATCATGGAATCGCCAATCCGACGTGAGAATGCGTGGCGATCAATGCTCATGCCTTCTCTGTACGAGAAGACGTCTTTCTCTGCAGTGGGACAATATTAGGCTGGTAAATTTGTTTTTGTGTACCACATAGGATGTGACCAATATATTTATTTTTTATTTATTCCTTAAAACAGGCCTTATTTGATCAATTTTATTATTCATTTATGACGGACAGAATCCATATAAGTATTATCTTATTAATTCTATGTTAATCCTACTACTATTATAAAGGCGAAAGTTTGTATGTATGGATGGATGTTTGTTACTCTTTCACGCTTAAACGGCTGAATGGATCTGGATGAAATTTGGCACAAAGATAGATTATAGTCTGGAATAACACATAGGCTACTTTTTATCCCGGGAAAATGTACGGTACCCGTAGGATAACACATCAACTATGACGCGGACGAAGTCGCGGGCAGAAGCTAGTAGGTACATAATATAATAAAGTCTTATGTCAGGTCAAAACTGACCACGAGAACTGTATATTTGCAGGTATGGCGCGCTGCGCAGACGCAGACGGTACTCTACATGTTCGTCACACTGTCACTCTTCACCACGCTGTTCGGTATTGGCTCATTATTCTTCAGGTAACTCTTATTTTTCCTTTTGTTTTATATTAACTGATACTATTTCTAATTATGAGACTATATCATATTGCGATCCTGGCCCAAAAAATTCTTTTCCATTGTTATTCATCGAAATATCAGTAAAAATATGTTTGTAATTGGATCAGTACTTTGTGATTATCTTTTACAAACAAACAAAATGATAACTATTTACAATATTTTATTATTACTTTTAATTTTCACACGAGGCCAGTGACAGACGGTTTTCGATTTTTACGACGCCCTAAGCTATAGTTTGACTACACCCTTTTAAAAGGGTGGCACTATCTCCACCTCGTTAAGTTTTTTTATTTGTTAAGTTCGTTTTGTCAGCAACAGATGTCGCTGTGCGCTGACGTCACGTTTCTGAATCGCGGTGTTAAGATTCTCCGCCGTTTGGTTGGGTGTCCCGCACCAAGCGAGTTTGGTATCTCTGGTTTCCCTTCAAAACGCATAAATCTTTCGCCTTTTACTAAAGATTTCCGTGGAGGGGAACACTCAAATGAGTCTAATAGCATTTTTGAAATACTCTGCTTCGGCGGAGTTTATAATACCTAATAATATAATAGTTAATAAATTGCACGACAGTGAAATATTTTCTTTGATATGGTGCAATTCAAGATTCTACGGAAATTGGCAGCATTTGCGCAATTTTAGATTCCCGTGTATGAACACCTTTAGGATCATGCGCGATTTGGAATTGATCAGCATGAAAAAAAAGAAATACTTCACAACAGGTTACAACAGTAAATAGTTCTATAATTTATTATTAAATTAATTTGTGCCATAATTGTATATTGTACATTAGGTCATATTACGAATAATGTTGTCATATTATGATCCCCACCTAAAATAATGTCTAAGCATTGTCATTGAGATAAGAGTAGATGTGGACTATCAAGTCATACTTTGCAGCATCCACTGGGAACAAAAACTTTTCAAAATAAAGCTCTAAAGCACATATGCTTCTAGTTCCGAAAATCGTCAACAGATGTCGCTGTGCGCTGACGTCACGTTTCTGAATCGCGGTGTTAAGATTCTCCGCCGTTTGGTTGGGTGTCTCGCACCAAGCGAGTTTGGTATCTCTGGTTTCCCTTCAAAACGCATAAATCTTTCGCCTTTTACTAAAGATTTCCGTGGAGGGGAACACTCAAATGAGTCTATAACATTTTTGAAATACTCTGCTTCGGCGGAGTTTATAAATCCTGAAGCCTTCTCTGCTTGCCTTCTATAGTTACTTAGTAGTATTTTTGGTAGCCTGCTGCTGGCAGGTACTTTGAGTAGAAAGGGAAGGGCAGGCCTTCTAACCCTTTACAAACATTTGGGTTTGTGGCAATTTAGAATTAGAACTGACAAGTACCTAAACTTTATATTTGCACTTTGCAGTTATGGCGCGCAGCGCAGACGCTTACAGTGCTCAAGGCAAAACGCTATTGAGATGAGTTAACTTTTTGCATGACGGCATCATTGTTGCAAATGTGTTTGTTCATGAGGTCGGCGACTGAACTAATAGGCAATATGCATGATTTTTTTATCGCATTTATTTAAAAAAATATGAAAATACCACAGTGGAGGTAACAAAAAGTGAAACTAAAATCGACCAAGAAATACGGGCGATATAAGCATTTAAAACCATTAATTACGCATCGATTAGACAGAGATCCGACATGGACAGTGATGACATATAACACTACTGCCATATAAATTCCGTGTTCAATTTTGTTTTGCTAGAAAGAAAAACAAATATTTGATGGCTTATCTTTTTTAATTTTATAGTTATAATTCACCAAAAAATTGTTTTACCAAACTGTTTATTACATGAATGACGATTATTTATTAAAATAAAAATAAACATGCATTTTCCCTATTCGCAAACTAGCCTTGTGCCCGATCACATCTGGTTTCAAAAAGACATTCAAAAATATATTATCACTAGTTAGTCGACCCCTCGCCGTTTTCAATTGTATCGACACCTTAAGTTTACTGCACCCTTTTCAAAGGGCGGCGACCTCACCTGGGATTGTTAAACAAGTTCAATAAACTTTTTTCATTTCGTGTCGTCGCAACAGATGGCGCTGTACGCTGACGTCACGTTTCTGAATCGCGGTGTTAAGATTCTCCGACGTTTGGTTGGGTGTCTCGCACCGACCGAGTTTGGTATCTCTGGTTTCTAGTCTTGTGCCTGCTCGGTCATTTTTAAGATCGCTCCGTACTAGTTCATTTCGGACAGTGAACTAGTTCATTCTATTAGTTCTAATAGCTCTAATCGGTCTTCGCTCTCGGTAAGCATTACAATACAATAGAGCATAGCGCGGACGGATCACTCACAGACAGAGCAAATACGCATTCCAAAGACATTATTATACATAAACCACTACGTATAAATAAAAAATAATTATAAACGCAACATCTATAATTATTTATCTCTAATTGTTAGTTTTAAAACAATTAATGAATTAACAGGCACGAAGGTTAGGCTAGGTATTAGGTAATAAGCGTCCCATATCCAAAACATTCCAAATTATAAAAGCGTCCAAGATCGCAAACAGTTTTAGAAGAGTTATAAACAGCAAGCAAAACACTACAAAAACTTAATACTACGATCAAAAATGCGCGCCAAAAACATCGGTTGTTTGTATTGCACTACCTAGTAGGTACTAGTAAGCACGGGTCGCACATATTTTGCGAACGCAGCTCGTCTCCCGTGTTGGCGCGATAAGCTAAAATAGACACTAAGGCATTGAAATAACGCGCATCTCATCACATTCTTGCGAATTCAGTCGGTCGGGTTCGGAAAGCATCGTCAGTTGTCGGCTATTCTCTCTCGTTCTCATTCATTCACAGACATCGAATGAAAACGTATAACGTTTCTGATTCATTTTCTCGTTCGGGAAATGTACGAGTTCGAAAAGAGCTATTAGACCTATTAGACCGGTTGCAAGCCAGCGTTCGGAAACGTTTCTTTTAGTACAGTGCCAAGATACGGCTCCTATTCGTTCATCGTTCATGAACTACACAAGACTACTGGTTTCCCTTCAAAACGCATAAATCTTTCGCCTTTTACTAAAGATTTCCGTGGAGGGGAACACTCAAATGAGTCTAATAACATTTTTGAAATACTCTGCTTCGGCGGAGTTTATATATACTGAAATTCTCTCTGCTTGCTTTCTATAGTTAGTGTAGGAGTACACTTTGGTAGCCTGCTGCTGGTAGGTACGTTGGGTAGGAGAAGGTAAAGGGTTAGAAAGCTTGCCCGGCTTTCTTTACAAAACTTTGGGCTGGTAGCAATTTAGAATAATAATTAGAACTGACATAAAATACCTAAACTTAATATTTGCATTGATGGCGCGCTGCGCAGACGCAGACAGTGCTCCAGGCAACGTTATTGAGATCAATTACGTTTTTCGATGACGGCATCATAGTTGCAATAAGCCAGTCTGTATAGAACTATATTGTAACGTGTTCAACATGAGGTCAGTGACTGAATTAATTCGCAAACTACCTTTGTGTCCGGACCACATGTGGTTACAAACAGATATTCAAAAATATATTTTCACTAGCTAGCCGACTCCTCGCCATTTCCTATTGTTATGACACCCCAAGCTCACTGCACCCTTTTCAAAGGGCGGCGACCTCACCTGGGATTGTTAAACAAGTTCAATAAACTTTTTTCATTGCGTTTCGTTGCAACAGATGTCGCTGTGCGCTGACGTCACGTTTCTGAATCGCGGTGTTAAGATTCTCCGACGTTTGGTTGGGTGTCTAGCACCTAGTGATTTTGGTATCTCTGGTTTCCCTTCAAAACGCATAAATCTTTCGCCTTTTACTAAAGATTTCCGTGGAGGGGAACACTCAAATGAGTCTAATAACATTTTTGAAATACTCTGCTTCGGCGGAGTTTATAATACCAATAAATAATTAAACTTAACAGTTATAAAAACTTATCTGTTATGTTTTAAGTTGTTATACTTTGTGCATTAAGAAGAAGTATGTAGTTTCTTGCCCATTTTTCTCTTACTGATTTATTTTTGAAAGGGACAAATAGATTCAATATATTTTTCTTATAAATAACTTTCAAATTCAAACATTTTATTTGTTGAACATAGGTACTTTACTGTTTGACTACAGGTTTTGTTCTTAATGATGAGCGCTGTCTATATTCCTACAAGATAGTAGGTGAGTTCGGAATTACATAGATGTTATTTCATGAGTTTTTTTAGGAATAAAAGTCTGTCATGGCATGGTGACTGTGGCGTGCTGGGCACATTTTGGTTTTTGTCACCTATACATGACAGTGGCGGCCAAAAGGCTAACGAACTGAATCCAATGAATGATTTGACTTTGGCTTTGACTTTATATTTTTCTTTTATTTTGTTCCAGAACATCGTCTCACGCGTGCGGTCCGTTCCGCGAGTACGAGTACGTGTACGGCGTGATGAGTGAGGGCGTGCTGCAGCTGGAGCAGCGCCACACGGCTCGTACTGTGCTCACCTTCATCGTCAGACCTGGAGTCATCGGCTTCCTCATGCTGTTCCTAGGGTAACCACCTCCCTATGTATTATCTATCTATGCGTCTGGTGCTTTTGCTTGACATATGCTGAGCTGGACACCCATTTGGTGCAACTTTTAGACGCACACCGCACTTCTTTTATTTATTTGTTTGTTGTTTTTTTTTATGTTGGCACTATGTTTTTGTATTTATATTATGTTTTGTCTTTTAATATTGTCTTTTTTTTGTGTTGTGCTATGTCTTATATGTACACCAAATAAATGATTCATCTATCTATACAATGGGTTGTGTTGTGTTGTGAGGAATTGTTAAAACTCTGCAGCAGTGGGACAATAATCTGACAGCACGGTTGAAGCAGTGACTAAGCGATTAACTGCTGCACTGCGTGTCGCGGGTTTGATTCCCGCATGGAACAAATATTTGTATGACGTACAGATAATTCTGGTTGTTTGTGTATGTTGTGTGTGAGTTCTTATATTTGTAAACGCACACACAATACAGGAGAAAGTGGAGCAACTTTTTTTTTATATTAATAAATCAGTATTATTTTCATCTATGAATCCTAACTTTGTTTGTATAATATTTCCAGCGTGGCAGTATACTACATGCGTGCCAAAGCCATGGCGCAGCGCTCCATGGTGGACATCCTGCGACACATGCTCGTGCTGCAAGCTAAGGACAAGGACTTCCTGCTCACCGCCATATCCAACGTTTCTAATGGAGGTACGTGCGGCTATCATTAGCTACTCGTATATACGGGGTGGAAGGTACCACGACGCGCTAGCTTTTACCATGGAGAAGTACATGATTGTAGACCCACAAGAGTAGACATTTTTTGTCGCTTATGAAACAAAATATTTAAACTGTGGGTGTACATTGGTGACTAATTATTGGTATCTCTGCCTTCGGGAAATACAGGCGTGATTGTATGATCATGAAAAAATTATAGGTTTCCATACAAGAGCGAAATGTAAAATATGGTAAAATGTATGAATCACCTGTTTTTTTTTTTAAATTAGTGATTAAAACTCAGATGTTCCATACATAAGTGCTATACCTACAAGCCAAAAAATATAAAACGGCTGTTTTTTTCTTAAACGATGAAAAATTTCGTCGCTTTTTTAAAACATGTACTAGATTATTGGTTACAGGTTGCGGTTCGATATTCCTTCCTCCCTTTATATCTATATAGATTCATATTTCCAACTGTAATGTTTTATTCTTTGTTGCGGTCACAGTTTGCAGATTTTGTTCGTATTTCAACGATGAAAGAATAAGTTGCCTGCGCAGCAAAATTTTATTTATAAAATAAACATATCAATGCTCGGTGATTGGCCTCAGAGCATCGCACCGCAGCTACAAGACCGATCACCGAGCATTAAAATATATATCTTATTTTGATTGAATATTTTTAAATTCATTTAATAAATTTTAAATTATTTGTCGTCCCGTCCGAAAGCCTGCGCTGACCATTAGTTTTAATGTTGGCTTGTTTATTTAAAAAGCGACTTGCGTATCCTACCTTTCGATGTCTTCAAGCACTATATCGTCATTTTGTTAAGCTCATTATTCATTTAGGTATGTACTCATTCAAATTGCACCGTCATACATTATTGGCTATGTAGTTTAGATTAGATGTATGTAATTAGTTAATTAAATAATTAGTTAGTTAATAGATTTGTAACAGTAGATAAAGGGTATAAAAAGACAGTTAACGAAGCCGACAGTTACAAACTCTTCTCATTATTGCGATATATTTTTTGTTCTGGGAACCTTCTGATTACTTAGACGTCGAAGGTCAAAACTCCAACTATTTTTACTAACAAGTTTGAAATGTTTGAACCAAACTTCAAATACTCTCATGACACGTGTATACTTTCGCAAGTTTGTAAGCACAATATGTTGCGTGTGCGACAATGCTAACTACCGTAAACAGTAATATACCTCACCAAAACTATAAGTCGTTTATTAGCAATATTTTTGCCTCATTGTTGCTTAGTTTGATGGCCAATACGAGTAGGTTATGTGTCTCTTTATACCCTGTATACATAAGCTTTAAATGAAACTAGTTTACCAGCACATAATAATCGCTTATGCCCTCAATTCCAGAATGGCTGTACAGTCCAAAAGCTACAGACGAGGGTCCAGACAGCCACACCTGGAAGTACCTCCGCGAGGTCCGCAAGCCCTCCAACTCCGGGTTCCACTTCGATGCCTCCCGTCTCAGCCACTCCCTGATCGAGGGACGACCACGCTCCTTCGCTAAGGAGAACAGGACTTCGAACTATAATGAGAGGAAACCTGAGGATGGAGATACGGATAGCTCGTTCAGCTGGCAAGGGTCGAATAATTATTTGAATAGGGGCGAGGAGGCGGAGAGGCAGTGGCCTTGAGTCAAAGCCCAATCATTTAATTCCATTAGACCAATCAAAGGCACTTTTGAAGGTTATTTATAAGAAAATAAAAATATAGATTTTAGGTGCCGATTCCAAAAGGTAATTCCAGTTATTATTCCGGTTATTGGTATTCCGGTTTTCGCATTGAAAAGAATAGGCAAAATAAACTTTATAAATAGCTAAAAAAACTGACTTATTGACTGATTAGCGTCTTGTTTACAACTCACCAGATACTAATTACATGTTCAGATAGCTTACTTAAAACAATTAGTACAGTCTTCCTGTAAAGTAAGGATTTATTTGACTATTTACTACTTTACCTTACCCAATTCTCAGACCCGCTCTGTAGGATGACCAAACTGCCTCTTTTTGCCATGTAAAGTAAAATATATTATGTAGAAGTGACGCCAAGCGACACTTTCACGATGTATAGATATCAAAGCCCATGGCTTGCAAAACAACATATGAACAGACTGACTTTCAATTCACTGCGCATCTTTCAATGAGTAAAAATAATCATTAATACTAATAAGTTTTACTATGGACAAAAAACCGTTCCCAACAAAAATGCTCTGCAACTCAATCAAAATTTATGGAACAACTGATTTTTTTTCTGTTTCAGAGTTACTTCCATATAGTCAGTCATTTATTTGACGGGCCTGTTGGTCTAGTGGTTAGCGGCCCTGACTGCTAAGCCGGAGGTCGTGGGTTCGATTCCCATCCAGGTCAAACTTTGTGTGATGAGCATGATTGTTAGTTCTGTGTCTGGGTGTGATTTATCTGTAATATGTATGTATTTATAAATTATATAAGTATGTATATAAGTTGTCTGGTTACCATAACACAAGCTCTGCTTAGCTTGGGTTCAGATAGCCGTGTGTGAGTTGTCCCAAGATATTTATTTTATTTATTTCAATTTGACCATTAAAAGGCACTATTCAATGTCAATTACACGAAAAAAAATTAATAATACTGAATCTAGTTTCCCATTCCAAAAGGTTATTTCGTATGGAGAAGAAAGGGCAAGAAACTCCATATATATAGTAAACTTTGTTCGTATTTATGATTTATTTCATCACTTGAAAGATTCAAAGTATATTAAAATTCAGCCTGTGTACAAACGAAATAAAAAAAAAACAAATGAAGAAAAGGCCTACATGCAACGTCCACAATCTGATCACAAGGTTGTGATAGTAAAAATATATATTTAATAATATCGGTATGATATCGTGCCGGGCTATTTGTATTGTTTAAAATATTCTTATAAATAATTAATCATTATTGTAAGTTTTAATTAAATCACTAAACTGGTGCTACATTGCATTTATAAAATAAAGGAATAGAATAAGTTTTGTATGATCTTTTAGGTATAGAAAACATTAACGCCTAGGTGCCAAATGGTGATTTTAATCACAATGGTGTGCTACAATTTTTATATCATTATGCCCACTTGCGCCAAATCAGAACTAAAAGTTAGTTATTAATACGAGATAATTATTTTGAAATTTAATGGGGTCGTATTAGCAACTAACTTTTGAGTTATAAAATAACAGGCGGGCGTAACCGGACCTGACTATATTAGGTCCCAGTATTTTTGCCAAAATCAAATGTAATCCATTGGTCATTGACCTTAGAATCTTGCATTCAAAAGCTTTATTTTTTTTTTCTATTCCCTTTTATTGGAGATTCTATATTTTAAGTTCCTAATTGAATCTATGCCAGAGATTATGATGTATTATATTAATGATTAACTGTTGTGTATGTAACACAGAATTTTGTGATCTGTATATACCATCACGCCTGTATTCCCCGAAGGGTTAGGCAGAGGTGTACCAATTTTGTGATCTCTATTCTTCCATATCCTAGTGTCTTCCCGGTTAATATTTATTAATATTGCCAAGCATTACTTTATTTGAAGAAACTTGGTTGGAGAATTTCTTGTTTGAAAACATAAGATCTGTGAAATCATAATGAAGTTTGCTTTAAATATATTTTTTGTATTTTATTAATTATCTTTTGTATATAAGCCAAAGTTATGCATTTTTGGACTACCTAAACAATTATTAATAGATGTCAGAAAAAATATTGTTATTTTAATAATATCATTCTAGTGCTTTCAGAGTATGGGTCAGCTCAAACTGGCAGCAAAGTACTTGAGCTTATAAATTATTAATGGATAATGAACTTAAAAACAAGATAAACAGAATCGAAAATTGTAGGCAAGCAGTAATTTCGCGCGGCATTTATCTTATTTTGCACGAAATTACGCCATTTTCATCACTATTTCTGTTGTATTTTAGTTTTAAATAATTAATTATCAATTGATCAATTATAATTGTTCGAATAATTGCTGCTTTCACTGCGCTGACGGTTATACAGGGTGGAAATTTATTATGCTACCTGGAGGGAAAGTACTCTAAATACTGAAGATAGAAAATTTTACTTAAAGGAAACATTCCTTTATTTTTTAAAAGAAACAGAACTGCATTTAAATAATTTTGAAAATACAGTTGCCACACCCGGGAATCGAACCGACAAAAATCCGAAAAAATAGCATCTTGTACTTTTATGGCACTAATCGATAGGGTCAATCATAAGGATCCAATCTCTGCAAACATGATAATTTAATTTAAAAAAAACCATGAAATTTTAACCAAAACTTATTTTATTCGGATGAAAAAATCAAGAATTGACTAATTACATGCTCGAAATGAGCTCCATTTTCTTGGATGCACAAATTTATTCTTTTAAGAAATTCATTGTGAATAAGTTTTAGTAGGGTGTTCTGGTGAATATTGAAAATTGTTTGCTACCAAAACTCACTCAAAATAAGTTTTTTTAAAGGAATAAATTTGTGTATCCATGAAAGTGAAGCTCATTTCCAGCAACTACTTAGTTAATTTGTTCGTTTTTTTCGTCCGAATAAAATAAGTTTAGGTTAAAATTTCATGGTTTTTGTTTAATTTAATTTACCATGTTTACCATGATTGACCCTATCGATTAGTGCCATAAAAGTACAGGATGCTATTTTTTCGGATTTTAGTCGGTTCGATTCCCAGGTGAGGCAACGGAATTTTCAAAATTATTTAAATGCAGTTTAGTTTCTTTTTAAAAATAAAGGAATGTTTCCTTTAAGTAAAATTTGCTATCTTCAGTATTTAGAGTACTTTCCCTCCAGGTAGCATAATAAATTTCCACCCTGTATATACTGCATACAGTGGCCTGATTGGGAATGTATTCAAAAAAATATATTAATGCCTAATATTCCCAAAGTTCCATTTTTTTTTTTACCACTTTATGAATTAGAAATTATTGTAAATGCCAGCAATTAGAGAGTGACGCAGGTATAAATATGACAGTATTACAATTTATAATTATAAAATTTAAATGAATCTGTAAAAAAACTGAAAATTGCTCCAAACTGCGCAATTTTTATAATATTATATCGAGTATAATCCATGTCAATTTGTATTGTATTATAAAGAGAATTTTATTATAAATAAATAATGTTTTATAAGATTTTTTTTTGTAATATTATGGAGATTATGTGAAGTTCCAATTAAAATTATATATAATAAAATAAAATGTATTAAAACTCGTTGTTTGTTTTTATTATTGTTCTGAAAGATACCTAGACAAACAGCATGGAACCAGTGTCTTGTAGTATTTTGAGCATTATACATTACAAATATAAAAATAGAGCAAACGCACATCTACACTAACGTTATAAGGAGGAAAGATTTGGATTTTTGTATAGGAATAAACGTAAAAACTACTGGACATTTAAAATAATATTTTGCCATTATAAAACTACATTATCACTGAGTAACATAGGCTATATAACATCATATTACGACCCACGGGAGCGGAGCAGTAACTAAAGACGTAAATGAATGCAGGTGAAATAAACCACTCGGACGAAATCATGGATAGTTTGCTAGTATACATATAAAAATACAGCAAACGTCATAATAAAATATAACCTCTAAGTAACGAAGTTTACATTAATGCTCGATAGATGGCGTTGTGCCGTGACGCAGTCCCGCTGAATCGCGGTGTTAAGATTCTCCGCGATTGAACGACCCTCCCCGGTTTGGAGTTTTACGGTATCGCTTCTCGGCCTTTTGGCTAAGATCAAAGTGTAGTATCTGTTCTTTTCAGCTTAATATCTGAAAGTTCCCTCACTGAGGGACCAGTATATTAAACTGATTTTTGTAAGCTGACGGGATGTTCGGGGCTCGCTCCACTCCCGTCACGGGTCGGCCCGGCATTGCAGTGCCGCCGGGATCGGCCCACATAAATACATTATCTACTCTACTACTGACCGGTATTCGTATTGGTAGCGAAGTTGTTGTCAATGGAGACACTTCGCCTTCGTAATCGTCATTTAACTTGTAGTTATGCCCATGATAAAAATAAATATTGTACGTTATATCAACATTCGCTTTGGCACCATGCAAATACATTATTTCCGAACACTCCTTTACAAATATCTGCTCGCGACTAACAACTTAGTTATAGTTATAGACATAACAATGTATGATGCATAAAATATGGGTAAGATCGAAATGACGGTCGGTAAGGTCGATTCCCAATCGGTGCACTAATTTTATGATAGGTACGAGTATATAGCGAACTGCCCGCGACGCTGTCCGCGTGGCTTAGTAGTTACATTTTTGGTTAATACTCCGCTCCCGTGCGTGGGTCGTAGTGATGTACTGTTACTCTGGAATAATGAATATCGGTCTAGTACCTAGTTTTGGAACCTATTCGTTACAAATAAATCTTAACTCCTTATTATATTAGTATAGATCATGGAATTTAAAATTCCCCTGAAAAATTGTGGATACAGCATTTTGAAGTCTAATAAAACTAAATAAAATAAATTAATGAGAGTAAAAAAGTAATTACTATAAAATACTGGTTGAAAGACTTCAACTCACGCTCACGTCAAAATATTAAAATAATATCAAGTTTCCATGGCGACGCGTCCATAGAAACGTTTTATAAAAAGTTGCAAAGATACAAACTACGTAATTATTTTATCAAAAAATTTATTTTTATTGTAATAAATACTTGTAGTTGTACATGTGAGTTAAGTTAAACGGTAAGTGTTTATTGTAACTGGAAGAAAAACCTTTCTTTTACTGTTTTTATTACTTGCTCTAGTAGATGAAACTGCGCGTAAATTATCAGTACAAATGCACTTGAAGTACTTTGCTATTGATCTCTGAAATTTCGCAAGATATTCGAAATATTTAACTCTTAACACTCAGCTGATTACGTTGTTTCTGTAGAGATCAGTTGCTCAATAATCTACAAACATTATTTAAAGAAAACATTGTATTTTTTCCTATTCTATTCTACCTTCCTACTAAACTATAAATAGGTACGTAGGATGTTTGTTACTCCTTATGTTATGGGGTTTTTCTACGGTGCACGGGTTAATGATGATAGGCTCATCCGGCGACCCCTATTACATGACGAACTGTGGGTGTACATTGGTGGTACATCTTTGCCTTACCCTTTGGGGAATACAGGCGTCATGGTATGGCATGTATGAATGGAGCATTAAAGAACTTTGATCTACAATTAACCTTGACAAGACCTTCTTTACACACATATGTTACTTTCCAGATTAAAATGGCAAGCGGTGAAAGTAGCCGCAAGAAGAAGCGGCGTGAGCCCCCCCCGGACGCCAAGCCGTGTCCGTCCCGGTTCATCGCGAAGGACACGGGCGGTATCGTGTTCCAAGGAATGCCGCGCGCCGGGTACGATCATGAGATGGACGAAGACAGTACACTCGTCAAAGCTGTCAGGAACATGTACCCTGAAGGTGAGTGGTCATTGTTGAACTTGAATAAAACACACGTTATATGCGAGCACGTAATATGAAATTCTTAGTAGCAGATAGGAGTTAGGATTTGTACCCGGTAAATGGCAATAGATTCGAGCCGCCGTTATATACTTATAGTTTTTGTTACTTTGTGTGTAAATGACAGGCGAGGACGCTGGCACCCTAAACACAAGTTAAATCTTAAATTGGGTGCCAGAGTTCATTGAAAACACCGACGTGTGGTGAAATACTTTATGTCTAAAGTAAGTGTTTATGTAAAACTTAAGGTAATAAATAACTTTATTATTATTTATTATTATAAAACTGTTAAGTTCTTCTTCTTATTCCAACAATAGGTATAGGAAACAGGAATTAAAAACTAAGGCACGTCACGGAGAATACCTAGATTCAGAGTTTGTACACAGGCATTGGTAATTTGGTATTATAAACTCCGCCGAAGCAGAGTATTTCAAAAATGTTATTAGACTCATTTGAGTGTTCCCCTCCACGGAAATCTTTAGTAAAAGGCGAAAGATTTATGCGTTTTGAAGGGAAACCAGAGATACCAAACTCGCTTGGTGCGAGACACCCAACCAAACGGCGGAGAATCATAATAGCGCGATTCAGAAATGGGGCGCAAGCGCACAGCGACATCTAGTAACAAATTTTAGAACTAAAATCATCTAAAGGAGGAATTCCAATCTTTTACAACGTCAACTGGACTTAAATCCGGTCTATAACTGATATAACATAATTTCAATCAATTAATAAAAAGGAAATAAGCGTCCTTTACCAAAAACTACCTATCCGTTCCAATATAGTAATTTCGTATGTATAAGAATGAACAAAATACTCTATAATTATAGTTACTCTTATAAAATGTATTACTATATTTTTTGTGCAAATTGTATATTTAATTTACACAAAAAAAAAAAATACTACAAGAGGCCCAAAGTACTTTGAAAAGTTCAAAAACTTTTTGGAGTTCAAACTCAGAGTAAGTCCTTTATCGATATCGATACCGCTACATTAGTAAAGTTTAGTTGTGCCAGATCAAAGAATATCAGAATTAGATTGTACCTAATGTCTGGGTGCGTTATTAATGATTTGTTGATATTGGTATTATAAACTCCGCCGAAGCGGAGTATTTCAAAAATGCTTTTAGACTCATTTGAGTGTTCCCCTCCACGGAAATCTTTAGTAAAAGGCGAAAGATTTATGCGTTTTGAAGGGAAACCAGAGATACAAAATTCCCTAGGTGCGAGACACCCAACCAAACGGCGGAGAATCTTAACACCGCGATTCAGAAATGGGGCGTAAGCGCACAGCGACATCTACTAGCTAATTTATGAACTAAAATTGTCTAAAGGGGTTTCAAACCTGTTACACAAAGTCAAATAGACATAAATCCGGTCTATAGCCAATATTACACCAATACACCAATAACCAATATTATATTATGTATAGTCTTGCGAAAAGTGAGTCTACTATACTAGGTATCTCTTTTGTCTCGGTGAATGTACCTAGGCGTGTTAAAGTTTCAGTTTATAATTGGAATAAAAGTTTTACAGAGATCCTTTTGGACGTCATCTAGTTATCCCTTCCAAATGTAATTTCGTATGTTCAAGTGTGGGCAAAAAACTCTCTATACACTTGTTCTATTAAAATAAATGTGTTTACAATACATACATCCTATTCATTAATTGTGTAATTTACTCATAAAGACCATGTAACTATCATAAACATACATCGGTTACCAGGTGTGCTCTCAAAATGACAACTAAATGTTGACGATTGTTAATCATCCGTAATGGTATTATAAACTCCGCCGAAGCAGAGTATTTCAAAAATGTTATTAGACTCATTTGAGTGTTCCCCTCCACGGAAATCTTTAGTAAAAGGCGAAAGATTTATGCGTTTTGAAGGGAAACCAGAGATACCAAACTCGCTTGGTGCGAGACACCCAACCAAACGGCGGAGAATCATAATAGCGCGATTCAGAAATGGGGTGCAAGCGCACAGCGACATCTAGTAACAAATTTTAGAACTAAAATCATCTAAAGGAGGAATTCCAATCTTTTATAACGTCAACTGGACTTAAATCCGGTCTATAACTGATATAACATAATTTTAATCAAACCAATAACAAGGAAATAAGCGTCCTTTACCAAAAAAAAAAGTAACTATCCCTTCCAATATAGTAATTTCGTATGGATAAGAATGGACAAAATACTCTGTAATTATAGTTACTCTTATAAAATGTATTACTATATTTTTTGTGCACATTAATTTTTGTGTAATTAATTTACACAAAATTAAACTACAAGAGGCCCAAAAGTACTAGTACTTTGAAAAGTTCAAAAACTTTTTGAAGTTCAAACTCAGAGTAGAGTACTTTATTGATGCCACTACATTAGTAAAGTTTAGTTGTGCTGTGCCTGATCAAAGAATATCAGAATTAGATTGTTGTACCTAATGACTGAGTGCGTTATTAATGATTTGTTCATATTTGTATTATAAACTCCGCCGAAGCAGAGTATTTCAAAAATGTTATTAGACTCATTTGAGTGTTCCCCTCCACGGAAATCTTTAGTAAAAGGCGAAAGATTTATGCGTTTTGAAGGGAAACCAGAGATACCTGACTCGCTCGGTGCGCGACACCCAACCAAACGGCGGAGAATCTTAACACCGCGATTCAGAAACGTGACGTCAGCGCACAGCGACATCTGTTGATGTAATGTGGAACTAAACAGGCGTGTTTAGAATTAAAAAAAGAACTTGTAATGCGGCGGACTTTTTGCTAGGAGTTCGTTGGCCACCATTGTGGGGAGAACGGAATAACAAAAGATGGGGTGTGAACAAAACGAGAAGTGCTTTTTTAATATCATTATTCTATCTGCCTTTAATGCGCTCACTTATATATTTTGTCGTGCCAGACGAAATAGCGCTACTGCTATATTATTATACTATGTATTTCATGATAACTTAAATAAATCTGGCTCATAATTTATTGACATACAAATTGTTAAGGAACTTGTTAGAAACTAAGGTTGCTATTATTTACTTTATCTTACATAAATACATTAATATTACACCAATACTGGGCTCAGCTCTGGGTACGTGGAATAGGATATCGGACCTGTATCAGTATTTCTGGTTTATACCAAGTAGGAACAGACCATTTTGGATATTCTGATGATATGCAGAAACTCACCTTATTCCGAGCACAATAAAGTCCAAAGTTGTACACATATATTTTTTTTTTGCATATAATGAAGGGCCTTTAAGTCTCTGATAATAAGGTTTATTATTGATTGTAAAATGTAAAAAAGTGTCCTCTGCGTTTTTTTTTTGTTTGAAGCTTGGATTTTTCAAACAAAATTTTAAATAAATTATTATGGTAGGTTATTAAATGAAAGAGAGAAAAGAGGGAAAGATAAACAATCTAAAATCGCAGGTAGTTCTCAATAGTACCCAGCCTCTCGTGAGAAAGGCGTAAATATATAGTTATATGTTTGAATTGCAGGTGAAGGCGACCGTTTGTGCAGTGAATTTATTCCACTGATGCAGAGGAAGTCTTGGACGAAGGGGGTACCACATCGCGACTCCTACAGACACACTAGACCTTCAGATTCTATCGGTAAATATTCTCTAAAATAGCGGCTCCGAACCTTTTCAGTCTTTTCAGCCCTATTATGTTTCAATGGACTTGAGAGCAATTTTTTAACACACCATTTTATTCAAACGTCTTTTAGCTGTACCCCGCGGTTTCACCTGCATTCAGTTCAGTTACTTCTATGGTTACTGCTCCGTTCCCGTGACTTATAGCGTGATGTTATACAGGGTGAATTTTTGAGATGGGTAACTAAGTGCAGTTTTCCTTACAAAATGTATGGGAAAAGATTTTGGTGATTTATGTAATTTCTAGTACTCATAACTTAAATAGTCCCATAGAGTCTTTTGATCCCTACAAGAAATAGGATAGATCGGTATAAAAATATTGTTTTTTCGTATTTTTGTTGTTTTTTCACTAGCTGTAATTTTTTTCCAAAATCTGTGAATGCAATTCAGAATATATCAAAAAGTTATGGATGGTCTCCCAAGAACGCATTCCTGTAACTATAACGCTTAAGCTACCTAGGCTGCTCTTAGTGACCCGACTCAAAAGTCCACCCGTTTTTGAGACGGGTAGCTTATAGGAGTACTATTCCTCATCAATCTGGCTATATACAAGAATATTTTTTACAATCCAACTGGTAGCTCCAGCAATAATCGCGTAAACAAACAATAACCTCTTCAGCTTTATAATATTAGTATAGACACACTAGCTACATCTTTAGCCTAATAATTAATAACCTAGGTTTATCCGTTATCAGGCAATTGCTACTCCTCCGCTACTAAAACAATACGACTGGTAAACATGCCTCCGAAGAAGAGGGTCCCGCCTCAGTTGTACGGACCTCTGAGTGCCACCGGCGAGATGCAGTTCCCTCCCATCAAGTCCTGGGCCGAGAGGGAGAAGGAGAGGCTGAAAGCTATTGAGGACGAGAAGAAAAAGAATAAGCTGCAGAAAGGTGAGGGTACAATCCGCGAGGCGTAAGCTAAGCTTTGCATTTGTGTGAGTGATTACCAAAAGCAGATCAGTGTCGTGATGGCTCAGTGGTTACGGCTCCCGCCTCTCATGCACGAGGTTGTGGGTTCGCAACCGGACACGGGCAAGTACCAATGAGACATTTTCTAATTCATGTGTACTTTCTATGTTTATCTTGGACATCACTGACATCGGTAACTATGTCAAAGGCCCTTGAGGCGGTTGTGTCGCACTCTAGGCCGACGTCACACCTACTGCCTACACTATCTATATGGGCACTCACACAAAAGCAAAGCTCAGCTTACGGCTCGCGGACTGTAACATGCCTTAACATCACGTGTGTTCCTCGGAACGGTAGGAGCAGAGTGCAGAATTTGGAAATATGGGATATGGGAATCATAAGCAATTTATTAATGCGATGTTTTTTTTGCCTGGATATTTTGTTAATTAATGAAATATGATAAATAAACGTTTATTATATTGATTCAATTTTTTTTTTGTTAATAAATCAACACTCATTATTTGGATTAATTTAAGTCCGCGTGTACACACACGTTTTATCGGCGTAAAAATCTACGGTTAATTCGTCGTGTGTAGGCACGGTTGTCAGGGATTTTACACAGACACCACCTCCTCAGCTTTCAACCAATCAATCATTTATTTTTTGCGAACATGGGTGGATAGATTACATTACATTAAATGCAGGCAGACCATACAAAGTTCTCCAGGCTCTGTCGTCAATAGGGCATGCATAAACATGCTTTATTATATTAGAACCTACAGATGAGTGGTTTCCTTAATAGGTTTGGTACTGCTGGAAGATTTAGTTACCGGTGAATACGACAGGAAGAAAGCTGCCGAAGAAGATGCGCGGTACATGAGAGCCGCGAAGAGGAGGCAAGCGAAGGAAGCGGCGGAATTAGCGGCACAGGAGGAGTTTAAAAGGTAATCCGTCCACTTCTTCTTAGCGTTTCGATGACAAACTATATTACAATAAATAAATAAATAAATAAATAAATATACTATTATTATAAATTATATTGATGCGGCCCAGAATTTGGCCACTTTGACTGCGTTGTCGGTGGCAGCCATTAAATCTTCCTGCGTGCAGCTGTTAGGGCATGCAGGGCACGATGTAAGATGGGCCATCGTATGTGCTGTACCGCACAGACAGCTCAAGTCCCTACCATCACTGAATCCCCACCACGTCCACTACAATTAATGTTTGGTTATTATGTGGATAACGATTATAAAGATCTAATTTTTTTAATTATCCTTTTGTACCACTGTTAGTGGCAAACAAGCTAACGGCCCGCCTGATGTTAAGCGGTCACCGCTACCTATGGAGACTTACAATACCAGAGGCATCACTCGTGCGAATTTATGTGTACTTACTATGACACAGCTGCTTGTTGTTCCTAACTCAATAAATAAATACATAATAATACAGCAGTAGTAGTAGAGCTCTTTGAGAACGAGCGCCTCCGGGGAAGTACTGCCACCATACCTTTTTCTGCCGCAAAGCAGCGTTGCTGTGTTTCGGTTTGAAGGGTATGGGTACAGAGACAAAGTTAAAATGTCTCATGTGTCTGTCTTTATACTGCTTGGATCGGCATACGCGCAGCTAACCTAACCTAACCGACTTCCAGGCAGTATAAAATCCATGCAAATATGAACCTTAAAAATTAAATACAAGTCTGTTTTTTCTTTAGCACGTGTGAGACGCGATCTTCCGCCGACCGTTTTTTTTTTTTTTATACCACTGTAGGTGGCAAACAAGCTATTTGAAATCATACAGTTGATTTGAACCTCTGGTTGATCTGTTCGTTACTTGTCAGGCATTTAGAGAGGTTGGAGTTCGAGATGCCGCGAACCCCGGACGAGCAGAAGAAGGAGATGCTGGAGGTGACCGAGGAGGAACACTACCGGCCCATCAGCCCGAAAGCCCTGGAGAGTATCAACTATTACTTGACTGTAGTGAGTATACTTAACGCTGTAGGACATTATCATACGTCTTCTACTGGTGTTAGATTCTCTAAAACTTTACCACAACATCCGGCCTTATAAAAAATAAGACTGGATAGGAAAGTCATCCAGTCTTATTTTTTCTATTACATAGTTGTTTAAATAAATCCGTGATAGTTTATAACATCTCACTTTTTTATATAAAGTTTCTAATAAAGTAGCAATGTATGTTTCCAGTCACTATCAGGGCACCAGCTGCCGGACTTCCCGGTGCACCTGTACAAGCGCGCGAAGCTCCAGGTAGACAAGCAGACGGTGGAGCTCAAGCGGCGCATGCTCATCCTGACGTGGCAGGCCAACGTGCGTCAGAGCGAGGCTGACATCCGGGAGTTCTTCGTCATGGCCATGAAGAGGTGATTCTCTACATCATATCCACTGCTGGTCATAGGCCTCAACTAAAGATACCACGACAGTGGCCAGGCGATCGACTGCTGCGCTACATATCGCGGGTTCGATTCCCGCATGGATCAAGTATTTGTTTGGCCTACAAATAGTAGTTCCGTGTCTGGCTGTTTGTGTATGTGTGTTTCTATTTTTGTAAACGCATCCACGATATAGAAGAAATTCCTAGTGTGGGGCAACCTTTTATGTAAAAAAAAACAAATTGGCCTGAATAAAATACAGTAGCAGTTGATTGGCTATCAGGTAGGTATTACAGGAACATGAGACATTTCAACTTTGTCTCTTGGGTGGCAACGCATTTGCAAGGCCTCTGGTATTGCAGATGTCTATAGGCCGCGGTGACCACTAAATATCAGAAAGGCCGTGGGCTTTGTTTGCCATCATCAAAAGACGTTTAAAAAAAAACGACGGGTTGCACTCCGGAAGTGCCGGCAAAAGTGAAAACAGGCGCAGGCATCATTTTCGCCGCGCCGCGGCGTAAAAAGAGAGGGGGATATTTTCTCTCCTACGCCGCGCCGGCTGTCTACTCTCCATCCGTCTTACGAATTTTCGATCAGGTCACGTGTCCTGACGCGACTTTAACATTTTTTACCCATTACAAAATAAGTATACAACGCCGCTAAAGAAGTTTTCACTTCAAAAATGGTGTTGTTCGGCAGATGCATCCTGAACTACATCGTGCAGGACCCGGCGGAGCAGCGGCGGCTGCAGATCCCGTTCGTGCCGGCGCTGTGGCCGGCGCTGGTGGTGCGGGCGCCGGTGCCGTGGCACACGCCCATGCTGAAGGCGCAGGAGGCGCTGTTCCACCGCTACTGCCTCGGCAACGCCGTGCTGCTCGAGCTGCGCCGCATGTGGCAGGAGAGGTACCACCACCATCTACTTACGCACCTACTTACAACAAAATAAAATACTTTATTTCATATCACATTTACCATAGCGAGTTTCCTCCGTGCCTCGGAAAGCACGTAAAGCCGTTGGTCCCGGCTGTCATTTGTAGATCTTTGACAGTCGTTACTGTTAGTCAGAAGCCAGAAAGTCTGACAACCAGTCTTACCAAGAGTATCGTATTACCCATTACTGGGTTATGGATTTCTGATAGGCAGTCGCTCTATGTAAAACACTGGTATTCAGCTGCATCCGGTTCGACTGGAAGCCGACCCCAACATAGTTGGGAAAAGGCAAGGCAGATGATGATGATGATTTCATATCACATTTGGGTTACATTGCATGTCGAGGAGTCTTCATTAAAGCCGGGATTTCACAATCAGAGTTGGCTCGGGCCGAGTGCACTTCGATGTCTACTCGGACGCTACTCGTATCGTGTAAACACGCAATACGAGCGCACTCGTCGAGCTATTGCGGTTTACACGGTACGTGTAGCGTCCAAGTAGACATCGGAGTGCACTTGCTCACAGACACGTCAAAATTATAACAACCCGGTTTTTTGTGGGGGGTTAACAAATAAGAGTAAATAAAACATTTCTTATTTACAGATACCAAAACATGTACATAGTAGACATGGAGGTCATGCAAGCCGAGGTGAAATTCCCGCAGTACACAAACGACTTCTACGAGAACCTGTCCCGCCTGGCCGCAGCCACCAGGAAGGAGTTGGAGGAGAACTGGCTGATCGACGTGGCCGACACCATGATCAAGATGCGCCAGTACTGGTCCATCTACGTGGCCAAGAAGAGGAGCGAGTCCACCTTCAAAGTGGAGAATTTCTTCAGGTTACAAATATAACAAGTACTTTAACTGACTGACCTTCTGCCTCCTTAGCTTAGTGGTCCTAAGCACCACTGCTACGCTTGGGTTTAATTCCCGGGTCGAGCAAAGTGTTATTGGGTTTTCCTATTAAATTCTCAGTAGCAGCGCAGAGGAAGAACATGTGCCCAGTTAATAGCAACAAGCTCGCCCCCTATCACATGGGACCTAAACATACCGCCAAACTGTAGATGTACATTGGCACATCTTTGCCTAACCCTTCGGGGAATACAGGCGTGATGGTCAATGTTATGTTGTAGTTATCGGCTACGGAAGCTGAATTTCATATATATTGTAAAACCCCCGGCACAAATAAAACTTGATTATGCCTGTGCAGATTGCTCACATCTATTCATCAACAACAAAGAAAACTGTTAATTTTCAAACATTACTTAAAACACTCTCCCCTAAACCCCCAAAAAAAGTGTCGTGCCTCAAAAGGTTCAGCTGTTTTTGAGGTACGACGGCACAGACAAACCTACAGATGCACACATAAAACTTATAACATACCGCTGCTTTGTTCTGGTGTTACTAACGCCTTTTGTTACAGGTGTGTGCGTGCACTGATGTCGCACCAAGTTCGAGACCTGGTCGAGAGGAGCGTCTACCATTTCGCTGAACGTCTCAATTATTATTTTGTAAGTGATTGTTCTGAGAACTATGTTCCACATCCTAATGTATAATTTCCATCAACCGGCCCACGTTGCAGCGTATTTCAGATTGCTAAATAAAATTCAGGCTTCTGCATTATAGTTAAGGTTCATGTTTGCGTGGTAGTAATACTGCTTAGAACGATATAAGCGCTGATCTAACCAAATTCCAGGCAGTATTAATTCCATGCCAACATGAACCTTAAATATTATGTAGAAGATTGAATTTTCTTAGCAATTCGAAATGCGCTCCGGTGCGGGCAGGTTGATGGAAATCCTACATAAAAGAACTATTTCATTTAGTATGTGTTATATGTGTGTACTTCATATATTTCGTCTTTAGGTCATCGCTCATTATGCCGCACAGCAAACATTGGCGTATCTATACTAGAAAGGTTTAGGTAGTTAACTAAATGTAAACAAAACAAACCACGTGACTCATGGATGCTAAACCTTTCACTTCAAATTTTAAAATCGTATTATTTAAAGTCGTATAATAATAGGCTCTAGTCTATATCAGAATTTGAGGAACTATCTGCCACGTTAATAATAAAATGTTCAGTGGTATTATCAATCATTTTATTAAATTTAAACATTTTCTGTTCTTGTTTTATTACATGACCCTCGCAATTTTCAAAGGCGCCTGGTTAATCGACTAAACGTAATACCTGCAATTTTAGTTGCCATACTACCTACATCACGGGCGTACTCTTCAATTTAGCGACGTTATCTAATTCATCGTATCTTCTAAAAGGTTTTGGGAACCTGTCTTTTTAGGCTCTTTACAATAGACAGATTACAAAATATTATACTATTTTATAAAACTAACAAAAAAGTGGTGTCCAAACAATGACATCTATGAAGAGTAGTTTACGAATAAATGATAAAGTTTAACATACATTAATAAAAGAGAAAAGTATCGCATAAATCGAAATTAGAATTGATTTTGTTGTAACGTATTTTTAAACAAGGAAGTGTCAACTATAAAAAACCTTTTCTACGTTTTGTTTTTTTTTGTTTACCTTTAGTTAACTACCTAAACCTTTCTAGTATAGAGTTAGTTTTCAGACGGAAGGTGAGCCCTACAGCCTGGGGTGGGTTCAAGACCATTCTGGGGTGGGCACATCAGCTTTTAGAGCCACTTTCTACAAAATCACTAAATACATTTAGTGCCTAAACGTATTTAGATTATCATTGCATCCCTGTCACATGGCGGGACGGGAGAGGGAAAGGAGGGTCCCCCGTCCCAGCGGCCGCCGCGGTAGACGCACCGGGCGTCGGGAGCCGCGAGACGACTCCCGGCCACCGTAGGCGCGGGTCTGTGGACGGTGAGCAATGGGTAGCTCACCGTCCGTACGTTCACTAGCGACAGACCGTGTCGATGGCGAGTTCGTGTTCCACGCGCGCCTCAAAGAGATGTCAGCAAACTTGGATGGGGCCACTGAGGGCCGATGCCTGCCGGGGCTGCGGGTTGTTCGAAAGAGATACCGCGCCCCCGGAACGCAAAGGGCACATGAAGGAACATAGACGGGTTTTAGTCAGTAAAAGTCTGACACTCCCTCCCGCCCCGCCCAGGGCGGGGGAAGTTATTTGATGATTTCCCGTCTATAAAAAAAAAAAAAAAAAAATCCTGTCACATTGTTAAGTTACAAACAATTATTATTCTGACAGAATGATAATTTAAACACATTTAGCGCTAAATATGTTTAGTGATTTTGGTGAAAGTCGGCCTAAATCGTGCCTTATAAAACAATTTGCTAGAAAGAAAGAAAAACCATTTATTCGCGTGAAAGCGACGCACATAACATAAACTTACTTAACCTACTTAAAAACAAAAACAAAAGCTTAAATAAAAAAAAAAAAAAAAAATTGTCTGTGGAAATATGCGCCACAACCACACAACTGTGTTGTTCACAAGTTTTTTTGCTCGTAGGAAGGCAACAGCTACGAGGGCCCGTACCGCGACTACATGTTCATCAAGCAGCCGCTGTTCCGTGTGAAGGTGGTGGGGCACCCCGGCTCCAACAACATCACCTTCGACCCCACGCTGGACAGCCTCAAGAACTTCATCGTCAACTGCTTCAGTACCATCATCTCGGTGTCCAAGACGCTGCCGGCTATCGATAAAATTATGTACCCAAGTGAGTATACATCTGTACTAATTTGTTTGTTTGTATGGGACGAATAAGCTTTATTTGACTGATTTATTATAATCATTCCTTATTACATGGGACCTAAATATACCGGCGAACTCTGGGTGGATATTGGTACACCTCTGCCTAACCCTTCGAGGAATACAGGCGTGATGGTATATAATATAATTATATAATTACTATGTACATCTGTTCCCCAGAATCGGTCCGCCCGGACCCATACCTGCTACCAGTACACTTAGAGGAGCGCTACATGGTGGAGACTATCCAGGAGACCCTGTCCAAGGTGTCCATGAACAAGCCAGGGCCGCGCAGCTTCCTCAGCAGCTACGAGGAGTACTTCTACATCCTCAACGGAGATGCCAAGTTGGAGCTGCTGATGTTCATGGGGATGGAACCTCCACCATACTTGAAGGTAGAACAGAATTTTGTCCAACAAGCTTTTTATAGTGATACAAATGCGCGGCTGCTACGCTAGAGATCTTGGGCTCGGTTCCCAGGTCGAGCAAAAAGTGTTATTGGGGTTTTCTGTGAAATTGTCAGTAGTAGCGCGAAGTTAGGATTTGTGCTTTGTTAATGGCAATAAGCTTGCCCCCTAACCCTATTATATTACATGGAACCTTAACATACAGCCGAGTTGTAGGTGTTCATTGGTACACCTACGCCTCTGCCTAACCCTTCGGGGAACACGGGCGTGATAGTATGCTTTCTTCATTCCAGGACTTCTCAGAACGCATCTACATGTACGAGAAGCTTCGCGACGACATCGCGTTCCTGCGCCGAGACATTCCTCTCAACATGATCATGTTGGACTGTGGGCCTATCAACGACACTCTCTGGGACATCGTCAACGGCCTGCGACAGCACATCGTCGACCACTTCCTGTCCGTCAACAGGAAGTGGAACAGAGAGTAAGTACTTGCGCGCTAAGCTGACAGAGCTATTGATTTTTGTATTGCGGCAATAGACAACTTGCAACACTATACTTTAGTCAAATTCGAAAAAGAATCTTTAACAACAAATATTACAAAAAACAAATTGAGTATGAAAGCACTTGCTGCATGTTGTAAAAGTAATATATTTAGAGTTACAACTGACTTTTGTATTACTTGGTAAGTAACTAGCATTATTACAACATGTGTTTCCCTATCAGTTTGTCTTATAAAATACAATAAAACATTTTAAAGGCTGTGGTAAAAATATTTTTGTACACGCACTATTCCTTAATTTGACAGTTATTTGTTATTGAATACTAGCTTTTACCCGCGACTTCCTCCGCGTCAAAGTTCATGTATTATCCCACGGAATCCGTACGTTTTTTCGTTATGAAATTGCTTTGCTTGCATTGAATGTGGCGCAAGCGTAGATGTTTACATATAACGCAAAAATTACAATATAAAAAAAGGGACGGCTTGAGAGCGGCACGGCAAAATATTCGAAGTGATTTTAACTTTACATATTTAACCCTTGCTCAATCACCCAGCATCTGCAACAACTACGAGAAGATGGCGGGTCGCGCGTCCGAGTCCCCGGAGACCACGGCGCAGCTGGTGGAGCTGATCGAGTACATCATGGACTGCCGCGACTGTGCCATGTTCGACATGAAGGAGAAGTCCAGGACCACGGCGGCACATGTGCTGTTCCTCATGGACCATGCGCATTTCAGCTGTGAGTTTTGTATATAACTCTATCATAAATTGATGTTTGTTACGCTCCCATGAGTTTTAGCGTGATGTTATATAGCCTGTATTACTCAAGAATAATGTAGCTATATATTGGTGAAGAAAAAAAAAGTTATAATCGGTCCAGTAGCTTTCGTAGCAGTGGCAAAAAAAAAAACTATCCTCTTTATAATATTTTGTGTAGGTTATTTCGAAGTTCACAAAGTATTTTTGCTTCTACAAACGCTGGCTCCAAGTGAGCATAACATAACCTTTTCATCTCCAGTTGAAGATATCAACCTAAACACCCGCGTGTTCGTCTGGCCACTCGACATGGAGGACACCATAGACCTGACTCTCAAAACCCTTGTCACCAAGAAGGCGATGGCAGAAGAGAAGCTCAAGGGTAGGAAGACGCTCTTCGAGGATAAGCTGAAGAAGCATGAGAAGGACCTGGAGCTGTTCCGGAGGTTCGACCCGCCGCTTCTGAACCTTGACCTACTAAGAGATGTCGTGGATAGAGTGGATGCTATATTTAAGAACTTAACGGTGAGTTTTCTTCTATCTTAAATGTTATGTGAACAAAGTCAAAGTCAAATCATTTATTTTAATGAGATCACTAAAATGAATTGAATCACTAAAAGGAACTTTTTGAACTTCAATTATATATGTGAATAATATCAATAATATCTAATCTAGTTGCTTACATACTCTTTTAAAACCGTCATGATATCACTGACTCCCTTATCTTTCATATCATTCTTCACACAACCTATCCATCTTTTCTTTGGCTTACCACTTCTTCACTTGTGCTACGAAATATAACCATTTTGCCATCCCTTGCTGTTTAAGCCAATCCATTTCTAAAATGAAAACACAACAAATATATCACCGATACAGAAAATAATTTTCCATACAAATTACAGCTTTAAATCGTGTTGGTAAAAATATTTTTTACAAACACAAGACAAAAAAGGTGAAGGCGGCGTGCTGAGAAAGTCAAAGCATTTATTTCAATTAGACCATTTACAGGCACTTTTGAATTGTCAAGAAGTTACAGTTTAAAATTGAAGCTACAGCTAGCGTCAGAGCGGTGCTGTCATAATGACCGATGAATATTAGTCTGCAATTATGTTTCTTTAAAATTTGAAATGCTCGTTTTGATATGTTTCTGCCTAGAAAACATTATCGCTACCACATATTCTAATTATCCACATCAATTCGTTTGTCTTACAAATGTAATTCTGGGGTAAAATGAACTTACCTTGGTTCTTTCTTCAACAGGACGACAAACACGAATCCGAAGCGATTCTGAACGAGGAGATATTGTTAGATCAAGAGCAGTCGGTGTTCTTCAGCCTGCAGATCATGCTGAACAGCATCGACCCCTTCCACAAGCTGTGGCACACCGCGCATGACTTCTACGACGGCTACGAGAAATGGTGAGCACATATTTTGATCACCAGATGTCCTTTGTGCCCTTATTTACATAGATACATACCATTACCATACCATACCATACCATTTGACGGGCCTGTAGTTCTAGTGGTTAGCGGCTCTGACTGCTAAGCCGGAGGTCGTGGGTTCGATTTCCACCCAGGACAAACTTTGTGTGATGAGCATGATTGTTTGTTCTGTGTCTGGGTGTGATTTATCTATAATATGTATGTATTTATAAATTATATAAGTATGTATATCAGTTGTCTGGTTACCATAACACAAGCTCTGCTTAGCTTGGGATCAGATAGCCGTGTGTGAGTTGTCCCAAGATATTTATTTATTTATTTATTATTACGCCTGTATTCCCCGAAGGGTTAGGTAGGGGTGTACTAACGTACAGTCAACATAACTATTTATTTATTTTATTTTATTTATTTATTCGGTATTTGGTGTGCAGGCAAAATTATTCATCTTTCTACTACACTGCCAATATACATTTTTATTGTAATCGTAATTAGTTTTTAAGCTTATGGCACACTTCAGAGAGTTATTTCAAAGAATGGACTGCTCAGCACACTCACAACATTGCTCCAAAGTAATCGCAAGTAAGCTGCCTGTATACAGAATAGCTTTGTTGACTGTACACCGACAGTCCGCTGGTATGTTTTAGGTCCTATTTGATAGGGGGCGAGCCTATTCCATTAACCGGGCACAAATTTTAACTCCGAGGTGCTACTGAGAATTTCATAGAAAAACCCAATAACACTTTGGTTGATCTGGGAATCGAACCCAAGACATCTAGCGTAGCAGTTACGCTTAGGACGACTAAGCTTACGAGGCAGTTAGCCTAGTTGCACTTGCCGGGGCTGCGGGTTGTTCGAAAGAGATACCGCGCCCCCAAAACGCAAAGGGCACAAGAAGGAACATGTATGGGGTTTTAGTCAGTAAAAGTCTGACACTCCCTCCTGCCCCCCGCGCTGGGCGGAGAAGTCATTTGATGATTTCTCATCGGTAAAAAAGACATAAAAAAGAAAGAAATAACTAACTTCTCTGCCAGGTACCACGGCCCCTTCCTGGGCCTGAATGCGGAGGAGATCGTGGAGAACGTGGAGGCGTGGTGGAAGCTGCTGTACAAGCTGGGCAAGCAGATGTACGAGTTCCCCGGCGCCAAGCGCATCGCAGACATGGTGCGCAACAAGCTCGAGAAGTTCAAAGTGCTGCTGCCTGTGCTTAGTGCTATTTGTAATAAGGTAACCTACTGTTCTTTTCTTAATAATAATGCCCACCCATACCTATTACTGCCGTAAAGCAGCGTTGCTGTGTTCCAGTGTTGCTGGAGTAATTGCAGGCACATGAGACATTTCAACTTGGTCTCTGGTATGGCAACGCATTTGCAAAGCGTCTGGTATTGCAGATGTCTATAGGCAGATGTGATGACTTAACATCAGGTGGGCCATAGGCTTGTTTGCCATCGAGCGAGGTTTAAAACAAAATAAACTATGATAGTATTGTCTCACTGCAGGGCAAAGGCCGCTTGCTCACGGCATTATTTATTACAAGTCCGCGTGTCCTCACGAATTTTTTTTACACTAATGTCGGAGATGATCAAATTAAACTTGGAAAGTACATACCGCAACCTCATTTTCGTTAAGCGGGTGCCTCAACCACGGGGCCACAACAACTTCAGTTAACATAGAAAATAAATAACATGCTGTTGCACCGATTTTGCTAGTGTTAAGGTGCCAATATAGGACGTCAATAACATTTTTCATGAATGTAAATACCCGTTACGCGTCTAGGATCTCTACCGCAGCTAACAAAAGATCTGATAACCTTGACACGGCTGAACCGAGTTTTGATTAAACGTAGCTAAAACGATCCCGACTAATTCACCGCTCAAACAAAAAAAAAACAAAATCGAAATCGGTTCATGCGTTCGAGAACTGACTGGCAGAGAGACTGACAGACATGTGAAACTTGTAACACTCCGTCGTTTTTGCGTTAGGGGTTAAAAAATGACATCAAATCAACACACAGCTATGTCCCGCCCGTAGGGCATACAATAGTAGGTAAATACATAATAATATTACATACACAATACTATTGGAATTATACAATAGTCAATTTATTAATAGAGTGCAATGTCAATAGGTCACTGAACGCATCACGACTGAGTGGGATTGCTCGTATATTGGTGCAGAGATTTGTCTGATAAGAAGTCTTTTATAGAATAATAGCACTTGTTTACTAGCAGATCATGGAGTGTTTTTTTAATTTTTTCCATTTTTGCAATCATTCGAATGGGCCCTGGAATATTATTAAAAATACGAGAAGCTGCACAAAAGATGCTCTCATGCATTATATGAGTTTTGCTAGCTACTGTGCGTAATTTGTCCTTGCGTCGTTCACGGGTGTAATAGTTGTACATGTCAATATTATTTTTGACAAACACTGCGACCTCAAATATATAGACACATGGCAAAGTTAAAACCTTCATCTTTTTAAAAAATGGCTTGCAGGAGTCAGTTTTACATAATTTAAATATAGCTCTAATACACCTTTTTTGAGCAACAAAGGCGCGTTCCTTGTCTGTACTGTTGCCCCAGAATATTACGCCGTATCTGAGAGTGGAGCTAACGTAGCCGTGGTAAGCTGTTAGTAAAGTAGACTGCTTTGCTATTTTGCTTAATCTGTGTAGTGCATATGAAAATTGTCCCAGCTTTTTGCATACATGATCAATATGAAATTTCCAATTAAGTCTGTTGTCAACATTCCGTGGTGAAATTTTGCTAACGCTGAGGTGGAAACATAGGACTTCAAAAACTTATTTTGTCGCAGGGCATGCGCGAGCGCCACTGGAACAAGATCAGCGATCTGATCGGCATGGAGGTAGTGCACGAACCGGAGACGACCTTGGCCGACATGGTGGAGCAAGGAGTGCACGTATTCGCGCCGCAGCTCGAGGAGATCGAACAGTACGCCTCCAAGGAGTACGGCCTCGAGAAAGCGCTCAACAAGATGAAGGAGGAATGGATCGGAGTCAAGTTTGAAGTTACCATGTATAGGTCAGTTTCATGCGCGTTTTCAACCCTTTAGAGACTGTGATGCAATTGATCCCTTCTGGGCCTGGACTGACGAACATTCATATCTCTGTTGTATATACTGACGCTAATATCTAGGCGTTTAAACCAACTTATATGTTTAAATGTAATTCGAAATGAGTAATGCTAAATAACAAAATACCACTAAATTAACTCCCATACTGCAATGACAAGATTTCGGCTTTAAGTCTTAACTAGGTACCTAAAAAGTGTAACATAATCAAAAACTCAAATACCTAAAAAATGTAGCTTAATTAAAAACAAAAACGGCCCAATTTCGCCAAAATCACTGAACATATTTAGTGTCTAAACGTACATATTTAGAACATCATTGCATCCTTGTCACATTATTATAAGGTGACAGTGACAGAATGCTAATTAAAACACATTTAACGCTAAATATGTTTAAGTGATTTTGGTGAAAGTGGGCCTTAGTACTGCAGTCAAGGTTTAAGTCGGATCCCATTCCCCACCTATGTTTAACAAATAAATGGTTTCTGTTTATAAACTACTGGTCTCTCACATTCCTGTTCCCCCAGGGACACGGGCGTGGGCATCCTGGCCGGCCTGGATGACGTGCAGCAACTGCTGGACGACCACATCCTCAAGGCGCAGACCATGCGCGGCTCGCCCTACGTGAAGGCGTTCGAGGCAGACATGGTCAAATGGGAGGAGAAGCTTATCAGTATGCAGGACATACTGGACCAGTGGCTTACGGTGAGCTGATAACATGTAAACACAGATAAAAATTATGGATGTTTTTTTCTGTTTTTTTCTCTTTTACGCTTAAACATATTGATGTTAAACTAACTTAACACTTAGGGTATTTTAGATAAGTTCAGTTTTTTTTTATTAGCTAAGCTCACTAGCCCAATGACCATTTATTTATTTTACTTTGCCATAAAACCGCCATGAGCAGTTGTTACAGTACCAGGGTGGCATGAAATGTCCAATATCATATTCTTTTTTTTTTAAGATAGCCTTTTCTGACCTTTTCTTTTACGTGACAAAATGTGTGCCGGAATAACGTAATGTAAGTTTGGCGTACATTATTATTACGCAGCGTATTTTAGCCTGAAATGTTGTAGACCAAAACGTATTTCGCGCTACCAGGTTATAAACATTGCAAATCCATCTTTCCCTAGTGCCAAGCTACCTGGATGTACCTGGAGCCCATCTTCTCATCTGAAGACATCATGCGTCAAATGCCCACGGAGGCCCGGAACTTCCGGGACGTGGACAAGGAGTGGAGGGCAGTGATGGGCGCCACTGCGAAGCAGCCTCTCGTGCTCGAAGCCACAGACTACCCTGGGCTGCTGAAGACGCTCAAGTACAATAATGTACTGTTGGAGGATATTCAGAGGGGTCTCAACGATTACTTGGAGAAGAAGAGGCTGTTCTTCCCCAGGTTAGAGGATTATATTTATTTATTTTAATAATTTTAGGAAAACTTACAGCTGATCTTATACAATAGTTCGGTTGTAGATAACATTAAAAAAACGCCAATTACAAGTTTACACAGGTAAACAAGTATACAGAGGTAGAATTACATAGGTAGTAGACACAATAAACAATCAGTGTGGAGGTATGAGAAACAGTGTGTAAAGTCTCTCATCCTCCGTTTTAAAAGGAGGATCCTCCGACCAGATGGGTTTTGTATCTGGTGGGGTACTGCCCAATGCGACCGTTGTTGTCGAGATTTTCTATGTGTGCTAAGGTTGCGGCGAACTTTGATAGCGTGATCTAGGAAACGTCAGTTTGTTCTAGTAGTTCGCATGTCGAGCGATAGATGTCTCTAGATCAGTCTGCCCTAAAAGGAGGATAATATTGATTCTGACACGCCTTTTATTTCCGCCACTTGTATGTATGTAAACGAAATCTTCGAACGCGATATTCACTCATTTCAAACCGTCTGATTAAATTGAAACATTTCAGGCACACTTTTCAGGCACCCTATGCATAACAATAAAATGATTTACAAAAAAAAAAAAACACAAGAAATAAAAATAAAATATTATTACTTACATAAATAAAATGAACTGTACACAAGAAAAAAATACGACCGTGTGGTCCCGGCTTAGAATGTGACCACCCCATTTCATCCCGTGGGTGTCGTAAGAGCCGACTAAGGAGCGTGAAAGGTTTCCAAAGAAAAGATGGATGGATTGTGTGAAGAATGATATGAAAGAGAAAGGAGTGAGTGATAGCATGACGGCTGCCAGGATGGTATGGAAGAAGAAAACGTGTTGCGCCGACCCCAAGTAACATGGGATAAGGGCAGGAAGATGATGATGACACAAGAAAAAAATAACTATAATACAAAAATAACTATAACTATATGTTTTGTCTCTGCATCACCCTAAGGTAGACTGGTAGAAAATGCCTAAGGCATTAAGTCCGCCTTTGTACGGTGTATTTTTTTACATTTGTGCATAAAGTTTTAATAAATAATAAATAAATAATACCACTTTTATTCTCCAGATTCTTCTTCTTATCGAACGATGAGCTGCTCGAGATTTTGTCGGAGACCAAGGACCCGATGCGGGTACAGCCTCATCTCAAGAAGTGCTTCGAGGGCATCTACACCCTTGATTTCAACGCTAAGAAGGAGATCACCGGCATGGCGTCCGCTGAAGGCGAGATAGTGAAGCTCTCGCAGCCTATACAGCCTGCAGATGCCAAGGTAAACACGACCTAGTCATTAACTATCTAGGGTTCTGTATCCATTGTTCGTCTGTCGGTCTGTCCGCGGGCTGTATCCCACGAACTATGTACTACTTAGTAACTGGATTGTGGAGATCAGATATTCAGTCCATGGAGTTTCTTGCTCGATTTTCTTCATAGAGACCTACATTTTGGAACGAGCGATTAGCTTCCACATTCTGTATAGGTAACTTCTTAACAATTCATAAGTAAATAGTGTAATCGAAATAAATGCTTTGACTTTGAGACGCTCCATATGTAGACTGGAAGCCAACCCTAACGTAGTAGGAAACTGCTAAGCAAATGTTAGTAGGTATACTCTAGTTCAGGGATGGCGAACCCATGACACGTGACAAAATAATTCGGGCACGCCGATATTTGACAAATGTATTTGATCGAAATAATTTGCAACAGCAAAAATCACACCAAACACTTTTTAACCAAACAATCAAAAACACAAAGTAATCATTACGATTCTTGTACAAACGAGTTGCAAACAAAGAGTTAATATTATTTATATTTCGTTTATTTTTCTCCATTATTAAGTAAAGATTTTTTAATGGCACATCATATTCATAGTATTATCCTAATAATAATTATAGATGATTGTGAGGATGTTTGCTACTCTTTCACGAATGAAATTTGGCACTAAAATACATTGTAATGTGGAATAACACATAGTATCCAAGAAAAATGTACTGTTCCCCAAATTTTACACGGACGAAGTCGCGGGCAGAAGGTAGTTTTTTATAAAAATTGGGACGTTCACTGATAAAGGCTCGCCATCCCTGCCCTAGTCAATCTTTTCACACTTGTCTGCCTACCCCCCCCAGGGCATGGTGGAGCGCTGGCTGCAGCAGCTGGAGAACCAGATGATCGTGAGCCTGCAGGACGTGGCGCAGTCCGCCGTCACCAGCTACGTCACCACCAAGCGGGAGCACTGGGTGCTCATCTGGCCCGGACAGATCGTGCAGTCGGGGTCCTGTGTGGCGTTTACTACTGAGGTATACCGAGTCATCTAGTTTAGGGGTTCCCAATGTTTTAATATCGTGTCTCGCTTTATGGGGGTGTTTTTTTAGGGGCGCCTTTCTATAATGTACTATTTCCACCAAATTCAGGCTTCTACATAATAGAAAAGGTTCATGTTTGTATGAAATTTAAACTGCTTGGATGGGCATACGCACGGACCTAACCGAGTTCCAGTTCACGACACCCCGGGGCGTCGCGACGCATATTTTCAGAACTCCTGACCTAGTCACTATGTAATAATAAGTATATTATAATATTATGAAGCTGAAGTTGTTTGTTTGTTTTAATTGTTTGAACACAATAATCTACGGAACTGCTGGTCTGTTTCTGAAAATTCTTTCGCTAATTATTAGCTAAAGAATTTTAGAAAGAATATAGTTTCGTCAGAAAATTTACGTGAACGACGAAGCCGCGGGAAAAGCTAGTTATTCCGACGGGCACGGGCATAAACCAATGTGAATTTCAATGATTCATAATTGTATTATGACTGTACTTCCGTCCTCACAGCGATAGAATTTCCCATTATAATTCTACGTTTACAACAAAACATTATTCTTCCCAGAGCATAGAAGCGATAGAAACAAACACCTTGCCGGAGCTCATACAACACAGCACGGAGCAAATCAACGGCCTGGTCTACTTAGTACAGGGTGAACTGTCGCCTGGCAACCGCATCACCATAGAGGCTCTCATCGTGCTCGACGTGCACGGTAATGTAGCCCTTGTTTGTGTGTACTAACGTCCACTATAGCTTGTAGATCAACGGCCTGGTCTACTTAGTACAAGGAGTGCTATTGAGACCTGAACTTGTACGACAGCTAAGGGGCATTTAATAAATCTCCGACCGATTAGACAGCTTTATGCTTTTTTGCATTTTTTTAGTTCAATGCTAAAGTATGTTTTTTAGTTTTTGAAGGCGGCTTAATCTTTTTGTTACAAGGTTTTTATTTTATAGTTTTGTGGCTATGATCTACTAATGCTAATCTAGTAATACTACATGCTTAATTTTTGATTAATTTTATTGTAATACACAACTCTGCATTACTTTATAGATTAATTTTTTGGCTGATCACTGTCTCTTAAGATACAGGTCTCCTAGTTTAAGAGACAGGGCTCTTATCTGTTTGTATGCATGGGCTTTCGTTTTGTAGACCTAAATCCTCTGTACACCTCTATGCTTATGGTATTGTATTCCTATCACCTGTTTTTTAAAATGTGTCTGTGTATATCAAATTGAACCAATAAACATTTTTATTTATATTATTACTAGCGGGCCCGGCAGACGTTGTCCTGCCCTGAAAGTCCAGTTCTTGCCTACCCTACCCCACCTAACTACTCCATCAACCTACCTACCCACATACTTACTCTACCTACCTATCTACCTACCCTACCCCTACGTACCTACTTACCTTCCTACCCTACCCCTACATACCTACCCTACCTACCTACCTACCCTACCCCTACATACCTACCCTACCCCTACATAACTACCCTACCTACCTACTTACCTTCCTATCCTACCCCTACATACCTACCCTACCCTACCTACCTACCTACCTACCCTACCCCTACATACCTACATACTTACCTACCTACCCTACCCCTACATACCTACCCTACCTACATACTTACCTACCTACCCTACCCCTACATACCTACCCTACCTGCCTAACAGTACCTGAACTTTGTAGACATTTTACAAAAAATAAATTTCTGAACGCACACATGATGTCTTCAGAAAAAAATAAAGTTGTGGCTTAAAGGCCACAGCAACCAGGCCATAAGCTCCAAAAAAAAAAAATAGTTGTTACACTATTTGACAGGATTGGACAACAAATGTTTGACATGTAATAAACAAATCAGCATCTATTGAAATGATTAATTATTTATTACACGTATCGAGTTTTCATTGTTTTTAAGATGTATTCTGCTATTCGGGACGGGAACAAATCCAACAAATCAAAAACCATGGCAATCGGTCCAGCCGTTCTCGAGTTATAAGTGTTGTAACAAACACGACTTTCTTTTATATATATAGATTTAAAATCTGTGAGTGAACAACAAATCACCCTATTTTTTTACCCTTTGGGTAGGATTTTTTTTCCAAATTTATATGGGACTGATTTCGAGATAATCCCCTTCCAATAAGAATAGAATTATCAAAATCGGACTACTCTGTAAAAAGTTATGCGTCATACATAAAACAAAAAAAATAAATTAAAAATTTAAAAAACCCCCGACACAAAATTCTTATTTCCCTTTAAAAAGTAAAAAAATAAAATAGGTCGCGTTGGGGGACCGATGTTGCATTAGTGTACGTTCCGAGCGGTCCCCCAACGCGACGTATTTTATTTTTTTACTTTTTAAAGGGAACTAAGAACTTTGTGTCGGGGGTTTTTTAAATTTTTAATTTAATTTTTAATTTTATACTTTTTATAGGTACCTACTTATTACAATGTCGATTTTGTTAAGTTTGAGACCCCACTCGAGTATATTTACAGACATTCGGTTTTTCTTCCCCACTTTCACCCCAACAACTTTTAAACGGCTCAACCGATTTTCATCAAACATGTCTAAGAACACTCGCACATAAGTCACCTTTAATACAAAAAAAACTAAATTGAAATCGCGTCATCCGTTCGGCAGCTATGATGCCACAGACAGACAGACACACACACACACACACACACACAGACAGACACGTCAAACTTATAACACCCCTCTTTTTGCGTCGGGGGTTAAAAATATACGCGTAGACTTAGAGAACCTCCTGTGTTTTCGTTGGTTGGAAAAATACACTGTAGTTAACTCGGGACTTTCCTCCAGGTCGTTCGATCCAGGAGGAGCTACTGGAGCGCAACGTGATCAGCACCACGGACTTCAACTGGATCTCGCAGCTGCGGTACAACTGCCGAGCCGAGAAGATCATCTGCTCCATGATCACCACCGAGGTGGACTACGGGTTCGAGTACCTCGGCAACTCCGGCCGCCTTGTCGCCACGCCGCTCACTGACCGCTGCTTTAGGTGACGCTTTATTTTAAACCATCATCATACCTGTATTCCTCGAAGAGTTAGGCAGAGAAGTACACCCGCAGGCAATGTTTTAGGTCCCATGTAATAGGGGCGAGTTTATTGCCATTAACCGGGCAAAAATGCTAACTCCGAGCTGCTGCTGAGAATTTCATAAAAAAAACCCAATAACACTGCTCGACCTGGTAGTTGACCCCAGACTTCTAGCGTAGCATAGCCTTTTTATTATTATTTTTGGTGTGGTGGTGTGCGCATGGCCTGTGTTATAAAACTAGATTTTTTGTTTCTTTTAAAAAACCATCACGCCTGTATTCCCCGAAGGGTTAGGCAGAGGTGTACCAATGTACACCCACAGTTCGCCGGTATATTTAGGCCCCATGTAATAGGGGGCGAGCCTATTGCCATTATCCGGGCACAAATCCAAACTCCGAGCTGCTACTGAGAATTCCATAGAAAAACCGAATAACACTTTTTGCTCGACCTGGGAATTGTTTCTTTTATTTTCAAATTAATGTCTTTTGTCCAGGACCCTCATGAGTGCATTGAAGTTGAACTTGGGTGGTGCACCCGAGGGTCCGGCTGGCACGGGTAAGACGGAGACCACCAAGGATCTGGCCAAGGCCGTCGCCAAGAAGTGCGTGGTGTTCAACTGTTCCGACGGCCTCGATTACAAGGCGCTGGGCAAGTTCTTCAAGGTAATCTTTTTTTAATATGATGTTAATCGTAAGCTGAGTCTAACTTTTTGAGCAATTTTATATTATAACAGCTTAGAGCTAATTGCAACTAATTAAACAATTAATATTAACAACGTGTGTGTGTTTATCATAAACATTTTATTAGTTTTATGAATTGAAAAGCTGATGAGATTGATAGTTTTTTTTTTCGCTAAAAATAGATCATTTTAGCCCTGAGAGCTACAAGCTATATACGAGTATATCTAATGTTCAATTAAATTAGGCACCTGAAAAAAAATCTCGCGGACGAAATCGTAAAGTAGCTTATCAATAAAATTATAAAATGACTCCCACCCACCACCTGCTACCTCCAGGGTCTAGCCCAATCAGGTGCGTGGGCGTGCTTCGACGAGTTCAACCGCATCGAGCTGGAGGTGCTGTCCGTGGTGGCGCAGCAGATCCTCTCCATCCAGCTGGCCATCATGAGGCGGGAGAAGCGCTTCGTGTTCGAGGGTACCGAGATCAGTCTCAACCCCACCTGCTCTGTCTTTATTACGATGAATCCTGGGTAAGACAGACATTTAGCAATTTTTTTATATAAATTATATAACAAGACACATTAAATAGACGTTTACTATAAAGATAGATTTCGCGTTTACTATAGAGTTAATAGAAGCAACAATAATTTTGTACCCAGCATTTAGTAAAAACCTAATTGAAAAGAGTGTCCGTGGAGTTTCTTGTTCGTTCTTCTCCATTTATTTATCACAAAATCCGTAGCTCGTTAAAATTTTAACTTAAAATATATAATCTATTTCTACTATCTACTACGGATTTACATTTTAATAGCTATACACGACATGCAACAGAAACAAACGAGAGACCTTTTTTTTTGGTGCGCACTAGAAATCCACATGGAGTTCCTCCGTCGTGGGGTGACGAAATGCCGGCTAAAACCACTGCGATATTCCACCTCTACCAATGGCCGGGGATGCGGGATTCACATTAGCAAAAATTCACATTAGCATTAATTCAAAAGTGCCTGTAAATGGTCTAATTGAAATAAATGCTTTGACTTTTTGACTTTGAGCATAAAACTTACGTTTTGGATCAAGCCACTAGCTTCAACTTCCTTACTTACATTTTTTGACATTATCGCTGAGATGAGATTGCGACTAGATTTTGAAAATTATTATAATATATAAGTAGCCTTCTGAAGTTTGCCGAGATACGAATTCCGCCATCTTGGATTCAGCAAGTGTTACTCCTCAGGTACGCCGGCCGTACGGAGCTGCCGGATAACTTGAAGGTGCTGTTCAGGACGGTGGCCATGATGGTGCCGGACTACGCCATGATCGGCGAGATCACTCTCTACTCCAACGGATTCGTCAGCGCTGGGCCGTAAGTACTTATAATTGGGTACTAGACAATCAACTAATATACTTTTTATGAACTTTTTAAAATGCTTATCCCTCAAATATGTTATCTATAATATGTATGTATTTATAAATTATATAAGTATGTATATCAGTTGTCTGGTTACCATAACACAAGCTCTGCTTAGCTTGGGATCAGATAGCCGTGTGTGAGTTGTCCCAAGATATTTATTTATTTATTTTATGTTATATGGCAATAGCAAACTAATATCACTAATTTGCCAGCTCAATTGATTAACAATTTTTAACTAAATATCAATTTTTACGGCAAATTCAACATTAATCGAGTTTTTAGACCTAAAATAAAGTGTTATATTAGAGAACTTGTGTCTTGAAATCATTGGTATATTTGTGAAATACCCAATTATACGTCAACGATAAAATTGTTACAACAGGTTGTTAATCTATATTTTATTTCATTATACAATGATAAAACAAAACAAACAAACAACAAACTTAAATAACTCCCCTCCCCCTTCCCCCCCCCCCCCCAGACTGTCCCGCAAGATCGTGCAAGCCTACAAGCTGTGCTCGGAGCAGTTGTCGTCACAGAACCACTACGACTACGGCATGCGGGCCGTCAAGTCCGTACTGCTGGCCTCCGGGGCGCTCAAGAAGAACTACCCGGAGAAGGACGAGTCTCAGCTCATGTTGAGAGCTATCATTGATGTCAACATGCCTAAGTTCTTGTCACAGGTAATTTAGCGGGATGCGATAAGGTTGCCTGTAAGATTCAAACTTTCTTGCGGTTTTTGCTATTTGCAGCTCAGTATCAGATCAGACAAAATTTTTAAATTATTAAACTAAGATGTTCGCCATGCTTTTCAGGGCTTGTTTTTTTATGGTTCCACTCCCAAATGGGGGCAAACGGAAAACTATTATTTAGAATGCGCTATCTGTTTATCCATCTTGTCGTCTGTCTGAGATCTTTTGAACCGTAATAGGTAGACGCATAAAATTTTAAAAAGCTGAAATTTTATAAATTACTACGGCCGCTATAACATCAAGCAGTAAAAATAAAATATACTATAAAATAAAGGGGCGACCCTCCCCTTACAAGAAACGTATTTTCATTTTTTTTGTAACGTTAAATATTGAACGGCGATACGAAATCCTTAGTGTACGAGTTCAGCTGGGGTTTTCCTGATTTTTTTTCGATTTAGTAGATGATTCACGAAACGAGATCATTGAAAAGCAACAACATTCTCTCTTCTCTCTGTCCCCAGGATGTGCCGCTATTCATCGGTATATATTCGGACCTGTTCCCGGGCGTGGAGATCCCGCAGCCGGACCGCGCGGAGCTGACGCGCTGCATCGTGAAGGACCTGGAGAAACGGAACCTGCAGGGCACCGACTGGTACCTTGAGAAGATTGTACAGGTGAGGACTTTGGAACGTAAGAACTCGGTGGAGAAAATAGGTTGAGAGGATATTATTGTACTATACTTATTCAAATATTAGTAGTAGTAGAAGTCTTAGTCCGCGGAGACCACCCACCCGCCCACCTTTTCTCTTGTGCCGCGTGCCCTGTCAACTGCACACGTGAGGACCTAATGACTGCGTCAGCGAAAGGGGTTGCCATTGCGGAATTTTGGGCCAAACAAAAAAAAATAGAAATATTTAATTATTATTATTTTATTTGCCATTGATACGCTAAGAAGAAGCTCTTAGTGAAGGAGCTCGTCTGGGGAAGAACTACCGCCATACCTATTTCTGCCGCAAGGAGCGTTGCGGTGTTCCGGTTTGAAGGCTATGGGTGCCGGTGTAATTACAGGCACATGAGACAACAACTGGGATGGCAACGCATTTGTAATGCCTCTGGTATTGCAGATGTCTATAGGCAGCGGCGATCACTTAACATCAGGTGGGCCGTCGACTTGTTCGTCCATCCAATGCGTCCATGCAACGATAATTAGAAAGATATATACTATTTCAGGCATATAGGCTCGCCTCATATTACATGAGACCTAAACATACCGGCAAACTGCGGGTCTACATTAGTATACCTCTGCCTAACCCTTCGGAGAATACAGGCGTGATGGTACGTGTCATTACTCCAGGTGTACGAGATGATGCTGGTCCGGCACGGGTTCATGATAGTGGGTCAGCCGATGGGCGGCAAGACGATGGCGTACCAGAGCCTGGCGGAGTCGCTGCGCGCGCTGCAGCTCACCAAGCCGCCGCCGCGCCACAAGGAGTTCGGCGCCATCTACCGCATCCTCAACCCCAAGGCCATCACCATGGGACAGCTGTATGGATGCTTCGATCCTGCTTCCCACGAGTGGTATGTTTGATATTTTGTGTTTTTGATTAGGTATGTTGTTATTTAATGTGATTGACTTCCTACTTAAATATTGTCGCAAGTGCTTTATTTTATAATAATTTAAAATAAAAATCCCACTCACTGTAGGGCAAAAGAGTTTTAACATACAGAGTAGGCAAGGTTTTAATGTAGCCTGAGATACTCCCTAGCCGTTTTTGAGATTAGCAGGAACAAACAGACAAAAATAAAAACTGTTTTTTTTTCGTGTAGTTCCGGGTAAACCATCACGCCTGTATTCCCCGAAGGGTTAGGCAGAGGTGTACCAATGTACACCCACAGTTCGCCGGTATATTTAGGTCCCATGGAATAGGGGGCGAGCCTATTGCCATTAACCGTGCACAAATCCAAACTTCGAGCTGCTACTGAGAATTTCATAGCAAAACCCAATAACACTTTTTGCTCGACCCGGGAATCGAACCCAGTACCTCTAGCGTAGCAGTCGCGCTCAGGACCACTAGGCCAACGAGGCCTCCGGGTAAACATTCATAATAATTTCGGATGTATGAACGTGAACGAGGCGAAAGTAGTATGTCAGGATCGTAGCAGGTGGCGTTCTGTGGTTTCTGCCTACCCCCATGGGAAAAAGGCGTGAGTTTATGTATGTGTATGTATGTATGTAATTTCGGAAAAAGTGTGTATTGTATGTGTATAATTCCTTTCTATTCTCTTTAATCAAGTACGCCCTCCATTCAGGTCCGATGGCGTGCTCGCGATAGCTTTCCGAGAGTACGCGATGTCTATCACTAGGGACCGGAAGTGGATCCTGTTCGACGGCCCAGTGGACGCCGTGTGGATCGAGAACATGAACACCGTGCTCGACGACAACAAGAAGCTGTGCCTCATGAGCGGAGAAATCATCCAGGTACACTTCTCTATGGTACACTTGGTGCCAACAAGCGTAGCCTAACGCCTGTATTCCCCGAAGAGTAAGGCAGAGGTGAACGATCAGCAACAAAAGTCGATTAACAATATTACTTTTACATATAATTTATATAGGCAAACGGAAATAACACAATATCTTTGAGAATTCTTTTTATCTTAATTTTAGATCCGTTTCGTATTTCCTTTGATATTGTGCCCAATAATAAGGATTTAAAAATCGACTTTTGGTGCTGACCGTACCACCGTACAATACATACACATAAATACCATCACGCGTATATTCCCCGAGCAGTTAGGCAGAGGTGTACTAACGTAAACCCCAGGTCCATTAGGTCCCATTTAATAGGGGGCAAGCCTATTGCCATTAACCGGGCACAAATCCAAACTCCGAGCGAAAAAAAAACACGTTTCTTGTATGAGGACCCCTTTAATCTACCAGATTAAGAAGACGATATTTTACTGCAGATGACGAACAAGATGAATCTGGTGTTCGAGGCTGCGGACTTGGAGTTCGCGTCGCCGGCGACTGTGTCGCGCTGTGGCATGATCTACATGGAGCCGGAACAGCTGGGTATGTGGCTCAATAAAGTATGCCCTCGGCCAGGTAGTGATAAGACCGCAACTTCATCATTAAGACCCACATTTACTAAAATAACTAAATACAAGTAGTTGTTTTTCTTACTCCTCCGCTAATCTTTTCTGATTAATTTCGTTGCGGGATCCAAGACAGTTGAATTGTTTCTCCGGGACTCGCCGAGCTTCATTGTCTCGGCGCTTTTCTTGTGGTCGCCACTATTGATTCTGGCTTATAGGAATTGCAGTGGTTTGCAAACAGTGTGGTGGGCCATAAAAAAAATACAATTAGTGCCTAAACGTATTTTGAACTTCATTGCAATCCTGTCACATTGTTAGAAGGTGACAGAGACATAATGATAATTTAAACACATTTAGCGCAAAATATGTTTAGTGGTTTTTGTGAAAGTGAGCCTAAGTCTTTATGTACTCATTCAAAAATATATTTTTTATGACGAACTTTGTCCCACTCATGTTTATATATACAAATATATAAACATGCACATACAGCAGACCAGGAACAACTCTGTAGTCCACTCAAATATTTGTTCCTTGTGGGAATTGAATCCGCCACGTGCAGTGTAGTAGTAAATCGCTCAGCCACTGCGCCAACCGTGTGTAATCTATGCTGTTCGAGACGTTGAGGTCATATTAATAAGTGATTGATTATCCTAAGGGTCAATACACACCGAGACGCGACGCTGCGCGCCCTTTGTAATAGAGCTACTCAAAATATAACTTTATTTACTACACGAAAAGATACACATTTCATTGTGACAATTTCATTGTGAAAAGGTACAACGTATTCTGAATTCAAACAATGAAATGTGTATCTTTTCGTTTAGTAAATAAAGTTATATTTTGAGTAGCTCTATTAAAACGCGCGTCTCGGTGTGAACTGTCTCTAAGCTATACTGTTTTTGTCGACCCAGGCTGGCGCGCCTTCCTCAAGTCCTACAACGTGTACCTGAACAAGAAACTGATCCCGGAGCAGTACGACCTGATGCAGGAGCTCATCGACTGGCTGGTGCAGCCCATGCTCGAGTTCCTGGCGGCCAAGTGCGTCCCCTTCGTCAAAGTGGGAGACATACATCAGTTCTATGTGAGTTGAACGTGGACATGCTTGAGTTCATCGACTGCGTTGAGGGTCCTTAACGGATTTTCTCAACTTATTTTGTATTCCCGTGTTCTTTATTTTAACATATTTTTTAAGTATATACAGGATAGTTTTTTATTATTGCGTAATTACTAAATAAACTTAAAAGAGTTCTAATAAGTACGTATTGTTTACGAAAGATGTCTACTTGAAAACTTATTTTATGGACACTCGCCGCTGCCGGCGGGTGCGCCGACACGGGTTACTGATCTCTAATGTTATCAGGTACTAACTAAACAGTTGTAATTTCAGTTCTTAAATGCAAAAAATAAGGCATAAGAAGGTATTGAACTATAAATGAAAATATTTTGCATTGATCTCTTGTTCGGTTATCGCACAGTCGTTCACTCGGCTGTTCACCTGCCTGCTGGACGCGGAGGGGCAGATCGCCACCATGTGGCTGCAGTGCACGTTCATCTTCGCGCTGCTGTGGGGGCTCTGCGCCATCATCGACGGTAAGGCACACACACTTACTTCTCACTGTTTCCCAGTGGAGTCACAGAATTGTTGTTATAGAATGTTGACTTGATTGAAAATAATTAACGAGCAGAATAAAAAAAGATCTTATATTAATTGAAATAAATCAGTTGGACGGGGGTGATTGTCCACCAAAAAAAGACTGTTTGAATAACTGCACGGGGTGCGTAGAGGTGGAGCAGTGCGTCGACAAATCAAATATGATTTTACTGTACTGTTTCCAGGGCAAAAATTGTTTTTTCTTTTAAGTAGTGGTGTCTTGGATTTTTTTTGGTGTCAAGTACCCAATTTATGGCACGTTCACGTTCTGCAGGTGACAGTTGGTGGTGTGACACCCCCGTGCCTCGGAATGCACGTGAAGCCGTTGGTCCCGGTTCTCATTCGTAGATCTTTAACAGTCGTTACGGATAGTCAGAAGCTAAAGTCTGACAACCAGTCTAACCAAGAGGTGTCGTGTTACCCAGTTACTGGGTTGTGGAGGTCAGACAGGCAGTCGCTTCATGAAAAAAAACTAGTATTCAGCTGCATGCGGTTCGACTGGAAGCCGACCCCGACATAGTTGGGAAAAGACTAAGCAGATGATGATGTTCTGCAGGTGACAGCCGCAAGACGTTTGACGTATTCTTTCGCAAGTTGCTCGACGGTGCACACCCAGTCTACGTGAAACCCAAGTGCTTCAAGCTGACAAAGAGTCAGCTGTTCCCTGACAAGGACACTTGCTTCGACTATCTCTATGACAAAAGAAACAACGGCTCCTGGATCTCCTGGATGGACCTGGAGAAGGAAGTTCCACTGGCTCCGAATGCGAAGGTATTGTTTTTTAAGAATGTTATGTTTTCATATGCGTTCTTCCGCCCTTATTGTCTGACTTCTACTGACTACAACCCATTCGTGTTCCTCGTAATGCCGTTCGCGGTCCAAAGTCGCGGTGACTCTTTCGAACATCTACTGCATCAACACACAACGTCGTTTCCAGCGATTCTTGCTAGCAAAAGACTATTTAGGATCACCACATTTATTGGAAAAGGCGGGTTTTTTAATAAACGTATAGTCTGTAACCAGAAGACATAAGTAAAAGTAAAAGTAGATCCTACTGCTATTATGAACGTGAAAGTTTGTGAGGATGGAAGGATGGATGTTTGTTAACCTTTTACACCGATACATGAAAACCTAGTCAAATTTGGCATACATACGGACACATAGTTTGGTATCCCGTTTTTGTGTGCCCGTGAGATAATTTAGAACTGTAGCTTAGTTTTGAAGACTATGAAGACGAATTCGCGGGCAGGAGATAGTTAATTATATTTTTACTAGTTAATAGCCTGAGGGCCTATCTCCATCTCTTAAAGTACACAATATTGTTTCAATATAACTTTGCCTAGCGCGCTGTTGGATTTTCAACGCTCGGCTTATTGCCAGGAGTTGAAATACAAAAACTGAAATTACAAATTGTTATAAGAGAATGTGGTAGAGGCCCTGTAGCAGATGATGATTTTGAAAATATTTTATTTTACCCAACTACCTGTAGATTATTTTCGTATTGGCATTTGAACTCCACAGGTAAACGACCTGATCATCCTGACTAACGAGAACGCGTGCCTGCGCTACTTCGTGCGGAAGATGGTGCGAGCGAACAACCCCATCCTGATCGTGGGCCCCACCGGCACCGGCAAGTCCGCCATGGTGGTGGACTTCCTCCTCTCGCTGCCCAAGGAGAGGTATATCACCAACACCATCAACTTCTCAGCCAGGACTTCTGCTAATCAGGTAAGGATAATAAAGACCTCTTAATGAGACTTCGATAAGTGTCACCTGTATTGTAGTACTTGGGTGCTAATAAATGACTAGAATCCGGTAGATGACAACACTAATCAACTGACGTACTTTTTATGAGCTGCCGAAACGTGATTTCCAATAGATTTTGTATGACAATACTAAACTATGTGCCACTTTTTTGTCATCTCAATTCACTATTTCGATACCAGAAGTATCAATTAATGTAAGGGACAAAACACGGTTTTTCAGGAGAGCCAAAAAACGATTTTATTTTTTTAAATCTGGGTATAACTTTTTACTGTCTGCTCCAATTTTAATTGTGTCTAGAGCAAAGTTTCTTAGAATTTCCTCTTCTTTCATGCTCTAAACGAAAGATTTAGGAATACCCAGCGGATTAAAATATAGCATGTCCTTTACATTAAAAAAATATGTTTAGTTGTGCCTTACGTTACTAATATTTTATGTGTAAACCGTCAAGCATAGTGTAAGCAGCAAGAGAAATAGAAAATTATACGTAATCCTATTGTAAAGGACTTTTACAGTGTTGCAATTTGATGTAACTATAGATTATCTACTAAAATTATGGTATTTTAACACCATGGAAATAGGTTCTTTGCATGATTAATGTTAGTTTCAGCTTAGCTATCACAGATTTAAATGAAAGGAGATGGCTAAATGGAAGTATAGACCACTGCCTCATGTGCCAGGTACCATGTATAAATATGGTACTAGGTACAATGTAATGCTGAATGGCTAAATATTAGTATTTCATGTAAAAAAGATTCAGATACTTTTGGGGAATAATATAATGGTAAAATAATATTGCCTAAAAAGGAAAAAAAGGTGTGTGACAGTATATAATTTTCTTCAACTGACAAAAAATAAAACGAAAAAGAATAAAACTAAAAACGAAAATGAGGTTGTATATTTATAAGCGAATGTTTGTGATGAAAAAGTTTTTTTTTTAGATACTTTATTATGTTTAATAGTTCACGAAAGTGCTAGGAAAATATTAAACACTACATAATTCATGAATGATTTTTTAAATATTATGAGGCTATGTAAGATTCATATACATTCCAGAATGTATCTGGCCCGGGGGCAGTCATTTAGCCATCACCTTTAGAAATAATTCTTAAAAAACTCTAATCATGAATTAAAGTAAGGGACATGCTATTTAAATCGACTGAGGTTGTAAATTATTAACACTATGACTTACTTTATTTTTCAGAGAAAAAAAAAAGTAAACGTCCGTTACATCATTTTTTTTTCATAAATCGTTTTACGCAGGCCAAATTTTTTTAACGTAAGGGATTTTTTTTTAACGATAGAATTTTTTTAATAATACCAATCGATAGAGCAGAAAATTCTGAATCCAATGATGTATATAACTCATTTTCGCCAAAATGTCCCTTACGTTAATTGATACTTCTGGTATCGATTTATTGATTTCAAAGCAACTAAAACTCGAATTTTGCAGAGGCAAGTCGCTAGTTCAGCTATAAATAATCTAAGTGTTGTTTTCCAGACGCAAGACATCATCATGTCTAAGGTGGACAGAAGACGTAGAGGAGTCTTCGGGCCCTCTATGGGCAAGAAGGTATGTAGAGGACACAAAATTCCTTCATTTGACAATCACCTCATCATTTTCCTCAAGTATATCTAGACTTGAGGAAAATTAACACGGTGCAGCTTTGCATCTTCGTTAAATCTCAAGAAGTTGTCATATATAGAAGACATTAAATCTGCTTCGTTAACCTAGTGGTCCTAAGCGTGATTGCTACGCTAGACGTCTTTGGGTTCGATTCCCAGGCCGAGCAAAGTGTTATTGAGTTTTTCTATGAAATGTTCAGTAGCAGCTCGGAGTTAAGATTTGTGCCTGGTTAATGGCAATAGGCTCGCCCCCTATTACATGGGACCTAAACATACCGGCGAACTGTGGTTGTACAATGGTACACCTCTGCCTATCTCTTCGGGGAATACAGGCGTAATGGTATGTTATGTTCTGCCTCCCCAGTGCGTGTTGTTCGTGGACGACCTGAGCATGCCCCAGAAGGAGCAGTACGGCGCGCAGCCCCCCCTGGAGCTGCTGCGGCAGTGGATCGACCACGGCCACTGGTACGACCTCAAGGAGATGGTGCGCCAGGAGGTCGTGGACGTCGTGAGTACCTACACTCATCGTAATTGGGTAGTTGATATCACCATCAATTTACATAGTATTTATGAACTGTCAAAACGCGATTCTCCCATATAGCACGCTGTGACGTCACTTATCGGCCTACTCAATTGACTAACTATTTATTGATTTTAAAGTAAGTAAAAATCTAAATTTACAATAAATTGAAAGTTAATCGGTTTTCATGATTAAAATAAAGTGCATTTTTAGAGAAGTTGTGATTTGAAATTATTGGTTAGTGGCGTCAACTACCCAATGAAACATACTAGCTAATCTTGTAGACCATTTTGCGTCCAATTAAAAAAAACATTCATTTAAGAATAATGATTTCGGCTAACGTTTAAGGCACCAGGCACAAGGCCTCTCATGCATGAGGTTGTTTCGTTCGATGTTTGGGTTCGTTGTGTCCGATACCGGGCAAGTACTAATGTGACATTTCATATGCTAAAGGAAAACATCGTGTGGAAATCTGGACTTAATTAATATAAATCTGAAATCACGAATCCGTCTTCAACGAGCTCGGTAATCAATGTTCGTGCCTTCTCTGTGCAAGAAGAGACCTTTTCCCTGCAGTGGGACAATAATAACTGCCTCGTTAGGCTAGTGGCCTAACGCGACTGCTACGCTAGAAGTCTTGGGTTCGATTCCCAGGTCGAACAAAAAGTGTTATTGGGTTTTTCTAATAAATTCTCAGTAACAGCCCGGAGATAGGATTTGTGTCTGGTTAATGGCAATAGGCTCGCCCCCTATTACATGGGACCTAAAAACATACCGGCGAACTGTGGATGTACATTGGTACACCTCTGCCTATCCCTTCGCGGAATACAGGCGTGATGTATGTGATGGTATGACATATTTACTTAAAGACGTGTTCCCCCAGCTCTTCGTGTCCGCGATGCTGCCACCGGGCGGCGGCTCCAACCTCATCTCATCCCGCCTCACGCGCCACATGCTCGTCATCACGGTGGACTCCTTCGAGGACAACACCCTCAACAAGATCTTCGTCACCATCATGGACTGGCATTTCGCTAAGGGATTCATTGAGGCGCTTCAGAGGCAGGCCAAGGTATGAAACTGTTTTGGATATTATTGTATTGTTTGGACTTCTTCTCTGTATTTGTTTATTGCTCCGCTCCCGTTGGTCGTACCGTGGTGTTTTGTACGTATAAACCTTCCTGTTGAATTCCTCTGTCTCTATTACTCTATTATTGATGAAAACTGCATTTAAATCCGCTGTGTAGTTTTATAGATGTAAGCGTACGGAGAGACGGCGGGAAGCGACTTTGTTTTATATTATGCATTTAATATCTAACTATATCATCTTCATATTTAGCTTTACAATTTCACACAATAATGCTTTTATACTCAATCAATAAAAAATCAAGGTAACTAATCAGCTTGAAACTGATAATGTAATTCCTGTCTTCACCCTCCTCACAGACCATAGTCGCCGCAACAATGGAGGTGTACAAGTCAGTGACCCTCCAGTTCCTCCCGACGCCCAGCAAGTGCCACTACCTGTTCAACCTGCGCGACTTCGCGAGGGTCATCAAGGGCGTCCTCCTGGTGCCCTCCACGCACATGAAGGAGCTCAACAAGCTGGTCATCCTGTGGATCCACGAGACCTACAGGGTGTTCTACGATAGGCTGATTGATGAGGGTGATCGGTAAGGAGTTAATTTCGAAACTGGTGATCAGATGAACACTGAATTGGACACCAAGTACTAAGAGTGTACCGACTGGAGTAGTAGTAAAGTTCTTTGTGTAGGAGCTCGTCCGGGGAAGTACTACCACTATACCGCAAAGCAGAGTTGCTGTGTTCCGGTTTGAAGGGTATGGGTGATGACGTAATAATTGCATTGTGAGAAGGTGAATTCTCACAATGAAATGTGCATCTTTTTATGTAGTAAATAAAGTTTTATTTTGTCGCTTTATTAAAATGTGAGCGCAGCGTCGCGTCGCATCGCGTCGTTTTGTGTCTTTTAACACCCAGTATCGTCATCATCTGCTTAACCTTTTCCCAACTATGTTGGGGTCGGCTTCCAGTCTAACCGGATGCAGCTGAATACCAGTGTTATACATGGAGCGACTGCCTATCTGACCTCCAAAACCCAGTAGCTGGGCAACACAATACCCCTTTGGTTAGACTGGAACTGGACTTGGTTAACACCCAGTATTGTATTCCAGCTTAAAACTGTATGACGTGGTGTACAAAGCGGTGTACGGCAACTTCCGCGTGCACATGGATGCCGTGCTAAAGGAGCTAGGGTACGTGCGCGACGACGAGAAGTGCAGCAACGCACACGCGTGTAACATATTCTTCGGGAACTATATGGAGCCTGATGCCGACCCTAAGATCTACGACCAGGTAAGCTGTTATTTATTTATTTAAACTTTATGCAGCAAGAAGTACAAAGGCAGTATTAATAAAATAAAAATATATATATAACATCACGCCTGTATTCCCCAAAGGGTTAGGCAGAGGTGTACCAATGCACACCCACAGTTCGCCGGTATATTTAGGTCCCATGTAATAGGGGGCGAGCCTATTGCCATTAACCGAGCACAAATCCAAACACCGAGCTGCTACTGAGAATTTCATAGAAAAACCCAATAACACTTTGCTCGACCTGGGAATCGAACCCAGGACCTCTAGCGCAGCAGTCGCGCTTAGGACCACTACGCCACCGAGGCAGTTAAAAAAAAAACTCAATACAATTAAATAAATAAATTAAATTGTTTTATTTTTTAAACGTTACCCCAAACTAGGAATTTCTCCTGTATCGTATCGGTGCGTTAACAACATAAAAACTCACATACACAAACAGCCAGACCCAGAACAACTATCTGTAGGTCATACAAATATTTGTTCCGTGCGGGAATCGAACCCGCGACACGCAGTAATCTTCAGTATACCTTGATGCTCCGCAGGTGATGAACCTAGATGACATGATGGAGAAGATGGACTACTACCTCGATGAGTACAACGTGGTGTCCTCCTCGCCGATGGCCATGGTCATGTTCCGATACGCGCTGGACCACATCTCCCGGTGTACGAGAGTGCTACTACAAGATAATGGTCAGTATATTTTGTACCACCATCTTTTTTTTGCATATTTAGATCGAAAACAAGCCGTCCACCCACATGGTGTATGATTGGGGCCACTGAGGGCCGATGGGGCCACTGAGGGCCGATGCCTGCCGGGGCTGCGGGTTGTTCGAAAGAGATACCGCGCCCCCGGAACGCAAAGGGCACATGAAGGAACATAGACGGGTTTTAGTCAGTAAAAGTCTGACACTCCCTCCCGCCCCGCCCAGGGCGGGGGAAGTTATTTGATGATTTCCCGTCTATAAAAAAAAAAAAAAAAAAAAAAAAACATGGTGTATGATAAACATCTGCAATACCAGAGGCCTTGCAAATGCGTTGCTATCCCAGAGACAAGGTTGAAATGTCTCATGTGCCTGTAATTACAACGGCATCCATACCCTTCACACCGGATCATAGCAACGTTGCTGTGCGGCAGAAATAGGTATGGTGGTAGTAACTACCTGGATGACCTCCTTTACAAAGAGCTTATCTCCCTCTATTTCGCCTGTGCGGAAGTCGAGCATAGCGCAAACAAAATAAGCAACAAAGCATATTAACAACACACACACTGAACACTGAATTTCACTGTGTCTCCCGATTATACGCTGAGACATTCTGAACTTCTGCAATACACTTAATATTTATAACACCCTGTCACCGTGTTACTGGCATAATAAATTATTTTATTCTATTCTATTCAGGTAACTTGTTGCTGGTCGGTGTGGGCGGCAGCGGCAGAAGCAGTGCCGTCAAGTTAGCCGCCAGTATCCTCGAGATGAACGTCGTACAGGTTAGCTGACACCAAACCAGCATTCAATGAAAAATAACACATAAACCAACATGAACGAAACGTGGTTCATTTACCACATTTGCCACAATGTGGCCTGTCATTGGTTTTAAATTATAAATGATGACGATTTATAAATTAGAAATCTATTAAATATGCTTTGCTTTTGTATCATTTTAGTAGTTGCCACTACAAGCAGGGGCTGGCGCCGCCAGAGCCTATAGCTCGCCAAGTTTGAGACTTTAAAAAAGTTTGCCTCGCCTAGAAAATCAGTTGGCCAGCTTTGGTCTAACTAAACGGACTAATCTTACATACATACATAAACTCACGCCTTTTTTCCCATGGGGGTAGGGGAGAAACCACAGAACGCCACATACTACGATCCTTACATACTACTTTCGCCTCGTTCACGTTCATACATCGGACTAATCTTGTGTTTACAGATAGAAATATCTCGAACATACGGGCCGAATGAATGGCGCGACGACATCAAGAAGCTGCTGATGAAGGCCGGTATCATTGGCAAGCCTCTCGTCTTCCTCTTCGCCGACAGCCAGGTTCTATGCCTTTTCATATTGATGATGCTCATATACCACATAACATACCATCACGCCGTTATTCCCCGAAGGGTTAGGCAAAGGTGTACCAATGTACACCCACAGTTCGCTGGTGTGTGTTAGGTCTTATACAATAGGGGCGAGCCTATTGCCTATAAACACCTTTCACCTATATAAATTTCATGCTATTTGGGCCCAGTAGATGGCCACGTTTATTACTGCGTCAGAGATATTATTCAGATCGCCAAGGGTGCAGGTGAATGGACAATTAAGACATTCAGCGTATGGGATATGGTCTGATTAGGGGTTCCGCACTGGCACTAGGTGTATTTTTGTCTGTTTGATTCGACTAATCTCTAGCGGCTGGACCGATTTTAACGGGGTTTTCACTCGCAGATCACTGATGTTATTGATGGTAATTTAGATATGGTATAGGTCCTGATGTAATTACAGGCACATCAGACTATCCGTAACGAATGTCAAAGATCTGCGAATGACAGCCGGGACTAACGGATTTGACGTGCTTTCCGACCCACGGGTTATCGTATGTAGTGATAATGTTTTTGCCAGATAATGTACGAAGGTATGGTAGAGGACATCAACATGCTGCTGAATACGGGCGACATCCCCAACCTGTACGACATGGACCAGAAGGTGGAGATCATGGACAAGATGCAGACAGCCGTGCGGGAGTCGGTAAGTCGCACACCGGCCTTAAACATGGGGTATGATGGTGTTACAGTTCAGTTGAAATACAATTTCAACAGGTTTAGCTATACAGAATATGTATCAATTGCATGCAAAAATTGAAGGGCTATGAAAGAAATAATAATTTTAATTTCATAATTAAAATTAATGGATCATGAATTACATCCTTTAATTTGAATGTTGCTAAACAGGGGCTTTAGCAAACTGTCGTTCATTATATTATGATTAAAGTTTAAACAAGGCATGTTGCGTATATTCGCATCTGCATCCGCAATTGCGAAGCTTCCGCATTTATTTAGACATCCGCATCCGCAATAATCATTGCGAATGTTGCAGAAGGAACGCGAAAGGTACAAATACGCATGTTGGAGAAAAAAATATATATTTGATGATTTTCATCTAGGTCTTTGAAAGCTTCCTACACACATCGTGATTGCCTATACCACCATCTCTATAAACAGTATCATTTTAACATTACTTTGTAACTTCCGTTGTTACAAAAGTACGCAAGGCAAACTAATATTAAAATAAATCTACTTTAAGAGATGGTTGTAGGCACCCACGTAATTAATTTGTAATGTTTATACTAGGGTAAAAAAATCGAGACGACCCCGCTGGCCATGTTCGGTTTCTACGTGGAGCGCGTGAAGGCTAACCTGCGCATCGTGCTGGCCATGTCGCCCATCGGAGACTCCTTCAGGAACCGCCTGCGCATGTTCCCCTCGCTCATCAACTGCGCCACTATTGACTGGTGAGACATCATCATCATTGTTACTTGGAGTCGGTGCAACACGTTTTCTTTTTCCATTCCGTCCTGTCAACCATCATGATATAACTAACTCCCTTCTCTTAAATATCATTCTTCACACAATCTGTCCATCTTTTCTTTGACCTCCCTTTTCATCCATCCATTACAGAAATTGATTGGTGAGACTAAATATGTAATAATGAATTACTTATTTGTTCAAAAATATTGTCAAAAATACGTAAAGTTGTCTTGGAGTGACACAATTTAAGGTCGAACGTCTGATTCCTAAACAAAGCAATAAGCCTGTGTAAAGGCAATAGTCCCCAAAATGTCAGTGACACACAACTAATATGTAACAACCGTACAACTCGTACAAGTACTTCTTATGTTACACTAAACTATACATACGTAACATAAGGAAAACGTTAAATTAGCGCAAAATAAAATAATGATTAACGATTTAATCAAAGCTGGATTAACTATTAGGCACTGTAGACAAATGCCTAGCGGCCCCGCATCGGGTAGGGGTCACAAGCAAGAGAAAAAATAGATGAAAAATGTTTCTATAAATTTTTTCTGTCTTGCATATTAAAATTTGAAACTTTAATAATCATTGTTTCCATTACAAACGCTCGCCTGAATCCAGGTTCACAGCATGGCCGGCGGAGGCGCTGGAGCGCGTGGCGTACATGTTCATCTTCAAGATGCAGAACGTGGACGACGACCTGCGGCTGGCCTGCGTCGACATGTGCCAGCTGTTCCACATGACCGTCGTGCAGCTCAGCGATAGGTACTGTGTCTTGTCATCCATCCAATCAAACAGCTTCGTGATGAAAGCGATGCGACTCTTACTTCAACTTCAACTCTTACAACACACAATAGGGTAGTACAGTAGACACCATTTACCGATAATTCACCCTACGTCTCTAAAACAACACTCTAATATTAATAGCGTTAGCGTGTGATGGTATATAATTTTAATAGCGTTTTTAGGGCTAAAATAACGAGTATTTTAGAGAAATTGTGTCTTGAAATTATTGGTTAGTGGTGTCATCTACACAATTATCTGTGGGCTATACAAATATTTGTCCCGTGAGGGAATCGAACCCACGATACGCAGCGCAGCAGGTAAGTATGATCACAATCGGAACAATGGTGTAGGAACGCATAGAAGACACGAATTCATACATTATTTCCCATAAAGGCTTAAGAGAGAGATTTTAGAACATAGACTACAATAACTTCTTTAATTTTTTTTCAGATTTTACAAAGAGCAGAAGAGGATGGTGTACGTGACGCCGACCAGTTACCTAGAGTTGATCAAAGCCTTCATGTCGCTGTACGCCATGAAGGTGGAACAGATCACTAACGCTAGGCTGAGGTAACTGCTTCAACTACTCAGAATTCGGCGGATAGTATGTATAATCCTAATGCGAAAGTTTGTGAGGATGGATGGATGGATGTTTATTTGAACGGCTGAACGGATCTGGATGAAATTTAGCAATGAGATAGATTGTAGTGTGGAATAGCACATTGATTACTGTTAATCCAGAAAAAAGTACGGTGCTCGTGGGATAATTGTATCAACTTTGACGCGGACGAAATCGCGGGCAGACGCTACAATCCAAATAATATTCTCTAGACCGATTTCGGTCAAGACAACCAATCTTAATAGAGATTAGCCAAGTATGCAAGAGATGTTATAGTGCACATATATGTGCGCAAACATAGAAGCCCTCTCTCTTCCCTCACCCTTATAGTCCGAAAGGGACGGCAATCCGACACAACCGGGGAGAGATTAAGCGCAGGACCAACAGCTTTATGTGCTCACCAAGACACGGGGGTATCACACCACCAACTTCCCAATTCCGGGCTGCTATCGTCATAAATGGATTTCTGGCTATAAGACCACCTCTGCTCATCCCTTCGATTTATTTCGCCAGATACGAGACCGGTCTAGAACAGCTGGACTTCGCCGCGGGCCAGGTGGCTGTGATGCAGCAGAACCTGAGAGATCTGCAGCCTCTGCTCGTGGAGACCTCCGACAAGACCGAGAAGCTCATGATCAAGATCGAGCAGGATACTGTGGTGGTCGAGAAGCAGAAAGAGGTAACTGGTCTGGTTTAGGTACTTGTTAATAAAAGTAAAAATTTCGTAAAAAAAATGATAAAGTACTAAATACCATAAAAATCTAAAATTTTGTATGTAAACACACTAAATTTCTTTTATTTTAACTGAAGTTTTTTTCGTTTCTTTCTTTTATTTATTTTATTTTATCTCATTTTTTTATATATCATCGACTTTCGTGAGTCGATGCATCGTCAAGTCATGCTGTAATCTGTAGTGTATCTGCATGATTTATTTTTGATTCCATATTGTAAGTGCACTATTTGTGTTCTGTATGAGAATAAATGTCTTTAAACCGAATATACACCTTCAACTCTTGCCCACAGATAGTAGGAGCAGACGAGGCCCTCGCCAACGAAGCCGCTGCAGCAGCTCAAGCGATCAAAGACGACTGCGAGTCAGACCTGGCTGAAGCGGTGCCGGCGCTGGAGGCAGCGCTGAATGCGCTGAACACGCTCAAACCCGCTGACATTACCCTGGTGAAGTCGATGAAGAACCCGCCGGCTGGGGTCAAGCTCGTCATGGAGGCGGTCTGCGTCATGAAGGGCATCAAGGGGGACCGGAAGGTGGACCCTAGTGGTATGGTTCTTCAATTATATGCTTTTAAGGTACAACCTCCACGGTGGCCCGACAAATTCAAATATTCTTACGTTTTTTGCAATTTGCAAGTCAGTATTAGGTTTAATGTTGGTTAAAGTAAGATTCGCGGGCGTAAGAAGTGTATTTTCAGAATCAAAACCATTAAAATCAGTAAAATAACTCCATAAGTCGGTATAATTCCAAAATGTCAAGATTTCATGAAATAGTCATTCTTTGGGTTTATCTGGCCCTATGTATGTGTATCGCTTTGCGCGAGGGGTCCTGGCTCCTGACGTCGTCGGCGTGATGTTTTTCATCAGTTATATCTTTGCTTATTGCTCCACTCCCGTGGGTTTGACATCGCGTGCCGCGTGTTATTTAGCCTACTACGAGTATTATCATACATGACCGCCGTGACCGGAATCGGTCTGGAGATTTAATTAAAAAAATATATATATACCATCACGCCTGTTTTCCCCGAAGGGGTTAGGCAGAAGTGTACCAATGTACACTTGTACACCCACAGTTCGCTGGTATATTTAGGTCCCATGTAATAGGGGCGAGCCCATTGCCATTAACCGGGCACAAATCCAAACTCTGAGCTGTTACTGAGAATTTCATAGAAAAACCCAATAACACTTTTTGCACCTTTTTTTGCTTTCGCGCGGTAGTGGCGCATATAAATTATTGTTTTTGTTTGTTATTTATTTTTTAATTTTATTTTTGTGTTGTGCATCGCTTTCGCGAGAATAAATGGTTTTTCTTTCTTTCTAATTTTTTTACATTACATTTACATCATGAATCCGGCTATCATAAATAAAAAGGTTTTTTCAGCTTTATTATATTTGTATAGATTATGTACTTTGTTGATGTTATTGTATCTATGTGTGAAACAGGTAAAGCGTATGAGGACTACTGGGGCCCGTCACAGAAGATGCTGGGAGACATGAAGTTCCTCGAGAGCTTGAAGAACTACGACAAGGACAACATAGCGCCCGCCATCATCAAGAAGATTAGAGATAAGTAAGATGTGCTGGACTTGTAAAACTGTACGCAATATCCTTTATAAAAATGTGTTTCGCAGCATGTGGATTCGTTCTAAAGGATTCACGCAAATGTGCCATATTAGAAAGCAGAAATCAACCAACTTCATATTTTTATATCAATTTGAAACGTTGCAAATGTATGTAATACCGATGATAACTAATCTTTAGTTATTTTTTATATTTTGAGTGACTATCGGCATTTTATGCCGCATCAAAGGGGCACACACTCACTTTTCTATCCTATAGTAAAAATAAATTGAGTTCTGTGTAATGTCAAAAGGTCATAATTATTTGAGTGTAAGTTAATGACACTGATACGAAGCCAGTAATAGCATGACGGTTAGCAGGACAGCATGGAAGATTCTTCCATTCTGTCCTAAAGACAACATGTTGCACCGACCCCAAGCACCAGGTGATAAGGGGCAGGGAGATGATGTTCTGACACTAAAAGCCACGTGGCTATGTGGCAGGTTCATCCCGGACCGCGAGTTCGACCCGGTGGTGATCGCCAAGGTGTCGTCCGCGTGCGAGGGGCTGTGCCGCTGGGTGCGCGCCATGGACGTCTACGACAGGGTCATCAAGGTGAGCAGCATTCGAAGACATTCCCTTACTTCTTTATTTCTTTCTTCTTTCTTCTTCTTTCTTCTTCTTTCTTCTTCTTTCTTCTTCTTTCTTCTTCTTTCTTCTTCTTTCTTCTTCTTTCTTCTTCTACTTCTTCTTTCTTCTTCTACTTCTTCTTTCTTCTCTTCTTTCTTCTTATTCTTAATATCTTAAACTAGCGTCCGCGCGCGCATTCTTTCGAATGTTCTTTTTTTTCTCACCCGCGTTAAATTACGTCTTTGGTAACTGCTCCGCTCCTATGACTCGTGGCGTTATGTTATATAGCCTAAAGCCTTCCTCGATAAATTGACTATCCAACATAAATTATTTTTCCAATTCAAACCAGTAGTTCCTGTGATTAGCGCGTTTAACCAAACAAACAAACTCTCCAGCTTTGTAATATTAAAATGTATGATGCAAAATGTTTGTTACTTAATCACGCCAAAACGCCTCAACGGATCTAGATGTACAGACATGATTATAGACTGGAATTGCACATAGGCTGCTTTTTATCCCGAATGTACGGTTCCCGTGGGACCGGAACTTTGACGCGAACGAAGTCGTAGAAACTAGTTACTATAAGTCCAGCACCTGTAGCCATGTAACAAACGATAAACGCAAACGCCGAGTAGGCTTTAATAGATCTTCAACTTTATGTGCTTGCTTTTAAGTTGAAGTTCTAATAAAGATTGCATAGCGTTTTCGTTCGTTCCAGTCGCTAACGCTTAGAAATCTTTAATAGATTTTTAACTTAAGGCTCTGGGGTATAAAGTTTAAAATCTATTGGTACCTACCGAGCGTTTACGATTATCGTTTGTGACTTGGCTAGAGGGGCAGGTTTCCTCACGATGATTCCTCATTTAAATTCGTACACGTATTTAAGAAACAAGCTTTTATTTATCCTCACTAATTGTTACGTCGATAATAATATTATAGATGTGACACAAAACTGTTTGCTATTGTCGTCAGGTGGTAGCTCCTAAGAAGGCGGCGCTGTTCCAAGCGGAGTCCGAGCTGCAGCTTCAGATGAACACACTCAACGCCAAGCGGGCCCAGCTCCAGAGCGTACTCGACAAGTTGCAGGTGCATTTATAATCACTATTATACAGCGTGTTACAGAAAGGGTATATCCAAAGAAACGGGGCGAAGAGTGTATCCGGTACTGAATCTCTACAAAATTTCAGGTCAAAAGCAATAACTTTGTCTGTGTGTGTGTATTTATTAATGTTTTTTTTTTTAAATAGGGCAAATACATACATTGAATATATAAATACACATAAACTGATGATCCTTACATACTCTTTTGGCCTCATACATACATCTGGTCATACAAACACGCCGGTTACGAGTACTGCACATAAGATCAGGGTGGATCTTTCTAGGGCGTCCCTTCCCTGCGTTTCCACTCACATCTGCCACATAAATCCCTTTTGTTATTCGCCTTTTACTTATCCTCTCAACATGACCGACCCATCTTAGCATACCATTTACAACCTTTATCAAAACATCCTCTTTTAAGCCGCAACGTATTCGCGCTGTATGTTCTCGTATAATTGTAGTCTACGTCACTTTAAAGTTAAAAATTGTGTGCAATTTTACCTGTTAAAGATATGCGTATAATTTTAAAACTATGTTATAGTGTTTTTCGGCAAATAGCACAATTTAAGATTATTAATTAAAATTGGCAACACCTTTGTTTACATTTTGGTCTTGAATTCGAG